>OY804555.1:2858677-4186177 GCA_963680865.1 Spergularia marina
TTTTTCACTACAACTTTTTCTTGATTCAAGAAAAATATGTGTTGGATTACCTGAGATCATGAGCTAACCCTGTTATTTTAATCTGATGTTAATATACGGTGTATGTCATGAATAGTGTGAAAGTCTTATGGCAATTTTCTTTTGTAGATGAAGTTTCAGAATGTGGTTGTTCTTATGGCAACAAACCTGTCAGAGTTGGACAAAGAATGGGATTGCCTTATTCAGCTTGCAAAGACTACTGGACTTCTATTGTTGCCGAAACCTTTCTCTTCGACTTATTTGACCACTTCACTTTCAGATGTATGTATCGTGATTTGTGTTTTTTCTGTGGGCCATTTGAGTTGTGTCAGAACTAGCCATCTCTTAATCCATGATGACATTGTTCACTTGCCATTTCGATACGTTTTTGCCTGTGTGTATCTATTAGACAATTACCCTCCAAACTTACTGGAGCCTCACACAATTTGCCAATACAAGTTGAGGTAGGAAAGGGGGGGGGGGGGGGGGAGATGCATGTAGCCTTTTACCTTTACATAAAGGTTCCATAAATCAGTTATTTCATTTGGAAATGTTAGACAATTTGGATCTCTTTTCTGTGTTTTATGTGGCAGTAATTTTCGGGCCTTTTATTGAAGCCATTGAATCATCTTCTTTCCGATCTTTAAGCTTGCACCTGAAGTTTCTTGGTGTATCTTAGGCAGCAAATTGACTTTGAGGAGATCCATAAGTGCCTGCTCTGCTCCTGTTAGTATTGTTGACTGAAGTCTCTGACTACGTGCTGCTTGCTTAACTGTTTTTTTCAAGTTGGAATTGACTGGCACTGTGAAAATAATAAAATTTATGATGGCACTAACTCATTACCATGATGTGTGTAGCAACTAACATGATTGCTAGTAGGCTTCAAACAATGAACTTATCATTCCTATTTCATTATATGTACGACACTGTTTAGTTATCCAACTTTTCACAGCAGATGTTTTTAAAGATCCGGCTGACCTTTCCTCTTTGATGTTCTTCTTTTAGTTAGATATTTTTTTGTTGCCACAGGTTTATTTATATAAGGTACTCTTTACCCTGCTGTAAAATGAGATTTATTGCCAGTTAATTGTCGTTCAAGTTTCTCTAAGAAGCAAAGTTATCTGAATTTATTCTACTGATCTGATTGTTAGACTTGTTCATTGGCATTTTGCTAACGCAGGTAGAACTTGCTCAACCTTTATCAGCACTTCGAATTGAATTTCCAGATCTGAATATTGGTAAGAATTGTTTGCACTGTTTGAACGTATCTTTTATCTCGTAACAATGTTGCAGCATCAGGTTTAATGTTGTGTTCTTCATTTTAAGGTTGTTACCGGAAAGCAAGGCATGGCGCTCTTGTAATTACCCTCAAAGGAAAGGTGTGTGCAGGATGTTTTTGGCAATCTCAATCTTTCTTGAGACATAAGTTGACATTAACAGGGTTTTCTATTATGTCAGGATCAAGCTAAAGTAGAGTCAGCCAGCCAAGCACTTACAGAGAAGTTTAATCCAGGAGCTTTCTCCGAGGGAAAATAGAGCACTGATTTCATTCTACCCAGGTTCTGAGGTACAGTTTGCATTGTTTCATCATTTGCCACATAAAGCTCAAATTCAGCTGCCTAGCTTCATCTCATGTCCTATACGGCTATACTGTAATGATCCCTATTGGTCTCTTTGCTGTTGGGAAAAACGTCTCATGATATAGATCTGCATCTGTTTCTTAGAGCAAAGGGCTCTAACAGGGAACTAGTGGGGTAATGTAAGAAAACGGGAAGGGGAATAGAAACCCGAAATCTTATGAGATGGGAAATAGAGTTGTACTAACTTTGCCCTTAGGGTACTACCGTGCAGCAAGCGTACCTAAATACTCATTTTTGATCAGAAACAATTCAATTGGCGATAATCTGCTGATTCTTTTCAGATGGTTTTATCCGAACTGCTGTTTCTTTTGATCTTTTCTCCCCGGGCATGAATTCTATGGCAGATTAGCACAGTTCGTGCGAGCTGCTAAATTCGGTCACTTGTAATGGTACTCATAATGTAATGTTTTGCCTGAGAATAAAGATAATGCTCTCTGCTGCAGTCGGCTCGTATAGTTTATCACATCAGAAAATCGTACTTATACCCAAATAAACCATGTTGGGATGATTTCGCAAATAAAACCTCTCCTTTTCTACCTTTGCAGTACGCTGAAGGGATTCCAACTAACCCTGAAACAGTACACATTCTCGTCGATGGCTTAGCATGGGACGACCTACCAAGCACTTAGGCCGGAAAATTATCGAATTCAAATCCAGTTATACAGCTGAAAGTATCAAACAAACATGTATAAACTGCACTTCCATTTTGTCCTAAACCTATTCATATATTTTACTGAGGCTCAAAGCAAGATGTCTGGGTATGAGTTACAGGAATCTGGAAAAATGAGAGAACAATCGCATCTGCATGCCCTCTTCAGTAGCTGAAACCGAGTTGGAGTCCTAAGGCGGCATGGACAAGAAACAATGTCATGATCGAGCTACCTAAAATGCCATGTACATTCCTCAGTCCAGGGTTTCCCTGCACAAACAGTAAGCATGTAACATGTATTTAGCAGACACTCAGACAGTATGATGATGCCGAAGGAATAGCTCTGAAAGATAAATCACCTCAAATAAGGAGGGCAAAATGGTTTGTATTGTCAAAAGAGAGAGGCCAATTAGACCAGTCACAGCATGAGGGCTGCAAGAGTAAACAACCTAGTTAGTTCAGGTAATCCTGCTCCTGTATTTTGATCGGCATTAACACGACAAGAAGACGAAAATGCAAGGACTGCTCTATCCATCATCTAGGAACAGAGTGAAAATGTCGCGGTGTACCTCTCAAGGATAGGTCTGTCGGAAGTGAGCAAAGAGGTGACACCGCCAGTTGCCCCAAGGGCGAAGAAAAAGAACATCCCTGCTAACAGCTTAGGATGCAAGTCCTTGGCTTTAGCCTTCTCTTCCTGGTTAGGGACACAATTAGCTTTGATCAATGACACTAACAAGGGTAGGTTGTGACGTATAGTTTGAATATGTGACCGAAATCAAAATCAAACATAAACAATCTAAAGAAACGACATGAGAATTTTATGCAGGAATGACCTACCACATCGTCAGAGAACTTGATACGGAAACCAAGATATGTGCCATAGCCACCCATAGCAAAGAGCACCACTGCCTACAAATTGGTCTGCTTTTACACTAATTTCCGGAAAAAAACATTGAGATAAATGAAAATTAAAATGAAGGATTATAAGTTACCATATTCCCAGGGTGACCCCAATGTACAAGCCAATCTGGAAGGTCGAATGACTTGACTATCTCCACAAATGGTGCAAACGCAGACCTTATTGTGCTAGCTGGATGATTCATACAAGTTCACAAAAAATCGAGTCATAATTTTCGTATTTCCCTAGCGAGGCGCAAAGGTTAGTACAATACCAATTTTCAAGAATTCTAAGGAAAAAGAATTCTACATTGATAGGTACATGTGCGGAAATGATTTGGAGTCGGCTAAAAAAAAAACAATGCGTAAATTTGAAGTACCTCCAGGAAGCGCAGCAGCGAATAGCATCAAAGAAAGAGGACTAAAGGAATACAACAATGTCTCTCTTTGCAAACCCATTAATCCTTCATCAACATCTTCGATGACTTCGCCATTATCTTCATCGTTACGACTTCTAATCAGAAACTGCTCATTTTGATGGTTTTTGTGCCCAACAAAGCAAACAACACTCTTTCTTCCACGAACACTAGGCAACACATGAGGTTTAAGTTTAAACTCAGTAAAATCTCTAATTCTAGGTGCTAGTGAGGTAAAATGGGAGTTTAATGCAGTGGTTAAACTTGATGACGCAGATGCATTCACCATTATAGCTGCCATTCTTTCTAAGAAAGTGTGTGTATGAAGTTTCTGTATGTACACAAAATTGAAGTGGGGTGTCCACACTCCACAGATAGAGTGAAGGAAAAGAGAGTAGGAATGGCAAAGAAGTTGACACGCCACACGCCCTTTTTGGCCTACCAATCGTCGGACAAAAATACATCATCACATACCATTTTGGTTATGTCACGTTCGAATTGGACAAAGAGTGCATTTTGTGTAGCCTTGAGTTCTACACGTTCATTTCTATTAAAAGCCCGTGTGGTGCACGGGACGACACTTCCTCATGTAAAGACTACATTTAAATTAGAATTTAAATAATTTAAGTGTGGTCACTACTCATCCTCTATCGTGAGAAGGACCACCGTGTTCATTGTGTTCCCGCGAGCATGGTATAACCCCGACAAAATTTTACTATCAATATCATTTTCCTTTTTTTTTTTAATACAAAAGTGATCTAATTTTACCACTAATATTTTTCACTACAAATTGATTTATTGCTACTAACTCGATTTCACTAATACTGATTCAATTTTTTCTATTATGATGATTCGAGACAATGACAATGACACTAATAACGACTCCTCCAACTCCAACCTAACCGATGTTGAATGGCCACTCGCTTCGAAGAATCGAGAATCTTTTTAAGTATCACATAATTTTCGTAAATGTAAAAAAGAAATAGTTTCAAACATGGTCAACATGACAGCATCACACTATTATTTTCGTGAACGCGGTACATCGCCATAGTCCTCATCTCCCCACCATGTATTCGAGAAAAACCAGTTCGAATAGGTCAATAGACAATTTGGGAGTGAGAACATTTAAACAATCCACCCAACATCAATATAATTTTTAATTTGGACATTCTTTATTTCCAAAAACAGTGGGTCTCCTGTGAGACCGTCTCACAATAAGTTAGTGTGAGACGGATCCTATAACCCAGTTTCTATATTATTTATACCCATATAGAAAACAGTTTTTTTATTTATAATAATGAATAAAAAAAATATTAAAATCCCTAGATTTTTTTCCACAATATTCTCAACTACTCTACTTTTCTCTCTCCTCTCTTTATACGTTTCTTCTTCCTTTTTCCTCCATTTTTCTTGTTACCCAAAATCTCACCATTTTGCATTGCTTAATTCAACCATTTTGCATTTTTGATTGAGATGGGGAAAAAAAAAATCACGACTCTATCTTTCTCTCTCTCCTCCCTTCCATTAAAAAGTGTGGGGAGAAAAACATCGTTATGAAGGTTTCATTGAAATGAAAGAGAGTTCCATCGAAATGAAAGAGATTATGTAGATCCAAAAATCCAAGGTTTGTAAGCTATTCATATGATTTTTCCCTAATTTGATTTATTTGTTGGGTAATTCAATTAATTGAAAACCACTTTTATTAAAATGATGTTTGATTTTCTTGGTTGTGCTTTTGAATCAATGTGGATTTGTGTTGAAGTGCAACTGATTTCTATTTTTGAATTGCATGTATAATACAAATGATTGGTTACGTTTTCAGTATCATATTGTATGTTTTACATAATCTGATTACGTTTTTGGATAAAGGGTTTACAATGAAACGCTATCTGGTTACCATCAAGAACCAACATTTAGTAATCTAGATGTGTTTCATCGTAGTCCACTTTGGTCAAAACGTAAGTGTGATTGCACAAAGATTACAGAAAGTGTAGAATTATTGATATTGTTTGAGAAAGCAAACGAATGGGATTAATTGACAATCATGTAATGAGTGATAGTGTAAAACAATCTCTAAGTAACTCCTAAAAGTTTTATTGTAGACCAGTTATTGTGAGTACTCGATACTATAAATTGTAGGTTGTCACCTAAGTATTTAAAGTAACACTTAGAGATCATACTATAGGTCACTTTACTTTTAACCATATTTAAAAAAAAAGGGTTTACCATAAACTAGTTCTTGGTCACAATTTACGATTTCATATTTTTAACATTTCATCATATTACTAAAGGTTGAGTAACCTGTTTTTGCTTTTTCGTATCCCATTTAGAATTAAATGTATAGGCTATTTTTTTTTTGTTACAATGTATAGTTATTGTCACAAGTCGTGATTTCATATTATGCAAGTTATCAAATTATACATTTGTTTAATCGTAATACACTTTGAATAAAGCGTAACACCTAAAAGTTGTAATTTAAGTTGGTTATTGTAAGTAGTACCGTTACCAAAATTGTTGCATGTGTAACCTATTTGTCTCTCATCGTAATCCACTTTGAATTAAGCGTATGGGGCATTAATGTAGGAGAATCATTACCCAATTTCTTAAAGTAATGCTTTCTAATCATATTGTAGTCCACTTAAATGTTACCCATTTTTTAGATAAAGGTTGTACTATAAACCGATTCTTGGTCACAAAGTCGTCATTTCAAGATTTTCACATTTCACCATATTACTAATCGTTGAGTAATTAACCTGCATTTGTTTCATCGTAATCCACTTTGAATTAAACGGAGTGATTATGGTACAAAAAGTATAGAAGTATTTGTCAGTTATCACTAAACCGTAGTATATTGTATGCTGATATTTACTTTCTTTTAATGCAGATGAAACTCATCATCCTTCAGTTCAAGTGAGTAGACGTGCAGGGTAATTAGAAGTAGACGTACAACTTCTTATTCAACTAATCAAGGAGAGGGTTCGCACAAAGGGGTCAAAAGTGCATGCGGAAAGATATTTGCATAATTGTCGCATTGCACACCTTGATCAACCTCAATTGGTCATGCTAGACATAACCAATAATTAGTTATCATCTTTTAACATATAGTAATCCTTAATCATGTATAAATTATACAAGTGTAGCCCTGAATACTACGTGTATGGTGACCCATATAAGTTGTAAAGTAAATAACTTTTGAGCAATCACACAATTCCTACCTTTGACACTCGTTTGGATTGTATTGCTCTTTTTAGAAGTATCACCGCGAATTCATGTTCTGAAAATTAAAAGTAACCATTAAAGCGCTAATCGTGAATAGTTTAAATTGCAACGTAATCAGTCCAGTACACTGGTTAAATACAATCCTCTCCTTCAGTTTTATCACCATCTTTATCAGGTATTCTTTGCACGGTAATTTGGTTGATTAGTATTCATTAAATTTTTTAGTGACCCTTTTGTATTATATTGTACACCACTTAACAGTTATCTTATGTTTAGATAAATGGTTCACTTTAAACGTGTTTTTGGTCACAATTTACAGTTTCGTACTTTTCCCATTTCGTAGTACTACTTTTTGTTGAGTAAACTTCATTTAATTTATCGTGTTCAATCTTTTTTGGTTCACTTTAGACGTTTTTTTGGTCACGATTTACAATTTCAACTCATGGTTACGAGCTACAACATGGTTTACGACCTCGAAATCTCCATCATCGTTTACTTTGACCCTCATAAAAGCTCCACATTCGATCCTTGTACGCGGCACCCTGTTACGTGTTTAATCATTTAAATGTATCCCTTAATATATGTATCGTGATCAACTTAAATTATAACATAAATAGTATTAGTCGACAAGTAAATAGAATTGTCACACACCACATCTTAATCAACCTCAGGTACACTTGTTCAAAGTAACCCTTAATCATTTAAATGTATCCCTTAATATATATATCGTGATTAACTTAAATTATAATGTAAATAGTATTAGTCGCCGTGAATAGTTTAAATTAATAGCTACTTACATTAGTACGAACTTATACGACATGGAATAGGTAAAAAAAAAAAAAGCAGCATGTACAAACAATATGAATAGCCACTTTCAACACTCGTCGGGATAATATTGTCCTCTTCATAAGTTTGACAACGATTACATCTGCTGAAAATTAAAAGTAACCATTAAAGCGCTAAACGTGAATAGTTTAAATTACAACGTAACCAGTTAACTATTAACATTTGTCGGTCCTGTACACTGGTGAATTACGATCTTCTCCTCCATTTCCATCGCCATTGTTATCGGGCATTCTTTGCATGCAACCACAAAAGAGTAGAAAACATCAATGTAATCCATCATAATCATCTCATTCAACGTCAAACAAAAATAAGAAGGGAACTACACATATACAAATACATACCTGACAACTATCAATTGAAGAAAATCATTTTTGGTGGAGAAGAATACGTAGGAAATGAGTTTCTCCCATACAAGCATACTAACTTTAATGAAGAAATATAAAATAATCAAAAAACAAAATAAAAACTAGTCAATGCAAGCATACTAACTTTCCTACGTTTAAGGAAACAAGACTATAAATATTTAAAAAAAAAGTTTTTTTTTAAATAAAAACAGTTTTTTTTTTTTAAATAAAAACAGTTTTTTTTTTAATATTAGAATTATTTGGGGATTGGGTAAATGGGTTTTTCTAGATCCGTCTCACAATAAGTTATGGTGAGACCGTCTCATATGAGACTTGTTGTTCCAAAAAAATAAGGAAAAACTCATAATCCTACTCGTATTAGAATTCTTGGGGTGCACGTCAAGGGCAAAACGCGTATGAGAGAGAATTCCTAAAACAAGTTAAAGGCGGTGCAATTTAGTATAAATAGACACACACATACATACACAAACGTAAGGGTAACTCAACCAAAAAAAAAAACACTCACAAAGTTGTTTGAAACTCAAGAAAAGATGTCGACGACGAAGAAAACTTCATCATCACAAGTCCGAAAGCCAGCAGAGTTCTACAACGGGCGTCCGCCTAGTACCCTTCGCATCGTCCCCTACCGCCCCGTCCGATCGCAAACCGCGTGGGATCCCGAGTCCAATAATAATGTCCACAACGATGCCAAGAAGAATTCGAAGGTTAATAATAAAAAGGTTAAGAATTTCGATGTCGATGACGACGATGAGCCCCCTCAACTCGACGGGAAGAGCAAGAGTTTATTAAAGAGGTTGAATAAGTCTGGAAATTCAATCTTCAGCAAGAAGTGGACTCAAGATCGTAACAAGGCTCGTCAAGCCGTAGAGATTAGTCGAATTGATCCTATTATTGCTTAATTTTCGATTATTTAGTAGTCATCGATCAGTTTGTTTGTGGTTATATTGTAAATTTGGAAGGGTTTTAATTAAACCAATAATCTTTTGTTGTTGATATATTATTGTGATTAATTATCAGTAATATAATAATTGTGACATACATTCGTCTACATCAATAGTTGGTTTTTTGATACATTGTGTAATTTTTGCTAGGATAGAAGACCAATTATCAGGTCTCAACCAATGGGAACTCTAGAGCATTATTGAACTGATCTTAATCTTGGCATTGAAGTGGTCTAAATAATCTTATGGTAATCATGAAAAGTGTGGTCGGCTCCTTGTGCTCCTGGGAGCATAGTATAACCATTGAGTGATGACCTTTAAATTTGAGATACTAATACTACTAATAATTGTCTAAGTCACCCTAATCTCTATTGAATAGGTTAAAAGCCCATCAAAATTTCTTACAATTTTAGGTGAATAAAGAATTAATTAAATGTTATAAAAATGTAGTTAACATATGGCTTTATATGGTAATCATATAAAGAATTCATTTATTACTTATATGAATATATAGTTATCATATGTAAGTTTTGAGTAAGTTTATGGTAACTTGTAAAGATGAATCAACATAAAAGTTTGACAAATTAACTCTATTTGACTTTTTTCGAAAAATTGATCAAATTTGACAAGAATCACAGTACATAATCCACGGTTTTTAAATAAAATGGCTCCGGAGCAGAAACGACTCAAATTATGGTGGTAATTTTTAAGTATGATATAATGAGGATTGAAAGAATATTAGGGTCAAAAACGTAAGAGCAGGTTAGAAAATTGGCCAAAACGGTCATAAATCCATACAAAATGACAAGTGTCGAAACGCATGAAATAGTTTTCAAAATAAGGAACCAACACTTAAGTCCAACAAGTATAATCCTAATGTGTCTTCGCTAATGTTTGAAGGACATTTGACTTTAAGCCATCACCAGCAATCAGCTCTTATCCTTTGGCGGAAAATTAATCAAATTTGACTATAATCATAGTGTTGGGATTAATGTTCCATCCCAAGTGCATTGCTCACATTGAATGATGTGATTCAATGGACATTCTTAATGGTGATTTAAGAATGGTTGTTTCTGTGAGGTGCATTCGTTGGAGGTGTGGAAACTTAATGGGTGATTAAGTTGTATTAATTCCAAGGTTCAATGCATCTTCAAAGTTGGTTTGCTATATAAAGGAATGGTGTTCCTTTGGCAAAAGAAACACACACACACATACACAAGGATAATTGTTGGAGTGACATCACAAGAGGGAAAAATATTAGGAGTGTTAAACACATTTAGTGTGGGACAATTTTGGAGGGTTAAATAGTTGACCCTAAAATTGGCTAGTATTTATCTTGTGAGGGTTCTAAGTTGGTGTGTAACGTAGGACGACAGTCTTTGTACTGGTGCTATTTTATAGTGGAATATCAGTCGTTTGGCTGGTGGGTTTACCTCTTGATTTGGAGGGTTTTCCCTGCGTTAAGTCCCTAAATATCTTGTCTCATTGTATTATTGCTTGCGGTTGTTTTTACTTTTACGGTTATTTGTCGATTGGTGCTTCCGTTGCGCGGGGAGATTGACGTTAATTTCCCAACAGTGGTATCAGAGCCACTTGGTGGCTTAACCTGGTGGCGTGGTTTTTTATTCGACAAGGTGTCAAGATGGGGTCCCAGTTCGTGGTACCGAAGTTTGACGGTAAAAGTAGCTTCACTCTTTGGCAAAGAAGAATGAAGGATCTCCTGGTGCATTTGGGCTTGGCTAAATCCTTGAAAGGAGCGGAGGGCAAGCCGGAATCGATGAGTGCGACGGATTGGGAGGATGTGTGTACTAAGTGTGCTAGTACCATCCGACTCTGTGTCGCGGATACGGTCATCAACTGTGTTGTTGATGAGGACTCTCCATCGGCGATATGGGAAAGTTTGGAAAAGCTGTACATGGCAAAAAGCTTGACCAACAAGTTGCTGTTAAAACGGCGTTTATATCGGTTACAGATGGATGAGGATGAAAATCTCATTGGACATATGAATGTGTTCAATGGACTATTAGACGAGTTGAAGAAAATTAAGGTTACAATTGAGGACGAAGATCAGGCATTACTTCTCCTTAATTCTCTCCCGGACACATATGAGACTTATGTGGATACAATCTTGTGCGGCAAGGATACAATCACCTTGGAGCAAACACAGTCAGCTCTATTGTCCTTTGACGCGTGGAAAAAGGACAAGGCTGGAATACGAAGCGACGACGCGGGAACTGCAGCCGTTGCTCGAGGTGGGAGAGGTCGATCGTTTAACAGGGCGGATGGGTCGAAGCATGGCAGGTCTCGATCCAGGTTCATTTCCGGTGATGTGAAGTATTACAAGTGTGGTAATCTTGGGCATGTTAGGCGGAATTGTCCTGACACGTGGGAAAAAGGTGATACCAACTTGGTTCAAGGTGGAGAGAAGGGTGGAAATTCTCTCGGCTATGATAGTGATGTCTTTGCGGTCACTATTGTAGGTAACAATACAATTTCCAAGGAAGATTGGATTTTAGATTCAGGTTGTGTGAATCACGTTTGCTCCCGGAAAAAATATTTTGTGGAACTCCACGAAGGTGTGACGGGTAAGTTGAGTTTGGCGGATAAATCAACTGTTAATGTCATGGGCGTTGGGGTGGTAAAAATCAAAACTGGTGAGGGAGTGGTGCAGACTTTGGACAAGGTAGCATATGTTCCAAATGTGCGGAAGAATCTAATCTCACTTAGTCGGTTGGACTCCGAAGGTTATGGGTTTAAGGCTCATGGGGGAGTCGTTAAGGTGACTAAGGGTAACATGGTCCTCATGAAGGGGAAGTTGTATCGTGGGTTATATCGTCTGGACGCTTATAGCGTGGAGACCTCAAGGAACTGGAAACAAGGAAGACGTCGACGTGTTTCGTTCGCGGGTAACGCGACGAAGGTAAACAGTTTCCAGGATGCAGACGGACGCAAAGGAAAATATCCTGCTGGTGATAAGGTGGAGGGGTGGAGGTCCCGTTCCAGAGTCAAGTGACGCGGTTGACTCGGCTGCAGCTGTATACGGTTCGTTGGCCGTGGTGTTGAGTTAGGGTGAGGACCGGATACTAACTCGGGTGTACAGCTGGAATTAATTGAAAGGCCAATGGTGGTTCCTCGGTGTTTCTCCCTTGGGATGGAGGGGGGGATTGTTGGGATTAATGTTCCATCCCAAGTGCATTGTTCACATTGAATGATGTTATTCAATGGACATTCTTAATGGTGATTTAAGAATGACTGTTTCTTTGAGGTGCATGCGTTGGAGGTGTGGAAACTTAATGGGTGATTAAGTTGTATTAATTCCAAGGTTTAATGCATCTTCAAAGTTGGTTTGCTATATAAAGGAATGGTGTTCCTTTGGCAAAAGAAACACACACACTCACACTCACACACATACACAAGGATAATTGTGGGAGTGGCATCACAAGAGGGAAAAATACTAGGAGTGTTAAACACATTTAGTGTGGGACAATTTTGGAGGGTTAAATAGTTGACTCTAAAATTGGCTAGTATTTATCTTGTGAGGGTTCTAAGTTGGTGTGTAACTTAGGACGGCAGTCTTTGTATTGGTGCTATTTTATAGTGGAATATCAGTCTTTTGGCTGGTGGGTTTACCTCTGGATTTGGAGGGTTTTCCCTGGGTTAAGTCCCTAAATATCTTGTCTCATTGTATTATTGCTTGCGGTTGTTTTTACTTTTACGGTTATTTGTCGATTGGTGCTTCCGTTGCGCGGGGAGATTAGCGTTAATTTCCCAACACATAGTACATAATCCACTATTTTTCGATAAAATGGCTCCGGAGCGAAAACGACATAAATTTTTGTGGGAGTCTCTAAGTATGATATCATGAGGATTCTCAAAATATTATAGTCAAAACCTCAGAGAAGATAAGGAAAACGGCCAAAACGGTTAGAAACCCACACAAAGTGATGAAATCGAAACGCATAAAATACTTTACAAAATGAGAAACCAACACTCAAATCCAACAAGTATAGTCCTAGGATATCTAAATTAATATTTGGAGGAAATTTGTCTTGTTTCGAAAAAATTGATCAAATTTAACCAGAATCGAAGTACATAATCCACGGTTTTTCGATAAAAAGGCTCCGGAGCGAAAACGACTCAAATTTTGGTGGTAGTCTCTAGTATGAAATAATGAGGATTGGAAGAATATAAGAGCAAAAAATCTAAAAGAAAGTTCGAAAACGGCCAAAACGGTAATTAATCCATCAAAGTGACAAGCGTCGAAACGCATGAAATACTTCAGAAAATGAGCAAACAACACTGAAATCCAACAATTGTAGTCGCAGGGTATCTACAGTAATGTTTGGAGGACATTTGACGTTTTTCGCAATATTGATCAAATTAAAACCTAAGAGCAAGTTAGAAAAACGGTCAAAACGGTCATAAATCCATACAAAGTGACGAGGGTTGAAGCGCATAAAGTAATTCACATAATAAGGAACCAACATTCAAATCAAACAAGTATAATCGTAATGTGTTTTCAATAATTTTTGAAGAATATTTGCTTTAAGCCATCACCAGCAATCAACTCTTATCCTTTGGCGGAAAATTGATTAAATTTGACCAGAATCACAGTACATAATCCACTATTTTTTGATAAAATAGATCCGGAGCGAAAATGACTCAAATTTTTGTGGGAGTCTCTAAGTATGATATAATGAGTAGTTTTAAAATATTAGAGTAAAAAATCCTAAGAGAAGATAAGGAAACTGACCAAAACGGTTAGAAACCCACAAAAAGTGATAAACGTCGAAACTCATGAAATACTTCACAAAATGAGGCACCAACACTCAAATCAACAAGTATAGTCCTAGGGTATCTAAATTAATGTTTGGAGGATATTTGGCTTGTTTCGAAAAATTGATCAAAATTAACCAGAATCGAAGCACATAATCCACGGTTTTTCGATAAAAAGGCGCTGGAGCGAAAACGGTTCAAATTTTGGTGGTAGTCTCTACGTATGATATAAAGAGGATTGGAAGAATATAAGAGCTAAAAATCTAAAAGAAAGTTAGAAAAATGGCCAAAACGGTAATTAATAAACAAAAATGAGGAACACATGAAATACTTCAGAAAATGAGGAACCAACACTCAAATCCAACAATTGTAGTCGTAGGGTATCTATAGTAATGTTTGGAGGACATTTGGCGTTTTTCGGAATATTGATCAAACTTGACCAGAACCACAGTACTACGGGTGAGCAGAAACTCGGTACGGACCGAGAACCGGACCCGCCGATTCGGTCCGGTCCTCGGTCCAACTTTTTTAGGGAAATTCTCCTTGGTCCACCCTTTCTAAGGGGACAGGACCGGACCGAACCGGATCGAGGGCCATTCGATCTGGTCCTCGGTCCACATTTTCCCGAGCCTCGGTCCTCGGTCCGGTCCGGTTCGGGACCGATACTCACCCCTACACAGTACAATCCACGGTTTTTTGATTAAATGGTTTCGGAGAAAAAACGTCTCAAATTTTTATGTTAGTCTATAAGTATGATATAATGAGGATTAGAAGAATATTAGGGTCAAAAACCTAAAAGCAGGTTAGAAAAACGGCCAAAACGGTCATAGGTCCATACAAAGTGACGAGCGTTGAAACGCATGAAATAATTCACAAAATGAGGAACCAACACTCAAATCCAACAAGTATAATCCTAATGTATATTCAGTAACGTTTGGAGGACATTTGGCTTTAAGTCATCACCAACAATCAGCTCTTATCCTTTGGCGGAAAATTGATCAAATTTGACAAGAATTACATAATCCACTATTTTTCGATAAAATGGCTCCGGAGCAAAAACTACTCAAATTTTGGTGGTAGTCTCTAAGTATGATATAATGAGTATTTGTAAAATATTAGAGTAAAAAAACCTAAGAGAAGATAACGAAAACAACCAAAACGGTGAGAAATCCACACAAAGTGACGCGTGTCGAAACGCATGAAATCCAACACAAAATGAGGAACGAACACTCAAATCCAATAAGTATAGTCCCAGGGTATTTAATTTAATGTTTGGAGGACATATGACTTCTTTCGAAAAATTGAACAAATTTGACCAGAATCGCTGTACATAATCCACGATTTTTCAATAAAAATGCTCTAGAGCGAAAACGGCTCAAATTTAGGTGGTACTCTCTACGTATGATATAATGAGGATTTTTAAAATATTATATTAAAAAACCTAAGAGAAGTTAAAGAAAACAGCTAAAACGGTCATTAATCCATACGAAGTTACGAACGTCGAAACGCATGAAATACTTCATAAAATGAGGAAGCAACACTCAAATCCAACAAGTATGGACCTGGGATATCTACAGTAAATTTTTGAGGGCATTTGACGTTTTTCGAAAAGTTGATCAAATTTAACCGAAATCGTAGTATATAATCCACGGTTTTTCGATAAAAAGGCTTCGGAGCGAATACAACTCAAATTTTGGTGGTAGTCTCTACGTATTATAGAATTAGGATTTGAAAAATATTAGAGTAAAATACCTAGAAGAAGATAAGGAAAACGGCCCAAACGGTTATAAATCCATACAAAGTGACGAGAGTCGATAACAAAATGAGGAACTAACACTCAAATCCAATAAGTATAGTCCTAGGGCATCTAGTTTCATGTTTGTAAGACCTTTGGATTGTTTCGAAAAATTGATCAAATTTGACCTGAATCGTATTAGTACATAATCCACGGTTTTCGATAAAAAGGCTCCGGAGCGAAAAACGGCTCAAACTTTGGTGGTACTCTCTACGTATGATAGAATGAGAATTTTAAACATATAAGAGCTAAAAACCTAAGAGAAAGTTATAAAAACGGCCAAAACGGTCATTAATACATAAAAAGTGACAAACGTCGAAACACATAAATTACTTCAAAAAATGAAGAACCAACACCCAAATCCAACAATTGTAGTCGTAGGGTATCTACAATAATGTTTGGAGGACATTTGGCGTTTTTCGAAATATTGATCAAATCTAACCAGAATCACAGTAAATAATCCACGGTATTTCGATAATATGGTTTCGGAACAAAAACCACTCAAATTTGGTGGTAGTCTCTAAGTATGATATAGTGAGGATTTTAAAAATTTTGAACTCAAAAACCTAAAAGAATACAAGGAAGACAACTAAAACGGTCATAAACCCATACAAGATAACGAGCATCGAAACGCAGGAAATACTCCATAAAACAAGGAAACAACACCCAAATCCAACAAATATAGTCCTAGGGTATCTACACTAATTTTTGGAGGGCATTTGACGTTTTTCGAAAAATTGATCGAATTTTTCCGGAATCGCAGTATATAATCAACGGTTTTTCGATAAAAAGGATTCAGAACGAATACGGATCTAATTTTTGTGGTAGTGTCTACGAGTGATATAATGAGGATTTGAAAAATATTAGAGTAAAAAATCTAAGAGAAAATAAGGAAAACTGCCAAAACGGTTGTAAATCCACAAAAAGTGATGAGCGTCGAAACGCATGAAATATTTCACAAAATGAGGAACTAACACTCAAATCCAACAATTATAGTGCTAGGATATCTAATTTAATGTTTGGAGGACATTTGGCTTGTTTCGAAAAATTGATCAAATTTGACCTGAATCGTATTACATAATACACGGTTTTTCGATAAAAAGGCTTCGGATGGATAACGACTCAAATATTGGTGGTAGTCTCTACGTATGATATAATGAGAATTGGAAAAATATAAGAGCCAAAAACCTAAGAGAAAGTTATAAAAACAGACAACACAGTTATTAATCCATGCAAAGTGACAAGCGTCGAAACGCATGAAATACTTCAGAAAATGAGGAACCAACCCTCAAACCCAAAAATTGTAATCGTAGGGTACCTAAAGTAATGTTTGGAGGATATTTGGCGTTTTCTGGAATATTTATCAAATTTGACCAGAATTGCAGTACATAATTTACTGTTTTTCGATAAAATGGTTCCGGAACGAAAACGACTCAAATTTGGTGGTAATCTCCAAGTATGATATAGTGAGGATTTGAAAAATATTAGAGTAAAAAACCAACGAGAATAAGGAAAACGGCCAAAACGATCATAAATCCATACAAAATGACGAGCGTCGGAACGCATGAAATACCTGCAAAATGAGGAACCAACACTCAAATTCAACAAGTATAGTCCTATTATATCTAATTTATAGTTTGGAGGACATTTGGCTTGTTTCGAAAAATTGATCAAATTTTACCAGAATCCACGGTTTTTTTCGATAAAAAGGCTCTGGAGCGAAAACGGCTCAAATTTGGGTGATAGTATCTACGTATTATATAATGACGATTTTTAAAAAATTAGAGTAAAAAACCTAAGAGTAGATAAAGAAAACGGCCAAAACGGACATAAATCGATACAAAGTGACAAGCGTCGAAACGCATGAAATACTCCAGAAAATAACGAACCAACACTCAAAGCCAACAATGTATAGTAATAGGGTGTCTACAGTAATTTTTGGAGGGCATTTGACGTTTTTGAAAAATTGATCAAATTTGACGGGAATCGCAGTGTACATAATCCACGGTTTTTCGATAAAATGGCTCTACAATGAAAATAGCTTAAATTTTGGTGGTAGTCTCAATGTATGAAATACGGAGTAATGAGGATTTGAAAATATTCGAGTAAAAAATCTAAGAGAAGCTAAGGAAAACGGCCAAAACGGTTATAAATCCACACAAAATGACGAGCGTCGAAACACATGAAATATTTCACAAAATGAAAAACTAACACTCAAATCCAACAACTATAGACCTAGGGTATCTAATTTGTATATCTAATTTAATGTTTGGAGGACATTTGGCTTGTATCGAAAAATTGATCAAATTTGACCAGAATCGTAGTACATTATCCACGGTTTTTCGATAAAAAGGCTTCTGAGCGAAAACGGCTCAAATTTTTGTGGAAGTGTTTACGTATGATATAATGAGAATTGGAAATATATAAGAGCCAAAAACCTAAGAGAAAGTTATAAAAACGGCCAAATCGGTCATTAATCCATACAAAGTGACAAGCGTCGAAACGCATGAAATACTTCAGAATCATGGAACCAACACTCAAATCAAACAATTGTAGTCGTAGGGTATCTATAGTAATGTTTGGAGAACATTTGGCGTTTTTCGGAATATTGAACAAATCTGACCAGAATCGCAGTACATAATCCACGGTATTTCGATAAAATGGTTTCGCAACAAAAACGACTCAAATTTTGGTGGTAGTCTCTATGTATGACATAGTGTGGATTTTAAAAATATTGGACTCAAAAACCGAAAAGAATATAAGGAAAACAGCCAAAACGGTCATAAATCGATACAAGATAACGAGCGTCAAAACGCATGAAACTCTCCATAAAATGAGGAAACAACATTCAAATCCAACAAGTATAGGGTATCTACAGTAATTTTAGGAGGGCATTTGACATTTTTCGAAAAATTGATCAAATTTTACCGGAATCTCAGTATATAATTCCCGGTTTTTCGATAAAAAGCTTAGGAACGAATACGGCTCAAATTTTGGTGGTAGTGTCTACGTATGATATAATGAGAATTTCAAAAATATTAGAGTAAAAACTCTAAGAGAAAATAAGGAAAACGGCCAAAACGGTTATAAATCCACACAAAGTGACGAGCGTCGAAACGCATTAAATATTTCACAAAATGAGGATTTAACACTCAAATCCAACAAATATAGTCCTAGGATATCTAATTTGATGTTTGGAAGACATTTGGCTTGTTTCGAAAAATTGATCAAATTTGATGTTATGAAGTGCTCTTCATAATACACGGTTTTTTCGAAAAAAGACTTCGAAGCGAAAACGGCTCAAATATTGGTGGTAGTCTCTACGTATGATATAAAGGGAATTGGTAAATTATAAGAGCCAAAAACCTAAGATAGAGTTATAAAAACAGCGAAAATGGTTATTAATCCATGCAAAGTGACAAGCGTCGAAACGCATGAAATATTTCAGAAAATGAGGAACCAACCCTCAAACCGAACAATTTTAATCGTAGGGTATGTACAGTAATGTTTGGAGGACATTTGGCGTTTTCTGGAATATTTATCAAATTTGACCAGAATCGCAGTACATAATTTACTGTTTTTCGATTAAATGGTTCCGAAACGAAAACGACTCAAATTTTGGTGGTAATCTCTAAGTATGATATAGTGAGGATTTGCAAAATATTAGAGTAAAAAACCAAAGAATATATAAGGAAAACGGCCAAAATGATCATAAATCCATACAAAGTGACGAGCGTCGAAACGCATGAAATACCTGCAAAATGAGGCACCAACACTCAAATTCAACACGTATAGTCCTGTGGTATCTAATTTATTGTTTGGAGGACATTTGGCTTGTTTCGTAAAATTGATCAAATTTTACCAGAATCGCAGTACATAATCCACGGTTTTTTCGATAAAAAGGCTTTGGAGCGAAAATGACTCAAATTTGGGTGGTCGTATCTACGTATTATATAATGGGGATTTTCAAAAAATTAGACTAAAAAACCTAAGAGTAGATAAGGAGATCGACCAAAACGGACATAAATCGATACAAAGTGACGAGCGTCGAAACGCATGAAATACTCCAGAAAATGAGGAACCAACACTCAAATCCAACAAAGTATAGTCATAGGGTGTCTACAGTAATTTTTGGAGGGCATTTGACGTTTTTTGAAAAATTGATCAAATTTGACTGGAATCGCAGTACATCATCCACGGTTTTTCGATAAAATGGTTCCGGAATGAAAATAGCTTAAATTTTGGTGGTAGTCTCAGCGTATGAAATAATGAGGATTTGAAAATATTAGAGTCAAAAATCTAAGAGAAGATAAGGAAAACGGCCAAAACGGTTATTAATCCACACAAAATGACGAGCGTCGAAACGCATGAAATAATTCACAAAATGAGGAACTAACACTCAAATCCAACAAGTATATTCCTATGATATCTAATTTAATGATTGTAGGACATTTGACTTGTTTCGAAAAATTGATCAAATTTAACCATAATCGTAGTACATAATCCATGGTTTTTGTATAAAAAGGCTTCCGTGCGAAAACAGCTCAAATTTTGGTGGTAGTTTCTACCTATCATATAATGAGAATTCGAAAAATACAAGACCCAAAAACCTCAGAGAAAGTTATAAAAACGGCCAAAACGGTTATTAATCCATACAAAGTGACAAGCGTCGAAACGTATGAAATACTTCATAAAATGAGGAACCAATACTCAAATCCAACAATTTTAGTCGTAGGGTGTCTACAGTAATGTTTGGAGGACATTTGGGTTTTTACGCAATATTGATCAAATTTGACCATAATAACAGTACATAATCTATGGTTTTTCGATTAAATAGGTCCGGAACAAAATCAACTCAAATTTTGGTGGTAATATCTAAGTGTATTATAGTGAGGATCTGATAAATATTAGAGTAAAAAACCTAAGAGAAGATAAGGAAAATGGCCAAAACGGTTATAAATCCACACAAAGTGACGAGGGTCGAAACGGATGAATATTTTTACAAAATGAGGAACTAACACTCAAATCAAACAAATATAGTCCTAGGCAATCTAAATTATTGTTTGGAGGACATTTGGCTTGTTTTGAAAAATTGATCAAATTTGCCCAGAATTGCAGTGCATAATCCACAATTTTTTTGATAAAAAGGGTTCGGAGCGAAAACGCCTCAAAATTTAGTGGAAGTCTCTACATGTGATATAATGAGGATTTCAAAAATAATAGAGTCAAACACCTAAGAGAAGATAAGGAAAACGACCAAAACGGTTATAAATCCATACAAAGTGACGAGCGTCGAAACGCATGAATTATTTTACAAAATGAGGAACTTACACTCAAATCCAACAAGTATAGTCCTACGATATCTAAATTAATATTTGGAGGACATTTGGCTTGTTTCGAAAAATTAATCAAAATTGACCTGAATCGTAGTACATAGTCCACGGTTTTTCAATAAAAAGGCTCCGGAGGGAAAACGACTCAAATTTTGGTGGTAGTCTCTTATATGTTATAACGAGCATTGGAAAAATGTAAGAGCTAAAAACCTAAGTGAAAGTTATAAATACGGCCAAAACTGTTATTAATCTATGAAAAGTGACAAGCGTCAAAACGCATGAAATACTTCAGAAAATGAGGAACCAACACTCAAATACAACAATTGTAGTCGTACGGTATCCACGGTAATGTTTGGGGATATTTGGCGTTTTCCGAAATATTGATCAAAATTGACCAGAATCACAATGCATAATTTAGTGTTTTTCGATAAAATGGTTCCGGAACAAAAACGACTCAAATTTTAGTGGTAATCTCTAAGTATTATAGAATTAGGATTTGAAAATTATTAGAGTAAAAAACCTAGAAGAAGATAAGGAAAACGGCCAAAACGGTTATAAATCCATACAAGTGACGAGCGTCGATACGCATGAAATATTTCACAAAATGAGGAACTAACACTCAAATCCAATAAGTATAGTCCTAGGGCATCTAGTTTCATGTTTGGAAGACCTTTGGATTGTTTCGAAAAATTGATCAAATTTGACCTGAATCGTATTAGTACATAATCCACGGTTTTCGATAAAAAGGCTCCGGAGCGAAAAACGGCTCAAACTTTGGTGGTACTCTCCACGTATGATATAATGAGAATTTTAAACATATAAGAGCTAAAAGCCTATGAGAAAGTTATAAAAACGGCCAAAACGGTCATATCCATAAAAAGTGCTAGTCTCTACGTATGATGTAATGAGGATTTGAAAAATATTAGAGCCAAAAATCTAAGAGAAGATAAGGAAAACGGCCAAAACGGTTATAAATCCACACAAAGTGACGAGCGTCGAAACGCATGAAATGTTTCACAAAATGAGGAATTAGCACTCAAATCCAACAAGTATAGGCGTAGGGTATCTAATTTAATTTTTGGAAGACATTTGGCTTGTTTCCAAAAATTGATCAAATTTGACCAGAATCGTTGTACATAATGTAACAACCCTAAATTTTTGCTATATTTAAATACAAAAATAAAGGATTGTTATGCCGCCATTGACTACCAAGTCAACGGCAAGGCTAATTTAAACAAACTTGATAAACAAGAATAACAAATGACAGCGGAACACTTCTAACTGAATCTACAAATCGGAAATTAAACCAAAAGATAAACTACAAATCGTCCCCAATGCAAATATGTGACGACTCATCAAAACGTCCAACATGCAATGACGCTTCAACCATACAATGTATCTCAATCTGCAAATCTGTCAACTGCGCCACCAAAAGGATGACATAGGCCCCAGAATAGGGTAGGGACACAACCCAAAACAAAGAACGTCAGCACTGGCTGAGTAAGAAAAAAAAAACAACAAAAGGAAATAAGATACGCGCCTTAAAATGGCGCGTAGCTAATAAGTAACTGAACAAACTACGCCACGAAATCAAGACAACGAAGAACTGAGCACGACTCGTGTGCTTAGAGCACGGGTCGTGTAGAGCGCGAATGGGGGTGTTCATCACCACAATAATCTTATTTAGCATTATTTATATCAATTATTGCGCAAGGGTCCTACCCCAAGCCGATCCAACACTAGAGCATTGCAAACAAAACGATCCTAAAGACCCGAGTGTGCACACCCTCCTAGGGGGACGGTAGGACGCACTGTCCCTAAGAGGAAGTCATTTAGGAGACCGGTAGCTGATCTCCGGCCTAGCTACACATATACCTTGATCAGAGGTTAATCGCTCTAGGTGGCTTAAACATCATAACACGCATATAGTTACACACACACACACACACACACACACACACACATATATATATATATATATATAGATATATATACACAATATATACATCTTTAGTCCGTTTTAAGTACGTTATTCGCGCATAGTAGCTTGATCTATAAACGGCCAAAGCCGGAACAGGAATACCAATAGATGATCAACAAGATAGTCAACGTGGGAAATCAATAGATGCTCAATAGATGATCAAAATAGAGAATCGATATCAATAATCAAAAGATAGTCAAAAGAGAGAATACGAGCAATGATTCGAAATAAGGATGAACGTGAAAGATTATATGGTACGGAAAGAAGCTCAAGCTTATGAGGTCAACGTTCTTACCTTACAACGCTAATCCTTAATCATCCAATTATAAACTCAATCCACAACTCCCTAATCAAAAAGATGTAACCATAAGTCTTACAACTCACAACTATCATTAATATGAAACGGATCCACAAAGAGACAGTGGTAAAGAAACACGAATAAAATCTACCTCAAATATTGGATGACCACCAAATTTTAGTATGTTGTAGCAGGATATGTCAGAAACCTCTCCTCAAAATTTCGTCCAGTCCACAAACTCCAAGCGGATCGACGGGAATCAACTTCACAATGAACCACGAATAACAATTAGGGTTTACTCACGAAAACCAATGTAACTTTTGATAAAGAAATATAGGCCTTACCAATTTTGGATATATTGTCAATTCTAGAGTAAGGAACATCTCCACAAAATCTCGTCCTCGAATCTCTTAGGATTCGACGGTAATCCTTCAAATACCGAGGGGCGGAACAGATTCTCGGGTAGATAGACACAGCTCCACTAAAACATGTCTACATTGAGCATCCCATGGAATCTTGACATGATCTACATGTTCCCGAATTCGTATCGAAATCACGGTTCTAACTCCACAAACCATGCCCCAATTAGAGATCGTATGAGAGAATTATATGTGTTTGAAGTTGACACAGTGATGCTGGGAATTTTCTGCGGGTGGAGGCTACGAAAAGGAGAGAGATGGAGAGGGGAGGCCGAATGATTGAGAAAGAAAGCAAGGTTTTTATTTATTATATGTATATGGGTATGAGAGTAACTCGGGTTTGGGCTTAGATAATTAGGTGAGTTGCGTGATCCACAAACCTGGTCCTAATCCGAAAGACTAACGAAGCCTCTTATGTAATTCTGTAATCAGAAATCCCATAACAATTCAATCGAATTTCAATAAAACATTAATAAACCCCTCCATTACATTACAAAACGTAACACCCTTAATAATTTAAGCTCCCAAAAATGCGGGGTGTTACAGACTTCCCTCCTTAAAACAAATCTTCGTCCCGAAGATTAAATCTCCTCCCTAAATAGATTTCACATAACTCTTTACACTTCAAATTTTCTCAACCGATTTCTTGCAACCAACATCCATAACTTCCAACATATATAGGTGAAAAGTAACGAAAGAAAAGAAATGGGAAGTAAGGACTCAAAGATATACCAGTAGGGGAAGGAGAAAGTGCACCATCAATGCACTTACTCACAAGGGAGTCGTGTTTAGCTAGAAATGCACCATTAATGCATTGCCAGGAAGGAATAGCGCGCAATTATAATAAGTTTAACTATTGGCACGAAACGATGCCAAATAATATGACATGTGCAACGTTAATGCACGAACAAAATAACGTGTGCAACTGCGATGCACAATACAAGTACGTGTGCACTACAAGTGCACCAATTAGGTAGACATGGTTTATCATAAATTTTATCATATAATGACAAAATAAACATAAGTTCTTAAAAATTAGGGCGAAAAGGAACGCACGTGGTTCTCATCCCCCATAAAAAAAAGGTTCGCCCTCGAACCAAAAGTACTCAATTCAAATCAGTGTGACTAATTCGAACTTTAAATCCACTTTTCACTTGCATTATTTTTCACACCTTGGTAACGCATTGCAAGGTTTTGTCGCAGTATTCCTAATTCTCTTTCTCATCCACAAGTCAACCATACTTGGTGACGATTCCCTTAGATTGTAGTTTCATGAATTCTTAGCGATTCAAAACCTGGACATTCAATGCATTTCTAACATAATATGTCATCGATAACCATAGAACATGTCATTAAAACCGACCTTTCCTGAAACCGGCTGACGATTCGAACTCGTAACCATTTACCATCCTTTACTCATTTTCATATCAACCAAAGAGTTTTATTGTGATCTTCTGTGCTCCAAACCTCTTCATTTACATTTCGCATGTCAAACTCGTGTCAAAGCGTTCTCATCTCCAAAAGTGTTGTGAAATATTGCTCAGTATACCAATAGGTGTCGAGACCACTCTATACATGCATTTGAAATTTCAACTCTCAAATGATTAAAACTTGCATACCCTTATTACTCAATGCATACGTGCAACTAACCGATACCTAGCTTCATATCCCATTTGTCTAGCAGAATGGATGTTGTAGCCTAGTTGGTCAAGCTTGCATTGTTATTCCTTCTCCACCCAAGTTCAAAACATGTAGGGAGCAGATTTTGCTTCCATGAACTCTCTTACTTCAACCGAATGACTTGATTTTGTCCATCTACGTCTTAAACATTCAAGTCATCATCCTTGGTAGTGTAATTGCGAGTATACATAGATCTCGCAAGTCTTTAACCTCTATTTACATCTCCATAATAATTGATCAGTACTAACAATTCACCACAACAAGACCTTGTCATTACTCGTAAACCATATTTTCTCGTCTAGTAGAACCCCTTTTTTTTTTATCACACATAAGGCTTTTTAGAGCTCTATTCTCCATTTGGTGGACTAGAAGACCATTCATCAAATAATTAAACCTTCCATGTTAGCAACTACCGTTGTCCGACGATACGACTTTCAGTCAAACTCCTTATATGAACCTTGGACCTTGAAACTTGTCATCACATAATTATCGATGCATTCAACTAATCCCATAGGATGTCATATTTCAATTTCCTCGATTGACCTCTTACTAAAATTGTGGTTTCCACGATTAATGACTATATATATCAACAGAACCATCTCCAGCAGACAATTTTCCTCTTACTCATTGGGCTACCTAAAAACCGACTTTACTTATCTGATTTGTATTGACTTTGTAACCTGAAAAATTCAATGTACCTGTCAATCCATATGAACATAGTCCCTTTCTATTTGAAATTCTTGGCGATAATTTTCTAACCCCACAAGAAAACCTTAGTGTCATGTCGAAGGCACTTAGTCGCGTTTAGCAACATCAAGATGTAGTCATACTCGTTTGATGCCTTAGACATTCAACGAAAGCTTTACTATTCTTTGATCCAAAAACCCCATTCTTACCAACGTATACCTCGAATCAATCTTGTCAAGCAATTTAACAGTAACTTTATGTCTTGATTGGTTTTCATAATTGTATTCCGAGCATCCTTAGTATTCCCTTGTTGTCTCCTTGCCAACCCTCTTTATATACTTTTTTTTTAAACCAATAGATTTATGATCTAGACTTCGACTTCCCTCATATATAAGGTGTTTGATCAACTAACATCACCTCGTTCTTTATTCATCAACTCCAACCAGTTAACTTTGAACCCATGAAATATTTATTCGTTCATACTCATTTAACCCAATACATTCCAAGACACATTCTTTAGCCCATTGACAAAACCACAACGTCCTACTATTTATATCCCAAGTTATTGTACTACGAGCGTCGGGTATTCTAAGGAATAAAACAATGTTTTTATCACGAGATACGCTTATATTCAACCAACTTACTCCCACGAGTAACATTATCAACCCAGGGAAATTTTCTTAGCCTTACCATGACCAAAATCACACTTTAATAAAATAGATCCAATGTCTTGCAACTACCACCAAACATTCACAACTCAAGCTTATTAAGTAATTTGGACCCAAAATCATTTACAAATAAGATAGACGGCCCTGAGAAATTTTACCAATACAAGGTACAAAACCATCTGATGACTATTTCGAAAACATAAGCTTTTACCACTATTAGCACTGTCCTCTCATTTTTTTCATTGCACTTCAAGTATTATCAACTCGACACCATACAACCAGCTGATTACTATACCACTCCATTCTCCAGCTCAACTTATCCACCAATCAACTATGATTCAACCAATATATACCATTAGACCATCAACACTAAGATTTTAATCTATGAAGTCCATCGCCAAATCATAGTGACTCTTATATCATACAGAGCACCAAATTGCACTCTTAGAAGCTAAATTTGGTAAGGGTAAACATGTCCTTAAAATAATCCTCTTTAGTTAATAGATCTCGAAAGACATAGATCAATGTCAAATCCATAATCCACCTCAATACCATAGTAAAGTCAAGATTCCGAATCTATAAGGTACTTTAAGTTCAGTACGTTCACCATGCCTTATTCTCGTAGCCAACAGGTGACTTGGCGTCCATCCCAATAAATCGAGCAATACTAATGTGCATACACCGAACTGACTTGTCCTTTATATATGTAAATCTTTCTGTTACTAAACTTATGCCCAATTCATTCACCATAAAATCTCAAAGTCCAGTAGTGGTTGTAAATGAATTTAGTAAGTATAGCTTCAATGTCCAATAGATTATTCATAAATGGTACAGTAGCCTTTAAAATTTAAAATGTCATTGTTGCAGCACAGTAGGCTGTCCTTTGCTTCTTACTGATATACCTTAGTGCTAAGAATCCCCAAAATAATTCATTTTTTTTTTGTCTTCGCATCACTCAAGTCATACCGCGATTTCAGCATGTAGATATCAAACGAGCACGAGATCACCTGACGCATCATTCTAGCACATTAGATGACGCATCATAACTATTTATCATATGAGTCATCCCATGAGTCAGATAGTTTCGTTAACCATCAGCGTCATCGAGAAATTCTTAAATCCATTTTACTTTATCTTCTTTACACCATAAGCTATAGTAAGTACGTTAGAGCAAGTGCGTATGATCTTTTAAAGTTGCTTCTTCCTCCAATCAGTCCATCCTTACCTGAGAATTTTATCCTCCATATCTAGTAGCTAACTCCCGAATATATATTCGAGCATCATTGCTCTTTATAAATCAAATAATGTCCAGCACTTTGATCACGTGACCTCCAACAGAAATCCACATAATAAGGTTCAAAATTCTGCCAACTCCTCATCCCTTGGTATTAGAACTTTCCCCGCACCATCTTCTAACGATAATAACACATCAAATTAGCAGTATAAAACAACATCTTAGGTAGCTTACGCCCTGATGTAAACGACAGAGAGTAATAAGGTAGAAAACAATAAATAACTGAAACAGACGCCAGTAAGTTATTCGTCTCGCTGAAAACTGACTTTTCTGGAACCTCCTTTTTTTTTTCCCGCAGGTGCTGCAGGGTTGCCGCGGGCGCGGAAGATGCACCACGGGCACGGAAAGCATGTAGATTCTTTGCCGTGTTAAACCGCGGGCGCGAATATTTAGCCGCGGGCACGGAAAGTATGCAGATTACTTGTCGTACGTTCGCGTTGTTGACCGCGGGCGCGGTTGTACGCTAGCGACGCGGTTTGAGACACACAACTCGTGTCCAGAGATGCACGAATCGAGCCGAGATCAGTAGCTCCACGGCACAAAAGGACAAATAGAAATCGAATAGACTATGCCATAAACTCACTAATGACACACAATTAGCATATAGTTGCATCAACGTCTTTATTCCTAATATAACTTAGGGGTATTGTCCCCTATTCAAAACTATGCAGTAACGGAACTCCAACTAAAAGGGCGAGTAAACAAAACATACAATCCTAAAAAAAAATAAGTTGCCACTATCATATATTAAAAATAATGACGTGGATAATAAATCCAAAGATTAGTCTCCTTATAATAATGCCCAGGGAATATCACTCAACAAGAAAGGCAATACTCAGGTTCCAAAAATCGGGATTATGATCAATGTCATATAAGGCTTCTTTTGCTCTTAACCCATCATCCATAAATAGTCGTTGATCAAATCAATATATCAATTTCTTTCACTCATTCCCAGTTGCAATAAACAAAGTAGTGTACTCGGAAATGATTCCTATCATATAACCCATGTAATAAAATGAGGAATAATTTACGGAATCATCTAAACTCTCGTATGCCTGACTCGCTTATTGTCTCACCATTACTATTTTCTTCTCCAACTTTCACCTTTCCTTTAAGGCAATCAAGGTTTCTTACCTATTAGAGGTGACATTGTAAGGTGGAGTAGCGTGAGTTATTATGTCTAAAGGGTTAACCATAGCATGGGTATTATGGATAGGAAAAGAGGAAGTAAATGGGTGATTCAAAAACCTTTGGTTTAACAGTATATCGCACGCACTTATCTGACGCTTTTCATTTCATATCTCATCTTTAAAGGCAAAACTTGGAAAACGATAGACATTAAATAAGCAAGTTTCTAATATCATCAAATTTATTCTTTAATATAACCTTAAGGATCATCACCATCTTACTTAACTCGTACTAATTTCAACTTCTTTCAAATAAAACTTTTTTTTTTTCAACACCTCAACATTACTTACCAATTAATATGACTACAATATGAAGAAGTTAATCGTATCACCTTGTCCTCAAAAATTGTAACCCAAAGTGCCATCTAAATTCGATCCATATCTAATATTATCTCCAAAGTGGTGCTCTCAAAATGAGTCACCAACTACGTAGCTTAGTGTAGTACTCGTTCGTATTATTTATTACGTAGCTCAAGTCAAAACTCAAAAGTCAACTCTAAAACTCTGTGGTGTAGTACAAGAGACACATAGCACGTAGCACGTAGCACATAACATGCGTATGAATGTACCCAACAAATTCCCCAAGTTTTAAAAATCGTTTCATCAAATTGGTTTAAAACCGTTTTGCAACTCAACTAACCAGAGCCTAAGGCTCTGATACCAACTGTAACAACCCTAAATTTTTGCTATATTTAAATACAAAAATAAAGGATTGTTATGCCGCCATTGACTACCAAGTCAACGGCAAGGCTAATTTAAAACAAACTTGATAAACAAGGATAACAAATGACAGCGGAACACTTCTAGCTGAATCTACAAATCGGAAATTAAACCAAAATATAAACTACAAATCATCCCCAATGCAAATATGTGACGACTCATCAAAACGTCCAACATGCAATGACGCTTCAACCATACAATGCATCTCAATCTGCAAACCTGTCAACTGCGCCACCAAAAGGATGACACAGGCCCCAGAATAGGGTAGGGACACAACCCAAAACAAAGAACGTCAGCACTGGCTGAGTAAGAAAAAAAAACAACAAAAGGAAATAAGATATGCACCTTAAAATGGCGCGTAGCTAATAAGTAACTGAACAAACTATGCCACGAAATCAAGACAACGAAGAACTGAGCACGACTCGTGTGCTTAGAGCACGGGTCGTGTAGAGCGCGAATGGGGATGTTCATCACCACAATAATCTTATTTAGCATTATTTATATCAATTATTGCGCAAGGGTCCTACCCCAAGCCGATCCAACACTAGAGCATTGCAAACAAAACGATCCTAAAGACCCGAGTGTGCACACCCCTTCTAGGGGGACAGTAGGACGCACTGTCCCTAAGAGGAAGTCATTTAGGAGACCGGTAGCTGATCTCCGGCCTAGCTACACATATACCTTGATCAGAGGTTAATCGCTCTAGGTGGCTTAAATATCATAACACGCATATAGTTACATATATATATATATCTTTAGTCCGTTTTAAGTACGTTATTCGCGCATAGTAGCTTGATCTATAAACGGCCAAAGCCGGAACAGGAATACCAATAGATGATCAACAAGATAGTCAACGTGGGAAATCAATAGATGCTCAATAGATGATCAAAATAGAGAATCGATATCAATAGTCAAAAGATAGTCAAAAGAGAGAATACGAGCAATGATTCGAAATAAGGATGAACGTGAAAGATTATATGGTACGGAAAGAAGCTCAAGCTTATGAGGTCAACGTTCTTACCTTACAACGCTAATCCTTAATCATCCATGTAACCATAAGTCGTACAACTCACAACTATCATTAATATGAAACGGATCCACAAAGAGACAGTGGTAGAGAAACACGAATAAAATCTACCTCAGATATTGGATGACCACCAAATTTTAGTATGTTGTAGCAGGGTATGTCAGAAACCTCTCCTCAAAATTTCGTCCAGTCCACAAACTCCAAGCGGATCGACGGGAATCAACTTCACAATGAACCACGAATAACAATTAGGGTTTACTCACGAAAACCAATGTAACTTTTGATACAGAAATATAGGCCTTACCAATTTTGGATATATTGTCAATTCTAGAGTAAGGAACATCTCCACAAAATATCGTCCTCGAATCTCTTAGGAGTCAACGGTAATCCTTCAAATACCGAGGGGCGGAACAGATTCTCGGGTAGATAGACACAGCTCCACTAAAACATGTCTACAGTGAGAATCCCATGGAATCTTGACATGATCTACATGTTCCCGAATTCGTATCGAAAGCACGGTTCTAACTCCACAAACCATGCCCCAATTAGAGATCGTATGAGAGAATTATGTGTGTTTGAAGTTGACACAGTGATGCTGGGAATTTTCTGCGGGTGGAGGCTACGAAAAGGAGAGAGATGGAGAGGGGAAGCCGAATGATTGAGAAAGAAAGCAAGGGTTTTATTTATTATATGTATATGGGTATGAGAGTAACTCGGGTTTGGTCTTAGATAATTAGGTGAGTTGCGTGATCCACAAACCCGGTCCTAATCCGAAAGACTAACGAAGCCTCTTATGTAATTCTGTAATCAGAAATCCCATAACAATTCAATCGAATTCCAATAAAACATTAATAAACCCCTCCATTACATTACAAAACGTAACACCCTTAATAATTTAAGCTCCCAAAAATGCGGGGTGTTACACATAATCCACGCTTTTTCGATAAAAAGGTTTCCGAGCGAAAACGGCTCAAATTTTGGTGGTAGTCTCTATGTTTAATATAATGAGAATTGGAAAAATATAATAGCCAAAAACCTAAGAGAAAGTTATAAAAACGGCCAAAACGGTCATTAATCCATACAAAGTGACAAGCGTCGAAACGCATGAAATAATTCAGAAAATGAGGAACCAACACTCAAACTGACCCCTCATATCAATGATGGGCACTCTCTTAAAGAGCCAACTCAACCAAAAGTCTAGATTGATGGTTGAGTCCCAATAATGGTTATATCTTAACACTCCCCCTCACGTGAAAGTCCTTTGGGCTTGAAACGTGGACTTGAACCACTTGAAATGTGGATGATAAATGGACAACATTGTGATGAAATTTCACTTGAAAATGAGGGGGCTCCCAATATTTGAACTTGAGAACTCAGGGTCAGTAATGAGTCTCTAATACCATCTTAAAGAGTCAACTCAACGAAAAATGGAGACTAATGATTGAGGCTCAATAATTGATTATACATTAACACACTCCCACTATGTCTTTGTTAGAGTTCTAGTAACATTTCCACTAGGCCTAAATGACCTTAACAAGAGCCGCTCAAATTTTTAGTTATGCTAGCCCCATGGCCAGCACAATATTAGGAAAAATAGATGTTAAGAAGGTGGGCCATTCCCATTAGGGTAAATACCACATTTCTCTCTCCTATTTCTCCTAAGAGAAAGGCTTTTTGTATATACATATACACTCCCAAATGTATATCCCCCATTTCTCTATCACATATCCCCCACTGTTTTGTTTCTCTCTCCTCAATCTCACCACACAATTATAAAAAAAATACCCAAATTGCCCTCCTAATGATCTACCCTGACAGGCCGACCACACACTGCTGGCGTTAGCAACACACTATCTTAAATTTTGTTAGCAAAAGGACTTACTTGCAATGGCGGAGACATGGTGGTACATAGGGGTACAGTTGTACCATACCCCATAGCTTTTGGAAACAAAATGAGAATATATAGAAAAGTAGGGGATTATATTCGAAAGCAGAGAAATGGCCTAATTGAAAAGATGTAACTTTTTGTGCCAGCAGTCGCTGGTTCGAAACCTGTAACTCACTTATTCAGTTTTTTCATTTTCACAAGTTATATTATTTGGATGTGGTGTAACTCATAAAACAAAAAAGCCTAATTTTGTAACTAATTGATACCAAAATTTTCCAAACAGTGTCCAATCTTGTGCAAAGATATGTTAAATTAATTTCATAATATATACTCCCTCCATTTAAGTCCACTCTTCCTAACACTATTCGGCACGCAGTTTAAGGCGCGGTTTTCTCTATGTTAGAGATTACGTAAAATTCCAAAAATTTTAGACAAACAAGATTAAATGTCAATAGTGATTTTTACAAAATTTTAGAATTTTACATAATCTCAAACATAGTTAGAATCGCATTTTAAAGTGCGTGTCGAAAAGTGATAGGAATAGTGGACTTGAATGGAGGGAGTATATATTAATTTATTAATATCACTAAAAATCAATAATTTCATGATATAAAAGTAAATTCGCACCCCACCCATAACTCGAGCCACTGTTTACTCGTTAAGGATCCTTGGAGTGCACGTCAAGGACGACGAACCCAAAAAATAGAAATAAAAACCCGTGACAAATTTCCTAAAATAAGCAGTAACAGTGTACAACAAAGTCGGTGCAATTCTAGTATATATAGACACAAACAAACGTAAAAGTAACTCATCCCAAAAAAACAACACAAAGTTGTTTGAAGCAAAGAAAAGATGTCGACGACGACGAAGAAGAGTAAGATCACTACACAACTCCAAAGGCCAGTTGAGTACTACCAGAAATTAGAGGCCGACGTCGACTACGACGATGACGTCTATATTAAGCGGCCTCCGACCCTTCGTATCATCCCCTACCGCCCCGGCCGACAGCAGTGGAACGGTGAATCATCCCGAAAGCCGTGGAACCCTTACGGGCGCTACCGCTACTATGGTGATCCTGATAGTGAGGACGATGACGACGATGATAATGTCGATGTCGATGACGATGATGAGCCCCCTCGACTCGATGGCAAGAGCAAGAGTTTATTAAAGAGGTTGAACAAGTCTGATAACTCCGTGTTTAGCAAGAAGTGGACTCAAGATCGCAACAAGGCTCGTCAAGTCGTACGACTCCATCGACTTGAGCCTGTTCTTGCGTAATAAATAAGTTTATGTATGTGTGCATGCATGCATGGTTTACTTTGTTCTAGTGATCAGTTTGTTTTAGTTTGCGTTAATTGTATCAACCTTTGTGGTTGAGTAATTGTGACAGTACAATCGATCAGTAATAATGTAATCGTGACATGAGTCTATATTAATGTTGTTTTTGTTGAGAAATTGTATGTGACAATCGATCAGTAATAATGTAATTGTGACATTAGTCTATATTATTAATGTTGTTTTTGTTGAGAAATTGTGACAATCGAATAATCGATAATCGATTAGTATTATAATGTGTCGTAATCTTTGTATTATCGTTCGATATCCAAATTCGTACTTATTGCAAGCGTGATTTGAGTTTAGAAAGAAACGTCGACAATTAAGAACGGGACAAATCCATGATTAATTTTTTTTTTTCAAATTAGACTCATATATAGACTAAAGAAACTGAACTTCATCTAGATCACGATGGGCTAGCTTCTCCGATTTGTGGTCAACAACCTTTTTTTTATTTTGGTAATTTCGACGGTTGGATAAATAGGATAATAACGTTTACACGAACACCAATAAGTTCAAAGAGAAACACAAATAAGTTGAATTTGTGGCGAGAGAAGAGACACTAGTGGCGGAGTATTTATTAAATTAAACACCCAATTATTTCTCCGCTTCCAAAGATGCATGCCTTCTTCAATTCATGATTAAAATTCATCTTGAAGTCAGCAATAAAACGCACATTAGTTATAGCTCAACGAGGTTTCACGTGACCGGCACACGAGGTTAACACCGGGTCAATTCAATTTTGACAGAAATTGAACAATTTGGTGTGATATATTAAAAAAAAAAAAAAAAAGGGAAATTAAAGGTGTCATTTGGTCGAATTGGACATAAAAGGTGCTAGCTATTAAATTCGGAAAAATAAAAAATGCTATACATGTGGCAAATTTTCTGAAAATCTCGGATATGTCAGGGGTAGCTTAGAAAAATTCCTTGGAGTGCACGTCAAGCACAAACATACCAAAAGAATAGAATGAAACGCGTGAGATAATTTCCTAAAACAAGCAGGACTGTGTACAACAAAGGCGGTGCAACACCACTATATATAGACGAACCATGCACACAAACGTAAGAGACACTCATCCAAAAAAAACACAAAAGTTGTTTGAAAGCAAAGAAAAGATGTCGAAGAAGAAGAAAACGATGACTACACAGCTCCAAAGGCCACCAGAGTACTACCAGAAATTAAAGGCCGAGCTGGGCTACAACGAACACGTATTTATTGCCCCGCCTTCGACCCTTCGTATCATCCCTTACCGCCCTGGCCGTGGCCGATCAATGCCCTATGACCCTTACGGTCGACGGTGCCGACACTATGATGATACTGATAGTGAGGACGATGATAATGTCGATGATGATGAGCCCCCTCGACTCGACGGCAAGAGCAAGAGTTTGTTAAAGAGGTTGAACAAGTCTGATAACTCTGTGTTTAGCAAGAAGTGGACTCAAGATCGCAACAAGGCTCGTCAAGCCGTACAACTTCATCGACTTGAGCCTGTTCTTGCTTAATTACTTGTTTGTTGAAATTGTCAATTTGTTCAGTTTCTGTATGGGTTTATATCAATCTTTGTTGTTGAGTAATTGTGACAGTTTGTTTCCTTTATCTTATTGTTATAATGTTTTCATACTGCATGCAAGCGTAAATTTAGTGTTAATTGTATCGTTACAAGTTACAACGACCCTATCGATTGCACCAGGAAACACACATATAACTAGAGAACACTCATATAACTAGAGAACACTGCAGGTGTTAAGATAGGTCAATGCCTGTTTAGAGCATTAGAACTAATTTTGGCAGAGAAAGCCAGTAACCTGTACATTATTGTTTACGTATTCAGCAAGCAATGACGATTTTTATTTGCTCCCTAGCCCCTAGGACTGCAGATGACTAATACCCTAAAAGCTACATAAATCTAACTTACTAATAATTTAGAATAAGCCACAGAGATCGAACTTCACCTAGAACCGATACTGTTCGTTATTACTGCTGGCATCTAGATCATACGGACCTTCTCCAAGCTCAGCAACCTTCATGCTTGACAGCCGATTTTGCCAAAGTTTAGGATAACCAGAGAAGAGGCTTGATTGTCAGTGTGGACGTGCCGAGTCACTTGTCCAGTAGTATAAGGGCTGCCAGAACGGACCAATTTACATGCGTGTGTGAAACCAGATGACCTGGCTAAAAGGCTCATACCCATATTACCGGTCAACTCGAAGAATGTTGTTCTCTACACCGCGTTTGTTGGTTATCTCTTTCTGGGGATCAATTTTCCAGTGGCCATCGACAATGAATTTCATCTGCATGCATGAGTAAACTAAGACGCATAAATCCAGAGGACAGGGGGAGTGATCCCCATACAAAACTTGCTTTTATCAAGAACTAATGTACATTCTAGAACCGTGATTTTGAGACCAAACCCTCAGAAACATGTAAGAAAAGTTCTCTGCAAGTTCAGAGAGGGAGACTACTGGGAAAATACACTTCAGTTTTTAACCAAAGATGAGACAACAACATAATTAAGAATGGTACCTCATACACCCCAGGATAGAGCCACAACGTTGTCGCCCAGAGCCTTGGTTTCCTGTGAGCGGTATCAGAGTGGTGTCAGCAAAATGTGTAATGAGAACTAGGCAATCAAGCTGAAATCAGCACCTTCAATAATAATGGTGCATTATCTTGTAATAACCTAACAGACTCTGAAAACTACCAAAAGGGGCATGTTTGCATCTCATGTACGATTAAGCCTAGAGCCTAAGAATTCAGAAAGCAGAGCGAAATGCGAGTCCCAGATGATTGCATGATCACCACATGTTCAGCTCACATTAGTCTTTATATTCTCAAGCTTATGACATTGGCTTAAGCAACGACACATATGTTGAGAATCCCATTACTTATACAGTTATACGCAACATCACTTAATCAGTCCTATCCAGACATATACTCCGTATAAGACAAGCACACTTACGATGACAATGTGCCATAATCATCAGATAAAATTTCACAACCTTAGGAGCTGGCAAACAATACAAGGAAGTACATACACTCACCCAACAAATATCAGGATGGAGACAAAAAAAAATCATATTTGTGAATGTCGTTACAGATTTAAATATATCAAACCTTGAGCCAATTGGGTCAATGGTAACAGAAGATATTTGAGGATCCATTTTGATCTTTTGATGCCACCCATTGAAGCTTCCTGCAACCTCCACCATTTGACCTTCCCCAGAGTACTGAATTTTGGCCTATCACACAGCACACTAAAGCAATCAGGATACAGAACCCAAGACAGAAAAATCAACCAGTTATCTATTATGTGGCTTCAAACCCAAGAACACTAAACGATTGCCTTGAAAAAAAAGAGCCCCTGTGAGCAGTATATAAGGTTGAGTTACCTCTACAAGTCCTGAAAGGCTCTCTTCGGCAGCAAGTAATTCTGCTTCTTTATCTGATATGAGCTTTTGAGCTTTGGTAATCTCATCTTCGACCTTTGTTTGCATAATCGACAGAGCTTGCTGCAAATTAGTGTCAACATGTAAACTTCAAGAACTATCCAATATAAAGAACCCACCCGTAATATACAGCCAGAAATATCTCATATTACAAACTTTTGACAAGTACAAGATCCAGTACCAATAATTGTGCACCCTTATTGTAAGAGAGGAAATCTACATCATAAATCCTCTGGCCAGTGCTGTTAGGGAAAGTCTTTAAGCCCTTTTGGCACACGTCACCTGTTGAGGATAAACTGTGTGTTTCTAGTCGAGATTATGACCTACCATAGGTTTTTGGCCCTAATATTTTTCAAAACCCCATAATATGAACCCTAGGGTCTTCAACTTAAATGTGAGCCGTTACTGTTCATGGGCAATTTTGGACGAGAAAACGTTGGTTATATTGGCTAATTGTAGCCATTTTTTTCCAAAGTAGCAGACATTCTAAAACTTTACCATTGACAACCTTGGAATACCCTTGTTGGAAATCAAGGCTGATTCCTCTATTTGGGAAGTTCTTTAAGCCCATCGAGACCTATTTTGGGAACCTATGACAGATTTTTAGCTCTAATGTTCTGCAATTAACCACCATATTACCCCTAGGGGCTTCCACAGAAGTTCTAGCCATTTTTGATACCGAGCTTTTTTGGCCAAAAACCGTGAATTTTTTTGTTTTAGTCCATTCTGCCTATTGGACACTTCTTTTAGGGTATCTAAATGTTCTCAAAACATAACCACAGATTACTTGGAAGTGCCCTTGCTGAATTAGAGGGCCAATTCCCCTTTAGGAGGTCATTAAGCCCCTTCATCTAGTGTCACCCCCTGAGGTTCTCATGTGGTTTTAGCCGTTTTGGGGTACCTATAATAAGTGTTTGGCTCTATTTTGCCTAAACACATAATATGATCCATAGGGGATCCCAAAAAAAAGTTTAGCCATTTCAGTTCACAAGCCATTTTGGCCCAAAATCGTGGGTTAACTGTTAGCCAAATTCAACAACTTTTTAGAAAGTAGTCAAATGTTCTTAAAACATTACCACAAGAAGGATGGTCTCTGGATTAGAAAAATTCTTTAAGCCCTTTCGGCACAGATCACCTGTTGAAGTAAGGGTGTGTTTACCTCTTATTTTTGGACTAACATAGGTTTTTTCTCTCTAATATTCTTCTAAAACTCTTCAAATGACATATAGGAGCCTTCCACGAACTTTGAGCCATTTTTTGTTCCGGAGCCATTTTGGGCGAAAAATCATGGATTATACTTCGAATTTAGACAATTTTGACCACTTTTTCAAAGTAAAATAACATTCTCAAAACATTACTATAGAGAGTTTGGAGTGCCCTTGTTGGATATGATGGCTAGTTCCTCTGTTAAAGAAACATTTCTGAACCCTTTCAACACTTGTCACGTCACCCGTTGAAGCTAGCGTGCTTACTTTGTCGATTTTAAGACCTATCATTGGTATTTTACACCAAAAATTTCCCAAACCCCAATTTGACCTCTAGGGCTTTCCACCAAAATTTGAGCCATTTTGTTCCAGATCTATCTTGGGCCAAAAAACGTAGATTACTTCGCTTTTGACCAATTTTGATCACTTTTTTAAAAAAGTACGAAAGTGCTCAAAAGATTTACCATGAACTACCTTGGAGTACCCTTGTTAGGTGAGAGGGTTGATTCCTCTGTTCGGGAAGTTCTTTGAACCCTTTGGCACATGTCACCTATTGAACATAGCGTGCGGTTTTTGCTCATTTTCGGGCTACCATAGGTTTAACTCTAATATTTGGTTAAAACCCATAATATGACCGTTAGAGGCTTCCACCAAAATTTGAGCCATTTTTATTCCGGTCGGGTCAAAACTTATCCAGCATCATCGGTAAGCGTTTCTCTCCCAATTACACTATCTTAGAAACCTTAAATTATACTTTGTCAACGATGGCCACATGGATATATCAACTCGCATTCAATTCTTGATCTCAGTGAAGATACTTGAGTAAGCCATCGTTCTGAAACGAGGGTTAGAGTTGAGATAGCATCTTTGCAGAAGTACGTAGGCTCACAATCTATAATTATGTGGCCAAGGGTGTAAGGCTTTAGACAATCTAACTCAAATCACCAGGCCCTTAAATTATGTAAAATTCCTCGAAGTCCTATCTATATCCCATTGACAAAAAAAATGAACATTAAATAAAGAAAGCATAGGAAACAGTGTATGATTGTCTCGTTATAGTCCAACGATTGGAAACAAAGTAAAAAAAAATTACCTTTTCCTTCTCAATCTCTTCCTTCAACCGAGATAGCTCCAACTCCTTCTGATGCTGCAAAAACAGCAGAAGGGGACAAAATAGAATTCTGAAGGCCGACATAGAGCTTGTTGAACACATGACTTCTCAATTCATTTTTTTTTTTCAACAAGGGAAGGAGGACCCTTCTGGCCGAGACTCATCTCAGTCACCAAGATCAATATCAACAGGCCAGACCCTTCGAAGAAAGTTGGGGCCTTAAGGGGGCTAAGGAAGGATGGATCTCCCCTCCGAAGAGCCCTAGTGGGGATTTGAACTTCTTAAATCCAAGCCACAAGTCCATATACTTGCCACTAGACCAACGTATGTTGGTTTTTATCATGACATAATAAACAAAACAGTTACAGTTTGCATGAGATGAGAAAAGAAAACAATGCTTACCAACATGAGCTTGAGACGATCGATTTCAATTTCGTTTTCCCTTTTTCTCTCCTGTGTAGTCTTTAGCTACCCATGCACATAGAATACAATAAAATGATGAGACACTTTCAATCAATATAGCGAAATAGTTGCAAATATAAAGGACCAACCTCACTCCTCTTCTCATGGTCAAAATCATCCTTTTGCTGTATTTGAGTGGATAGATGAGTATTCCTGAGATATACAATGGCAAAAAAACGCAGAACAAGTCAGTCACTGGCAAAGGATGAAGCTACTAGTATCCTTGAAGTCAAGTGATAGAGAGACCGATCACATAGTTCTACCTTCTTGACTCCTACATTAGTATTGAATTTGCCATAGACCTAAGCAAAATGATCCATCTACTACATTTCAACTTCCTTTCATAACCTTACATGAAACACATATTTTGAAAGTGAGATGCGAGTACTCCAGTAGAGTAAGGAGTAGTTGAGCACGGTAATGGGGAGATGATGCTTCCAGATGATATGGGTGGTTTGCCATACCCTTATGGAAAAGACACCCCTGACAAATTGACTGTTGCTCCGCTAACAGTGAACACTACGAAAAGCCGAAGAAATACAAGTTTGGGGCTGTTAAATGTGAAATGGCAGGATATCAAACAATACGGCCAAGGATAATGCGGTGATTTTGGCCCACATTTCACGAGTGTTGGAATAAGAGTTTTTTTGGGGATCATTATTTTTCTTTATTGCTCACCATACTTACCTCCCCTCCCCTGTTGAAATGTAAAGTAGCTATGAGCAGCTTTTTATCAGACTCAGGATTCTTAGATAAATAATGTGTGTGATTAATTTGATAGAGGTCAATATCAAGTCATGGTTCTGGGTTCCATTTAACGCACAATAGAAGACAATTCACTGATTCAAAGAGAGTTGAAGCTTTGTATTGTTCAGCAATGGTTGAAAAGATAAACTTTCATAGGATTTAATGGCTTCTCCTATTAAGGTGAAAATCAAGGCCCCTCTAAAACTGTGATTGACTAAGTTCTACACTCTCCAGTCTTTCTCTGAATGATCTAATAACACTCAATGTAATGAACTCGGTAAAAAGTGATTAGAGGAATAGTAGGGGTCTGGGGAGGAAGGAGGTTGAAAATTGGTTAGTCCTGGGGTAAATACTGTATAATATTCACTGTCACATATCCCAGAGATGTTGTCCCGAAAGCTTGTGGCTTTTATGTCAAATATAAAGTAACTTTTAAGTGTGGACGTAGCACGAGGACATTTTACGCCCGCGATGTTGCGAATGCGAAAAACGTAAATGGAACAGCGTTTGAAATAAGGATACAGATAAGTCCTATTGACAATGTCTAAAAAGGAAAACTCAATTTTTGTGCATTAGTCATGTGACATCAGTACGACAATAGCAAAAAAAAAAAAGTCATGAATCCAATTCATTAACATCCTCAGCAATATGTGTTCGCAAGGAACACCCAACATACAGCAGTACGAACAAAACTACAAGTCAGTTCTACAAAACCACGATCTGGAATCCAAAATATCACACAGGGTAAAAGACAAAAGAAAGGGGAACCAAAGGACAAGAAAAAAACCTTGTATATCTTGCTTCTGGTGTAGGTGGAGAAGGTTTTCGTAACAATAAGGTACCATTTAATCCAGTATTACTTCTTCGAACAGGGATGTGGCTAGCTCTTTCCTGGCCATGGATCTCTGGTTCTCCTGCATCAAAATTATCTCCACTATCTGAACTTGTGCTTTCTTCTACATCATTCCATTTTAAGTCGGCACGCAAATCATCTGTCAAGAATTCAGATCTTTAGGATTTAGGGTGATAGAACAGCCGAAAATACTCTGCACGTGACTTTAAGGTGGAGAATATTCCCCTTATAGAATAACTAATGCCTAGATCATAATAAGGTGCATTAGATGATAAGACCTTTGACAAAAGGAGAGTGTAAGAAAGTCGAAGCACCAACTATCAATGATGAAAAATAAGTGGACTACAATCTTAAATAACAGATAAGGCATAAATGAATGCTAATCGCGGTAAAATAAGATGAAAGTGACAGTTGTGTTCCTAGAGATAAGCATCAACATGGGAGTATTGGCACAGTGCAGTGGGGAGACTTCTCAAAGTCGCTCTTGAAAGACGAGACTACATCAGATGCGATACCATTCAACTTGCAGCCCGAACAAGATCATGAGAAGAGGATCGCCGTAAAAGTTACACTCGAGGAAGGAAACGCCCAAAACCCTTGTGGGAGGAACCACCCATAACATTTGAGGGGGAAAGAACCAAAAACCAACAAGAATCTAATGGTCAACAGGAAAAATAAATTGTGAAGTAAATTTTAAAAATACCAAATATACAAAAAGAGTTAAGGATAACTCAATCTAAGTTATACTTGACACTGCCGCCATCTTGTAATGAAAAGAACACATTGATTTTCTTTGGCTTACCTTCAACAGCATCCAACTCTCCATATTTCATAAAGTTTTCCACCTTCTCCTGCATTGATACTGGAGATTCCATGGACAAAGGTCTTTTATCATCAGAAGAGATGGCTGCCTCATGCGTCATCACAAAGGTAGAACTAACAGCAGTATCATCATTTATCAAGTCAATTGACTCTTCAATGCCATCATTCACCGTCGCCTCCTGACCTTTTCAATTGCATAAAGCAAGAGCTGCAATCAGTCAAGATGTTGAATGGAAGTGTCGAGTACGAAAGTCAAAAGCAGTGTAACAAAACTGACCTATTTCCTCATGACCAGTACTTCCACTGCTTTCTCCATTCATGTTCTCCCATGAATCATACCCATCCATTACCGGATTTGCATAATAAGCCAGAAGCTCTTCGACAAGTTTATGCCCTCTCCTTCGCACAATGTTGGCAAGATCTTTCCTGTAAATTTGAATTAAAAGCCACAACAAAAAATATATGATCATCCTAAAAAAATATATATAATAAGCTTGTATACACTCTCTTCATGGAAAACAAGGCAAATAGTATGGTATTCAGACCACTTATGTCCAACCAAGATAACCAGCCTAATCATTTAGCTTAGGGCTTTTTATTGACGGGGGATCATGATATTTGACACTGAACTCCTGATCTTAGGGATCAGAAGAAACTGCTTTAACCTATCCACATTAAGGAGCATACTTCACCATGTCAAGAAAATGACAAACCTGCCCAGCTCTTGACATTATTAGAAACAGCTAAATTCAGAGTTGCCATGCCCAACCTATTCCTTTCCGTTTTTGAAGAAGAAGAACATATAGAGCCAGCAAGGTAAGGCTCTTCAAATTGAAGCTCATAAGTATGACAATGCCAGGAACCAGCTACATGGCAAGTTATGCTTGTCATTATTACAACGGTTGCTCCTTTCAATAACTAGAACTACTATGATTAAGAACAACCAAAAAGAACCCACTGCCTCCCTTCTCACCCTTCCAAACAACATCCCACAAACGTGAATAATCACATCACACGCAACCCATTTTGCATCTCTTCTTCCATAGTTTAATGTTGCAACATTTTTTCGTGTTTTGAAACTTGTTTGTCCTCAAGTTCCTCAATGTGTTTTGCTAACTTTTCACTCGATTTTCCGTTTTAACTTTTAACGTCATGTTCTCAGTACTTTCGACAATTTAATTGTTGGTACATAATACAACAAATCCATATGACGATTCATGTTAGCCAGCCCCAAATCAATTCGGGTTTGACGTGTTGTTCTTGTTATTGTTCATGCAACTCATCAAGCCAACCAATGAACCAATACTCAATCCATCACAATATAAACTTTCACAATCATTTCTCAACCACAATGCAAAATCATCAAAAAAAAAAAAACTCACACCAAAGGATGAACAACTAATTACAAAGGTAAGGTAACAAACCTTCCATGTAAAGTGAGCTGCTTTGTAGAAGGAACATGACCCTCAGGAAGTCCAATCAAAGCCACAAACTCCCTTAAACTATTGCAAAGCTCGTCGTCACTCATAAGCTTCCTGCTCGGCCTGCAATCCAATCCAAATCACCCAACATCCTAACAAACAATTTCTGGGTATAATACAGTATCTACCATACTAAATTATCATTCAATCTTCTGGGTAAAACTGCCAACTTTGGTGGGTATAATTCCAAACAAATTTCTGGGTAAACTACGAACTAATGCAAGGAATAATAATTAAAAAGAGAATGGATAACAAAGAACCTGGCTTTCCTGGTAGAAGCAAGACATACAAAGGAATGTTTGGGATTAAAGTGGGTGCGATTGAAGAGTAAAGTAGCGTGAAAGGGAAGGGATAAGGAATTAGAAGGAGAATGGTAGTGGTAGTTGTGGTTGGAGGAGAGAGATGGGGAGTGAGTGAGGGTTGCCATTACTGGTGAATGCAAATTTGTGAAGCATTTCAGAAATTCAGCAACATTTTTTTGTGTGTGTTTTCTGGAGATGGAAGTGTGTAGACTGTGCCAGTTTGAGTAGTGTTGTGTCACATTGGAATAGGGATGGTAGACCCCAAAATCGGGAAAATAACGAGCTCGAGCTGGGGATTTTCGAGCCAGTCTTGAGCTTGAGCCTGAGCCCGAGCTCAGGTCGATGGAGACGATGGAAGTGTATAGATATAGACTACTGTTGCTTGAAGAGTTGAACTAAAGTACTAGTTTAATTAGTAGTGTGTCACATACTCACATTTGTGCCACAACAGCGGTAAATGAACCCTTACTCGAGTTGGGCCGAGCTCAGGTCGGTTTGTTGTATCTCAACCTGTAAGGTGAACAATTTTGACATGTCGTCCTTAACCTTAAAGCTGAATTTATTCGATAACAAAACGGTGATTAATTCAACCTGAATAAATTCAGATTGGAATGAAAACAAGCCAAAATGATACGGAGTATGTGACAAAACAACAAGTCAATAACCCCCACAATCTTGAAAGCAATATTTGATATGGGCTTGTGTCTTACATCACTAAAGTAGTGGTGAGCATACAAGACTATTATAAGTTTAAGTGGACTATTACTCTTATTGCTAATTTTCTTTTCAGGTCGACCCCTCATTTCTAATTGGTTTTGAGATATAATCTCAATATGCCTATGAACGAGTGTGTCACTACTTCTATGAAAATAGGGATATGGTGCGATGACGAAAAAAGGTTTTTGTAAGTGAACTACCAGTGTAAGATTTATAAATTGATGAGCCCTATAGCTCGCACCTCCTAGTCGCATTCCCAAACACTCTGAGAGTGTGTATTCTTCTCTAAATTAATCTCAAAGTAATATCTTATACTCTTGGCAAACACCACTCCGTCCGTGCTAAATTAAACTTCCCATGAAATAGTACTAGATTCCATTGGAAGTTCAATTTGGGGCGGAGCCGCGGAGTGGTAAGCAAACGATGATGAGTTCTTTTAACTTCTTATATTTTGCTCACAAGACATACAGTATGTGTCTAATCTTGTAATAACAAGACCAATACTTTAATTTGGTAGCTAAAATTCGTTTTTTAAAACTCATGTGAACAATTAGTTATTAATTTTTCTACTTTAATTATTAGCTTTAAGATAGAGAATTGACCCGTCTTTGATTATATATCGCTAGTGCATGTAGTTCACTGAATTGTAATTTCATAAGTATATAATTGTATGTATGGTAACATTATTTCCAACAAATTGCTTTCACTAACCTTACAACTCGACGATTATGCATTTATGCCTTGGTGCAATGATCTTGCTTAGCTTGTACAATAAGAATCCTACAAATTAGACATTAAACCCCATCATTGCCAAATGTCAAACAGAGGTGGCAACTTAGATAGGTAAGGTCATAATAAGACGATGATGGGTAAAATGTTTGGCATTGAATATTGACTTTAATTATTTCATACTACTATTATGTTATAGTATGACTTATATCCTTGTTAATATTAATGCTATGCTAGGCTGCAAAAGATTCTATACGACAACCATATGAAAACACAAGAAAATGGGTAGATGCACAGAATTAAAACTCATAACCTAACTCATATCAACCCAAATTTTTTTGATGATGATTTTTAATATAAGCTTTACATCTTTATATAAGTTCAAACGAACGGACGAAAAGCGCCAAATATAAACCAATAATATATCATGCATGCAAAAACTTTGTTTAACAATAATATCCCACTACGTTAGTTTGATTACAAATGTAGTTGTAAGTAGATGTGCTTGTTTTTTGGTTGTTATTATTGTTACCTCATTTTATTAGCGCAAGAGCGTCACTCTGCGTTATTATATGTTGCCGAACAGTTGTGTTTATGACTCTTCAAAAACATATTGACTCCGAGTCATGGTATGTGTTTGCGTAGTTGCATCACTTGCATTGAATTCGAATTAATTAATATTCGATAAAATTCAATTTTCTATTAGTTTGTACTCCTATAAGGCAAACTAATAATATGTCTCATGTTACATTGACGGATTCCATTTTACTTCGAGTTAGATTTGATATGATCGGAATATTGAACTGATCTAATTTTAATTTATTAATGCAGTACTTGGAAATGAACGGAACCTTTGAGCGAGATAGGTGTTGTTTTTAAACCTTGTATTTTTGTTTCAATAAGTTTTAAGTGAGACAACGACCTAGCTCATATGTATTTGTAGAAATTGAAGGTCATGAATGAAACATGAGACAATTCATCAAATGATCAATATTTCAAAGTAAAGTATACCAACACTCTCAACATTCATAAAATTAAAGATCGACTATATTGATAATTGACCAAATTAAATACGACTAGCATAGGTAGGCGTTTGGGAAGTGAGTTGATTTATACAAGAGGAACAAGTGCTCATTATGAGTAATTCTAAGGTGCTTGACAATTACCGCAAAATAAAATAAGAGTCACCATCTCAACCATCCATAATGTTGAAAATCAATCTATACCATCCATTATTTTTATTTAGGTATATGTTATCAATTATATTGTAAATAACCAAGAAAATTAGAAAAAAATGGTTACATACATTTATTTAATCTTTTATGCTTGTATATACCTTGTACAAACTATATCTAATATAATTTGATAATTTTTTCCTTTTAGAAAAATTTATTAAGTTATTTAAAAATGATTTAGTATGATGTTTTGCGGTACTTGTCGAGTACCCTAGAACTGCTCGCTTATTATGTAGTGTATGTTGAATTGGATGATCTTACAAATCCACACATTGCAAAATTTGCGTGATCACCGATAGGCCATAGCCGCCTTTTAAAGTACAACCGACGGAACTATCCATCCATACACAAGTGTTATAATCTATAGAACCAAACTATATACGCCGCTAAATCAGCAGCTCTATTCCAAAATTTACGAACATGAGAAAATTAAAATTAAACAAACAACAAGACTCGAATTATAAACATACAAGAGAGTACGTAGGACGTGTTCGTTTTGGCACCAAAGAGAGTAAATAAACAAATTGAATTGGTGAAGTTATAGGGAAATTAAAACAGAACTAGAAATGAACATAAAATCTAGCTCGTTGGTGTATGATGGGACATAGGTCAACACATTTCTGTCTGCCGGTATGGCTAAAAAATCAGAATAGAGACAGCAAAGCACCAAAGAAATTTCCCTATTTTCTAGTATTATTAATATTAACTTTCATCAAGGCTCCTTTCTGAAATTATTTTTCTCTCTCATTTGACAATAACGTAATAAAGGCATTACATTAATTTTGCATGGGACCTTCTTCAAAAAGCTCTCTTACTTAGCTTGAGAAAATTAACATCGTTCTCAAATAAATTTGACTATTATGCGTACTTTTAGTATGTGATTAGTGGTACCGCATTTCCTTAGGAGTAGATCTATATATATATATTTGATTTAGTTTTGAGCTAAAATAATGTTTAATTCGATCATTATGTATTTATGTCAATTGCGTATAATGATTCGGAACTTGTTGGTAGAAAATGGTTAATAAACCAATTAATCATAAACTATAAAAATCCTACTAGCTTATTAGGAAGAAAAGAATCCTACCGAAGGGATTAAGAAACTTCTTGCTCGGAAAAACACTTCAATGGACATAACTCAAATTTTTGACTTACTCATATTCGATAATTATTATTCTCGTAAATTAGATTTGACACCATTATATGCTTAATTATTAGACTTTTAACATTTGCTAAGAGAAAATGAGTATTAAAATATTAGGTGTCATGTTTCACCTATAAGTGATCATTATCCAATTAGGATTTCTTGGTTTGACTTTGACAACACTAAATGTCTTTTGTACTCTCGAGTGTATGTACATGTGAAGTAAAAAATTGTTTTAGTTGTAATATTTCTTGTGTTGTGTACACTCAAACTATGAATATATACTCGAATTACTTTTTTTTTTTATTGGAAATTGTTGTATCATGCAATTTTTTATTTTTATTACTCCGTATTAATTAAGTTTGATCTACATGATTGTAGTTCCTAAATTAATCAACCTGACACAAAAAGATAATAAAAATAAAAGGGCTTAAAGAGATAAATTACATTCAATCCTTGTTGTTACACTGTAAAAATGAAAATCACTGCTGTCTACAAATGATAATCCCATATATATTATCAACCACATATAACTAAAGGTTGAATTAGAACCTTTTAGTACCTTTGTATTTTTATGTAGACATGCATATATGAGGCATCCGACCAAATGATCTTGGAAGAGATCTAGCTGACGTTGGACAAAAACTACACTAATAATAAACTATATATATTTTTCGACGAGACTAACAATAATAATAATAAAAAAATATAAAGGTAATGGTAGAACTTGCACTACTGCTAACTTTGATCGTCCTCAAGAAGCAAATTGACATACGAGTGTACCGATCACCTAAAATCTAAAGTGTAGTAAAGACGCAGCCTTGATTTGACGGGAATCCCTACGAGTTTAAATAAGTAGTAAGCTTTGATATCAGATAATTTAATAGATGATCGAGTGTATAAATACTCGTATACTATGTGCTAATTGTATAAGAAATAAATAAAGATCACATGAATCGGAGCAACGAGCAAGAAGTAATCGTGAATTAGTGATAGTTTACAAGTCGAGTAAAATTTCATACTAAGACCACTCGAAAGTCATGGGAGGACCGGGGGAGTACTTATCTTAGAACATGTACTCTTAAAGCAGTTATGCTAAGGGCTAGCATAACTGCTTTTAAAGTGCGTTGTCTACTAGCTTCTACATAGGCTATTTTTCCGACCCTATATTCCTTATATTTTCAACCAATATGGAATGATACAATACATACACTTTTAAACAAATTCCGATCCATCGCATTATCACCTAGATTATTCATTAATCGCATTCCATCGTATCTACATTTAATTTAAAAATCATCTAATTAGTCGAGACTTGATTTGAATTGTTGGCTGAACTTATATTACTTGATATCTATCTTGATAATTAATGTGAATATAATTTAAACCGAATCTAATCGATAAAATAACTCAAATTAAGTTACTCTGACGAAAAAAAATCAAAAGAACCCCAACATCCCAAATAATAATCCAGTGATTATAACAAGCAAGAGCTACATGCATGAACATACTTGAAACACTAGCTTCCTCGATTTATTTAGATTGTTAGCGGTATTTGATTTGGATTCATGTCATATACACATTCAATCGAGATATAAATTAAACAATCATCTAAAAGAACAAAGAGAGCACTAATAAGTTATCGAAAGAGGGCACTTACTAATAGACAAGAAGAGAACAGAAAGGAAAAGCATAAATTCCTGGCAAACTTTGGATTCTTTTATTAGTAAGTGAATGAAGACAGAAACTAGAACTGTTAGAAGATCACTGTTGTGTTGTAGTACTATACAGCATGTATAAATTGGATATATCTGCTTATATTATGCAAAGTTTTTACATAATTTATGATGGGATATAATGTTTTTTAGCTTCTTTAATAAGCTAATCAATGAATAATGAACCTCTCTTATTCTTTTGGGAAGTACACTACTCATCATTTTCAAACATTATTATTGATAAAAACACATCAGTACTGTGTGCCTCCCCCTCTGACTTCTCTCCATCCCTCTCTCCTCTCTCCTCATAATATAAATATTTTCATCTTTGTTTGTAAGCTCACCAAAGTCTTCCATGCTACAAAAAGCTACTGTACTACCTTCCACACAGTTTCTCTCATCTTTTACTTGCAACAAAGAAAATAAACCAACAGCATCAAGAAAAACTTCAACAACTACTACTACAACAACTAACAACAAGAAGAAAAACATCAACAACAGGAAAAAAAAAAACAGCAAATTTTATTAAGATGGGAAGAGCACCATGTTGTGACAAAGCAAATGTGAAGAGAGGACCATGGTCACCTGAAGAAGATGCAAAGCTCAAAGAGTACATACACAAATTTGGAACTGGGGGTAATTGGATTGCTCTCCCTCAAAAAGCTGGTAATTCCTTTTTTTCGCGTAAAATTAAGTCTTGTATCAGACGGTCTCACGGTAGTGACTCGTAATCTAGGAGTCTAGTGATTAGTGAATCATCTAAGTCTTTGTATTAGTACTAGATCAGCCTACCAACCATTATTTTTTCTTTTGTTCATCTGTACTAATAACTCTTTTCTTAGCTTGTTATTGACTTCAGTCAGCTTTTGTTTATATTTTTGTGTATTTTTTTTTAATGTATGTCCTTGTTTTGGTGGGATTTATTAGGTCTGAAGAGGTGTGGTAAAAGCTGCAGATTAAGATGGCTTAATTACCTAAGACCTAATATTAAACATGGGGAGTTTTCTGATGATGAAGACAGGATCATCTGCAGCCTCTATGCTAGCATTGGAAGCAGGTTATAAATTATTCTCATACTCATCATTTTTACTATTTTTAGTCTATATTTTTCGAAATAAGGTTGCGTACATCTAATCCCCTCGGAACTTTCTTTCTCAAGGGGTTTAATCACTTAATTGGATAGTACTAAACCAATACATGTGGAGAAGTGCTGTAGAAGTAACCCTCTTGCATATATTTTTTTGCCCTTTTTATGTTCTTTGCTTTTCCTAAGCTTTTTCCTAGAAGATCTTCTCCTTCTCCATGTGTTTTGTTATTAATTGGAAAGGTGTTGATGATTTGATGAATAAACTATGAAATCAACCCAAAAAAGGGATACGTTATTAGAGCAGATTTTGCTACAAAAAGATACAAAAAATTTTAGTATATAGTGGATTTCATGCATGTCAAAAGGTTTAGATCTTTCATGGGTGGGTTTTTCCACTGTTTTAGAAACACCTACAACAGTTATTACAACAACCTTTTGCATATCCCCTCTTCCTCGATCTTCCTTATACATGCTTTACTTCTTAGTAAGGAACGAGAATCGAACCCCAAACCTTGCTTCTTTCCGAGCAGAGAGACTTCTTACTACACAATAATACGATTTGACGGAACAGACGTAAAGAATTAAAAGAAATGAAGGGTTGTAGTAACACGAACATAGTGGGATGGATTAAAAAAAATAGAAGCCAACCAAATGGTAGGTTTAATTTTGTTTTGTTGTTGTTGTTTTGTTGTAGGTGGTCAATAATAGCAGCACAGTTACCAGGAAGAACAGACAATGATATCAAAAACTACTGGAACACCAAGCTTAAGAAGAAACTCATGGGAACCAACAACAACAACAACAACAACAATATGATCTTATCATCACCAACAACAACCAATTCTAACAACAATCTTTATCATCAGATAAAAAAATATCATATGATTTCATCATCAGCACCCTATCAGTGCACCAGCAACACATACTATAATTCCTCCCCTTCCTCCAACAATAACAACACTTCTTCTATGACCATGTCCTTCACCAATTACAATAATAATAACACTACCCTTTTACAGTCCCCTTACACCATGCAAGGAAAAGACAATTCTACCCTTCTGATGTTCGGAGGCGGCGACGGTCAACAACAACTGTCTAGTACTACTTGCAGCTCTTCTGATGGGAGTTGCAGCATTAATAATACTAATAATAATAACAACCAAAGTTATGGTTTCTACAATAATACTAATAGTGGGGTTGTTGTTGGTCAAGTTCAGCGTGAAGAAGAAGATCAGAAGCCAAGTATTATGATTAACAACAACAACAACAACAACAACAACAACAACAACAACAACAACAACAACAGTAGTAGTAGTAATGCAGCAGCAGGAGGTGGGTTATGGGGGCAAATTAGTCAACAAGATAATGCATTTCTAGAGTATGGATTAGAGGAGATTAAGCAGCTGATTAGCAGTAACAGTAATGCTAATTACTTTGATGAAACCAAAGGATTAGCAGAAGAAGAAAACTCCAAGATGATGTATTATTATTATTGATTGATACTGATGTTGACATTAAGTCAAGAAAAATCCATCCAAATTTTTTTTCAGGGTAAGGCCTCCCTCTGCAAAAATTGAACTTTGGAATTTGGCTCAAAAACTTTTGAAGCTTATTATTCAAGTTTTGCAGTGCCAGTGAATCAATGGGAGTAGGAACAAGTCAGAAAAGTTGAGGGTCAGAGAGAGTCATTTTTTCCCTCCTCTTTAGTTCTCTGATTATGATGGGAATATATAAATATTTTGACCGTTCATGGTTAAACTTGCTCCCTTTGTGCACTTCTTTTTACTGTGACATTTTCGATGGAACCAAAGACTCGAATTTTGACTTCAAACCCATCAATGTTTCTTACTACTACAAAGTGGCCATCTCTTCATGCAATTTTCGGCAGAGTCTAAGTCCGTGTATAACACGTAGATAAATATGCGTAAATCCGACACACCCTAACGCCTTAGTAAAAAAAAGTTTTCCTTTTTAAGACACTGATTGATGTTATATTGTTGTTGTTTAATACCTATGTGCATTTCTTTTTGGGAAATGATGAATGATTGTTATATTGGTCTGACTTTGAGTTGGACCATAAATTTCAGAGAGTAATTATTGTTTTTTTCCTGCAAAACTAGAGAACTATCCCCAACTAGTATGACTGTATCTTCTTAGATTTCAACAATATTAAGACTTCCAGTTTGTTTGTCGTTTGAGGCAATCAACGTTTATGAAACTTACCACTGACGCCACACGTGTGTACACTCGATTCAAAGTACGATCCAATCTGTTAGATTTTGTAAATGTTTTATCTTTAAGATGGAATCATGTCATTTAGAATTGATTTTGAATATGCGTCTTGCATAATTTAAGAAACTTTTGCCAATGAAAACAGGATTGAACGGTCTTTCTATAGTGTCGTGTACACATAACGTAAGATAAAATGATGAGCGTTGAATCACAAATCGGACATTGATCACTTGTAAGGAATTTCCGTGTCAAATGTCAGGACACGGTATAGATGAATATATACACTTCCATAGATGTACAGGATTAACTTTATTTACAGAATGCACAGGAATTTGGTCAGGAAAATTGATCAGTAGCTTATTTACATGAAGTGCCACTGCCAAAACATCTTCTGTACAATGCCGCCTCCGCTCCTGACAGCAAGGTGGAGGGTCTCGGAAGCAGGAGGAACACCCCAAAGATATGGTACTGCTACGGTCATAGTTAGCTTTTCTTGGAACCCGCTCTCACTTGCCTTTTCTGCTATAACCACCTGGGTATTCCAAAACACGTCACATAAGATCAAAGCATGTTAAAAAAACAGCTTGTGTAAAATTGAACTAAATGAAATGGATGAGAAGTCGACTCAGACCACAACAAAATCCACACAAACAAGAACAATTAGTATTTTCAACTCGGGGTACAGAAAAGTGCAAACACTAGGACAAGCCGAGCAATTTTCCACAGCAGTTATGTGACTATGATGAAGTAGGTTAGATTGCACAAACCTCTCCACCATGCTCCAAGACAGTGTCCTCAACAACATCGCTAAGCATCTCAATTGAACGGCAGAACCCAATGATGCAGAGTCTTCTTCCCATATCAAGCCCCTGAGTCAGGAACATAAAAATGATACTCATTGACAAGAAAACCTCACACACAAAATAAGACGATATCAGGGCTTGGAATCAAAAGACGCTCTTAATAGTGCCTCACATTTGTGGCCGCAATATTAAAAAGAGCACCAAGACAAAGTGTCTGCTTTGGATCCATGTAATCACTCTCCTGAAAGCGCTGAAATCTCTGAGAAGCTTTTACTTGTCCTTGCTGCTTTTGCATTTTAGAAAGCAAACTAAGAACCAGTTAGTAGTGGATGAAAAATGATCTGTGAATGAGTTGAGCATCAACGACAAGGAGATCAGAAACCAGCTGATCTTAATGATAGCGTGCAACTGATTGACAGAACAAATGGGACAGTTGGAGATTTGAGCATATAAAAACTCGCCCTAGACAGAATGAGAATAACCATTTAGGACCCATAAACCTCTTTATGTGATACAGGACAAGTATTTCTGAAGCAATTAAGCTCGAAAAGCGGCAATGGGAACAGACTGTATATATTTCTCAGCTCCGCTATGACTCGAAAGATTGTTTTAAGCATTTAAAAAAACAAAAACAAAAAAGTCATCTTTAAATCATGACAACATCAAAGCCTTAGCAAACCAATTTCACAAGCTATGCGTACTATCATAAGGAACTGCAATAAGGAATCGTGACTAGAAGAAGGTAAAACAAATATGAAGGACGACAGACACAGAAGGGAACAAAAAAAAGAGTGTTGAAAGATAAATCTGGGTGAAAGGGAAAAAAGAAAAACAAGTGTAAACAAAAAAGAATTGGAATTGGAAAACTTGGCCCAGCCAGAGAATCTGAGCGTAACAACTAAAACAGAACTCAAGATTTTGGATTATGAGCAAGAAGTTTCAGCCCGAAAGACCGAAACCCAAGCAGCCTGTCAATGGACAACCTGAACCAAACTCAAACCAACTCAACAGACCCGTAGGTCAAATCTATGTCACATGATGCATCATCATGAGAAACGTTCAAGTCTCTAGGCTATAGGAGACTTTTCTAAGTCTGTACCTCTGATGGAGTAATGCGTTTAGGACTCAAGGAACCTCCAAGTTGAACAAGTCCATCTGCAGTGAACAACGTGATTTTGTCCTCACGAACCCACTGAATACCTGCATATCCATTCAATTAACCAGCTATTAGGTGAAGGGCAATGAGCAAAACTTTTATTTACATAAACACCGACACCTTAACATAAATACATATATCCTTTTTTTACTTCCTCTGCAATTCAATTCCAAATGTCAATTCCTATTTTCACACCTGAAAACCAATTTCAGCCTGAGAGAACTATCGCCATTTCTCGATGAAATTAACAAAACAATCATGATAAAAGATAATGTAAATAGCTTTTAGTTTGTCTTCAAACCAAACTGAAAACATTCAATATATCATTTCTTAACGAAAGCATAGAGCACGGTTTCCCGCCATCTATAGGGAGTAAGATGGGAATTCACATGGGAACAGAAATGGATGGGAAAGGAAATCTGGCAGTGGAAGGTGGAATCATGGAATGATTTACAGGAATGAGGATTGGAGAGGGGGGAAGATGGAAGATGGACCCCAAAAAATGCAGGAGAATGGGAAGGGCCACTTGTGGTCAACAAAGAAACAAGAGAGACTGAGTGATGGACTGACATTGAACATTCAGGCAATGCTTTTCATCCTCGAAATACTAATAAGAAAGCTGATATTGCTTGATATTTCTTTGGAAATTTTGCCGAAAATAATGCCAAGTTTCACTCATCTTCTCGAAGTATAATCAAGTTTCAACTGCTTAAAACAATTGCCTTCATTACTAGTTGTAGGTTTTATAACAAGGTTTCATATAATGAATGAGGCAGTTTCATATTTGCAGATTGCACAGATTTTCATGAAGCACTTTCCAAAAGTAGGTGCACCAAGCAATTTTTACTTCTCACAATATAAATTGGAAGAAAGTATATGTAAGTAATGTAACTCACAATCAAGAAGTAGATAATAATTGAAGGAATACTCTCACACAAGTCAGGACTCAGGAGACTGCCTCGAATAATTTAGGACAATTCCTTGCCTGTGCATAGGTACCCAAAAATAATACAGTACATAATAATTTCCATAACGTTGTTAGTCAACTATATCCACAATGAGTCCTCTGAGGCTGGTTTTGCCGTATAATGGCGCGGAGATACAAGAGTTTCGGAATAGCCAAACCAATTGGCTACATGATCAAAACTATCAGAGTTACCATCGAGCGTCACTTGTTTGGGCGAGCAATAACGTTCACCACGAGGATGGATGACGTAAAAAGTTGGTGGCCAGCCCCGATGGAAAATTAACACTCTGCCACTATGGTCATGAAACTCAAACAACATCGGAAAGATCTTTGTTGTCCCACAAAACCTCTCAATACCCCCAACTTTGAAGAAGGGCACCCAAGCTTTCTCGTTCTCATGTATCCACGCCTTTATAGAGAGCTCAGGGTGCTTGCACTTGGAAGGGGTACTTTCATCAAACAACCAACAAGCACACAAAGATTGCCTAACTCGAGAAACAAAGAAACTAATGGACGTAGAATGATTGGTGTCCCGATGACTAGGGAGTAATACTATATCAAAGGAGTCCGTTCCCAAATTGAACGCCAGTAGTTTGCTAGCAGGTGGTTGTTCATTATCAACATGAGCAGGGGATACAAGCTGCAGCGGCCAGTAGAGGGTGTGATCTACCAGAGCACCAGAACCAGTTTCGAGCCACGAGAACTCATTCTTCTTATCCAACAAGCCACCGAGAATTTCTAGATGATCGGGTGGCAAGCCAAGTTCAAGTTGTCTCCACTGGTTAGCCCTCAGTGAGAATTTATAGGTAACTGGAACTAGCTTCCGAGTCTCAGAATAACTGGGACATGGCATCCCCCCTACAAGAAGTATCTTGTAGTCGTCAGATATGGAATCGTAGCCAAAGCCCGAAAACAAGGGGACATAAGTACTCTTGGTCCTGGATACCCAAAGCGGCCCCTGGATGTTGTGTTGCACTTGAATTGCAGGATTCCACACACACAACTCGTCAAGTCTGGCTCCAACATTCAAGCAAATCAAACCATTGCACGACCCTATTGGAATGACGCTTCCTGTGTTGGAATTGTGCTTCAACTCCTCAAACGGAACCGTCAGATCTAAAAGCCACCCCTCATGTTTGTTAATGATGTCTTTCTCATCGCTCCCTAATGTCATAGCATACAGCTTCTCCGCATAAGCCTCATTTCCAGAAACAGGAACGCATAACATCGACAGCAAGAGGTTACCATTGTTAGTGTCCACAGAAATATCACTACGTCGTTGAAGATGAATTTTCGCAAAACATTTGTCAGCGATGAGGGTATTCCAGTGCTTGCAAACCAATTTACAGTTTCGGTCAAGAAAACTAGGCGGTAGCCTAACAAGAATATTCACTATCACGTCCGTAGGTAGTAAAGACCAAGTGCTATCCTCCTGATACCCACCCTTCTCTTGTGCCATTATCCACAAATTAATTAACCGTCTTTTTTTCCGCTTTTCGTATCAAATACAAGTCGCGAAAAGTCTTTATATACCAATGCTGCTTTCCATATAGCATACACCTTCAATCCTCAGTAGAAATAGGAAAGTTTTCCTAAAAGGGCAAGGGATAGAAATAGAAATAGGAAAATTCTTTTTTTCTTCGGCTGACCTGGGAAGAACAATCTAGGATAGCTGGTAGCTTATACTACAAGTTTTACCAATAATTTCACTGATCAAAATCCGATATATCAAAACAACATCAACAACTACAACTAATGATTTGAGGTCGGCTAACATGAATCTTCGTCTAAAACCGTCATTCATACGCAGCAACAACAACAATGTCAAATGATTTGAGGTCCACTAACATAAATCGTGGTCTAACAGCGTAAAGCATACGCAATAACAACAATTAAGCCTTAGTGCCAAAATGATTTGGGGTCGGCTAACATAAATCGTCATATGAAACCGTAAATCATACGCAGCAACAACAATTAAACCTTAGCGCCAGAATGAGTAGGGGTCGGGTAACATGAATCGTCATATGAAACATTGAAATCGTAAATCACACGTAACAACAACAATTAAGACTTAGCGCCAAAATGAGTAGGGGTCGGGTAACATGAATCGTGATATGAAATCGTAAACCATACGCAACAACAAAAATGAAGACATACCGGAGTTGTGATCGGAGGGGTGAGGTTGTTGCCAAGGATAAGCGCCGTAGAGGGAATGATCATCGCCGTCATTGCCGAAGAGGTTTCCGGAATCGGAATCGGAGGATGATTTGGCGGCGAGGCGGCGGCGGTGGTGGAGGGAGGAGGAGCGGGAGGCGTGGCGGAGGAGGAGGAAAGAGGAAGAGGGAATGGAGGGGAAAGAAAAAGAGGAATGATTGTGTCGGGGAATGGAAGGGAATGAAGGGAATCGGCAGAGAGCGGAGGTTTCGGCCATCGGAAAAGGAATGGATTGAAGAAGGAATGGATTGGAATTGGAAAGGGAATCTGAAGGTGGTGGAATGGAGGTGGAGAGGTGGAATCATGGAATGGTTTTTGAAGGAGGTGAGGAATGGAGAGAGCCACATATTGCCGGGAGAATGGGAATGGCCACGTGGGATTAAGAGAGAGATAGAGAGAAGTGACGTCAAATATTCAGGCTTTGTTTGGTTGCTTTTCATTCTCCGGGTTAAGCAATTAGGAAGGAAGATAATGTCTTATTTATCGGTTTTGGAAAATTTGGCGAAAATAATGTTGAGTTTGTTCGAGTTAAGATTAAGTTTGGATAACCTGAAAAGGAGTTTGAATTTTATTAGCGAGGAGCGAGTGTTAATACAAATATTCGACTGAATACTTCGTATATTTACGTATAAAATCAATAGTGTTTTAAGAAGGTCAATTTGGTCCGTCTCTAATTTGATTGTTGTTGTTGTATGTGCGAGTCATAGTGTTTTAAGAAGGTCAATTTGGTCCGTCTCTAATTTGATTGTTGTTGTTGTATGTGCGAGTCATAGTGTTAGTTTTTTTTTTTAAACGACGTATTTTGTTAGTTGAGGTTTTGGATGGATCTAGGGACTTAAGCAAGTGTACTTCGTGTTAGGAGCAACGAAATAATGCAAAATTGAGAAAAAAAAAATTGTCAAATTTCTCCCACATTCTATTTTAATGGAGTTGATTAAATGAGAAGTTATGAGTAATGACCAAAACTTCGAATTTAAACCAAATGTGCCTAAAGGCCAAATGTGACTTTTTGATGTCCATCTAGTTCACCAGAGTTTCGCTCTAACTACATCTAAATTTGTCTAATATCTCACCCTCTTTTACAATCATCGGTAACTTTTCGAATTAAAACTTTTGCATCAAAATGAGAATCGACGGATCGACTTATATCTCTAATCAAACTATATTACGACAAGCAAAATCAAATCGTTTCCCACTTTTTGGAATAACCCTTGTTTGACACACCTTAGTTTGACAAAGCCTTCATTGGTTTCATAGTTTATACTTTATACATTAGACTTAACAGAGACCATCAGTCGAACAATTCGCAAATTGCGACGGCGGACGGCGACAACTCCTGGGAGTCTGCTAATCAGGCCAATAGCTTCCTCTACACTCTTCGCTGGTAAGTAATACTACTATCTCAAATTCTCAATCTCCTCAAAACGTACATAATATGCTTCAAATTAGTGTTGGGCACTTGTAGAATTCCTTGAATTTTAACTAAAACTTGTCCTTTACTCTTCTATAATGAAACTGTTTGGGCTTTAGAAGGAAGAACAGTGTGGTTGAACTGAACAGGTATAACCCAGATAATGTGTTAATGGGTTTTTTAGATGATATGCGTATGAGTATCATGGAAACATTGTTGCACCTTCATAATAATTAGAATTTGATTTAATCATGGTTGTAGAAGTTGCAATTTTATCGTTCTACCGTACTCATGCTTGTGCTACCATGTAAGTATTGGCGTAGTGATTAAGATGTCGGTATTGGTGTTGGGTACATTCGGTTGGATTGATTGTCGTCTGCCTGGTTGCACTGGCATTTGCGCCTCATTATAGACCTGGGAAAAAAACCTTTGGTCCCACAAAATGCGTACTTTTAGCTAATTTGATGTTCTTAGCCTGAACACATGAATAAAAGTTCTTGAGAGAGTATTTGGATACAAGGATTTTATTCTCAAATCCAAATTTGATTCAAATCCCATGTTCGGGAACTCAAGAATTTGAGAAATCCTTCGGAATTTGATTGAAATTCTTTCTAGTGTAAAACAAATGACACCCCAATAGCCCTCATTTTGAAATCCCACCCTATCCTAAACATTGGATTTATATTGAAATTCCACATTCTCAAATGATAACAAATTTATAAATTCTTATTTCCACACGCTGCCTAAATGTTTATATGGGGGAGAACTGTTATGATTCTGTTAAGCTGAAATTTTCAATCTTTTACTGTACCCTAATTGAGGAATATGTGTCTTTCTGTTACTTTGAATAAATTATCAGTAGGTTTAGAGTTGTTTTTCATGTTAGAGTATGGCTAGGTTCCATGGCTAACCTCGCAATTGGTGATGGCCTTTGAGGCACCGGGGTAGTGTTGTTATTCTTTGCTAGAGATTACTCCTAAACAATCTTCCCGCATCTTTGTAAAGCACATCTTCTTAGACAGTCTTCGGGCATTGGAAACCGACTGACCGGCATGACATGATGGTTAATGCAAGATAGTTTGTGAAAGAGTAAAGTAGACATATTAAAGAGGGAAACATCTGCATTTCAGCTAATAATGGTTAGTGTTCATTACGATTCATCTTTCCTTGTCAAATTCATGGTTTTCTTGTTGTATTTTTTTCAGGGAAATGTGGTTCAGCAGGATGCTTTGTTACGAAAATGGAAAGTTTCTCCGACAAAGATAACAACCCTAAACCTTTCTATGGACTCCTATGCTTCTTTACTTCAAACAAGTGCCAGAACAAGAAATCTTTGTGTTGGGAGATCGATTCATGCTCAGATTGTCAAGAAAGGTCTTTTTGCTAGCATATATCTGTTGAATAATCTCCTAAATTTATATGTGAAGTGTGGGTTGACCTCTAATGCACACCAGGTGCTTGATGATATCCCAGTCAAGAATGCATGCTCTTGGAATACAGTTGTCTCAGGGTATGCTAAAGAGGGTGCAATGTATGCAGCTCAACACATTTTTCACCAAATACCTGACCCTGACTCGGTCTCCTATACTGCAATGATCGTGGGTTATAATAAAATGGGTTATTATGGAAATGGTCTAAAACTTTTTCTGGATATGATTTACGATGATGTTTCACCATCTGAGTTCACCATCACGAGTATCCTTGCATCTTGTGCTATCACAAGATCTCTACGTATTGGCAGGAAAGTTCACTCCTTTATTGTCAAACATGGGCTTGGCAGCTATGTTACAGTTGCAAATTCACTTCTTAATATGTATTCAAAGGCTGGTGATCCAAATAAGGCAAAAATCATTTTTGAAGGAATGAGAGTGAGAAATGTTTCGAGCTGGAATACTATGATTATGTTGTGCATGCAGTCTGGTCTTATTGATCTTGCCCGTGCACAGTTTGAGCAGATGGCTGAACGCGATATTGTGTCATGGAATACTATGATTACAGGGTATAACCAACAGGGACTTGATCGTGAAGCTTTGGAACTATTATCGCAAATGCTGAAGAATTCTTCCCTAAGTCCTGACAAATTTGGATTGGCTAGTGCCCTATCAGCCTGTGCAAATCTTGGATACTTAATACTCGGGAAAGAAATTCATGGTCATATGTTAAGAATTGAGTTTGATATATCTGGGGCAGTAGAGAATTCTTTGATCACAATGTATGCGAAGTGTGGAGGTGTAAGGAGTGCTAGAAATGTTCTCAATGAAAATGGTATCTCCAATCTTAATGTGATACCTCTCACAGCTTTGATGTATGGGTATGTAAAGCTTGGTGATATTATTCCTGCCAGGGAGATATTTGATAAGCTAGAAGACCGTGATGTTGTAGCTTGGACTGCAATGATTGTAGGTTATGAACAGAATGGCCTCAACTATGATGCTTTAGCCTTGTTCAGGTTAATGGTTAAAGAAGGACCTAGGCCGAATAGTTACACTTTTGCTGCAATGGTGAGCGTCATTTCAAGTATGGCTTCTCTGGATTGTGGCAAACAAATCCATGCCATGGCCATCATATCAGGGGAAGCAGTATCAGTTAGTGTAGACAATGCACTAATTACCATGTATGCCAAGGCTGGATGTATAACTGAGGCCAGGCAGGTTTTCACTCTTGTACACAGGTACAGGGACACTGTATCATGGACCTCCATGATATTGGCTTTGGCTCAACATGGCTTTGGAGAAGAAGCCATAGAATTGTTTGAAGAAATGCTGAGTCTTAACATCAAGCCTGACCATATAACTTATGTAGGTGTACTCGTTGCCTGTACTCATGTCGGGATGGTAGCAAAAGGAAAGAGCTATTACAACATGATGCAAAGCTTTCACAAAATTGAACCAACTCCTAGCCACTATTCTTGCATGGTTGATCTTCTCGGACGTGCTGGTTTACTACAAGAAGCATACGATTTTATACAGAAAATGCCTATTGAACCTGACAGCATTGCTTGGGGTTCCCTTTTATCAGCCTGTAAGGTTCACAAAAATTTGGAGTTGGCAAAAGTTGCAGCTGAAAATTTGCTTCTTATTGATCCAGAAAACAGTGGGGCCTTTGCAGTCCTTGCTAATTTATATGCTGTGTGTGGGAAATGGGTAGAAGCCGCCAAAGTCAGAAAGTCAATGAAGGAACAAGGAGTCAAGAAAGACCAAGGACTTAGCTGGCTTCAGCTCAAGAATGACACTCATGTCTTTGGAGCTGAAGATACACATCATCCACAAAGAGATGAAATCTACGCAAAGATGGCACAAATCTGGGAGGAGATAAAGAAAATGGGGTTCGTTCCAGACACTGGTTTGGTGCTACATGATTTGGATGAAGAAGTGAAGGAACACATTCTTAGACATCACAGTGAGAAGCTTGCTATAGCATTTGGACTGCTGAGTACTCCGGAGAATACCACATTAAGAATCATGAAAAACTTGCGTGTATGCAATGACTGTCACTCTGCCATTAAGTTCATTTCAAAGCTAGTGGGGAGAGAAATTATTGTCAGGGATGCTACACGCTTTCACCATTTCAAAGATGGTGTATGTTCTTGTAGGGACTATTGGTAGTTTTTCATATACTTTATCCACTCTATAGGCAAAGAGAGTTGTATACGCACTTGAGATGTCCCAATGACTAAGGAGGAAGCTCTGATAATTGGTTTTCAACGTCAATTAGACACCTCCTTTACAAGGACAATGGAGGGAGTATCCAATCGATGGCAAAGTAGGATTCAAGGCGGACCTATAAGATGCTCCGTTGAAGCTTGTTGACTTGGACACAAATTTCTTTGTAATGGTAAGAAGCATTGTGTTTCTTTTATGATATTCAAGTCAGGAGATGGGATTGGTCTACATAGTTAATAGCAACGAAACATAACCATAATGTCCTGTTTGCAACTTATCTATTGCTGCTGTGTGATCTGAGACCTGTGAATCTATAATTTTCATTTATAGTCTTGCTATTGTGTCTTGAAATGACTGTTTGACGTGATTTCTTTATAATTTACTTGTTCCATTATGTTTGATAGATATTATGATTTTTTTATATAGCTATGAACATAGCGTTAGCTTCCTTAGGAAATTTGGAATCGTTTGATCTATTTATCCCCTTAAATAATTTGTCTCTGCAAGGAGTGCAGTTTGTTTCCTGCCCCATCTTTCTGAAAGCAGGTAGCTGAGACAACAGATAGGTATAACCCCAAATCTGTTTCTGATGTGTACTTGCGTGGCCTTCAGGAACATGAGTTTCGGACGAGCTTGTGACTGACTGACTGACTGGTGGTTAATCATCTGGCAAGTCGGATACCTGAATCCCATGTTATCCTGATGAATGTGGTTCTCATAAAAGGAAATGAAGTTTAAAAAGCTTGATTGCGGCCATTGAAAGGTATTTGGTTCTCTTGTTCTATTTATCCTTCAATCCTTCATATGCAGCTTGTCTATCGCATTGCTTGACTTTCGATGCAAACTGTGGTAGATCTGTTGATGAAAATCTGCTACGTGCCTACAATAATGTACTCCGCATAGAATAAGACTGAAGTGGATCTCTCTGTAGCTCCTTTTCTAGTTAACTCATTCTTTCTTCATGCATTAGGGATTTAATACGGAGAGCCATAAAAAGTCTTTCTTGACAAATATAGAACTTGGGCTATCTTATATAACTTACTGCTGGTGAAACTATGGGTTTTAAATAAGCTAGCTTGAATATTGTCTGAAATATTTTGTTCCTTCATTTGCTGGTGAAAGACTGAAAGTTTTGTGACTCAATGTGCTCTACAAGCCCTACATGTGTGTGTGTATCTCAATTCACTGGGTTCAACCCTTTTCCTATCTTTTGTTCTGTGAAGAAACGAGAACAGCTAGCGGATGCTTAAGTCTTAAATGTGCTCGAGATATATATGCCCTGCCTGGCAGCATTTCCCCCTTTTGATGTGTAGGTGGTTTGAAATTGCTGAATCTAAGCTTGATGTACAGGGATCTGAAGTTGGTAACTTGTAGCGTATGGGCTTCTGTACTCGGCCACACCATGCTTTTACTGGAAGTGTCTCGCATTTGTGACGTCTGATCATTGGCAAATGTATACTCATAGTCACCTATCTGAACTCTGAAGTTAATTTTGAACAGCACAATTTCAAGTCACTGGTTGGCTATTTGTTAGAACTTAGAAGCATCTTATTATGTTCTTGCTGCGTGAGCTCATAATTAAGTAATCCAGGGAGTTATCGGCCTGCTGATCAATTTTTGTTGTGATTTCTTTGCAGAGGTCAGTGGACTTCGTACTATGCTTTGAGCGAGATCCTCTTCGAAGGCAGTGTCATGATGATGGTGATGATAATCAACAGACTCGGGAACTCCCCAGCTCTGCACTGCACACGACTGTGGGTAGTGAGATGATAGAGTGAAGCGACTGCATCTAAACTTATTCGAAGACCTCTAGCGTGCATGTTATTATAGTAGACGCCTAGACGGAGAGAGAGAGAAGCCACATTTATCCGAAAATCCCTGATTTCTTGAACGAGGTATGTATAATCAACATTATGGCCCAATAAAACGTAACATGTTTGTAATAGTTTCTCGGACACCCCCTTCACATGTAAACCCACTTGAGATTCGTCATGCTTCAGTCGTCATTCGACAAACCCGTACTCGAGGTCGAGTTCCTCAGGCCCTAATCTAATGAACATGAATTTTTTCATTATACCCTACATTGACAAATATAAAGCATTCTATTGTGTGAATAATTAGTTGTTACAATAGCTATCAAGTCTCAATAATTAGTCGCAAAATGCGGAAACCCCATTTGTACCTCACTTTTTTCCCAATAAAACGTTGACAATTGACAAAGGAAGCCCACTTCTATTTAGAGCCATTAATCTTCTTCATGAGTTTCAGCCCAAATTCGGCCCTACTGTGAGCCCACAAATCAAGTCTACAGCCCACCCACGCTCCTCTTAATTTGACCTTGTAACCACCCCTCCCGTACGGTTCGGATCCATCGGACATATCCCGCTGTCACAATCTAGTCGTTGGAGTGTTATTCCGTGATATAAAGCAGTTACGAGTTCAATATGTACAAGAAACTTCTCTATATTGAGTGCCATGATACCACCATACATGACATGAACTTTCAAGGAAAGCCAAAAGACTACTCACTTAAGATCTCGAGTCGAGCTTAGATTGAGGAAGGGGTCGTATGAGCCAGGTATTGACGGTTTACGTTCAATTACATGCGCTCCTCTAACCATAGAACCCGAGTCACCTTTTAAAACTTCGTGATCCAACCGGCTACTCGGCTCCTTACCAATATATTCTGTCCAATTTTGAGACACAGCTATCATCTTTCAAGTACAATGGTACAACAAATACAGCCTAAAAGATCGTAAATAGAAACGCCATCTAATGAAATTTCACATGATTGCTTTATGGTATAAATCAGGAGAATCGATCAAATTATTAAGCTATGATGAAGCTGATCAGTGATGAAAAAGCAGTAAATATACGCATACAAAACTTCAATTGTAGCAAAAGCAAAAGAATGCATATGTTTTGCCAACTATATAGACATATTAATGCTTGTACGACATTATGTAATATTGACGTTTTCTAATGTACATTACTCGCAACTTTAGTGCTGTAACTAAATTTCTTTCATGTACTAACTACTTGATTTGAACATTCATGTGTGCTTTACAACAATGGTTAGTTTCTCACGAAATCTCCAGCTAATTAAAAGTAGAAACTACCCAAAAACTTCATAATAATAGTGGAAGTATAATCTTGCTTCTTAGTAATATACATTTACATTTAAATGCTCCTATCTCAATTTAGCATTTGGATCGACTGGTGTAGGTTTGTTTCACGTTAATCAAATGAATGTTCTTTGGATTTGAGATCGAATTCTAGGGTATTATACAATACACTCACTAGCAATGTTAAAACTCATGAAAGGGGTCAAGGACCATTACACTTTGATGTTTCTAACTCGAGTTTATTTTTCTATTTGTTTAATTTTGTGTTGAAATTAACATACATTTGTATAGATTTCGGGCTAGGTTATAGTCATGTATCTCATAGATCTTATTTGGTCATAGACTCATAGTCATACATCTTATAGTGTCGAGATGTATGTATGATGCTCATTTTGATCCGTGGACCGCCATATAAACTTGCCGTTAATGACTTAATGATAACGAATTAACTATATAAACAATGGCTGGATAGTGAATATCCGAGTAAGTGGCATTGCTGGTAGGATTTCGCTGTCCCACTGAAGTGTATTGCGGAAGAATCTTGGATTTTTAAGTTGATCAAAGTTGAAAAATGTACGTTTATCATCTGAATAATGCAACGGCCATATATAATTGGGGGACTTTAACTTGATGTCGTACTTGTTTGATTTTAAGCAGCATAAACTAATTAAGCCATATTATATTATTTAGCTCATTTTGATTACTTAAGATGACGATGCATCCTTGTTCATGCGAAAATTATTACTGTTATGCACAAGCTGGTATTTACTTGTCGTTGAATTATTAGTTTGTTTAGATATGTTAATGTGATTCAAATTAAACGTATTTTTATTTAGAAAAGGAGTTGTGAATATATAAACTGAAAAAGGGTAGGTAGTGATGTGGATAATTTGTTAATCAACTTTTAGTTTCTTCTAGTGTTTGGTTTCATTTCATGTATTTTTTTTTTCTTTTTTAAGTTGATTGTTAAACTAGAGCTATCATAAGACTACAAATAATGTCATAGGTCATTGTATATCAGTATTTAAATGTCACTATAATAGTACTAGTAGAGGTTTCCGTGGTAATTTCTCAATTGATTTTCCAAAATTATATTCAAATAATTAAATGAGAGACTAACTCACAACCCTACGACATTTAATCCTAAAACCAATTACCGACCCGAATTATAATCAACTACACTAGTATGTTATAAACATATTAATCTTACTCTAGAATATATCAATAAGTAGTTTGATCATAATAAAGCACCCAATTTACAAGAAAGACAATTGAAGAACATAATGAGGGGTCACATGCAAGGATTGTTGGAGAAGCACTTGAGTGGTGAGGGGTGAGTGGTGCACTAATGTATAATGACAATAAACTCTCATAATTACCTCTCGATGAGTAGTATTAACATAGAGCCCACCCGCTTATCCAACTAACCTCCCCTCTTAGCTTGAATTTAATCAATCATAAAGATTAAAGCATTGATACTAAAAATTGAAAAGACAAATGAAGTATCATGAAACAGTTAATTATATATATAAACCTTTTAATGTAAATTACGATGATGTTTAAAAGAGTGATAGAACGAAGAAACCTTCATGAAAAATAGAGGGGGACGTTGTATACCGTCTTCTAAAAACTTACCGATTTTGAGTTCTACTTAAACATACTAGTATACGCAGTATCACCTTAACCAACCATCATCATAGACTTATATTACTGGTCTTCTCTTGCCTAAAAATCTTTCCACCCTTCTATGACTCTATGAGTCTATGGTCAAGCCTCCTAACTATTGCATTATTTGATCATATAATTAATTATTTACTAAGACTATGTTATTATATTATTAGCTTACATTTACTTGATCTTGGTCTATAAAAAAAATCACTTTTAGTTCAGTCATTTGATGTTAATGTTTCTAATTGTTACCTAATGAAGTTCCACATAAAGAAAGAAATCAAGTACTCCACTATTTCATGAAGTAGTAAATTTGAGTCAGATTCTTTGCAAATACTACATTTAATAAAAAAGCACTTAGACCAATATGCCAGGAAAACATGTACGGAACTCTTAATTAAATTTTGTTAATTGCAATTAGCTCATAAATGCATGTTACTTTGTTCATTTTCTAAAGAAGCAGTGCAGAATTAAAGTACTTTACTAGTTCTGAAGTTTACCTGAAAAGGGGCACTTCTCTAACATAAACAAAACCGAGTAATTAACTGAGGTAGTGAGGTGATCAGTTGAAATCAATACGACGTAATTATTCATATTTAGACCTGGTAACCGGGTCATCATTTGAATCAAATGTTCGGGTCTAAATCTATCTGTAATTGTCATGAATGAAGTTGAGTAATTTACCCTCGAGATTAAAAATTAAACATAATACTACAGTTATTGAGTCAGCTATTTGACATTTGATTTGAACGAAAAGTTTTGCGAGAAAGATTAAAATTAGAAAACGAATGGCGGTAAAATTAAATGGTCAAGGGCTTATTGAGAGTAGCAGTAGTTTTGTTGTAGACCGAAAGCAAGACAATAAATGTGAGAGCTTTCTCACAAAAGCAAAGAGTGAAAGCTTTAGTTGTAGTAGCCGTGCAAGCAAAAGTGCACCGGATTTACTGGAAAGCCAATGTTGGACACACCCACTGATGATCAACTATTTACCTACAGTCAAGTAAAATTACATATTCAACTCGATTTGAAATGTCATAAATTTTTTTTTGAGGTAGTGAAATGTCATAGTTCGACTCAAATTCGTACCCGTTAGTAAACATATTAAAACAAAATTAATATTCTCATAAGTCGTAACTTGAATTTCAACGGCCTACATTAATTACGGGGAAATCATTTTATTTGTGACAATTTGATGTAAGTAAAAGTAAATAAACAATGATTAAAGTACTTCAATTTTCATTGTCAAACTATATTTGAAATGTTGGCCAGAATTTAAAAACTAAAAGTTCAAATGAATTGGTCCAAAGTGAAAACTTTATTCGAGCTTTGTTTTCGATGTATTCCGCATGTAATTCACCTTGCACCATCAAAACAATACTAGACAAATGAAAATGACAAAACCTTAAATGTGATATCACTAAAAGAAAATTAGAAATGATCCAATTGAAAGTGACTTGAACTTGAATATTTGTGATTTAATAACTTAATAGAGCCCAAGGGAAAGTGACAAATTTAGTAATTGATTTGATCTTGCACAATTTGATTTCTACTTGACATAATATGTTAAACCCTTATAACTTTTTTTTTTCTGGTAAAATACTTGGAACTTAAGAAGTGCAAAACTGTAAAAGTGTAGAATTGTATATAATGATATTGTAACTAGTTGCGAATTTGACGGTATTTATACACAAATTAAAAGACACCGTAAATAGTACTACTTTACCTAACTTTATAAGACCACAATTTTTTGACTTTGTGAAACTTTTAACCTCTCTATTCCCATCGCCTCTATCACAATACCGCGCCGGAAAAAGGTAGCGGCGCCGGAAATCGGAACCCTAAACGACTTTTTTTTTCCGGTTGTGCAGGGACGGGAACGAGCTTCGTCTTCTTCTTCAAGCTTCTTACTGGGTTCGACTTCCCCAACCTCAAAGCATGACCTATATGCCAAATGATTGATCATCACCCGGTTGATTCATTGTTTAATCTATTTTTCTTTTTTAATTGCTATTTTGTATTTATTGTTTAATGGAATTGGGAATACGAGACTAATATTTAATCCATAAAAAAAGTATAGAGATTAGAAATTTAATGCTTATTGTTAGCACTTAGGGCTAACTATAGCAAAATCCTAATATTAAATTACCATATGTTTTGTTGTTCATAAAAATTCTAGATTTCTCACTAAGTTTTACACTTGATTAACTTTAGTCAAATAATCCCAAAGTCATCAAGTAGTATTCACACAACAGTACACTTTGTCGGAGATTAAATCGTAAGGAACAAACACAACCCTCTTCACCCAGTCTTCAGCTTCACACTTCACTCCCCACTCTTTCTCTCTCCTTTTTTTAATATTTGCAAGCAACCAAATTTATGACCCAAAAAAAACAAATGTAGTAGTAATTCTTTGTTTGTAATTGTAGGCAGTAATTAATTGTTTCCTCTACTAACTCCAAAGGGAACCTGCTCTTGTCTAATCTTCTTCAAGAAGCTACTACTTCTACTACTCCTACTGTACCACTACTGTTTCCATTCTTTTCAACTTATCATAGAAACATTGATTGATGCATTAAATTTTATTTTAAGCATTAAAAAAAAAAATACAATCTTTTTGTTTTTTTTTTACATGGGAGAGAGAGAAAGTTTGTAACTTTGATTACTTTAGGCTTATAAAAGAAGCTGAAATATTGGGTTGTTAGCCAAATAATGTCACAAGATTATTCTTTGGAGATAAAGAGTAGCACTAACAGTAAAAGTAGTAATACCAGCCCTTCTGCAGAGCAATGGAAATGGTCTGAAATGCAAGGCCTTGAGCTAGCTTCTCCTTCACACAACAACAACAACAACAACAACAACAGTTTATCAGCAACACAAGAAAAACCAGCAACAACAGGAGAAACAGGAGGAACAGTGGTTAGGGAGATAATGGAGAGGGAAGGTGGAGAAGGCGTGAAGGGGAAGGAAGGGGGAGAAATAGGAGTTGGGTTTAAAGAGTTGTTCAGATTTGCAGATAGTTTAGATTATGTGTTGATGGGAATTGGGTCTGTTGGTGCTTTTGTTCATGGTTGTTCTCTCCCTCTTTTTCTTAGATTCTTTGCTGATCTTGTTAATTCCTTTGGTTCTAATTCTAATGACCCTGATAAAATGATGCATCAAGTTCTCAAGGTATATCATCTTTACTTATTATCACAAGCTTCTCATTCACATTTTCATGATTCTTACTCATATTTTAATTATAATGTTTTTTTTTTGGATTTGTTTTTTCTTTGGGCAGTATGCATATTACTTTCTAATTGTTGGAGCAGCAATATGGGCATCTTCATGGGCAGGTGGGTGTTTTTTTTTTTTTTTTTTTGTATAATTTGTTTTGGGGGATGATTATGGGGTTTTCAGAATCTGCATTTTTCTAGGGTTTTAATTTTATATAATATGGTGGAATTTGTAATGTTGATGCAGAAATTGCTTGTTGGATGTGGAGTGGAGAGAGACAGACAACAAAAATGAGGATCAAATACTTAGAAGCAGCCCTGAATCAGGACATTCAGTACTTTGATACTCAAGTTAGAACTTCTGACATTGTTTTTGCTATTAACACTGATGCTGCTCTTATCCAAGATGCTATTAGTGAGAAGGTTAGTCCACCTTTTTTTTTTATGAGTGTCACAAATTTTGCATCTTTTATATTTTTTATTTGGAGTTGAAATGGGAAAAAAAAGTCCAATTTCTGAAAGAATTTGTGGTTGAATTTTACAGTTGGGTAGTTTTATTCACTATATGGCAACATTTGTGACTGGTTTTGTGGTGGGATTTACTGCTGTTTGGCAATTATCACTGGTTACCATTGCTGTTGTTCCTGTAATTGCTGTAATTGGGGGGATTCATGCTACCACATTGGGGAAGCTCACATCCAAGAGCCAGGGAGCTCTGTCACAAGCCGGAAATATCGTCGAACAGGTACACGAATTCGACATCCTGTGTTGATTGTGTTTGTAAAATTTGTGTCTTGATTGCATGTTTTGCTAAATTGGGCATCTGGGTGTGGTTGGGTTCTTGCCAAATTTGCAGACTTTTGTTCAAATTAGGGTTGTTTTCGCTTTTGTGGGGGAATCGAGAGCGATTCAAGGTTACTCAGCTGCACTGAAGGTTGCTCAAAGGCTTGGGTACAAGAGTGGGTTGGCAAAGGGTTTGGGATTGGGAGGAACTTATTTCACTGTGTTCTGCTGTTATGCGCTTTTGCTTTGGTATGGAGGCTACCTTGTTCGACATCATTACACAAATGGAGGCCTTGCCATAGCCACTATGTTTGCTGTCATGATTGGTGGACTGTAAGTTTTTCCTTTTTTTCGGCATTAGCCATCTCACTTTCGACTATCAAATTCGTACTTTGGTGTGAAAGATTGTATTTTTTTTCAATTATCTAGGGCTTTGGGACAATCAGCTCCAAGTATGAGCGCATTTGCGAAGGCAAAGGTCGCAGCTGCAAAGATTTTCATGGTAATTGATCACAAGCCAAGCATTGATCGGAACAACGAAACTGGCACGGAATTAGACACGGTAACTGGGTTAATCGAGCTAAAAAATGTCGAGTTCTCATACCCATCAAGGCCAGATGTGAAAATTCTGAACAACTTTTCGCTCACGGTACCTGCTGGGAAAACAATTGCTCTTGTTGGAAGCAGTGGATCGGGGAAAAGCACTGTGGTGTCCCTCATTGAGAGATTCTATGATCCCACTGAAGGTAGTACTAATTATTTATTTTGTTGGCTTAACAATATTTAATGTCTCATTTCGAGTTTAAGAAGGAATTTGTGGGTTTGATTGCTAATATAGTAGTATTCAAAGAAAGGGAATCTTTGGCTAATCAATGTAATTTTGTTATCCAGGACAACTTCTACTAGATGGACATGACGTAAAGTCGTTGAAGCTTACATGGCTGAGGCAACAAATTGGGCTGGTGAGCCAAGAGCCAGCTTTGTTTGCGACCACCATCAAGGAGAACATACTTCTCGGCAGGCCAGATGCTAGCCTTGTAGAGGTCGAAGAGGCTGCAAGAGTTGCAAACGCGCATTCGTTCATTGTTAAACTCCCTGATGGCTACGACACTCAGGTTTGTGCATCTTGCTATGCTACTCATTTTGAATTCCGTTATCTGGTTCATTTCGTGTTATTGCATTATTTAGACTTTCATTATTGCTTATCTGCGGATTAATACACTTATATTACTAATTTTGACTTGGCTATTTAGCAAGATCACATTCCTTTGACTTTTCCCCGTTTCACTTTTTGCACCCAAGCTTCGTAATCCTATATCTTCCGGTTATATAGGAGTCAATGGCGCGTAAAGTCCGAGTAATATATGTTCTAAGTCTCCCTTATATCTGAATGGTACAATCTTTAATGTAGCTTAGATGCTGTTTTTCCAAATTAAGAAGCCTAACATTGGTTACCCGCAACTACTATTTTTTTTATATTTTTTCGCTTCCTCTTCGTTTTACTTCTATTTTGTCGTCTCCTAATGGCATTATATTAAAAAAAAATGCTTATAAGAAAGCTTATGATATGTGGAGTATTTCATAAGACTCGATGAATTGGTAGATGGGGTTATGGAGCTATGGTCAACAAACAAAAACCTAACCCTTAATTTCATACAAAAAGTCAAAACAAGAGAAGGTGTTGGGTCTTACATATAAAAGGAAGGGTAACATGGTTACAGTCAACAATGCATGTGGAGTTATTAATAGCTTGCTCCTTTCTTCTTCACAAACTAGGACCATTTGGACTAGTGCATATGTCAGTTCTTACACATCATCTTACTCTATATTATACTAATTTCAACTTGATACAATATTTAATCATCTCCTCAATTTTACTTTTTTTTATTATTATTATTTTCGGCCGAGAGTTGTGGAAGCATTCACAAGAAGAGGGAAATGAATAGGGAAATGAATGCTATTACACATTACATAAATTGTAGCTTCTTTTGGTGCAAGTACCTACTGAGGGACAATTACCTACAGTTTTTTAGTTTATTATTAAATTTGGTTCAAGGACGAAATTACGATATGGGGATCAGACAAGAATCTATGCTATTTATAATTCTGAATATTCTTATCAAAGAACAAGTCCTGAGATCACTGTCTAGAAATGTGATTGACCATTGACTGATAAATACATCGAAAAATGTCGTAGTTTGCTAGGTTTTAAAGCTCACTAATTAGTCATTTTGTTACAGTATAGTAGAATATGATGATTATGAAACTGAACAATTTTAGTAGGGACAAGGCGTGTGGACGATATGATGTAGGCATGTAGCTCTGGATTTTGTTGATAACATGTTAGATATGAAATGTTAGATAACACTTTCGAAATGGCAGGTTGGGGAGAGAGGCTTACAACTCTCTGGAGGGCAGAAACAAAGAATTGCTATCGCAAGGGCAATGCTTAAGAACCCAGCAATACTCCTTTTAGACGAGGCAACCAGTGCACTAGACTCTGAATCAGAAAAGCTTGTCCAGGAGGCCCTTGATCGTTTTATGATTGGCCGGACAACTCTTGTCATTGCCCACCGTCTCTCCACCATTCGCAAGGCAGATCTTGTGTCTGTACTCCAACAGGGAAGTGTCTCTGAAATTGGAACCCATGAAGAGCTTATGGCCAAAGGCGAAAATAGCGTCTATGCGAAGCTCATCCGTATGCAAGAAGCAGCACATGAAACTGCCCTGAATAATGCCAGAAAGAGTAGTGCGAGGTATATACGCTAACTTTATTTTACATTCAATTAGCCAATCCAACAACCATTTTCATGGAGCCATGTGTAAGGTTTCAAGGACCTAATGCAGTTGTATTGGCTTTTGTATTATTTTGCAGGCCTTCTAGTGCCAGAAATTCTGTCAGCTCGCCAATTATCGCTCGGAACTCTTCTTACGGACGGTCACCTTACTCACGTCGACTCTCTGACTTCTCTACATCTGATTTTAGTCTCAACTTTGAGGCCTCACATGCAAATTATAGGCTTGAGAAGCTCGCATTTAAGGACCAGGCCAATTCCTTCTGTCGTCTGGCTAAAATGAATTCTCCAGAGTGGCCCTATGCTTTGGTTGCTTCCGTGGGGTCTTGTGTCTGTGGTTCACTCAGCGCATTTTTTGCATACGTTCTAAGTGCTGTCCTTAGCGTCTACTACAACCCTGATCATGCTTTCATGATCAGAGAAATTGCAAAATATTGCTATCTATTGATTGGACTATCATCAGCTACTCTCATTTTCAACACAGTACAGCACTTCTTCTGGGATGTCGTAGGAGAGAACCTGACGAAGAGAGTGAGGGAGAAAATGATGACAGCAGTTATGCAGAATGAGATGGCATGGTTTGATCAGGAAGAAAATGAGAGTGCTCGAGTCGCAGCTAGGCTTGCTCTTGATGCCAATAATGTCAGATCTGCTATTGGTGACAGGATCTCTGTTATAATGCAGAACTCTGCGCTCTTGCTGGTTGCTTGTACAGCTGGTTTTGTCTTGGAGTGGCGCCTCGCCCTTCTACTTATAGCTGTCTTCCCTGTTGTGGTTGCTGCTACTGTTCTGCAGGTTTGTCATCTCAAGCTCTTTTCTTTTCAACTTAATAACACCATTTAAGACATTTAAGAACCAAATATTGTGATGGATAGCTCTTGAAGCTTTGCATTTCGTGTTAAGAAACAATGTCTGCCGCTAAGAAACAATGTCTCCATCTTCTTCGATAAATGACTACAGCCAGGAATATTAAAATTGACTGTATTGATTTGTGGACAGAAATTGTTCTTGAAAGGTTTCTCCGGAGACCTCGAAGCTTCCCATGCCAAGGCCACACAGCTGGCAGGAGAGGCTGTGTCCAATATGAGAACTGTTGCTGCCTTCAACTCTGAAGCAAAAATCGTGGGTCTTTTCACCGCCAACCTTGAAGTACCTCTACGGCGTTGCTTCTGGAAAGGACAAATTGCGGGAAGTGGATACGGCATTGCTCAGTTTGCTCTTTATGCTTCCTATGCACTGGGTCTCTGGTATGCTTCTTGGCTCGTTAAGCATGGAATCTCTGATTTCTCAAAGACAATCCGAGTTTTTATGGTTCTTATGGTGTCTGCCAATGGTGCTGCCGAGACCTTGACCCTGGCTCCAGACTTCATTAAGGGAGGCCGTGCAATGAAGTCAGTGTTCGAGCTTCTTGACAGAAAAACTGAGATTGAACCTGATGAATCTGATGCTACACCAGTTCCAGAAAAACTTCGAGGAGAAGTGGAGCTCAAGCATGTAGACTTCACTTACCCTACTCGTCCTGATATATCCATTTTCCGGGACCTCAGCCTGCGAGCTCGAGCTGGGAAGACGCTTGCACTAGTTGGCCCAAGTGGGTGTGGTAAGAGCTCTGTCATTTCCCTTGTGCTTAGATTCTATGATCCATCTTCCGGCAGAGTCATGATCGATGGCAAGGACATAAGAAAATACAACCTCAAGTCCCTGAGACTGCACATGGCGTACGTCCCTCAAGAGCCATGCCTATTTGCCACTACAATATATGATAATATAAAGTACGGCGATGAAAATGCAACTGAAGCTGAGATAACTGAAGCCGCTACCCTTGCAAACGCCCACAAGTTCATATCAGGAATGCCTGATGGATACAAGACACAAGTAGGAGAGAGAGGAGTCCAATTGTCTGGTGGACAGAAGCAAAGGATCGCACTTGCTAGGGCTTTTGTGAAGAAAGCCGAAATAATGCTATTGGATGAAGCAACCAGTGCCCTTGATGCAGAGTCTGAGAGGTCTGTCCAGGAGGCCTTGGACCGTGCTTGCTCAGGAAAGACTACCATTGTAGTGGCTCACAGACTATCAACCATTAGAAATGCCCATGTTATCGCTGTTGTAGACGATGGAAAAGTGTCCGAGCAAGGATCTCATTCGCACCTTTTGAAGAACTACCCCGATGGGTGTTATGCCAGGATGATACAGTTGCAGCGGTTTTCACACGGGCAGACAGTAGGGATGATGCCAGGATCTACTTCTTCAGCCCGTCCAAGGGAAGAGGAAGGGAAGGAAAGTTAGTAAACCATGTCACATAAAGTAAAGAAAGGTTAAGGAAGAAAGGAGTATAGCCATGATAGATCCCCTACCCACCATTTTGGAATTCTTGATTTTTGCTGTCAAATATAGCATTCTGTGTATGTGTTATCTAATTTAGCTTATTAAGTATAGCTCTTATTCAATCCCTTGTCTTCCTGAACCAAACTACTGTGGCTCTTACAGAAGAAAACACCGACGTGTTGCTCGAACACAGGAGCAACTTCAGATTAGGGGTGTGGACGAACATAACACATTAATTTTCAAGTAATAGAGTGTATATATGTTTCGAGTTCATTGCAGAAGCTTTGTTGTTGTCGAATGTGTGATCTACTGTCCTCCTAGCACACTCACTGAATCAATACTGTATAATAAACAGGGAGTTATCAAGCTCTGTAGACTAAATACATTTCGGAACAACTCATCACACGCAGGCCGTGCACCTACCAGGAAACGAACCTTACACTTGGTCCGTAAGGAGAACGATTTAGCCACTTAGGGTCTAGTCTCGACCTTAATACTTGCTTGGAGAGTCCGCAACTAAGATAATGCCCCGGAGTTATGCTTACGCAAAGCTGGTAAAACCCAAGACTACAACACCAAGATGCTACAAAGTAGAAAATAGGGGTGTTCGAGGTACATCGACTGCCACTCAGCAAATCACGAGTACTCTCGTGAACATGTCAAGATAAATTATGAGTGATGCATGAATACTTATTATTTATGTGACAGAGCATGCGGGTAAATACTTATTAAGGGAGATAAAGGGGAGCAAAATTATTGAGATTATTTTGGTACGATGTGGTGGTTGCACGTTCATAAATCAAAAGAACATAAAAGTGGGAGTGTTACTTCGAATTTGACAGATTACAAACTGGAAAGATGTCATTATTATTTAGGTTAAAACACACAAAGACAACCAAAAGTGGGCTCGTGATGCCGAGAAGAGCACGAGAAAGGGGGGAAAAAAAAAAAAAAAAAAAAGTGAGTAAGAAACAAAGATTTTAGATGTAGAAAATGACATTCGAATTATTCTGCTTTTCTAGAGCATGCTTTTGTGTTTATGGTTTCCACTTATATGAGTGTACTAGTGGCCCCTTTTTGTATGACTTTTCGGGTTTGGGAAGTTCGCTTGGTTTTTACTCAACTCAAAGCGTAATGTAATGTCACGATTTTCGTTGGTACAAATTTAAGAACTTTGCAAACAGATTGCAATTTAAGTATCGTGTTCGTATGCAACAGATCGATCACGACTTTGGGTTCCGTGATCATCGTTGAAGATAGAGTCGAGCCGGAGGTGGATACTGAGAGCTATACGCTGATACTGCCTATCTGCCTTTAGCTCTAGGACTCTGCCCTAGAACAAGAGGGTAAAGTTTACTCTTCCACAAATACGACAAACATGTAAACAAATTTTTCGTTTTAGTTATAGGGTAGGCTGTTTACAACACCCTCCGTTCTTTTGGATTCTAACTTTTGATTTGATTCAAGTTCAAAATTTGACTATTTGAGTAGGGATTCAAACCAAACGTTAACAATCTAAGGAAATCGAGAGTACACGTCAGGGAGAGAATGTCTCTGCATCTAATGCACACATAAGAGTAAAAAGAGACATTTTTAAAAAGGTTAAACATTCCCTGTGATCTTCGTAGTTGAATCTTCATATATCTATACGCATAACTACTAGAAAATGCATCTGGAGGCTTAAAGTTACAGGGGTCTAACTCTAAGCGCATGTGCCAGAAAATTACGAGTTAAGCTTAGAACAGAAGGACGATAGCAAACAACATAATTATGGAAATCACTCCTATAGAGATGTTTTTAGTGATACCCTAGCTGACAATTTCTTTCAGCAAGAGTATCGGTACGAAAACATAAATCTCACATGGACATCAACTTCGGACCATTATCAGGTAAAGACAACCCACCCGCTATATCAGCGTCAAGTTGGCAATGTGGTGCAACGTCACTTGACAGCATTTTCAAACTGCATTACATAGAAACAAAAATGAGTAAATATTTGTACCATATAGCAGCATATCAGGAGGATAAAATTTGTACGAGTTAATAAATAAATTCGATGGCAAATGATATTTTTTATTTATTTTGGGTAAACGATTAGTCTTCATTCACAGACAAAGTCTCTTAAACAAGAACGATGATTGATTGATAACCATTGACGCCCCCCTCCCTTACATCATCACCATTCTATACTCGTGATGGCAAACTAGCAATGAACCCATCCATTTCAATAACAATTGTCAATCCCAGTTAATTATCAGTCCACACCTCCAGTTTCTCTATTGTATACCGTGGCTACCACCACAAGAACCCCAACCAGCTCCCAGAAACTCAAATGTGCCACCAGTTACGGATGATGGTATAGGGGTCTGTTTCTTCCTCTCAAGGCAAGCAAACTGACATTCATCCCCCCCCCCCCCGGCTGTCTGACTCGTATCCAGAATCATACCATTTAGCCGGGTCTAAATTTCGGAGTTTGAAGACGTGACAAACAAGTCATGTCCTTATATCAGCAAAGGAGTATGAATCGTTGATGAGTTTTCTATGATCAACTACCCAACCAAATACGAACTACCAATACAGATACAAAGTATCGGTAAGAAGGTTTGGGATGTTCTAAAGATAGATAAAATCAAAATTAAAGCCAAAACAAATCATCATTTAACAACCTCATAACCTTTGCCATTAACTGGGTAGTTTTAAGCTTAGTTTGAAAGGCGTGAGGCACTCCAAGGCGATGGGGGCCCGAGGTGACAAGGCTTGAGGCAAGCGCCTCATGGAAGCGAGGCGTTTCTTATCTTCTCTAATATAATATTAAAGAAGAAGAACAAGCTGAACAGAAATGAAAACAAAGAAAGGAAAAAAAAAAAAAAGAATAAGAAAAGTGGCTTGGGCTAACTGACGAAAAAAGATAAACGAAACGTTGAACTTAAGATGGGACACTGTTTCTTAGTAGTATTGGGTTGAAGTAGGAGAGGTTTTCTGACGATCCTTCAATATGATGTCCTATTTTTAGTTTAAATAGAATAAGCTTGGCATACCAAGCATTTAAAATGAATTTTAAGAGTCTGCAGGCCATAAAAACGCCTCAGATCCATGAGCCATTCGCCTCGCTCGCCTCCCGCCTCAGCCTGAGGTCGCCTCACGAAATCGCCTCCCGCCTCACACTGTAACGGTGCAGGCAGGCACCTTCGAGTTTATTATACCAACTATTTAGATCATCATTCAAAATCATCCTAGAGCAAAACAAAATCGCTCGAAGGACAATCACTCAAAGAGGGGAAAGAGAACGGAATAAAGACACGTCTCGCCCTCATTCTCATATCTAAATAGAAATAACAAATTCACCAACGTAATAAGGATTGAGTTAAGGTGATATCCCACAAAAGATCAACCTTTTTTACAACTTGAGTAAACAGAACTAAACATATAACCTAAACCAAACTGACTACAACATCATCAAATTCACTTCACAATATGATCCCACATGTACATGAAGTTCACAGATACACAGGCTCAAACCCTTCTGTTTTACAAAATCGAAGATCTATATAGCAACGCTGACCCACATCTATAAGTAGACACTGCTAACCTACATTTCTCAAGCTCTTTTCTAGTGTAATGAGATAAGAAGAACACAAACAACAATTCTAACACAAGTATGCACCCAATTTCTTCAATCAACCTCAAAAAAATCATCTTAGAACTCTCCAAACAATGAAAGCTTCACCCCTCATCACTTTCTATCCAATACAGTAGCAACCCAATTGACAAACCATCATAATATTGGAGTGCAGAAGTTAGGGGGGGGGGGGCAAAAAAAAATCCACACCTTCTGTTACACTCTACCTCCTCCCATGTACAAACAACATATCAATCAAAGCGTTTTCACACAACAACAAAAAAAAAAAAAAAAAAACAACGCCGCTTGTCAAAAAACTAACTTCTTCCACCATCCCATATACCTATAAACAAGAACTCACTCTTCAAATAAAAACACATGCAACCTACTTTGGAAACCCAAAAGAACCCACAGACGCTTTTCCATAAGATTTATAAGATCAACAGCACTTCCACCTTGAGTGAACAACTAATTCCCAAATTATCCTCATCAATCATCATATAACAACTCACTCCAACAACTAATGTAGATTCACTCACTTCACAACACCATTACCCGATTACATTGAATACACGTGTCCCATATCTAGTTCACCTACAAACAGAAATACCCAACATCCAACCAAAACTACCAACAAAAAATACAGTTAACTACCCCCCCCCCCCCCCCCACGCCGGGGCAGTATTATTCAAATTCGACCCTTTTGAGTTGATTCGTCCAAATCCACAAACACTACACCCCAGCTATTAGCTCAAGTGGCTCCAACAACAAGATTGTGTCGAAATCTAAACGTAGTGTCTCTAAAATCACGAGTTCAACCATCCACGAAGAAATGCATCATTGTGTACACAAAAAGGTACGGTCTTTGCGTGGGATCCTTGCATAAGAGCATACCACGGTGCACCATACCCTCAAATAGCAACTCTCCCATTCGCACTAGTCGAATTTACTCTTCTAATCACAAGTTTTGAAAACCCCCAATAACAACCCAATCCCAAGCATTCAATCAACCCGAACTCGACTGTGTCGTGTCAACTTTTACCAGCTCTACCTCGTAACGTAACCCCAAAACAAAAAACTCAAACAAAGGGCAACAATCAATCCATCAATCATTCATTCATGACCATCCATCAATAACAAGTAAACCATAGTAATAAAAACAACGAAAAAACATCAACCAACAAATTAACTGCGCAGTAAAAAAAAAGAAAAAAGAGAAAATTACCGCTTCCTATGGCGCTTAGTTTTGAAGTGATCATCACGCACAGTAACAGAAGCGAAGTAACGGTCACAGTGAGGGCAGTAAAACTGACCCATACCGGGTAAATCTTCATCAACAGGCAACGGCTTCCCTTCACCATTGTTAGTCTTCCTGAGCGCGTCGTAAGCGGCGTCGTCACCCATAAGCTCGAATTTGGACCGACGATGTTGTTTGTGTGAGTATCTACGCTTCTTTACGCTTCTATGCGGGCATTTCCCTCCCATTTTTTCGATCGGCGTTGAGCAATTTGGGGATTTTTTTTGTGGTCTAGGGTTTTGGGAGGAGTTGTGGCTAAACCCTAGAAATTTAGGGATTTTTCCAATTGAGAAGAGGATGGCGGTTTTGTATGGTAGAGGGGTAACTAGGTCGGCTTAGTGTGTTTGGGTCGGGTTATGTGGGGTGGTTTGTATTAGGTCGAGTCATATCGGGATAGATGAACTTTTGAGTCTGGTATTTTCGGGTAAATTTTGGGCCAAATCGGTGTTGGTTTTGTTGGACTAGTGTCCTCCGACAATAGTGCGTTGATTAATAAATCTCAATTATGGAATAAACAGGGATCGGTTTATAAGATGGACTTATCAGTTGATCAACGTAAATCAATAACGATTGGCCGTCTAGGGTTTGACGTTATTGTCGTCGTAAGATGGCGGAGATCGACTGATCCCTATCGGTCATACCTATATAGGATAACGTGATGAACTCCTGTTAGCCAGTTAATAGTTAACTGGCAATGTGTTTAGTATCAGGCTGTAGAGTTTATTATATTATTGATTATAAGATAATTGATAATAAATAAACCACTGATAAAATAGAAATTTTATCAGTGTATAAGTTACTAAATTTGAGATTAGTAATTATACGGGTATTGTTGTGATTTGTCAGTCGTGACAAATTTAGCTAGAATTAATTACAAGAGTTGTAATTATTAGCTAAAATATGATTAGATATAATTATTATATCAATATATAATAGTTAATTGTAACTTAATTAGTTAAGTTATGAAATGACTAAATTAACCTTGTTATACCTTAAAGGTTGGTTAATGTTAGTGGGGGCAAATTAGTAAATTTGATTTACTAATTTAACCCACCACTATATATAGTCTAATCCATGTTTAGACTTAGAGTACTAATCATTTTCAACACAAAAATAAAAAACCCAAAAAAAATTGAGGAAAGAATCATCATCTTCTTCCTCTTTAAAAAGAGCCAACTATTTCACCATAGCCACCAAGTTTTTTGAGCTTTGCATGTAGCTCAAAACAAATCTAAACACAAAAATACTTCACCCTAATTGATCCTAATTGTTAGGGATTAGGGCTATTTTGTTTTTGGGGTAAACCGAGTTATTACTAGTACATAATAACTCGGTTTTCTCGTGAATCCTTTGGTACGTGCCGTGGGAGATTAGAAGAGTTCAAGAATCAAAGTTTGGAAGGAGGATCATCCTTGTTAAGCAGCTCAAGACACTCCTTAGTAAAGGAGAGCACAACCTAGAGCCAAAACAAGGTATACGATCTTTAAACTCGGTTTTTTAGTTGTTTTTAACTACATGCAAATCGATCCTCACCTAAGGTTCAACTTAATAGAGTTATTAAGTGTTGTTTAGAGTGTCTAAACCACCTTAGGTTCTAACAGGTTTCGTTGGGCGGTAGTCGGGTTTAGTTGGTGATGGTTGTCTACGGTGGGACTATGGGAGTCACTTCAAACTTTGGCATTATAAGTCGGGTCATTGTTAGGTCGGTCATCATCGAGTTGTGTCGGTTTGAATAATTTTCGGGACGAGTTTGGTGAAAGTTATTTAGCCCCTAATTAGACTCCTCTAATTAGTACTTAATTACCCCTAATTAAGTTTAGCTAGGATCTTTTGTTGCATGTAAGATTAAAGCATAAATAAGGTAATAAAACATAATTTTTATACCTTAATCAAGAGGAATTTTGACCTTCCTTCAAAAGAAGGATCTTGAGCTGCTAATTAATGGGGATCCTCCTCCTTAGTTTTGAGTTTCCAAGTTAGGAAACCTCCTCTCTTGATCCACCAAAGAAGCTCTCCAAAAATCTCACAAAATGGACTAGTTTTAAGAGATTTTTTTTTTTAACCCTAAAACCAAAATAAAATTAGCTAACACTTTAGCTAATGTTATTCTAGGTTTAGTAAAGTGTTTTGATCAAGTTTTTATTGACATGCAATGAAGAAAACTTGATCTTAAAAGAGTTGGAAGTAGGCTGAATTTTTAGAGAAATTAGAGGGTTTTCTCTCTATTCTCTCTCTAAAATCAAGTTTTTGTGTATGTAGAAATGATTTGTTGTGTTTATTTGACATAAAACACACTATATATAATGGTTGTGGCAAATGACCATTTTGCCCTTACTAATTATACCCCTTAACATCTTATGTTACAATTTGGGTATAATTTGTACACTTATTTCTTTAAGTGTTAGTTACTTATTATATCTCTATATAATAATTACTAATTACATCATTTTAAGCTAAAACTACAACTCTTTGTAATTTAAATAGCTAATCGTCAATTTTGACTATTTACACAAAAACCATAATTTATCCGACTCGAGTTCCGAACTCGTAAAACACTATCCAACATAATCAGTTAACTCTATAACTGATACATTAGGGTTTATATTATATTGTATTAAATACAAATATAATATCTTCTGGAGAAACTATCTTTATCAGTGTGACCGGGAGGGATCAGTTGATTACCGCCGTCAAAACGACAATAACGTCAAACTCTAGCCAGCCAAGCGTTATCGATTTACGTTAATCAACTGACTTAGTATATATAATATATCCCAGGTTTATTCCTAATTAGATTTAATTAGTCAACGCATTATTGTCGGAGGACACCTACTCCAACAATCTCCCACTTGTCCGAGACAAGTCATGCGTTACCGATTCTCTTGTCCGTTATATCTCCCACTCAATGCGAAGTATCTTTCAGGTCGAACTTGCATTGGATCTTTATCAAAAGTGGTTTTCTCGATCTGGATTATGACTGTCTGACCGGAATATCTATCATAGATCTCTTCCGAGCGTGGCCACGCATTTCCAGTCACAATTCCTCGAGTGGCCCAAAGATATTATACCCTGACGTGGGTGGACAATCCCTTCTTGACATATTTTCTTTGTTTCATACAGTAGGTAATGACCCAATAGAAGCCCTTTTAGCCTCCTTTTACGGCACGACTTAGAACATAAATCAAAGTCACTGCCTGCTGCATAAACTCAGACAAACAATCTCAGGTCGAAAGAATCGACTAATAGGAATAATATAGATTACCTTGTCACGACCAGACACAAAGGTTCTATAATTGGTCAAATGTCTGACAGAGTGTCATCTACAGTCTGTCTATGTAATCGGTTATTCATCTCTATGAATCCATGATTATTGAACTAGTCATCAACCGACTTACAATCTAGTCAATTGAGACGTCACCTCATTTTATGACTAGAGACAGAATACACTGTTAATCCTGTTCACTTAATAGGGTTCAAATCGTCTCCACGACCTATTAGGAATCAACAGAGCATATATATAATTCAGCATTTTATTAAAAATGAATTAATAAACGAGTTCAATAAAACTTAAAACGATGAATTTAATTATCATATATGTAAAAGGTAATACACTTATTAACTATTACAACATATAATCTAACACATGTCAGGCATACGCCTCAAACCCATCGAGGCAATATGACCATTGTGTTTAGCCTGTGATAATGGCTTGGTTAAAGGATCAGCGATATTATCGTCTGTCCTAACCTTACAAATCGATATATCTTCTCGTTCCACAAAGTCTCTAATTACATGGAACTTCCTGAGTACATGTCTAGATTTGTTACTAGATTTAGGCTCTTTAGCCTGAACTATTGCTCCACTATTGTCGCAATAGACTGGAATAGGATCCGCTGCTGTAGGGACTACATTTAATCCTTCCAGGAACTGCCGGATCCAAACTGCCTCTTTTGCAGCTTCTGACGCTGCAAGATACTCAGCCTCCATTGTAGAATCCGCAGTCACCGATTGCTTGGTGCTCTTCCAGCATATGGCTCCACCATTCAGTATGAAAACATATCCTGATTGAGATTTTGAATCATCTCGATCTGTTTGGAAACTAGCATCCGCATAACCCTTTATACGAAGCTCAGAATCCCCTCCAAAAACTAAGAACGTGTCCTTAGTCCTTCTTAAGTATTTAAGGATGTTCTTAACGGCTATCCAATGGCTCTCGCCTGGATTGGCTTGGTAACGACTTGTCATACTCAAAGCATATGACACGTCTGGGCGCGTACACATCATAGCATACATGATCGAACCGATTGCGGAAGCGTAAGGTTTCGATTTCATGTGTTCAATATCCTCAGGTTTAGTTGGACATTGAGATTTACTCAAAATTATCCCACTTCCCATAGGTAAAAAGCCTCGTTTAGAGTCTTTCATATTGAACCTGTCAAGAATCTTATCAATATAAGTTTCTTGACTTAACGCTAGTATTCTTTTTGATCTATCTCTATAGATTCGAATACCTAGGATGCGTTGCGCTTCTCCTAAATCCTTCATTTGGAAATGTTTCCCGAGCCAGTCCTTAACGGAGTTAAGCATGGGGATATCATTTCCAATGAGTAATATGTCATCTACATATAGGATTAGGAGAGTTACTTTACTCCCACTAAATTTCATGTATAAACAAGGTTCCTCGACACTTCGAGTGAAACCATTTTGTTTAATCACATGGTTGAACCGATGGTTCCAACTCCGAGATGCTTGCTTAAGACCATAAATGGATCTCTTAAGTTTGCAAACTTTCTTAGGATTGTTTGGATCAATAAAACCCTCAGGTTGTGTCATATACACTTCCTCTTCCAGAAACCCATTTAGGAAGGCGGTTTTAACGTCCATCTGCCATATCTCATAATCATGAAAAGCAGCAATCGCTAAGATTATCCGAATAGATCTAAGCATTGCAACTGGCGCAAAGGTCTCGTCATAGTTTAAACCATGAACTTGTGTGAAACCTTTAGCTACCAATCGAGCTTTGAAAATATCTTGATTTCCATCCATGCCGGTCTTGATCTTAAAGATCCATTTGCACTGAAGAACCTTGGTTCCTTCAGGCAAGTTAACCAAGTCCCATACTTGATTCTCGTACATGGAATCTATCTCGGATTTCATTGCCTCAAGCCATTTAGCAGAATTCGGTCCAGACATGGCTGCTCTGTAGGTTGCAGGCTCATTGCTTTCTAGAAGCAAAAAATGATCACCACCATCCTCAATCACACCTAGGTATCGATCTGGTGGATGGCTTGATCTGCCTGACCTTCTAGGAGTGGAAAATGGAACCACAGAGTTAGACGATTCAGGAATGTCTTCTGGCAAAACATCGTGAGCCTCATTATGCATTTGTGGCTCCTGAACTTCACTAAGTTCAAATTTTCTCCCACTCTGTCTTTTAGAAATTAATTCCTTTTCTAAAAAGACAGCATCTCGAGACACAAAAACTTTGTTCTCTACACGATTGTAGAAGTAATATCCTCGAGTATGTACAGGATAACCTACAAAGAGACATTTATCAGATCTTTGTGTAAGCTTATTGTCAGTCTTATTTTTGACATATGCTTCACAACCCCAGATCTTGATAAATGAGAGGTTCGGAACTTTTCCTCTCCATAACTCATATGGAGTTTTCGGAGCTGATTTAGTCGGGCATCTATTGAGAGTGAAAATAGCAGTTTGGAGAGCAAAACCCCAGAATGAATCAGGAAGCTCAGTCTGACTCATCATTGATCTGACCATATCCAACAGGGTACGGTTTCTTCTTTCGGCTACACCATTTAATTGTGGTGTACCAGGAGGTGTAAGCTGTGATATGATTCCACAGTCTTTCAGATGAATATCAAAGGCATTACTGAGATATTCACCTCCCCGATCTGATCGTAAGGCCTTGATCTTCTTTCCTAATTGGTTTTCTACTTCCTTTTGAAATTCTATAAATTTCTCAAGTACCTCACTTTTATATTTAATTAGGTAGATGTAGCCATATCTACTAAAATCATCTGTAAAAGTGACAAAGTAGTCATAACCTCCTCTAGCAGTGATTGTCATTGGACCGCAGACATCTGTATGAATGAGGGCCAATAAATCACTGGCTCGTACTCCTTTTCCTGAAAAAGGTGCCCGAGTCATCTTGCCTAAAAGACAAGATTCGCATGTTCCATATGATCCAAAATCAAATGGTTTGAGAACTCCATTGGCTACGAGTCTCTCAATGCGTTTTTCGTTTATATGCCCTAAACGACAATGCCAAAGGTAGGATTTATCGGGATCTCCTATTTTGAGCTTTTTATTTGCTACATGATAGACCTCATTTGTCAAATCTAAAACGTAAATACCGTTTATAGATTTGGCTGTTCCGTACACCATATCATTAAACGAGAAGGTACAACTGTTGTTTCGTATTGAAAATTCAAAACCTTCAGCGTCTAAAACAGAAACCGAAATTATATTCTTACTTAGAGTTGGTACAAAATAGCAGTTATTTAGATACAACTCTAGCCCTGAGGCCAGTGACAGAATATACGTTCCTACTGATACGGCGGCTACTTTAGCTCCATTCCCGACACGGAGGTCAACTTCACCTTTTGCCAGCCGACGTGCCTTCGTCAGCCCCTGCAAGTGATTACAAAGGTGAGATCCACATCCAGTGTCCAATACCCAGGACGTGGTACTTGCATAATTAATGTCTATCATATATATACCTGGTTTCGACTTCTTCTCCTCCAGGTACTGTGGGCAATTTCGCTTCCAATGACCGAAATTTCCACAATGGAAGCATTTTTGTTCAGGAGTCGCGCCTCTCTTAGCAATAGAATTGTTGCCCGAAGCAACTTTTCCTTTTCCTTTGCCACGCGCGGGTTTCTTACCCTTGCCCGCACCCTTCTTGAACTTCCCCTTTTGTTTTACCGCCATGGATAAAACATCTTTATTCGCGCTCCCACTTGACACCAAATCCCTCTCATGTTGTACAAGCATGGCATGCAATTCATGAAGATTTTTCTTTAAATCATTCATGTTGTAATTCGTCCTAAAAGGATCGAATGTTGCAGGCAAAGAATTAAGCAGACGGTATACCGCAAAATCTTCAGAAATTGGGCATCCTAACTTCTCAAGAGTTTCAACATTCTCAATAAATTTGAGAATTTGAGGACCAACTGGTTGGCCCTTTGAGAGCTTAGTCTCAAAGAAACTCGAAGCTGCTTCGTATTGAAGTATTCGCGGCTTTTGCGAGAAACTAGTCGTAAGCCGAGCGAATATTTGATACGCACTGAAATCAATCATGCGTTTCTTTAAACGCGGGTGCATAGCAAAAATCAATACATTCTTAATCTGGTCAGATTCATGCTTGTACTCTTCATACATTTGTATCATATCAGGGGTGGCGTCGGGACCTGGAGCGGGAATCGGGGGTTCGTATAGAAAACGTTGTTTTCTATCAGATTGAAGGGCTAATCGCAGGTTTAACTCCCAATCAGTAAAATTGCTTCCATCCTCCTTTAGTTCATTCTTTTCCATAAAATTACGAAGCCAGGAGTCTTTGGATATTACTGAATTGGACATTTGAGCCATTTTTGACTTTAAACTACAACGTGGGAAAAAAAAAACAATCGATTAAATTCATCGTCAAATTCACATTAAAATAATTATTTGTGAATTTAGGCATTTATATAATGATCTCTCTAATTTATATAAATGATTCCGAGATCCGATCTTATATAAATCTAGGCACGCGGATGGCGATACATCCTAAATTTATGTAATTTCGGTAAACCAACTCATGATTGATTCTACACTTAGAACTCTCGGTTGATCGATTTCAACTAAATCAATCCTTTAGTCCCGTATTGCAAGACTTGTATTGCAAATCACGTCAAGATTAAACCAAAATTCACTCGTAATAACTCTTTATTAACCTACTCCCCCAAGGTAAAAAGGAAACACCCCGCTAGGGCGAGCGTGCCCCTAATGAACAAGGGTTGCATAGGTGTGAATTGTGGAAGGACTAAATCTCGATTTTAAAAATTTTTTTTGTGAGAGATCTTGTCATATTATATCTATCGCTTTTAAGTGAACTAATTCTAGCGAGTCGCGGATAATGGATATGACAATGTGGGATTTGAGTTTGGTTATAATTGTGCGGAAATTAAACCAAGCATGCATCAAATAAATCCAAGTCCTAGTATGGCCATAAGACTAGAACCTAATAAAAGCTATTAAACCTAAATTAGGCTTCAAAAGCTTCAAAGGCTCCGTCTTCAATTCGATCTCGAGTCACCAACTTTTGGCTCCGTGAAAAGCGCCGGTCTACAATATAAACAAATGTACATATGGACTATCCTATTATACATTTTTTGAAAAAAAAAAAATTAAATATTATTACAAACCGGCGATACGAGATCGCAATTATTACAAACCAATCGGATACCGTCCTTACATTTCGGTACAGTACCGATACTATAGTACTCTATGGCCATACTATACTTAGAATCATGCAAATTAGACCGAAAATCAGATTTTCAACTTGACAGTACAAGCAACCCGGTAAATTTAGGAATTTCCGATTCTAACTTTAAAAATCAATAATCAACACTTAAAACACCTTTTAAGTTTAAACTAACCACCAACAAATTAGTTTTTTTTTTTTTTTTTTTTTTTTTTTTTTTTTTTTTTTTTTTTTTTTTCAATATTTAGTCTCCACTAAAATTGAATTAATTAGTTTAATTTGATTATATTTGCTAACTATTTGTCCAAAAATCACATAATAAACCCGAAAATATCTAAATAAATCATAACTAATTATGAAAAAACATTTAGAAATTATTTCATTATGTGATTTAAGCTCACAACCAGTAGCTAATTAAGGACAAAAATATGCAAAATTATTTTGGTCATTTTCTCTTAAGAAATCAATTTTCCACCATTTATATTATTACTAATTAATAACAAATGGCCAATTAAAATTATGAAATAATTTCTGGAAATTATACTCATTATAATTCTGGAAAAATTATAAATTTCTTAAATTACAAAAATCAACATGCATGTTAATCTAATTACCAATTAATTAGAAAATAGCATAAATCTTGTAAAAACAACCAAAATTAAGCAAGAAAATAGCAAATAAATTCCTAAAATACCATAATTTCGGTTGGAGCATCCACATGCCCAAAACATCACATGCAACTTTAGTTTATATGATAAAACCAATTTTTTATCATTAAAAATTAATTAAGTTACCAATTAACCTAATTAAAGCTTAAAATTAACATGCAACTTAAACCGATGCTCTGATACCACATGAAAGTTATTTAGCCCCTAATTAGACTCCTCTAATTAGTACTTAATTACCCCTAATTAAGTTTAGCTAGGATCTTTTGTTGCATGTAAGATTAAAGCATAAATAAGGTAATAAAACATAATTTTTATACCTTAATCAAGAGGAATTTTGACCTTCCTTCAAAAGAAGGATCTTGAGCTGCTAATTAATGGGGATCCTCCTCCTTAGTTTTGAGTTTCCAAGTTAGGAAACCTCCTCTCTTGATCCACCAAAGAAGCTCTCCAAAAATCTCACAAAATGGACTAGTTTTAAGAGATTTTTTTTTTTAACCCTAAAACCAAAATAAAATTAGCTAACACTTTAGCTAATGTTATTCTAGGTTTAGTAAAGTGTTTTGATCAAGTTTTTATTGACATGCAATGAAGAAAACTTGATCTTAAAAGAGTTGGAAGTAGGCTGAATTTTTAGAGAAATTAGAGGGTTTTCTCTCTATTCTCTCTCTAAAATCAAGTTTTTGTGTATGTAGAAATGATTTGTTGTGTTTATTTGACATAAAACACACTATATATAATGGTTGTGGCAAATGACCATTTTGCCCTTACTAATTATACCCCTTAACATCTTATGTTACAATTTGGGTATAATTTGTACACTTATTTCTTTAAGTGTTAGTTACTTATTATATCTCTATATAATAATTACTAATTACATCATTTTAAGCTAAAACTACAACTCTTTGTAATTTAAATAGCTAATCGTCAATTTTGACTATTTACACAAAAACCATAATTTATCCGACTCGAGTTCCGAACTCGTAAAACACTATCCAACATAATCAGTTAACTCTATAACTGATACATTAGGGTTTATATTATATTGTATTAAATACAAATATAATATCTTCTGGAGAAACTATCTTTATCAGTGTGACCGGGAGGGATCAGTTGATTACCGCCGTCAAAACGACAATAACGTCAAACTCTAGCCAGCCAAGCGTTATCGATTTACGTTAATCAACTGACTTAGTATATATAATATATCCCAGGTTTATTCCTAATTAGATTTAATTAGTCAACGCATTATTGTCGGAGGACACCTACTCCAACATTTGGTTGATCACAATTTCGGATCAGGTCGGTTAGGTTTTGGCTCAACGAAGTCGGGTTTGCCAGTCTTACTCACAAATATAAGGTTGAATCATGACACTACCTCGTCTATTAATTAAAAAATCAAATCAATATGGACGTCATCAATTTTGATTCCTTAATCTTTAACTTCAAATTTTAATTCTTTAAACTCGAACTAATTAACTTAGGAGTTTATATGTAGACATTAACAAAATTGTGTATAGCATAATCAAGTGTGATAAATCAACGATGACATGCAGTAAAAAATATGGTAGTATAGTAAATTTAAAGTATTTGCATTAAATTTATGACATTGGTAGTAAAATCAACATTGTTACGGATCTATCAATAGAAAGAAATTTGAATTGATTTAATTTCAAAATCAAGGACCCTTAATTGTGTCTCTTTCCTTATAAATCATCATTTGCCAAATTATACAGCAAAATTCACTGCATCTTTAATTATTTTTACTACAAATTAGCCATAGACACTTTTTTCACTTGTCTACATATAGATCCCTATTATTTTCATAAAATTATCTATTACTTTCTCATATCTCGAGGTGTCTCCTTAATCCAATCAATATCTCATAAGAAATATTCGTAAAAATTATGAAATTTTACTTGCGTGAAAGGAATTTCGATAAGAATCCAACGGTATATGTTTCATAAATTTTCGATATGTATTTCTCTCTAGAATTGCAAGTCAAAGTATTACCTCGTAATCGGCAGTTGACGTCATATGTTTATTTACGATGGGAGTACAAATCCATATATAAAGCGTTATAGAGTAACTGATGTGAGCTAACACAGTGTTGCCAAGTTAGAAGTTAAGTCGGTTACACCTCACAAAATTTGAAATCCAACGAGTCTGTTATATATAAAAGGTCATAGACTCTATTTTGTCTTATCTATCATCTTATAGTCTCTACCTTCTCTGAGTATTGGTTTTTCAGTTTTGAGGGTAGATTCTCGTTTTTGTATTCGTTTGTTTTGTCTTTCCGCTATAAGACTATCCGCAATGGTACCACTCTTTGCCCCTGGGGCAAAAAACTTTGCCCTTGCTCTTTGCCATTCTAAGCCACAATGATGTCTTATCTTACTATAGGGCATGAGTACAACAGAGAAAACAAAATGTGCATCAAAGTTTATCAAATATGGTATCAATTTATAGAGAATGAAAATTTATAATTATTCGTATAAATAATTATTTTTTTTGAAATTTTTATGATACAAAACTCGTCATAGTGGTAACAAAATTCTACGCAACTCAAAACATGACAAGTGTCGAGGATTTAATGGAAGAAAATTAAAAAAAAAAAAAACCTCTCACTACTCTAGTCCTCTCTCCCTTCCCATGCCCCTAGGGCCGTAGGTTAATGTTGAGCTTTTGCCCCAACTTTTTTTTTCCATGCCCTTGCCTCACCCCCTCTTGCCCTTAGACTACCCACAATCAGCTCCAAGGACAACGACAAGGGGTATTAAAAAAAAACTAATTGAGTTAACAAGGGCGTGGAAGGGGCATGTCTTGCCTTTGTTGATAACCTGGGGCATGTAAGGGGCAACAACCAATGGGGGAAGAGAGAGAGAAAGAGATATTGTTTTCCTTCCAATATTGTTGCCACTTGGCATTTTCTGGTTTGCAATGCCATTTTCTAAATTGCAATGGCTATTTCCGCATAATAAAAATTTCAAAAAAAAAACCAACAACTATTTTTTTTACTATCTATGAATAGAGACCACATTTGATGAACTTTGGTGTACATTTTAGAGCATCCCTATTGGTGAGACTTCATTTGGGTCTCAAAGTCTATAATGATGTCACAATAACATCATAATGACATCAAATGTGGAATGAGAATTACTTTGAGACTACACTTTTCAATAGTGAGACTCATATTTAAGGCTTAAAAATTTATTTTATTTCATTTGGTGGAGAGTTTATTTAATCAATAAATTTATGGATGTAATTTTAATCAATCCAAAATAATTATAAAATAGGTTTAATTGATGGTAGAACCCACATAATAATAATAATAATTATTATTTGAGACTTTTGAGACGGTCTCTGAAAACAGAGACCGTCTCAATTTTTGAGACTATCTCCTCTCATCTACAATGGGGGTCTCTTACATTGAGACTCATTTTTTTGTTTTTGAGACCCACTTGAAACCCTCATTGGAGATGGTCTTAGTTTTCTATATTTCTCTCCAAAAATATCAACCCTACTATTTTACATTCTAATTAATAAAATTGTGATAGTGCCCTAGGGCACCAATGTGACCTGCCATGATATTGCCCTAGGGCAAAGTAATAAAAAATTGGTTTTTGGTGTGTTGCCCTAGCGCGGGCAAGGACACCATTGCAGGTAGCCTTATCATTAGGGATATTCTAACAAAATTGATTTCAACCGAAACTTTTAATTCATATAAATTTTTGTGCGCACATATCAAAAGGGCAAATCAGTGCACATTGGCGTCCCCGGCTCCCCGCAAAACGAGGGTATAGGGAAGCCCACCACAAGGGTTTATAGAGAGCAATTTTTGCCTTGTCACTTTTTGGACAAGATGCTGCTCACAGAACTTGAAATTGTGACCTATCAATCACACGTCAACATTTTTACCGATCGATGCGGCAAAGCTTCCCTTCATGTGCGTACATATCACTACATTTGTAAATATCTCACATGTTTTTTTCGTTTCCATTGGATAGATTAGATGAACCATATCATTATGGTAGAAAGAAAAACATTCTTGTGGTAGAAAAATGGAATTCATAATACACTTAAATAACATATTAGCACTACTATCACTGACATTAATTCGTAACATTCTTCATTTTGTGAACAAACCTTAATTAAAAGAATATAAAACTCTTGGCTCTTAAGTTAGCAAACACGAATATTTTGATTAACTATTATTTGAAAAAGAAGACAGACATTTTGGGTTGAAAACATATTGGTTAATTCCCAACTATGTAACACTGAAGGTATAGTAGAACCTATTCTTCAAGACTCTATTACTAATACTACTCCTATTCACCTACTATTGAACACCCATTCACGCGAGCTAATAAGAGGTATTAAAGGAATTTTTTTTAAAATGATAGCACATTAATAGTAGGGTACGTAGATTGGGATATATAGTTGATCTGGCACGCCGTTTAACAAAACCAACTTGCTCCTCTCCAATGAGTAAAGTGGGGTATATCAGTGGATGAGCTGGTGATTTGTTGTGATAATTTACATGTTGTTGACATGCTAGATGGGAACTACCAATCTCATGGTGCTGTCATGATTGAGAGAGTGAATACGCTACGACCGAGACTCAAGGGAAATAAGGTGGGTTTGTGCCCAGTGAATTGAATAGATCTGCAGATAAATTAATAAATTAGTTACTGACCATAACACACAATGTATAATTGAGTTTTTACAATATATCTTGTATCGCGAAAAGAAGCGGAGGAGAACTGAGGTCAGGAAGAATAAACACCCAGCTACAAGCCCACCACCACCGGGGTACCAAAATAATATTGATGGGAAGACAAATTGATTCATGCAAATTGCTAAGGAGGCATTTGATGATATTCCTTCTTTTAAAGCTGCATTCAAGAAACTTGTTGTTCAAAAAAGGAAAAAAGAGATCAAAAATTGGCAAGATTACGAGGATTGTCTTGAAGACCTTTCAGGGGCTGAAGTTTTATTGACAAAATATCTGGTTGATAACAAACCTTTGTATGCCACTCTTATGTGCAATAAAAAACAACAATCATAGGAATCTGAACCATTCAGCACCGAATTAGCGTGTGAGTTTTATGTTTGACTAAAGATCTTTTGAATGCTTTGATGATTAATCTTTGGGCCTGTTTGACCAAGCTCCAACTTCTGCAAAACTACTTCTCAGAAACAGTTTCTAGAGGAGAAGCTCCAAATTTACACTAGAAGTGCTTCTCAGAAACCAGAAACAGTTTCTCAGTTTTGGGTGTTTGGCCAGTTTTCAGTTTCTAGGACCCAGAAACAGTTCAGAAACACTTCAGATGTTTGGCCAAACACACCCTTTGTAGGATTGGATTTTTATGTTTGGACTACATGTAGAATAAATGCAAGATTCATTTGTCGTAGAATCAAATGGAATTGATAGACTGCATTGTAGAATAAAATATGTATTAATTTTTGCAATGTGAATGATTCATTTTATATAAAAGTAGCTCTCAACATGACACCTCCAAACTGCAAATAGAAAGAGGAAAATCTCTTTGAATCGGAGCAAGTATCTCACATGCTTTTATTTTTTTTTATTTTCGTTTGCATTAGATAGATTAGATTAACCATATCATTATGGTAGATTAAAAAACAAAATTTTCTTCTTGTGGTAGAAAAATGAGATTCATAATACACTCAAACAACATATTAGCACTACTATCACTGACATTAATTCGTAACATTTTTCATTTTTCACTCTTGGCTCTTAAGTTAGCAAACTAACTATCATTTGAAAAAAAAAAGACAAACATTTTGGAATTCGAAACATATTGGTGAGTTACCTTATGCACGGTAGTGTGTACAACCCTTCACAATATGAGATCGTTTTTTTACATGGGGCGTTTAAACTGGAACGGAAAGAGTATACAACACTCAAGGTATAGTAGAACTTATTCTCCCAGACTCTATTACTATTACTACTCCTAGTCTCACCTACTATTGAACACCTATTAACGTTAATAGTAGGGTACATTAATAGTAGGGTACATAGACTGGGTTAGGTGATCCGACACACCCTTTTTCCTTTCCTTTTTTGTCCATGAATCAACATAAAAACAGTTCAAAACCAAATATTTTTGGGAGAAAAACAAAGAATACGAGGAATCGTGGCACCACAAGCGATTACATCATCATTTTGAAGGATACAATAAGGTGCGGAGACATGACATGGCTATATTTTATGCAACTATGCTTAACTTCCACTGTTCAAACGAAAACTCGATTGGACTACCAATGAAATGAGGAAATGAACTAATGTCGAAAAGTCTCTCATATGGTGTCATTTTAATTCTTCAAGTTTAATCTCGTATTGCTCACCGGTTGAGAGGATCTTCACGGCAACCATGCTATTTTGCCATTCGGTTTTGCCGACCAACACCAACCGCCGAGCATTTATTCTTGCAGCCCGCTTGAATACCCTGACGAAAATCAGACATTTGTCAGCCACAGTACGTATTTAAGAACTCTCAAATTATAACAACTATTTCAGGTACAACTAACAGAACTCATTACTACTTTTAGCCTTATGATGGGAAGATGGCATACCACTTTAGCGGCTTGTTTTCTAAGACCAGATCAACACTCTGACCTTTCCCTCTAAGCGTGGAAGCAACTAAAGCAGCAGCACCTTGAAGCTCAGGATCAAGTGCGCAAACTATGTTCTCGATGTCAAGGTCAAATTCAGGAAGAAGGCTCTTATCTTTCAGCAGCTGAATGAAAATAGAACACAAGATCCTTAAGAAGTGACAGTGAAAGATGCATGGAAACAGAAAAGACCAGCGAATTTATTGGTACACGCGTCCAACAAGATATTACCATGATAACAACAAACTTATCTAACATCACTATGACAGCCGACAGCAGTACTCAAAACTTAAAACTTGTAAACACCTTTCAGATTACGAAGTATGTGTCAAACCAAATTGCTGAAATTCGGATGTTAAGGTTCAGGCATAAGAGGCATGCCGAAATAGAAAGAGAGGCATGAAATCAAATTTTCAATGCTTTCAACAAGCTGGGGTATGAGAAAGTATGATCAGAGGAAAGGACTAACAATTGTTGCTGGCTTCCCTCACACTATTACTTAAAAGTTTACAGGTATATGTTATGACATTATGCATAACAGACGACTGAGACCATAAAAGGAGTGCAAGAGGCCAGCGGAGTAGCTCTGACAGTACCTCATTTCCAACTTTCAGATGTAAAACGTCCGGAAATTGACACACTTGAAAAAATGAGAAAATATAAATCGACATAGCAGCTTCTCAAAGCCAATTTGGTGCAAGACTGCAAGTCCGTGGTTGCTTTGGCACACAGAACAAAGCACCATAGTCAAAGTTTCAATTGACATAATATATAACCAAAGGGTGAAACTTACTTCAATTATGACAGCATCACCAAATCCAAAACCACAAGCTGGGACATCATCACCTCCAAATGTAGATAATAACCGATCATATCGTCCACCACCACAAATGGCCCGCAATTTCTTTTCCCTATCAAAACCCTACAAATGAGGAAGAAGGAATCAGAGATGAGCTGAGACACTTCATACAAGGGGAATAAAAATTACCGAAAGAACATAGATACCAATGTCAGATCAAGAACATAAGCAACTAACAACACTTTTTGACAGTCTGAAAAGGCAAGTTAAACAAAATCCAATCACCGCAATAAAAAAAAGATGATGGTTGCAGCTTGCAAGATTTAAATTGCAGGAATAAACGTGTTACTAGATGTATGATGAACTATTCTTCAATAGAAAGATATATGAGCTAATATAAGTTCGTAATTCTAATTTTGATAGAAACGTCGAACGTTAAAGTGAATGTAAGATAGAGAGGACAAGAAGTTCTGAGTTAAGAATTACAGATGTTTAGAAGAAAGTTATATACACCCCCTTAAACAAATATAGGTGAATTATGGTTAATTAATTGTTCATGAGTAAATAAGTTTGAAAATTCTAATTATTTATTATTCCTCAAGGAGCAACCATCACTGGTTAGCGACGTAATAAGCACATATAATCAGAACTTTGGAGAATATGCCAATCCACGAGGCCCTGTATTCATCCTAAACAACCCACAGTCCCACATGAAGCATGCAATGATTCAATTATCCATTCCAAATTCCACAGATGTATACAACCCATAACTGAGACAACCCCTAGCTTTCAGGACCAAACGTGACAAGACTTATCAGTTGCTTACTAAAATTTGTATAAGAGCAAAACATCACAACCTTCTAAGCCAGACCTGAAATCATTAAACAAGCACCCAGAGCTAGACAGTTCAGTAAAGTGCACATCTGGTTGTCCATGGTCCATAGTTCCCAATAATTAATGAACGCACCTTAGCGAAACTCACCCTTAATTGTGGTATTAAAAGTAAAAAAAAAATGTCTAAATCTAACAAATTAAGATAAAAACATGCAAGTATAAGACATACCTCGAATACTATTCCAGTATAATAGGCCAGACCACGGACAACAGACGCATCAAACTGGATCCATTCAGAATAACCAAACTTTTCAGCAAGCGAGAATAATTGTTTGAGTTCACCGACAGCTTGACCAGAAGTCCCGAGTCGCTCTGCATTTTGTTCAGAGTTACATATGGAGAAATCAGAGTGGCATGTCAAAGCTTATGGAAATAGAAGTCTAACTAGGACCTAACAGTCAGCCTCCATCCAACCATCCTAGAACAAGACAAGAAATACACCCCCCTTCTGTAAAGCCCTTGGTCATAAATAAATAAGCTATAAAACAAACACACGAGAAAGCTGAGCCAAAAGAAAAGAAAAATCCAACAACATGTATAAGTATATATTGAGTGGTTTTTAATGGTGACTTCCAAAGAAACAAAGATACATGCAATAACACATCTAATTGGTATCTCCCAAATTTGAGCAATGGCAAGACCGTTACTTCACGTGTGTGTGGGAGGGGGGGGGGGGCATATGTGTTAGTATGAGGAGGATGACTAACCTTCCAACTCTGTCAACGACTTTATAGATAGAACCTCAAGTAGTTCCTCAATTGATTGGTCAGATATTCCAGTAGAAGACAAGTCTCTTTTAATCTCATCCTTCGGAATTTTTCCCATCTATTAAGTTACAGCAAACAAAGTTCAGCATAAAGTTCTCACCAATTAAAATGTAACAGATGTGGAGATCTTGATAATATCTCATAAGCATGCACAAGTATCTATTCAAAGCATGAAACTACTGTTATAATCAGGAATTAATTCTTCGTAGGTTGCATACAGCGGAAATGTGGGGGGGGGGGGGGAGTAAGAGGTAATATTAGACGTGAACACCTGATGGAAACATGTAATACAATATTAAATTCTAACAAACTCAAATAACACGAGGAACACGAGCATCAAAGCCATGTATCCTCTAAACTAGCCAAATGCTAGCAAAATAGTCATGCCAGTAGATCAGAAACAATGCCAATATTCGAGGAACTGACCTTATCAATAACAATACAAACTTTAGCAAACAAATCTTCAGGTACATTGTAGCTTCTTAAAACATCCTGCAATACCTGAACAAAGAGAATACTGTTATGCGGAAATCAAGCTAATCTATAAGAATCCAAATAGGTGAATACCATCATCAATGCTAACAAAAAGTAACAAGAGATGCCAAACTACAAATTAAACTATAATTTAAAATTGCGAGCCACCGTCAATCACCTCTAATTAACAGCTACCAGTCCCCACTCCCGACTCCCTCTCTTCTCCTTCAACCACCAACGCCATTGCTCGCGCACCACAAAGTCACCCGCTACTGCCATTGTTAGTATCACGTGCGTCCTCCAACAATGTACTCTGGGCATTATTTTCCCATAAAAACATAACTTCACCCTATTAAAACAGGATTAACTAATCCGCTGAGTAGCGAAGTTTGTTTAGGGTTTAGCATATGGCGGCGAAGCTAATAGAGAAGCCTAGGAGCGTCTTTACAGTATATTTTCCCATGCTTATAATCATGGTTATCCTCTAACTCTTTACAGCATAGTGTAAAACATTCACTGAAAATTGAAAAGCCCAATTTAAGAAAACCATGCATGTCAATAACATAAAATAAGGGGATTGCTAAACGTAACCTAAAAAATGCTAGCTTAACCTATTTTTCCATTTTTTTTCCAATATTATCCTTAAATATCTTTTTTTTTAAATCCTTAATTATCTCCTCTTCCCAACTTCTTAACGTAACATACCCTAAATTTTTTTTTTTTTTGTAATGTGATGCCATCATGTGACGACGTTCGAACACTAATGGGTCAAGTAAACAATGACAGAGTTGAGGTAAGGACATACTAATTGATATCAATATCGAGAACATACCCTACTTGTAATGAATTCACCCCCATCGCAAAAAATAATTGGTATCGGTTCTTGATAAAAATTAAGCAAGATGTTTATATCAACATTTGATGATAAGAATTAAGCAAAGGCAATTGATGATATCACTTAATTTGATGTAGAAGTATGTTCGTTGACGAAGAACATAAACCATCGATGCAGGATGAAGGATGAAGTATAGCAGCAGTATTCCCCTGGGATAAATTTGGGGTTTGAGTATTTGTGTTATTTTTTGTGGTTATGGGGGTATAAATGGGTTTTTTTCAGGTTACGTTAGTACAAAAAATGTTGCGTTTAGCAATCATGTAAAATAAACAAAAGATTTCATTCTATTCTGTTCAAGATATAATGGAGAACTACACACCTTTCTGCTTGAAACCTTGAACCCGACATCGGCCGCTGTGATCCCTACCCTCTTGAAAAAAGTGATGATAGCCGAAAGAAGCTCTGCTTCAGCCTAGTACATATATTACATAGATTAATAAATAAAAAATTTAGGTTTTGTTTTAGAAAGACTACAGCAGAACTCTAATAACACCATATCCCACAACAGCAATATAGACCAGAAGATGATGCTTCCAAGTTGCAACATAATGGAGTAGTAGCATGACAGTTTGACTATACAAATGGCAACAGTAGTTAAAGTTTTCATATCATAAAGTTGTCTCTCTCATTTATTTTATTTTCCTCATATAACAAAGAGAGAAAAGAAAACAGAACAACAGGACATAATTACAAGTTTCAGTCATCAGGGTCTTAAAAGTTACTTGCTGGTGACAGCATTAGGCTAACCAAATCAAGCTGTAAGTACTGCACGTTCATTGATTGGTATTGAGTATAGGTATGTTGTCACTTGACATAGATTATCTAGCAATTATTTCACTCCAGGGATATCGACAATGAATAATTCCCCGATTTGGACAGAGTGAAACGATGAACAGGTCCTACCAACATATGAATCCCAAAGAAGGCACAATGTTGATCCAGGATTCTCCTACAAGTGGCAGAAACTACCTGGTGACAGCCACACCACTAAACCATCGGTAGAAATTTCTCCAAGAGAATTGACTACCAAATAGGAAATTTTTCCATCTGACTACTGGATTACCCAATGCATAATTAAGCAAAATCAACGATCACAACGCACATATTGCAAACCAAAGTTCAGCTTGCACAGCTTTAAGCAAAGGAACTATTATCGCACGAAATGGAGGGCTCACCATTACTTCTGGAACACCAATAATATCCATATTCCATTGGTAGTGTTCACGACGTCGTCCTCGTGTCATTCTTTCATACCGCCAACATTGTCCAATTGCAAACCATTTCAGTGGCAAGGATACGGATTTTCTGGACATAAAAAAATATGGGAATCAAATTCTGGCTGGGTACCTGGATAAAAAAGCTGTAATCAATAACCAAAAAGATGGAACAGAAAACATGAAAGGTTCTTGCCAAGCTCCCATTAGAGTACTAAAGACTAAACAACAGCCATAACACGGAAAAGGAGCTAAAGAATTAATAAAATTGACTTCAAGAAAAGAATATCATAAACGTAGAGGGAGCAGGCTGACTTACCCTTTCTGTATCACCAGTCTCGCCAACGATGGAGTAAGTTCAGGCCTCAATGCGACACGCCGATTCCCACGGTCCTCAAAACCATATAACTACAGAAAGTGGATTTTAATACGGGTTTGGAATTACGAGGTAATATCAAGAAATTAATTGAACTAAATAGTCACAAAGAAGGAGAACACGCGTCCATAAATTGATGTGCACAAATGCCTAATAAGTAAGACTTCATGGAGTGAGCTACAATAAAATTAAGTATACACGACTCAAAATAAAGGCATTGGAAGATTTTTGTGTTATTGTTTAATCCTATAAATAAGTAGGTGTAGATCGAAAAGTCAACCTTTAGTTTGTTATTTCAGAAGATTCTATTTTTTCCAAATGTAAATTCTTTCTCGCTACAAATGCTCACAACTTAGAACCAAATTATTGGATTCCCAACGAATGTAACTACTAAGTAGTAACAAAATTCTGAATACCATTCTATGCTCTAACAGACAACAATGGATTTGGCTCCTACAAGGCTACAAGCAAGCTTTATATCTTGGGATAAGCTTGCATACAAACTCCTCAAGGAATATCGCTCGATTGACACCCGCAGAATGAGAAGTTTCAACAGACTAGGAAGCATTCATAACTACATTATGAAGAGGAAAAAAATGAAGTTCCATATATTTCCACCATTTCAACTTATAAACCATCACATTGTGAAAAGCACTTTGCAGATTTTGAGGACCGCGGGAATTGCCACAATGGGTATAACTTTGTTATCTCAATGTGTCCCCTGCCAACCCCCTCTTCTTGACTTTCAAGATACGCCTATTTTGAGCCAACAAAGCTCAGCCTTGATAACTCTATGGCTTATTTTGATGCATATGGTGAAGCAAAAGGAGGAGGAGGCGAATAAGGGGTAAAAGGGATATAATGGCAGCGAACAAGCGAGCTTGCATTTGCCCTCATATTGGAGAAACTACACAAGGATTAGGTCTAATAAAGATTAAAATGTCATTCCCCCCTAATCCATTCCCTTTCCCAATCCTCTACCAAATAAAGGAACCCGATCCCCTACCCTCACCCTTTCCTCCCATCATCTACACAATCTGAAAAGTGTAAATCAGAAGCCCCCCACTCCCACTCCCACTCCCATACCCGTCTTCTCGATTTTCTAGATACGCCAATTTTGAGCTAACAAAGCTCAACCTTGATACATTGAGTAATTTCTAAGAGTTCACATTGAGTTAACAAACCGAAATCCTAATGCATTGTACACAAAATCATGTTCCTAAACCCGGCATTATCAATCAAAAATCGACAATGTTGTAGAACCTGGTCCTTGATTTCCTCCCCAGCTTTCCGAACAAACAACGCCTCGGACTCCAACACCGGATAATCAACCTCCTCGAAACCAAACAATTGTGACACCTACACAAGAAACCTCGAAAAAATCAACCAATGTTCGAGTAGACAACGACCCACATGTGAGTTATCGCAAATCAAACAAAAACAAAAAAAAACCCGAAATACAAAAACAAAATTGCAAACAAAGCAGTCAATATATAACCTCTCTGAAATTCTGGAAGAGCCAAGTACGCAATCGCATTTCCTCAGGGGGGAAATCGCGGGTACCTTTGGGCGGATTAACGTCAATTTTCGCCGGAGAATCGACATTGGGCGGCGGCGTAAGGGCGCCTGAGCGAGAAGAGGTGGCGTTGAGGGGAGAATTAGGGTTTGGGGAGGAGATAGAAGAGAAGAAGTGGGGTGGAGATGAGGAGAGAGAAATTAGGGTTTTAGGAGAGAGAAAGTGGGATTTAAGTGTTGGGCGGAGGAGGATAAGGCGGGAAGGATACGCAGCTGCCATTGTTGTGACTTGTGAGTGAGGAGAGAGAGGAAGTGGAGGAAGATTGAAGATGAAGGCTTGACTTAGAAATGTGTTTGTTGAGTGAAGTTGAAGATTCTTCATTGTGATCCATATTCCATATGAGTTTATTAGTGGATTGGGCTTGTTTCAACCTGGCCCAATTTTAACTCCTTTTGGGCAATCGTTCCAACCCAAATTTTGATCGGTTCGGATTTGAGTCGGGTCAGATCGCCTGGAGTGACAAACCACTAGTATACTTGGAGCTTCTAATCTAATTGAGCTGATTGAGTCTTGTGTTAATTTAAGTAAGTGATCATGGGTACGACGGTATGATTTGGTCTAGATTCTAGTTTTGGAAACTAGACGGCTCAATCTAGATATCTATTCACCGAAAATGAGGTTGTGTAACCAGTTTCTTTTCTCACTCTATGTACCCCACTAATCACATGTTACTAGTTTTTTAGCCCGTGCAATATTGCACGGGATGTTATACTATTTTTTTTTTGTAAGTCGTGAATTTGCTTCCTAATATAATTACACTTTGTCTAAAACGTGCATTCTTATTGGTAGGTTATACATGGTCGATATTTTGAATGGAGAATAATCGTTCACATATTTCTTTGTTATATATAGATTATTACAATCCAGAGATTTTTTTCATCTTCATGTTATTAAAGACTCAAAGTATTATTGCAATATTTTAGGGTGGATATAATTTTTCGATCATTCTTTCCTAATTAATAGCCGAAATTATATGGCTGATTGTTGCAGTATATTATTCATCTTAAAATACCGAGGTTGAAAGGAAATAATATACATTTTGATTACTTCACATCTAATTTATCATAGATTAGTATAACTAATATATTATTGTTACTTAAATTATACCGTTGTTACTAATATAAAATTGCATTATTGTTGTAAATGTATCAACGAAATATATTGGTACCTTAATTATAGTGTGAATTGTGTGCTTGTGTCTTTCATGTGTATGCGTGTGTCTTCCATTACCATGTGAGTGGTATTTACGGAAGCTTTTTTTTACATCCAGCGTCTTACGTGGATATGCTTAGGAGCTCTTAAATCCACCGCTATTAATAAATAAGTTATAATTTCATAAATATTTCCAAAAAATATAATCTTTAAAAATAAAATAATAGAATACTAACATGTGATTGATGGGGTAAATAAAGTGGGATTGAAAAATGGGACATGTACACCATATTGGTATACTTAGTCTAATTTGCTCCGGCGTAATAGACTAGACCGCTTGGTCCAGACTAAATTTGATATGAATACGTTTTGGTTCTTAATGCCGGTTCATGGTTTTAAGCATCTGGTCTTTAGTCTGACCTCGACTGATTCTCAGCTATTGTACACATCTCCAATTGTCATTGGTTAAGAAATCAAATTACCCAATTTTCAGAGCGAGTTTCAATTCAATTATCCAATGTCTCTGCTCCTCAACATTTGTTGCTAGTACTCCTCCTAAAAAGTACCAACCTCTATCACTCTATGTCCACCAATCATTGGGATTTTCTATATGATATTCAATCTCACGACTTCTTTACAATCATGGTAGCATATACTCCTATAGGTGGTTGATGAAGGCCTAATCTCTTAAGGATAAGGTTGAAGATCAGATACTTTATATTAAGAGGATTCCATCCGTACAAGCTACCAATTCCATATACAATATACACACGGAAAAATGGCCTAATTATAAACACGCAAAGGCACAATAATTATGCAAAAACGGCCAAGAAAATTTGCATTTGTGACATGCAAATGTGTCCAATTTCCTTAGTTGGATGGTCCAATACTCCTAGTCATGGTCGTATAGATGTCCTATATATAATGCATTAGTATTAGTATTGCCAATCTATCTAACTCTAAACAATTATATCACGATGTCCATATATATGACATAGTCCTAAAAAACGGAGCATGATAGAGAACATATAATACCACAAATCATTTTGATACAATACTTTGCGCTCATCGAAATTATAACAACCTTATTTTTTGCAAGATAACAAACACTACAATACAAGAACATGCATAGACTACATTCATAACACGCACACTTGGAATTTGGAAACAAAACTTACTATAGATCGTATACGTCTTGATTATTAGCTTTCAATATCAAATTTTAGAGGTCCAAATACTGACTCCATTTGATGAGAAACTATTAAAATAACTCGATTTAACTGACCAAAACTTTAACGTGATGTCGCATGGATGGTAAGGGGCTTAGAGCTCATACCATGATTTTAATTTACACGTCTCTTGCGTCATCAATGTCATTTGAGTTTAAAATGTGTGTGGATTCATGTGCAAATCGCACATATACAACTTGTTTATGACCTGTACGTAACTGATGTGCGTGACGCTTGACTAAAGAGGGGCACACCTGAGACTTTAAGACTAGATTAAAGTTTTGACCCGATAACTTTTTATTAAAGAGACAATTCAGCTAAAAGTTTAAGCGGGCACCGAAGATTTTGAACTAGTCGAACTTAGTTAACCCTACTTATTAGGGAGACAAACCCCAAATAGAATAGTACAAACACTATACATATGTCCCCGAAAACGTAGTTGCGTTGGTCATTGGCAGAGCATTAGCAAACCCCAAAAAGAATCGAGTTACGTACATCATTGGCAAGCCGATAAAGATGGGTTTGGCGAGTCAAGCTACCTTTTCGCTCCTCATCATCATTTATTATGGTTTCGTTTGAATGAATTATGAATGGTGGGCGATTTACATACAGTGGCTGCTTTCGACATTATTTCTTTTCCGTAATAAATGCCGAGTGAAATTAAAAATGTTTCGTCATGGCTAAGATCATCATCGATCCCTTTTTTTATTTTCTCTTTTATATATCCACATTGATCATTTTTTAAGGTGCAATTGATCATTCTTTGCGCGTGTCCTTATTTTCTCTTGTACTATACTCTACTATTGTGCGTGTCTTATTTAGTGTATGTCTTGGTATAGAGTGTCCACTCTAATTAGAAGGATAGATGAAAATAGTGACCAGTGACGTATTTTATATAGGCACTTTAGTGTGTAACGTTGTTATGTATCGCAGCCTTGTAATTAGCCAGACTCAGCTTGAGAAAAATAAATTGACGAGGATTTTTGGACTAATAAGGCTGGTTAGATAATTGGCTGATTGACTCCCCGATCTAACTAAATGAACCAACAACCTTCGATGTTGGCCTCTTATTTGACTTGAATTAATTAATCATACCTGAATTGAATCCGGCCGAATATTACCCCGACTCATAGCTAACTGTATTGATGCAGTGTACACTAGTGTTCATAAATACAGAGTATTAGAGTTACAAAGATGTACTTATGATTGGTCATCACTTGGAGTTGAAAGGACTCAATATTCATATTTTGGCAAAGATTTCAACGAGATAAGAAGCCCGATAACAACATCTTGTGAATGTGACCCAGTATATATAGTTTAAGAAAAACTTGGTGTAAACACGATTTCAACCGGATCAGGAACAAATCAAACACTCCTTCCACTTTTAAATGATGTTCTTGTTTCCTTTTTTAGTCAGTTCTAAATGATCTTCTACTTTGCTTATTTGTAATGTTTCTTGTGGTCCTAATAGTTTGTGACTCACCCACTTTCATTTTCCACCACATCTTACTTCCTACAAAAAAAAAAATCAGTGCTATTTCATTGTGGAACATCATATTGAACAGGAGGGAGCATGTCTTTACCCGAATTCTACTACCTCAGCTAAAACTAAAAGGGAGAAATGAAAACATTACACACCAAAATTGATTTACAACTAATTTTACCAAACAAGCTAAGCCATTGTGTTAGGTGTAAGCCGTGTAACCTCTCCTCATTAGGAGTTTTGAAGCGTAGAATTGGCGGTATTATCTCCTTTCTTGTTATTTCGTCGCACTATTACTCCCTTTATTACAACGTCAAAGTGTTCTTGTTTTCATTTGCTTCCTCGACATTATTTGGGCCAATATAATTCAAGAGCAACGACAAAACAAACTCAGACCATACAAAGTCCAGTAGAGTGGGATCTCTAAAATGGCAAAACGTACTCTTGACTCCTGAGTCCTGCTGCTCATTTGCTTCCTTTTCACTTCATTTGCTTATTTGTTGATTTAATTCTCTACTCACACGCATATGAATTATGGGTCTTGATGATTTTGTCTCGTGAAATTGTTTCTTTCTTTATGATTGTCGTCATCTTATATTATTAACTCCTTATTATTTAGAGACTGTCGAATTTTTCATTTTTGTTTTGCTAGCTCTAAGAGAAGGTCATTATTAACTGCAATTGCATGAATTCGATAATTTGTTATTAAAAGTCAGACTTTTAGATTCAAACTCGTATGGATGGAACCGAGTACATAGTTTCGGGTCTAACTGTTGAATCCATAAATCTATACTATACCTTTAATAGCCTAACATCCACGCCCACATGCCAGAAATCTGTCGCATTTCAAGGAAAAAAAGCCACATCATTGCTGATTTGTCGCATCTACACTCCACTCTAATATGCTCTTATCCACGTCATTACCTTCTTAAAGAAGTCATGCCCCCCCCCCCCACTTCAGCTTCCCCCTTCATAAATTGCAGTAGACATGAATGTCTCGCCTCTTCACATTACCCACGTCAAACCATATCCCACGATCTCCCTTCCTCTATTCATTCTTCCCCAACCTTTCACCTTTGCATAAATTAATCATTATTCATCATCATTATTATTCATCTTAATAAGGACATTAAATATGGTGTCTCTTGGCTCTTCGTTTCCAATTGTGTCGGTTACATCTTAATTCGAATCAGTATATATATCTTATGATTTTGGTGAAAAAAATATCATCTCAAGTACAACGAGTTTATCAAAGAGAGTGTTTTAAGACGACGAAACATATATATATTTAGAGCGTAATTTTATGTATTTTTCGTAGTAAGACTTTTTAATGTTTATATTTTACTATCAAAGTTTGATGGCAAGTTGCGAATCAATATTGTAATTGAAATAATTAATATTGTACATCTTTTTTTTTAGATAAGATCATCTTGAATGTTTATTTTCGATATTGTGATTGAAAATTCTATTTCTATTTTCTATGTTAGTTAACATGTTAGTACAACTCACAAATAAATTAAAAATGATCCCGTAAATTCACGGGGCCAAAAGCTAGTTTTAATGAGCTAATTTAATTTCACCACTAGCTAGTACATATGGTGTATGGTTTACCATCGGATTACCTTTCATCACGAAGTTAATTAGTATATTGTACTGTTCATGGTGGAGTGTAATTTCCTAATTAAGTCGTGATCGTAGTACATGGTTCGTAATTGAGAAATATAAACTAAAATGACATTGACATATACTCTATACTATATCTTATGTTAACATGTACTTATTTAAGGACGTACATGCAAATAAAAGGTTGTTTTCATTGATTAAAATTCATTTGACACTTGCAACAATCATACAAAAAACTTAAAAACAATGTACAAGTTAACTCTTGAAGATTGATTGAATTTAAGCTATAGCTAGAATAGATTCATGGAGTGTTATGAAATATAATATGTGTTGATCCAAACCGATTAAAATTATTCGACCTGATTTTAAACTCATAGCGGTAGTAGATAGTCCTTTTTCAGTACTTGATAAAGTGGCCTCGAATTTTACAATGCAACGGTAATTAACTAATTACGTTGTGAAGCATTGATGTGCTGACCCTAACAAAAAAAAAATTACACTACACTCTTAGAGTTGTGTTTCCCATGAACGTTGTTGCCACAAAGTCTTTGTTTAGCTGACATGAACTGATGAGCACACAAATCATGTTCAACAAAACATGGCCTCAGATAATTTGCATCGGATCAATGTTTCCCCACAAACACAGAGCTCAAAAATACACTGATCTGACAAGCCAAACTTGATAGTCTCCAACTCACCGAACCACAATTTCCCCACATAAATTGCGAGAAATTCTTAGGTTGGTCGGAAGATGAAATCAATTCAGTGGAATAGACCAAGAGAAGATCAGAGCCTTCTCACTCGGTTAAACAAATCTAGACTTCAAATTATATCCTGTAATATATATGTGCGTCATTTTCAGCGGATTCAATACCTAATTCGTTCGAATTAATTGAACAACCAGTAGAATTTTATCTCTCAATTCTTAACCATGAATAATTTAATTCGATACCGTACCTCCAATAAGGACCGCCTCTATTATGATTTACGAGTACGCGCATCACTTATGAGAATGAAAAACTAAAAAAAAAAAGGAAAAACCTATCCCAGAAAATCCGTCTAGTCACAGCCCCACAAGTCTTGTTTAATTTGCATATATAATGTCACATTGTCACTACATACTTGAAGCCGTCAATATTATAGACGTCAAAACGTTTCGGTCTATACCGACGGCCAAAAACGTATTGATGTACTCATGTACGTATGTATACTCGCCTACCCCAATTCCCATTTCATACATATATACGTTTTTTTAACACATTCATACATACGTTACACACATACTAGTGATACTACACATTATTTTAGATACATGCATATACATGACATCAACAAGACAACAACACTTCAAAACTTTATATTTCGGTGCACCCGCGTATGTTCTAAAACAATCGATTTGTTGTTAATATGAACTCGCTTATATTATAAATGATGACTTTGGTCTATTAATAACAGTGAAAAAAGTTATGTCACTTGATTTACATACTAACTTCCTACCCAAAAACTTTCCCCCTTTGTTTTGTTGTTTTGACTGATCACCAAATGAATCGTTCATTTGTTGTAAAAATTAGCCTATGATTTATTCTGCATTTCACTCTAACAACTCCACTTGATTTTAAATTAAGCAACCGGGTCTTTCATTTTGTCTAGAAGTAGACCTCAATACGTATGTATGACCAGTAAAAAAAAACTATTTACACTTACGATTAAGGGTGAGCATCGGTCCCGCACCGGACCGGACCGACGACCGAGGCTCGGAAAAATGTGGACCGACCCATTGAGAAAAGTGGACCGAGCAGATTTTTCAAAAATAAGTTGGACCGAGGACCGGACCGTGTTTAAACTCGGTGCGGACCGAGACTGGACCGACCGGTCGGTCCAGTCCGATTTTCGGTCCGGACCGAGTTTTTGCTCTCCCCTACCTACGATTAGACAATAATCTTGGACCTCTAATTATGTAGTAATTAACTAGTCACTAATCCTATGCAATGCACACATGATTAGTGCATTAGTTGGCATATTTGACTAAATTTAAATGAATAATAGAGGTTTTAATCATTATTACTCATATAATCCGAAAGGAGATACTTGTCTCGACACCGCTAGCTAGGCGATGTGTAAATAATTCTTTTTGCAAGAACTATGATTAAAAAACTAAACAATAAAACATAGTATGTAGCAACGTTTTTCTTTTTCTTTCACCGTACGTAGTACTAAAATTATTCAAAACATTGGCTAGGTGATCATTTTCTAACCCCAATTGGTCCTTGTAGGACTACAGAATCACGCACGTGTTTTGATTTTGAAAATGGTAGTAGAGTGGCAAAATGGTAGTTAGACTTGTTACTAAATGTTAACTTTAGCGTCAAGGTTAATTCTCACGTCTAAGACGACCCAACATGCCTGTCTAGACTCTAGCTACATTCTACATAGTGTTTTTTCTTTGTGACATTCTTTCAAGTAAATTGACCAATGTACAGCATTAATTCTGCTAAATCCAAACATACATAACGTCATTATTTCTATTACATAGTTTGGGAGAACAAGATACTCCAACAACAAATACGGGTAACTGGGTAAGTGAGAGATCAGAGTTAAATCAAGCGGATCTTATCGATAATCGAAAATAAAGTCAATATTTGTATGTTTGAATTGATAAAAGTATTTATTTTCCTAGCAAAAACAATATTTACATTTCATTTGAGCTTAGTAGAAGGGATCGGTAATATATATGTTCGTATTACTTTATTCTACGCTGTATTTTTATTGATACTAAAAACATAAAAAAAAAACACGTTTTCGTTTTGTTATTTTACTTCACTACTACCTTTTACCATTTTTACTTTTCTTGTTTCGTTGAATTTTTTTTAACCCAATATTATTTATGTCGATTCAATTGTCTAGATCAATAAGATCCCCATATGATAGTAATATCTCCCTCGTATAAAGTATCTAATCAATGGTTTAAAACCAGATCAGCAGGTGTAACAAAGAAAAAAAAAACTCTGGCCATCAGGTTTAACCAGGAATCGATTAGCCAAGTGATTGTTTTCGTCCAAAAAATCCGAAATGGTCAAAAGCAGTCAAAAGTCAAAACCGGGATCAAATTGAAATGAACCAGGGTCAAGCCCGTAGATTACTTTATTCCTTTTTTATATTTATTCATCATTACTTTATTAATTTTGTGATTCTGAAATAGTGAAATTATCCGATCTTTAAATCCGTTTGAACACCTCAAAGTAGTCCGTAGTATTAAGAGTAGTATGTAGAAGAGAATACTACACGTAGATATATACGAGGATGGTATGGTTAGTGCCCGACAAATCCAAATATAAAGGGGTCAGTAGTAATCAGGTACAAAAGGGTAAGATTCATCCCGCTACTCGTATCACACTTCACACATACGCAACACAACATGACCCACACACACTCCACATACACACACGGTAGAAAATAGAAATCGAGAAAGATACACCCAACAAAATAAAATTAAAATCAAAATTGAAAAGGAAAATAATAAATAGCATTAAACAACCACGAAAATTCCACTATCATTCCTCTGCTCCCTATATATTCCCTTCACTTGCCTTCCGTTTCATATGATCATTCCTTCTTCTCCGAGCCTTCTTCTTTACTCTTCAAAATTGTAACCCCCCCCCCCCCCCCCGCCCTTCTATAAAAAAACACACCCACTTAATAATTACCATTTTTAGCAACATTTTTACCATCATGGGTGAGGTTAGTTATTCCATTTCCTCTATATTTTTTTTACCCATCAAATTTTTTATTTTTTATTAAATTTTTGATTTATTTACCATGTTTTGTTTTTTTGTTTGTTTGTAGAAACAAGAGAAAGATAACAAGAAGAATAATGAAGGAGAGAAGAAGAGTGATGGTGGTGCTAACACCATTGTTCTCAAGTTTGACATGCATTGTGAAGGTTGTGCTAAGAAAGTCAAGAAATCCATCAAGAAATTCCAAGGTAATTCCTTTTCTTTGATTTATTTATTTTCCGAGTGAACGGAATAACGGAAATTCATTAATATAATTGTCGTGCATACGATACGCACTTCGAGAAAGATTTGTTTTCGAAGGAGACCCGTTTGTGAAGATCACGTCATTTACAATACCCAGATTTTATTTTTTGGAAATAATCAAGTATTTATGAGAATTTAATTTTCCTACTTTAATTCATCTTTATTTATTTTTTTTTTTTTTTAAATTGCCAGTTTCAGTTTTGAATAATTCTGGCAGTTTCGAGATCCGTATAAGTCGGTCTAGTGGGTTTTATTTGACCGTTAAACAGTAAAATTGAAACTCTTCACCTTTAAGTTTTTCCTTTTAACTCTGTTCAGCTACTACATACTTTCAGTGTTTGACTAAGAACATGGATAAATTATTAAAACAAATGTCCCATGTCATTCCTTCGTCATACCAATTATATTTCGTACACCAAAGAAAGTCTACTCTTATACACTCCTTACAAATAAATGCGTGTAAATCATACTTTCCAAAAAGTTAAGTGTATATTCCTCCGTTTTATCGAATTCTTTCGGCGTAAAAGATGTTTAGTTTGTTTGAATAATTATGAACTGTGTAATTTCGATAAAGAAATGAACGTAGTAGAGTGAGACGAAAGTAACCATAAGGAATATTCAATAGGTTTAATGACATTTTCTTGTTTACACCCGAACATTTAATGGCACGTTAGAATTATGATTCGAATCTCCGTCCCCTTAATTTTAAAATGTTGACACTAGGCCAATTGTAAACCTATGTTTTTGATATATATACAATTATACATACAACCTAATTAACAAGGTGTAAATATAAAATAAGCTAACTTTTTGGTAAAATGGTATTTGGTATGAACAATTGTAGGTGTTGAAAACGTAAAGACAGATTGTTCTACCAATAAAATGGTGGTGACAGGCAAAGTGGACCCACTAAAGATTAAGGAGAGAGTAGAGGAAAAAATGAAGAAGAAGGTGGAGTTGGTCTCTCTCCAACCAAACAAGTCAGCACCACCTAAAGAAGGTGGAGGTGGCGGTGGCGGCGGCGAAAAAAAACCCGACGACAAGAAACCGGAGGAAAAAAAGTCAGAGGGAAAATCCGATGACAAGAAAAAGTCAGAGGATAATAAGAAGGAAAAAGAAAAAGTAAAGGAAAAGCCTAAGGAGGTAAAATTATTATTATTATTATTACTTTCTATGTGCCTTATTTTGACTGATTATTTGTCTTTTTGTCTTCATTCTCATGGTAATCATGCTTTAGTAGTAAATGAAAAATAATAAAGTTTGCATTAAGATTAAATTAATAATTATGGTATTAAGAAATTTTGTGATTGTGATAGGTGAATGCAGACATTTTTGTTTGTAATCTTGTTTTACCCTTTGCGTACGTTTAACTTTTGCCTAGAATGGAAGCAGTTTATTTAGTCAATAAATTTGCCTCTTTGTTACTATATTCATTTCTTTTGTTGACGTGTTCTTGTGAACTTTGAGCCACAAGTTTAACTGACCCATAAATAGATCGATTAATAGACGAGTTTTCTACCGTCTACATCAGAAGATGAACGTTTACAAATATCATTCCGTGTTATGAATTTATGTTCGTAAAGTGACCATTGCTTCACCCTTCAAAATTTATTAATTGGCATGTAGAATTTTGTTGCCAAAGTGGGACAAGATATATAAATTCGATTCTAGGAGCCTTAACTATGCATGGGGCAAATGAATTTATTCGAAATAATGAAAATTTAAACTCGTATCTACTCGAAAAATGGTCGTTTTTTCAACTAGTTAGTACGAGTAGTGTTAATTGTTCTTGTTTCGGGGTGATGTAATTGGCTAGGTGGCTACTTTGGATGCTTTTCGAACTGATAATGAACTGAAGCTGATAATAATGATTGCTCACGTATTCAAATCAATTGTAAATGCGCATTATTTTCCTTAGTACAGCAAACAAACTTGTCGTAGTCTCGATTGCTCGCACAGATCCTGTGCTGAGGCGTCACCTACACTATACCCATTAGAATAGTCGTATATGCTCCAATTGGGAGTAGTTCAGCTGAATTTTGAAATCATGGGGACTAATAATCTTGTGGTTATTGTATGTGGTTAGCTACTTAGTTTATTGTATTATGTTTGTCCATGCTTGTTAGTTCATCTGATCCATGCCTTAATTATGACAACGATGTGTTTGTTGAATTAATCTAATATTTGGATGGCTTCTGGAAATCATAATTTATTCGAGGCTGATGTATGTTAATCGTCATTAAAACGTTAATTAAAGTGCTTGATCGGTTTCTTAATACTTTTTTAATTCGACTTCTGCAGCCCCCAGTCGCTACTGTACAATTAAAGACGAGGGTACATTGTGAAGGATGCGCTCATAAGATTAAGAAAATCGTCAGCAAATGTGAAGGTGCGTTAGTTGTTGTTGTCGTTGTTGACGTATGCTATGAAATCGAGCATGATTTACTAGCCCTTCATTTTTCCGGGGGGGCTAATTAAATCAGATGGACCTGTTTCGATTAATTGTATATGGCTGTCATTATGTTAGGACCATAAGAGTAAATTGACATGTTATCAACAGCGAGCAGTATGATTATGTTTTTCGTTTTCTTTTCTCTGTTGCGTACTCCTTACTGATTGAAAACATCTGCTGATGAATCTGATTTTTGGTGTGATTATAATGAGTGATTACAGGCAGAGCTAGCTCTCTTTTTATGTAGTGCAAGTCGTATTTAAGATATCTTAATGAAGAGGACTTGTGACGTTTTTAAGATAAAACAACGACGTTTAAAACAATGACCTTCCATGCTTTGTTACGTTATTGTGAATGTACATGAATTAAGCACATACAATACCGTCTTTTGATTAATTTACGACCTTGTTATTTCCGACTTTACAAAGCGTGAAAGGTGTTACCTTTGGATTATGTAGTAGATTATTGATTGGTTTTACTACAACAGGAGTACAAGATGTAAATGTTGACTTACAAAAAGATATGATCACAGCAAAGGGGACAATGAACATGAAAGAACTCTTGCCTTACTTGAATACAAAGCTAAAGAGAACAGTTGAACTTGCTCCGGCAAAGAAGGATGAAGGATCAGGAGGAGACAAGAAGCCGAAAGAAGGTGGTGGGGGTTCAGAAAAGCCGAAAGATGGTGGTGGCAAATCGGAAAAGCCTAAAGGGTCAGGGGACGAGAAAAAAGTTGGTGGCGGAGACAAGAAAGAAGGCGGTGGAGACAAGAAAAACGGCCCTAGTGGTGGTGATGCAAGCTCATCCAAGGGGATTAATGAGCCTAGAATGTTTTGAGATCAATAAAATGGAGCATAACCCTTACAACTATGAGCAAGGTTACACTTACACGTACGATCCAAGGCAGCAAGATCAGGGGTATGGTAACCAAGTTGTGGACTATTGGAATGCACAAGATTATTCACATCCACCTCAAATGTTTAGTGACGAGAATCCGAATGCCTGCTCTATTATGTGAACCATCGACAGTGATTTTTAGTACTTGATTTTTCGACATTTTTTGAAATCTATAGTGTATATATAAGTATATAGTGTAGTGAGGCATAACTTAAGTATGATACTATGTGATGAAAATCAGAGCTAATTAGCTAGGCTTTTGTTGATTTCTTTTCTAGAAAATTAATGTTTAAAAAGTTTGCCAATTTTGAGATGGGAAATAAGGAAGGATAAATGATGTTGGACTCACTGTTGTATCCTCTGTTCCTGTATATGTTGATGTACATATATTATCAATGAAAGTTGAATAATCTTTTGAATTTCTAATTTCTATAATATTTCTACCAAATGTTACAGCCAACTTTAGGTGGTTAGCTAAACTTTTCCCCTACAAAAAAAAAAAAAAAGAAAAAAAAGAAGAAAACTCTAGGTGGTAACTTTTTGTTCTCCCTTAGCCTATTTGAAATTGAACTCTTTCATCACCTCTATAATGCTACAAAAGCTCCTGCCTATAACGAGATTAAATTTTAAAGAGTGACATAAAATTGATTAGATAGTGTCTCGTTGTACATTGATATTGTTGTTTAGATGATGGGCTTTTCCCCATATATATCACACATGGATTCAATGATTCATGTCATGATATCGATACAACTTTTTTAACCTGACAAATAATATCGTTGTTTTCAACTAAATGTCTGATAAATGAAATTCATATCATACATTCGAACTTAACGTAAAGAATAAAAAGTACATGTCTAACACTATACTTCAGATGTTTGAAATCAGGCCCCTCGACATGTCGGAGCATGATTCTATCTAGTGCACACTAAACATCTCATATTATGCGACTCCTGATGATCAGTACATATGGTCGATGCATGGTATGTCTTTTTACGTAGGAAACATGGAAACGCTCGGGCCGGGTAAGAACACGAAACATTCCAAATTATATTATGTCTTGAACAAACATTGGTCTACATGCATGTTGAATTGTTGATTAATCTCATGTTTCTGTTAGGGTGTATTTTCATCTATAATACGTGTATTCTCCATATATTATTATAATAAGGTCGTTATAAATAAAATTACAAAAAGTTGGTAGGACAGCGAACTGAAATAAGTTGGTACATGTATCATGTCCGTTTAATTTATAAGGCCCGTTAAAAAAAAGTTATGATGTCCCGGCCCCTACGTTGTTTACTTCTTTTAGCTTTTCGACAGAGTGTCTTTTATTTTGGCCAAGCTAGCTGGACCGTCAATGAGGGCCTCGAAATGTCCAATGCAATTTATCCATATATTGATATACATACTAAAAAATTCGATGAATGTGTCTCGATCGTTTTTAAGTTTCGGTCATAGTCCGGGAACTCTTCAGATCCAGACGGCGGCCTCATTATTGAGAATTGACCCACATATTAACACCTGACAAAGGTGGCTGAGTATCCTATCAAACTTATCTACTATATATATATGAAAATGTTCAAACTCGATCTTAACTTTAGTTCTTATTAACGATATCGTCAATTCACTCAACACTTAATCGATATTCTTCGGAATTGTTTTATTCAATATGTTATTGCACACCTTACCTAGCTAAATACCTAACCCCCTAGCTACGTACTTAACTTCCTCATTATTATGTGGCATGCAAGGTATCCATGTACACAAATGAAGTGGCATATAGACCCACATTTAACGTGTCATGTCGCACTATAATCTTCGTCTCACGAGTAGCATTGAGTATTCATATATTTTTATGGTTTTCGCGCCTTTTCTCAGGCTCGTTTTCTCCTTGGAACATTGCTAATAATAAAGCCGCCCCTACATACAAGATACTATAATATTTTTTGTGTATCACTCAACCATATTGTTGGAACCGACCAATTCAATTTTCCTGATGAATTTGCATCCTATGTAAGTTTACGAAACCAGTTACGTTGTTGTTTAGGGAAATATAGTAGAGTTATTATATCTAAATTGTATTACTTCTACAAAATTGTGTAATAGGGAGATTGATGAACTTTGAACGTAAGTCATGCTCTTGAGTGCGGGTTTTATTTTTATTTTTTCATTCATTAATCTTTAGTTTAAATTTGTAAAAGTATATATATTCAAACGAAACGTCGTTAAAATATTTTAATTTGTGTTCATATGTTCCAAATTTTGCGTGGAAGGGTAAACACAGAATTCGAGTAATAGACCTCCTCAACGACCTCAAGGGTGAGTGTTCAATAATCAATAGACAATCTAGCTAATATGCATAGGTCTAACAATGCAAGTTTCCGCATAAATTTTTTTTGGCTTATTGTGACAACTTTGACAATTTTATGTTTCTAATGGGACAAATTTGATCAGAATTCTAGATTGTCTAGTAAATCATGCTACTAGAAGCCAAACTTGGTGACCAATAACTTACCATCACTTGTGAGTTATGATGATCCCGTACGTCGTCAACTCGTCAAATTTTAAAGGGTCACAAGCAAGCTACTCTTCGTCATCTTGAACATATAATAACAATTTTGTTAGTTTATTTGAGATAAAATAGTTGAATTTAAGTCATTTCCCACTTAAAGTTGAATGGTTAAACCAACTTAACATATAGAAATAATGCACTAATCTTGTATAAAGAAGAGAATTATATGAAATTTGTCCTTTAAAAGTTCGGAAGAGCTAACACTTGGCAGTCTCGTCCTAATAAACCAAAAAAATGTTGTCGATATGTAACATAAGGGTTTTACGTCAAATTTTTGTTCATATTAGTATATGGAGTATGAAACTATATATATAGGAGTGGTGGTGGCTATCAAGAGAGTTCAAAGGTGGATTAATGGCATAGACATGTGACTCAATCACATTTCCAAAAGACTACGAACATTGAACCTTTGGATCTCTTCCACAGATCCTTTAAAAGTTATGAAAATATGATCTCACATTTTCTTTTAGTATTAGAGTAAGTATATGTCAAGCGCTAAATTAGCATCGTATAATAATCAGGATAGTTAGACTATTTAGTCTCGTACCATTGAGGTATGTAGTTGCACTAATTAATTATTAGAATAGCCAAAATTACATCTCGGGCACGATTACGAATTCGCCAACATGCAATACAACATATACATACGTAGTCACTTACCTACATTAATAAAATATGAGAAAGTAAGGTGATATCACAATTTTAAGGTTTGGAACCCTACTTTGATCGACCTAGTGTGAACTCTTTATTGAAGCCTTTTATAATACGACGAAGTAAGATTAGTAAGGCCTCGTTTGAAAGTAGGTTTATAAGGTGGAGAAATAGAAGAATGATGACTAGTTTACTCCTATTGCCAATTGGTTTTAGGATGGATTGATGGAACTCCACGACCTTGTGAGCTAGTCTTCCACGAGGGGGCTGATATTGGCTCATGACGACTCTAACAAACATGAACTCGATATATGTTGTTAATATATCAATCAAGTATATTTTGAGAAAATAACAAGATTCACCATTATTGCCATAAAATACGACATATCTTCTTTTTTACTACGTCTATTATATCGATCTGAACGGAGAAACAAACATTCCAATGGATCGGATGTCGTGGGTTTGGGTAACAAGAAACATATTAGTAGGTGAAATATTAGCAATAAGTAACCAATGGGTAGTGAGTCATGATGAGGTATAAGACCACATTAGTTGGGTGCTGACCCTTTGGATCGGAGGACGATTCATTATTTCAATATTTGTGACTCATTGCTGACTTGGATAATTCACCTATTTTGTCTCTTTCCTTCCATTCCCATCATCCTCGTCGTCGTCGTAAACCATAATCATAGGATTGGGCCCACATGCACCAATTGTTTGTCTGTTTGTGACCAGGGGCTTGTATGATACTATGTGTATGTGTATGTGTATGTGTATGTGTATGGTATCCATGTTTACTATCCATACGTACATAGCACATAGCCTACATATATCAATACATCATGCATTTATTCATGCCCTAGTTTCAAAGAAAGAGTATATGTCCATGCCCACGAGTTCATCGGTGAATGAAAATTTCATCGTGACCTCATAAAAATTGAAAATGAGAGGAATAACCCAGATAGGTCGTCGGGCGACCGAGCCACTTCAAATATTCGGTGTTGGGACAACAACCCACGCACAACTCCCAAATTTAACGTTTGTCCCTTTCGAGTTCATCAACTCCCCCAGCCTTAATATTTGGACACTAGGACTTTGCAATCACCCTTAGCTTAACCAATCTACTATGTCATCAACCCATTTTGACTAATCTAATACTTTGACCTACAAGCAAATGGGAAGAATTGACTGATGCCGAAGAATGAAGCTCAACAAACAAAATTAATATAAAATTGTTAGAACTAATACAATGGAATTTGATCTAACTGATTAGAAGATACAGAGTACAACACAATTAACAAATGTCAATTGAACTCCCTTAAAAAAAAATGAGAAGCACGAGTGGTTGCGTAATTAACACATGTGGGAAACGGGTTTGGACTTTTGGAGTTTAAGACTGTACGGCGCTCATGTGCAAGTTGTAAATGTATATCCTCTCAAAACAAAACAAAAAAAGTGGTAAATGTCTTAATTGGGTAAAAACTTGGAAGGACAAAAAAACCAGTAAACATGCAGCCACCACGGCCCACCAGTCACGACTCACGAGTCGGACTCGCGATCCTGGTGTGTGGACCCGACCGAGTCATCTAAACATTGTTTGTTATAATTACGCGCGGTCAAAAGTTGAAGCTTACACGTTACTACTCACTACTGTTACTGTTAGTGTACTATTCCAGTAACTTCATTCTAGCAGTAATTCATATATATATTTTTTTTTTCATTTAAAGCAGCCCACCATTTCACTGACCCCCTTTTCCAACTTTGACCACCATTGTAAATTTGTAACTGTCGTACTGGCGGCTACTTTTTTTTTTTTTTTTGTGTTTTTATTTTACGTAATCAGCGTTAAGAGTTTGTTTGAAATGCAGGTAACTATTACTGGAAGTATGTTATGTTAGTGACTACTTACTAGCTTCATTAGGCGCACAGTTATACTTACTTGGCCAGCTCCGCAAACTACCATTGACAACATCGTATATAAATTGAATATTTCTCATGTCCATAACTCAACAATAGACATTAAATAAGTACATAAATGAACATGTCCATACTAAACAATCACTCAAAATGTTTCAATACAAATTACACTCCAATTAACAACAAAAACAATAACTTCTATCAAATTACACTCCAAACAGTAAAGAGCTAACAATAATACAAGTGACCCTTAAAAAAAAAAAAAACTTACAGAGTGGGCTCATCATAATCTTGATCAACAATAATATGGATCCCATTTCCTCTAAGCCCATTAATAATAGCCCAAACAATCTTAGCATTAGCACTAGTATTATCCACCCCTTTTTTCTCAACCTCTTTTCGTACGTCTGCGTGTATCGCACGCTCCAACCCGTGGTGGTGGTGAACAGCCTCCAGCTTGACTCGCCTTGCTAAGACTTCACCGACAATTGCACCTGATTTCGGACTCGTGGCTCGGCCCACATCAAACGCGCGTCTGAGCGCGTGCTCTATTGTTGAAGCTTGTGCTACTAATTTACCGTTGGTTTGGTCCAAGATATTGGCTGTTATGAATTTGGGTGATATGAATAAACGTAACTTGTACGCTTTCTTTGCCACACCCATTGCGCTGGCGCCTCTCATATGTTGTCTCTGGCTCTTTTTTTTTTTTTTTTTGTGAATTTGTGATTTTTGGTGGTGCAGGAGAAATAGTGGATTTTGTGCACTTTTTAGGCTTTGGTCATTTGAGTTGGAGGCCCATTTAAGTTTCTAACTATAGTCCACCTTGTCAAGTGTTTGTTCTCGGCAGCCCGATCTGACTAAACCCGATAATGATTCGACCCGATTATAATCCAACCCGAAATGGCAAATTACCAATGGACTTGTTCTCAGGCTAATCCGATATGAACCTCGATTTCTCGACATAACCCCGTATGACTTTAGTAAGTCTCCTATATGAGACCGTCTCATACAACAATTTGCGATGAGTTTGAGCTGGCTAAGTAGAGACTTAGTGTGGCACACTCTGATCAGTAACCGACTGTCAGATTTGTCACCCGTAGTAGTACATATTGTTATCTGATTTAAACGAAACGGAATAATGACATTGTGCGACACATAGAAATAATATTACTCCGTAATATTTTGTTGATGAAACCTACCTATTTTTGCTCTATTATTTAACATTTCATCCCAATATTAATACTTTGCTACGTCTTTTTGTCCCATTTGCATTGTTGCACGTGTTCAATATAGAAATACGATGACTCTATGGTGGTTTTAAGTGTTTAACAACTAGCAACAAAATGGTTGGTTGTGTACTTGTGTTTCTGGACTTTGTTGAGTACTTCCTCCGCCTCGTTATAAACTTCCTATTTTATTTGAGTGCCTTTTACGTGTTCAAATGAAGTAGAAAGCTTAATTTAGAACAAAAGGAGTATATACCTTTGGTCTTGGTTATGGAAACTAGAGTCCAATCTAAGTATCAACATGCAGGCCCATCAAAGTAATTTCATTTTGTTTTTTCGTGGCTTTGCTTCGAAAATCACTGGTAAGAGTTGCTTGGGAAAAAAAAAAATTAATTTGTTATTACTTCCTCCATTTCAGTGTTGATCGTTGTATTCTTTGATTGTTTTGTATGATCGAACATGTCTCCATATGAGCTTAAGTTTCTTAGTCCTAACAATAAACCAAAACAATTTAAAAATCGCTATATTGTGTAAGATAAGATTACTTTTCGAACATCTATGAGATCGGTAATTTACTAGTCTCGAAAGGGCTCAATCCCTGTGAAGTTAGGAGGATTATTTAGGGGATCCTACCTCACAAGAAGACCCCAGTTAGGACAGGTGGAATCAGACATGAACCCAATAGGAGACTCCCTCGCAAGGGGGTCTATCATCCACACAAATCACCCCAACTTTACAAGCTAGGGAAGTAAGGATCAAACCCGAAGCTCTTGGTTTTGGTTATTAGGGGTGATAGCGTTATCACCAAGGCAACATCCTTTTGAATATGTTGCATATGAACCTTCTCGCATCGTCATGTAATGTTTGAACGTACTTGACCTTTATTTTCGGATGGCTAATATGTATCATATCCCACCTAAACTAGCCTTGTCAAGTCTTTTCATTAGTCTTAAAGTGATACCTATGCTAATTACTTAATTCAATCTAAACCATATGTACCATCAATCTTGTAAAGTTGTTCTAGAATTAAAAAAATAAATAAAAGTATGCCATTAAGGGCACTTTAGGAGTCAAAATAGGAAGATTTTTTCATATGAAAATGAAAAAACAAAAAACAATTACCAAGAAAAGCAATACATATAGTTACATTTGTTCAATAATAAAATATTTCTTCCTTACCGGGAAAACATATGTTACACTTCGGACCAGAATACTAATTAACCGTGAACATTTAGTTTGAATTGAAAGGTTCAATTACATACTACGCAAAGGCTAATAAATTAAATAAAAAAAGAGCTTAATTAGACACGAATTTAAAAACGACATGATAATTAAGCAATGCAAATTGGTACTCCTAATTTATGTATTTCTTGAAGACCTACTAATTTAATCAATATGATTATTAAGAAGAATATAAAGATGGAGAAGTTTTGGTTCTTAATCCTCTTGATGAGAAGGAAGAAGTAGTAGTTGGTGGAGCGTAAGAAAGTTTAGCGGCCTTGAAGTTGCCTTCTCTCTCCTCTTCAGGAATCGTATCCAACACACGAATCACTCTTCTTCTTGTCTCACCCACAAATTTCATGGGTGCTACCTCCATTGCAAATCTTGCAAAACGTGTGCTCGACATTTTCTTTCTTCTTTGATTTTTTAGAGGAAAGTCAAGATAGTGTTTTTTCTAGGAGGGTATTAGCTAGGGTGTGTAATGTAATAAACTTGAGTGTGAGGAATTTCTTATCGAATGAAGTACGTATTTATAGACAATCTCTCGCAGCTACAGGTAGGCACGTAGCAATGCAAGTAGAGCTGAGCATATAATTCGGTCCGGTCCTTGTTCCTCCAAAAAATAAAGTATTTAAATTCGGTCTAACCGGTTCAACATAATGGACCATTTTGGACTACCGTATATAATAATAACTTAAGTCCGGTTCTTTGCCCAAAAAATTGAGCATGTAGCCTGGTTCAATTCGGTCTGGACCGATGCTCAGCCCTAATAACGAGATATGTTATGAAATCGCGTTTATGATGCTTAATAAAATGATCGTCGTGTTAACTAACCAATATGTCGAAACTTGCCATTAGTTTTGAAGCTATCAATCAAGTATCAATGACATAAAAATGCATCACAATGTCTCCGAACAACTTAAGGTCGAATTGCAACATTATTAATTCCATTATATTGCACACGAATAATTTAATAACGTACAACGAAGAGCGCAGCACTCTTATTGTAAAATAGCATCGTACGTCCGTCGTCCGTACCGGGGCTTAAAAAATATATCTGATGCTGGACTAAATTAGGGAAATTCTGAAGAGCACGAAGTTTCCAATTATGTCACAAATTGCGAGGATGTCGTAGATTCTCATTTCTTAAGGTGCATATTGTTCGACTGTACGTGCAGACGACAGTGACGAGAATTAGCTAGTAGTCTTAGCGTAGCGTTACACTTACACATTAATTTGCATAGTAATGCATGCAAGTAATTTGTGGGTGATGCGTAACTTTAATTTACCAAATAATGAAATAATAATGTACTAAGACAGTAAGACCATTTCCATTGGGGGTCTCAAAACGGGTCTCAAATGTTTTTTTTTTCCTAATGGAGAACAATTTGACGGGTCTCTGTTTTAATATTGTTTGAATAATATATTAGAGACTCATCCTCAAGTCTTACGAATGAAGTGTAAGGTCTCAAGATGAGTCTCAAAACTCAAGACTACACATTTTTGGAAATAATTGGTATTTCAGACTCAAGTTGAGTCTCACTAATGAAAATGCTCTAATTCCTTTAAAAACGACTAAATGTTTTTTTTTTTATAATAACGAAAAGGAGACGGGTGAATTAAATTCCGGGATAAGATTTACGAGGTGACCTAATAGGGAGAAGATCAGATTGTAGTAGAGAAAGATCCAAATGCTGTTGGCCTCTTATCCATGGCATGAATAGAGAGCTAAGTGAAGAGTAAGAAACAAAATATAAAAATGGTCCACAGGCCGAATTCCCTTTCCTTGTGCTTCAATTCATTTCGGATCTTCTCCTCAAAAGTCTTTCTTTGTTTGCTCCTTCTTCTTTTCTAACCATCTGATTATTGCAATTGTTCATAGATTGCGCAGCATGGCGTCGCTTCACTGCGTGTGTGAAGAAATGTTTGGTAACGCATCACGTATTATATAAAGTATTTTTTCTCAAGAATGGTAGATTGCATGGTTTCAAATATTACTAAGACTGTACAAATTAGAGTATAATTAATTAGGAATGCATCCATATTGACATCGAGACCTTCAATCTCGTTCGAAACCAAACCTAGTAGCAAAACTCGAAAATTTAACTAATATGCATAACATAAATATGAACTCGAATAGTCGATCGACCATATCCGTAGCTCGATCCAACTCGTTAAAAACTTGTTGGCATTCCACATCAAAGTAAGTTGTAACTTTCATCACTAGCAATAGATTCCCCTTCCCCAAGGCAATGTTGAGAAGAACCAAAATAGAGTAAATGAAGGTGGACAATTTAGAACTTTACGTGACCCAATAAGGGCTAATTGACAAACCCTAAATTTAACGGTGTGTTTGATGGGGATTTACTTTATACATGATGAAAACCGCCCCTTAAACCAATTTGTGAGTAAAATCCAAGTTTTCTTTCTTATGCTCATCCAATTTAACAAACAAGGTCTTGTACTCTAGTTGAGGTTTGTTGCCCCATCTTCTTGAGCTTCCTCTTTCACAGTTGTCACCCCTAGACCCTAGTTGAAATAATCAACTATTGCCTGGTGCACTTTTGGTTGGGATGATGTGAGTATGTACTTTCACGAAATGCAATTTTCTACTTCATAATATAATGAGTCGTAAATGCCAATACAACAATTAATGTACTAACTGACTAATGGGTAGAAAGTTTCATAGTGATGAGCAAAATAAGTTAATTTTTGGACCATATTCACTTTGCGCTATCGATCCTTGGGGGGGGGGGTTGTTTTGCAAGGAAGGTTCATCAAGTTTGATGACCGACGACATAAATCACATAATGGATATATTTTGCCTTGGCGTGAGGAAAAATAATGCCCAGGCACAATTGTTACCCAATCCTTATACGGAGTACATTGTTTGATAGGAGTTGAATCTTAGCGTGAAAATAATGAGAACTCGAAGAATTACATTACTAAGGATCAGCCTGGCTCGAAAGTTGATTGATTATTTTTGGGTTTTTGGGTTTTTGGGTTTTTGGCCTAGTCCTTAATCGATTCTTGTCCAAGCCAAGTATATACACTTACTCGTCGATTCCGTTTTTGCGAAACGTCGGTATGAAAACTTGTGACTTAGCATGGAATTCCATGTGAATCAATAAGTGTGAAATTTGACACTTACATGTTACATGTACCGTTGTACGTACGTGAGCTAATGGTGGTATTATCAATCAATTCGATATTGGAAAAAAGAAAAATTCTAGGAGTGACGTTGTTTCTAAAAATGGAATGCCAAGGTGTATGAATAACCTTTTATCAGAAAGCTGTTGATCGCTCATGCAGTCATGCATGTGCAACATCTTAATCAATTTACCGGCGAGAAATGGAATGTCATTACTCATCGTCCCGGCCGACCGGCGGTGTGTGAATCTCTCGTAGATCTTCTCGTTTATTTCATCAATTGGAAAAGAAACAATGAAAAACGTCTCGTATTAGTAATATCGTCAATGAATTGCGTTTCTTTCATTCAGTTAATAGTATGTACATTTGATTGAGTTGACACGAGACTTAACCATCTTAACTAAAGGTTTTGAGTTGGATTGTTGAAATGTACCAATCATTGTATTCTCTTTTGTGAGAGTGCATTTTTTCATTTGTGACATTTTTCAAGCAATTGTGTGCCTCGTACATATGGGAAAACTAACCACAAACCATCATCTTGTTAAAGTTCCATAGCTAGCGCCACACAGTTCTATATGAAGATCGTCTCACAATAATCTGCGATGAGACAAACAAGTTGAATCAATGATCGGAATTCCAAAACTTCTAAAATATATTCATTCTTACTTTTACTTTCCTACAACAAAGGGATGGCAATGGATCGGGGTCGGATCGGATCGTGCATAATCCAAATCCGATCCAAGTTCTTATTGGATCACATATTGTAATCCAAACCCTACTCAAATCCATACCCCATGATCCAAACCCTATCCAAGCCATTTTTTAATGATCCAAATCCAAACCCGATCCAAACCCAATCCATAACCCGACCCAAATTCGATCCATAACCCGATCCAAAGTTCGACCCTACCCGATCCATAACCCAAATGATTCGTTCAAATTCAACATATTTTTGTCTTATTTGTGTGACTATAAATATGAATGAAAATAGAACCTATAAATTCATAGTATTACACTCGTAAATAAATAGTTTAGATGTTTTAATGTTCTTTCAAATGCATAAAATAATTAAAATTTGTAATTTTCTAACAAAGACAAAGCAAAACACAGAAAAACTTTCAACTTGCAACTTCCAAGCCTTGTTTGATGCCTTTATAGCCGAGAATCCAAGATGGAGATTTGGATCGGGTCGGGTTCGGGCACATTACGGATCGGTGTCGGGTTTGGATCGGGCCTTCACCTTTCGGGTTTGGGTTCGGGTTATTTGATATCGGGTTTCATAGCCTCGGGTTTGGATCGGTTTTTTTTCCTTAGGATCGAGTCGGGTTCGGATCGGATTTGAACTTAATTGCCATCCCTGCAATAACTTTTCATAAAACCGTCTTACCGACGCCGATTAGCCTCGAATCCAACAATCTTTTGAACAATCTTCAATCATTTCCCACGAGTCCACGACCTAACACTCACTCTTGAGTCTTGATCACATTTTGCCATACTTCTCAAACATTGGTTCAATGTCGACGACTTTTGTTGCGTCATACTCACGCTCACAAATCAAATTCCATAATCTGAATCAAATACTAGGCATCCCATTAACCCGAATCATCAGCCCCATTACAATATCTCCACCAAAATCACAAAGCTTCACACTCCCCAGAATTTCAATTTCTCATAATCGTCATCCTCACGCTTTTCCGAAATTTCGCAAATTTCATCCTCTTTGGTTTTCTGTCATGTCTCAGAACAATGATCATGGTCTTACCACTCCTCAACAAGACTCTACTAAATCTGTAAGCTTCTTTTTCTATTTCTTTTGCAAAAGAAAGAGTCTTTATTATTTTATTGTTTTTGGTTGATTGTTCTTGCTAATTTTGTAGTTTTTCTTGATATTGGGCCAAATTGGGTGGTTTTTCTTGGAATATGTGATGTAATTGTTTGTGGGTATTTGTTTTTTTTTTTTTTGGATTGATTTTGCTATTAAAGTTTCAAGCTTTTGATTGTTGGAAGTATTGGATGGTAAGATAGAAATGAAACTTTACCCAATTGTTGAAATTGTATAGTATTCCATACGTTTCATTGAATTCTTTACTTTTATTATGGCCTGCACAATGATGATTCATGTTAGCCGACCCCACGCCTTTTTGGGAATAAAGCATTATGAGAGATAAATTCAAATCAAATGTAAAGAATTGATATGATTACAGGGAATATAGTGCTATATTTCTTGTTAATTACGCATTAGGAATTTTCAAATGACATTTGGTTGGTTTCCTTATGCATCTTTGGGTGTGATTTTGTATTTGGATCATGTGTATTGAACTTTCATGACCAACTGTAATGATTTTTCGGGTTTTGGGGATTGGTAGTCATCTGACTTGAGTGACATTGATGATTGTGGGCAGATGAGATGTGTGATTAAAGGGAGAGTCCAAGGTGTGTTTTATAGGAACTGGACTATCGAAAATGCAACCCAATTGGGTTTAAAGGGTTGGGTGAGAAACAGAAGAGATGGGTCTGTGGAAGCTCTCTTTTCTGGTAAGACTGAGGTCGTGGATGAGATGATGCAGCGTTGTCGCCGTGGTCCACCAGATGCTATGGTGACTGCCTTTCAACCTTATCCTTGCAACGACGACCCTGGGACAGGTTTTGAACGAAGGCCTACTGTATGAATGCATAGATAATTCTCTGATTTAATGGGACATGTTATAGTACAATAGATGTTTAAGGGTTGTGTGCTCAGTGCTCAGTTTATCTGCTAATGTCAACTGTGGTACGTAGATTTGCCAAAATAATGCCATCGATCACATCTTGTAAATGTATCTGCTATAGCTGGTGATTCCTTGTTCATGTTTTTTAAATGTTGATCATGATTGAACTGTCAATGATCTGAAAAGTAATATGGGGTTTTTGTTACAATGCAAGATTGCACCGCTGAACTCCAACTTTCTGTTTGTGCTGTCTTTGGTAGTTTGATTTCGTACATGTTTCTGGTTTGTACCATTTTAAACGCCTTGGTTCTGAACAGTTAGCTCTCTTGTTTCGTGCTGTGTTTGTGCATAAGGAATTTGTTGCTCCCAAAGCTGATATTCGTTGTACATTTGCACTATTGTATTACCACGTAGGTTCAATAAGTAGAGCCAGACTGTAGTAGCCTCGGTACTTATGTGAAGGCCTCTCCATAGGCTTGCATGATAACTTCGTCTGGAGGTGTACTCAAAGCTGAGAAAACACTGTATTTAACAAACATCATGATAGGATAAATCGTTTTCCAGTCAGGTATCAGCTTCAGGTGTTTTAGGCAATCGTTCATTTTTGCATCCTTTCCAGTTTTGCCCGGTGAAGAAAACACCGCTTCATGTTTACATGAGTGGCTCATTAGTTGTGTTGATCTGGTTGGTTATAGTTTCATGTTTGGAGTTATTGGCCTATACTAAAAAGAAGGCCTTTCGTCGCAGCATCTGTGTTTAAGGCTAATACTATAGAGGTGTATAAAAGCTTGAACTGAGGATTCAGACAAGTAGCTGAGAGTCCTCCTTCAAGGAGTACTTAGTTAGTTTGCTAATCTGAGGAATTGCAAGCTCGGGTAGTTCTATTGAAGTAACGCCCGAAGGTTTTATGGACTTCCATGGTGAGTGGCAGTTCATGGCAGTAAACAGATGACTTTACTCCTGCTTTCTGAAATTGCTGTAGCAGCCTGAGGAAGAATATGGATTGTTTAGGAGGTTTATCCTTTGCTCGTAATAATCTCTAAGCTGTTAAGAGAAGATCATTTTGTAGGTTCCAGGGCTAGGAATGGTGGAAGATATAGCTTTTATTTATGTTGCTGTGATCTAAATTAAAATTAAGATAGCAGAACCAATAGAGTTGATAATCTTCTAGTGTATGGAAAATTTTACTGAGACAGTTTGAAGATATGGAAGGTAACTTATTAAGGATCTTTTGAGGAAGTTAATAAGTACTCCGTATACCATTTCTAACCACATACAGTAGTTCTTTTATCGATTTTCAATAATTTTTTTGGGTACACAACCACATACTCCCTCCGTCCCAGTTCAAACGCCCCATATTCCATTTTGGGACGTCCCACTTCAAACACCCCATCTATTTTGGGACATATTTCTCTCTCCTACTTTTATTAAATTATTACATCTTCTCTCACATTATTTCTCCTATTTTTATTAATCCTCACATTCTCTCTCCTCCTTTTACACCATTCAACTTATTATATTAATTTTTCTCATTCCACTACAAAAATGCCTTGGGGCGTTTGATCTGGGACGGAGGGAGTAGTTGGTAGTTGAGATATTCTGAGCTAGGACACTGCAGCAGTTACCGAGTGCAAGACTAGTTTCCATGTTTGTTGGAATTCTGTCACATCTCTTGCAAAATTTTGTGTGTGATGTTACGAGAATGGTTATTATGGTTGCCCCTCCCTAAAATGTGTCTTTCGGACTAGTTTCCATGACTCTGGAGACTGGAGCGGCTACTCACAAGCGATACCCTCTTTTTGGTTGCCCCTCTTTATAAAATGTTTTTCAGTCTGCTGGAAATTAGTGAGCTTAAATGCTACTGGAACCTCAAGAACAGCGAGAATGGGAATGCTATCTTGTCTAGTTGGTATTAGGGCATTGTGAACTAGTTTTGGCGAAGTTGGTCCTTCACTCCGTCCTATGGTTTTATTTGGTTGTTTGAAGATGGTTTCTGCTGCTTTTCTACTTGCTTGGTTATCTACAGTTGGTGCTGGTGCTAAGTAATCATTACCAGGACTGGAATTTGCTGTTACAGGGTCAGCAAGTTTAATTTTCACTTCAGTAGAAATGTTGCGTGTTCTTGCTTGTCATGTCCGATATTTGCTAATATGCATGACTGAGGCATAAGATGTCATGGAAGAATTCTAGAAAGATTTATGGAATTATATGGATGATAGTAGTAGTTATCAATCTATCATCTTGTAAGGCAAGTTTAAGCTGTTTGCAGGATGACTACTTGTTCTTGGGTCTGTTATCGTGTTGCAGCTTTCTGTAGCGTGAGTTAATAGCTTGGTTGAAGAAGAGGATGGATGAGCTGGTTGCTGCAGAAGACGAGCTTCAAATCGACAGTGCATTCAATTAAAGCAGGACTGCAGGAGTGACAAAAACCGAGAGAAAGTGACATTCTAGCCCCATCGGTGACCATTGAGACTTTCTCCGAGAAGGAAATTGGTAATGCCGTTGTGGACGTCTGTGGAGATGAGTGATTTGATTGGACGGGAAACGTAAAATCGTAAACTGTCGATTTATTTCCAAGGAGAACCATTCAACCAACTAATAAGGGCCTCACTGTTGTGTGGAAGGTATCCTGATGTAGGGGCATCTTACAACGGGTTCAGATTGAACTAATTGTCTAATTTGATTCTCGCTAATCTAGATATGAGCCAAATAATTCGTTTATCAAATCCATTGAAAAATGGGTGAAACAAGGACGGTACGAGCAGTACCCCTTTTTTTTTGGTGTGATCAAGAAAACGATGTTACATTGGAACGAGAATTTTCACGGTAAAATTTGAACTAGTGTTGTATTACGAGAATTGTGGTCATTCTTGAACGTATAATCTGGAACAATTAAAAATTTATTGTCGTAAAATCAAGGGATACTCGTAAATCCGATCATCATTTTTACGTCAGATTTGGTCTTTGTCAAACGGATAAAAGGTTAAATAAAGGAAACTCTATTTACTTATCAACAAAGTCAAGATGGCCGAGCGGTCTAAGGCGCCAGTTTCAGGTACTGGTCCGAAAGGGCGTGGGTTCAAATCCCACTCTTGACATTCTTTTAATTTATATTCCTTTTTTAGAAAGGCGACCTGCTTAGAGCGATGAATCGATGATGTTTGATGTTTTTCGGCGCAAGTGGTTTATTAGCCGTATGCTTTTATTACTAATGCATAGAGACGAACCTTGCCTGAGCAACAAGAAACAGCAGTAGAGACTTCAAGAGCATAGTACACATTCGAATAGGAGATCAACGAACTAAATAAGAGATTTGAATGAGAAAGGGCAGATGTTCGACTCAACCTTCGTTTATAACAACAATACTCTCTCCAAGTACATTATGAGCCTACGATAGCAAGTCTCACGTTTTAGCAGGGACAACTTGTGTTTTGGGGAGACAGAAAAAAGTACAACCCTCGATACTTGATTTCGAGGGCAAGCTCAATATGATCTGAGCATGAACATTTTATAGGATATCAAGCTGTGATGCATCCAACAAAGGCAATTCACCAGTATACATGGTCGAGTCTTCCCCTTCCGAGGAGCTCATAGCTGAAGTATTGAACACGCCAATACAGTTTGATTATGTTGCCCTCACCATAAAACCTGTAAAAAGCCTACCAAAACTGATTGTACTCTGTACTATAGTCACTGCGACCAGGTACTCATGCTGGAGTAGCAGCTGGAGCCTGCTTCGTCTTAGCATGCAATCTTGCCATAAATGCTGGGTTTGCTTTCAGCCTTTGTTTGACATAAGAGGTTCGGGCCTCGTCCACCAAAGCATTAGCTTTCCCGGCCTCCTCAATAATGCTAAACAAAGTTCTCAGGCAGTCCTTTCTATTCTCTTCACGATGATCAAACCTGAGGACGGAGGAATTATATGGATGAATTCCACGATTAGTAAATAATGTTCCAGTCGAGAGAAGACTGAAGAAGCTCTGGACTACTAATGTCTTTACAGCATGATTTTATACACAGACAAAGATTACCGATTAACGCAAACTGTAAATGAATCTTATAAGATGTGAAGTATCAATAGGTTACCTTTCACTTGTTATTGTTAGCTCGTCTTTTCCAGGATGATACCGTTTCCCAACAATTTCCCTCAATCGACGGAACTGATATTTTGTCAACCCGAGCTCCTTCACGGTTACTGATAACTTTACCTTTCTGTTTTTAGGATGCCAAGCATCACCGCCAGGAGCAAATACCACCCGTGTTTGCCATCTAAGAACTGGACCCACACCAGGGGGATCATCATTCTTTTTATCCATAGGCTGAGCCACCTCATCAGACTCAAGAGGTCTCTCTTCTTCATCCTTTATGTGTTCTGCTACGATCTCATCTTCAAACACCTTGAATTGCTCATATGCTTCTTCTACCTCAAGTTCCTTATTTTCCAACTTCTCCGCTAATTCATCGTACTTTGCTTGGACCTTCTGCTTAATTTTCTCTACAAGAGTTCATTCACAAATCTCACAGTTAATTGGTCAGATGTCACCCCCAAAGAATCCTTCGTAGAAACACACATCTCATGATCTCAACATTGAGAGTCGATGACAAATTTAAAGCTGCAAAGAGGAGAATGGAAAAGGGAAGTACAATATTTGACTTGCATATTCCAGATTTAGAGAGAAAATAATTTTATTTACTTAAAACAATGTTACAAGCTGACAACTTTTTACAAAAGCTACTAATTTTCTCTCCTCACTTTTTTGCTTATTTCTTATAATTATGTCTTCACATCTAATACAGCGAAAAGCAATTTCAGCCCTATCTAGGGCAAAAGTTTGTAGTAGGGAACCAAGAAATATTCAAATACTGAGATTAAGCTATCCCTGAAAGGTATCCTTTGGATCAAGCCTTATACGGAGTACAATCGCCAACCTAAAATTCAGAATTGTTAGTTTACGATTCATAAGAACATGCTTTTAAGAACGAGACCCCTCTCCAATCTATCGTAAGGCCTTTAACCTCTAACCCATTCCCCCTCAGGCAAAAATGAAACAAAAAAAGAAAAAGGTAAAGGAATCTGAATCCGCTTGTCAGCTTGATTCTTCCCTAAATTCAATTACAAGGATATAAAAGCAAGGTATGTCAGATTTCAAAATTAATCATGAACTGTCCAACTCACTATGAAATTCTTGCATATGAGAAACTTTGGATGGTAGCACTTGCTTTGAATGCTAGTTACTATTACCTTTATGCAAGATTAACACTGAGAAGTTACTTACGACCTTGTTGCGGACATGGCCGATGTTATGTAAGTGATCGGCACCAGACATTGAGATACAAAGAGTAGAAAACAAGAAAGGAAAATGAAAACTAAATGAAGGAGGCAGATGGGGGAGGAGGACAGAGATGACAGACATGGGCACAGAAGCCTACATGAGTACAAGGTCCACGATAACAATTTCACAAGATTTGTACATTATAGTAGTCTGCATAATCTTAATTGAGCGACCCATAATTGAGATAAATTCTACTTATAAATAATTCTACAGAGGAGAAAATCGTATGTTACCTGGGAGAAGTTTGTCCCAGTAAATCATATCTTCCAAAACCTCCACACAGTCCCGTGTATCACCTCCAATTTCTTCATCCTCCGTTGCTTCTTTCACCACTTTTTCCCACTTTTTGACATCCATGTTGAAGTATTCATCTTTCACCATCCTCTTGACAACTATGTCTCTTGCACTATACAAGTCATCAACTTCTTCATCAGTCGAAATTTCCTCAAAATCTGACTCCAATTCTGCATCATCTACGTCTTCCAGTGGGGCAGAACTAAATTCTTCTTTCATCTCATCATCTGTCTCTTCATGATTCCCTGATAACTTTCTTGCCAGTATAGCTTCAAGGATTGATGGAAGCGCTTCTTCATCACCCTTGAAGTAGTTTTCTATCCTACTTTTCAGCTCTAGATAAAAAAAAAAATTTATAGCATCAGAAACATATGGTGAAAATGTGTAAACAATATATATTTCTCAAATCCCAAAATACAAAATCATCAAACCAGGGGAACAAGAAATATGTTAATTTTATCTAGAATTGCAACTACAAGGACAAACCACTACTTTGTGGGTTGTAATTCTTGCACTTCATGGATGTCCGAAAGGTCTAAATTTCTGAAATGCAGAAGCATACATGCAATGTAGACACAAGGTTGCTCACGACACAGCAAATAATAGAACATGTAATAAACAAACGCAAACAACAATCAATAAACTTAGTCACCTATAGATGACATTGTCAAATACAGGTAAAACACACATTACTTTGGGAGTTGGGACAAGCTTGGTAGCATGTCTTCTCATTACAATGTAACTAGTTTGCATGCCCGGCCCGCGCCCGGGTTATATATCTATATTGTTATATTTATTTATGAAATTGTCAATTTACCTTTGTTATAATATTAGTAGCAAAACTATTATTTTCCATAAATTAGCTTACCACCATAAATTATATTATTTTGCATAAATTAGCTAATAATTTCCATATTATGTAATCACTTAATGCTATCCAATTAATGAATGCAAAGTGTCGTTCTAGGAAAGACTTGGTTTCATGTTTTAATATATATAGTATTAGATGTCATCTGTTTCGACGTTCGTTACTTTGTATAGATTTATAACAATTTTGCCCTTTATACTTAACTTCACTTAGGTTTTTGGCCCTAATATTTTTCAAATCGTCATTATATCATACTTAGACACTATCACCAAAATTTGAGCCGATTTCGCTCCGGAGCCATATCATCAAAAACCGTGTTATTCTGGTCAAATTTGATTAATTTTTCGAAAAAAATCAAATGTCCTCCAAACATTACTATAGATGCCCATTGACTATATTTGTTGGATTTGAGTGTTGGTTTCTCTTTGTGAAATATTTCATCCGTTTCGACGTTCGTCACTTTGTATGGATTTATAACCATGTTGACCGTTTTATAACTTCACTTAGATTTTTGGCCCTAATATTTTTCAAATCCTCGTTATATCATACTTAGACACTACCACCAAAATTTGAGCCGATTTCGCTCCCAAGCCATATTATCGAAAAATCGTGGATTATGTACTGCGATTCTGGTCAAATTTGATCGATTTTTTGAAAAAAAACCAAATGTCCTCCAAACATTACTATAAATACCCTATGACTAACTTGTTGGATTTGAGTGTTCGTTTTTGATTTTGTGAAGTATTTCATTCGTTTCGACGCTCTTCACTTTGTATGAATTTATAACCATTTTAGCCGTTTTACTTAACTTTACTTAGGTTTTTGGCCCTAATATTTTTCAAATCCTCATTATATCGTACTTAGACACTACCTACAAAATTTGAGCCGATGTCGCTTCGGAGCCATATTATCGAAAAACCGTGGATTATGTATTGTGATTCTGGTCAAATTTGATCAAATTTTCAAAAAAATCCAAACGTCCTCCAAACATTACTATAGTATCTTAGGACTATACTTGTTGGATTTGAGTGTTGGTTCCTCACTTTGTGAACTATTTCATTCGTTTCGACGCTCGTCACTTTGTATTGATTTATATCCGTTTTAGTCGTTTTACTTAACTTTATATAGGTTTTTGGCCCTAATATTTTTCAAATCCTCATTATATCATACTAAGACACTACCACCAAATTTTGAGCCGATTTCGCTCCGAAACCATATTATGGTAAAACCGTGGATTATGTACTACGAATACGGTCAAATTTGATCAATTTTTCGAAAAAATCTAAATGTCCTCCTAACAATGCTGTAGATACCTTACGATTATACTTGTTTGATTTGAGTGTTGGTTCCTCATTTTATGAAGTATTTCATTCGTTTCGACGCTCGTCACTTTGTATGGATCTATGACCGTTCTGGTCGTTTTGCATAACTTTACTTATGTTTTTGGCCCTAATATTTTTCAAATCCCCATTACTTTAGATACCCTATGACTATACTTGTTGGATTTGAGTGTTGGTTTTTTATTTTGGGAAGTATTTCATCCGTTTCGACGCTCGTCACTTTTTATGTATTTATAACCATTTTAGTTGTTTTACTTAACTTTATTTGGGTTTTTGGCCCTAATAGTTTTCGAATCCTCATTATATCATACTTTGACACTACCAACAAAATTTGAGCCGATTTTGCTCCGGAGCCCATATTATCGAAAAATCGTGGATTATGTATTGCGATTCTTGCCAAATTTGATCATTTTTCGAAAAAATCCAAATGTCCTGCAAACATTGCTGTAGATACCTTAGGATTATACTTGTTGGATTTGAGTGTTGGTTCATCATTTTATGAAGTATTTCATGCGTTTTGACGCTCGTCACTTTGTATTGATCTATGACCGTTCTGGTCGTTTTACTTAACTTGTCTTCGGTTTTTTACTCTAATACTTTCCAAATCCTCATTATATCATACTTAGACACTGCCACCAAAATTTGAGCCGATTTCTCTATAGGGCCAAATTATCGAAAAACCGTGGATTATGTACTACGAATCCGGTCAAATTTGATCAATTTTTCGAAAAAAAATCTAAATGTCCTCCTAACATTACTGTAGATACCTTAGGGTTATACTTGTTGGATTTGTGTGTTTGTTCCTCATTTTGTGAAGTATTTCATCCATTTCGACGCTCGTCACTTTGTAATTTTGTATGGATTTATAACCATTTTAGCTGTTTTAATTAACTTTATTTAGGTTTTTGGCCCTAATATTTTTCAAATCCTCATTATATCATACTTCAACACTACCATCAAAATTTGAGCCGATTTCGCTCCGGAGCCATAATAGCGAAAAACTGTGGATTATGTATTGCGATTCTGGTCAAATTTGATCAATTTTTCGAAAAAAATCCAATTGACCTTTAAACATTATTGTAGATACCTTACAACTACACTTGTTGGATTTGAATGTTGGTTTCTCATTTTATGAATTATTTCATCTGTTTCGACCTTCGTCACTTTGTATGGATTTATAATCGTTTTGGCCGTTTTCCTTATTTTTTATTAGGTTTTTGACTTTAATATTTTTCAAATCCTCATTATACCATACTTAGACGCTACCACCAAAATTTGAGCCGTTTTCGCTCCGGAGCCATATTATCGAAAAACCGTGGATTATAGACTGCGATTCTGGTCAAATTTGATCAATTTTTCGAAAAAAATTCAAATGTCCTCTAAACATTACTGTAGATTTCTAAGGACTATACTTGTTGGATTTGAGTGTTGGTTCCTCATTTTGTGAAGTATTTCATCCGTTTCGACGCTCGTCACTTGGTATGGATTTATGACCGTTTTCCTTATTTTTTATTAGGTTTTTTACTCTAATATTTTGTAAATCCTCATTATATCATACTTAGAGATTTCCACCAAAATTTGAGCGATTTTTGCTCCGGAGCCATATTATCGAAAAACCGTGGATTATCTTAGGACTATACTTGTTGGATATCTATATTGTTATGTTCATTTTATGAAATTGTCAATTTATTTACCTACCTACTTATATTGTTTATATACGTTTCATAAAAATGTAAGTTTATTTTTATTATAATATTATTTGAAATGATGCTTTACATGAATTTTTCCTTTCAACTTGTCACCCGTTATATTATATTATTATTATGTCTACTAATTCATCGTAATTTTATTTCCTTTCTACTTGTACATCACCCGTTATATTGTTCCATTCATTCCATGTCACGTAACCCTTTTTTTTCATTCTTATTCCACTATCACGTCACTTGTTATGCTATTTCATCTTTTTTTTTTCAGTATCGCATCACCTCTTCTATCACATCATTACCATATCATGTTTTCCATATATTAGTTGATAACTATCATATTTTTTAATAATTTACATAGAATTTCCATATCCTAATATTTTAATAATATTATTTCTTCTCATCCAATAGAATTATACCAAGTGTCCATCAATGAAGGGTTGTACTCGGCTTTTATAATATATATTAGATGAACCTAATTTAGCTAGAAAATGAAGAGAGGTGGTTAGATTTAGTGAGATTTCCATCCAATCGAAATAATCACTATTGGACGACCTAAACCCATGTAAACACCTTTACACCATTTAGTGCAATCAACTACGCTATCCTCATCGTAATTGCTCTTTATCTTTTTCATTTCACTTTAATCGCAGTAAGTGCCAGTAACATTGATTCCATTACACTGTAAAAGAATGCACCTCCTACCAAACATTTTCACTTTGAGCACAACAAACAAACAAACAGTCAAATACCGAATACCAAATGAAAAATGAGAAGCTTCATTTTATGTCAACAAACAGAATTTCCAACATCAGTAGCTTAAGTTACAATTGACAAAGTTCAAACAGCAAATAGTTCACACCAACCATTAACCAACAACATTCATCCTCCACACACAAATTTCATCGATTTCGGACGAAAAACGACGAAAATCCCTTTTCCATCTCCACACCTCACTACACCCTACATTGCCATACCCAGTAGTATCGGCAACTAAAACACAAATCACTAACAAACCCATCATTATAATTATAAACCCACTTAATTAAACACAACATAATCACTAATCATCATTAACAAACAATGAACAATCCCCCTTATAATTCATGATTAAAAAGCCCAAAAAAATTGCAATAAATCACATTTGCCAAATCAAAATGGGGATAATCAAAATACCCAAATCTTATACATAAAGTCACAATCTAACAAACAGAATTAGATTAAATTGAACAAAACCCAGATCATAATAAAGTTCAAAGATGATAACTTTCAATTGAAATGATAAAAAAAAATTACCAGGAGTGGAGACATCATCAACAATAAAGTCAGCAACTTTATCTTCTTTTTGAAGCTTTTCTAATCCAGATTCAGAAGAAGTAGCAGCAGGAGGAGGAGGAGAAGGAGGAGAAGGGTCAGGATTAGTAGGGTTTTGGTCAGAAGAATCAGATTCAGAGGAGAAGAATAATCTGTGGGTTTTAGGGAAATTGTTGAATTTGGGGATTGCAATTAGGGTTTGTTTGTGATGAATTTGGGGAAATGTTGTGAAAGTGCGAGTGTGGAGTGAGACATTTCTTAGGAGAGCTCGTATCATGGCTTCCTTCTTCTTCACTCTACTTCTTCTTCTTGATTCTCTCTTCCTCTCTCTCCCCTCTGGTTTTTCAGGGTTTAAGGGTGGGTGCCCATTATGGGCTTGATTGGGCTTTTTTAACGGGCCTGGGCTGGATAATCTGTTTATTTCAAAATTTTGATCATTAGTAAAATTTTAAGTCCAATATACCCCTGATGTTCGCGAGTTTTTCAGGTATACCCCTCTGGTTATCGAGCTGTCCAACGTGTCTCTGAGATTTGCAAAATCACGTTTTATGAGATTTTTCATTAACGAAGTTTAACACCATTAACACTTTGATAAGTTTGACTTTTCTAAAACAAATTCACCAGTAATGATATAAATTAAAAACAAAAAAAACAATATGCTTTCACCTCCTTCCCCAACCTAGTAATGATATAAAATTCGGGAACATCAGGGGTACATTAGAAATACTCTTACCGATCAAAAAATTTTGCTCTTTCTTTTTGCAGTTTTGAGGTGTCATGTTCGAAGTTACTTTTAGACCAAATGAATAGCTCACTTGCTGGAAAATTAGTACATTTTATATTGTGCACACTGTATTTGAGTTTAAGCAAACGAGTGTTTCATTTAGTGTACAAATAGTTTCTAATATGACATCTCAAAACTATAAAAAGAAAAGGATTATCTCTTTGAATCGGAGAGAGTACTATCTAACCTTACTTTTGATTTTGATTTGATGAGTTTTCATTCAAATGATAACCACATGTTTTGAATTAATCGTAACTGACTAATTTATAGTTTAGGTTTGTGTCACGAAAACAATTCTCAAAGTATGTGAGAATCAAGATTCACCTATTGGTTAGGAAGCCAAACCTAATTGTGAGTTGTCCCAGGTACGGATCCTCATATACTCACCTCCCGTACCATATGTTGCTCCTATATTAATTTAACCAATAGCCACCCCATTATTGAGTGTGTTTGACTACATAAAAAATGAGATTGTGAAGGTTTGAACCTGTGAACTTAGAGTTATCATTTTAACACTTCAACCACCAAGACAACTAATTTTGTTTTGATATTTTTATTAAGAAAATTATATATAAGAGATTTGAGAATTTAAGAGATAATTTCAGAAACAACTTTGGACGAGATAATCTGAATCATATCAAATCATTTTATTTTTGGAGATAATTTAGGAAGTAATATATATAGCCGCATTGTATTGGGAAATAACACATCTTGGGTTTGTTTCATTTTAACTCAAAATACGGGTCAACGGGTGGGGTCAGAGTTAAAAAAATAGTGTGTTAAAAAGTAGTCGGTGTTAATATGAATTACAGTTCACAAAAACGGGACCCGAAAATAGCGGGTCACGGGTCATAAATTGTAATTCATACATAAACATAAAATATTGAAATAAATTCGATATACTTATTAAATTGTTTTTATTGAATCAAACATAACCTCTCTAAGATGATACCAAATTAAACACACTTCTTTTAGTCTTAATTTTAGAAAAAGTGGGACAACAGGTTATCTCAAATTTAACCCAAAATGATATTGGTCAAAACGGATTCGATTTATCTATGGCCAGAACTTGATCAGGAAAAAATGGGTATTAACCTTGAACAACGGGTCACATCTGGTCGGTAAGTTTTCTACCGTCATAATATTTTATGTTAATTAGAAGTAATAAAATGGAGTTACAAACAAGTTCATATAACAACCCGTGCAATTTTGCACAGGCCAATAAACTAGTATATGTATCAACAATCCTCAATTCCTCAAATTAGTAGTTTGGAGGTTATTTAGAGTTCGAATTCTCGTATCCCCATACCGGGCGCCAGCATTAAGTAGGGTTTGGCCCGATCGAGTTGGTATCCGCATACGGCATACCCTCATCTCCTCATAAGTCATACCATACCGACTTAGCAATACTTTTGACCTATAAGAATATAATCGCCTCCCATTAATTATTCGACAATCGTATCAATCGATCGACAATCAGTAAAAATATTAGACAAATTTCCCCAAGATATATTGCTGGAGATTTAGTTAAACTTCCCATGGAAGCCATAATTTCATGCGCTTACGTATCGAAATCATGGCATTCCATACTCACAACCCCTAACCTCGACCGGGCATTTGTCGAACGAAAAAAATACAACCAACCCACCTGTTCTTCAGTTATTACTGAAAAGCGTGTGATACACACTTGTACTCCTCGGAGGTTGATGACGACTCTTTCAAAGGCAAATTTCGAGAGCAAAGGTTGCATGCCCATCCAAGCTGTAACACAACAGTCGTCTATGAAAATTGTTGGTTCGTCCAACGGTCTGATTTGTTTGTCCGAGTATGTTGGATTGTCAAACAAGTTTCGTGATATTATCGACAACATTGTCTTATGGAACCCTTGTCTGATCTCTAGAGAAATCACTCACCGTGTCACCACCACCTATATCGTACAATAAGAATAATGGCGAGGTTCTAACGTTAACTCGTCCATTAGATACTCCCTCCGTCCCATCTCAAATGCCCCATATTCTATTTCGGGACGTCTCACTTCAAACACCCCATCTATTTTGGTACATATTTCTCTCTCCGAATTATTGTTGTCAAACTTATTCATCAATTTGCTTGATCTTAATTAAGTTGATGTCTCAAAATAAAAGGGGTGTTACGTATATATGCACGCCTAGAAAATTCGTTTTTGGAAAGAATGGCGAGGTTTTGATGTTAGCTAGAGCAATCGATAGCACCTGTTGTCGTGACTCGTGAGTATCGATCAGTACGATGATGGTGTGATAAAATTACTTGGTTCGGACAGGAATGACGTGAAAAATCTCAGTTTCGTATGGGGTAAGTTTTACTCGATGTATGTTGGTTTATGTTGAGAGCTCGGCATTGCTAAAGGAGGTCGTCCGAAAATTGTTACTGGTATGTAGATGCTACTTACATCTTCACATTCGCGACATCTAGTTAATGGTTGATAATGTCGTGTCGTGCTATGTAGGCAACCACTTTATTAATACATTCTACGCTCATTCATCTCTTGGTGTACGTACGTAGTACAATCATGAGTGTAGTGGCTGCTTATTTTTTTGTAAATTTTGGGTCGATATTTGTATGATGCTCGAGAATTTAGAGAAATTAAAACGTCATCTGATCAGCCTATATCCAACTCCATCGAATTGCAAGGCAAACGAGTCTTTATTTATTTGGTCTATAGGTGATCCCCCAACATGATAAGTCAAACAGCAAAACAAAACATGAAAATACATTTAGGTCCGAAAAAGTACTCGATAACTCAATAAGATGCGATAATTAACAATTACTTCCAACTTGGGCTAGTCAAGCTAGTAGAGGAACACTCAATAATGCATGCAAGTCAATCATTTGGGAAAGAAGCAATGATTAGAGGGCATTGTCCTTATTCCGTACGCGTTGCCATCTGCTGTACATATAGGCATATAACCCTAAACTAAGTGCCCTTAAGTCAACAAAACAGCCCTTAACTAAGTCAACAATAATACAGCCCTTACTTAGCAAGTTTAGAACTACACCCTATAATGATCTAACCTCCCACGTCAATCTGACCCATACATTATTATTATGCGTTCACATCTCATCTACGGTAGTTTAATTTGTTAATGTCCTTTATTAACTAAACATTTATTAGTTGGGACTTCAATCATTATTATCATTCATCACGATCTTAATCTTCAGTCTCAAGTTTGTAATCATCCACGTCGGCTCGACTCGTACGTAAATTCTTATTACGTTAGAGACTAGCCTAAGAAGATACACATGAAGACATGCTTCATTGTTCTCAAGTATTTGAACTTGAAGATCAATTCACCAAATTTCACCGTATTTTTAACCAATTGAGTCAACCCTTATAGAGAGAGAGAGAGAGCGAATTTCGTGTTACCGACTTCTAGTATTCTAGACATGTAAGGGGTTAGGTGATACATAATGAATAAGGAGGTCCTAAATTACAAGAGTGTACGGAGAAGTGCAAAATAAATGCAATGGGAAATCCAGCTCGAGAGACGACTAGTTAGGTTTCTTGGAGACCAATGCACCGGTACGCGGTAGGCTAAAGATAGTACGGTTTGGCAGGAACCTTCATTCTGCAATTCATCCATCTTCAGCCTCGGCCTTCGTAATTTCAAATAGGTGTTATCTTGTACACGTTGGTTATTCCCTTCGTTTTTAACACTTGGCTATCATAACAAGTCTCGATTATCTTAAATTTTAAGGGAGTGAGACATATAACCAGACATGGAGATCTAACGTAAGATATCTTGTCACGAGGACTACGGGGTAAAATCTACGTTTTACCCCGACCTTGGAAAATGAAACAAAGCAGTAAAAATTGAGGTGGGAGGTAAACTATCCAGAATGTAGCAACGTCGCTGGGTGCACACTGCACAGTAGTACCCTTTTACCGTAAAACCGCGTAATAAGGTTACATACCCTACTAAGTAATGCTAGGAAGAAAACATTAGACTAAAAAAATATTTTCTGCATTTAATGAAATTCACATTATATCAGGCATATGCAATGATCCCACAGGACATCTCATGGAAGCTTCATACTTACATAACTACTACTCCCACAATTCCCTCTTTAAACTTCACTCTCTCCCCTAGTCCCCTACACATTATATAACCTGCCAAAAATCGAATCCGAAATCGTCCAATTCAATATTCTAACAACATTCCAACTCTCAGTCTCTCACCAACATCTTCTGTCGTAAATAGACTGTACAAGAGATACGAGAAAGAAACAAAAAATGGCCGTGAAGAAGAGTTTGATGAAGTTCAAGAGGTGCATTGTGAAACTCAGGAGCTGCATGCAATTGTTGCAGCCAATCAGACCAGTTTCGAGTGATGACGAGGCTGACACCAGCCTTACAAGAATGGAGGTGGTGCCGAAAGGGCATTTTGCTGTTTTAGCAGGGAATACTGAGGAAGAGCAGGAGCGGTTTGTGGTTGAGTTGAGGTTCTTGAGAAGCCCTGCACTTCTGAGCTTGCTCAAGGATGCAGAGGAAGAGTACGGGTTTCAGCAGGAAGGCGCATTGGTCGTCCCGTGTAGACCTGAAGAGCTACAGAAGATACTTGGAGACAACAGATAGTAGCAGAAGATTGCTGTACAAGTAGCTAGAATTTCAAAACACTGACTCATATGAAATTGTATAAGATACATACTACATTCTTTATAGATTAGCCCCTCGTAAGCATGAGGCATTCTTTTTTTCATCTTGCACTGCTATTTGGGATCAATAACACATCAATTTCTCCAATACACTTCATTCAGTTAAACAGATCATTGTACATGCAAGAGCACAGGCGACGGCGATGACAGCAATAACTACACCAATAATTCTATGCCAATCACTGTCAATACAGAGCTTTCCACAGAATACCATAGTTAAAGACTTGTGATTCCGATTTAAAAGTTGAAATAATAACTGCAGTTTGCCAGTTCCTAAGGGTCACACAACACAAGTTTGAGTTTCCAACAGCGAATATTTGGCAGGGCAATCCAACCAGGATTGCATAAATGAAGGCCAAAGTTTCAGAGCTATTACATTAATACATCATGCAAAGAACCTCTTGTTGTGAGGCACAAGATTTATGAACTAGGGTGGTCAGAGGCCTGATGGGGCTAGATTCAATGCAGACCCAGAGTCTTGATCAATCCATCTAATGTTATAACCATTATCTACGTGCCTCTGAATCCGCTGAGCCAGAATCTCATCCATGAATATATGAAAGATGAAGGGAATAATGCAAATCCTTAATGCACTTCAATTGTAATAGCGGTCGTACTAACTACATGTCCTTAATCAAGTCAATATACTTTAACGAAACTCTTTCCTATGCTAAAACCCACCAAAGTACTTTTCTTGATACTTTATCATACACCTCTGAGTAAATGAATCCTTCTTCTCTCAAGAATTCTCCATTTCGGTCTCATGAGATAGATTGCCTCCGTTTTATGAAAAAGAAAAAAAAAATGCATTGGCTCCATAGTTGATCTTCCAGAAAAAAAAATGGTACTATGACTCATCAATTTGATCCCCTCATAGTTGTCAAAAACGCGGCCATCATGCATCTTGGTTCTCATACAAAGGGATTAGGGTATTCTTTTCCACTCCAATGGTATCTTATTACTTCTCTAAATCTTGTTGAAATGATATTAAGAATTCATTTCCTCTCTCCTCCAATACTCGATAAATATGCAATCCTCCCCTAGTGCTTCTTCTATTTCCTATTGAACTCCTCCCTTTCAATTATCTGCATAAATTCACCATTGACTGGCCATAAACTCACCTGCTTAAACTACGAAAAATTCTGGCTAAGGGCCTAAGTATACTTCAATGTTCACATCAATCAGGAGTTTGAATCATGAATGTAGCAACAATCAGGGAAGCAAGAGCTCAACAGTATAAATCTAGAAAGAAACTGTGTACTCCTGTGTAATACATACATACATAAGCATTTCTTAAAGCATGTACCCAGCTCAAACGCTGATCATATATCTCTAGCTTTCTTTACAAGCTAAAACAGCTGATAATCCAGTTTTGGAGGCAGAAATCTTCGTGTCAACTTTTTTTTAGAACTATACAACTCAATGGTCAATTCTTTAAAGAATGAACAACACCATCGACCAAATTTACGTGAAAAATTGTATATCATTAACTTGTTAAGATATCAATACATGAACATGTGGGCAAATTTCAGAGATGGGTCAATTTATTTTACCTCTGAGCAATTATTTGGACCTACAGGTTCTCTTAAGCAATAAGATATTGCATTAACAGCAGCTTCAACAGATGCCTCTTCTCCCTGCCGCATTGAAAACAGCCAAAAATTAAGGTTCTCGTCTATTATCTTTCTCAAAAAAAAAAAAAGGGAAAAATTTAAAGAAATTTTGCAGGTAAAAGTTATGCCATTGAGGTATGGTTTTCACCTTCTCTTTCCAGTAGAAGATGTTTCCATATGTTCCAGCCAAACGACTCCAGAAACTACGTGGTACATCAAGATCAACTTGAGCACCCACATTGAAATTCAATATATTCCCTGCACAAATGGATGATATTAGGAACAGTGAAACACACCATTGTAGGAAAAAGGTTTTTTCTTTCACATGCTGAATACTTACCAAAAGTGGGATCAGCAACAAAGACGATAGTCCTATCATCTACTTGCCAGAAATCCTTAATAGCCAACCCTGTGAGCAGATGCCTTTATAATTCAGAAAGATGTAGACATATTTGACGAAAGACATAATCTAGTATGAGAAAGAACCAAACGACATCTTCCAGTACCTGGCGTATCAGGATAATTCTGTGCCAGAATTCTCAACTTAAATCCTGTATCTTTCTCCAGGTCAGCAATTGCCTCCGCAAGTCTCTTTTCCTGGGAATAAAAAACGTACACAGCATAATTACATTCCTTTTTGTGTGACATCTAAATATAATGCATAGGTCCTGATTCGAAAACCTTATGACAAGTTCTAAGAACAACAGGATTTAGAACTACTACTGAAATATCATCATTTTGCAGCAAAGGTCAGCATCTAAAATCCCTGACAGAGCAATCCCCTCCCCCCCTCCCCACTAACCCCAACACAAAAAAAAAAAAAAAAGTTGGAACTTTATCATGCAGATTAATCAATAGGTTGACAGAAGTGGAAAACTCAAGAGATACGTTTCCATCAGACGCAATAAAATTATGGCTCACAATAAAAAGAGTAAAATATAAATAAGAAATTCTAAGCTGATAGTTGAATTGAAGCAGTTCGAGGCATCTTCATTTTCTGACCACAAAGTTCTTTTGTTTATCTTCTAAGAATTGCTGGCAGATGAACAAGACAGATACTTCAAGGACCAAAAATGGATGCGATACCCAAAAAGTCCAGGAATGTGCATTATACTGGATGTATAATGCCATTGTGGGGCTCTGGCACATGCATAATCACTATTGTTGAGGAACATATAAGATATTGCCTTTAATCACGAATAAAGTGGACTTGATGTCGACCCTAATTTGAGTTACAATAACAAATTAACAAGTCAGGGTATCTACTTAATGGTACCATCCTAAAAGAACAACCGTGTGCACCAGTTCCATATTGATTGTTATGCACGATGCACACCACAATGCTATATTTTGAAACAGCAGACATACCTGCCCAGCAGAAAGGAAGCCAGCAACATCAATGACTGTAGTAAATTCTTTGGGAAGCAATTCTGGCTTGTTAACACCCACTTTGGCCTCAGCATATCCAACTCCTACGAGGTTTAATACATCCCTTGAATTTCAGCTGCTTAGGCAGAAAGAAGTTTCTAGAATTTTCAATTGATTCAAAAAAGAAAAGTTCTGCATGCAGCATAAGATACAATGTAGGACATTGCATAAAATTGACACCATGTAGCAATTCGTAGTTCAGTACATGCTTTAAAGTAAATGAAGTCAGTCAAAGGTACTGCTAATGCCTGGCACAGAAAATCTTCCTTTTTTTCTGTCAGAAAAGCATATCAATTAATATAAAGAACAAAACAATTTATGAGACTAAGACATCCTCATAGGAGATAAAATCACAAATTAATCCAGTTGAATTTATAATGTGTACATGTCACTGAAAACTGGAGGCAATTGGCTTCACATGACGAATCGTATAAAAATTATTTCAGCAAAGCATACACATTGGAGTCAATTCCAAGAGAAATAGCTCCATCTCCAAAAGGAAATAAAAAGTATCTAATGAAGTTCCAGGCTTCCAGCTATAAATTAAGATCACTGTAACTACTTGATGCAAACTTTAAACAAGACAGGCTCTGCATTATCAAGGGTAATCATGAGAGAGAAACACATGACGAGCACAATGAACTTCTCTTTGACGGTTGTTGCCTACTGCCCCGGTTTCTAGAATTATTGGCAACAGGCACAAAATCTGCCTAACCAGCAGAATACTGTTACCAAATACAGGATCTGAAGAGGTCCAACTCTCAAACCTACCATTATGAACAGAAGGCTCATGCAGCAAATTACAACTACTTATGGACAGAAGTATACCCCATTTTGTTTCTATGATGCTCAGCAGCCAATGAATTTACATTTCTTCCTAACTATTAAGCACGAAGTCTGTAAATACAGCAGAATGAATGGCTTTTGACAAAGCAGGTACAGGGAACTTTCATACAAAGACAGCATCACGGCCTCATCCAGTGATTACTTGCTCAGTCATAGAAGGTAGAAACCTTTATTTATCACATCGTATCATCTTTCGACAACAAAAAAGAGAAAAAGAAAAATGGTTCTCCTCCACATCACTTTGTTTGAGGCTTACAGAAGCTGGGGGAATCCTTAACTAACATGCTTAGTTTGTGTCCTCTTATTGAAGTAACAAGCTTTCCTATGGCTGAGTGAAAACCAACATGGCTGATTCACTGAAGTGCTAGAGTGAATCAGCAAGTTGTTTTCTTATCAGCATAGAAGGAACCAATCTACAACACGCAATGATACTCCTCACATTTACTATCTTCAAGAGATCAGATTTACCAAATCTACCCTGAAAGAAATCAATAAGGACACTTTCTGAAACCCAACCTTTGTGAGTTTGGTTGAGCCTTCAAATATTCTAATTTTTATGATATCAACAGTGTTGCAATTCAAATTACCAAGGGGTCAGACCTCTTCTCCGAGGTAACCTCATCCAATGTTAAGAACTACTTAGTAGCTGAACTTCGGAATAAAAACTATATACCACTGTGTAGCGCCTTTAAGTTCCTACATAGGTTCTAACCACAATCCCAAAGAGAGCTTATCTTACTCACAATTTAAATCTCGGACACAAACATCATAGGTTTAACATTTGTCCAACATCTACTACACCTTAGGCATTTAGCATCCCAGTTCCCTCAAATCATTGTTTCTTAATTTACGCCTCTAACTACACTCAGTCAAGGGCGCGGTAGCAAAGGTTCACCACTTGTTCCCTCAACTCTAAACACTCCATTGTCAGCATACAATCAAAAAAAAATTCTGCTTTTCTAATTCAAAGGAACCACAAAGGACAGCATTATGCCTACATCATACCAGTTTCAAATCGCGGTTTCAGGTACCAGTACCACCCCAGCGACCTTTTAAAGTGTTGAACTCCGCAACATATAAAAAATCATATGTAAATCACATAAAACCACAGGATCATACACACTGCATACCATTGCATAATTGCATTGACAGTGCAACACAGCTGTTGCTTCAAGGATACTCATAAAATGAAACTGTAGCATAAAGGTGGCGTCTTTTTACCATTATCACAAAACCAAAGGAAAAAGCAGTAACTAATCAAACATGAAATAATCACTGAATGCAAAAGAAGAGTAAAGAAGAAGAAAGAGTAATTATACCAGTAGAAGTGAGGGCAAGAGCGAGAGAGGTAGAGAGAGCAAAGTTCATGGATTTTGACCCGACTTGAGAGACCCAGTTCTTAAAATGGGTCAATTTGGGAATAGCTGGAGTTGGTACTTTAGTGGGTACTCCAACTCCGGCATAGATGGGCCATGCTAGATGCCCGGTCGCCATTGTTATGTGGAACAGTTGTGGGCGTGTCAATGAGAAATTCACAGAGAATTTGGGAAGACGATAAGTTAAGATAAGACAATGAATTTTCTCATCAATCTTCTACTTCACGGTTCTCTCATTAGTCTCAAGTCATAGTGTGTTTTGAGTGTCATGAGCTCATGAGCTCCCACTCCCTCACTGAGAGATAGAGCCATAGAGGTGAGGTTCGATTCTCGTCACTCTTAATTTGTAAAGTCGATAGAGGTTTGATTCTCGTCGCTCTTAATTTGTAAAGTCGAGGGTAATTGCGCATTTGATGTACCCTCTTGTCAGGTTACTGAGTGGGTTAATCACCAATTACGAATGCTAGCTTGAATACCATCTTTAACTCCATTTAGAAATATATCGGGGTCTCGGATTTAATCCAAGTCCGATTGGATGAAAAAGCAAGTGTACATGAATACGTGAACCCTGCACTTGAAAACTCCTGGTAAGCTTGTCCAATCTGCTGAACTGGTGTAGTCTGGTTCCCTTTCATATGTATTTATCACATTCACAAAAAACCGTATGTGGTCGAACTTTGTCGGAACAAAACATGCACAACTCCATGGAGGTTCGACACATACATCAGAAATCATATTTCTGAACTTCCACATTTCAATGTGCCACTGGTTCAACGAGTACCAAAGTCGATAACATACAATTACATGGAGTTGGCTCCTCTAGAAGTCTCAAAGACTAACCACACAGTAGCAGAATTAAGCTCCCTATGGGAAATATACCGGCCAGTTGTTGTAGTACGAGTCACGAGCATCTTTGTCCATGTATTCATTCCACTGCAACAGGATGAAGTAAGTCGTCAAAACAATATCCCAAATATCTCACACATTCAAACATCAACCTTACATACAAAATGAGCAAAGGAAGGCGTACCTTGAATTTATACGGTTGCTTCTTGGCCATGGCCTTCTTCCAGTGGTGCTGCTCATACATCATAGCTTTGTCATGCCAGCTGCAAAGATGCAATTTCGAACATGAGAACTGAAACAATCCAGGTTCTTTTCAGAAAAGAAACCAGCCACAAGAGTCTGTTCTACACTTCTACCAAATCACAACCACAAGAATTAGAGGACATTTTCAGGCATGTTCACAAAAATATAAGCTAGATGCACTTAAAGCATCCACAAGTCGAGGACTATTTCGAACTTGAGAATATTATCAAGTGATTTAAGACTAATAGATCTGAAACAATGAAGGTTCTTTCCAAAGAAGCAACCAGCCACAAGTTTCAGTTCTATCTAAGGGTGTAAGCAAGATAAAGGAGCTTCTCCAAAAAGAAAAAAAAAAAAAAAAAAAAAAAAAAAAGGCAAATTGAGGACAATTTCAGGCATGAGTTCACAAGATATCAACTGAATGCACACGACGAACCAGATGCAAATTACTCTCCTCACAAGTAGCATTAAGGGGTTTTGTCTTGCAGGAAGGGTAAAAGCGTAAAGCAACAGAAAAGGTTTAACTTAACCAATTTCATCGTCAAGCAGCCAGCAGCACTAATACACTAGTGTGTCAAGCTAATTGACGAAATAATGTAACAAATCAGTATATAGCTTAGATACTAGATTATATTGCAGAAAGCATCTACAATCCCCAAGTAAATTTAAGCTGTCAAGATGTTTTTACTACTACAATAGGCATATATGTGCAGAACACGTCGTAAGCTTTTGGCAGCTTCAGGGGCCCCAACTCCTTAAAAATGATATGACATGTCTGATATAATGTCTCTTTCAAATAAATCTGGACCAAACTAGCCTAGACTACCATTTTGATTTGACCAGTTAAGAAGAAATGAACATGGATCCCCTCTTAGATGCCACACAAAAATGCAGGCGTGCAGCGATGTTTTTGCTATCCTTTCACAATTTTATAAGTAGGCACACAATAGGATGACGGAACAGAGAAATGAGAAACACATCTAGGGTAACAGAACAGCAAAACAAGAATACAGAAATGTATGCCCACGAATTCATACAACTCCATATTTTCAAAGTTCAAAAAGCCGGGATTTCACTAGATGGAAGCAGTACATTACCATTATGTCACCTTTCTTATTCACAAGGATCCGTCCTCTTCGCCTTAAATTCGACGAGCTTATCTAACTTAAACTTTTATGAGTACAAGTTATCTTTTCAAAACTTCATGTAAGGTAACTTTCAGTTAGTTTTTAGGGAAAGGAAAAAAAGAAAGACAAACTTCACGTCTAAAATTAAATCAACTTCAGGGCTGATAGTTTATCAGTTTATGATAGAAGTCAAAGAGGACAGTTTAAAAAAAAAATCAGATCCTAATTGAGGCCTTTCACCTCATGTTCGTCAAAACAACAGTGTGTACAAATGAGCAAGGCCGTTGGTAGGTGATGACTAAATGAAAGCTACAAACTTCTTGCTGATAAAAAAAAAAAAGGGCAGCCCGGCGCACATTGGCGTCCCCGCTAAGCGAGGGTCCGGGGAAGGGTCCCACCACAAGGGTGTAATGAGGGCAAGCCTTCCCTCAGAGGGTAAACCTTGTAGCTTAGAATGATTCGATTAATAAATGGACATTATGTTTGGAGGGTCACGTGAACTGAACAAGATATTCACCAGAGCTCACGGAATGGAATAGATGCTAAGGATTGCATAAAGATTAATGGCCATAACAATGTGAAAACAAGAAAAGAGTAGTCTACCGAGTTACAAAAAATTTCGTGGGAAGGAAAAGCATACCACAGAGAAAATCAGTCAGTTCTCATGACCTAACAACAGCAAGACAACAACCATATACAAAAACTCTACTGGACACGGCCACACCGGCTCCCTCACATGTACAAAGCCTTCATTACCCCTTATGAATAGAGCAGCTGATATCAAAGCTATACCCAAAGACTAAGAAACTTAAGAATCCTTCAAATGAATCCTCAAAGAGCAGACATAATATTAAGCACTCCATTCATATAACAACAACATCTTCAACCCCAATGCCTTAAAGGCTCCCGGCCTCCCGCCATAAGGCGGGGTAAGGGGGGGTCGGATTCACGCAATCCTTACCCCTAGAGGCTGCGCACGGATGACCCAAAATGAAAATTGCTTCAGGAATCGCAATGCTAGTTCACAAAATGAGAAGTACAGACAGTTTTATGAGCCATTTTGCTTTATTCCATAATATCCCAAAAACCAAAGAATAAGTAGTCTTTGGCTCAATCGGAAATGGAAAAAAGCACTCCATTCATACGCCACAAATATCGCCCTCCCAAATTAAGCCTAAAAAGCATCACAACATCGAAACTCAGAAGCATAGGGTTACCCCTAACCAATAGAACAGTTGACACTGAAACTATTACTATGACATACATACAATTGAGTCATCCAAAGAGGTGCCAACCCGCCTTAAGACGTAATGCAACCCCGTAAATTACCTTTCGTTGTTGTTTGGCCGCGAATAGCACAAGAAATAGAACCTCCCCCAAAACCCCAATTCCTTCAAAATGGAAGAATTTCTACACTGTAGACCTCTAAAATGGAAGAATTAACGGAAAATTCATCGGAATTTCGACTTCTGAAAAGTTAACGAAACGGGCACACACCAGTTCCTGGGGTTTAATTTCTAGCTGACACCCAAAACACACACACACACACACAAAACCCCAACAAAGAAAAATATAACCAAAGTTCACAACTTTCCAAAAATGTAAGCCAAAAAACAAGATGGGCAATCATAAAATTAGAAGAAAAAGAAGGAAGAGTAAAGAAGAAGACAGACTTGAATTGATTGGAGAGTTGCCACATATAAGGATTGACCCAAGTGAGAACGGAGAAGGCTGCTGAACCAATCCAGATGTTCCAGAACCTGTCTGGGTCCGTATGCGGCACTCCTGGGTCTCCTCTGTATGCGTTCCCAAAATACTTCTCCATTTTCTCTCCCCTCTCTCTCTCTTCTTCTGTCTGGGGGGTTCTTCTAAGTTCTATCTTCCTTCTGGATAAAGTGAGGGTAACGCTATACTTACTACACTTTCCCTTTGGTCTGTTTTTATTTTCGATTATTTATGTTCGGTTTGAATTAGTTTGTTTATGGTACATGCCGTGGTATTATTTAGTTAATAGTAGCAAAATTGAGTTACTATAGTAAAACTAATTTGGAATGAAATATATTAACCGTTTAATCATATTATATGGTGGTAAAATGATTTGTTTTGGTAAAAAAAACTTAGTTATTATGGTAAAATTAATGTTAATAGTGGACAGTTTAAGTGGTCGTTTGGTTGCCAAATAAAATCATGAAAATTCAAAATTCCCCATGGATTAACAAATGTAGAGTTGTTTGGTTGCTCAAAACCATTTGAATTCAGATTCACGGGATTTCTCAATTCCTATAAAATGAAAGAATTGGCTTACCTAACCCCCCGGTAATTGGAAATTCATGTGGAAATTTATTTCCTACATGTAACCGAATAATTGTGAGAAATTCCCATGAATTTATATTTCATGGGAAGTGGTACCTCATGGGAATTACGAATTCCCGCATCCAACCAAACGATTGAGGGTATTTGGTACAACACTGGGTACCACGTACAAATCGGAATAAAAACACGAGGGTACCACGTGAATTAACCCTTGTTTTTATCGTTAATTTGAGACTTATTCTAATTCATTTGTTTAATTAAGGACTGAGATAGTCTATTGTTGCATTGTACCTTTGATTCTTCGAATTGAAGTAATGTACCTATAACTATAATGAGTATTTTAGTTGGCGCTTTAGTTAAAAAATATAATTAATGTACTTTTATTTGAACAATCAAGAATTCAAGATGAAGGTAGAATAATTTGTCTTTAATTAAGGATAAGGGGATAATATGGAAACAAGTTTATCAACATTTTTCAGAGATATACACGATCTTGGACTAACAAGCATAACAATAGGTGTTACATGCATAAGTGGTGATCGATCTCCCTTAATTAATTACATCAAATTATAATCAAACCAACATAGGTCTAATCGAACCCTTTGATTTGAATATTTTCGAGAGAACTAAACCAAACTTATTAACGGATTGAAAAAACAAAGGGATTATATATGTGTGTCGTCTTCGATACGTTGTTTTTCCTTTGGGTTGATGAAGTATTGTATTAGAAGAAATTTTTAACTTGGAGTATGGTGGGTTCGAGAACCTTAGACACGGCTGCCCAGCCTTCTTGAGTAGGGTGACCATTATCCCAGAAAAAGTGGGACTTAGGGTTTTGGCATAATGTGTACATTTTATTTCCGTTTGCATCAACATCTCCACAACTATAATTCGAATTTATACCATCACAACATGGGTCTAGCAGGTTGTCGAACTTCGATTTTTCTGCATAAACAAATAATACAAATAAATTTAGATTTATATGTGCAAATGGTATTATATTATACAAAAAATCAAGCATAAATTACAAGAAGTTGGTGGGGAGCCGAGATACGATCTGAGGCCCCACACCCTTTGCTAATATATATCGTTTTAAATTTACATAATTTTAATTTTAAACTCAATCAACTGAATTGAAATGGTATATGAAAAAACTTACTCTGTGGAACCACTAATGTTGGCTGAACGACAGATAACATAGCTGTATAGAAATCGATATAGACGGTGGTATCGGCATTCGTCTGATTGTTGAGCTTAGAAACAGCTTGTTGCACTAAGAGGTTATGGAGCTGGCTTCCCTGGTTGGCTAAGGAGTTGCATTCCTGATTTGGTGTAGGAAAATTGGTATTGGTACGTATAGCAGGCACACATCCTAAGGGTGGTAAACTTGTCACTGTTATCTTTGGTATTCCCATATCAATGATACGTTGAAGATTCAACGTTAATTGGTCAATTACTTGAGAAAGAAGTGTTGGCAAACCCTATTGAATTCACATATATACGATCACAAAAGAGATAGTCAGTATATTGTATATATCCAACTATCCATGCATGCATGGAAGTTCAAATGGCCCGTTTTTATTACGAGTTTGTTATTAATTAATAGCTAAAGCGTGACCCTATATGTACCACATCATTGTTTGTAACATGTAAATTGCTAGAGGTCTACAGTGTAGACACAACTAATTTGTCTACAATATAAAATTGAGTTAGTAGTAGTAAAATTAAGATCGGAGCAGTAAAATTAATTATAATGAAAAATCCAGGTAGTAAAATTAACCGTGTGAGTAGTAAAATTTTAATGGCGTAGTAAAATTATTGGTAATTGTTGACACTTTTGAGTGTTTACACCATAGACCTCTAACATTGTCCTTGTAACATTCTCTAAACATAGAAAAATAACGACATTAATTACGAGTTGTTTGTAACATTCTCCAATTGTCGTTGATTAGTTATAGGTCGAAAATGGACTGGTATATCGATGGTTACCTCGACGGCGCCTCCGGTGATAAGGTAATTAGCGTAGTCAGTACCAATATAACTGACATGCGCCACTGAATGTTGGAGGTCTCGAGGAGAGAAGACTCCTTCATAAATAAGTCCCTGAAAGATATCGATTTGTGTTGTCATGTTTGGGTATGGTGCAATCGTATCCAACACACCAGTTCCACCATATGCCAAATTCACTCCAGTTTTCAATTTGCCACAACTGAGTTGTTTGTGGAGTGTTTTTGCCAATGTGTATGTCCTTGGGGTCTTCAATCCCAAACCTTTAGCTATACATTTGGAGGGGAAAAAAACATTTTAAATTAAATACCGGCCGGCAATATTAATAAAATAGTTGGCACTCTTTCTGAATTTTCATTTGTTAATGTCTAGTCAAGTAACGCCCGTGCTTTTCTTTAGAGAGACAAACCTAGAAAATCAGTGAAGGTACGACCATCCGAAAACCGGCCAGAAGGCTTCCCGGGATAAGTGATACCATAAGGTTCTTTCCAAGAGTTCTGATCAGGGTTACGATCGTTCCCGGTGTCAGCATATGAATCTCCAAAGACAAACAAATTTTCGGGGCCATGATTGGACGAACAATGCACGACTTCTAAACCTGGATTCGAAAAAATACATAGAATATTATAACGGGTTTTCTAACGTGTGCCCATAGGGCATATGATAAGATATATATCAGTCCATTTAATCCTCAAAATAATGGCTAGTTAAAGACTAGCTAACAGTGAAGTTGTCGATCAGACTATCTATAATTATAAAATGGATCATCCTAGGAGTCTACAAATAGACACAAAGAAAATTGTCTACAATTTAATCGATGTACACCAACTGTTGTAAAATAAATTTGGTCGATAGTAATTAATTTGATTGTGCAGTAAATTTTCAAGATTTGTAGTAAATTTATGTCATTGACAGTAAATCAGAAATATTGAGAATCTATCAATGAAAACAATATATAATTTGATTTATTTCCAAAATCACTAATCCTTGATTTTTGCCATTTCCTTAAAAGTAATTATTTCCACATTTGCACTTAAAAATTTACTACACATCACATTTTATTTACTACATACTTAATGTAGACAATTTTTAATTTGTCTACATATAGACTCCTACCATTTTCCTTATGAAATAGAAATAACAAACAAGCTAGACCATGAGTAGAATGCCATCACTGAAGCATGTTGATGGTTATAGGATAGATCGATTCGGAAAACCTAATTATAAAATGAAGGGAGTGGATAGAATTTTAGGTTCTCAACTCAAGACACACCACTATACCGTAAAATCTTATCGTATTAACTCGTTTTACAACAACTAATTAACGGCTATATCCAAAACAGAAAGACGACCATGTGATAATAAATATAATAAAGAAGCAAGAACGAAATATTACCTAATAATACAAGAAAGATGGAAGAGCAAAGCAAGAGATTAAACGACATTGGACCCTGCATTGTACAAGTTTTGAGATAAGATGATTCTAAAAGAGGCAAGTTATGCAATCTAAGTTCATAAGGTCTATTTATAATCTTTTTGATATAAAAACTTAACTAGGGGAGGCCGGAAGACCACGTGCCGTAGGGTTTAGAAAAATGGATACTTGGAACTATACAAATATAGAAATTACTGGCCACATTGTTGGAATTAATGCGTACGTTGACATATTTCATGTGCCTTCATTCGATCTGTAGTTTTCGGACAAGAAATTTAATCACTATAAGTGGGGACTATACCTAGCGTCTATTTGTATGAGTGCTATCTAATTTACTTGCTTAAAGATAGTAGTGGGAATCAATAATTATTACTCCGTATATATTATTACGTATACTACTCCATCCATTTCTCTAGAGTAATGTAAAATGAGTGTGTAAGACGATTATGTTTGGTTTGGGCTCAATATCTTGGATTAAATTGCAAGACAACTAATCCATCTTGTATTTTGGTGAATTCATGTGGTATAAGTTGAATACAACAAGTGATTAATGTAACACAATATGGGGTGCCTTGCAATGAAAGACATCGAGCCCAAACCAAACGTAAATAGTCTGACACAGTGCTTTAGTTGCGCTGCGCATTAATTAGTAAATGTTATATTTTGCGGGTGAAGTAATCTGAAGAATGAGAGAGTACTAAAACTACTAAGCAACAGTTTAGAAATCTTGTTGATATTGAGGGTGAAACAATTTGAAGTACGTAGTGTGGTGCTCCATAGTCCATATATACACGTGACGAAGGTCTGATCTCGAACCGCTATTTTTCATAAACAATAGCGTACATGGATGTTGGAGTTGCCACGGCGCGGTGGTGCCGGCCATGACAATGGCTTAGCTTGAGGAAAGGGGAAAAGTGGGAAGAGAGAGTAAGGTTACCGATCGAGAGAGTCAGGACTCAGGAGAGAAGAGTGAGGTGAGATTGTTTTAATGTTGGCTTGTAAATCAAGTAAATGGAGTGTGTAGCTATATATGGAGAAAAAAAAACTTTTTCTTACCTCTTAATAGTCATTATTACATAAATATTATTTGCCATGAGATTATTTTTTTTCTTTTTGGTGAACAGATGATAAATAGATAGAGAGGAGTAGATGTTTGCATTGACATACTTTAACACAAGTTAGTACATACTTCGTATATATAAGAAGCTAATAGTATTACAAGGCCCACTCTTAAAGAGAAAGGCTTAATGTATATACATATACATTACAAAACATATATCCACCCATTTCTCTCTCCTCAATCCCACCAACCTTTTTTTTTTCTGGGCATATTTTGGATTGACATTCCATATTTTGAGTTGGTATTCACATATTTTGAGTTGACAATCATTTGTAAGTGGTTTTGTTTTGATGTATTCTGAATTGACATCGTTATGTATGAATTGACATGTTAATTCATGAGTAGTAACCTGCTACCAGTGAACCATCAATCTTCATTTTGTGGCATATTTTAAATTGACATTCTCATATTTTGAGTTGACAGTATTATTTGTGAGTGGTTTTGTTTTGGTGGATTCCGAATTGACATCTTTATGTATGAATTGACATGTTAATTTTTGAGTAGAAATCTGTACCCGTGAGTGTGTATTTGAGAGTGAGAAGGAGAGATGTGAATCATTAAAAGTGGTGAAAATACCATCTTACCCCCATATACATCTATAAGTGTATATGTCATATATGTTTAGCCTTACTCATTCTTAAATGACACAAAAATAAAGTGTCTATCAAAAAAATGCCAAAAATCTGCACCGTACTGGCCATTGCGCACTGGGTGACCTAGACTTTGTTGTAAGACAAGAGTGCAACGAGAGTTTTTAGCCGAAAACTCTTCCAGGTAATTCCAATCACGCGGAATGTGTTCAATCAAAATGTAAGTACGTCTTACCAATGTGTAATGGGCATGGAAGCTTGCTTCTTTATAAATTGATAACATATATATTTTTCCAATGTTATTACATGATCTTTTATGTACGTATTTGACATATAATATGGAAGATTAATTATATTTTAGTGTTTGCTCATTAAAATATTGGCTGGTGTTCAACAAATTAGGTCAATTGCTCATTATCGGAATGTTTTGAAGGTACGACAAATACTGTATATACCCGGGGGTAGGGTATAAGAATTGGTTTAGCGGCGGTTACACATACATTAAAAAAGTATATATACGTCTAAGAGACAGTAGTACAGTTCCAAACCAAGATACATTGAGTTTTCTAGTTCGATTTGAATATACATGTAAGACAGTGATAGAAACTAAAATTCAAATAAATAATTTGAGGAAATATAACTCTCATTACGTTGTTTCCTTTGGATCGATGAAGTATATATTAATTAGAACCCATTTTTAACTTGGAGTATTGTGGATTTGAGAGTGTTAGTCAGGGCTATCCAACCTGCTTGTGTAGGGTGACCAACATCCCAAAAGAAATAGGACTTAGGGTTTTTGCATAATGTGTACATTTTATTCCCATTTGCGTCTAAATCTCCACAAGAGTACGTTGAATTTACGCCATCACAACATGGCCTTAACAGGTTGTTAAACTTCAAGGTTCTTGCATAAACATAAATACAAATAAATTTAGATATATAGATAGTCACATACTCCATTCGATTCAAAGAAATTTTCTTGTTTTTTTTTTTCCGTTTTAGGGTGTCATATTGGGAGCTATTTTTAGACCAAATGAATCGTTCACTTGCTGCAAAAAGTAGTAAATATTTCATTCTGCATTGCAATCTAGCTAGCAAGTCTATTTGATTTTAAGGCAAATAGGGGTTTCATTTGGTTTGCAAAGAGAAATAGGAAAATCTCTTTGAATCGGAGTGAGTATATACCAATTAAGTTTATTCGAGATTTATGCTAATTAAATTATTATTGAGATGGTATATATGAAAAACGTACTTTGCGGATCCCCTGTTGGTTGAATGATAGATGAGAAAGCATTGTAGAAATCAATGAAGACGATCTTCGGATTCTCGAGCTTCGAAAGAGCTTGTTGTAGTACGAGGTTATGGAGCTGGCTTCCTTGGTTGCCTGTAGAATTGCATTGTTGATATTCTGTAGTAACGGTAACACCGGGTAAACATCCTAAGGGTGGTAAACCCGTCACTGTTATCCTTGTTATTCCCATATTAATGATACGTTGAAGATTCAACGTTAATTGTTCAATCACTCCAACAATGAATATTGGCAAGCCCTCGTACACATACAGGTAACGAGAAGTTATTAGTAATACATAACAAGTTTAAATTGGGACGGAGGAGTACGTACAATTTAACACGGATTTGTTTTGATTGTGTAAATTACCTGAACGGTGCCACCAGTAAGAAGATAGTTAGAGTAGTCGTTACCAATAAGACTGACATGGGCCATAGAATAATGTTGGAGGTCGGAAGGAGTGAATACGCCTTGACTAAGAAGTCGTTGAAAGATATCGAGTTGTGTTGTCATGCATGTTTGGGTATGGTGCTAGTGGGGCGTATCGAACACACCAGTTCCACCATATGCCAAATTTAATCCATTTTGCAATTTACCATATCTTAGCTTGTTGAGTCTTCTCGCCAATGTGTATGGCGGCAATGAGGTTGCGCTTTGGCGGGGGGAGAGGCGCGGGAGGCTGAGCCAGGGTTGCCCGGTTTAATTAGGGCCGGGGGAGTTGGTAAAGAGTTCAGAGCTTGAATTGTGATTTGTGAATCAGGGACCATCGATCCTGGCCTTTGTACAGGTTCCATCTCTCTCACAATTCAAAGGCTAATTACCAACCAACAAGTGCGACAATTGGTTGCAAATTTACGACTGATGTTGAGTTGGTTGGTAATTAGCAACCATTAGCAATTGGTTTCAAAATCAGTTTAATTTGCAAACATGCGAAAAATTCAAGTTTTATACGAATATTCTACGAACCCAAATGAATTCCACAAAGCACATTTAATTTTATATATAAAACCTAAAATGTGAACGAAAAGGGGCGTAAGGATAGATGAGGCATTTGTATCTCATATACGAGTAATTGCATCAAATTAAAGTGATCAAACATAGAAACCACATGCAAAGGACAAAATTCAACTTATTCTCAGAATACTAGTTCATGTACCCGTGCAATTTTGCACGGGTTAGTTATGCAATGTAGGTAATGACTCGTTTGTATACTGTATTTTAATTATTCGAATAAAGCATTAAATTAAAAAATTAGAATTAATGTTTGTATCTTGAGATAATGTTAGTCCACAAAGGCTTAGGCGTAAACACTTGAAAATAAAGGGTTCACAAAAGCGTATAGGTTCATCCCACTTATATGTAAATAATTGGGACTCAAAACAATCAAGTGTAAACTTAATCTTCCAAAACCACCAATTAACTTGGAAAGCATGCTCATTGTCAAGACAGAAATTTATTTCGACCCCACTTAACTTCCATCCTAGCCAGTAATCTATATACTGATCAACAGCTCTAACAAACTTCAACTGATTTGATTTGCGACGAGCATTTTTTCTTCCAAACATATTAAGAGCATCAGAAATCAGAATCTCATCTGGCAAAGCACTTATGTAGTCGACCTTTTGGAATCTATCTACCTGGCACATTCAGAAAAGGAAGCAGAAAAATACTTAAAATTCGGACAATAGAGTATGAGCGAGCAACGATTATGCCATCAAGCAATGGATCAGAGTGAAAACTGAAGATTACTCTAATAATTCCGGACATTCTTTAGAAATGATAATTCGTACAATCGGACAACCATGTCACTAATACATACATATAACAACGACAACATCTTTACACCTGAGCCTCAAAGGTTCCCGCCGTAAGGCGGGGTAAGAGGGGGCCGGTTGTACGCAATCCTTACACCTACGTTGAAACATACAGAGACTACATACACATAACCCATGATGAACATTGCTGCTACTTCACAATACAAGAAGAGCAGACATGTTTTGAGCCATTTTGGTTTATTCCATTATAACTCAAAGCCAAAGAATAGCTAGTATTTGGCTCCATTGGAAATCGAAACCATGTCACCAATATATCTAACAACAAAATTCCCTCTTTCACCTAAATGGAGCTGCTTTCATATCACACCAAAACAAAAACCTTTGCCTTACACATAGATGACATTCCTCATATATTGATACAAAATACTCGAATTCTATACAACTTGCTACCTCAATTAATCAGCCACATGAACATTATTCTCTATATCTTAATACAAGGTAATCAAATTTTAGCCTGGAATTATTATGCTGAATAATCACCCTATGACTCACAGTCATACATTGAACTCTCCTCAATTACTAGTCACAACAACAACAACCAAGTCTTAGTTGAAATTCAATGTTCGACCTTACCAAATCCAATACATATGCAATTACTAGCAAAGATCATCACTTTTCTTCAAACATGTTTGCAATCACAAGCAAAGATCATCATTTTTTTTTTCCCAAACTAAGCAAACAGCATCACCTTTCTTCATAATATGTATACAATTACTAGCAAAGATCATCACTTTTCTTCAAAATATGTATGCAATCACAAGCAAAGATCCCCATTTTTCTTCAAAATATGTATACAATAACTAGCAAAGATCCCCATTTTTCCCAAACTCAGCAAAGATCATTACTTTTTTCAAAACTGAGCTCAACAGCAAACACCACAGCTTATACATTAGTAATTAAAGTTGAGTGTATCATACAATCAACTCACTACTGATGGAGCAATTTTCAGCAGATCCCATGACCCATTTTTTAAAGGTGAAAAATTGTTTTTAACTAATTTAGTAAAATCCATTGTTTGTTTTTGGGGTTAATTCTGGATCCGACAACATTAAGGCCACCAAATCCTTAGTTAAAATTAACATTAACCACGGTAAAAAAAAAAACAGAGAGAGAGAGCATATGATACCGTATGTGAAACTAGCAGCTTTCGTTTCTTGGTCGGGCGTGATTTCCCCATACTTTGCAGTTGCGTCATGAGAAAGATAAGAAGGGTCCCCGATAACTAAATTGGAGCTGATGAATTCGCCCCTTAATTTGTTATTTATATATCACATGGTTTTATAAACTAAATATATTTCCATATTCGTCATGGAAGTCTGCCGAACGATGAACACACTGGGAGATACTGTACGAGTAGTAGTTCAGTGTTAAAGAAGATCATTCGTATTCCTTCCTTCATATCCAACCTTTTGAGTGAGGCCGATCGACGGAGTATGTATTTTAGAAAAGGAAAATTTCTTTTTACTTTTACGGGATTTGAAAAGGAAACTTTAACAAATAAGATAATCTTAAAATTTGGTACGTTAATCTTTTGAAAACACTCTAATCTAATCCCCGGAGCCGGGGATGTTGGACGAGTTCGTCGTAACTTTTTGACCAAGTCAAACATCTGAAAACTAAGCAAAAAATTGGAAAATTGTCATCTAACCACCTTTTAAGTTTCCGATATTACTATGCAGCACCTTTTTAACACGTTTAAATTACAAAAAAATTTAACACGTTACACCAAAATACTTATTTCCGGCTAATCTCCCATTGACTCCGGCGTTGACAACGCATTCTTCTCACGTGATTTCTAAATTACGAAAGTTCTTCTTTTTCCTCAAATCTTGTGCAAATTAAATCTTAAAAATACGACGTTATCATGTGAATTAATCCAGTGCTAGATGATACTCGTATATTCTATTGGCCTACCAATCATAGCCTTAGTGCTCAACTTTCAAGAATTCTCGAACATACATATATAAACTGTTTATTTATATTTGGAAAACATAACAAAAGTAATCCGAAGTTTCATTTGGAGAATTTGGGGAAGAAAAGGTCATGAAATTGTTGTTCTGATGCCTAGTAACACGTGCATGGCTAGCTTCAAAACTAATGAGGACAGAAACAAGATTTTTAATGCAGATATCATCTCTCTTTGATAATAAACCACTCAAGGTTAAAAAAAAGGACAATGCTAGAGGTCTACATTGCAGACACCAAAAAATATCTATAATCGGTAATAATTTTACTACATCCTCAAAATTTTACTACTCACACATTTAATTTTACTAGCAGAATTTTTCATTATAATTAATTTTACTGCTCCGATCTTAATTTTACTACTACTAACTCGATTTACATTGCAGACAAATTAATTGTGTTTACATTGTAGACCTCTAGCAACTTGCTAAAAAAAATGGACCTCTGATATGAATTTGAACAAGAATTCTGTCAAAGACATAGAAAACATCGAACACGTATGTATTTTGTTATATTAATGTTATGTTATTGTTTCAGAAACCATACTTAACTAGGAGTATGATAGGTTTGAGAGAGTTAGTTACGGCTCTCCAGCCGGCTTGTGTAGGGTGAGCATTGTCCCAGAAGAAATAGGAATTCGGATTTTGGCATATATACTGTGTACATTATATTCCCATTTGGGTCGACGTCTCCACAAGAGTATGTCGAATTTATGCCTTCACAACATGACCTTAGCAAGTTACCAAATCTTGCGTTTCCTGCATAAACAAAAACACCAACTATTTAGATAGCTACTTATTATAAGACCATATATAGTGTTGGGTCTACCAAAACTGCTACGAAAAGTAGTTTGCGATATGCATGCACCAATTATGCGGCCAGAATCTACATTATATATATCATAGCATCTCATTGTTTCTAATTTTCGATCAAGTTCAAATCCCAGTAATCCCCTCCTCTATTAAGTGGACTTTATCAAGCTCAAAGGGCAATCGCGCGCGTAGGGATTGGGGGAACTTTTTTTCCATAAAATTACTAATTGCACTTAGTTTCAACCATCGGTTTAACCTTTTGGCTAGGTAAATGAACGACGACTTATTCTGTGACTTTTGAATGATGGATGAGAAGGCTCGGTGAAGATCAATGTTGATAAAATGGGGCAGTATAGAGATAGCCGTCTGAGCGTTGAGCTTAGAAATGACTCTTTGCAATAAGAGATTATGGAGCTGAGTTGCCTCGTTGAATGTGGAATTGCATTGCTGATTTTTTGTAGAAAATGTGCTTTGAGGTATACACCCTATGGGTCTTGGTGGCAAATGGGTCGTCGGGTCGGTTTTGGGTCGGGTTATATCGGGTCGGTTCGTATCAGGTCGGGTCATAACGGGTCAGATGAACCTTCGGGTCGGTTTCGGGTTGGGTGGGATCGGTTTTATCGAGGAAATTTTGTGTCGGATTGGGTCGGGTCACAAGCGGTTTTACTTACTTATGGCCATTTATGGGCGTCAGTTCAATTTTAGGCATTATGAGTCGGGTCATTGTCGGATAACAGGAGGTCGGGTCGGTTTCGGGTCGGGTTATATCGGGTTGTGTCGGTTCGGTCGGGTCTGGTCGGGTTTTGTTGACCACAATTTCGGGTCTTATCGGGTCAACGAATCGGGTCGGGTCGGGTTTACCAGCCCTACCTATGGGTGGTAAACCCGTCACTAATATCGTTTTTACTCCCATATTGTATAGACGTTCAAGATTCAATCTTAGTTGATCAACCACTTGAGGGATATATGCTTGCAAATCCTGTCGAAAGATAATAATGGAAATATACAAGAGATTGATAAAGCAAAATTAGTATATTAAGAATATAACAGGCTCAAGACCATGAAGAGCACCAGGAACATGTTAGTCATTCTCACTATTTAATTATAGAGCTGCAGTGACCAATCTGACCATGAATACAAAAATGAAATATATCCCCGTACCTCTACAGTGATCAGACTCATGACCATGCTACTCATGGTCCCGAGACCGTAATATAATTTGATATCGTGGAGTGTTATTCAATCATAATTAATTAGATCGTTACCTGAAGAGAGCCACTCTTATTAGCAAAATATTTAGAGTAGTCGTTACCAGCGAGACTGACATGTGCCACCGAATGTTTGAGGTCCTGAAGAGTGAAAACACCTTGATCAAGAAGCTTTTGGAAGCTATCGATTTGTGAAGTCATATTTGCGTACGGTGCTTGCGTATCAAACACACCAGTTCCACCACATGCAAAATTCATTCCATATCTCAATTGACCTCCTCCTTTGAGTTTCTTGAGTGTTTTCGCAAATGTGTAGAACATTTGTAAATATAACAAGACATTTGATAAGATGTGATTAGGGTTTGTAAATGATAGTTGTGTTGTTGTGTTATTGATGAGGGGTGAACCCCTATTTATATCGTTACAATAGCTTGTACCGTAAGACGGAGATCTACTCCTATTATTCCATAATACTAATCCTACCATAAGTCTAATATTCCCTAATCATATTCCTAATACAATAAGGAATACTTCCTTAATCCTCTAACAACATTTCAGCATTATTAACATTAATTAGATCGGAAACAATATAATTATCGATTGGTCAAGATCGACATACCTAGAAAATCGGTGAAGATACGACCGTCTGAAGACCGGCCAGAAGGCTTTCCCGGATAAGTGACCCCATAGGGTTCTCTCCAAGATTCAGTTTCAGGGTGACGGTTGCATTGTTCCCGGTGTCACCTGTTAGATAACCAACTGAGCCAAAAGTCTAGACTGATGGTTAGAGCACCCACAATGGTTTTATACCTCAACACGCCCCTCACGCAAATGCCCACTTGGGCTTGAAGCGTGGGTAATACTGGCCCACAGATACATACGACTTATGCTGAGCTCATACTGAGACTCCAACACATTGGAGGGGGCTATCAGGATTCGAATTTGAGACCTCAGGATTGCTGAGGCTCTGATACCATGTTAGATAACCAACTGAGCCAAAAGTCTAGACTGATGGTTAGAGCACCCACAATGGTTTTATACCACAACATCAGCATAAAAATCTCCAAACACAAACAACTTTTTCGGTCCATGGTGACGACCAAATGAACAATACACAAATTCAACACCTGAATTTGAGATAGACACCATAAGTTAGCATATATATTATTGTACTCGAATATCAATCTTAGTACATACTCTGTGTAACTAATGCGAAAGAATTAAAATCATAGACAAGACCACCGTAGAGTGTACCTAGAATGTGACCAGGCCAGACCTATTATTAGACCTAGGACTACAGCTTGTCGGTACGTTACCATCTGATTTTTTTTTTTTTTTTTTTTTTTTTTTTTTTTTGGGAGAAAATGAGAAGAGGATTTCCTTAAGATCAGACATGGGAAATAGTCTTAAGGAAATATTGATGTGTATCAACATTTTGAAGAGAATTAAAATTTATACTAACTACGTGAATTAGAGTTGTTAGCCGACGTCAATCATTTTGCGAATAAGGTTTGGTTGTTGTTGTTCAACGTGCAGTATTAGAGTATTATTAAGTCGTAATGATCGATAAGAATCTTCGTTACAACTTACAATAACAAATCAAACTTAAGTTAACATGAATTCTAAACAATCAACAAACAAATCAAATCATATCTCTTTTAGCTATACATACATGTATAAATATGCATCATAAATGTATGATTATTGTAAAGAATTGAAATAAATAAATAGTGAGATTATATGCGTCGATATTGTGTCCTTTTGATTGAATTGATCGACGATGAAGTTGTACTAGTAGCGTAGTTGTTGTATGGTTGGCTGTAGAGATCGAGTTAGGGCTTTCCATCCTGCTTGTGTAGGGTGCGAATCATCCCAGAAAAAAGTGGATTCAGGATTTTCGCACACGGTATACATTTTATTCCCATTTGCGTCTACATTTCCACAAGAGTACGTCGAATTTATGCCTTGGCAACATGGTTTTAGAAGGTTGCCATATAGTCCATTTCCTGCATAAACATAAATAAATAAATAAATTTTATACAAAGCCCGAGATGCACTGGCTACCCCTACCCTACCTCTAGGGTGGTATAAATTATTAGGGCATTACCCCCAAACCTCGAGATTGGGAGAGTGGTAGTTCAACCAACAGATTTACGCTACATAGACATATTTGAAAAGATGGCATGGAGAAAAATAACTTACTTTCTGCAAGCCCTGTAGGTTGTTGAATGATAGATGAGAAAGTTTGGTAGAGATCAATGAGGACGAAAGGCGGTGGCGTCGCCGAGTTACTCGTCTCACTGTTGAGCTTAGTAACAGCTTGTTGCACTAATAGGTTATGAACTTGGGTTGCCTGGTTAAATGTGGAATCACATTGCTGATATTGTGTAGGAAGTGTGCTTCGTGGTAAACATCCTAAGGGCTGTAACCCTGTCACTGATATCTTTTTTACTCCCATGTTGTAGATACGTTGAATATTTAACGCCAATTGGTTTACCACTTGTGGGATAAATGTTTGGAAACCCTAGAGGTAAAAAAAAAAACTTAATTAGTGTAAAGATCGAGATCAATATATATTAAGGCCAGGGTAATATTTGTCGTCGTGCAATGTTGAAGGTATAAACTATTATGGGTGATTTAACTATCAGTCTAGACTTTTGGCTCAGTTGTGAGTTGTGCTAATTTATTTATTATGCCGATAATTTTATTTACGTAGAGAGTTCAAAGTAAAAAAAAAAAAATTGGACCAATTCGATTGATTGTTAATTACCTGAACAGTGCCACCATTGGCAAGGTAGTTAGAGTAGTCGTTACCAACAAGACTGACATGGGCCACGGCATGCTTGAGGTCCTGAGGTGTGAAGACGCCTTGATCAAGAAGCCCTTGAAAAATATCGATTTGTGTAGTCATGTTTGGGTATGGTGCTTTCGTATCAAACACACCAGTTCCACCATATGCCATATTGACTCCATATTTCAATTGGCCTGCTTTGAGTGTTCCAAATATGTATGGTATTGGGGACTTCAATCCTAACGATTTAGCTATACATTTCGTAAACAAAAGAAATTAGTTTCATCAACATTATAAATAAAATCGTCATCAGTCTATAAATATAAATTAAATAATAAAATTGATTTGGTTATAACTTATAATAAGTGATATTAGATTTTCATGTAGATTACCGACAATAATGAATGAAGTCAACTCAAATATACGCCATATGTTACTGATTGATATACTAGTCGACATTTCATAATATTACTTCACTTTCATGAGATATATATACGGAGTATATATATATATATATATATATATATATATATATATATATATATATATATATTCATCCCGAAGAAATTAGTTTCAACATTGTAAATAAAATTGTCATCGGTCATATAGATAATTAAATAAACTGATCGATTCGGCAACAACTGATATTAGAGATTTTCATATTACGGACAATAATGAAAGAAGTCAACTCAAATCAAAATATCGAATGTATATGTAACTAATTGATACACTAAAGGCTTGTTCGGTATCACTAGCGTTTTCAGTTTTTGGTTTTTTTGTGTAAAATTTTTTAGTTAAATAAGCTACAAAATTAACTTTAAATTGTTTGTTTTTCCATAGTAGTCATATTGCAAATGAAAACTGAAAACCACTTTTTTCTGGTTTTCAAAGTCCGCAACTTTAGTTAAAAAAAAAAACTGAAAACTGAAAAAAAAAATAAAAAATGATACCAAACAGACCCTAAATTACTAGTTGCCGTTTCACAATATTATTTCATCTTCATAAAAAAGATTCATCCAAAAGTATGTGAACGATAATACAGATTTGTCTACCGTGGAAGATTAAATTTGCTTGGTTTTGGCTATAGTTAGCTCTTGGCTTCTAGCTAATTGCGTGCTTGTATGTGCTACATACATTATTTGACTTTTGTCTAATAATGTTAAAGATATCCGATTAAAGGTTTCTTGCGGCGAAGAATTCACTACTGAGTATACACACACTGACACACACACTAGATGAGAACGAGGGATTTTTTTTTTTTTTTTTTATATCGTTCTACACGTCGGAAATAGTATTATTACTACCGCTGAATAATTATGAAAATTAAACATTGAAAAAAAAGCATAGATCTTTTCCTTTCATTGTCGTCTAAAAGAGTAGTCATTTCTTTTATAAAAAAGGTTGTCTAGCTATATATTAGCCGAAGCAAATCAACGATAATAAGTTTAGAACTTCACCACAAAAATTCAATTTATTAGTGACTTCGAATTTTCGTATCACCATCGAACTCGATCAAATGGGTCACGTACTACGGTACTATATAGTACTAATAATCTTTCCAAAATTATTTCACGAGATAGATCCATCCAATAATTTCTGATGTATACATGTATATATAGGAGTATATGGATTTTGGTCTTCCATCCAAAAACTAGTTGTTGCGTGTGCAACATTTAAGAGTGTATGTAGGACTAAAGCACTAGCATCCATATATGAAGGTAGGTAAGGTGGAGAAATCATTCTTAAGCTAAAACCAATTAAAAAACATACAGAAATTTTTTGGACTCGTTTAAAATCGGAAGTATGAAAAATATTTTTAATATGACTTTATCTTGTACTTAAGGAAGTAATGCATGTAAAGTTGTAGTGTAATTATTACGGAGTACCTCTCTTTTATGAGAACATGTTTGTTTTAGTGTAGTTTACGACATTTATTTGATTATTACCTTTAAATTTCTGTTCATACTCACTTTTACAAGGATTTATGACAATTAATTCTATTAAATTGTTTTTTCAAATGAATGTTATTTTAATTTGACTGAGTGGTCAATCATATAATAATACGTAAATGTGTAAGTTCATGAATTACTGGAGATATTTTACAATGTTGACTGGGTGAAATATAAATATAGTAATATACATAGTACATACATCACATTACACAAGTGTATTGTGTGTAGTAAGATAATAATGCTATACTCAGCTCCCATCCGTTCGCATTTACACTTTATAGGGCGAACGGATACGTATTTTAAGGTGAATGTATATGTTTTTTTACTAATTTAAGTTCCAAAAAAATTACATGGCGGGCTAGATAAAATATTGATCTAACCCGTCATGCAAAGTTTTTGGAACTTCGATTAGCCGATTAACGTGTACGTCCACCTTAAGAAACATATATGTTGGCCCTAGGAATTTTAAAAGCAAACGGAGGGTGAGTAGTCTAACTTAAATAAGCTTCAACAAATCAAACTTAAATACTGCTTCAAAGTTCAGAGACGCAATTGTACAATACTCCTTAGTTAAATAATAGTTCCTCGAGAATTGGACTAGCTTCTTAACCGGTCATATTATGTGTCTCCTCTAAAACGAAGAATCTGGATTATTATTTAGAGAAAAAGGCTATTTGTATATGGATATACATTTGCAAATGTATATGTATCCATTTTTTATCATATGTCCCACCACATTTCCATTTCTCTCTCCTCAATCTTACCACTTAAAGTAAAAAAAATACCTAATTTACCCTTCATATATGTTTGACAATGTATATTACACATACAAATAGTCTAACTCTTATTTGGATCATACAATAAAAAAATTTTATGCATCATACTTGCAGGAAAGATCATAACATTTTTTAGGGCAAAGTGTAAAATAAATTTATAATTATGAGTACAAAATTGGTTGATTTGTTAAACATATACATCTTGGCATCAAGAATAACATAATTTTAATTAGTTTTAATTTCACAATTTATCGTCATACCATAATTAAGCATTATATGCTTTCAGCTTTGAGTTGAGGTTCTCCAAATTTAAAGTCAAAATCTCAAAGGTAACAAGGAAGATACTTGCTTTCATTTAAAGAGACAAACCTAGAAAATCAGTGAAGATACGACCATCTGAAAACCTGCCAGAAGGCTTCCCGGGATAAGTAACACCATAAGGTACCCTCCACGAGTTGGCGTCAGGGTTACGACCGTTCCCAGTGTCAGCATATGAATCTCCAAAGACAAAAAGTTTTTTCAACCCTTGATGATGGTGGTGGTGGTGGTGGTGATGATGAGAAGAGCAATGCACGAATTCCACGCCTAAAGATTCAAGATAGTCATAAATTCATAATATATAGTTAAGCATGCATATACTTATATTGTTGTACTAGAAGATATCAATAATGATCAATCCATTTTATATTTTATCACGATCATTGAAAAAGATCCATCCAACCTGAAGTTAGTTGTCGGTATCAATGAACAAAAATGATAAATAAATTTCTAACTAATAATGCAAAAAATATGAAATTATTATTATATAGATGATAAATCAATAATATAATTCATGATCGTCATAGGGTAAGATGTAGCAAGACTACTGCAAGACATGTCTCATGTATGCGGTTATAATTACAACAACTCATTACAGTAGTAGTAGAACGATTTTACCCAAAATGGAACGACGGTACGCCCATGCAATAAACAGAACTATATACTAGTATATAACAAGCTACTAAGTACTAACGATAATTTTACGTACCTAACAGCAGTAAGATGGAAGAGCAAAGCAAAAGATTGAACAAAATCTTTTGAGGTTTCATTGTGTTTAATTAATAACTCGGGTAAGAATGAGTTTGACTAAGGAAGAAATTAGATTGGTTTTGTAAGAGGGAATTATTATGCAATCTAATAAGTTCATTAAATGGGCTATTTATAGAGCAAATCATATGTAATATCAATGTGGTAAAGGACGACGACGACCGAAGACGACGCGGATAAAATGCCACCGGCTTCGTTAATATAATGTGAATAAGTTTCATTGACTTTCTTCATGTACGTACTACTTTCTCAAGTGTAACTTGGTTGAATGCTTCGTTATAATCTTATTTTATTTTATTTGAATACTAAAATCGAACCACTATGTATGAGTGGACAATGTCTTTGTTGGAGAAAATGAGTAGAGTAATCCAAATTGTGGAGCATTCTGAATTATTTCTTTAATTAAAGACTTGAGAACCGATCTCCATAATTTTACAATGTCTATCAAAACATATAGAAACGAAAGGAGTGGTTTAACTGTTAATAGAGTAAACACTAATTTGATATATACATATATATACTTCAAAATAGTTGTTGGTTATCTCTCATCGTCGTGGGATGAGTTTAATAATTGTCTCATATCGGGGTTTATAAGGATTCACCTTATATCGTGTTTGCTTTATCTTAAATTCACTAGTTTCGTAAGACTGAGAAGAGATAAATGGTTATTTAGAGAATTGCAACTTATACGAAGACGTTTACAAGTAGAAAATGCACATTAACCTTGTAGTTAGACACCATAAGGAGGCCTATCAGGCTATCAACACCAAGATTATTATCGCCCAGCTGGGCTTCCTATGCCTAAGGATCAAGCCCCAACCCACATGAAATTGAGTTTTTTTTTTCCTTTTTCTTTTTTTTGGTATAAAAGAGCAATTAATGTTGTATAAGCATGGCAGCAAGGGGCGGCGAGGGTGATTCTTGAGTCGGATTCTTTGCAGCTGGTCAATTTGTTACGGTCAAATTCCTTTGCTTCTAGTTATTTCGGTTTAGTCTCTCAGGATGTTTTTCTTTTTTCTCGCAATTTTGAATCTTGTTCTTTTAATCATGTTCGTAGAACGGGAAACAAGGTGGCTCATTTGATTGCCCACTTTAGCTCGATAGAGTATTCCACGGGAGTTTAGGTTGATTCAGGACCTTCTGGTGTACTTGATCTAGTTACTTAGTTTTATAAAATGGTGATGCTAACTTCAAAAAAAAAAAAAAACAATCTCGTCGTGTTACTCCTTGTGTTGTCAATAATTGATTTAGTTAGTTATTTTTTCCAATTGGCTATTTTCAAACTATTTATTTGTTATTACATTTTATAAAACAAGGTCCATCTAAACTACTTGAAGGGTATCAATTATGAAAGTTATTAATTGTCACACCTTAGGCACGACCGCACGAGCAATATCTACAAAAGTAATACTATAGGAGTATAGTATAGTCAATCAGCCACTGGGAATATCATCTCATTATACACTAGTCAGAACTCAGAAGCCAAAAAAAAAAAATGTCGTTAGATATCAGATGTTGTTTATAACGCTACTGGCATTAGATTAGACTTCGTCGACAAAAAAGCAATAAATAAAATTTCGTCCCTAAGAGGTCTGAATAAAATTGCCAAATGCTAAGGGCCCGTTCAGTATCACTGTCGTTTTCAGTTTTTGGTTTTTTAGTGTAAAAAATTAGTTAAATAAGTTACAAAATTAACTTTAAATTTGTTTGGTTCCATAATAGTCATATTGAAAATGAAAACTGAAAACCACTTTTACTGGTTTTAAAAAAGGGGACTTTGGTTTTCAAAAAAACAGAAAACCGAAAACAGAAAATGATACCAAACACGCCCTAAAAAACGCACCTTTTCATGCAAAGCACAATCTGTTTATTAATAGCAATTGCCATACATGTCTTCCAAGTTCCAACAACGTTCTGGCAACTGGCAAGTAGTAAAGCACAAGTAAGCCCGGGAAAGAATACTCGTTCAGTCACATAATTTAAATCTATAACATAGCTGAGTCCACTACACAGCTAAATGCATTGGTGCTTAGATCTAGAGCATGGAAAGGTTATCATGTCGCCGACAGCCAATGTAAATTTAACGAAACAAAAAACCAAGCCCTTGCATCACATCAAAGGCTCTTCCAACTTCATAAGTGGCTCTGGAGCTGTCTTTATAATCGTATTTGCTTCAGTATTTCACAGTTTCAGCTTCATGTCAGACTCGGGAAAAACCGCTCTGCCTCTATGGTTGAAGATCATGAAGTCCAAGTTTTCAGGTAAAGATACAATCCTGCATTCAATAATACATTCATCATCATCAGCTCAATTGTTGTGGGAAATATGACTTGATGCAAATTCCAGCATCATCATCCCCCCCCACCCCCCGAAAAAAAGTTAGTCACTACCAGCAACTTCAAAAGTTCCAGTCTATTATCCCACACCAGTCACAAATTTACGTCAGACAAGATAAGAAGGATAAAGTATACAAACAATGCCACTGCAAGCTAGCTATATTAGCATGATCAGCCACAGCTGTTCAATCAGTCTGCTATTGTTCTGCAGAGCTAGCCCATAATCTGTTAAATAGTGATATGTAGCTTTCACAGGGATGTGGTGAAGGTCGATATTCCAGCGAGTGGACAGGTTTAAGACGACCAAGGACAAGAGGAAAGACGAAGTGTGAAAGCTTAAAACTCCAGAAGCAAGACAAAGTCCAAACAAGAACACAGGTACATCAGGTACAGTATAGAGCACGCATAATCCAAGCTCGAAGAATATTGCACAAGGAAAGACTACAAGTGACAAAGAAATGAAGCAAAACTTATCAAAGAAAAGTCTCACATGGAAGATGTATTTGTTATCGAAAAAAAAAATCATAGGGTTGCACCTTGTCACCTCCCGGTCCAAAAATCTGTGGTTTGAGTGTTTGACATGGCTTAACACAATCATAGTCTTAAGCAAAAATTGCTTTTACAACAATCACTTAGCACGGTGCATAATAAGTCCTCTCCTACCAAACTGCAATAGAGAAGAATGCGCCTAAGTTGATTAGCAGATCTTACGTCTACGGCACTAGCTTACTTGCTCAGTTCCACGACTTACCATCAAGCCCATATCAATAAGAAACATCAAGAATCATGAACAAAAGCTTGTCCGGTGATGGAAAAAACCTGAGTTAAGAGGCCCCCCTCTGCGATTGCTAGACCTAACTTGTATCTCATGACCAATTGATTAAGAAATGACAGACAACACCCTCTGTTGGCCTATGGTTCTTGGTAGAGTTAAATCAGATAATTGACTACAAACCGGCCAACATGTTCTCTTACAACAACAACATCTTTAACCCCAGTGCCTTACAGGCTCCCGCCATAAGGCGGGGTAAAGGGTGGTCGGATGCACTCATGCACGCAAGCCTATTGTGAGATGCTTGTAGGGTGTCTACACCTACCCCTATTGAAACATAGAGAGGCTGCGCATAGATGACCCAAAATGAAAATTGTTTCGAGAATCGCACCGATTGACTTCTACTTCACATAATAAGAAGCACAGACAGTATTATGAGCCATTTTGCTTTATTCCATTATATCCCAACATGTTCTCTTACAGCGGGAGATTAAATTATGAGCTGGAAATGCAGTGAGTCCAGGCATCATTTCTATCTTCCCGGTCAAGCAGCTTATTCTCTTGAAGCAAGAGTATTATTTGCCATTTGTAGGGACTGGGTGTGTCCCGGCTCTGTGATCAAACTTCTACATATAGAAATTTTAATTTGTAAGTAGGCGATGAAGTAAAGGTGTGTGTGGCTTGAGCACAATTCTCGTATTTTTCTGAGAATTCCACATTCTTTAGATGATTATGTTGTACAACAGGTCATTTATTTAGCTCCTGTGTGGGGGCAGCACATGCTTTGAAAGGGGTAACTTGTAAATCTGTAGTTTGATGGGGCTTCTTAATTTACAATGTTTTTGTGCTTCTTTAATTTAATTTAATTTTTTTTCTTGACAAAGCTTTTAATAAATTGTATTTTCTTAAAAAAAAAAAAAAAAGAGAGACAACCCAAGACATTAGGAAAGGCCAGCCATGACGAGGTTGTATCTATTACTCTCAATGTTGATAGGACTTACCTTATTTTCCTGATGCCAATCACAAACATAATATAATTTTCTCAGCACTTAATAACAACACAACATTAATTAATTCCGGAAAAGTGGGTGACTGAAGGATAGAAGCTGTGAGTAGAGACATTCCAAGATTTATATCATATCCAAATTTGTAAACTCGTAAGAGATGGATATAATAGTGACTAAACATTGACACTGACACACTGTTGTTTAAAGAAAAAAGGTAATGTTAGTAGCAAGAGAGAAAAATGGGACTCAGATGTCCAAACTCCAAGTTAGTAAAGTACTCGTACTTCAAAAAGCTAAAAAGTAGCCCGCCATATGCTCTCAATTTAGCTTCTATCTTTTTCTCTGTATTTATACCCTACCACTAATAATTTTACCAATTTGATTATGAATGGACAGAACCTTGCTCCTATTCCTATTCCTATGGCAAACCTTTGCCTGCATACTGCACATGTCAGACCACCAACTAATGCGTACACTTGTTAAAATCAAAGCTGAAAGAATACCACCTACCCCATACATCCGAGTGACAGAGAGCTATTCTTAGGTGTCAGGGGCAATTAGTTACATCTGCTGCATAGTGGGAGCTCCCTCCTGCTCTTTTGATTTTACAGATGGTACATAGGTGTTTGAATTATTCAGAATACTAAGTCTAAGACAACGATTTTTTCCCACCTTCCATCATCCTTGAGTCATCCAAGAAAACCTCCCCGATCCTCTGTTACCCAAAGTCGAATCATGCCTTCTGAAGGAACCTAAGATTATAGCTTCTGTAGCTGAAATATAGAAATTATTACCCAAAATCTGAGGTCCTGTTCTGTGGAAAAGAGTACTTTCCTGTAATGGATGGGGAAAGGGGAATTCCATTCTAAAACTATAATGTCTATAGCATGCAACTAGCCAACTATGCAAGTATAGAATCTGCGATTTCATCAGATCATCACCATGTCACTGTGCTGAAAGTGCTTCTTGTGCTTGCCTCAGCTATCCACACAAACCCTTGGGTACCTCACACATTCTCAACTCTCAACTCTCAACAGATTTATTCTTTCACAACTAGGAAAATAAAACTACTTCTTCGAGGATCATCTTCACCAAGCAGATCCAGAGAAATGTACCTTCACATGCATCCACAAGGGTACAGAATAGAACTTGGATGTAACTAGAATTCATTACCTAAGTTCTGATCCAAAAATTCATGCTAGCTCGCCAAATACTTCGCACCCTTGCCAATTTAAAAATACACACTTCCTTTCAGGAGTTACTATAATAACCCACAATAGGAAGGAAAATAACCAGGAGAAGCATCAATAAATCCCCGATCATGACCTTAAATAGTGTCATCAAAACTTCCATGAATAATTGAATACAGCAGGTTGAGTTAGGAACTGTCGGAGGAGAGGAGTTAAATTTTATCCTCCACCCCGTTAGTTAATGCAATAATATTATCATGACTACCTTATGTCAGTAGTCTGCTTCAACTCTATCCAATCCAAACCCCTCCCCCCCACCAAGAATAAGTGTCATGAATCCAATTACCTAAAGAAATCAGGTAGATGAATACCCAATGTTTCGAGAAGATGTTCCACAATAACCTTACTCCTGTTCAAACCTAACCTAACCAAACTCTCGAGGCCTATCAGCTACATCTTGGACTAAGGCGTATATAGATCACTCGTATCCACGACTTCAACTCTCAATCACGGAATTACCAATGCCACACATCTTTATCCGGGGCAGAGGGGCACAAGACCGTACATTTATAAGCAGCACTACCATCACTAATCAAGGTCAACTAAGCTAAGCTTGAGCAAAGCTCCACTAGAAATCGAGCGCATAAGTAAATAACACCGATCACTAGCAATCCAAAAACATCCACGACAAATCGAATAGCGAAAACATATACAAAATCTGAAGAATTATATTCACCTGTTCTCATCAGAATCAGGGTGAATAGATTGAAACTTCCCGGGCACGGTCAAGCCGGCGTAAATGCACAACAGAAACCCTAAGATCAACTCAATTACTACCTGCCAAATTATTTCCATATAATCATCACAAAAGAAAAAAAAACTTCAAAATTGAAATCAACGAAATTCAAAGATTCATAAAGCACAAAACTTTGTAACTTAAAGAAGAAGCTAACATTTATAGGAGGTCCTGAGAATTCTTCCTCAGTAATCTTCAATACTCCTCTATCTGCAAATTAATAATTTGAAGCACAAAATCAGATTAATTGGCAATTAAATTAAAGAAGAAGAAGAAAAAAATTAACAAATTGGAAGAAAAGAGAGGGGGAGAATTACATTGAATGGTGGAGTATGCGGCATGAGAGAGAATCAGAAGTCCGAGAAGACCGACTGTAAACCCTAATCCCATCTCGAATTTCTTCAATTGAATTGGGGATTTTTTTTATTTCAATTGAGTCGATTTTTTTAGGGCGTTGATAGTGAGGAGTACAGAGATTTCCTCTTTGTGGAGACTGGGTGTAAGATGCGTAAATACGTCGTCGTTTTGAGCCGATACTAACTTTCGGGGAGACCTCACTTGACTAGACTACGTAACACCAAAACGGACACAGAGCACGTATGCGTAACTGCGTAAGTGCAGCGTGTGTGTGATATATAGTATCTCAAAAGATACAAAACATCGAGTATATTTGAAATTTTGATAATTCGATGTTTTTTTAATGTGTGCCTTGATCGTTGATTATTTCAAGAACTTAATTTCAGAACTTATTTCATCCAATACACTCTACTAAACAAATTTTGTTGTCAAGTGACAAAATAGTATTTTTTTTTTTTTTTTATCAAAAAACGTTTTTTAAAGTACACTTTGTTAACCAACATTTTTTGTCGAGTTTATAATTATGAAGTTGAGTAAAAGCTCCCGTTGAGTTTGTATTTATAATGGAGTCAAATGAAGGATAAAATCAATCAATCCAAAAACTGCGATGATTGACTAGGAGGGATATAACTCGTATTAGTATCAGAATCCGAACAAGTTCACAGCCAGAGTGTTGCTCACATACATATGAATTAGATCAAATCCTCTGTAGTTATCTCACCATGTACAATAAAATTTCACTTCTCAGGTAAACCAAATGTCTTCAAGCCTGCAGAGATTAGAAGTGCCAAAACCAGATTAATTAAGAAGGCTTCTCGTAAGTATTCTGCTCCCTGAACTCTGCAATGGCAGTTCTGATCATCTCAGCCGCATGAGGTTGCACGAGGAGGTGCGTGCCATCCAAGGTACGGATTATAAATTTCTGGTTGCTTGGTAATGAAGCATTCATATTGATGATAAACGTTTGCATAGGTATATCACTGCAAGATAAAACACACAATAATTTGTATCAGTTGAACATTCTTATGCATGCAGACATGCAGTGTGACAACAAGTAACTCTCAGGAGCAAATGAGCACGAGCACGAACACTCTTATGCGTAATATCACAGCATACTGATTGCATAATATCACAACAGGGACAGGTTGTCCTGTCTAGCATATATAAACACAAGTGCAGGCATACTGATTGCATAATATCACAGCAAAGCATAAGGCAATTACATTAACAATAAATCAGATACATCGGTCTCGCTCAAGAAACTGGAAACGCATCATCAATGAAAGAAATAAAGAGAGACATTGAGAAGCATAAGTTGAACCTTGAATCAGACATTCCAAGGTGAATTGAAGCAGAAACTAAGCTCTAGATTTGTATCCTGCAGAGCATACATAGGTCTCTAATATGTTCTGGACCTAAATGATGGTTAACAATCAAGGAAGAAAAGACCCGTGATCTTGGAAGACAATATAAGAGCACCCGCAAGAAATTACACATTTATGAAATTAGTGGCCATCTCCATGTTAAAACACACAACACTTTTGAAGATATCAGGAGGGGATGTATAATACCAGGTTATCAAGAGCCCTTTTGTAGCGTTCACCATGACAGTGTAATTTTAGTAGTTTCAGCTGTAGGACACGAAGAAAAGCAAAAAGTCAATGTCAGTTCAATCAACAACAACAACAATCAAGCCTTATTCCCAAAATGAAATGTCAGTTCAATCAAGCTAGAAAAATGTATGTCATAGAACAATCCACTCAATCAGTTATTGACACAAAACTAATAATGGCACTGTAGTTATCTTAACAAAAAAGCAGATGACAAAAGTGTGTCCTGGACAGCTTCGTTTAGAAACAAAATAAGGAAGCTAAGTTTCGCCTACGGAAGATTGTTTAAGATCAACAGAAATAACAGGTACAGGTTGAAGAAACAAAGGAAAGAGCACAGTGACATAAAGCCATTCATCTTCACACCAAAGCACACTTCCCTTTAGGAGTATAGGGTTTCCACCAAAACATTTGAAGAGTCTGTACATTATAAGAAATCTCATCTACTGAATTCTTTCCTTTTGTTTCTAGAAATATGTTAGTCAAATATGAAGCCGAACTACAAAGGCAAATTAGGTAGCGCATGCATTGTGGTGAGGAAACCCGAAGTAAAGGACCTTGCTCTTTTGTAAATGGCTCTTGGAACTAACCTCAACCATAAAAATGTTTAAGCTGTGAGCTACAGCCAAGACTGTGGAGCTGCAGTTTGCAGTATTGGTGAGGCGGGGGTTTGTCTTGTGCAGGAAATACATGAGACTTTTTAAACGATTACGGCTTGAATGTATGAGATTGTTCTAGAGAGAGGGAAAAAAAAAACCAATCAAAGAACATTCAGATCAAAAACTCTCTTTGGACCTATCTCCACTTGCTCCCTTACTGCTAAACACACACCAACAGAAACCAGGGCTACAAGGACCTCAAATCCGTACAAGAATAGTTCGAGATCAGAGTCAAAAGGCTGATGATGAAAAGGTGGAAAACAGGAAAAAAAAGTCTACTGAATTTGTAAGGGGCTAAAGTATTGGACTGTAACACCGTCATTCTGCACAAATTCAAATAGTCCTGTTCTAGAAAGATTATAGAGTTCACTTTAGCTCATTAAAGATCTTCTGTTCCTGATTCCTCTATATGGAAAAATTTGTTTAAAATTTTCATTTTTACAGACTAATTAGGCCTTACCATAAAGCTAAAAGCTAAGAGCAAGAAAGAATGACTGAATCCTCCCTTCGCGAGTATTAAAAGTTCAGAGGAAGACCAAGCAGTGAATTAAGACTGCAGAGAATGTCCAATACAATCAAAGTAACCTATGAAAAACTCTTCATTTTAACAGCCTACTAAGTATAAACCAAAATCTGGGAGCAAGAAAGAATAGCTAAAGTCCTCCCTCGCCGATATTAGAACATCATAGGAAAACCAAGCACTCCATTAACAGTACACAGAATGTTCAATTCGATCAAGTAGCAATACTACTACAACATCGAAAACAACAACATGACCCTACTGCCTCGAACGCTACCACCTATGGTTGCCGGTACCCTATTGCCTCGAAAGCTACCACCTATGGTGGTTCAGTCTGGGGTCATATGTACGCAGCCTCACACGAAAATTAAATCAACATCGAGTGACAGCTACTTCACATCTTATACAAAACCCCACATAAACCTATCACACAAGACACAAGAAACAGTCTTTCTAACCTAGACGACAACGACGACGACAACATCAACAACAATTCCCAAAATGATTTGGGGTCGGCTAACATGAATCGTCATCTGTACATTGAAAATTTCTCTAATACCCATGTCGCAAAATTGATCATAATTTCATAAATTTCCACAATTATACTTTTCTATAATCCTAAAAATTGAACAAAACCTAACTTGGTGGGAACGAAGAATTCCTTTTTACGTTTCGTTTGAATTCCTCCCAGGAGAAACTAACTTTCAATTTCATTAGCATGGACAATCATATTTTATAGTGTACAACAACTACGGAAAAATTAAGGTAAGTCCCGTATTTCCTGACAATAATCCGAATAACTTAGCTTACAAGATACACCCGAAGAAACATACCAGATTAATCAATGGGGTCCACGTCGGAGATGCGGAGGACGGTGAGTGTGAGTGAAAGGGGGGAACTTTTTTTGGGGGGGGGGAGAGGAGGTTGATGAGAGAGAATTGGTTTAGAGGGTAATTTGGGAAATAAGGAACTAGATGTGGGAACTGGGGAAGTAGAGTAAAATTAACGATTTAACGGTCAAAAGTTGGAGGGTATTTTTGTCTTTTCACTTGTTGTGCAGAAAGCCCCTATCTTTCTCTCAACTGGGGTTCCTTTCTGAGCAAACTCCACTGAAATTTTGGGAGAATTAATGTCGTGGGTAATTATTTTCATCCTGTTTTCTTTTTATTGCTTGATTATTTTCATGGGTTTATACTGTATGATTTTTGAGAGGATTTTTTGGGTTTTTTTTTGTTTTATTTTTTATTAAATGGTTGGTGTGTATTTTGTGGGGTTAATTTTGTTTTATGCTCTAATATTTTTACAGTTTTCAAGTGGAAATGGCGCAATTTAGTACATTTAATCTTGTGCAAGGGAAAATATTTGGTCATAATCATAGGTTTAATGGGTTTTCAAGAAAACCCAATGTGTTGGTTGAGCTAAAGAAGTCATCCTTATATCATGGGAATTCAGCCAAGTTCCCTGATTGTGGAGGTCTTTCGTTTTTATGGCCAGGTGTGTATTTTTCTATAATTATTCAGTAATTTCTGTGTTTTCGCGGCGATTATAATGTTATTTTGATACTGTGGTTATATGGTACATGATAGGGTCTTTGGAGAGGCTGAGGTATGGTTTGGGCGTGGATGTTTCGTGTAAGGTAATTACTGTGATACTGATTTCACTTGTTTACTTTCGTTCCTTCTGTATATTACGTGTTTAAAAGGTGTCGTGTTTTATTGTTGTTTTTTGAGTGATTCTTGTGTTTGGATGGTTGTATTTGTTCTGAGGTTGGAAAAAGATGGATACTTTTTATCAATGTCATGAACACAGAAGCCGTAGTGAAAGCAGAATGCCCATCATTTTGCTGTGATTGATTTCCTTACAGCGGTTTGATAATCCAAACTGGTTTCTTAATGGAAAAAAGAAATTAAGGAGGGATTTACGATTGTCTAATAATCGAGATAGTGTAACTTGCTCATCTTCAGACTTTAGACTTTAGAGGATGGTTCTCACATGTTTTACCCTTTGTTGAGCTTATTTGTGTCATAAGAAGCTCTAGTGCTCATGTTCTCGCGAAAGAGCCAGTCTGTTCTAGGCATAGTGTCGTTATTTGTGATTTGTAAACAAAAAAACTCATCTCTAGTGGCTTTAAACTATGCAACACAAGTCATTGTCGTCACAACTTGACCAAATAAGATTCGAAGTCCCCCCCCCCCTTGAGCCCATGAAGTCTCAATTGCCCTTGAAAGAAAAACTGGTTACCAAGGTGATGGTCTAAACGCTTATAGACATAGAATAAGCTCCTTCATTTCAAGATGTTGGACAAACTTATCTCATATCAGTAATATCACTTCAAGGTGTTACAAATGTCCGTGGTCAAACCTAGGCTGCCATCCGGTCTTCTCTTGGTGTGATTTATGCTCCAGTGTGAAGCTAGGTCATACAAATTTTTGTCTTTGAAATTTTTATTTGCACTCTATAACAATTACAGATCATACGACAGCATCCTGTTCTGATTCCTATATTTATTTGGCTATTTGCTAACAATTTTAAGGTTTTAAATTTCTGGATTATCTTGCACTCGTAGAAAAGTTGTCATAGAGCAAGATTCCATCTTTCATTTCTAATTCTTTTTACAATGATGCGTGTTGATGGTTCTAAAACATGGAGTATTAAATTGTTCCTAGGCCAAAGTTCTTGAGAGGGAGGAAGTCTTTCCACCCATACAAACTCTTCGGAGATTTCCTGTAGAAGAGCTTTACTCAAAGACTGTCTTGGTCAGATTTGATTCTTCCATCTTGCTTCATTTCAAACTGGACCAAACATTTTCAATAAATTCCAGTGCATATTTGACCATCAAACATATACATAAAGCTGGAGCGAAGATAATTTTGATCAGTAGCTGGAATGTCAAACAGAATGCAGATAATCTCTCACAGGAAGCTGTGGCAGGTATTACCTTGGCAATAGTCTTCCACTTATTCCTGAAATGCTTACACATTCTTATACTTGCTGAAACTCCTGAAAGTTTAGGGAACATTTATCTTCAATAGTATGACTGATGTGAAGAAAAGATGGGACCGACTTTTCCTCCGAAGTATAATATGGATGAGCTCTTTCATTGAAATGATATTAGTAAAATGATAAAGAAACTCCCACTTTCTATATGTCAAAGTTGGTTGCCTACTCCCCCCTAGATAACTGGAGATTGCCATGAGAAGTAATTCCCCTCATTGCCACCCAATTTGAAAATATGGGATTGACTTCCTATTGTTCAAAACCTCACGGGGAAGTTCCTCTCTCCATTGTCCCAGTATACAAGACAACCTCTAAGAAACTAGCGAGGAGGCTAGGAGGACTCACGGGTCACAAGAGAATCTATAACACTTGCCTAGTTCAACGTGACAACAAAAGCTGGTGCTCCCTCTTCGTATATGTGATAATGCCTTCTGAATTGTTTAATCATATTTTGGACACCCCCTTCATGAATGCTGACCCTGCACACTGATAATGATTTATAGTATTTTAAAACCACACTTTTGGTGAAGAGATACTTATCAATTTCAGTTGTCATTGTTTGCAGAATTTCTGTCATCCATCCTCGAACTGAAAGTTGTCGCTAGTAAACACATTTTTCTACATCAGCAGCCAATGATGGAACAATTTGAGCTAGCAGATATCATCCTTCTTGATAATCTTTCCAACTACAAACAAGAACTTGCCAACAGTTCAGACTTTGCTAGGAGATTAGCATCCGGGGTTGATATATTTGTCAATGACTCATTTTCGTCGGTTCACAAGATTCTTGCTTCTACTGTTGGAGTGACTCAGTTTTGTTGTGTATGTCTTGCCGGTTTCTATTTTGAAGATTACCTGAACAAACTGAAGAATATCGCAGAGTGTAAAAAGAGTCCCTATATTGCAGTTGTAAGGCCTTCGTGCACCTGGTTTTGCCCCACCTATATGAATCTCGGTTAATTTTCAAGGTGCTTGCAAGATCATTGTTGTTTCTCCATCTGGTACAGGTAGGAGGTGGAAACATTACTGATAAAGCAGCGGCTTTGTACTTTTTAGCTTCTAGATGTGATGGCCTAATTTTTGTGGGAATGATGGCCTTTCAAATCATGCGTGCCCTGGGATTTCCTGTTCCTTTAAATTTGGCCGAACAACAAGGCGCCAAAGAGGCTCTGGAAGTAGTGAAAATTGCTAGAAATAGAGGAATACCTATTCTTCTTCCGAAAGATTTTTGTTGCAAGCACAAACACTTGCAGATCAACCTGAAAGTATTCTCTGCACAAAACATCTTGGAAGGTTAGTTTGGTTTATATATTAATCTATCAGCCTTGATAATTAGTTGTTCTCAACAGTCTTTTTGACCTTTGTTGTGTCTGGAAAAGAACTGGGGTTAGTTTTATTTTTTACCTTCAGAGAAAAATACTGAGAAGTGCAAATCACAGGGGATAGGCAGTTGCTAGTTCAGTTATCAGTGTCAGTTGGCAACTTACCAAAAGACATAAAAACTTTACTGTGAACCTACTCCCCTGAACTAACCCAAGAGAGTATCCAGTAAGCATGATTCAGACTTCAGTACATGATTATTCATGCTAAATATGACTTTTTGTCGAACAACAAACTGAACTCTGTGATTCTTTGTTTCTTCTAGACTACAACGGTAGCCACCGAGCTGTAGGACATGTTTGAACCTTTATGACCAACAGTACCAAGACCTACTTTTGCCTTCGGCTTATCGGACACTTACTTCAGATGAAAACTATGAACATCTTTGTACATTTCTTGAAGAAAAAATTAGATTGAATGTTTCTGTCCACAGCATGATCTTCTTGTTTACATTTATTAGGATTATATGTGCAAAAATTGATCATGCCGTGGCCCGTGGACAGTTAGGAAGCTTCTAAAAGCCTAGTCTTGGAAGATCGTTACCTTCCATCACCAAAAACTGCAAGAATTTTGAATTTACTACACCTTACTTAAACATGCAGCATACACCAGACAATATCGTTATTGGTTACTCTTCTGACTTTCGGTAGAATTGAAGTTATGCTCATTTTCTGTTTTCTTTTTAAGATTTCTGTTGGTTGAAATAACCGACAGCATTTTGGGGTGAAGAGAGAAGGTTTTGATTTGTCCTTTGGACCTTGGAAGTTGATTAAGCACGAAGAAACCTTAAAAGCGCACCCCATCTTGTTGTAGTTTTTTCTTATAGGAGATTGCAGTTATTTTATTCTTAGTGTAATAGTCAACTGAAACATTCCAGGTCATTCTCTTGCTCTACTCCATTACTGTTTAAAGTTCTAATGCCGGCCAGTTTCTTATATGAACTCTGTCCAGGCCATATCCTTTCTGTATGATCTCTCCCTAATTAGGGTAGGATAATTTCTCAAAATTTTCTGTAACATCCATTGGTAGGTTGGCAGCCTGTCGATCTTGGACCAGATTCGTTTGCTGAGATTGCCTCTTTTCTTTCAGGATGTAAGGTGAGGTATGATGCATTTTCAACTTTAAGCTGAATTTACTAGACTGCCGGTTACAGGATAAAGGTTGGCCCAGTGGTTAAGTGATCAACCTTGCCTAGGAGTTTTCCATGGTTCAAATCCCAACCCCGCGGCTTAGCTGCTCAAAAAAAATGTCAGTGAAATTGAACTGCAAGGACTCAATGTATGTCAGAATTAGTAATTTAGATCAAGTTAGCGGTAATCAATGGAAAACCTGCTAATTAAGGCAGATTGGCTCTATGAGGTCAAAACTGGCTGAGAGGTAAAAGCTTAACCTTAGTGGTCAGCAAGTACAATGATATTACAGAAGTAGTAGAGCTTATCCTGATTACAATGATTTTTAGAAGCACTGACCTTTCCTCTGCAGACTTAGTGGTCTTTCTTTGCTTCCCATCTTGCCAAAGTTTCACCCTTGTGTTGTAGCATGTGTAGTTTGCAGTGACACTGGAACAATGCTAACTATACCTTGAATGGCACACTTATAGACGGTTATGTTCATCTCATAGAAGTACAAGATACTTTATATCCGAAAGTCCAAACTTCCGTACCCCTCTTGGAGTAGAAGCCACTCTGTAGGCACTCTGTGATGATAAACTTGTTGTGCTTCTCCCTCCCCTATGAGGGTTGTATGTTGACTCATGCAACAGCTTTTAATTTGCAGTGAAACCATCTGTAATCTCCTGGACCTATGAAATACTTGTTCTAGTGAGGTTTTGTACAGTAAATTACCATGCCATGATCTCAAACATTGCTTTCTCCTTCAGAAAATTATGTGGATAGGTCCTCTGAAATTTGGAGATTCTGATCAAGACGCTGATGGAGCATCTAAACTAGCTCTTATTCTTGATAATCTAAGCCAAACTGACTGTCATATCACAATCACCGGTCATGTAGCCTGTGAGACAGTCCTTAGAATTTCAAGATCTGCTTCAAAATATGATATGATTGAGCCTGCGTCTGTTGTTTGGGAATTCTTGAAAGGAAGAATTCTTCCGGGGCTGCTGGCGCTGGACAGAGTATGTTCTATTTATCCCCCTATTTTCAGTTATTCAATATCAAAATAAACCATCTTTTTATTTTCTGATGTGATGTAATCATACCTATTATGTGTAGAACGTGATGGTTGTGATTTTCATATTTCAACTTGAATCTTGTTATCGTATAAAATTTGTGAAAAATGTTCACTGTTATAGTGGCTCTTTCTTCAAAGTTTTATGTATATACTTCTCAGACAATTCTATATCATGCCACCTTATACAATTGTTTATATTTGTGAATTAGTGCTCTGCATGGCTAATAATATCTACAAGATTGAGTGACATAATACTTAATAAAGACCCATTTCATTTGCAAATTGCAATTGATGGCCACAATTTTTTATAAGGGAAAATGAAATACAACTGTTTTCACTCCTACACCCTGTGAGCTGCAATTTCATGCAAAATGGGGATCACCGGGATTGCACAGGATCTATGCTGATCTGACCACATCAGAAAAGGAACAACTGGCCACTTTCTCACTTCTTCCTTTGTTATAGAATTCTTCAAAATTGAATATTTTCTTTCTTGGGAAATTCAAAGTATTTGTTTCGAGGATAGTTAGCAATCATCTATCTCTAGTCTTCGTTATTCCCTCAGTGTAACCTGATTGTATATTGGGATTTGGTAACCACGAAATTATATTTCGAATCAACGTCTGTCCTTCACAAATGGTTCATTGTTTTGTGAGCGGCAAACTCTCAGGAACTGTGCTCTTAATTTCGTCATCTGCATATTTGGTGGTACACTTGTACCACAATATAGAAGTACTAATGTGAAACAAGTAGATTTATTTGTCTCCGATATTTAGTTGAGATCGACTGATATGCAATTTCACTACAATTTGCAGGCCTACCCATTTGAGATAAACTGGGATACAGTTTACCATGATCCTACTCAGCCTCTGGCAGTTGATATTGGAAGTGGTATATTTATGTGCGTTATTTGCTTCTTTCCATATCCGTTATTCCTATTTCAAATCAGGAAATTAGAATTTATCTCCCCGAACTCTTCTTTCATCTGCACTATAGCCACAAAGCTCATTTTGTCAAGTCAATTTCACCTAATAAGGACTATAAGTCCAACTTAGATGTGAGATTGTGTGTTTGCAACTGTATTGTCATTTTGGTGGAGCTTTGATTCTGGAATCTGAAAGCCAAGCTTTAAAGTTTAAAGGCTTCGGCTTCAACTCTTTTCCTGAGTTAACTTGGATAGTTAGTTAGTGTGACTTGTGATATTTCACTGAGAATTGATTGCATAGATACCCTTTCCCGAAACAGCAGAATGAGAAGGTGGTGGTTTTTTTACTTTCTGCATTTCATCTTTGTGTATGTTCCAACAGGAGGCATTCTTCTCTTTTTTTTTTTAATGTCAATCTTGTACAAATCTCTGTTTCTTGCTGTAGGAAATGGATTGTTTCTAATGGGAATGGCTAAATCACGCAAGGGTTTGAATGTTTTGGGCTTAGAGATCAATGAGAAGGTTCTTCATGTCAGCCCTCCTTCATTTCAAGGCATAGCTTTGCTTTCGTTTCACTTCTGTTTTTCCCTCACTTGTTTCATTATTCGTATATTTCAGTTGGTGGTTCGTTGTCTGGATTCTGCACGTCGATCAGGACTGAAAAACCTGTACGTATAAGTGCTTCATAGTTAGAAAGTGCCTTTTTCTGAGCAAATTGATTCTCTGATTAATTAAAATTCCATTCAAGCCAGGCATCGGTATTCCTAGATTTGTCATATGGTGTTGTAGTGATGACACTAACCTATGTGATTGCCAATTGCATAAACTGCCTTCAATTAACCCCTTGGAATATCCTAAACCAATTGCATTTAGCTACAGTCATTACTGATAGCTAAAATCGGGATGTTAAAAGAAAAATCCTGCATCGAGTTTGTCTTCTATGGATACATTGACAACATCTTCTGGAAAATTGTGAAGCCATTATAATGGAAACAATCAAGTTTGAAAATTTTGCCCCATTTTCATTGCACTATGATAAACTGTGAAGTGGCTTTGTTATTGACGGTCTAGAACTCTAGAATTCTCTATGTTTTGCTTTACATTCAGCAGCCCACTTCCTCTGGTTTACAATCCCGTGTTTTGCTTAATTTTCGCAGAATTATGGCTTGGCTGCAGCCCTTTGTTAGGCCATCATGCTTAATGTGTCTTTTCTCTAAGTGGCAGACTTGTCATGTTTTGTGCATTGTCTAATCATCTTCTGCGGGATTTTCTGTTTCTCCAGACACTTCATCGCAACAAATGCCACATCATCATTTCGTGAGATTGTATCCAGCTATCCTGGACCAGTAGAGCTGGTTTCGATTCAGGTAAGTTGAAGCTCTGTGGTAATGCTGGTCGGTAGAGTTAAAACAATAGTGCTTCTAAGTTCTGACACATTTATTCTCTTCGATTACTACATTTAACAAGTATGGATTTACCGATTTCTAAATCTGCACCAGTTAAAGCCGTACTTCTGTTTTGTGACTACACGTTAAAGTTATGAACTTACCGACTTCTAAATTTGCACCAGATGCTCGTCCTTTTTTTCCTCTGGCAAGATTAGGTTCGTGCTTATGCATAGATTGTACCGTTCTTCAGATGGGTGGGCTGTATCCACTAATCGTGTGAAACCATTCCTGCTACCTTTTACTTGCCTTTCTTCCAAGATAGATTTGTTGAATTTTTAACCAACACCTTCAAGTTGACAAATTCATCATAATTTATCTTTTGATGTTTATCTTCTGAATCTCTGATGCATAAGGTTTTTTCTTTTCTTTTCTTTTCATGGAAAAATTTGCATAACCTCATTCATAAAACTTCATTTCTTACGTTACTATAGTTGAGTGATTCTCTCTGGCAGTTTTTCTTTCCCAAATGTTTTAGGTTTTACTTTTGTGGACACTGAATTGTCTCATATGTTTGAAATTTTCTCATGAATTCTTATTCTAAAAATTTTTGATGTTCTGTTTAGTGTCCAAACCCTGATTTCAATCAGCCTGAGCATAGATGGAGGATGGTGCAAAAATCACTAGTTGACGCGATAGTTGGTGAGCTAGCTCCTGGAGGAAAGGTATCATTGATTTTTATAGCTCAATAGAGGCAAAACAATTGTCTAAATATTACATGATGCACAGTTCATCTTATAATTATCCTCCTGCGTGCGGTCCTCGCAGAAAGACTCCTGTCATCATGTGTGCACTAGCATTTCTCAACAAACCCTCCCCTCGTAGAAGTGTTTTATCTGACGCATCAGCCCCTATATCTTCTGGGGAAAGCTAAGTAGCCGCCCTAAAACCCATTGACAGCTAAAATTACATGTTCTGTCTTCATTTAATCATGCATGCCATCCCCATAACAGTATAAAAGCAATGTAATGATCTGTCATTCTGTCTGAGTGTTTTATTGTTTATCTCTCGTTTCTTCACCAAATTGTGTAGGTGTTTCTTCAATCCGATGTTGAAGAAGTGGCGCTAAGGATGCGCAAGCAGTTCTTAAGCGAAGGGAAGCAGAAGCTCGCAATTGTATGTGACAGCAATGATGCTGCAGTAGATTCTGATGGATGGCTGAAGGAGAACCCTTTCGGAGTGCCGTCTGATTGGGAGCGACATGTCCTTGCTCGTAACGCTCCCATGTATAGGTTAATGCTTTGTAAAAGAGAGAATGTCATGTAGAGCAATCTTGCCATGTATGTAAAATCAGAGTACAGATACTTTTTCAGTTTATATACTGAGTTTTTTTCTTGAAGTAAAGTCACATTAGTAGTTGTTAGCTTATGTAGATGATTGTATCAGCTTTGATCAATTTGTATCATCAATGTTTGACTATGAACTCATTTTTCCCCTTTTATAAAATTATGATTATGAATGGTGATATTTATTCTCTGTGACTCAAATCAGTAGTATTTTTGGTTTTGATATCAAGTATAAACTAGAGGCTCGATTTGCTCACAATGTTCAATTCATGTTATAAAAGCATGCGATTGTTGTTGTAGAATATATCTCTTTTTCACGAGTGGTAGTACTAAACAAAATATCCACACATTTCCTGGTCAATTTTGAGATTATTTTAGAGGACAAAAAAAAAGTAAAACCGAAAGACATCCACTTCAAATCGTGCATTTGTTTACAATGTTGGGTCGTGTAGTTGATTCGAACATTCCAACTCAGTGACTCTGGTTGAAATCTTTCTTCTTCTTTTTCTACTTATCATGGAAATTGAGAATAAATGCTAGTGTGGACCGATAGCGAGCTATGGTCGATCTCTTAAATAACAATTTATTTTAACTCCATAGTTGCTTGATTTGCGATGATAAACCTCATGTTCAAAGTGGACATCAAGACAAAACAAATTGAAAATCAGATCCAATGTTTGGAACAACAACAACAAACTAACTAAAGTCTCCTTCTTTATTTCTAGTTCGGTTTTTTATATCGATTTTTATTATTTTTCTTTTCATATGAGTACCACTAGTAATTTTTCCATTCCTAGTGAAAGACATGACTAATTATTTTTCGGTTTCGCAATACTCCGTATAATGGAAAAAAGAGAAGTAAAATGATTCATAAAACTGTTTGTACTTCTTATCTTGTGATAGTTGGTACGCTTCTCGAAACACCTTCCATCATGGGTCATTCACGTACAGTCTCTCAATCTTTCAATACATAAAGTCGAAAATGCATAAAATACCGTGACACCGAACCACCCGTAAAGTCGTAAACGTAGTCAAAGAGAACCCAAAAATTTAAATGCAAACCGGTTTGAGGTTACTCAACACGATCTCTTTCGATTCTAAGAGAGTTAATTAGGGAATCGAATAATTACTGTTTTCTTTTTATTTAGTAGCGTAAAGCAGTCGGTTCTTCAAATTAATTGCCCAATTTCAATCCTACTACAATTTCCGCCCAAATCAATTTTACCAACTTTCCAGGTAAATTCCAAGTCTACTTTTCGTATAATTAGGTCGAATTTTTCCTTTCTATTTGATCGAATTCCCAATTTCTGCTTATTTTATATGCTAAATTATAGGTTTAAAAAATCTAGGTTAAAAATTTTAGGTTTTAGAAAATTGAAGGTGAAGTTTTGTAGAGTTGTTGATTATGATTAGAGTTGCTGAAGATAAAATTTCAATCTGATTGCAATTTTTGTAGAAATTTTCACTTTATTCTGATTGTTATTGTATTTAAACGCAATTGGAAACTTTAATTAGAAATTTGCGTTGTTATTAATCGAGAATTATCGATTTCGCGTCCGGAAACTTTCGTTTCGAAGAGGCGTAATGTTGAAGATAGTCGAATTATGTATGTTTGGTGTTTGTTTTCCTTTCGTAAATGTGCTGCATTATCAATCTATGGTGTTCTAGGTTGGTTGTTGAATTTTGAGAAAGGAACTTGTAGAGTTGTAGGAGGTGAATTGAGCTTGCGTTTTCCGATGTATGGTGGCGATTGTTACTCTCATACGGTGCATTTTAGGTGATGATTCATGTTAGCTTAACCTAGATCGTTTTAGGAGTAATGCTTTGTTGTTGTATGGTGGCACGGCCTATTGATTTTAGGCTTTAGGGTTCATGTGGATGTGGGAAGTAAGAGCATGTGTACGTAATTTAAGGGTTTTCTTTTGGCGTGTTTTTAGCGAATCCCCTTGCTTTTATGAAACTTTAAACATTATCTTTAGGTGTTTGTTTTTCTTATCGTCGGTTATTAGATCGTTTACTCTTTTTTATTCGTTTAGATTCATTTACCGATTTTTAACTCGTCCTCAATAGTTAGTTGTAGTATTTTAACACGTAATAGGAACATATTTTTTCAGAAAGCAAACTTCCAGAGCACGCCATGACAGTTTAGATATATTGTTTTTGCTGTAACCATGGAGAGAGAGGAAAGGTCTCCTTCACAATGCACTGAGAAAAATATTCTTGATATCGGTGTTGGTCATGATGAAAGTTCTCTTGTAATACCCTCAGTACCTGACAATGATGTGCCTTCGCAGCCCGGTATGCTCTAGTTTAGATGATAATTTGCATTATAAGAGGCAGCAAGTTTTGGTTGTCATTTTTTAATGTATGTGAACTGCAGCTAAGCGACCAACGCGACAGTGGGCTGCATGGACGAGGGAGGAGGAAGAATGTTTCTTCAATGCATTGCGGCAAGTTGGCAAGGCAAGTTCTCTTTCATACTTCGTATAATGCTAGTGCCGATCCAAGCTAGATAACTCTGCTAACTGCAACTTTTTAACCTCGCAAATGCAGAATTTTGAAAAGATCACGTGCCGTGTGGAAAGTAAAAACAAGGATCAGGTAATATAATTGCTCCATTTTCTCATTTGATTAGTTTCTGCCTACATTCTGTACATCATTTGACAAAGTTTAGTTCTTGCCTTTGGACTAACCAGGTCAGGCATTATTACTACCGACTTGTGAGACGTATGAACAAATTGTTGGGTCCTGGTTTGTGTCTAGATGCTAAAAACTCCAAAGATACGAATGCTGCCATGTTGCGCTGGTAATATGATTTGATTTTTGTTCCTTGCTTTTTCATCATGCTTTATTTTGCTGAACGTTTTAGGAAATCTACTGCTAGTACGTTTTTATTTCCAGAATTTAAATGATAGGAGACTGAGTAGGGGTCATCTAAGACCTAAGCTAAAGTTTTGCTTTTGAAATGGATTGCTTACCTTATATTTAACATTATATGCTGTTATAGCATTTTTTTTTTATGTTAAAAACTGAGATGCGTATTATGAGCTTCACTTGCGGTGGCATCAAACATAGTCATTGGAAGTTCTTGACTTCTGAGTAAAGAGATTTACCCTGTCTACTAGAATTGAAATTCCGGAATTAATAGAATGGGATTTAATCCAATTCTCATTCTCTCCCCGCCACTGAAATCCGATTACCACCACACCTGCAACCACAACTAACTAGCCGACAGCATCCTTCTTACTCTCTCTCCTCCCTTCAACCCCCCGCCCCCAACCTCTCCTCATCACCTATCCTTCTTTGCCGTTCCGACATCCTTCTCCTATCCCCTTTGCTCTCCCAACATGCTCCCATTGCAGTCGGCCGACCCCCACACTCTGTCGACCTAATTGGAAATGCCGGCCGTCCCCAAATCAGAAACCCATAATCGTTGCTGCCCAAGTCGCCAATCTACCTCTGAAGCTAGCATTAAAAACCCAAAGTGAGTAGGTTGTTCATGGCAAGAGTTCAATCAAATAATTGCAGTGAGGGAAGTCAATGGTGGTCAGGAGTGGGGCTGAAAGCGGTGGTTGGCGTTGATCAGTCAGTGGGTGACTGGTATCGACTTTGGTTCGGCTGGCCTTTCTACAGAGACAGAGCCTGTCATGGATACTAACAACAACCAAGCCTTATTCCCAAAATGATTTGGGGTCGGCTAACATGTATCGTCATGGATACTAAATAAAGAAAAAAATATTTCCTGCAACTTTCTTATCAGTTAGTCCTTGGTTTGTTGCAGATACAAATCAGTAGATACTTTCCTACTCTGTCTGCCAGGACGCAGGAGCCACAAATAAGTAACTCGGATATTAAAGAGTGTAGTAGATACGCAGTATCTTTAAGTTTTCACCATAACATACTTGAATTGCCAATAAGAGCAGTTTAATTTTGTTAGGGACGTGATATACGACCCTGTAGGTCATTTAGGTTTGCAATTTATAAATGAGCTCGTATTCTGTAATTATCTTAGTCTTATTTTTGTATTTCTCCCTGCTTATAATTTTTTTTCTCTTACATAATTTCTTTGCATCCTTCTTGGGAGTTGTACACTTGTATGATGTGTATATTTTGTTCTTCCAGGTGGTCTTTGTTGGAAAAGTACAGTTGCAAAGCTTCTAAACTTCACCTGAAGCCGCGTAGATTTAAAATATTTGTGGAGGCGCTGGTTAGTGTCTTTAAGTTCTTCTTCGATTCTTCGAGTTCAGTAAACGATAATTTTTCGCGTTTGCACAACCTTAATACTGACATGTTCCCTTTTACCTGCAGGAACATCAACTTCTAAAAGACAGGAAAAAGAATATAAAGAAAAGGTCATCTCAAGGGGAACCTTGTTCTTCTTCAACATCTACCTCTCCAAATCAAAACAAATCCTCTGGAAGTGAATCACGGGCAGTTAAACTTGTTGCAGTTGATGGTCAGAATTCACAAAAGACAGGAAATGGAAAAGGATCATCAGGTCGACGTAATTCAAATTTGGGCGTCGCAAAAAATACTAATAAAGGAGAATCTTCTCCAATAAAATCAACAAGGCAACGCCGTAAGACTGGTACAGATACCTACTCAACTTACTAATCTCCTACTTTGAAATTTTGGCTCATTGGTTCTCATAAACTTGCAAGGTGGACCCAGCTGTAAAGTAATCTGCCCGTGGCCTTTTGCTTCCTATTCTTTCTCTCTTTCACGGTCATTTCTCTATGGCTGTTATTTTACTTGTGAATCATGTCTGATGATATCTGCTTTCCCGTACATGTTTGTTTTCTTTTTTTCTAAAAACTTTATGGTCCACCAATACATTTACTAGCTTTTACTTCTTTATGTACTCATTTGAAGTTTTGAACTAATCTACACCAAAGAGATATGAAGTTTTAGTAATGTATACTTGAGTGCTGGATTCTTTATATGAATATGTGGGAGCTTGTTTATCCCCGTCATTCTTGCATCTGCTTCTAGTTGCCAGTTGCTGCTTGCAATATTCTTGAACTTTGATAATTCGATAGGTCACTGAATCTTCAAATCACGTTGAGTTGTCAGTGTATGCCTTCCATCACACGACCACTATGGGCAGAACTCTGTTGTGTAGATATGTAGTTGAATGACCTGTGTGGATAGGGCCCATACTATCGCAGTTTCTGAGTTGGGTGTTGATTTCGGATTTTCCTTTTTTACTGTCTCTCTTAGGGTGTGTTTGGTCAAGCTTCTGAAGTGTTTCTGAACTGTTTCTGGGTCCTAGAAACTGAAAACTGGCCAAACACCCAAAACTGAGAAACTGTTTCTGGTTTCTGAGAAGCACTTCTAGTGTAAATTTGTTCTTCAGAATTTGGAGCTTCTCCTCCAGAAACAGTTTCTGAGAAGTAGTTCTGCAGAAGTTGGAGCTTGGCCAAACAGGCCCTTAGTTCCTTTAGTTTCCCATGAATGGAGAGATCGGAAAAAACCTTACCTCTATATTACCTTGAAATTGTCCGCACATAGGCCATAGCACAATGGATTTGTCCGAGTCTAGCCCAGTGGCCTCTTTAATGGCCTGACGAGTGATGAGATAAGAGGGATGACCAGCCTTTTTTTTCTTCTGATGGGAATATAGCCATGTTTTTGAAGTTGTGTGCCTCAGTAAGACATCTTATAAGGGTGTAGGAAATCAGGCATGTGTGTATAATTGATATTATTTTCAATTATATGTATTCTTGTAGAGTACCTTGGTGTTTTTGTATGATTTTAGGGCTAGTTGAGGACATTATTAGCTCTTATACGATTGGATCATTAGCTCTTGGGAACTAGTACTGCTGATTATGTTTGATCATTAGATTATTTGCTTTCCTGTGAAGTAGCTCCGAAGTCCTTGAATTTTTAAATTACCATTATGGTGTGTCATGGGTGAATGGAGAATGCAATTGAAATTTGAAGTTTGTGTTTGAAGATGTTGTCCATTAGTCTTGCATCTGAGGCTGTTGCTGTTAGAGACCGGCTGTTCTGCCAATTAAAACAATCATTTAGATGCTTTAGGAAATCTTATCTCCTTCTTTGAGAAAGGTGGGGTTGTCCTTGTTTGAGAGCAATTTGGCCTGCCAAACACATTTGTCAACCCACTGGTCAGACTCCAATCAACCCTTAAAACCACAAATTTGTAGGAAATCTTTATTCCGGAAACAAACCAAGTTTTTATCCAGGCTTCAGATTTTCACTGGTCGAATTGTCCTAGACATCGAAACACTAAATTTCTTCAATTTCTTTTGCTGTAGACACGCCAAATCGTAACTTTCTCTTTGCCTGAATTCACCCCAGACTTTTCTGTACATGGTTACCATAGCAAAATTGCATAAGAGATTGCAGGATCTTGCCAAACGATCTGATGCTATGATGGAGTTTTTGATGATATCAAAATTTCTAAACTAGGTGCCTCATACAATCCTCCAAAATTGGAATTGAAAACACTTGTATCTTCTAAGCTGAGAGAAATTATTCTCTTAGCATTTGATTCATTTTATTGAAACTTCCCTTTTCTGTAAGGGGAAAAAATAAAACAATGTAAACTCTGTTTTCAATTCGGTATCGTTTTTTGTTTTCGGTTTTCTGTTTTTTTTTAAAACCAAAGTCCCGTTTTTGAAAACCAGAAAAAAGTGGTTTTCAGTTTTTAGTTGTCAGTTTTCATTTTTCATACGAGTATTATGGAAACAAACAATTAAAACTTTATTTTGTAACTTATTAAGCTAAATCTTTTACGCAAAAAAAACAAAAACTGAAAACGGCAGTGATACCGAACGTGTAGTTTTTGAATCAAAAGAAATGAAGAACAAGTCTAAATTTATCATGAAAATTGTTTTAAAAAAGGGCAAATTGGTGGCTGTTCTCTATCAGAGTGCTAACTGCTTGAAATGCAATTTGTTGCTGTGATGTTTAGTTATATTGAAGAAGATTGCAATATGATTATCTTAATAAACTTAAAGATGCACCTTCTCCTGACCTGCTAGGCTGCTATCAATTAGCAGCATTCAAAGTTTGGTTGGCTTTTGGAATTTGACGTTCCACTTGGCTCTGGTTAGGTGCTGTGTCTGCAGCTGCTATTAAAAGATGGGAAAAGGCAGCAATAGATGGTGTCTCCTTGGTAGCTGATGCTGCAGAGCATGTGGAACGCACTGCTGGGGTGAAACAGGCCGGCTTTCTAGATGGATTGACTGTGCTGTCTGTTCAAGCAGTTGATTGTAGCATGGGTATGTTGTTAAAAGCTGAAATATGAAATTCACTTTCATGTTAATTTTTATATATGTTGATCAGCTTAACATCACAGAGCAAAATGATCCTGGTCCTTCCGCTGAAGTCCATTCCAACTCCTTGATAAAACTTAAGCTGCAGTTGTTCCCGATTGATGACAATACCAGAAGAACTCTCGAAATGGTGAGAACATTAAAGCTCCTTCACTTGGCTCTCTTATTCTTGAAAATCTACATCATCAAAAAATTAAATGTCTTTGAATCATTGTTTGGCAGGACAAGCATAATCCACATCTAGAGCTGACTTTAAGCACGAGAAAGAAAATTTCGTCTGTTCTGGAGCATATTGGCCGTAAGTGGGGGAATTCCAGTGTGGCATCTGGAGAACTCATGCTTTTCCCTTTCAACACCGAAAGAGAAAATCTGGTGTCTTATAATAGATGGACTCGGGATTCAGCTGCAACTGCCACTGAAGTTTATGCCATGATTGGAAGCCCACCTGTATTTCGACTGAGGTCCTTCCTGCTTCTAGTTTGCTGATAGTTTTTGATCATAATATATATGTCAAATCATGCACTGATGTTCGCTTCTACTTCTCTGAAGATATGGCTGGATAGTTTCCACTGAACTTCAGTCAGCTATACGCAAAGCACCTGCGGCACTTGCAAGCAAAAGTCAAGGAAACAATGCACCTGTGGATTCAATCCCTCTTCAACAGGAAAAGAAGGATGAGAATGAGAAACGTGATAATTACAATTCAGACGATCAGCACACACAAAAAGGTTGTGCTGCTGTTGTTCCTAGAGAAGGAAATATTACTAATATCGACGTCAGCAATGATATCATGGAGCCTACCAACTTCACCAGTAGATTAAAGAGAAATGGATCTTGTGATGGATCTACTTCAAAGAAAATAAAAAATATGGTAACTCCCTGTTTGCTTTTATTTGTTTACTTGTTTTAGTACAGATTCTGAGGTATCGGCTATATATTTTGCAGCTTCTGTGTCACTGTCAAGATTGTATTATAGCCTACCCTTTTTTCATTAGTCAAAAGTGTCTTGACAAAATCACGGTAAATGTCCGATGTCAGACTATTTTGCTGGGTCATTTTCCTGACCCTTGTTGTAAACTTTTGCTTATGCAGGTTGACTCTAGATTGAGAAAGTCTCCTACGTTGTCAGCTGGAGAATGGGCTGATAGCCTGACGAATGTTAGTGTTGGGGATCTGCTACCTGATGCACCAAACACTATAGTTGCCAGCTGTGTTCAGTCTCCTTCTTTGGGAATTTCTCACTATGTTGAGCAAGTTCCATTCGCCTGTGACTCATTTGATGCAGCAATTGCTGCTCACATTCTTAAACAAAACAAGTCGGGTTACTCCATACCCTCACCACATTTATCATCAATTTGGGATGCTGAAGAAACATGTGATGAATTTTCATTTCGGAAAAGAGCAATAGAGAGGAGACAACATCCTAATCCAGCCATGCCTGCTACTTCATTTGCTGGTGACCGGTGTGCCAACGGTTCAGAAGACATCAATGATGTTCAGGTTTTTTTTCCTTATTGCTCTATTACCAACCATTAATCTGCTTCATCACTTTGTTAGTAACAGTGGAGGAACTAATCTTTTATGGCTAAATCTCTAGGATGCGCACGAAGCAATAGCTGAGGATGTTAGGGAAGAGGATCGAATGGATGATTGTCCATCTGAACCACGTGAAGTACAAAACATTTCTAGAGATTTCAGTAGTCTGACAGATATTTATTGGGTATGTTTCCTGTTATATTTTATGGATCAAGGGAAGAAAAAGCTATGCATCTCACTAATCGTGTTTTGTTTTGATTGTCAAATGCAAACTCATATTGTCATTCGTCATTGTCCAAATTGCAGCCTGACTCACTAGGGCCGTTAGAGCTGGATGTTCCTTCATGTAAATACTATAGCGAAGATTTAATCTTGAGTGATAGTCTGAGTGGCCTGAATCGTTTTATAGCAAACAGTCTCGATGCATTCCAGCACTGCTCTCTCTTTAGTTTAGATGACAAGCGACCTTCACCAGCAGCTGATGTCCAAGGTGGTGCTTCCTTTGCCGGAAAAATTTGTACCGGTGATAGTTCAGGAGTGCAACCTCTCCAAGTATAGCTTTTGGGACGTCAGATGCATCAGAATCTCTGTACTGTGAAGTCTTTGTCAGTGTTGTACACTTCTCTGATCAACAAATCGTGCTTTAGTTTCGAGTTTTTTTTGGAAGAATGTCAGGGAAGTCATACTGAGGCGATCCCAAAATTTTCGGATGCCCCAGGTTAGATATGTCCTGCTTTGTGCTTGGAGTCCTACACCCTGTATAGAAAGGCATGTGACAAGACATGATACAAAGAGTATGTACTATATGTTGTCTTCCTGTGGCGCTGTAAATGTACTGCCAAGTTTTATGTAAAACAAAAGATGCATCTTACATCTGAAATAATGAATTTTCGCATGCCGTTTGAGTCAAATTTATCATTTGTCCTTTTTTTTTTCTAAAGAAGTGAAATCTTCAGCTGAGTTAAAACCTAGGGGTCGTTTGGATACCCTTCAAATCCATAGGAATTTCATTTTCCTAGGAATTGGATTTTTGTGGGGTTGTTTGGAAAACCCAATTTTGTAGAAGTGGAGGTTCCTTGGGAATTTCTAATTCCTATGAAGCATAGGAATTCAATTACCTAGCCCCCCCCCCCCCCCCCCCCCCATGGTCATTCATAATTCCTATGGTGTAAAATGCATACAATTACTACTTTACCCTTTAATTGCTTATTTAATGTTTATTTATCTACATTAATAGAGGGTAAGTTAGTCAATTCAATTACTAAGCAAATGAATTGTTGTATGGTAACCAAACAAAACATGGGAAATTAATTCCATGGAATTCTAAATTCCTTAATGGTATCCAAACGTTTTAAGGCAAATTCCCGGGAATTTACCATAGGAATTCATTTCCCGGGATATTCTATTTCCTATAGGAATTTAATTCATATGCTATCCAAACGACCCCCTAATGTGTAATTTGTAACAAGGACGGCATTCGTGATAAATAATCTTCGCCAGAAACGCAAAATGATGTGAAAGTTCATGTTCCGAAATTTATGTAAGATTGAGGTATTGGGTACTTTATGTATCATAGTAAGACCATCGGGGGAGTTTGAAAGGTTCCTGAAATGAATTGAAGCTAAGAAAAAAGATAAAAATAAAAGGACCTTTCCAATTTCCAACATTTGGTGACATTGTTTACAAGAGTCTCAACCAGTAGAATAGCAAAGGTTTATATGGATCAAAGAGTTGTTATTGTTCCAACGTGTTCTGTATCGTCAGTGAGAAGATGAACGATCATCCATGCATATTATAAATACTTTTAAGTTCCAAATTTTCGAAGGTTCATTGAGAAAAATGGCAAAGTGTTATCAAGAAAGAAGAAGAGAAATCCGAGAAGCTTATTGCACACGACACTGATGAGTGTGTAAGTCCAGTGGCAAGTGTTATTAAGAAAGAAGAAACATGCAAGAAGCTTAAGGCTTACGATTCTGAAGATAGTGATGATAATGCACGTAGTCACGGCTATAGCAACGAAGGAGAAAATGAAGAAGATAAAATCCAACTTTTGTTTGATTCGGAGAAGCTCAACCTTGGCCTAAAAAAGAAGCTTCTGGTGTTTAACTTGAATGGTGTGCTTGTACATCGCGCCAACAAGGTGTTGAAGGCTTCCTTTCCAACACATGGTGGTCATGATGGAGTTTACCGGAGTCAAGCTGGTGAAAAATTCTCATCAGTAACATTTCATTAGTTTTGCTGTTTTCTACCGTCTTTGCATTGTTTTATAAGTTATCGTAAGAGACAGTCAGGTTTTACGATTTTGGGGTGAGTTTTCAGCTTGCAACAATATATGTTCATGTCGAATCACCGAGATTCTCACGTCTGACTCTAGGACAATCTTACCTAAACTTTATGCCGTATCATTTAATTTGTATTATGCGTTGGCAAAATGGCTCATAAAACTGTTTATGCTTCTTATTTTGTGAAGTAGCAGTCAGTCGATGCGATTCTCGACGCAATTTTCATTTTGGGTCATCCGTGTGCAACCTCTCTATGTTTCAATAGGGGTAAAGCTTGCGTGCATCTGACCCCCCCTACCCCCCTTAGGGCGGGGGCTTTAAGGCAGTGGGGTTAAAGATGTTGTTTTTGTATGTGTTAGTAAACCCGTGTTCTGAAATATGAACTTCTGATCATTCCTGTGCTTTCAGTTTATAAGAGACCTTTTCTTCAATAGTTTATGGAGTTCTGTCTCCAAAGATTTGAAGTGGGTATTTGGTCTTCTGCTCAAGTGTAAGTGGACGAAGTTGGAAGTTACTTTGCTTGGTAACTTTGTATTAATCCTTAGTAATTAATCTCGGTTTATTTTTCGTGCAACTAGTCAGTCTTGCATGTGACGGTCTTATCTTATAATAATACATTAACTTGTAATGTTGTGATAAAATCATTATTGGATGAACCAGGTCTCATACATGAATTTGTGTTCAACCAATTGAGCAGGCAAAACACTGAAGGTGTCCTTGGATGTGCTTTACAGGAGTTTAGAAGCCGGTTCCTGTTTGTTTGGGTAAGTTTTATCCGATTCATGTTAGTCGACCCTAATGTATTTCTGGACTAAAAAGCTTTGTTGTTGTATTGGACATTTGGACCTTTATCAGGACCAGGAAAAATGTCCTAACTTTGGATACAAGGCACCAGGGAACAGGAGGAAGCCTCTATTCTTCAAAGAGTTGAGCAAACTGTGGTCAAGCCTTGCTGATCACTCAAGCCGAGGGCACCAGTTCTCCGAATCCAACACTTTGCTGATCGATGATGAGCCTTACAAAGGCCTTCTTAATCCGGTATATGTAGCGTCTTTTGCAAGCTATATGTCGTTCTTCGTCATGCTCGAAATTTATGTAATGACTGAGCTGAGGCTGACTGCAACAGTTTGGTCTAATCTGTTTTTGTGCAGCCTAACTCTGGAATACTTCTTGAGAGTTATAATGTGAAGGATGCTGCAGATAATGCTCTAGGTGAGTTTGTTGATCGTAAATTTTGTCGGTACTTGTGTTCCCAATGTGCGTGAGAGATTGACGCTAATTTTCCATCACGTTTTTACGATTTTATGTTTATGTAAGTGACGCTCTATATCTTGTTATTCAATTGTACTTATAATGTGTGACGCGTGTAACAGATCCAAAAAATGAATTGGGCTTGTATCTGGAAGGTGTAGCAGAAGCTAAGGATGTCCCTTCATATGTGAAGTCACACCCATTTGGGCAGCCTGCTGTAGGACCTGCCCACCCAAACTGGGACTTGTATTCGAAAATTATTCATCGTTTTAAGAACTAAATCCTCTTGTTTGAGAGGGGTAACCTTATGGAATTTACTTCATTAAAACCTTAACATTTGGGGTTATTTCGGAATAACTATAACTGGGACGTTATTTTCATTATATAAGTGTTCGGTATCAAGCACTTCTATTAGTTTGATCAAATATTTTTGCCTCTCAAGTCCTAATAGACGAGAAAGTTTGTTTTGTTTGTCTTGTTTGCTCGTTTCTTACTTCTTTCATGTAATAAACATTGTGCATTATGTACCATTCCTCGATATCTAGGGTCAACATTGATCACTAATGACTAATCGAACACAAAACAACAACCCAAAAAAGGCACTTTCTTGTGACATAAGTTAAAAGTTCTATTGTATTCGCTTCTTCTGATATATATTATGCTACATTTGTCAAAAAAAAAAAGTTGAAAGTTCTTGGGTCCTTTGCCAGTTTGCCCCCAACAAATGGTTTGCTAAGTCGCTATATATGATTCCGCAAGAGACACACATGACGTAATTACGAAAGGAAAAGTGAGACGACATGTTACTTCGAAATGCCCAATTAATTTGCAAAAGCTAAGACGAAGTTGTGTGTGCTATACAATACAAAGTATAAGATGAGGTTTTGAATTGAAATTGCTCACCACCGTCTGTTAAACGGTTGTCTTCGAGTGGGTGGGGATGTCTAAAGTAGGAGCCTTCCTTGACTTGTTTCAACAATAGTATGTAGCGGCTCCACTTTGTCGTTATACCATGTTCCGATCCATAACGCTTGATTGAGTTGGCACTTAAAGTAATTATACGTAGACTAACGAGTCAAGTTAAATAATTGTGCCCGTGTTAATGAATCTCGCTCGTAGAAGAGTTTTTGTCATCATGTATATATAGTTGTTCAGCCACTCAAATCCAGACCAAATCAGATATTATAAACGGGGTCGGAATCCCGATTTTACGAAACCAATCAATCATCAAATCAAATAAGTTAAAATGATGACCTCATACTCCAATAATCAAATATGAGTCATGTGACTATATATATAACCCCATTCCTCTTTAACATTTTTCTCATACTAGTATGTAATTAAATTCATTGTTGACAACAATGAACAAAAATCACAATAAAATGGAAGTGGACACCAAAAATAAGAAGCCTCATGCAATATTAATGCCATACCCACTCCAAGGTCATGTAATACCAGCCGTGCACCTAGCAACAAAGCTTGCATCGATAGGTTTCACCATAACATTTGTAAACACCGAGTTCATACACCATGAGATCACCAAGGCTAACCCTACCAACACCGACGACATTTTCGCCTCGGCCCGTGACTCCGGCCTAGATATCCGGTACGCTACGATTAGTGACGGGTTCCCTATAGGGTTCGACCGGTCACTTAACCATGACCAACATATGGAGGGTGTGTTACATGTGTTATCAGCCCATGTTGACGAGTTTGTGGGAAAGTTGGTCAAGTCTAGTGAGCCTAATAATAAGGTCACTATACTTATCGCTGATACGTTCTTTGTGTGGACTTCAATGATTGCCAAAAAGTATAACCTTATCAATGTTTCCTTTTGGACTGAGCCAGCTTTGGTTCTCAATATTTACTATCATTTGGACCTCCTTATAAATCATGGCCACTTTGGTTCTCAAGGTATGTCCTAATGCTATTGTCAAATTTCAGTAACAACCCCCCCCCCCCCCCCCACCCATCAATATTTAGTTATGTGGTAGACTTGTCGGGTTAGGTCGGGTCAGGATAACAAAAATATTATGTAGTTATGTTGTTATTAGGAACTGGTGTAGTCAAAAATCTGGAAAATTTTAATTTATCAAGAGATAAGTTTTGAACTCAATTCAAACCAAAAGTAAAGAGTTAAAAAATTCACAGTATTCATAGTGCATCTGTTGAAGTGCTCATTTACACTCCACATGTGAGTGTCCCACATTGAAAATGGGAAGAGAAATTCTCTACAGTAGTTTACAAATGATAGAGTACAAATTCACTTTTAGATATGACCAGACCCGTTTGCGTTTCCACAATGTCATGTTGGAATTTTATATCGTCCTATTGTAAACCTCCGGTATACGGAGTACTTTTTATGTGAAATTAAACCTGTACTAATATGTAGATATGCATCATTTCAAGCGCAGATAATCGCAAAGACACAATAGATTACATACCAGGAATCCCAGCTATAAAACCAAATGACCTAATGTCATATTTGCAACCTAACATTCAAGACACATCAACCGTGGTCCATCGAATCATCTTTAAGGCCTTCAAAGATGTGAAAAATGTCGATTATATTCTTATTAATACTGTTCAAGAGCTCGAGGAAGAAACCATTTTGACATTGAACAAAAATATACCTACATTTGCAATTGGTCCAATATTTCCAAGGGGATTTATCGACACTAAAGTGGTCACAAGTATGTGGGCGGAGCATGATTGTACTCAATGGTTAGACGATCAACCTCGAGGTTCCGTTTTATATATTTCCTTTGGTAGCTACGCTCACACGAGCAAAGACACGATATCCGCTATAAGTGGGGGTCTTTTAGCAAGTGGGGTGCGTTTCATTTGGGTCATTCGGCCTGACATTGTGAGTTCGTGCGACTTACATCCGTTACCAAATGGGTTCGAAGAAATGACCCGTGGGAGAGGATTGGTTGTGACGTGGTGTAACCAAACTAAGGTGATCTCGCACAAGTCGATTGGAGGGTTTTTGACTCATTGTGGATGGAACTCGATCTTAGAGAGTATTTGGTGTATTATCCCGTTACTATGCTTTCCCCTTCTGACCGATCAATTTACTAATCGAAAATTCGTGGTGGATGATTTGAAGGTTGGGATTAACTTATGTGATGGTGAAAACATAAGTGAAAAGGAAGTTACGAAGAACATTAATCAACTGATGAAAGGTAATTCTAGCGAGGAGTTAAGGGCAGAGATAAAAAGGGTGAAGAATCTTCTTGCAAATGCATGGGCAAAGGATGGCTCGTCTCAAAGAAGTTTTGATGACTTTGTTAGTTTGGTCAAATTGCAAACATGAAATATCAATATATCATAAGCACATTAATTTGTTGTATGAGTGATTGAGTGCATTTTCTCGTAATTAAGAAATTTGTATGAAAGGATGATATGGTGTCCAACTGTCCACTATATCTTCTTAGTGAAAAATGTTCCACGCCAAAAAAAAAAAAGAAAAAAAAAAAAACATGATTGAGGCACAAGCAATGTTTACGACCTTAACACTTTATTGTGTAGGAGACTAGGAGTATTTATGTATGCCTTTTTTATTTTATTATAGTAACATTTATGGTACTTTACGAATCCCTATAAGGCTATAAGTCTATAACAGATGGACTCGAGTGGAACAATTGGAACATAGTTCAAGCCGAAGCCAACCAGGCCAATCACCGTAATTAGTTGGCCTCACCCACACAACAATTGAAAATACTGTATTTCAATCGAAATTCATGTAAGACTGCTTTTAACCACAATCACCGGTTCTTACTTCTCACCAACCAAGTTGACTTCCACAGTCTCTCATCTCACCACCACACATAAAACCTTCCCGGACACCACCGAAGTTCGGCAATAGTGGACGCCATGTCCAGCGACAATTATAGACAATTATAGACAGACGAAAACCTCAACAAACATCGGACTACCGGAGACACCCCTCACTTCACTTAGTGACTAAAACTCGGCTTAGATACAAATTGAGACTTATATCTTTCCTATATATTTCATTTCGTTACAAGCTACTCCGATGTAAAAAAACCGAAAAACTTTAATATTAAATTCTTAGGAGACAAAATTTCATGTTCTCAACTTTCCAGTTACAATCGATAAAAAAATATAATACATTCCAAACGTTTTCCCAACTTATATACAATCTTCACACACATTCGGTGTGCAATACATAAGCTCTAAAATAACGAAAACAAAAAATGAGTGATACCGAACGAGTCCGAAATATATTTTAACCAAAGTGAATGAAGTGAAGTGAAGTGGGTTTGGTCGAGTAATTGGGTTTTGTTACATTGTTCTTCCCTTCCCAATACAGCAACCATAGAGATTTAGTTTAGTATTATAAATAAGGGAGTCTTAGTTTCCTTGTACTTTTCACATTCTCTCTTTCATCTAAAACTTCTTCAAGACTCAACTTCTCTAATATCTCTGATCTACCTCTCCCTTCTCCTCCTTCCATCTCACCAAACCCCCAGCTACCATGGCTGACCACCAAGCTGAATCCTCCGATTCGTAAGTTTCACGCCTCTTCTCTCCAGATCGCATCAAAATCCAATCTTTTTTTTGTTGTTACTGTGTTTCTAATTTCTGGGTTTTTCTGGGTTTCCTCTAATTTGTACAGGAAAGGTCCGAAGAAGGACTTCAGCACTGCGATTTTGGAGCGGAAGAAGGCGGCGAACAGGCTTGTTGTTGACGAAGCTGTCAATGACGATAATTCTGTTGTTTCTATGCATCCTGATACCATGGAAAAGCTTCAGATTTTCCGTGGTGATACCATCTTGGTGAAGGTATTTAATCAAACCAATGATTTAATTGGGGTTTTCTAGGTTTAATTTGGGATTAGGGTTTGTTTGGATTTTTGTGCATTTTGTGATTTTTTAGGGTTTTTTTGGATTGATTGTTGGTTGTGGGGTGGGTAGTGAATTTGATATATTAGTTTAATTCTGGTTTCTGATTGCCGAGATTTGGGTTTTTACTGAGGTAATTTTGTTAGGATTTTTTTGTTTGTTGGGCTCATAAAACTGTCTATGCTTCTTAATTTGTGAAGTAAGCAGTCAGTCGGTGCGATTCTCGAAACAATTTTCATTTTGGGTCATCGTGTGCAGCCTCTCTATGTTTTAATAGGGGTAAGGCTTGCGCCTTTAAGGCACTGGGGTAAAGATGTTGGTGTTGTTGTTGTTGGATCGATAAATGTTTGGATGTAGTGTGAGTGGTACTCTGTGGTAATTAAATGTAGAGCTCACTCGAAATGGATTTTTTTGGCTGTTAGGGAAAGTTTTCCAATTTTGGAGTGGGTGCGAGTTGTTCTTTGGGGCTTGGTTGGATTGGGGATAATCACTACTAGGGTAATTGAGTCTAAAACGAGGGGGAAATGAGGGAGGAGCAAAAGGGTGGAGGGGGAACTATTGTAATGCATTACCCTGTTTTGTGGGGCGATAGTTGACCTTCCATCCCCTTTGCTTTTCCAACCACCACTGTCATTTCTCCCGTTTTTAACATTGTTTTTGGTCTATTACCCTAGTGATGATCACCCCCATTCCAAGCGCCCTTTTGATGTTATTCAGAAGCTTGAGTGGGATGTTACATTTTGAATCCTTTGACTTTCAGGAGAGAATGCAGTACTACATTGTAAAGCATTTGTCTTGCGACAATGTGAATGATTTAATGGGTAGTGGCTCCCTTTTAGGCGACTTTTATTAGTATTTGATATGTGTTACATTACCGAGAGTTTGTAGGTGGCGTCAGTTGAGTGGTGTAGGATTTCTTCTGATTCAATCGTTGTTCACTTGTTTGTAGTTTAATCACTCTAATTTTGATATTTTATGTAAAGCTGTGTTAGGAATTTGCGATTAGGATTAAACAAGAGCTCTGATTTGAGTATTAACTGTATACTACTTTCTCTTGGTATCATGCTAAGAGATGCAATACAGCTTTGTGAATTTTCACCCATTTCAAGGATTCTGGCTGTGCTATGCCTATCGAAGAAATACTTTGGACTCTGGTGGCATTCAGTTACATTTTTTCATTTTTTAAAATAGGCCTGGAGATTAGAGTACTGTGGTTACTATAAATAGACTGGAGATTAGAGTACTACTCCATCCATCCAACTTCAAACACCCCGATTTCCTTATTTTGACGTCCTATCTCAAACACCGCATATGGGACATCTTTTCTCTCTCCGACCTTTTGCTAATCTCACATCATCTCTCATATTATCTCTCTTACTTTTTGTTAATCCTCACATTCTCTCCTCTTTTTCTTCATATTCCCTCACAACCACCACTCCACTTACTTCCTAAGTTTTCCTTATTCCACTACAAATACTCCACGCGGTGTTTGAAGTGGGACAGATGGAGTATGTTCTACTAGGATAGTTTTGATGAGGGTTTGATTTGCAGTTTACACAGGAGAATCCTGTCTTGTCATAATTTTTGTTTTTCTAATGAATTTGGTTGTGTCTTACATTGAAGTAGAAGCTGTATCTGTTCTCCAGGGGTGAGTTGATTAGGATGTCTCATAACTGTGGACTTCTATTGACCTAAAAAACTAGCTTTCTAATGAATCTACTGTACTTTGAGCTACTGCGCCCTCTAATGTGAATATAATGAAAGATGTCTTGCTGACATATTAAGTGGCGACGGCAATAAGTTTGATTCTTACATTCTATTGGGCTTGTTGTATTGCAGGGAAAGAAAAGGAAAGACACAATTTGCATTGCTCTTGCTGATGAGACATGTGAAGAACCTAAAATTAGGATGAACAAGGTTGTAAGATCAAATTTAAGAGTTCGACTTGGGGATGTGGTATCCATACACCAGTGTCCTGATGTCAAATATGGAAAACGTGTCCACATTCTTCCTGTTGATGATACCGTCGAGGGCGTGACTGGAAATCTTTTTGATGCCTACTTGAAACGTGAGTATGAACTTTTTTTTTTTTTTTTTTGGTAAAGCAAAATTTTGATCTTTGTCAAGTACTCCATTTTTCTATCACCATCAAACTTCCTTTCTTGGAGTGAAAACATAAGCTTGTGTTTTTGCCTTTTTGGTTCAACCTTCTGCGGCCAAGTCTTCCGTACTTGATTTAACTAACTAAAATGGATTGATGATAAATAGCTGTGTTCAAGCGTTTGTTTTATCAATTCACAGTTTCATCTACAACATGCAAAATCAGAACTTTGTTTGGGTAGAAAGCATTATTCCTGTTTTTGTGCAATGATGAAATCTTTTTCCAAAGGGCCTAAACAGTTTAATGCAAATAAATTACTCGTTACTACTTGTTCTCTTACCATTGGATCGACGTTGTAGTATCTTTGGCCTCTTATTTCCTGTTTCCCTCTTCTGTGCAGCTTACTTCCTAGAAGCATACCGTCCTCTGCGTAAAGGGGATTTGTTCCTGGTTAGAGGGGGTATGAGGAGTGTTGAGTTCAAAGTCATTGAGACTGACCCTGCTGAGTATTGTGTTGTCGCCCCTGATACCGAGATCTTCTGTGAGGGGGAGCCTGTTAAAAGAGAAGATGAAAACAGATTAGACGAGGTTGGTTATGATGATGTTGGTGGAGTTCGTAAGCAAATGGCTCAGATTAGGGAGCTAGTTGAGCTGCCATTGAGACACCCACAGCTTTTCAAATCTATTGGTGTGAAGCCACCTAAGGGAATTTTGCTCTTTGGGCCTCCAGGGTCTGGGAAGACTTTAATAGCCCGTGCTGTTGCTAATGAAACAGGCGCTTTCTTCTTCTGTATCAATGGACCTGAGATTATGTCCAAACTTGCTGGAGAGAGTGAAAGCAATCTCAGGAAAGCATTTGAGGAGGCAGAGAAAAATGCTCCATCAATAATCTTTATCGATGAAATTGATTCCATTGCTCCTAAAAGAGAAAAGACCAATGGAGAGGTTGAGAGGCGTATTGTTTCCCAGCTTCTTACTCTTATGGATGGGCTTAAGTCACGTGCCCATGTTATTGTCATCGGGGCTACTAATCGTCCTAACAGCATTGATCCGGCATTGAGAAGGTTTGGTCGATTTGACAGGGAAATAGACATTGGTGTCCCTGATGAAGTTGGACGACTTGAAGTTCTCCGTATTCACACAAAGAACATGAAGCTTTCTGATGATGTATGCATGACTGGTTACATAGCTTAGATATGCATCTTGTATGGCTTGTTCTTTACCAATCAGGTGATTTATATGGACACTGTTTTTCTATTTGCAGGTTGATCTGGAAAGAATATCAAAGGAGACCCACGGCTACGTAGGTGCCGACTTGGCTGCTCTGTGTACTGAAGCTGCTCTGCAATGTATTAGAGAGAAGATGGATGTGATTGATCTGGAAGATGAGACTATAGATGCAGAAATTCTTAATTCTATGGCTGTTACAGATGAACATTTCAAGACTGCCCTTGGAACAAGCAATCCATCTGCTTTGCGTGAAACTGTAAGTCTTCGAGATAAAGGTTCTTTTGCTATGTTTTTCATTCATAACATTTGGCCTTGAGCCTGACACTGTTTTTGTCTTGTGTTTGGTAGGTTGTTGAAGTTCCTAATGTCTCTTGGGCCGATATTGGTGGCCTTGAGAATGTTAAGAGAGAGCTCCAAGAGGTACTTTTATTTGTGTACTCCTTCAATTTCTTTCGGTTCTTTGCATATTCCTATTTAGGTAATCCCTTCTAATTTTCGTGGTCTCTAATTCCTTCTAATTTGTCTTCTCAAAGTTTATCTCATCCCACCAAAAATCTTGTACCAAAACCAAATATAAAGAACCCAAAGAAATGGAGGAAACGTTTTGGTATTAGTAACCTCTCTAATATCTTGACTAGTAATTATGGTTCCCTGCTTTTCTTGGTGTAGACTGTGCAATATCCAGTGGAACATCCTGAGAAGTTTGAAAAGTTCGGAATGTCCCCTTCAAAGGGAGTCCTATTCTATGGCCCTCCTGGATGTGGAAAGACGTTGCTAGCCAAGGCTATTGCAAATGAGTGTCAGGCGAACTTTATTAGTGTGAAGGGTCCTGAATTGCTGACCATGTGGTTTGGTGAGAGTGAAGCTAATGTTCGTGAGATTTTTGACAAGGCCAGACAAGCAGCTCCATGTGTTCTGTTCTTCGATGAGCTTGATTCAATCGCCACACAGGTTTGCCCTCTTCTATATTGGTGTTGCAATGTTGCTGAGTGTTCTAAAAGTTATTTGGCTTACCTATTTGTGTTTGTTTTGGATACATGACTATTGTGATCATCTCTCACATCTCCCCCCGCATCGCTTAAAGTTTTTTAACTAGTCAATGGTGCAATGTGTCGTTTTGGAACTCTGCTATTTTGATAAAAAAAAATTGTTATTTTATTTAATTTTAATTATTAGTTATTATATTAATTTTATTTAATATTCATGATTTTATATTGGACAATTTAGCAAATTAACATAAAGGAGTTCTAGACGATTTGCTATTGAATAAAAGATGAATATTGAATGGAAGCTTTCATCACATGTTAGCATAAAATTTACAATAGTGGTTTAATGGGGGATTATTACTTTTCGGGGGCATAAAAATTCCAACATATGCCAGTAGTTCAAACTGGGACTTTTTTTTTTCTTTATGGTCCAAGTCTTTCACGAATTTTTGAAAGAGCTTTCTATTACACTTCTTTCTTTTATCCCATTTTTTACTCAAAGTTTCATCTGTTAAGGCCATCGTCAAATTCATTCTCTTTGTACTGCCTAAATAACCTTCTTGTTAATTTTTTTTCATTGGAATGATTTAACTAAATCAGACTCCATACCCTCACTGTGTAACCAATTTTGTAGATTTGCTCACTTTTACCAGCCTTGGTTACCAAAGTCGTGTTGGAAAGTTGGTTCTGCAAGATCTCTATGTATTTATTACTATGAATATGTTTTTACCCCCTATCTAATTTGATTATGCAGAGAGGAGGCGGTAGCGGAGGAGATGGTGGTGGTGCTGCTGACCGAGTTTTGAACCAACTTCTCACAGAAATGGATGGCATGTCTGCTAAGAAGACTGTTTTTATAATTGGAGCAACTAACAGGCCTGATATCATTGATTCAGCTCTCCTGCGGCCAGGTCGTCTTGACCAGCTAATTTATATCCCTCTACCAGATGACGAGTCACGTCTCCAAATCTTTAAGGCGGCCTTAAGGAAGTCCCCAATCGCTAAAGATGTTGATCTTGGAGCCCTTGCCAAGTATACCCAGGGCTTCAGTGGTGCAGATATCACTGAAATTTGCCAGCGTGCATGCAAATACGCTATTCGAGAGAACATTGAGAAGGTAAGTATTTGCAATGATCGAGTATTCGAGTTTAATGTTTTTCTCCTGAGATACGTCGGTGATGGTACTTACATAAGCAAACAATCTCATGATTCATGTCTGTTATTATTGAAATGTGGTGAACATGACTTTCTCGTTAGCTGTCCAATTTTCTGCGTAGAGGTTGTTTACTGTCTTCAAGTCTTAGTGCTTGTTTGGATACACTCGGGAAGTCGGAATGCATTGTTTATTAGCGTAGGAATATAGAATGCACATGGGAAGTAGAAATTCTTATGGGAACTTTCATTTACCCCCTCCTATGTAAACAAATTCCCCACAAAGTGTAGGAATTAGTAGTTCCTAGGAACTTCCAAAGTTCCGACTACTACAATTTGGCTAAACAAACAACTCCCAAACTTTGCAACCCCTAGGAATTTCCAATTCATGAGAATTTATATGGTATCCAAGCAAGGGCAGTTTCGTTCTTCTTTGCTCGTGGTGCATTTGTAGCTCAGCACATTGGTATTCTTTATCAGTCACGCCATTTTTATGCATCTTTGTCAACTTTAACTTGAGATATGTCATGAGCACATTTGGCTGATTTTGTGTTTCACAGGATATTGAGAAAGAGAGAAGGAGAAGTGAGAACCCTGAAGCAATGGAGGAGGATATTGACGAAGTAGCGGAGATAAAGGCTGCTCACTTTGAAGAATCAATGAAGTATGCTCGTAGGAGTGTGAGCGATGCTGATATTCGCAAATACCAGGCATTTGCTCAGACTTTGCAGCAGTCCAGAGGCTTTGGCTCAGAGTTCCGCTTTTCCACCACAAGTGCAGGCGGCACCACCAACTCTGATGCATTTGCTGCCCCCGACAGTGCAGCCGATGAAGATGACCTTTACAATTAATCAAATCATCTTCTGTTAACTTATGCTTGTCATTGAATTATTGTATTATTCATCATGAAAGATGGGGTCAACTGTATCGTCTTTTGGCCATTAGACAGATCTTAGACTTCTTTCCTTTTTACTCCTTGATTTCGGTTAAGGTGGTTGTATATTGATCAGCTGTTAGACCAGACACAGGGTATAAACTTCAAAACCTTGATCAAGTTTCATGCTTTGTTCATTCCATTTGAGCAATTTCCATTTCTGCATGAGTCATCAATGGTTTCTGCATAATTATCGACTTGGTTGTGCATTGTCGACTTGTCGTACTAGCATGTCATTCTCTAAAGAAACATAAATGACTCGGGTGCTAGGAGTTGTGGGTAGTGTCGAGTGTCGACTGTTGAGCATATGGGCTGACCATCGCGGCTGGAGTTATGACTCCTGGACCGTGTCTCAGACGTGCCATGGGTTGCCACAAAGATACTAAAAGATATCACCACACAAAACCCGAGCCTTCATGGGCTATGCCCGCGCATGTGGAGCGTGTACCAAGGCCAAGTGGACACATCACCTAGGTTCAATACTCCCATGTTTCTGGACTTATATTTAACCAAGTTCCGCCAATGCCAAAATGCCTCTTGCGACCCTTTCTAAACCTCTTTCTAAACGTGATCTCCTCAAACTCGTAATACGTAACACGAATGCGTTACGCTATGAGACGAGCTACATTACCATCAAGGCATCAACCCTTAACATGAGAAAATAAAAGTTGCTTCCAATCTCCCATACTAGGTTTTCCTTGTATTGGGGAAATTCCTAATTTTTAATTTTTTTAATTGTGTGTCTTTCTGAACAAGAAAGGGAGTAATTATCCCACCTCTATAAATATCTCTCCCCTCTCTCTCTCTCTAAACTCTATATCCTCCGTTTTTCACACTTCTCTCTGTTTCCCTTCTTCCAGAAGCTTCTTCAGTTTATTTTCTCTGATCAACTCCCCACAAAAAAAAAAAAACCCATCAACAATGGCGGACCACCAAGCTGAATCCTCCGATTCGTAAGTTTCACGCCTCTTTTCTCTACCAATCGCATAAAGATTCAATCTTTTTGATGTTTCTGTGTTTCTAATTTGTGGGTTTTTCTGGGTTTTTGGTTTTACAGGAAAGGGGCTAAGAAAGACTTTAGCACGGCGATTCTCGAGCGCAAAAAGGCGGCGAATCGTCTCGTTGTTGATGAGGCTGTTAATGACGATAATTCTGTTGTTTCTATGCATCCTGATACCATGGAAAAGCTTCAAATTTTCCGTGGTGATACCATCTTACTCAAGGTATTAATTTGATTAGGGTTTGTTTAATTTTGGTTCTAATTGTGCTTTTTTTGGGTTAATTTTATGATTAGGGTTTCATGATTTTTCGTTTAAGCAAAACATTTGATTGGTTTTTTCTGTAATTAGTGATTATTTTGAGTGTTAGGGTTTGTAGTTGGTTGATTTGGTGTTCATTTGTGTTTGATTGCTGGTTTTTAGGGTTTTGTTGATTTAAAGCATTTAAATTATTTGGGTGGATTGTCTATGACTCTATGTTGATGGTTTTGTGATGGCTGAGGTTATGTTTTTGTAGGGTTTGTTTTAAGTTCTTCGGTTGCAAAAGGCCTGGCTTGTTTGATTGTGTTTAATTATGCCCCTTTACGTTTCGAGGCTTTGTATACCTACAAGAATTGTCCATTTGTGATTATATGAAAAAAAGATACAAACTTTAGAGGTTTAGGTCCTTCATATTGAGGATTAGATGATGATGATGATTCGATGCGGCGCTGTAAAGTATATTCTGGTCCTTTGACACAGTTATCGGATTAGGGTTTGCTTGAATGTGTTGTCCTGAGAGGTTATTGGTCTTTCTTAGTTAGTCTGGTGCAGGATTACTGTTATTTCTGCCTAGAAGTAGTTCACTTTTGATCCTATGAGAAAAAGGGAACAAACTTTAGAGGTTTAGGTCCTTCATATGGAGGATGATTTGATAGTGATTAGATGGTGTGTTGTAAAGTATACTTCTTGTTAGATTGAAGTTGCTGGTCGTTCGACACAGTTCCCAGATTAGGGTTTGTTTGCACGTGTTGCCCTGAGAGGTTTTTGACTTTTTGGTCTTTCTAAGTTCATCTGGTGCAGGATTACTGTTACTTCTATGGATGATTCTTTGCTTCTGTTTAGTAGCCCTGTGAAAACATGAGTGCTACCAGGTGTCATGTGTGAGCTGATGTAGTCCGAAATTTTTGTTGTTTAGAGATCATTACAACTTCATTATGTTCTCTTCAAAGCATCATGTAATCGGTCTAAGGTGTGTCTCATGAGAAATAGGAAAGGCTTGAGAGACCTCTGCATGTAACTTGCAGGGCCAACTAGCGAGTGCTACTGAGAACTTTGTGTGGCTTTGTGGTTGTTCTAGTACAGCTATACCTGCTTTGGTCCTGCTGTTCAAAATTGTCTTTAGTTTTATGTTTAGTGCACTCTCTTCAATTAGTTGGAGATGTAACGAGAATTAAGATTGAGTTTTTAGTGTAAAATCCCTGTTTAGTAGTATATTCTGTGCAATTTCATAGATCTCGTCTAATGGAATTTTGAATGTACTTGGCTTCGACAGTGTGCCATAAAGACGTGGAATTTGCTATTTTGCCACTAACTTTGATTCTTATATTCTGTTTGATTTATTTTTGCAGGGAAAGAAAAGAAAAGACACTATCTGCATTGCCCTTGCTGATGAGACATGTGAAGAACCTAAGATCAGGATAAACAAAGTTGTAAGATCAAATTTAAGGGTGAGACTCGGGGACGTGGTCTCTGTTCATCAATGTCCTGATGTCAAATATGGGAAGCGTGTGCACATTCTTCCTATCGATGACACAATTGAGGGGGTGACTGGAAATCTGTTTGATGCCTACTTGAAGCGTGAGTACAATCTTTTGCTTTGAGATGAGTGCAGTTTCTGACTGACTTTTTTGCTTTTTGCTTGGTGGCATTCCTTCTATGATTCTTTTGGGATTTAATAATTGCCAGATGCTACAATTCCTGTCTTGTTACTGATACCCCTTCAAAATTTTGTTCTTACCACTCAGTGTTTTAGTCACATGTTTCAATGTTATTTCTTGGGGCTAGTGGCTACTACCATCATCTTATTTGCTGTATGTATTTGTAGTTTTGCAGTTTTATTTTACGATTCAACTCGGTACTGTCAGTAGATAAGATATTTTGATCAACCATAGTTTTTTTTATCTTTGGGGTTAGTTGATCAACCATAGTTTATAACCAATACCATCCTTACTAGTTTGCAGTCTATCATGGATCGTACTTTTGACTCTCTAAAGTCTAAACATAAGACTGGTACTGTAATTGTCTGGTCACTGGATCCAATTTTTCTATCTCTAAGGCAATACCAATCGCTAAAACCTCATCCTACTTCTCGATCAAACACGTTACAGTGCTTCTATTTCCGATAGAAAATATGAACAGTATTGTACTGTCTTGGTTTCTGATTCCTTTTTCCTCTTTTATACAGCTTATTTCCTAGAAGCTTACCGTCCCTTACGGAAGGGTGACTATTTCCTTGTCAGAGGGGGTATGAGAAGTGTTGAGTTCAAAGTAATTGAGACTGATCCTGCTGAGTACTGTGTTGTTGCCCCTGACACTGAGATCTACTGTGAGGGGGAGCCCATTAAAAGGGAAGATGAGAACAGATTAGACGAGATTGGTTACGATGATGTTGGTGGTGTTCGTAAGCAAATGGCTCAGATTAGGGAGCTAGTGGAGTTGCCTCTGAGACACCCACAGCTTTTCAAATCTATTGGTGTGAAGCCACCGAAGGGAATTTTGCTATACGGACCTCCAGGTTCTGGAAAGACATTGATAGCCCGTGCTGTTGCAAATGAAACTGGCGCTTTCTTCTTCTGTATCAATGGACCTGAGATCATGTCTAAACTGGCTGGAGAGAGTGAAAGCAATCTCAGGAAAGCATTTGAGGAGGCAGAGAAGAATGCTCCGTCTATTATCTTTATTGATGAAATTGATTCTATTGCTCCAAAGAGGGAAAAGACCAATGGAGAGGTTGAGAGGCGAATTGTTTCTCAGCTTCTAACACTTATGGATGGACTCAAGTCACGTGCCCATGTCATAGTCATGGGGGCAACTAATCGACCAAATAGCATTGATCCTGCATTGCGTAGGTTCGGAAGATTCGACAGGGAAATTGATATCGGTGTCCCTGATGAAGTTGGTCGACTTGAGATCATCCGCATTCACACAAAGAATATGAAGCTTGCTGAAGATGTATGTTTGACTTTTGTGTATACATGAAGCATAGATTTTTTTTCTGTTGAAGTGGCACTTGACCGAGTGGTCATTTACACGTTCATCACTGTTTCTTTATGCAGGTTGATCTGGAAAAAATCTCCAAGGAAACACATGGGTACGTAGGTGCCGACTTGGCTGCTTTATGTACTGAAGCTGCTCTGCAATGTATCAGAGAGAAGATGGATGTGATTGACCTAGAGGATGAGACAATAGACGCTGAAATTCTCAATTCTATGGCTGTTACAAATGAACATTACCAGACCGCTCTTGGACAGAGCAACCCATCTGCTTTGCGTGAAACAGTAAGTAGTGGGATTGGATGTGCTTATGTTACGGTTTTGTCTCTATTTATTCGCCCTGAGACCTCTTTGCTGTTTGTGTTTGACTTTCTAGGTCGTTGAAGTTCCTAATGTGTCTTGGCAAGATATTGGTGGCCTTGAAAATGTTAAGAGAGAGCTCCAAGAGGTATTGCTATTTGTTCCCTTTCCATGTCTGATCCCCCCCCCCCTCCTCTCTGTTTTCCCTTTATCCTTTCATTTCATGTAGTGTTCCTGATTAAAATCATTGTTCCCTATTTGTCTTGATATAGACTGTTCAATATCCTGTGGAGCACCCTGAGAAATTCGAAAAATTTGGAATGTCTCCTTCAAAGGGAGTCCTTTTCTATGGCCCTCCTGGTTGTGGGAAGACACTGCTTGCTAAGGCTATTGCGAACGAGTGTCAGGCTAACTTTATTAGTGTGAAAGGGCCTGAGTTGCTGACCATGTGGTTTGGTGAGAGTGAGGCAAATGTTCGCGAGATTTTTGACAAGGCTCGGAGTGCAGCTCCATGTGTTCTGTTCTTTGATGAGCTTGATTCAATTGCCACCCAGGTTTGTCCTCTCTTAAATTGGCGTTTTTCTTATTGTTGGATGTCTGAAAATATACTTAGTTACATGACCATGGTATTTTCATATGGTTTTGGATGTTGACAAGTGATAACTAGTCTTCGAGTTGATGTCCTTAGCATTGGAAAAAGAATGACTATCATATCTACTTCCGCACCTCCTTTTCTGGGGGCCAAATTACCTAATTTGTACGACAATTTCCAGGGTTTTGTTCAATTTGGGATCTAAAGAGAACACTCTGGCCAGACAGTAGTTGAACATCTACAGTAGCAGTCTGATGGGTGGAGTTGATATTTTCTAACATAGACTCCATTTAAAATCCTCGGTTCATAGTACTTATCCATCGTCCATGTTGATATGTGTCACTTGGAGTTCTGTCATGTTTGTTAGTTAGATTGTGTTTATGAACTTCCACTAGTCTAATGATTACATCCTCGTGGCAGTTGTGTGTGCTTGGTTGCTGTGATTTTAAGGCTGTCGATCTTGATTGAACTTATAAATCACCTGCTATTTGTTCACTTATATTCTTATTTGTTTATGCAGAGGGGAAGCAGTGTTGGAGATGCCGGGGGTGCTGCTGACAGAGTTTTGAATCAACTTCTTACTGAAATGGATGGCATGTCTGCCAAGAAGACTGTTTTCATTATTGGAGCCACTAACCGTCCTGATATCATTGATCCAGCTCTTCTGCGACCTGGTCGTCTTGACCAGCTAATTTATATCCCACTACCAGATGATGAGTCACGCCTCCAAATCTTCAAGGCTGCCTTGAGGAAGTCCCCTATTGCTAAAGATGTTGATCTCTCGGCCCTTGCCAAGTATACTCAGGGCTTCAGTGGTGCTGATATCACTGAAATATGCCAGCGTGCTTGCAAGTATGCTATCCGGGAAAACATTGAGAAGGCAAGTATCTCTACTCTGACTGGATTTTGTTCAACTAATAGGACCAACTAAAAGTTTAAATCTTCTTCTGATTAAAATTATAAGAATTAGCCACCTTTTTCCAGCTGAGATGATCTTCATGTCTCGACTGTTGACCATGGAATTACTCTCTTCTTACCCGTGTGTAAATATGAGGACATTTGTTGCAAGACTTGTAACTGTGTTCTCGAAAGAAAATGGCGTTCCCGATTAGGGATTCATTTGTATACAACTATTTCAAGTCTTGACAGAAGCATAGGTTGACCAGCATTTTTGTTTTGCAGGATATTGAGAAGGAGAGAAGGAGAGACGAGAATCCTGAGGCAATGGAGGAGGACATCGAAGATGAAGTAGCTGAGATCAAGGCCGCTCACTTTGAAGAATCGATGAAGTATGCTCGAAGGAGTGTGAGCGATGCTGATATTCGCAAGTATCAGGCATTTGCCCAGACTTTACAGCAGTCCAGAGGTTTTGGTTCTGAGTTCCGTTTTGCTACCACAACTGCAGGAGCCACCACCACCTCGGACGCATTTGCTACCTCTGCTGGTGCAGCTGATGAAGATGACCTTTACAATTAAATTATCTTCCCCTGAGTAATGGTCTCACTCTGCATTGTATCATAGTTTATGAAATGTGGTCTACTGTATTCTCTTTTCCTTTTCGCCCTGTAGTACAGGTTAACGTATTTTAGTTCCTTGCTGTTCTGTCTTGAAGTTATAGATGAAGAATCTGAGTCTTTTCGGACAAATGAGTCTCTTGTTCTCCCACTCCCTCTCATTTGCTCTCCTCTTCACTTGTTAGATTACTGTCATTGTCGCCTTTCCGAATTAGGGGCAAAGAGTGATGTCGCATTGCAGGTCCAGAGTTATACAGCCTCGACTGTAGAGGTGCCGATGATTAGTATTGTGCTTATGGTTTCAAATCATCTACTGTGACTGCCACTATGAGTGGCAGGCACGTAAGTTGAGCTGAGATATACTGAATCGAGTGAGACTAACATCAGGCAGGTTGCAATCAGGGTGGGGTTGTCATGGTTGCTGCAAAGTGGTTTTGTTAGGTCATCTACTGTGGAAATTTCATGCAACTTTGGACGGTTAATACTCCCGCTTGGGGCGAAATGTAAACCCAGACGCCTCAGGAGCTATATCGTACCTGAATGTGACGGTAGATGTGTGTACACTCGAACCAAATTGACTGCAAACAGTCGCCCTTTGATTCCACAACAAAATTGGGACAATCTCAGAGGTCGTAGGAGTTGGTCCTTGTCAAGTGATGCGATTGTAAAATGTAGGGCACATATATGGGGCACAAAATGAGCTCAAAAGGGCATGACATTAAAAGGTTGCACGATGATGCTCTCAGTCTTCCCTTCATATATTCAATTTTACCACTATTTCTTCCTGCCACTTCTGCTACACTCCTCATCCTTTGTCTCCTCACTTGACTCATGTTAGGCCGGCCCTATGTTTTAAGTCGACCTCCTTACAATGACATTGCGTGGAATTTTCATTATTCCAAACCCGTAATGACTTACTACGAAAATTCACCGTCTTAAGAAGACATGTTGTCCTACCGAGGTTGCTTTCATGCGTTTAATAGTTGGCTGTAGCGGTTTGTTGTTGGTGGCTTATTTGGATCTTAAATCGACTTTTAGAGGTCCATCTATGATAATTAAGGTAGTTGTGATTGGCTAGGATGCGCTTTCGTGAATTAAGGATATTTTTGAAAGCGTGTTAATTGTTTACCCAAAGTATGTATCGGTCTTTTTTTTCTCTCAAATGATTATATCATTACTTATTATTATTAGGAACAATAGGGGTATGGTTATCCTTTATTGACAAGTTAGAGTAACTACCAATATCAATAAGATGAGCACTATTGGTTAATTGTTCACATCAAGCGTCACAAAAGCCAACCACAAATCCAACATAAACGAGGAGCCAACCACAATGATTTTCTCCTTTAGTAAACTATTTTTGAATAGTCATGTTGAGAGCTATTTCTAAACTAAATGAAAATACGTTTACTTTAAAAACAATTGGAGTTGGTAGAGTGTAATGTAGAATAGAATATGTATGAATTATGTGATTATTGATCGGCCAGGACTCGAACCAAAAACTCGGTTAACCGATCGGTTGCCTTGTTAGATTTGGTTAATCGAAAGGAACAACCCTATCTACTTGCCAACCATTATAATCCATGTTAAGAATTATAAGAGAAATGAATTTAAGTAGGTCGAGCCGTCGTCGGTCGAAGTAAAAGGTGAATAAAATTTCTCTAGAAACTAGCTAGAGTAATAACGAAAGAACATTTTCTTGTGTTCAGATCTGTAGACCTTCGCATGAGTTTTTGCACAAAAACAATCACCACGATACGTACCATAATAATGTTATAAAAACTTTGGCTTAACATACGAGTATATTCCTTAACAACAAGGTCATGGGCATATTACAATTTGCTCACTTGAAAACAGGAGGGGCTGAATATAATTGCAACAATCAAAATTTGCACAAACCCTCTAATTGTTTACTTAAATTAAAAAATATTCAAAACGCACTGACAACGGTTTAGATGTCTCGAATTTAAACCCTAAAAACGAAGAAGAGTTACATATTGCGTTATTGATATATACCACGACTATTCTCACACCTAATAAATTGTTTGTTTCTTAAACCCTAAGGGTATGACGTTTTGTGGAAGGACGGGCAGTGAAGCAAAATAGACAGTTACGGTGTGAGAGTAACCCGTAAATCAATGCAAACTCCTAACCTTCACCATTATCATGCCAACAAAGAAGGATAGCAACGCAGCGGCGGACAATGTAGAACTTGGCCCTTTGCTTCTTAACAACATGGCTACATTTCTTGTTGAATGACTTGCCTTCGCCATCGACGTCGTCGTTTCGATTACGGTTCCTTGCTCCTTGCTCCATTTAATCAACTTATTACTATTTATGAAAGAAATGAGAGAATCTTCAAGGAATAAGAATGATGAGAGTAAGCTAATTAAGTTTCTCTTAGCTTATTTTATTGTTGTCAAGAACTAAAATAAATGGGAGCTTTATTATTTGAGAAAAATAATGGGTTGGAAATAGAGATGATGAGTAAGTATGTAGGGAAGGACTGCCGGGGACAAATGATGAGTTTTAACTATTTATATGTCCAAATAATACATAGGCTAGACCTAAGCTACATTATTCCTACTTGCTAGCGAAGCCTTCTAAGTGGAAGAACGGACTTATTATATATTCAATCCTGCTTGGGGTTGTATCGGGTACAAATTCTCATATTACCGTCATTATGGTATTATCTGCTTCTATAGTTCTATGTAACAAAAAAAAATGAAGTAAACGTTAGATAAATGCATCATATGAAACAAGCAAGATGCTACGTGTCTAGGGTTTTGATTAAAAAAAATTGTATCATATACTCCATATACTGATGAAACACCCTTTCTCACAACATGACTTGATAATGTATCGTTGCTCTTATCATGTAAAGACAAATTAATGAATTTAAAAAATTAAAAAAACGTGCAATTCAAACTTTGGTTGATCAACTTGTTTGCATTGGTTTATGGACAAATTCTGCTAAAATGGTCATATGGTAAAATCATGCACTACTCCGTATTTGTTAGTCAATTACGAATAATATTGATTTCATAAGGAGCGCAAATTATACCATGTTCTTTGGAGTTTAAGAAGTGTCTTCATACATTTCTTTTGCTTCTTATTTAATCTCCACTCTATAATGAACAAGAAGGACATATGATCATTATTATATATTGTCGATTGTTTTTTCATTACGTTTGCTTGTTCCCCTCGTCAAGGAGACACACTATGTCAAGTTCGTTGTCAAACACCGATAATAATATGTGATGATAATAAATTTGATTAACTTAAAAGAAGATTTTTCTTCAATTCAACTAATTTTCGCTCAATCTTATTCAGAAATATACACATTACATATTGTTCATAAACATTTCGGAAAATCAAACTGAAATAATATGGAGGAGCATTACTTTAGCAAATTTCAAATAAATTTAAAAAAAGAATGATAAGAGGAAATTGAAGAGGAATAGAACAAAAGTGACAATAAGTTCTAAAAACAGTTGTCCCCCCCCCCCCCCCCCGACCCCCCATTGTTTCGAGGACTTACAAAACCAAAACTACTAATGTCATTATGCTTCAGCTTCACTGAGTTGGTCATGCATTCCATAATGATTCCAGAATAATTACTCTCCACTTTAGCACGTGCCAGGTGGTTTTGCATTTATGTCGCATATACTGATATACCTATATGTTTTTTTCGGGTAACAAAAGATTCAGGTTTAAACTTAGGCTTAGATTCAGTTTTTAGATTAGATTTTACAAGAGTAAAAAGATTTATACTTATAAAGTCGTCATCTTTAGGAGTATGAATCACACGTTAAAAGTGTGTGTAAACTGTGAAATAATATCTTTTTGGAGTAGACATGTTAGTAATGGAACGAAAATGAATGTATTGATGGAAATATACTCCAATCCATGACATGCATCTATAATACATTAATACCGTCAATATCAAACGAATACGGAGTACGAATTAAACCAAGCAAAAACTTAACTCCAAGAAACTAAAGAAATTTGTGAAGTAGATTCAGCGACCCGTTTGTTTAACCTTAATTAATTTGTCGAGTAGTCTATATATCGATCTTAATAAGCTTTAACGAGTTCTGCCTATTACACACGATGATGATCGGAAACCCTTGATTGCTAGCTACATACCTTGAATTAATAAATTTCAAATGGATTTGTGAAACACAAAAAATGGTTCCATCACTTTCACATACTTGTTGTTCAAACTAAAGACAGTAGTACTGCACCATGGTCAAAGTTAACCAACTGCAAAAAATGATATATATGTACTGCAACAATGCACGGATAAGGTTAATTAATTTTTAACTATCAGCAGGCATTCAATATTCATTCAGAATCATACAATCTCTTGTTCTTTTCATTTTACATATACTTTCAGTTTTTCGATTTTTGCCGAGTTTTGACAGCTATTTTGTACGTCCTCTCTTTGATTTTTCCTTCTGTTTTGGGAAGATCCAGCTGTGGTACATTTAATTAATTTGTAGTTAGTTTAGCTAGGACAGAGTGTCTAGTATAATTAAGGAGTAGGGCATTACTACAAACCTTTAATTTGTATGTTAATTAATTATTTAGATATATACTAAGAGTCAACACATATATACAAAAAGATTTGTCTACAGTTTAGTCAAGTACAGTAAAATACGCAACAAGCATTTGTGAAGGGAATTCAGACCCAACGTAAACGAATGAAAGAGAGTAACAAATATGCAACAAACATTTGCATTGGATATTTGGATATGAAGGTCATTTGACTCATTTCCTCTATTAGGGAAGATATTTGATACCTTTCACTTCAACACACTACGTCACCAATCGAGACTAACGTGCTATTTCTCGTCGATTTTTGGAACTTGCATGCTATAGGTGTTCGCTGTAATCTTTGTCAAAGCGCGTAATATTATCTCTTAGTACTTCCACAAAAAATTGAGCCAATTCTAGTTGCGGGGCCGAATGTTTTTAAAACTTCCCCATAGACAATCTTGGAGTGCCTTTGTTTAGTATGAGTACACGTGTCTCTTGTAAGGAAGTTCTTTAAGCCTCTTATGATGGCACACGTTACTTGTCGAGACTCCATGCATTTTCGCCCCTTTTCAATTTACCATAGGTTGTTATTGCCCAAATATTTTGTTGAAATCAGAGCGTGATAAATCATGCTGAATTTTCTAGAGAGAGGGGCTCCCCTTTTTCTCTAGAATTTTCCTCTGCCTCTCTCTCCACAGAGAAATAAAATAAATAAATATTTTCTCTTCCTCTTCCTTAACGAGGAAGCTGTCAATCCTCCATGGATTTCCTATGGGTTTCACCTTCCCTTGTCCAGATCTTTTGATCTCTATTTCTCAAATATCTTGCTATATTTGTTTTGTCTATCACTTGAATTATCAATTCTACTTCTCAATTGAAATTGGAGGTTTTTTACTTGTTACTTCTTCTAAGTTGATTGTTTCAACTTTATCAAATCTTCCATCATCACAGTTCCTATGTTGTGTGGCTCGGCTTTGGCTGTTTTTTCTTTGGAACTTTCTCCAATTGGTTCCTTCATTCTCAATTGCATCGGTTGATGCATGTGGCGGATTGGAGGATTTTTGTGCTTTTTTTGGCCTTGCATGCATGGAAGGAATGATTGTATGTGCACAGCCGACTCCGGATTGCATACATGCCGCTTCTTCTTGGTGTCTCTCATGTTTTGGTCCGATGGGCTTTTGCGAAGACGGCCGGTGTTCCTCTTGGATCAGTCGAAGGTTTATTAGTCTGTTTGGCTTTATGTTTTAAATTTAGTGTTTTGGTACCTTGTTATATGTACCGTAATTTCTCTTGCTTGTTCTTGGGTCAGTCTTTCTTTGGTCTTGGGTTACATGATCTTGAGTTGTGTAGATCCGGTACTTACCCTTATCCCGTTTTTTGGGCACCGCCGGATTTTACCTTCTCATCCTTGTAGTCCCGTGACATTAGGGAAGATGTGATTCCACTTGGTTTGTTGGTTATGTTTTTGCAGGCCGTGGTTGTTTTAGTTCATGACCGTGGGAGGTTTGGGTCTTGGTGGATCTCGAGTTTGTTGTGCCCTTAAAATTTGGGTTTCCGGATCCACTTTTCTCACCCCAAATAACCATGGTCTTTGAACCGACCCCGGCTTTGAATTTTCCATTCTCTCTTCCCCCTCTTTACGTCACTTAGGGTTAGCAAGTTCTCCCCTTGTAGTAGGGGGCCCTAGTGCCTTTCTTTCACTTACCTTTATAAAAAAAAAATATATATATATATATATATATATATATATATATATATATATATATATATATATATTTGAAATCTTTGAAATTACTTCTCGGTGCTTCCATACCACAATTTAGGTTGTTTTTGTTCAAGAGCCATTTGAAATAGAATCCGTGGTTTTGCCCAGTCTTGACTACTTTTCTAAAAAGCTTAATGTTCTCAAAATTTTACGACATAGGCGAATTTCAAGTGCCCTTATTGGCTAAGCTCCTAGGCCTAGTTTCTCTGTAAGGAGATCCTTTACGCCCTTTCGACATACGTTACCACTGAGGTTAGCGTGCATGTTTTTCTCGATTTTGGGATTCAACATAGGTTGTGGATCTATCATTTTGACCCTTAGGGCCTTCCCGAAAAATTGAAACTAATTTTGTTCTAGACCATATGTTGGTTCAAAAGTCGTGAATTATATATTTCGAATTAATTTAAGCCAATTTGACGGAAAAATATTGTATACACCGAGAGTACGTACTCTCATTTCTTATCAGGTTGTGTACTTTAATATAGAAATTGATGTACTTTTACCCTAATATAATGTACTTTAAGTACAATTTTATGTATTCTTTGTTAAAATGGTGTAAATTTACTTATCAACCCATTTTCGTATAGTTTATGTGATATTTATAGTATTTGGAAGTATCAACTTGTAGAATAATACACAGATGTACACGATGTTGAAGTAAAAAGATGAAAATATCGATTATCAATTTATTAGAGTCGCTTAATGGGTGAAAAAAGCTTACATAAAAAGGTTAGAACCTTAAAATATAAATTTACAGTTTTATTAATCTATTATGATTACAAATGACTAAAAATATACATAAATTCACAAAAATACATAAAATATCCACTACAGCAAGTCTTGTATGAGACGGTCTCACCATAAGTTATTGGGAGACCAATACACAAAAAACTGAAATGGGTAAATATAATTATTTATTATTTCAGTGTATTGGTCTCACAATAACTTATGGTGAGACGGTTTCATATGAGACTTGGGGTATCCACTAAAATACATGAAAAACTAACAAAAGTACATTAAAACCCCGCTATAGTAGTACATAAAAGCAAATTCAATTCGGGACTACATAGTCCCGAGACTATGGTATACATGCCGAATTTTGACCAATATTTTAAACTCCGGTTCAAATATATTTTTATGTTTCTTCTTGCAATTTTGAGGTGCCATGTTAGGAATTATTTTTAGACCAAATGATCGTTCACTTGCTGTAAAAATTAGTAAATGTTTCATTATGCATTGCAATTTACCAAGTCTACTTGATCATAAGACAAATAGGGGTTTCATTTGGTATAAAAATAACCCTTAACATGCCAACTCAAAACTGCAAAAAGAAACATATATAATTTTTTTTTTTTTTTGAATCGGAGGGAGTATATTAATAGACATACGGAGTACTGCGTATGCCCTAAAATTTCTAATATCTTTCTTCATGAAGAATACAAGGCTCTATGAACCAAGCCCGTGTGAGAATGATGGACCTTTTCTTACTCAGCCCATAACCAGGATTTGGAAATTTGGGCTGTGACCTTTGTATGAGACATGAGTTGCAGATTCGCAATGCAAGGGGACGACAAGAATTAAACTTAGCGTGATATCGTATAGTACTTTTTCATAAAATGGAAATGATCTTTCGACCTTGAATAGCTGCAAATGCGGAATGTGACTGTGTGTACATTCTCAAAGTTTTTCCATTGTGAGCATTCTAGTTCGAAAACTTTGTGGAGCTTTTTGTTTGATATCGATTACCATTACATCACAGTCATATTGTAGTTGGTTTATTTTACTCGATAAGGCCTTTTTTTTCGTTATTTCTTTGGTTTAGCCTTTTTCTATTTTTCCTATATAGGTGAACTAGAAGGGCATTCATAGATTAATTCGTGACGAAGGGCGGTTGAGAACCGATTATTCGATATCGATGTGTTTTAGATTTGAAAATCTTATCTTTTGTTCAACACCAATGTGTATGACGCTATACACGTTCATACAAAATCAACCATGCAATGATCTGTGTTTACCATCTAAGCTACATACATAAAGAGTAGCACGAGTGAACAGTAATAGTTATGGACCATATCTTTGTCGTATGGCCTACTGCTCTGGACCAACCAGCATGATGCATGGTCTCGTACATACTGTCAACGATTATAGGGTTATAGACACTATAGCCATTCTTCTCAAGGACGCATCTAATCCTATATCTACCCTGTATATATTAAATAAACTATTCGGCTAAGAGTTTAAACTAATAGTAAGTGACAATGACTTTATTATGATAGTATTTGTTCTCACATAAATACTTTTAAACTAAATCACGAAACGTGAATAATTGAAACCGAGTAGCAGAACGGAAGGTTATATGAATCGCTAAACCAGACCGAGTTTTTTTTGTCACCGTAATGGCACTCCCTGAACAGGCTTTCATTTGGATTAGTACGGGCCTTAACTTCTCGAAAAGCCCGATCCACTAGTGGCCCAATTAGCAGAAACAAGATTTGGTGCAAAATAAAGGGACGTATCACACGGATCACGATCGAATGACAAGGTCGCTCAACATCCACTTCCTTGCTTCATTTGTATCTTGTAATATACGACACATTAATTAATTGTCGTAAATTAACCTAAGTAGTACCCTTACAATGATGGGTTTTAATGTTCAGCTGCTCCGACTTGACAACACTAATTAACATAAACGTGGAATTATGTTTTCATTTATCACAGCTACTTATGTTGATTTGACTTGAATTTAGATCAAACTATACAAGCTACTTATGTTGATTTGATTTGAATTTAGATCAAAAAATTCCTTGGTGAAAAAACTAGCCAATCAATTTTACCCGAAAGTTCATTTATTGTACCCCTCTTCTTCAACTTCATTTCATAGGATCAGATTTTCATACTTATTTTCATAGAGTCGGTAGAGGAATCTTCCTCTTGATAACTGTGACTCACATAGTTGTATACGAATGTATGACTCTCAATAACCAAAAGAAGACATCATTGTGATTTGTGAATGAGAGGAAGTGTACATATTAGTAGCTAGGATTGTAAGTATCGGTTGTGATCGATAGGTCACGAGTTCAACTCCTATGAGCAGTCTCTGGTCCAAAATGATAGTTAGGGCAAAGCTTACCTCATAAACACCCTTACGGTGGAACCCTTCCCCAAACCCTTGTCTTATAGAGTTATAGGGACGCCTATATACACCGATCCGACGGTAATAAAAACTTACTATAGGCAACTAGACTAGGCAAGAAGCAAGGAAGAAGTCAACAACCTAGGGAGAAGAACAGGGTTGCATGGATGGATGAATAAAGAAAGAAAGACGTAGTAGTTGGATCCCTTCTTTCCCGTGACTCGGATCTCTCAAAGTCACTCCCCAACTTTTACGTGCTTTGTCTCCGCCCTTGCCTCTTTCGTTGGGATTACAAATTTATACTAAACTTTTCCAAATTTTTGACACTTCACTCTGCCGTCTCTTTCAAGCAACCTTTTACTCTACTCGATCGAGTTCGGGTTATATCGTTTTCGGGTCTTACTTGGATCAATTGTTGCTTCGGAGACTCGAATTTAGTTTAGACTTTGGAAGTGATTGTTGATTGTTCTCGAGTCAATTTCGGTTTTAATTGATCATTTTAGTTGGTGGTCATTTTTAGATGGTAACGTTACTTTATTACTCTGTATTCAATATTAATTGTATCTTAAGCATGATTATGTATGTTCGGATCATCGGTTGGATTGAGTAATTGTCAGGTCACATATGTTTGGGTTCGACTAGGATATAATCTGATTACGCTAAACAATCAAGTCAAACAGATTTTGGTATACCACATTTTCAGATTTCGAATTCAGTTGGATCTGAGTTGGTTTACGTTCGGCTAGGGAAATAGGGAATAGTCATAATCGTTACCTCTTTTATGTTTTGTAAGCATGTTATATCATGATTAAAAGATCATGGCATAAGCAGCGGAAAAAAATGGCAATAAAATGCAAAAACAATGCCTTGGAAATGGCTTTTGTCTCCCCTTTCGTTACTTGCCTACCGAAAAACTCTACCTTCAATCTGGTGTTTTTAATTGACTAGCTGAACTTGGTGCTACCTGGCTATGCGTGGTCTTTGTGCACTTTGCCAATGCTCTGGTCTACCTAAGGATCGGTGAAACGTAAAACAAAAGACACTCGCCAACATGTACACGAACACGTTGATATGCTTTTCACCTTTTATATATATATATATATATATATATATATATATATATATATATATATTTTGGTACACAAATCGATTTGTTTGCAAGTTAACCTCCGTACCCGCACATCATACATTTAGCTGCTCTCATGTAAAAAAAAAAGTTGTTGTTGGTTTTCTAAAAGACGGTCTCACTATAAGTTGTAGTTAATGCGACTTCTGATCTCCAACAAAAATAATCCAAAAGACGAAGCATAATCTTATGCTAACTTACTGATATCTTCGGTTTCAAAGAATTGAAGTTGATAATCAGATTAAATCGTTGAAGGTTAAACTATCTCCATTAAGTGTTTTGCGGAGAGTCTTAAGCAAGATATAGTCGTCTTAAAGATAATTTATTGTATAGTTGTCCCAAACCATTATATGTTTTCCCGTAAATTTTACATATCGGGTCTAGGTAAAAATTTGACAAGGTCACGGGCGAAAAGGGGAAAGGACGAGAAGTAAGATAATGAAGGGGGGAGGGGTCGTAGAACAATGAAGATCCTCTGTCCCATTCTGTGTGTCACTCCATATACCCCTCCAATCAAATTTCAGGAAATCATTGAATATAAAAATTAAAATGAATTTCTTAAGGTACAGGGAGTGACACACAAAATGGGACACATGATACTCATTGGAAATCAGGGACACATAAGACATTGTTTGGGGGGAATGGAATTCCCAAGCAAAAGAAGGGAAGAAGAGAGAAGAATAAGAAATTAAGAAGAGAAAAAGAAGTGGTCAAACTTAGGAAGAAAGGAAGACCAAACAGCCCGCTCATCAAAACGGCGCAACACACTCAACTGCGTTATCTTTGCTGACGCCACCCACACGTGCACCCATAATTGTTTGACCATCACCTCTCCACCCTCTCCTATTGGTCCACTTCCCTCTCACATGGGGCCTCTCACTCTCACGTGCGGCTTCTTCAAGAATTCTGTTTTTTATTTTCCCTTGTGTTTTGGGACCTTTTGGTTTCTAATTAATCTATTAGTAGAGTACATACTAGATTACTAGTGTATTAACAATAATAGAGTAGTGTCCCTCAATTTCATGTTTGGAGATTCAAATACTGACCATTACAAAACATTTGATATAAATCATGAATAAAAAGGCAATGCTAACCGTATATGAAGGTTCTATCACTCTATGTGGCGTTTATAGTGAAATGATTATCGTTTTCCAGCGGATAAATTAAAGAACTTACAATGTGCTAAGTTTATGAGAATTTCAAATCTTGATGATAAATATCAACTACTAGTAATTCTTCCATGTGAGTTGTCCATGATAAAATGGTTTGCTAAGAGATTTTCTTTCGATTAATTCGATAGAAAAACACAAATTATAACTAGAACCAGCAGTGAATGAATGATGACACATAAAAACATTATTGTTTTTGTATAGAAAACTTGTTAATTATTTCCATTTATCAGCGAAATATTGTGTCATATTGCTTTTATATTCATAATCCAAATATTAACACCTTTGAACAATAAACTATGTGTTTTCCAATTCTCAATTCTCAAATTTCATTGTTCTTATGATCGAGTAGTAACTACATATCTCAATCATCAAAGTTAAATTTTCAACTACGTACAAATGCAAAAATGTACACCTGTAGTTTCTTTAACCAATCTTACGTATATAATATATTGAGAACTGCAAATGGATCATTTTACTGGTTAATTAAATCGGAAAATCTCCACAATCTTGAAAAAACTATGGGTAAAATATTTTTCTCATGGTTTCAAAGACCAAAGTTTCAAGTTCTCAAATTGCACACCCTAAAAAACTTTCAAAACATATTGATGAAACTCCTCAAGTTAATTTCTCAACTTCAAATTTTGAACTATTCATTACACTCTCAAAGACCTAGACCTTGTGTTTGGAGCTGCCCCTTTCTTACTCTGTAAAATGCTGCAATCCCAATGAGCCAATTAATTCATAATTAGTGTTGAAGGCCTACAATAATTTACATAATTTATTAACAATTGACTTTATTATAATGAATAATGATGCTAGAGAAAACCCAACTCGTTTTTTTTTAATCTTAAAACAAGTGATTAGTGTTGCACCAAATCATGTGATGCGATGTGATTACTGCGTTCCAAACAATTAAACCTAAGAGCTTTTGTATCAAATTCCTCTTATTTGAAAATTTGCTTTACACACGTGGCACCAACTCATTTGTCTTCTTCGATCCTTGTCCAACTTTTTGTGTGAAATTTGTTCTTCCTTCTTCAACAAAGTCAACTTATTACAGTGTGATCATTGATCAACGCTCCGGAAACGTTAAAATCTTAATGCTGCACGAACACGGACACGGATATCGACACGAATACGAACATGTGGTACGAATTACACGATACTTCAAAACGAAAAAAAACAAAAGAACACATTGATAGAATGCATTTTAGTATTTTCCAAGTTAATCGATAGGTAGTCTTGTTTTCTCACGTCAACCAAAACGCTCTTAAGATAGAAACATAAAGCTGTGCATGTTCAGGATAGGGATGTCATCATCAAATGCATGGTAACATGCAAAAGTAACGATTTCACCTCATTACAAACCCGAAGTATATTATCAGAACAAGTGAATTAACCACTAAAGTGAAATTACCATTTTCGCGCTCGAGAAAAAAATGGAAAAATCAAGAGTAAGACGTATGGGAGGAAGGTGGGCAACAAAGGAAGGACATGATGTAAGAAACGCAACTTCCGAATTGTCAGCAAATGTTAGGCTTGTCACGGTCTTTCCGTGAACAATCTTCCCCTGCTGCTCAAGTCACGGCTCCCATTCTTTTTCTTTTTTTCTTCTTTTTCGTAAAATATTCTTTTGATATTTTTCGTCTTTTGAAAAAAAATTAATGAAAAACATATGATCTGAGCACGGAATTATATGCTGACACATACTATAGTACGTACTATGTAACGTAATTAAAACATGAGAAAAAAAATCCTCCTATGTATTGGACCAGACATTATTAATTTTGATGTGAAAACTCTTGTTTTCTTGCAAATTTATCTGACAAAAACAGGAACAACAACAACATTTGCTACTCAGTCCCTGTCAAACTTTTTCAGCAATAATGAAAAACATCATGTGTCTTAACTTCACTTCATACTTGCCACAAACTAGTCTTAATCCTCTACTAGTACACTCACATGGAGCCTTTCTGGTCTCCCATTTTGTCTGGTCACAATTCGAGTATGACGATTGACGAACCGTGTTTTTTTTTACATGGATTCCACCCACTGATCCAACGTAGCAACGAAAACAAGAGAAACTGAGAAAGTATCGGGTAACCGGCTGTCTAGCGCTGGTTGGCATTGCCGGGTGGAAGCTAAAACATTCTAATATCAGATTCAAGGTTAACCACTAAAACAGCAAGTAAATCAGGATTGCAGAATCCATGACATCTGCAGCAAGACAATAGTATATATGAAAGACTAGAATTACGAGGTACAAAATTGGTTCAAATGTGTTCCTCCCACATCCACAACAATCAGTAACAGGTTTACCTAGAGAAGATCATAAGATCTATCTGTACAGTTGCACTCGATATTTATTTTTGCCTGGATGGATGCATCTACGATCCTACGTTATCACTGCTTGAATCCATTAAAATTGTCAGCCTCTTCACTCTTTTGGCAAACTCTCTGCAGATACGAGAGTCAAGTGCACTGTCAGAACAGAATAATACAGATAATAGGCCTAAAGGGCAAGAAATTTAAATCAATATAAAAGCTATGAAGAGGGGATAAAGTCTTACCCGAATGGCTCATCTCCAATTTGCTTCGATGAACCTGTTCCATCTCTGTAGATTACACGGCTCAGCATGTCTGAACTTTCTATGCCGAACATCTTAGCAAGCCTGCTGCAAAGTTCTTCATAGGAATTGAGCAATGTCAGCTCAAGGGTACGGCCAACATCCTCGGACTCCATGAAAACCTTACAATGGCCAATCTCCAATTCCAAGTCGACTTCTTGATGATTATCCTTTAGCCATGGAAGCTGCTCACCAGAAGAGCGATCCTGGTTATGAGCTGATCCGGAATTATCAGAAACATTGCCTGCCTTATCCACATTTCCTTCAGAGGAACTATTGCCTGTTGGGACAGGTGAAACTGTATCACCTGAACTGCTTAGTGACATTTGCTGCTCTGTTAATATTGCTTTGCCAAAAAGAACAAAGTGATGTGGCTTTGACTCATCAGGATGTTTTCGAGTTTGGATTGAGCTTCCCATTGTGAGCAAGCAAGAAATGTTGTCACCATTACTAGGTTTTTGAAAACTTAAAGAAGTTGAAGGTCTGTTGGGTAGCGTGGTCACAGGATCCATTGCTGAGTAACCAGCTGGGAAGAGACCCGACTGTAATTTGCTCATATGAAGATCGGACAACGAAAGACCGAATTGAGCATGCCTGGCTCCCTGCATGCCAGCAGGAGAATTGTCGGGTAAACATCCGAAAGGGTTGCTCGGCCCAAGGAAGTTTCCGGGGTATGGGGGGACTGGAAGTTGTCCATCCATTGGAAAGTCTGGATGGTGGGGAAGTCGGAATTTCTTCCTTGGAGGGGAGAAGGGGGATAAATGAATGGCTGGCATATTGGACACCAATTCTACCAGCCATGGACTAACACGTTTTACATTTTGCAGCAAATCTGGCTCATCCCATGTTACCTGCAGAGGGTAGATTATCAGAAAAGGCCATCAAATGTCAAACTTCTTATTAGTAAGTGGTAACGATGGGTGGCATCAAATTTAGAGGCAAAGAACAGGCTTCAGTTTATTTCCCTATAGAAACCGGGAATGAAGGAAATTGACGTTCTTAAGATCAGACGTATTGGAGCACACTCTATGATTGCGGAAGTACAAAGGTAGATGAATATGCATGCTTCATACAATCTTAGTTGAGAGTTGGACCACTTGGAATATGATTGAGTATGCTTAGATGGCTAAAAACATTGCCAGACTCCACAAGGCAACTTCATTGTTATTAAAAGTGTAGTTGTGTATTAAGTTTGCGTGGCCGCTGCAGTCAGATTCCTTAGCTTAATTCCCAAACAAGGACCATCCTACCTGAGTACTAAACTAAGAACAGGTTGTTGGCCAATTCAATTATTGCAGTCAGCAAACAACATACATCAGTTCAAATAAACAAATATCATCTCTAAAACAAAGACTTCCAGCTTGAGCATCGCATTAAAGTATTATATATTATATTCGTAAAGGAATTACAGTGTGAACATTAGTATTCGTTGAAAACATCTGTTGGTCTGTAGACTTCAAATTACAATAGCTTAATCAAGTGATTCCATCTCGAGGTTTCTTCACAGAAAAGAACGACAAATATTCATAATTTTCTCAGACAGCTTGTCATATTCCAACATCACTTGACGTGTTCATGACAAATTAAACAATTCGATCCAGTACACCACCCATGATTTGAAGCTAGAACTCAAGCAGACAAGAAATATGCAAGAAAGAGTTGCAACTTTCTTCCAAGAAAGTGAAAGCTAAGAAACTTGTATAGCAGTCAACAAACATCAGAGACTACCTAATCAATGGAACATCAGAACAAGCGAACTCACTTTTGTCGAATAAAACCCCAGTATTTCAGATATCTTTCCTAATATACAAATCCAAATAACAGATGTATACTTTTCAAATGCATTACACATGGAAGTAAGATGAACATTAATGAGTAAAGACCTTGCATTAATTTTAAAAAAGATATGACTAGCACATGGACAATACTAGTATAGAGTAAAAGATGACAGTACCTGGAGAAGCCTCCATGGTGATTCAGACCAGTGCACAGGATCTGCAACCTGAACAGAAGATATAGTGCCCATAAACCAACTTATCCGCGAGGAATCTTCAGTTTCAAAAGGCATCTTAAAACGCATTCCAGAGCACCATCGAATCTGAAGTGCTGCTTTTACATGTCCAGCCTTGACAACAAACTCCGGGGTACCAGCACGAGGATAGTAAACAATCTCAAAGGTCTGCCCTTTAGAAGCAGAAGACGCAGCATCAACAACAGAATCAATCTTCACTTTCCCCTTCCCTGTCATATTACCACCAGAGTTCACAACTGAATTACCATTTCTGCCAAGCCTATTCTCGTCCTCTCTCAGAAAAGCAGAGAAAGCACCATAGTTCAGCACAGAGGCTCCAGGGTTCCATCCCGAAGATACATCATGTCCACCACCAAGCCCCCTCTTAGCTCGCCGTATCCCAACACAAAGGTCCCCATTCTCAGCCCTTAAAAACACAATAGAGTCCCCAGCAACGAGCTTCTTAGCATTCACAAATGTACTCCACCCAGTAGTCAGCAAATGGCGTCTAGGAGTCCCCCTATATATATGTCTAAATTTCCAGGGCTCCCCATGAACATCCTTTGCAAGAATGTTCTGAACAGGAGGATCAGCAGAATAGTCCAACCTAGGGAAAATCGTTTCAGCACAATACCGTGGCACAGAAAATCCTCCCCCATTATTCGCGTCAGACTGAGTCAATGTCTTAGCAAAAGAAGCCGGCTTATTCTCCTGTACTTCAGTCCCATGACCACCATTGCTATCACCATAATCAGGCTCATTAGTCACAGGAATCAGCCGAATTTTAGCATAAACCTCATCGGTCTCTTGGTCGGCCAGGTACTTAATCTCCTGAACTCGACACAAAACGTAAGGCGGAATCCTAGGGAAGTTCCTAAAGTCCACATTACCACTAGCATGCTCAATGTGACCTTGCACAAAGTAGTAAACTTTGGCATTCACAGCAGGCATTTGAACCATTCCCCCAGCACAGGCATGCCACAATTGAGAATCTAAACAATTATCAGCCTCTTTAATCTTCTCCTTTGGATCCATAAACGTAATCATGGCCGCAAATAATGTAATACTTAATCAAAATCAACACCAATCAAACCCCAAATTACAGATTATAACACACCTTCTCATACACTTGCCAATCAATTTTTTTCTGCCAAAACACACAAGAAATCAACAACATATATACACCTTATTATTATCATCAGACCAACCAAAAAAACAGAAAATATAAATGATGAATAAATTAATGAAGTTCTATGTACATACAGTATATAATATACTAATAACAAAAGATAATAGAAGCTTCGATGATACAGATTAAAAAAATGAGAAATACCCAAATGGATGAAGTTCCAATACAGTAAAAAAACAAAAACAAAAAAACAAAAAGTTTTTAGCTTTTTACTTACCTGAAAAGATCTGTCATGGATGAAAAATACAGCAGTAAGAATCAAAAGCTCAGCAATATTATTATCTTCAAAATAAGAAATATATGAACCCAGAAAATCTCACCAAATTTAACCTTGAAAGTTTTGAGCATTGCCGACAAATTCAAACCTTATAAAAAAAAAAAAAAAAAAAAAAAAAACTTGTTCTATCTACCACTCAAAAAAGTTGATTTTTGTCACTCTTACCAACCTCTCAAAAAAAAAATCCCATCAAAAAAATCAAAATTTTGTTTTGCGTATTTGAGAATAAACCCAGAAATTATGCAGTACCCATTTCAGGAAACAGCAAGATCTGCAGAAAAGTTTCTAACTTTGATATAATTTTTTAGTTTAAAAATGAGTGTGCCCACAACTTTATTACTCTTATTACACTGTGGTAAAACATACTAGTAAAAAAAAAAAAGATTGAAACTTTACTCACTATTTCTCCTCGTATTCATAAGTGACAAAATCAGCATAAAATTCATTTTAAAAAAAAATCAAGAAATTCTGTGCAAAATCTGAGTGAATGAACCAAGAAAAAAAAGTGGTCAATTTTTTTTGGTGAATTTTATTTTAAGTGTCTCTCTACCGACACAGCCAAAAATAGGTAGAAAGAAGGGGAGAGTGTCTGTTTCTCTCTCTAGTTTTTGTTTTGTTTCTCTCTCTAGAAGTTGGGAAGATTCATTCACAAGGAAGTTTTTTGGATCATGGAAAAAGAAAAAGAAGGAAGACAGACCAACGCAAGTGTCCAAATAGCTCTCCCTCCCTCCCTTCTATTCTCAGCACACTCTTCTTATATAAATATAAAATGTTTTAATTAATTGTTAATTGTTGATTACTCCGTATTAGTTAATTGTTGAATTAAAGGTTTAATCTTTTCAACTTCTTGTCTACTTAATTACTTGATGATTAGCCCTCATTTGAACTTACACACTGTAACTTTGATTTGAGGTAAATTTGAATGTGCAGTAGGTCTTATGGGAGACCGACTCTCTATAATTTATTGAGAGATCAACAATGTTATTTATATCGTTATCCTTTATATGATTTGTGACCCTTATACTATATTTGGTAATCCTTTTAGTTAAAGAATGAGAGATTTAATCCAAGATTTGCAAAGGGATTACTTATAAATTTTAGCTAATTTTATATCATAGGATCCTGCAAAATCATAGATAATGTGATTTATAATAGTAAATCGGGTTTTCTACATAGTAAGTTAATACGATCACTAAAAATAATATCGTGGTTACAAGTAAGGTAGAAAGAGTCACTTTGTAACGTAGGCTAATGTTCTCTTAATAATTTATTGAGAGACCGTCTTTTATGAGACTTTATATAGTCGTAACTTACGGTCTGTTTTATTATTATTATTATTACTATTTGTAACAAGAAATGTGGATAAATGCTTTTGTAACATTGATACCACCGTCCCTTATATATGAACAATATGGTTAACTTCTGAAAAAAAAAATAGCTATGGACTTATGGTTGAATTTGTTTTGTTTCTGTGAGAAGTATAATTTATTAAATAAATGGTTTAGAATTGAACTCGTCTAAAAGTTGTCTCGTATTTAGATACTACTTCATACGGATAAAGAGAAGATAGGGGGGAAGTACATAGAGTACAAGTTACACTCTGAATTCTATAGGTCAAGAGTATCTAAATTAAAAATATTGAGTTCAGAATACAAACTATGGGGCAATTGCATTTTTTCTATTTTTTTTGTTTAAATCAACTAATTACATAGAACGGTTTAGTACTAGTAATATCAAAAAGTCACCCTAATGACTTAATCTTTCAAAAACTACGACCTCCCCCTAAGGTCTAAAGTTTTCATTTTGTCATTTTGTTGTCATCATATGATAAAGAATAAAAGCAATATAATATTCTTGACTCTTCTACAATTTTGACGTTCTTGGCATAGGCATTGTTTATAGTTGATGTCTTTGTTGGCGAGGGAGCATGAAATTTATGACTCTAATTAATATTTTGTAATGCAAACAAATACTATCAACAATGAGAAAAAATCCCAGTTCCTGAAACCATTATCTTATTTTCCAAAAAAAAAAAGAGAAAAAAAGGGACGAGATCTTGGTCCAAACATAATGTGTTACTTTGATTTTTTTTTTTAGAGTGCTTTGTTTAAATTTTCACGCTTAGCTAAATTACAAGCAAATCCTTCTGGTTAATTGCTCAATTCTCAAAGGTGGTATTGTGTTTGGTAAAACTAGCTTAAGTTGTAGCTGGAAGTTGAAATGGTAGCGGTAGAGGTAACTGAAGAAACATATCCAATTTTATTAGGATTGTTGGTAAATGTAGCTGAAAATTAAGAGATCACAGAAAACATTGATTTATAATTTTGCAAAGGTGAATAAAAAAGATCCAATAATGTATTTTGAACTGTATTCCAACTGTAACCCTCCGAACTTTTTATTGGCTTGACTCGTACTCGACCTAAACCTTGTTGACTCGTCCATAGGTCTAGGTGTTTGCGTTGCTTAACTAAAAACTAAATTTCAGGTTGCAAAAACTCAAAATCTAAAAATATTGGTAATACCAAAAGAGCCTTGATCATTGAAAACTAGTTTTTTTTCTAGTCTAGCTATCAAAATTTGGATGTAGGAAAGTTGGAAAAAAGGTATGCAAAAATGCAATTTGGTAAAATCATATGCATACAAAACTTTGACGTTTTGTTTGAGGTGATCGCTTGGATCAAACACGCAAGGGAGGAATGAATTACCCAACTCAAATTTTCTACGACTTGGGCCTATTGTAGGCATAGAAAGGTTTACGGTGGGCCTGAATATTATAGCCGGGTATGGCCGTAGCCCGTATGGGTAGTGCTCGAGGGACCAAATTGACATTTCTCCTACTAAATATAGGCATACAGCCGATATAGGCAACAAAAACAACAAATCACGAACTCGAAAAAAAAAAGTCGTCATAGTAGTAATCGTATGAGACATCTAAGCACAAAATTTTACAACACTAATACTTGAGATGACTCGGGTTAAATCAAACATAAAGGTAATGGGACGACAAGACCAATTCTGCTCAAACAGCGTATATACGTATATATGAAGAATGAGCAGAAAAAAATAAATAAAAGTACTCCGTATTGTTACCAACGTCCACAAATGAACGAGATTACAACCCGAGGAGGGGCAATGGCATCCTGCAACACCCACCGCACCCAAACCTTAACCCTTTTTTTTTTTTTTTTTTTCTTTCTTCTTTGTGCATAAAGGAGCAGATAAAGCGGTGGAGTAACGGATATATAAACTCAAATCCAGAACAGAACGAACGAGTTCTCAAGTCATTCCGCGACGAGTTTTTCAAGACAACCACTGAACCACCCCCACCCCTCCCCCGAAAAGAAATTTCAATCGTCCGCCAAAAGCACAAGTGAAAAGGCCAAAAGTTGTGTCCTCTCCCGCGCGTATTCACAAATTAAAGCGTATCCGTCACAAATAAAATAAAAAACAAACCCCCCCCCCCAAAAAAAAAAAAAAAAAACACACACACACAGTGTACTTTCATTTCCCTCCTTAATTACTCGTTTCTGGGGTTTTAGAACTTTCAATTAAATATTCCCCCCCAATCAAATTTTCCCCCAAAAACCCTAGATTTTCACCCCCTTTTCTTTTCATTCCCCCAATTATTTTCCCCCATTTCCCCTATTTTATTTGCTGTCCGAATTTCCGCCTAATTTTCTCGCCGTCCAGATTTCCAGGTTTGTTTTTATTTTCTTTATCTCTTTTTTCTTTTTTTTTTGTTCATTTAATTCTTCGATTTTTTGCTCGTTTAATCGGTGTTCGATGTTTTAATTGAAGTAATTAAGTGTGATTTGTTTGTGAAATTGATGTTTGGTGTCGAATTTCGGGTTTTTGGATGTTGAAATGATTTCATTTTGAACTTTTGAAGTGTGTTGTTTACGACATTGACATATTTTGTGTTGTGTAGTGTAATTCAAGCTTCGTAAAGATGTCGCGGAAGAAGAAAGTTGTAGATAAGAGCAAAATTGCCGAAAGAAGTAAGATTTTTTCACTTTGATTTTTTTTTTTTTTTTTATGTAATTTGGGGGTTTGAGTTTTCTTGGAGTCGTGATTTTGAAGATTTTTGTTTTGGTTGTTGGTCAGTGAAGACATATATGATGCTTATGGGATACAATGGGGATTATCAACTTACGGTTGCGAAAGAGCTTGGTCGTCGGGTTTGGAAGAGGAGTGGGAAGTTGAGTAAGAAGCGAATTCGGAGGCTTCAGTATCTTTTGTGTTCAGTTGATAGTGCGACGTTGTTAGGGTTTACTGTTTCGATTGGGAAGTTGGTTTGGAGTGATAGCTTCTTGGTGAAGCGGAGGCTATTTGAGAAGAAGTTGTCTGAGAAGGTTAGGTGGCGTAGTGCTAAGAAGATGGCGAGGAGAGGCAGGCTGAGACGAGTTAGAGTGAGGAGAAGGGGTAGTGTAGTGAAGAAGCAAAAGGGGAGGAACGGGAATGGTGTGCTTTTGAAGTTTGTGACAGGATTTCGTATGAGACCAGTTTTGGGATCGGTGTTTAAGATGGTGGTGAGGCATAAGGTGAGTAGGAAGCATGCTAAGCCACAGTTTGGTGGTCTCTTGTATAGGCTGGCTATGGCAATGAATGTCCTGTGTTATCGGAATGTGCTTATTACGTCGGAGTGGGAGTTTTGGACTCTTTGTTTCGTTCAAAGGATATGCGGCTTTTGGAAGAGTGTTGCATTTGCAGATGGTTTGAGTGATTCTTATGTTAAAATGGCTAAGGATCTTAGACTCTATGTTGTGTCATCTGAGCTCTTGGAGCGTATGGAAAGCAGTGCTGCTTGTTCTTCTAGTCCTCGTTATCCAGGTAATGTTTCTGCAATCCTTGTATTTTTGGTTTTCTTTATAGTAAATCTCTTGAAATGACATTGCTTCTTCAGAAAAGTTTAGCTGGCTGTAGACATGATTGTGGAATCTTAGCACCTGTGATTAGATTGAATTTTTTAGGTAAAGCCCGCCTCTTATTTTGACACTGGGTTTCCTTTAAGTCCATGGATCGTGAGTCTGGAAACATGCACTGAGAAATGTGACTTTCTGGTATATTTTTGTCAATTGTCATTGTTATTTTGGTCGTGACAGTTGTTGGTGAAAGTCCAGAGGTCTTATTTCTGGTTATGGACCTTGGCTTGGTTTAAGAATGTTGATGTCCAGAAGTTCGCATTTTTGGTATTTCAACTTTTAATTGCAGCAGTGATTGGAATCTCTTATGTCTCTATTTGTTTTCAGCTTGGGGAATTCTTTTCACCTACATAAAATTTGCATATCATTTTGGATCACCTTCTTCGTGACTGTTGAATAGTACATTGTTCTCAATTCATGTTCCGAGTGCTTCTTGCCCTTGCTCTGTTTACCTTGCAAAGGTGTAGGTAATAGCTTAAAGCTCTGCTTTGTTATGCTATTGAGAGGTTGTATTTGCCTCTTTGGACAATAAAGTCTGTCGTATCGGAGAAACTATTTTGAGGTTTGGTCTTATAATGGGACACAGCCTCTCTCAGTAAGATCTGGTATTCTCTTGTTCATGCATATCACCATTTTACAAGCAGTCCTTCTACCTTTAACACTTTTGCTTTCAGTAGTTGGGTTTGCTGCTGAAGTTTTTGTTGAATTTGTTGATAGATCCTGAAACGAATTTAACAGTCGTTTCAGCTACTGTACGTAGACTTGTTGCTGGCAGCAGCCTGTGGGCTGTGGTTATAGACACTAGTTCTTCCTTATAGATACTACTTCTACTGGTTCTTTGCGGATTCGCTATTTGTCCCCATTTACTAGTAGAACTCACAACATTAAGTGACCTTTTAAAACCTTATTAGTCTGTAATGTAATAGGAAAGCTTTACCCTTAGGAGTACGTCCTCTCGCACTATTTAAGCAAAAAAGTACAACATATATTGAAAAAAAATACAAGTATACAACAATTTGAATGAAAGATACACACTATAACAACAACAACAACAACAACAACAACATCATCATCTCTAACCCCAGTGCCTTAAAGGCTCCCGCCGGGTAATGGGGGATCGGATGCACGCAAACCTTACCCCTATTGAAACATAGAGAGGCTGCGCCCGGATGACCAAAAATGAAAATTGCTTCGAAAACCGCAACGACTGACTGCTATTTCACAAAATAATATAAGAGTGGTATATAAGAATTGAATATAATGTTGCATGCAAACTAAAAATGATAAGCTCCACATTCTCTAAAATAGGTCTTTGTTTTCTGAAGGTGTTATATGTGCTAGGTAGTCTTGGCTCCTACAGGTGTTACTCACAGTCTTCGAGATTCAAATGACGGCTTGACAGCTTTATTGCTGATCACCCTGAAATCTTCTTTGGTTTTGTTATAAGGTCTTAATGCCTTTATTGCTGTAATCACCTCGGTGATCTGGAATTGTATTTCTGTTTCTGAGAAATAGATGCGCAAGGTGTCATGCATGGTGTTTAAACCCTTTCATCAAAATGCTGGTCTGGCATGATTCTGTAGTATTGTGGTTGTCCTTTGTTATTAGCTAAACATTGCTCTCTCCATTTTACCTCTTTCCTCTCTTTTAAACACTGAACTTCCTTCAGAGTCCAGTACTCCAGTGCGTATCTCACATCAGGAATAATCTTCCATTTGCTCAACCAAATGATTTTTCATGCACATACTAGTATTCTTTGGCTTGGGAAATGATGGAATAAAGCAAAATGGCTCATAAAACTGTCTATGCTTCTTATTTTGTGAAGTAGCAGTCAGTCGGCGGATTCTTGAAGCAATTTTCATTTCGGGTCATCCATGTGCAGCCTCTCTATGTTTCAATAGGGGTAAGGCCTGCGTGCATCCGACCCCTCCTTACCCCGCCTTATGGCGGGAACTTTTAACGCACTGGAGTAAAGATGTTGTTGTATACTAGTATTCCCTCTCCGACCTTCTGGATATTGGTCTGAAAAGTGATGATTTCATCCGCATTGTGAACGTGTTTGTAATGCTTACCATAATCGTCATGGGAATACATGTGCATATACTAAATGTGGTCTGGGGACTTTGCAAAACCAGATAATTATTGCCGGCGACCCCTTTAGGCTCGAGTGGTACCTTGAAATATCACATTATTCTGCTACCACAAAGAGTGTGGTGATCAGATGACGACACTAATGCCCGTTACCACATGAGTTGGTTTATTCTCTCTGTTCCATTTTTTTTTTTCTAATCCAAAAGGACGTGTGAACTGTTACAACAACTTTCATTAGTTAAATCAAACATGCTGGCTTTAGTTGTAGCTGTGAATCCTGAACAGTATTAGTTAGGAAGCTTGAAAGACCCAACTCCAGACCGAATTTTAGTTGACCGTGGAAACCAGTATTTCCAGTGGAGCCAGAGACAAAATATTGTTTGGCTTTGGGGTATGATGGAATAAAGCCAAATGGCTCACAAATTGTCTGCGTTTCTTATATTGTCGAGTAGTTGTGCAGTTCTCGAAGCAATATTCATGATGGGTAATCCGTAAGCAGCCTCTCTATGTTTCAACGTGGGGTAAGGCTTGTGTACATCCGACCCCCCTTACTCCGCCTTATGGCGGGAGCCTTTGAGGCATTGGGGTAAAGTTTCTGTTGATTTAAAGCTTATATGCTACGGTTGATCATGTTGATATTGTTGGCTTAGAGGACCCAACTCCAGACCGAATCCTATATTACCATCAAACCAGGATCTCCCCAAGTTTAATCTCATTCTTGACCTTGTATTCTGTCATTTCTGTAGTTCTAGACTTCTGGTGAACAATGTTTAAATATTTTGCCTTTCAACCTCAAAAACCATTGCACTTGTCTGTGTGGTTGTGTAAATTATTATGATCTCCCTTTCAGACTTTCTCCCGCACTAATTGCTGTTGCTTGTGAATATGAATTTTGTTGCAGGTAGCCGACTAGCTGAGTAAAGTAGCTCAGTAGCATTTGTCTAGGAGTAAAGGCCCATGCACCTGATGACGGCCTTTCCTTTGCTGATCGATTTTGTTTACTGCACCATCAGCATATATCTCATGTGATTCAGGTGTACTAACTGAAGCTTATCATATTCTTTACATCAAGAAATGCAGGAAATAGTAGAGTGAGTTAACGGAAGTCGTCTTTGCCCTGTTTGTGGCTGTTGATGATGTATATAGTCTATATGATCTATATGATATTAATAGAGACAAAGTGAATATATATGCGGCAGTTGAAGATATCATTACCAGCCCTTGTTATAATAGTCAGTTTCATGCCTGATTCCTGCATTCTCAGATCATCAGATGTATGCTCTGCTGAAGTGCCAAGTGCTAAGTTGTTTACCCCCCACCACTCCACTCCTGGCCACTCCCACGACCACGATTGTCGCAATGTCGCCCTCCCCGACATATGGTGGGATGACCCTGTACTCACCAAGATTGGTGGCAGCAGGCGGATCCAGGTTGAGCTTGGTGCGAATCTTCCATGGGCCTAGAACCAGACCCTGATTTAGCCCACAATGAACCTGGGCTGTGGGCTTTGGGTCTTCTTTTTCTTTTTCTTTGCTTTGATATGTCAGGTTCAGTCTAGGTAGGCTTTACGTGGGCCCTTCTGCGGGCTATGCTAGGTTTAGAGAAATACTATTTGGGTCAACCCATGAAGACCCACTACATGGCAGTCTCAAGTCGGGTTAAGCTTACATTTGCCCACTGATTAATGAACATGGTCCTAACATTTTACCTTAATTCCTACTATGATTCCAATGGATTAGATGTTTTCAGTTGAATTATATCGAAGCTTAATAGACGGTTCAATGGGTTAGGAACGTAACAGCTCACTTTATAGCAAGGTAAGCTCGTTGCGACCTCCCGAGGAATACTTTCCTTGTTAACAACTTCGCCATAGCCTTGACGCTTTGATCTCGAAAAAGGGTACTAGTTTCGACATGTTAGTCAAAGAAAGAGAACAAATTAGGGCCACTCACAGAGTTGTGACTGAATTAAACATTGGTTAACATCTTAAACTTGACATAAAATGGAAAAAAAAGGACATCATTTGTAGAATTGTAGGTTGTAGGCCTTATCCTTAAAAGATTTTCCTAATTAGCACAACATTGAAGAATAGACCATTTGCATACGCTCCATATTGCTTTTGGTGTTACGCTACCCTTCATATTAGGTTAAATTTCAAACTAGAATGGCCCCAATATTATAACCACCCCATAAAATTGATTGTTTACCGACCAAACTGCATATGGGTTGCTCATCCAGCTCCTACTTAAAAAGCTGTGTTACCATCACTACATGTTTGGCTCCAAAAAGTAATAGCTCGCAGATATTATATAACAAACTTTCTCTTCCGAAATCATACGAATCATCGTACGAGACTGAAAACAACCTTTTATGAACTCGAAAATAACCACATTCATCTAATCTTACAAAAGTTTTTGTTTTTCCTATCGAGTTAGTATTCTACAATATAAGGATACGATGACTTTCAGTTTTAGGTCGTAGTGAGACGATGACACTCCCACCTTTAGGAGTAGCATGTGGCCCAAAGTAGCACACATTTGTCTGCCTCACTACTTGTTAAGGTGAGACCAAAGACAGAAGGGTTGTCAAGTCCTCTTCTTTGATGCCCTAATCCTTTTAATCAATGCGCCCACTAAAGGCCCATTTTTGGGTTTGCAGTCATGGGTGGTACTTAATTGATTAGGCCATTCTCACTTGTCTCTTCTTCTCAACCTTAACATCCAACAATAACTACTTGTGAACAGCTTGAATTTCACACTGGGTTGTTGTTCCATACAACGGTATGGACCCATCTTTTTGATATCTACTTTCACATCTTAGTAATAGTCATTCATTTGAGTACATACTCCCTCCGTCCCGATGAATTCTTTACCCTTTTTATTTTGGGCCGTCTCAATGAATTCCTTACATTTCTATTTTTGAGTTGTACTTGACTTGTAAAATGACCAATATACCCTTACTTAAACCACTAAAATATACAAACCCCAGGCATTTGGGTAATTTGTCCCACCATCCATGTGTTATGCATTGTTTTTGTAATACTCTCTCCTCTCCTTGGTCTTTGTGCCCAACACAAAGGTAAGGAATTTATCCGGACGGAGGGAGTATTAACTAGATTACGGCATTGTTTTTTTTTTCGACTTTTCCGAATTTTAGTAATACTTGATACAAGACTATCAACATTAGGGCTAAAATATTTGGAACTGACTAGCTAATTATGTCTTATAAGAAGGTCATCCGCTTTTTTTTTTTTTACAAAGGCGATCCTCTTACATTGATGTATCATGTTTCGCTAACAAATGCATGAGAAAGTTGGTTTAGTATGCCTATGAGGCAACAACAATTGGAGATCTCTAAATTGGTGATGAAAGTGTTTGTGTACAATTGGAGTTCCTATTTATGATCTAGGCTAGAAGTGGATGAAGTGATAATGACGTGGATGTGCACTTATTGTTAGTGTTTTATGACCCAATCTCTTTTCGCAACTTTTGATCATAAATAAGCTTGTACATGAAGATGGGACACTGGTTTAATGCATGTTTTGATGTATACTAACATTTAGAAGTTGCCTGCATCCATTATTATTGCTGAGTTTTGATAATTTGTGATAAGCTCAACTCAGACTTGTCAGTTATATGATCATTATGTCCTTGCCAACTTAAGCTATGATTCATGCTTTGTTGTCAACTTAACATCTTACCAGATATTCCACTACCAACACTCGATAACTTTCCAAGGATCGGATGATGAATAAACAACAAGTATATCCCTCGTGTTTTTCCCATTTGTTAATGTTCAAACTAAGCAATGATCAATAAGTTTCCTTGGAAGCTTATATTTCGCATGTTGCAATGTACAACACTGCTGCACACGACTCTGTGTCTCGTGCTCTCGACTTGAATGGAGTTGGTGGTTGCTTTCACAAAATGTAGTTAAGTGAAGGAACAGGCCTTCATTGCTTAAAGTCGAACCACTAATTTCATCCACTCTAGACTTGAGCTGTGACAGAACTTTTATGCAAGTACATCACTTAATTCACCAAAAAAGTTGTATATATCCAGATGATTTGAACTCAAAGTAGTTCAATGAATGGAGAAACAAATTTCAAATCTCTAGGTTATTGTGTACATTCCATTATGTTAGGAAGCCGTCGAGAAAGAGAACCGACCCATAAGTCTAAGAAAGTTCCATTCTGAGAATGAAAATGTACTGAAATGCTATATAAGCAGCTTTTAATTTCGAACCGAGGAAGTTTTTGATACATTCATACATGTAAAGAAGTTAAGAACTAATAATGTCTCAAAATTCAGAGGGGCATTTTGGATTAGCATTTCGTAGTTACATTTTCAAAGGCGAATCGAAAATTCAAAGATTGCCAACGTTTTTGCAGTGAACATTTACAAAAAACAGAATCCCCTGCAAGAAAACTTTTTTTTTTTTTTTTTGTTTGATTCTATGAAAATTAGTCCCCTCCTTCCTCTGATCTGCTCTATCAGTCTTGTCTAGAACTCTATACTCGTACGTGCAACTAATCGCGGTATCATCTCGAAACATCATACTGTGGTACGCACCCTAGAGGAGGTTCCACCTCCCAGCGCAATCCGGTAGCAACGCCTTCATGACAGGGATTATACTCCTGTACACAGGAAACAAACTATTAGTGAAAAGTGTAACACGAATCTTCCTATACAAGTTGGCTGGATACTGAAGTACATGACACGATATCGACTGACCGTTTACTTAATTGCCAATGAACATGTCTTGTACTAGTAAATTCTAGAATAAAAAAGAAGCATTAGAAGTAGAATGATGCAAGTTTCTGCTGGTGTTACCTCCAATTTTTTCACCAATTCTTCTGCTGTGGGAGCGGACAGGATTATATGACGTGCACTAGGACTAATGAAACCTTCTTCGACAGCTTGATCGATGAAAGACAGTAGAGAATTGTAGTAGCCATCTACATTAAGCAGACCAACCTGAAAATACATGTAATTTTTCTCACTAATTAGTCATCTAATCAGGCTCAGATTCTGCAGTCTGCAGTGCTTTTAAGTTTTCAATACGCAACATAAACCTTAGTATGATGGTCATATGGTTCTGAAAATTACCGGTTTGTCATGAATGCCAAGTTGAGCCCAGGTTATCACTTCTAGTAGCTCTTCTAGTGTCCCATAACCACCTGTGTACAATGCCATGTAATTACAGTAAATCTTTGATCCTACTGAACTTAATTAACAGCATACTGTATGTACTAACATCAGATGAACTAGTTAATACATAATACTGAGTTCCCCTAGACGTATCTTAAAGAGGCGTAAGTTTTGTCAGGTCGAGAGTAAAATCTTATTAAAACGTCTCAAATTAGAACGTTACTAGTATTTGGGTACGCAAGCTAAGGGAGGCCATAATGCACCATACTTATGCACTCTTCCACTCTATTCATGACCAAAATATGCTCAAGATGTTGCATTTTCTATTTCAGACTTTCAGTTATCGAACTCCAAAGGGCATTTTGGACTATATGGTATGAAATCTTGTTGATAAGGATCATTCACACAATGGCATTATGGCCTCCCATTATATTCCAAGGGACAACAACAAATTACACAAACTTTTTTTTACCCATCTTTTTCCAGACAAAATGATTGTTTTTAACTGTGTTGTGGCAAGGGGGGAAAGCAGTCAAGCACTCTACTGTAGGCTATCAGCTGATCATTCTCCACCAGCAGGGTCAAAAGTTCTGTACATATCACAACTGTTATATTTTTTTTACTGTTACTTAGATATAGTTACTGCTGTCATCACCACAGTAAAAAAAAACATCTAGGAGAGAAAAACTATGATTCCTCTGTCAAAAAATACAGTAAGAAAGAACAAAAAACTGAAGGACTGGCCTGGTCCCAAAAGGTTTTTAGAAATATACAAGAGTATTAAACTGAATGTAGGCTAAGTTTCAGAAAAGGTGGGAACATGATTGCCTGCCATGTGAGAAGCAAGTTGCCAGAAACCAATTCTGTGGAAAAATGGCTATGCACCCTAATGTTTGCTACCATTTATGGATGAGCAAACCTTGGTACAGTAGCATTGCACTTCCAGGCACTATTTTTAGTTATTAGGGTACATAAATTCAAAGATTTCACAGGAAAACTTAAATTTCAGTGCTAGATGTTGATGGGTCAAGAGCAGGGGTTTGAACATATGCCCACCCTATTGTATAAATGGTGTTGTTTATCACGAGTTCAGATCCTCACGCGTTTATCACATGGCTAGTCGTTGGTAATTGTTGGCCGCGAGTAAGGCGATTAAGAGATGTATTAGTCGGTTTTGGAAGAATTGGTATTTGTTGCTCCAAAATTCGGATTTTACACTTTTGATCTTACATAATTTAGCACCTTAGACTAAAATTTCTACCAACTAATTTCACTAGTTTAGCAGCCTAAATAGTTTCAGCACATTAATACTGACAAACATGTTTCACACTATTTGAACAAGTGAATAAACTAACTTTGTACAAGCTTTGATTGTGCGATCTGTGCCTTTGGGCCAACTCAAGAAGGACTTTTTTGAAAGGTACAAAGACCCAAAAAAGTGGTACAAAGAAAAAGGGGATAATAGGGATGATTACATCATCAAAAGTAAATAAGAATAGAATAGGCATGTTCATAATATGTGAACAATAAAACCCTATGGTGATTTTAATTGGTGAAGATGGAGATGGCAATGTTGAGAAGTAGTTCTAATCTAACTAGTCTAACAAAGTACATTTCATCCGACAAATAAAAGCAACTCACACTACAAAACAAGTGGTAAGGTGTACGTCCGACTCTATTACCGTGATCATAGACTAGTCGCACACTCACGTTAGGCGTAAAGTGAGCCACGTCTAATTCTATTGTCCCGTTACATATATGTTACGTACGGTGTAAGATTGTAAGGTTACGGCCATCCGAGTCTACAACATCAACACACCAATCCATGGTTTAAGGCTATGTGCATTTGAACCTATATGGCTATATGCCTATGCTCTCAAATCTAGATGGAGACTTTAAAGAGACATTGATGATGAGGTGAAGATATGGTATGATGATGTCCTTGGAAAGGTTTTCAGCACTAACAATTAAGTGCAGTCTTAATGAAGCTTATTGGAAGAGAGCCTAAAATGCAAACCTGGTAGTGCAATAAAAGCATCAGAATGCCTAGCCATCTCTGCTTTTCTTTGATGCATGCCTGCCACAGCCTTCACTTCCCCTACTGTTTCACCAGTTATCTGCAATAAAATTGCATGTCAAAACAAACAAACAAAACAGTTTAAAGTCCAATATTAATCCTCCATTTGTTCATATCATTTGTTAAAATTAACAAACCCCGTAGCAAAATACGTCAAAATATTAACAAAAGAAAAGAACGGAGTGGCCGAGGAGTAATAATTTGTCATACAAAATCATAAAGGAAAAATATTTTTGGAGTGTTATTGGAGTCCTAAGCAGAAAGGTAATGATGAGGCCTGCAACAAAGGGCTGGACATGAGTCATGACTCATCTCCCCTTTGTTTTCTTATAAATTAAAAGCAAAAAAAATATCTTCCAATATCAGCTAAACCCTGACCACTACTTGATTCCTTTCCCAATTGGATGTGTGCACAAATTTTTAGAGATTCAGAAACAGCCAAAGAAGAAAGGGGCACAAACTTAGAGGGTGTAGTATGTAACCTATAGAAGAGGAAACAATAGCACCCCCAAAAGAAATGTGTGAAAGAAAGGTTTGTGAATGTTATGTGCCAAGAAACAAGTGGTAACATGGATAAGGTTAACAGGGTTTTTCATAAAACATACTCATACGAGTAAAGAAACATCGACCAATGAGCATAAGAAGTTAAAAAGACATACATGATTATCGGATAATACTCAAATTCGATACCATTCGTTTATATAGTTGAAGTTTGATGTAGCACTAATCTTATAGTAAAGTGATGACGACATTGAGTATGATGTCATGACGTCCATTACTTACCTTAAATGAGAATAGGTCCCAATACAAAAGAAGTACGTAACTTAGAAGCATAACTATGGATTAGCCACTGATAGAAGTGTGTAAAACAAAAGGAGTATTTGTATTATGTAGAAAAGGTGGGAGCCTTTTGTGAGAAGAACAGTAAAACAATGCAGCAGAAGGCAGAAATTACCTCTCTAGGCATGAGTGTCTTGGGAATAACTCTGTAGAAAACAGACAATAACATGACAAAATCACAAATTAGCACATATACATAAATTAATGATCTTATTAGAAACAAACATATAATATACTCCATTTATACCTATGGAAGTATGAAACATATAATAGAAAAACCGCTTCACAAAATATGAAATACCACGTATATCGTAATGAAAACAAAAGAGAAAAGCATGCTTTCATCACTCATTATGTTTCCTTAATAAATAACACTTCTTTGTTTCTTGTTTAATCAATCAAACACCCATTTTTTTCAAAGGGGTTTCAATGTTCCAAAAGGGAAACATCTCAACTTCTCAGCGCACTCACTTATCTCATTAAAAAAGAAAAAAAAGATTAAATTTGTCAGAAATCAGATAATGTTTTGTTAACTCACCCAATGACATGCCGGCCTCCACTATGAACAGCTTGAGAAACAAGACCCATTAATCCAATGCTTCCACCTCCATATACCAAGTCAATGTTCCTTGATACCTACATTTTTATCCATTGTCCAATCAAACACTAAATCACCAAAAATCAAATACTTTTCGCTCCCAAAACATTCTAGAGAGCACCTAAAAAATAACAGTTACGAATTCTCACGTTATAACTTATAGACAATCTATCGACTCTATAACTAACAAAGACAATATTATACGAGACTTTGTTGAAACGTATCTAACACACCAATGATACTAAATTAAAAAATGTTTCTATGTTTTTGTATAGACCCAAATTTCCAGGAGAACACAACATTGCTTCTAATTATACCAATAAATATCCTTCCCAATGCACACGTTGTGCCGAGGGCGGAGTTTAAATGCGTAACTAAAATACACGTAATCTTACCTTAATCTATTTAAACCTCAAACTCAAATTCGACCCAAAAAAAAACCACCTTTAACCTTTCACCTAACTTATATATAACCGATCAAAATCAAATTCTAACCAAAACCCATTTCAAAGGAAAGATAGAATAGGGTAAAAAAACAAGAAAAAGACACAATCTTTATGTTTTTTTTTTTTGGGTTTTTTTACCAATTCTTTGCCAAGTTCAGTAGCAGCCTCTTGATAGCTAGTCTTCTTTCCTTGACTACTCCCACAAAACACACAAATTCTCCTAAACCTTGATTGCTTCTTCTCATTTCCTCCCTCCATTTTTTTTTCTTCTTTCTCACTTTTTCTCTCCTCTTTCTTTCTTCCAATTTAATTGGTACCAAATTGTGAGAGAAGTTACCAACTTTGCACACCCATATATATAAAGAAAAAAAACCCACAAATTCCAACCCAATTTTCTTTTGAAAAAGAAAAAAAGAAGCGTGACCCACAAATAGTTTGGAACTACTCAGAAATGTTAATGTGTCACACAACAAATTGCAAAAAGCCTTTTGGATTGACTACTGTGTATGTGAAAAAAAAAAAAAATTAAGGGCTTGTTTGGTTGGGTTTTATATAAGTAGGTTTAAGAGTGCACGTGATTGGCCATAAGGGCTTGTTTGGCACGCTTTTATTTTAACAACTCAAACAACTCTTTTTTTATATTATTATTCCTCCCAAACACTCCCTTAACATTTCCCAATCTACTACTACTTGTGTATTTTACGCACGCCTATACTTGATGACGCCAAATACTACGGAGTACTATTTTCTTTTTCTTTTTTTTTTATGAGAGAATGTTCCGAATTTTTCATTGCTATTGGAGAATTTTTTTATTGTATAAATAATCATCACTATCACTAATAAAATAGTGTTAGTATAATATGAGTGTCAAGTATATACAAAAATACTTTTTTTAGTCCAAAGATTTTGGGATTACTGTACTACATACACCATGTCACTCCAGTTAGTATGATATTATTTATTTTGGGTGTAGCCCTCACGGATTTGTTTTTGGACTCCTTCCTTAAAGGCCTCAGACTAATTAGTGTGTGGTGATCACTTATCAACAAGGCTTCCGCTGCTTGTTTATTCTATGTGGGACTTGGGTTTACACCCTAACAAAATCATCACTCTTGATTTATTGTGAGATCAAAATATTAACGTTGGAAAATTTTCAGTTAATTTATGTGAGGTCAAAACAATAACTATGGGATTTTTTTTTAATTTGAAAGGAAAACCCTCATGTTTAAAAGATCTATTTTTCTAACGTGTAAACGTTCTTATATAACGTGTGCTCATAAGATATGTACCGTAGTAACACCACTTTATTTCCTATATTGTTGAAGGTATAAACCATTATAAGTGGTCTAACCATCAATTTAGACTTTTGGCTCAGGTCTCAATATGTAAGTCTTTGCGTGAGGGAGCATGTTGAAGGTATAAAATCATTATGAGTGCTATAACCATCCGTCTACACTTTTGAATCAGTTGCTTATATATCATATATCGAATTCGATATTTCGTCTAAATATATGTTCAAGTTCAACATTAGTAAATACAAGAACGGGGGGTCGCCAAAATCAACCTTCTACCTACTCGTATAGTCGTATACAAGAGTTATGCGATATTGCGATCTACCAGCAATAGTAGTTTAGACTTCCGAGTTTCGAGGAGCGGAGGCGTCGCAGGAGTGGAATGGGCGGTGAGACAATGTAATTTGGTTCTTCTTGAGACAAGCTAATGTGGTTCCTCTGCATGCGTATGGATGTCCAAAACTATAAACTCCTCATATATTGTTGCCTTGTTGGTATTGACTATTGAGTAACCCTCTTATTAATCGAGTGTGTCATGTGAGAAGCTATTGTCTTACTAGCATATGGGAAAGACAATTTATTATAAGACCGTCTTATTATAAGAAATGGTAAGACGGGTTCTATAACTCTTGATCCATGTTTATTTAACTCAAAACATTGCGAATGGAGCCTGGTTGTTCTTATGGGTATCGGTCAGTATTATCGATCATATACTCCTTTTCAACAGCTCCCTCTAAGGCCCTAACGAACGCATCAATTATGTTGTTCATCATGATTTCGGAAATATAATCTATAAGTTACAAGATATCATAATAGATCATAACTTAGAAGACTGAACGAATCTACCTACAAAAATCAATTCAGACCGGATTAAGTCAGTTCATATATATAAAGAAGAGAGAATGGAAACAAATAAACAAAATGCACTTGAATCATACATATTCTTTACTTGAGAATTCGGTGTATACCTAGCCATTCTTATGTATTTTTCAACATTTTATTTGAATACGACGTGAGATAAATTCAAATTAAACATAAAAAATTCACGAGAAATGGATAGAGCATTATTACATGAAACATAGTAGTATTGGACTGAGCATTTGATCATTGATCCACTACCATATAAGTATAAACAAATAGAATGAATGAGTGGGAGTTAAGAAGCCTATAACTCGTTGTACCCTCATCCAAGGCTGCCTTCCAAGACAATTCAACAGAGTTTTATTGACAAATTGACATGGGGAAACATTTTTGGGATTTTAATTGTTAAACTCCATGCTCATCCCCATAACTTGTCTCTTACTTCACAAAAGCATGCTATGCCTTCCCCCATCCCTATTAATGCTACTCCATCGTCCCTTGTACTTTTATTACTATTGGGCTACATGTGTGTATCACTTAAAATAATACCAACATTTGAATTTTTAGTTGAACTCGATATATACACCTCAAGACTCAAGACGAGAGTTGATACACATACACTCTGATCTGCTATAGCCAAGGTCGCTATGCTACTCATGAATCTTGATCCATAGAATGGTATAATATACGCATATTCCGTATGTAGTACAATGTACAGAATACTAAAATCTTGAAGCTTATTATTATTATTATGATTAAACACGAAAGTTTTTAATTAATAATAATAATCCATCTTGTGTGTGAAGCTAAGTAATGGGTTGTCTGCAGAACTTTACAACTTATGATCGATCAACTCCAATAATATTATTATAACGATGAAAATGAAGAAGCAGGGTTGAATCCCAAGACCTGCCATTGTAGCTAGTATAGCTCAATGTTGGAGTTATCTTTCTGTCTACTTCTGTCGTAACCTTGAAACATCTTCAGATTTTGAGATTATAAACTCATAATAATTAATTATTTCTAATTAATTAAGTTAATTTAAATTAATTAGTATAGTAGACTAGTAGTGCTAGTGGGGGATTTCAAGCGTGTGTTTATATAATGTGAGTCTCATTTCTTACATGTTTGCACGCGGGGTTTTCTTATTGAATTGCGCAATTTCTTGTATGTGTTCATTAGCTAGCCATAATGTTTTGGGAACTAGGCCATTTGGTGTTCAACACCGAGAATCTTCATTACTTGTATCCATGACTTCATGAGTATTTGGTTGAATCGTGAATATCGAGTTTAAACTATAAGTAATTGAGTATAGAGGAATATATACAAGTCGAGAAAAAAATTAGAGTTAGATTATTGAGATATGTGGTTCTACCCGACTTGAATCAGACATTATATATAAATTGAAAGAAAATACCTTAAAAATCGTTGTAATTCATATTGTTCGTCCTCTTCGATTGAGCGTATTTGGAGTCACTATATTTCAATTCTTAGTGTATTCCAAATAGTCATCGACATAGTTCAATTCAAGAGTATTTTTTTTGGGGGCAACTACATCAGATCTATAGGTTGATCTAGAAGTTAGGAATTTAAGCGGTCTAGGAGTTGTCCGGTATCAAATCATCATATCCTCACCCATGTCTACAGCATTAGTTGCTCCTCTGCGCACAAAGAAAGAAAAAAAAAAAAAGCCTAAATCGGTATGAATTAGTCTCAAAATGCTTATTAGTAGAACTTTTACGTCTCAACATATATACACCTCGCATTTATGACCATCATTAGGTAGACAGTAGACTAATTAAGTAACCATCCTCTGTTTTGCAATCATATTTCGTAGAACTAGCATTCACATACATACATACATATGTCGTAATTTAGCATGCCACAAGTAAGAAAGACTCAAGAATATAAGTGCGCGAGAGCAAATGGTTTTATTAATTAATTAGTCATACATTCAACAATAGTGAAAAAATATCGCTAGGTCTTGTAGGATACCGTCTCTCAATAATATTGAGAGGCCAACTATGTTATTTATATCGTGACCCCGCTATGTAATTAGTGACCGTTATACTACTTTTGGTAATCGATTTAGTTAAAAACCTCGACACTAATCTAAGATTTGCAAAGCGGTTACTTTATACATTTTAACTAATTTTATATGGGATCTTACAAAATCATGGATAATGTGATTATAATAGTAAAACTAATACGATAACTAAAAGTATTATCATAGTTACAAGCTAAGCAATGTAAAAAAGAGTCACGTTGTAATATAATACGATGATCTCTCAATAACTTATTGATAGACCATTTTTATGAGATTTTGTGAATAAATATTACCGCATATAATATCAAAAAGTAAATACGGAGTAATACTTCTTCACAAAACAAACTTAGGCTCTGTTCGTTTGCACTAGATGTTTTAGTAGCATGTAGCTGTTTTAGTAGCAGGTAGTAGGTAGTAGGTAGCAGGTAACTGTTAACTCTAAAAGTAGCAGTTGATGTTAGACGTGTTCGGTAGAATTACTGTTGAGTTAACAAAACTATATAGTACATAGAAAAATAAAATAGAAATGCTAGTTTTTTTACCCAAAATGCTACTTTGGAAAACATTTTCCAAATGCTAACTAAAATGCCAACTACTACCTCAAATGCTACTATTAAAATGTCAGCCAAACAGGTAAAGTAGCAGTTTGAGCCGGTTAAAATGCTACTTTCTACTTGTTAATGTCTTGGCGAACAAAGCCTTACATAGTTACATACTTACATTATATCATTAGTAAAGTCCAAAGCCAATTCCATCATACAAACACGGTTCTAAAAACATGTACACTAGGAAAACGATACCGAGAAACAAAAGGGTCGGATGTTATCATGCCAAAATGATAGTCGTAATAATGGTAATAATTTTTAGGGTCGTGATTGACCTAAAACAAAGGCCTTTTCATACAATAGAAGTTGGAAGAAAAGCCTAGATTCAAGGGATATGAAGTTATGAGTTATGACCAAATAAGGACTTTTGACCATTTGCCTTACAAGAACCCAAAATGTTTAGGGTTGTTGGTTAACAAGGTCCATGCATTGATGCATGCTTCCTCTTTGTCCTTTCGGTGCCGAAAACCTATGTGTTCGCATGACTTGAGCTCAAATAAAAGACGCAATTCAAGTAAAGTAACTCAACATATAGGGCAGGTAGCCTTATTACGCAACTTGGAAAATAGGAGGTTCAAACCTTATTATCCGTAGTTTAAATATTGTCGTCATAGCTTTAGATTATAAGTTGTTTTTGAATTATTTCTTGTATGAGTTAATACCGTATTTTCAACTGAGATTTTCATCACTAGTAGAATCAAATAACCTACAATTCTATGAGTGCTGACGACTGAGCATTCCGACACTACTTAACTTCGGAAAAAAAAAAAAAATTACCGAAACACATTTCAATTCACAAACTATGGAATGTTGTGTCTTAAGCGTTTGTGGGCCCTGATTTTGGCTAAAAAGAGATGTGTGTTAACTATACATTTCTCCTGAAAAAGGCGAAATCAAAGAAAGGGAGGGTAGTTTTTGAAAGTTAGTTAAATTAGGTTGCTTTTTCCCGTTTCTTTCTTTTGGCGCCATTGACTAGTAACTTCGATCATGATATAACTTTGTGTTCCTTTGTTCAATTTAAAGTACTTTTTCTTTTGGTTTTAAATGTTTTTTCTCATTTTCTTTTGGATCAGTTCTTTGTGTTACTATATATTATCCTCATTCTATTTCTAGTAATTGTAATTTATAAACTATGGAGTATAATTTGTTGTCTAATCTTTATTTTTATCCATTTAGACCACTATATTATAATATGAACCTTAAGGATTATTAGTTGAACCACTTTTGTTGTAACATACCTCATGTCTGATGAACCTTTCTTGTCAACTTGGTCTCGCGCCGGTCTAAAAACACGAGTATAATTCTGGTACACCCTTTTAGGCCAATTCAGTATAGGGAAAGAATAGTTTTTCATTCATAAGTTACTCGCTTATTATCGATGAACTTAGAATCGAATAAACGAATCTAGTTTACCCGTCCGACGTTTGCGCTCCAACAAACTCGATCCATATCCGTTGGTAAATTCTCTAGTCAAAGGAAGACACATGTCCCCTAACCGCTAGACAGATTGATGAACAAGAAAGGCACTTCCCATAATCTGGTGTTGGCGCCAATTATCGTTATTGTCAGGTAATCGTCAATTCGGTCACCAGTAGTACCCAGACCATTTTTATTTAAATGAACTAACATGTTATTCACACATCTAAAGGCCATTAAAGTCCGTCTAAAAGTCACAAATTGGTAACACTTTACTTATGTCTTTTAATGTCTTTTACTAGAGAAAGTCATGATCAATATTTACTCAAATTTAAAAAGTTGATTGAATGTGAAGTTTGTATTGTTTAATTTAACTAGTCGAGCCGACGTTATGAAAAGATTGGATAGGAACTAGTATACTGATTTCGAAAGAAATGCAACAATAGTGTTATAGAGATATTCGAATAAGAACGAGTCTTGATTAAATCGTCTCTATCTGGATGTACTTCCTCAAAGGAGCGGATAACTATAACTATACTAACCTCATGGGTTTGTTCGAAGAAGACCACTTCCATACATAGGTTTGTGTTTAAGTAATGGTAGATAAATTTCGCTATTCTCTAACTTGAAATTGAAAAGAACACGACCCTCGCTAGTATCTTCGAATACGGAATCAATGAATCTTGAGATGCGAATCTAAAACTCAATCGACCAATTCAAGTAGCAGCAATGTTTGATTGAGGCCCATTGGGTCAAGCTCCCTAAGACGGCAGCAAGGATGGGACCCATCTTAAGCACAACTACTTATATTATTAAGTGCTCAGAAAATGTTATAATGCCAACAATTTCTAAATTAAAGCACATTATTTTTATTCTTTTTTTTTTTTTTTTTTTTGTAATTGGTTAACCCAATTTTATTTTTGAAAGCCAAGTTTGAGAGCACGATCATATAGTAATTTTTTCAAGTGCTTTAATTCGTTCTGAAGCCACTCAAAAAATGGAATCCAAGAAGGCTACTTATGATTTTTGAGTAATTATTAAAAAGTATAACCATTTTTTTTTGAAAAATAGAAAGGGTGATTAAATCTTTAAAGGGTAACCAACATCATCATCAGATTCATCACTTTCATTCAACAATAGAAACCCCCCCCCCCCAAAAAAAAAGGTGCAAAATATGTCATTGAGATGAACAACCATATAGTCCATATTAGCAATCGTATATTATGTACATATTGGGACGTCGTTGCATGAGAATCATTACGTTCATTCAACTTCATTTGCAATAACATTCATCTTTATCTTTATCTTTATCTGTAACATAATTATAAGAGTTTGGATTAAGTGGTAAACATTTTGACTTCGTTTAAAGTAGTGTTTAATCATTTGAACAATTGAACTCTACCATATGGAATGGAAACCTTTGGGAGAGTTAGCTGTTACTAGCTACCAATTGGGAAATTGGGGTTAGATCTAAATATAGTTGGCGTGAAGTTCTGGTTAAGTGCACATGAAAAAGACAAATTATTCTCATATTTGTGTATCAATCTTAAAAAGAAAAGCTTCCCATGACCATTTGCCCAAGAGAGAAATAATCGGGCCAGTATCATGCCTAGCTTGTACCTCACTGATTTCTCTGGGCGACTCATTTAGGCCCTATTTGATAGGACTTAATAAAAGTAGTATTTAGATTAGTTCAGAATCATTCAAATCAGATCAAAATCATTCAGATCAGTTCAGTTCAGTTCAGATCATAAATGTTCAAATAACTACTCGTATCAATGTGTTTGGTCCATAATTAATACTAATTCGTTGAAATTCAATTAATTTTTCAACAACTTCAGATCAGTTCAGAAAGAAGCAGTCATATCAAATTTGGGGCTTTAGTCATTTTATTTTTATCATGAGTGATCCTCTAGAGTTATACTCCGTATATCATTTTATAAATTTAGTAGAGTATTATTCTATAAATGTATAAAAGTATTTAATTTGATCTAAATTTTAAATTATTTTTTTGTTAAAGGAAGATCACATTCATGCATTGATAAAAGTCATACCGCATCTACACCAAAAATTGACAATTTCAGCATACAAATCTAATAAATTTACATAGAGCTCAACTCTATTATTAAAACTACGATCTTAAAGGATACTCGTATACAACACTTCTATATACCCTCTATGATATCGTTGAACAAAACAGCATTGAACGAAGGGGGTCTTGCGATTTTGAGTAACTTTGGAAGAGAGGAGATCTATTGATTTGGAGGTAGCAACCAGTCCACAACTACATATCGATCCTTTGAAGAGCACTTCTTCCACCGGCAAAGAGAACAAACTCCTCTAAAAAGAGAGACAAAAACACCCATTAATTATAATCGAACAAAAGTGTGTACGTACATAGATAACAAAGCTCACCCAATAAAATCAACGAATACTGTACTTCACTGCTTGAGGTTCCGACTCCGTGATTTTCTCTCAAAGTTACTGGATGGTAAAAAGCCGAAATCGTTGTGCCGGCAAGTGAAAATGGAAGCTTACTAGTTAAATTAAAGTGGACCGACCCATGTGAATTGTGATTCATTTGGAACACCTCTAAAGTTAAGGACAAACTAATCAATAAATGAATTGGCCTTTGATGTCTTGTATATTAGTTGCGTGTTCGGTTCTACTCTTTCTGTTTCATTTAATTTTTTACGTTGAGTTTATATTTTATTTTAAATTAAAATTATATAAATGAAATAAAGAAAATGACATTTTAGAGGTTTTAATCTCGGTATGGAATAAGAGAAAGGAATTCTTACTAATCCAGTGATATATTTTCTTTAATTAGTTGCTTTACCTATCAATGAGTCGATGCCAAACATCGGAAATTTTGCTCTCTAATGATGTACGAGTAATTAATAATCATCTACTTAGACCATTTGCTAGCTAGCTACCCTATGGACTCTATCTCGTAAAAACAGTTAAAACCAAGTTTCGTGCAAACCCTTTGTAATCTCTCAATCTGTTTTTTGAAACAAAGATCAGAGGAAATTTTCATTAATATGGCACTTATATAAAAAACTATATATATAGTGATACAAATACCTTTGAGATGACCTAATTGACGAACAATTTACAATCTCTTGCGAGACCAATATTGATTGATTTACTCTCAATTCACATACTCAAGAACGAATTACGATTAAACTATCGCCCTAATTATATATAATTCTATACTACAAGACTCGAATCGAAAACAAATACATTATGCATGGGAGTGATGCATGCCAATTACAAATAAAAATGATCTATTGAAATCGGAACAAACAAAAACTTCTATTGAAAATCTTAACACGTAACTTGAACGAGTGTGTGTAAAGATAACAACCAATTCAAGTAGAGCTATTTGAAGACGACGACGTTTGTTGGACGAAGGACATTTAACGGCATCAACGATCACACATGTACCTGTTAAGACAGCAAACATGATAGTTGATGATAGTCATTTCTAAGCTAGCTAGTGTTTTGTTCGAATGTTACATATATTACGTTGTTTTTAAATGTCACTTTCTTTGTCGACTTTGAGTTTGAGATGTCCTCATTTCTCCTCATCTCATGAAAAAATACTACATATATATGTCTGTACTCGAATGTACTATTTATAAAACGTTGTTTTATCTTTGGATATAATTAAAGTTGTATACAAATACATTCAACGCGTACAAATTCAAGCAGATATCGAACCTAACAACTTTGAGATAATAAGCGTGAACTTTAATTTCAAACTTTTGAGATTAGAACCGATGTGCAATAGCTATTCATCAGGATGTAAAGGTACAATGATCAAACTTTATAAAATGACCAAGTGTAAACCTGAAGGAGTGAAGGCTTGTAAATTTGTAATACATCAACAATATGTTATTGCAATGGGTATTAAGAAGTTGAAACTTGAGCAAACCATTCGTTTTGTACTTACTCTATTATTCTTTTGAATTTAACATAAGCAATTTGGAGTATAATGTATGTCAAATCGTCTAAATTACTATTGTTCCAAAAAAAAGGTGTAAAGTTTGAAGTTAAAAGTCCAAAGCAGGTCATAAATAATGGAATATCAGAGTTAAGTTTTTTTTATTCGATTTTTTAAGGGATCTAGCTCACAAGAAAATCTCAGCTGAACATCTGTAAACCAGACATGAACCTGGCAGGAGGATCCTACAAGAGGGCTCACATCACAAAGACACTCTCCAGCTTTACTAGTTGGGTTTGATAAAGATCGAACCCTCAACCTCTATGTTAAGGTATAGTTAACTATTAAATTTTGTAACTGTACACAAACAAATAAATTTCATTGCAATATTGGTTGGTATCAGTGGTAACTGCTAATGTCATAGGAAACAGAAATCCAGTTTCTGACTCTTATCAATGGAGCAACCAATGTCAATATTTGATAGGGCTTTACATCGGCTATCAAATAGACAAATACTTCCGACTGAAATGCTATGGTGAATTGCTTACACGATCAACATGAAATGCTTCCGACTGAAAAATAAATAAATTATTGGGAGTCTTAGAAATTCCAAATATAGCAAATTATGAGGTATCTGAAAATCTATGTTTAGAACCAAGTAAAGTAATAAAAAAAAAAAACACAAAAGGCCATGGTCAAAACTAGGGATGTATAGTAAAAGCCAACACCAAAAGACATGTCCTTCACTTTTATGTCAAAACTTCAAAAGGACATCACCCAAAGGCCAAAGTAAAAGTAAAAAAGGGTAAAATCAAGAATTGACCTACATTTTCATTCCTTTTACTCAAAGACAAGGGCAATTACCCCACCTTTGACGCAACATTCACTAGACATTAATGGGCATGAGCCTCTCAAGTCTCATGTGTGGCTTTTCCTCATATAGAACATCAACTGACATACGAGTCGCAAGTTGTGGAAGGTAAAGTATTTCACATAGATAAAATAAACGAGAGAATACTCGATATTTTGATTGACGATAGATTTCTATGATAACTTTTATAATAACGATAAAATTAAGTCAAAATTATTTGAGGATGACTAATTTGAAATGTATCATGAAATTGTCACAATGATTCAAAAGCTTGTAGACGAAGGCAATTGGGAAAGTCTTTTTTTTGCAAATCATATAAATTTATTCATTTAGTTATTGTGCAATTAAACATTATTTAAAGAGTTGCCCACTTCTAATTCTTCAAACTAAAGTAAAGGGGGCTCATATATGATAAATATACTCCAAATGGGCAATGGCTATGTAGAGGAAATTAATCTAAAAGATGTAGATATCAAAAGATAGAAAAAGAAGCCTAGTAAAGACAAAAGAAAAATTCCTTATTAGACTAGGAACAGATCCATCAGCTTTAGTATTGTGATTAGCATGCACTTTTGCATCAATTAAAAAAAACTATTGTTTCTCTTATGCTTTAAGTCAAAGATTAAGAACATGGAAAGCTCATCTTCATCAATCATTAAAGCTAATTACCTTTTATTTAAACATACTTAAGTCACATTTTCAATCTAGCTTAATGACCAATTAACTAGAGTAAGAATACCCTAACGATGCATTGCTGGTGTATTAACAATACATCGAATACTTGGTGAAACATTGTGAATTAACGCAACACATGGAACAATGCGACTCTTTTGGAGACAAATAACGTTGCCTGGGAAGAAAAATTTACGTCCTATGTGCAACGGTAATATACGGTGCATCACCAAACATCCATCCGCGTACCTTGTCTTGTACATAGATTACAATGTCTGTCGCGTTGTACAAGAGTTGGCCATGTTACAAGTCATTCCCTCTGAGCAGGGAATGTTTGCCCATGATAGTCACTTCATGGTGCCCTTGTTGTAAGGTCACTCCTACACATGGTTTACCATTTCTTCAAAAGTCTACGATGTTGATCTACAATTCTATATTTTCTTGGTCAAATTCGCATTTTCATCAATCTTTGTTAAGCCAAACTATCCAGACAACATATTTTCAGACTTACACATCCACTCTTTAGAACAGTTGGAACAGTTGACAACTTGTTTCCAAGTACCACTGATCAGTGACCACTACTACATGCTTAAGACTTGAATTCTAAGGTAACTTAAAACGACACAAAGCACGGGTTCAAGCTTGGCTACGAACAGTTGTTTCAGCAAACATACAGGTTCTAGAGGAAGATGTGGGAGCTCACTTGGGTCCCCTGCTCGGTTCATACTCGCTCCCAGCTATTAGGCCAGAGGTTCTGTGTCGGCTAGGAACCCCTCCGTCACAGGCAGAACCAACGCAAACATAGATATCTGCCAAATGAACACATTAAACTAGAGCAACCATTTACATCAACATTTGTATATATAAGACCATATTATTACTTGCATGTTTATTCCATGAAACTTTTATGTTTGCTTAATCCAAGCAAAGATTTGCTTAAAACACAAGCTTACATACAATTAACTGTAATCTATAGGGCTTGGTAAGATGTTAAAATCATGTAATTGTGAAGACGAAACAACACACTCGATCTATGACCACCAATGTCTACTTTGGGCCTTTTTCCCATCACAACTTCTGGCAAACCCGGACTCTGAAACTTCCCAAGTGTAGTTTTTATCGCACATATCGCTTGGCTTGATTTCAAAAACAGTAAAACTATAATCGTGTGCACCCCAATAGAAATGGCAGAAGTATAATGTCGTCATGGCCAAGTTTACTTTGAAAGTCCAGGAGAAATCTTGCCCATACCCTAAGACATGTGTACCAAGATCATCGTCCTTTGATTGGCAACGCACTGATATAGTACCAGTTTCGATGTTATTGATAATATGAATATGATACTTCCTAAACAGATATAATTGTGCCGTAGCTGGTAAAAGCTCGACATAGAGGACTCCTACCAATATCAGGATAATCATGAGATTACTTTGACCCATTTTTGTTGTGCTTCTAATTCTATGTATCTGACTTGTTTAATTCTGCTAACACCATTTGCAAAGCATTTTATACACAAATCCAGTAACAGGTATAGAGCCGTGCTACTGTGAAATGTTAAAGGTGCATGGGATGTGTATGAGTAAACAAAATGGCAAGTTCTCGGACAATATAATAGCATACCAGCTAGAAAAACAGCAATACTCAGGCTTGAATTTCGACCAGCCAGACATTCAATCATGTAAGTGCCTTCTTGCTGCTCCAAATTCCTGTTGGACGTTCCGAGCTTCCTGGAAAGTCAGACGGATTATGAGTACAGACAGGAAATAATCTTAGCTAACAGAATCATGTATTCAACATGTTTCAGCAAACTTACCCTATTTTGAGCTCTGTATGCCTGACAGCAAACTAAGTTGAAGTTTTCTACAGAAACAGTTCTAGATTCGAAACTTTGTTTGACGTCTTAGCGCCTGTATGGAAGCTGCAACATATTCCAAGGTGTCTGTACACACAACGGCGTGTAAGTAGCATAAAATGAAAAAAACAGGATCATAATGCCTCAACCAGATGATCGACAACATGATTTCACGAATGATTGGTTTAAGGATCTTTCAGAGTCTCATCTCATGCCTATAGTTCATGTAAGAGCCGCTTTATGAGGTAACATACGGTCATGCATGGACAGTAATCTAGTCAGGGACTCGGGATGGTCAGAATTGCTCGGTGAAATGATTCAAACGAACTCTTCGACTTAACGTTTACAATTTACTTGTACCTTTATGAAGGCCATTGACACTGATCAAGACTAGTATAAAGAGCATATTACAATCAAATAGTATGAAATGCCATACAAGCTTAACACGAATGGGAAACAAATGTTGCTTACATGCCACATTTGTCTAAGAGATGCCAGAATATATCCTCCCAAATGAGCTAAAAAAGGCAGACATAAAGATAGTAAAACAAAGTGGATTATTGGAAATAAGTGCATGATTCTATATTTGCCATTTAAGAATTTGAAGAAGATTCCAAGTAACCCTGTAAAAAAACCCAGCTGTATGAGAACTCATTGCAGAAATGGCTGTTAGAGTTCTCTGCATGAAAAGCGTAAGGCATAGGGATCGGATGAAACCCACAAAAAAGGAGAATAAACAGGCAATTAACTCATCTCTAAGTTCAGAGCGGAGACTGAATATACGAGGCTAAATAATCGAATTCAGATGTAGTACTTGATTCTTTAAGAGGGAAATGAAAACATTCCAGACGGAGCTATTATGCAAGGCAATTCGTACAACACATTGCTCATGCAAAAGTTAGTAACATTATACGGAAGAAGCTCTAGAAAATAAAAAAAATCACAAAACTGCAAAAAAGGTTGGTCACTGGTGAAGCAGGCCATCGCTGCTACAAGTTCATAAGCATTACACCAATCCTTCTCTATAAACAAGTTCATAAAATCATCACACATGATCTATGGCCATAGAAATCTTAATATTGCATCTTTCCCATCACAATTTCTATAAAACCCAGATTCTGAAACTTCCCAGATGTAGTTTTTCTCACACGTCACCTGTGATTACTTGAAACACAGTAAAACTTTTATCATGTTCGCCCCAATAAAAGTGGCAAAAGTATAACGTTGACAAGCCAAAGTTAACTTTGAAGCTCCAGGAAAATTCTTCTCCAAACACCAAGAGATGTGTGCCAAGGTCATTATTCTTAGATTGGCAACGCACTCTGATTTCCTGATCTTCAATTTTATTGATGATATGAACGTGATACTTCCTAAATTGATATTGTGCCATTGCTGGGACAAACTGGACATGGAAGACTCCTACCAATATCAGTATAATCATGCTGTTTGTGTAAGTCATTCTGTAGTGCTTCTATGTATTGTCTAAGCCATATTAACTCAATTTATAGACAACCTTTTGTATTAGTAATAAACCCATGCGACTGTGAAATGTTAAAGCTGCACGGAAAGAGTATGATTAAACAAAAATGATGCCCGGACAATATAATAACATACCAGCTGGACCATCAGCAATATCTAGGCTTAAATTTCAATCAGCCAGACAATCTATCATGCATTTTTCTGGTTACTGCTGCGAATTGCTGAAGGATGATCCTAGGTTCCTGGAAAGTGAAAGATTATGAGTACAAACAGGAAATAATAGTAGTGAACAGGATCATGTATTCATCATGTTCGAACAAACTTACCATAATTAGAGCTCTGTATGCCTGACAATAAACGTCTTTGAAGTTTTCTACAGGAACAGCTCCAGAATTACAACTTCAGATTTGACGTCTTTGGCCTATATGAGAATTCAGAGCAGCAATAATGCCAAGACATCTGTAATCATAGCACAAAGTGTAAGCATACACAATGTCGTGTAGCATTTAAGGTAGCATAGAATGAGCAGGACAAGATCATACTGGCTCTACCAGATAATCGATGACGTGAACACACAAATTTTAGGTTTAAAGACTGAGGTAGCAAAAGAGTGCAGGTTTACAGAGTCTCATGCCCATAGTTCATGTAATTCGGTCCGTTGACAAGTACAGTTACTGTTTTCTTAACCTATCATCTGGTTTTTGAAGTAACAATCTAGTCAGGGACTCAAAATGGCCAGCATTCTCGGTGAAAGGTAAAACATAAAGAAACTGATTCATACGAACACTTCTAGCTAGGTCATAAAACCAGTAGTTAGAGAATTACTTCATTCGCTCTTACATTCTGCATTTTTTTTTTGGCTGGATTGGTAAATTACTGGACTCATCCCCTGTGGAGCCAGGGGCTTATTACTCCGAACCAGGCTCCAATGATTCAAGTCTTCAACATCCAAGTTTTTGAGGTATTGACCTTCAAAAAAAAAAAGGTATCTTTAGCATTTGAGAGAGGTCTGCATAATGATGCAAAGTTTCTGTTTTCAATAAAACATTGAAGGTACAGTCAATGCCCCCCAAACTTATATATTACGATCCAAACTAAACAGTAATATCATGCATTTACATGCTGATGATGTCAGATAGGAATAGCTCTGGCTACCAAGAGAAAGGCAGGTTTGTACGGGGTCTGACAATAGACCACCCACTGACGAGAATTTGGCTCCTAGGAATACTAGCTACTACATGATTATTTAGGTTAAATAACAGGTCCAACCATCAACAACTTTGTCATGTGTCTGCACTCTGCTTATGGCATATGACAGAAGTTGGAGAAATGGTTTTCTACGAGAAATGGAGATGGGAGATACACAGAGAGATCAAACAAGACAATATAGACAAGAATGCGACAATGAAATGCAGATTATGTGTGACCAACTGGACAACAAGGATAATTACCCTGTCATAACTCGAATGAACCCACATGGACAGATGACGGAGAGGGAATTGCTCATGGTGTCATCGTAGCAATCAGTAGCAGAAGCAGATTTTCAATCTTGCTGCAAAAAGAGGTAAAGAACAATAGCTCGCCACTTCTTGACAAGTAGACTGAGAGGACTTGAAATCTTCTATCCTCCACTCAAGTGTTCAACTTCAAATGCACTATATGGGTTGAACCAGGCCCCCGATAGCACCACTCAAGTTTTTCAAATTTTTCTAGGAGCCTTTCTAATTCATTTTATTTATATTGGAAAACTACTAGAACTAAAATTCCATGATAGGTGCCCCAAATTGACAAATAACACACGCTAACATCATTGGAGCAAAATAGAAGGGGCTCAATGGACCAAGTAAACGGTGAAACTAACCACTCAAACTCATCTAGAACATTCCTAGAGTGTCCATCTAGTTGAATGAAAATTATTTAGTCATTTGGAAGATGGTGACAAAATTCGACAAAACCGAAGCCTATAATCAACTGTTTTTGCCCAAACTTGGTCGGTAACTAAAAGAGCTCAATTTTTTCTAGGAGCCCTTTTGTGTCATATTAATCATGTAAGCAAAGTATTGGAAATAAAAACTCATGATAAGTGCCCCAAATCGACCAATATTGCACGCAAAGACAAACATAATTGCAAGACAATAGGAGAAGTTGCTCAATAGAACAAACAAACGGTGAAAACTAACCCCTCAAATTTATCTAGGACATTCCTAGTGTATCCATATTAATGGTTTAAAATTTAAAACCATACCGTAAGTTTGGAAAACCTGTCAAAAATGCTCAAAATTCAACAAAATCGAAGACTATAATTTACTGTTTTTGCCAAAAAATGGTAGGGAAAAAAGGCTCAAATTTCCATAGGAGGCCTTGCGAGTCATATTATTTGTATTGGATAAGTATAAGAGTTAAAAACACATGACAAGTGTCACGAATCGAAAAATAACGCACACTAACATCATTGAGACACAATAGGAGTATAGGACAAGTTGCTCAATAGAACAAGCAAACGTTGAAACGAACCCCTCAAATTCATCTAGGATATCCTTTGAGTGTCCATCTTAATAATTTAAAACTATTTAGTCAATTTGAAAACGTGAAAAAAATGCCCACAATTCGACAAAACCGAAGGCTATAATCCACCGTTTTTGTCAAAAACTGGTTACTAACAAAAATGGCTCAATTTTCTGTAGGAGGCCATGTGACTCATATTATTTGTATTGGAAAAGTATTAGAACTAAAAACTCATAATAAGGGCCCAGTTAGACAAATAACGAAAACATCATTAAAACACAATAGAACAACGAGCTCAATAGAACAAGTAAACGGTGAAACTAACCCCCCAAATTCATCTAGGACATTCCTAGAGTGTCCATCGTAATGATTTAAAACCATTTAGTGAGTTTTAAAAACGTGACAAAATGCCTTAAAATCGGCAAAACCGAAGGATATAATTTTACTAATTTTGTCAAAAATTGGTCAGTAAATTTATGTAGAAGGCCTAGGGAGTCATATTATTTGTATAGGCGAAGTATTAGAGCTAAAAACCTATGTTAAGTGAGGTGAATCTACTGGGAAAACCCCAAATAAACATATAACGCACGCAAATATCGTTAAAAGACAATAGGACAAGTCGCTCAATCGAGCAAGCAAACGGTGAAACTAACCCCTCAAATTTATATACGATACTCCTAGAGTGTTCATCTTAATGGTTTAACACCATTTAGTCAGTTTGAAAAACGTGACAAAAATGCCCAAATTTATACAAAACCGAAGACTATAAATCAACTGATTTTGCCAAAATTTGGCCACTAACAAAAATGGCATATATTTCTCTAGGAGATCCTGTGAGTCATATTAATTTTATTGGCAAAGTATTAGAGCTAAAAACCGATAATAAGTGCCCCACATCGACAAATAACGAACGCTAACATAATTGAAAGACAATAAGACAAGTCACTCAATATAACAAGCAAACGGTAAAATTAACCCCTCAAATTCATCTAAGACATTCCTATAGTGTCCATCTCAATGGTTTAAAACCATTTAGTGAGTTTGAAAAATGAGACAAAGATGCCCAAAATTTGACAAAACCGAAGGCTATATAATCCACTGTTTTTTGCCAAAAATTAGTTAGTAACAAAAATCGCTCAAATTTTTCTAGGAGGCCTTCTATGTCATATTATTCGTATAGGCAAAGCATTAGAACTAAAAACGAATGATAAGTGCCCCAAATTGACAAATAACACACGCAAACATCATTGAAAGAAAATGGGATAACTCACTCAATAGAACAAGCAAACAACGAAACTAATCCCTCAAAATCATCTGGGACATTCCTAGAGTGTCAATCTTTATTGTTTTAAACCATTTAGTCAGTTGGAAAAACGTGACAAAAGTGGCCAAATTTTGACAAAAACGAAGGCTATAATCAACCGTTTTTTGTCCAAAAATTGGCCAGTAACAAAAATGGATCAAATTTCTCTAGGAGACCTTGTAAATCATATAATTTGTGTTGGCAACGTAATAGAGCTAAAAACCCATGATAAGTGGCCAAAATTGACAAATAACGCATGCAAACATCTTTGGAGCACAATACAAGAGGGGGCTCAATAAACTAAGCAAAGTATGAAACTAACCACTTAGAATCATCTAGGACATTCCTAGAGTGTAGAGCTAGTTGATTAAAAATTATTTCCTCATTTGGAAGTTGTGACAAAATAAAAAAAATAAAAACCGTAACCTATAATCCATTGTTTTTACCGAACATTAGAGAGTAACTAAATGATCTCAAATTTTTCTAGGAGCCCTTCTGTGTCATATTATTCGTATAGACAACGTACTAGAACAAAAAAGGTATGAAAAGTGCCTCAAATCGACAAATAACGCACAATGAAACTAACCCCTAAAGTTTATCTAGGACATTCCTAAAGGGCCCATTTTAATGGTTTGAAACCATTTAGTCAGTTTGCAAAACATGACAAAAATGCTCAAAATTCAACGAAATTGAATGCTAGAATCCAATGTTTTTGCCAAAAGTTGATCAGTAAAAAAATGGCTCAAATTTCTCAAGGAGGCCTTGTGAGTCATATTATTTGTATTGGCAAAACATTAGAGTTAAAGCCCCATGATAAGTGCCCAAATTGACAAATATTGTATCGTAAAATCATTAAAAGACAATAGAAAAACTCGCTCAATTAAAACAAGCAAACGGTGAAACTAACCCTTTAAATTCATTTCGGACATTCCTAGAGCGTCCATCTTAATGGTTGAAAACTATTTAGCCAGAATGCAAAATGTGACAAAAATGCCCAAATTTAACAAAACCGAAGGCTATAATCCAATGTTTTTGTCAAAAATTGGTGAGAAACAAAAATGGCGCAGATTTTTCTAGGAGGAAATTTGAGTCATGTTATTTGTATTGGTAAAGTATTAGAATTAAAAACCCAAGATAGGTGCCCCAAATCGACAAATAACGCATGCAAACATCCTAAAAAGACACTAGCACAAATCGCTCAATAGAACAAGCAAACGGTGAAACTAACCCCTCAAATTCATCTAGGACATTCCTAGAGCGTCCACCTTAATGGTTTAAAACCATTTAGCCAGGTTGAAAAACGTGACAAAATTCAACAAAATCGGAGGATATATAATCAACTGTTTTTGCCAAAAAAAATGCTTAGTAACAAAAATGGCTCAAAAGTTTCTAGGAGCCCTTGTGATTCATATTATTTGTATTGGTAAAGTATTCGACCTAAAAACTCAGGATAAGTGCACCAAAAGCACAAATAGCACACGCAAACATCATTGAAAAACATTAAGACAACTTGCTTAATAGAACAACCAAACCATGAAACTAACTCCTCAAATTTATTTAGCACACTCTTTGAGTGTCCATATTAATGGTTTAAAACTATTTAGTAAGTTTGAAAAACGTGACAAAAATGCCCAAAATACAAGAAACTAAAAGCTATAATCCACTGACTTTGCCAAAAATTGGCCAATCTACTCAAATTTCTCTAGGCGACCTTGTGAGTCATATTATTTGTGTAAAAGTATTAGAGCTAAAAATCTATGATAAGTGCCCAAATCGACAAATTATGCACGCCAACATCATCTAAAGACAATAAGATAAGTCGCTCAATAGAACAAGCAAACAGTGAAAACAACCCCTCAAATTCGTTTAAGACATTTCTAAAGTGTCCATCTTCATCGTATAAAACCATTTAGTCAATTTGAAAAACGTGTCAAGAATGCCCAAAATTCGAGAATATCAAAGGATATACTCCCTCCGTTCGGCTTTAAACTTCCTACTTTCTATTTAGGGGTGTTTATCTTTAAACTTCATACTTGGAATCTTTCCTTATTTGTACATATAAATACCAAAACACCCTTACTTTTTTATTAAAAGTGGAAGTGGGACATACCCCTATGTGTAATTTTACACTAAGTGGACCCTAAAACTCATTCTTTATTCTACTTTTCTTAAAAACTGTGTTCCGACCCTACGCGTTTTATAGCCGAACGGAGGGAGTAATCCTTTAGTTTTGCCAAAAATTGGTGAGTTAAAAAAAATGGCTCAAATTTCTCTAGGAGGCTTTGTAAGTCATATTAATAGTATTGGTACATTATTAGAATTTAAAACCCATGGTAAAAGCCCCAAATCGACAAAAAACGCACGCAACATCACTAAAAGACAATAGGACCAAGTTGCTCAATAGAACAAGCAAACGGTGAAACTAACTCCTCAAATTCATCTAGGACATTCCTAGAATGTCCATCTTAATGGTTTAAAACTATTTAATCAGATTGATAAACATAACATTAAAGACCAAAATTCAACAAAACCGAAGGCTATAATCCACTGTTTTTGTCAAAAATTTTGTGAGAAACAAAATGGCTCAACTTTGTCTAGGAGGCCATGTGAGTCATATTATTTGTAATGGCAAAGTATTAGAACTAAGACCCTAAGATAGGTGCCCCAAATCAACAAATAACGCACGCAAACATCATTAAAGACAATAGGACAAGTTGTTCAATTGAACAAGCAAATGGTGAAACTAGCCCCTCAAATTCATCTAGGACATTCCTAAAGTATCCATCTTAATGGTTTAATCCATCTTAATGGTTTAAAACCATTTAGTGAGTTTAAAAAGCATGAAAAAATTGCCCGAAATTCGACAAAATCGAAGGCTATAATCCACTGATTTTGCCAAAAATTGGTTAGTAAAACAAAAATGGCTCAAATTTCTCTAGGAAACCTTGTGATTTATATTATTCGTATAACAAAGTATAAGAGCTAAAAAATCATGATAAGTGCCCTAAATCGACATATAACGTACGCTAACATCATTGAAAGACAATAACACAAGTCGCTCAATAGAACAAGCAAACAGTGAAACCCACCCCTCAAATTCGTCTAAGACATTACTAGAGTGTCCATCTTAATGGTTCAAAACCATTAAGTCAGTTCAAAAAACATGTCAAGAAGGCGAAAAATTTAACATAATTGAAGGCTATAATCCACTAGTTTGGCCAAAAATAGGTCAGTTAAAAAAATGGCTCAAATTTCTCTTGGAGACCTTGTGAGTCATATTATTTGTGTTGGCAACGTAATAGAGCTAAAAATCCATGATAAGTGCCCAAAGATCGGCAACTAACGCACGCTAACATCATTGGAGCACTATACAAGAAGGGGTTCAATAGACAAAGCAAATTGTGAAACAAACCATAAATCATCCAGGACATTCCTAGAGTGTCCATTTAGTTGATTGAAAATTATTTACTCATTTGGAAAATCGTGACAAAATTCGACAAAGCCGAAACCTATAATACACTGTTTTATACAAAATTGGTCAGGAACTAATAGAGCTCAAATTATTCTAGGAGCCCTTTTGTGTCATATTATTCGTATAGGTAAAGTATTAGAACAAAAACCGCATGGTAAGTGCCCCAAAACAGACAAACAACGCACGCAAACATCATTGCAAGCCAATAGAAGAAATCGCACAAGAGAACAAGCAAACGATGGAACTAACCCCTTAAATTTATCTAGGACCCATCTTAATGGTTTAAAGCCATTTAGTAAAGTCGCAAACCGTGATAAAATTGCTCAAAATTCGGCCAAATCGAACGATAGAATAGACTGTTTTTGCCAAAAGTTGGTCAATAAAAAAAATGGCTCAAATTTCTCTAAGAGGCCTTGTGAGTCATATTGTTTGTATTGGCAAAGTATTAGAGTTTAAAACCCTTGATAAGCCCCCAAATCAACAAATATCGCATGTTAACATCATTGAAAGAGAATAGGAAAACACCCTCACCGGAACAAGCAAACGGTGAAACTAACCCCTCCAATTCATCTAGGACATTCTTTGAGCACCCATCTTAATGGTTTAAAACTATTTAGTCAGTTTTGAAAACGTGACAAAATTGCCCAAAATTCAACAAAACCAAAAGGTTATAATCCTCTATTTTTTTCAAGAATTGGTGAGAAACAAAAAAGGCTCAAATTTGTCTAGGAGGCCATGCGAGTGATATTATTTGTATTGGAAAAGAATTTGAGCTAAAAACCCAAGATAGGTGCCCCAAATCGACAATTAACGCACGTAAACATCATTAAAAGACAATAAGACAAGTCGCTCAATTGAACAAGCAAACAATGAAACTAACCTCTCAATTTCGTCTAAGACATTCCTAGAGTGTCCATACTAATGGTTTAAAACCATTTAGTTAGTTTAAAAAATGTGTCAATGCCCAAAAATCGACAAAACCGAAGGCTATAATCCTCTAGTTTTGCCAGAAGTTGGTTAGTTAAAAAAAATGGCTCAAATTTCCCTAGGAGGCCTTGTGAGTAATATTAATTGTATTGGCAAAGTAATAGAACTAATAACCCATGATAAATGGCCGAAATCGACAAATAACGCAGGTAAATATCATTAAAAGGCAATAGGACAAGTCGCTCAATAGAACAAGCAAACGGTGAAACTAACCCCTCAAATTCAGAAAGGACATTCCTAGAGCGCCCATCTTAATGGTTTAAAACTATTCAGTCAGCTTGGAAAACGTGACAAAAATGCCCAAAATTCGACAAAACCCAAAAAAATGTTGAGTAACAAAAATCGCTCAAATTTTTCTACGAGGCCTTGTGATTCATATTATTTGTATTGGTGAAGCATTCGACCTAAAAAGTTATGATAAGTGCTCCCAAATGGACAAATAACACACACAAACATCATTGAAAGACAATACGACAACTCACTCAATAGAACAAGCAAACGGTAAAACTAACCCCTCAAATTCATCTAGGACGTTCCCATAGTGTAATGTTTATTGTTTTAAACCATTTATTCAGTTGGAAAAAGGTGACAAAGTGGCCAAATTTTGACAAAAACGAAAATTGGTTAGTAACAAAAATGGATCAAATTTCTCTAGGAGGCCTTGTGAGTCATCTTATTTGTGTTGGCAACGTAATAGAGCTAAAAACCCATGATAAGTGCCCCAAATTGACAAATACCGCATGTTAACATCATTGGAGCACAATACAAGAAGGGGCTCAATAGACGAACCAAACTATGAAACAAACTATCTAGGACACTCTTAGAGTGTCCATCTAGTTGATTTGAAACCATTTAGACACTTTGCAAATCGTGACAAAAATGCTTAAAATTCGACAAATCGAAGGGCTATAATCCACAGTTTTTGCCAAAAATTGGTTAGTAAAAAAAATGGCTGAAATTTCCCTAGGAGGCCTTGTGAGTCATATTATTTGTATTGGAAAATTATTAGAGTTAAAAACCCATGATAAGTGCCCCAAATTGACAAATAGGCACATTAACATCATTGAAAGACAATAGGAGTTTCTTGAGCTATCACGAGTTATTCTGCACTATTGTTGCATTCAATTCAAAATTGATCATTATCTTGTTATCAAATCTACCCCTACAGCTATCAGTGTCATACTAGTACCTGGTGGTGATATGGTGATGCCCCGACACTTCTTCAGGAAACAACTTGGGCGACTATCTTATTTCCAAAGGCATGGAGGATTCTCACACCACTCAAGGTATATTACATCAAAAAAAGAACCTTGAACATGCTTGTTGAGTGTGGGATTGACAAATGCAATTATCTCAGGCTACATTGTTGATGATAATATCAAACTGAAACTAGCTTACACCTTCTAAAACCCTAAGTCCAAAAGAAGATTAGTCGGATGATCTACTTGACTATCACCAGCCTGAAATTGTTTTCATTTTCAGGCTGCCTCTGATCACATGCACAGATGCCTCAACTCAGCACCCAAGGACTCTAACTTGTCAAATCTTCAGCAGAAACACTACAATGTGGTATGCCATAGACTAGGCCTCCAGCCCCTACTTAAGCTCAAACAACAACTTATTAATGAAATGTTGAATTGATATTTGTCTGCAAAAAATGTGGTAAAGTAGGTCAACTCTACTCAAAGTCATAATTTTATGAGCAATACACCAATCCTTTTGCTCCAAACAAGGAAATCAAATTCTGTTTGTTAGCACTGATAAAGGTAAGGTAAGTCGGTAACATAGTTTGCATAGATAATGGCAGGCACACAGTTTGCACTGTTAATGCTACGAAGAGAGTTTCATCAAACAAACACAAAAGGGTGCAATGCTTGACGTTATTTCGTTCACTTCTGCATCCTCATTTTATTTCATAAGAAAACCATGCTTGATTGATTCAAGCTTTCATCGCACATTTGAACATAATTATTAAACCCAATTTTGGGAGAATATCAGCAAGTATCATGCAAAATAAGCAAAAATGTAAAGTGTAACTACTACATCACAAGGACAACATTCTTGTCTACCATTATACTAACCATGATCCATATTTTCTCCGATCTTTGCATACCTCATAATCAACAGAGGTTCCAATCTTTCCAATTAAAATCCAAAATCCTGCAACCAAAAGGGGTAAATTAAAAAAGTCGACACACAAACTGATTTCAATTGACAGAATCAACTCCTAAACCCAAAGACGGCTAGTAACGACATTAGCATTGAAAAAAAAGCTAGTCTTTGGACTACCTGTTTGAGTTAACTCAGCAATACTTTCCCAAAACCCGAAATTACACAACTCGATCGAGGCATTATGGTCCCTGCATTGCCCCCCAAAATCATACAGTAACAAAGATTGTTTTTTTTTGTTATTCATGCCATCCAACATCTAAAATCAAAACACAAACTCAAAGGGCTAGTCTTGAAATAGCAATTTAGCAAAGCATACTGAATTAGCAAACCCGAAAACTTTTTCGACATAAAAACCCGTTTCAACTTCTTACACAGTTAGATTAAACAGCATTCTTGACATCCTAATCATCCTATTTACATTAATACTCCATAATACACCTCAACAGACAGACAGCAAACAAGAATTTGAATGCACACCAGGTGTTCGGCTAAATGCGTCAACGAAATATAATCACGCGTAGCCATAAAATTCAAAACCCAGTTGGAAAATTCAATGAATTAAGTGTTACTGAAGCAAAAAATTGAAAATCTGTTTTTTTTTTTTTTGGAGAGCAGGGAGAATACCTGGGGTAGTGTGATGGAGAAGATGAAGGGGGCGATTTCGCGCCAGCGGTGTTGGAGAGAAGGAAGGTAATTCAGGTTTGAATTTTGATGGATTTTATCTCAAGATGAAGAATTATAACGAGATGTTGAGGGAAGATTCTGGGTTGGAATTCGTTGGGTGGAGATGAAAGGTGGTTCCTAGTATGGCGGGAAACTTCGTAGTAGCGAAAAGATAATCGTTAAATTTATTGCCCTCCATGTATTCTTACCTCGGGAAAAAAAATGTGTCTTACTATCGAATATTGATCATTTGTATTTAGGTGGTTGGTTGCAAAGTAAAGATAGTGTGTGCAAAGATTTGTTAGGTCCATCACTATGTTAGACACGATATTAAAGAGAAAATATTGAAAATTGGTGGGTGAGAACTCTTTCATTTTTCTCTCATGTGTTCCTTTGATAATGTACCCCTGCATAGTGCCGAGCTAACAAATCATCGTATAGACAAAACGTAGAGTAGTAAGATGTGATACGGCTTGACTTGGTAGTATGTGCCTATGTAGTGAAGAGTTGAAGACATGACCTTAGATAGCGTAATATACTAGTTTAAGGGGTGTTTACCTGAGGTTTGAGAATGTATCGGGAGATGAGTCACGTGATGTTGGGTATATATACCTAAGGTGATTAACCACTAGAAATTAGTGTGGTGGCAAGCTGCCAATTAAGTTATCAACGAAATAGAATTCAATGGTGCTTGCTTTAAAAAAAGTGTATTGAAAATACAAATTTGAGTACCACATCCATAAAAGGAGAGAAAAACGAGAATTATTGTTTATAAGAGACCACTTGTCTAATGAGTATGCGGCATATTAGGAGATAGTCCAGCCCTAAGCAAATTGCATTGATTGTTCAATGAGTCATACCGATGCAAAATTAGAGGGGCAAACTCGACTATAGATCTTCCATCCCACATCATATACCACGCTAATTGTAAATTTGCAAACTCAGAACACAAAGTTTAACATATTGATTTAGTATCTCATTAGTATGGTACATGATAAAATGTATCACAAAATAAGACGGATAACAATTTCCAAATAACTCATCCAATATACCCCGTATTTTTTTTACCACCATTATCTTGTTTTAAGGGTCTGTTTGGCCAAACTCCAACTTTTTCAGAAGTGCCCCTCAGAAACAGATTATGAGAAACAGTTTTTGGAAGAGGAGCTCCAAATTGGAGCTTCTACTTCTGATGAACAAATTTACACTAGAAGTGAATTTCAGAAACCAGAAACAATTTCTCAGTTTTGTGTATTTGGCCAGTTTTCAGTTTCCAGGACGCATAAACAGTCCAGAAACACTTCAGGAGTTTCGCCAAAGACACCCTAAATCCCTTCATTTCTACTCCTACACTTACACACACAAAAACCACAAAATAGAGGGAGAAATCTAAAGGGCCAAATCCTTACAACTCACAAGAGGAATGGGCCTCAAACTCCAATGAATGAAAGAAAAATAAAGAAAAAAAATCAAAGAAAAATATCCAAAGATTGATTTAGTCCAAAAATCAAGTAAACCAAGTGGCTCCAAACATACCTCGATAAATATCCCACATTTCCTCACATAACTCTTCCATAAACCTTATCACCTCCTCTTCCTTTCTCCTTCAGCTTCTTCTTCACACTTTCTTACCCTCTCCCTCTCCCTCTCCTAAAACCTTATCCCATTTCTTCAAACAACAAACAATGGCTTCTTCTACATCCTTCTTCATGTCATCTCTAACACCAAAAACACTCACCTTCTCCAAACTCCCATCCCTCTTCTCCTCCTCCTCATCCTTGTCCACATCAAAGACAACTTCACTCTCCCCCAACACCGTCTCCTTCCCCGCCTCCACCAGGCGCGTTGAGCCTTTATCAACACGCTTCGTCCCAAACGTTGCTACTTCCGAATACGGGCAGCAGGAGCGTGACCAGGAGCAGAACTTCTCCCCTGACCTTAAGCTCTTTGTTGGTAACTTACCTTTTAATGTTGACAGTTCTGAACTTGCTGGCTTGTTCGGAAATGCTGGTACCGTTGAAATGGTTGAGGTAGTTTTTCTTTTTACTTTTTTATGAAACTTGATATGAAAGTTTCAATCTTTGTTTTAGGGTTTATTTGTTGTTATTATTATGTATGAATTGTGGTTCAATTTGAATAATTTGAATGTTTTTGAATTGGGTTTTTGTTTATCTTTAATGGGTTAGGTGTAAATTTTGAAACTTGATATGAAAGTTTCAATCTTGGTTTTCTGTTTATCTGTTGTTTTTATGTATGAATTGTGGTTCAATTTGAATAATTTTGAATGTTTTTGAGTTGGGTTTTTGTTTATCTTTTGTTTTTTAATATTGTAATTGTAGAAATATGGGTAGAAGTTGAATTTTGATATGGTTTTAGGTTTAATTTGTTATTGTGTGTATGAATTGTGGTTCATTTTGGTAGTTTTACTGAGATTTGTCGTTTGTTTTGAAGTTTAGTGGTTGAATTGTGTAACTTTTGTTGTGAAAGTTTGAAAGTATGTGTAGGGTTTCGAATTTTTGGTGAGGAATTGAGGAAAGGAAAGTTTATGGGTGAAGCGTGTACATGAATTTGAAGTTAGTGTTTTTTTAGTTGAAGGTGTAGGTGATATGTGGTTGCTTCTGGTGTAAGTTGGGAATTCTGTAGGGATATGCAGGTTATTTGAATTTTTGATGTTGAAATTGTTGCTGTACTCAGTTAGTCGATTGGCATGTTTGAATTTTTTTGGATAAGGTTGTTCATGGTGGCAAATATCGTCCTTAGATGCGAAGTTCTTCGGCTTTTGCTGGTCACTTGAACATAATTTCATAGTATATGTTCTTGTAGTTCAATTTGATAGTAATTATTGTTGGTCCTTTGTAAGTTATTTCATAGGGTAATGATGGTGGTGGTGGTGTTTGAAACTTTTGCTGTAGAATACATTTGCGCATGTGTCTTCTTTGGTGGTTTTTGTGCTGAGATTCCAAGTTCATTGTTCGCACAGGTTATCTATGACAAAGCTACTGGCAGGAGCAGAGGGTTTGGGTTTGTGACCATGTCTTCAGCCGAGGAAGTGGAAGCAGCTGCCCAGCAATTCAATGGCTATGTAAGTTCTTTAACTTGACAAATTGGCTCTTTTTTTCTCTTCAGATTGTGTCATGACACTTCTTTTTTGCTGTTCTAGGGTTAGCTAGCTTTTATTGATTGTGTATGTTGGTTTTTTTGGAAGTATATTTTCTGTCTTTGCTGGGAATCCATGTGGTATAATCGTATACAGCTACTAGAGTGATATATCCCCTATGCTTTTCCTAAAACTTATTGTCATTAACCTTTCGTACTCAGACGAGCCATATGTCTGGTGTGTCAAATGTTTGGGACACGACAAGACACGTTTTGTGTGTGTCATGACACTTGAACTTAACGCATGTCAAACACAACACTCTTGAGCACTTCGTTATAGGTTAGAATATGTAATGTTTTTAGTGTGGTTAACTCTGTCGGTCTGACCAACATTTGTGAACATTTGTCATATCATATTTATGTGTACTTAACTGATTATACTCCAGTAAGACACCATTGATGACCAACATTTTGACATAATTCATTTTTGTGCAACTCGTTGTGGTGCATGCCTACCAAGTCCAAGTTGGATGTAGACTGTTTCCTTTTTTCTGAGGTGATATTAGGACTGATCCATGATTGTTGTTCAGTTGAGGAAGTTAAGCATCTATTCTTTTGTAGTGTATATAGAACCAACCACCAAACGTATGAATTTGGCATTCTTTGTTAGTGGCAGGTGTTTTGTGCTTTTTCTTAAATCATATGAGATGATTTTCCTTTCATTCTTTGAGGGCCATGATGGTTGTGGGATAAAGCTTCCTTGACAGTTTGCTGGGGTTGCCTGAATGAAAATATGCCTGTTCTTGTAAAATGCAGAACTTTGACAGTGCAAGCATTTTTTTTTTATGAATGTCAGGAACTTGAGGGCAGACCCTTGAGGGTGAATGCAGGGCCTCCACCACCTAAAAGGGATGACTTTTCTCCCAGAGGTGGCAGAGTTGGTGGTGGAAGAAGTTATGACAGCTCTAACAGACTTCATGTCGGTAACCTGTCATGGCAAGTTGATGATTCATCCCTAAAGAATCTCTTCAGTAACTCGGGAGACGTGGTGGAAGCGAAGGTTATATATGACAGAGATAGTGGTCGTTCAAGAGGTTTTGGATTCGTAACGTTTAATTCAGCTGATGAGGTCAACAGTGCAATTGAGTCCTTGGATGGTGTGGTAAGAACCTCACTTTTCATGATATAATGCTATTGTACTAATAAGTATGCTTTTGCTGCTGGGCTTGCTGGCTTCCATTCAACTTGTTTTGGTATTGTTTTTTGGCATTCCCATGATAGTGGTGAACTAGAACTCCAACGCTAGGATGTGGTAGTCCTTTACCTTGTTTAGGCTTTTACCGAAAAAGTTACATCTACTCAACAGAAGTATTTTTCGTTTCCTTTTTGAATTGGACATCTTCTCATTAACTTGTTGCAACTGTACTTATATGGATTGAGTGGGCACGTTGCTGGGGGTGGTAGCCGGGGTAGGTTTTTAAATGGCTTCACTGATTTCATTTTGCATTTGTGCAAAAGTGTGCACTCCCTTGTGATGTCGTTTCTTGGGAGGCAGAAACTGCTATAATTTGAGGGATGATTTTGTAGCGTCTTAGATACTTGACTTATACTGAAACATTTTTGTTATCAGAATCTATTTTTGCTTATCATCCTGAGATTCATTCTTCTATTTCAGCAATCTTATTCTTTTTCATTGATGTAGGATTTCAATGGGAGGAATATTAGAGTTACTGTGGCAGAATCCAAACCAAAGCGCTTTTAATTTGAAGCATGGGGTGCCTCTTGCAATCAAGATTGAACAATAGGTATGCCCGTATATCCCTTTCTTTTTCCCCTTGTTAGTTGTTTCTACGACTCTATGCTATTGTTCACAATTTTACATTTATCCGTAAATTGATTCCATGTAAAATTTGAGACGTGCATTAACTTTTGCAAGATACACCGTACATTTCACGTTCACCATAAAAAAATTGGGTATAGTGGCTTGTGTATAACTTGGCTTTAATGACCAGACAGTATGGCTTCTTTACATGGTACCTGTTTGAAAACCAATACTTAAGTCTCTTCTTTGCCAGGTTGCTGGAGCAATGCTGCTGCTGAGGACGCGGTGTTGACATTATGCGGTTTCATGCAGCAGTTTGATCTGCGTTTCTGCTTCATATGCCCACGACCTGCTTAGATATGTATCCTCTACGCATTGGGGAGCTTTTGGATGTGTCGTGTGTGATCAGTTCCTCTAGGTATTTGTAATCACTATCAAAATTCTATGGTGGTAGGTAGGTTAGACGGGAAAATTTAACTGTGATTGTATTCAACGTAATACTTTTGTTTCTGTTCTTTTGAGAATGTTTAGCAATGCAGTCACTAGTCGCGCCTCTGAAAAATTGGGTGGTTAATGATGTAATATCACAGAATTTTGTCCGAGTTGAAATCTTTGAAATCTAGTATATGTTTCTGTTACGAGTGTCCCAACATTTCAACGTTGCGTACAGTCAGGTCTGTCATTCACCTAGTCCTGGGTAAATCTGCTGATCGCCTGATCTCATCGAAACAGGGCCAATGACTTCTTTGTATCCTTGAGATATCTGATCCTCGTGCATTCTATGGGGCCGAGATAGTTCTATGCCATCTTTGGGTACAAGAGTGAAACTAAATTTCTTGACTAGGCCAATTTAGATGTTTGGAACTCAAAGAATTTGGTATACTAGATTATAATTCGAAAATGGTGTAAAAGGACCCAACCTCAAATCCCATCTAAATTTTTGTTAATTCTTAGCTTCAGTCTCCCCTCCCTATCCACATTCTTGCCAAATTAAGTTTTTTCCCCCCGAAAATCCACAATCACTTCTCAACTCCTCCATGACTACCTCTCGGAGGGCGACTCCACCTACTATGGCATTTGTGGCACCAATTGAGGCGCAAATTGTCGCGGATAATATGCCACCACGGCACCACTCACCACCTCCTCCCCACTCGATCTCTTCTCTCCAGCTCCCATTTCGCTTTATTTGATACCATTTTTCCTTTTCCGTGTTTGAGTACTCAAGTGACATGACTAGATGCAATTCAAGGGGAATATAGGGGGTTGGAGGGAAAACCAAGCAATGATGTAGAGGCAAGAAAAGGTCGTCGTTGGAATGTCGACTTATTTGGCCCGAAAGATACTCAATATGGAGAATGTATCAATGTGATCCTAATCTATTTTTGAGAGGAACCTCGACCTATCAACTATACCACTAGGAGGAAATCCATCTCCCTAGTCTATAAACCATCCACCTTCTCTACAAGTGAAACACGACGACGTGTTTTTAATCCTAGACATCCCTTTAGGTCTTCACATTATGTTCATGCAGCATTTGCACAATCCTCAAGCCCCCAACCTACTTAATTATGTATCCACCCTACACATAGACACTTTCTAATATGTCGTGAGTGATTAGTTAGCACAACATTAAACACATCATCGTACCACACAAAGGCCACCTTAAGAGCCTTTTTTAGTTCCTTTTCTTTTTCTTTTCGGGCGGGCGATTTTGCGCGGTGACGTAGTGCCCACAGCCCAACCTCGGACAAGTAAAAAGTCAACATCTCCTAAATAGATATAATAATCTCCGCTCATTCCGCTGATCCATCACCAGTCCACAATTTGTATCTGTCTGCCCCATTTCTGGAAAAACACAGCAGAGGTAAGTACACTGTACACCTGAATTCCTCATTTTAATTAGAAAAATTTGCATGTTTCTCCATTTCATATGCTCTCTTTGTTTCATCTCTTGTATCTTCTCATGTACACCACAGTTAAGTACAACAACAGTTTCTTTTTAGCATGTTAGTTAGATCAAATTGTAGTACTAGTTACAAAATTTCTCTGTTCTACTTTGTGGGAATGAATTAAAATTGAGGTATAAAAGTCGATTGATTGATTGATGCAGACGGGTTTTGAACCATCTTCCGAAAAATGTGTTGTACAGTTGTACCCATTGTTTTTAAGGTTTTCTGGGGTTCCCTTTTCCTACCCTCCTTCCCCCACCTTAAAGAAAGCGTATTTCATACGACAATTCACTGTTGAATAACCATGATTGCAATTCTGAGTGCCTAGGAGAGGAAAAACTGATCTTTGTCAGAGTATATGCTTGAGAATTTATTGGTGAGTTTAAAGAGTTGGGTGAACTTGTGAAAAAAGGGGTTGGTGAACTGCTTAGGGTTCAAGGCAGCTACTTGATTAGTAATCATAATCGAAATAACTGTAATCGTAATCGTAATCTTAATCAGTTTTTGTAATAGGTAAATTCAGGGTTACATAATATAAAGGATCAAGATTTTAGCATTGTATAAAAACAATACTGTATAATTTCTGATGAGCTACTAGTAGAGATTGTTCCATAGATATATAATATTACCTCTTGCTGAGGTTGGTGAGCAGCCCGAATCGGCTTCTGTCATGCTCTTGGCCTTGCTTGTTTGTATTTGTGAGATTTCTGGTTTTGTTTGTAGAGAACTTGGAGATAATTTGCTACAACTCCTGCAAAAACTAGAGCTTGCGCTGATGTTTAGTTTAGTTTATTTTAGGTCTTACCTAATGATTGAGAGTGGAACTATGTGTTGCGTCATGTACTCGTTGTATATCTCTACAATTGGCTTCTTGATGATGTTAATCTGTACGCGTTCACCATATATGATTGATTCTTCAATTCGCAATTTGCACATGACATATCCTAGAGTTGTTTTTCACTTTGAATGCGAGCTTCAGTCAGTCGGAGTTTAATGAAATTTTGAAGTCCTAAATAGCGAGAAAATCTTCAGATGTTGTGGTAGCATGAAATTTAGCTTGAATCAATATCAGAGCCTATATGAAATTGTCGATTTTTCACTGTCTGATGCTGGCACTGTAAGAGTGTTTGAAGGGTGAGCATGTCTGAAAAAAAGTTTTTTTTTTTTTTTTTTAATTCTTAGTCGTGTAGCTCTCGACATTAAAGAGGTTGTAACTGAAGTTTCTGAATCCAGATGTTGTGGTAGCTTGTAATTTTAAGTCCTATATGTCGAGAAAATCCAGATGTTGCAGTAGCTTGTAATTAGCTCAAACCAATATCAGAACCTATATGAAATTTCCGATTTTTCACTGTCTGATGCTAACACTGTAAGAGTGTAAGACTGTATTAAGGGTGAGCATGTCTGAAGAAAGGTTTTTAGATCTTAGTTGTGTAGCTCTCGGCATTAGTTTGTAAAAAGGTTGTGAATGAAGTTTCTGAATTCATGCTTATTGCTTGCATCTGATCCGTTTCTTGACAGTTTCCTGCCTTTTAAGATGTCTATCAGAGTTCAGTACTTGCTATGAAATTCATAATATATATCTTGAGTTGGTCTTGGATGCCTGGTTTACCTGTTAACTTGATTGTTCTTCATTGTCTGCTTTACATTTTGCTAATCGGGAACACATATAAGCTGCAAGTAGCGACTGCTATGATTGACATAAATCTTGTTGTGCAAACATAGCCTAAATACGCAGGAACAGGGAAAAAAGCCGAAGTTTCATTTGAAGATGGGATATGTCATTGTCATTTCTTTGCCAATCATCTTGCTGTTTCTGATCATAGCCTTAGCTGCTTATCTGTTTGGAAGAGCACGAGGCCGAGCTGCAGCAGCAGGCAGAGGACAATTTTATGGTCCTCCTGCTCCACCGCCATTCCAAGGCCCGCCACCACCACCGGCTGGAAAAGTCTAGGTAGCCTGATGTATATGTTGCTGAGCTTGTAAATAACAAGTTTAAATAGTAAAACAAAAGGGATGGTGAGAGATGAATTTCCTTGTGTATTTGGTGATTACAATAATTACTGTGTATGTTTAAATGAGTAATTGATGTTTGTGTAATACATGATTGTCAAATGCCTCATTCTTTCATGGTTGTTAGTTGTTAAACAGGTGCAAGATATACAATATGTGTATGTTCTCTCAGTACTATACAATTTTCAAGTAGCGATTGTTGTGAACTGCCAAACCACCGGCTGCACAATTAGTATGATACTGTCCGCTTTGGACCCGGCTACCAGCTCGCACGGTTTTTTCAAACATGGGAAAAGGCCTCATACTATTTAGTGTGTGATCCTTGTTTCTTCAATATAATGTGGGACTTGGATTGTCAATCCAACAATCTCATGATGTCTTGTTGGCTGAAGATCACCCTGCAAGTCTACAACCACGAGTTATGGGGATCGGATTGAGCGGTGGTGGTGGTGGTGGAAACGATTGTTGTGTTGGTGAATATTCAAAGACGTGTTATATACACGTGTACTGAACATGCGCCATTACGGTCCCATGAAAACTCACCATCATCCATCTACCATAGGTGGGTAGCAATTCAACTTATCGAATAATTAATTTATCATCATGAAAACTCACCCTCGTAACTTCGTAAGATATGTTTATATGTATGATTATTACATAAAAAGGACATTTTATTAGGGGTGAAATCCACTATAAAGTTGCATTTCGTGAACTTGCGTGAAATAGATGGGGAGGACTAGTAAGTAAAAATAGTAGCCCAAGTTTGAATAATGACTTCAGCATGCGTCAACGCAGCAGGACCTGTTTGAACAAAAATACAAAAGACGCGGTCTAGCTCTAGCAGCAGTGCAGCACCCCAGGCCCCAGGGATGTCAAGTTCTCGGAAAAGAGGTGTCTTTTCGGGTCTTTGTTTTTAAGGTTAAAAGTATAAAGAGTCGACCCTTTTAAATTCAACAGTAGTATTCTGATTCAGTGTCACCTAACTTATCGATCTGACCGACTAGATTAATTATTGCCGGGTTAATTATCTGGGCCAATACGACCAGTTTGGTCGTACCGGATTGAGCTAAGTTTTTGTACTAGTTGAATTGGACGGCTCAAGCCTGAACCACATGGGCTTGCTAACCATTTTTGGTCTTTCCTGCTTAATTTATCAAATTTTTTAGTAGCTAATGTATGTACAAGCTTTTACGGCATTACATAACCAATTAATTTCAATGTTTCATCCGAGCATCAATAAATAAAAATAAGAGTAGATTTCTACCAATTTGGTACAATGTCATTGTTGATTAAGCTATACACCTTGACACCTCGTCAATGAGCGATGTTTTTGTCTTGAAATATGATTAATAATACTTCCCTTCTATTAATGTGTGTTCTTTTTGTCCAAAATGTTTTATATGCTAACCTGGGTGAAACAATTTTCGAGCTACATGCTCAATCGATTACCAGCTAAAAAAAAAATCAATTTTAATTTATATGTCTGGGTCAAGTTAGAGTTTTTCCTGTCTCATAATGTTACACAAACCCTAGGAAAACCAGACAAATTGAACCACCACCCTTAAATAGCTTAATTTGATTACCTCTCGTTATCTCGATAGTACAAGTGAATTCGGAGTTGAGTGTACACTACACACAACCATAATAAACTCAAATCTCACATACTCCGTATTATTCAATGAAATCTTTTTTATTTAGATTGGTGGAATAAGATAATAAGCTAACTACTACTCACAATGTATAAACTAGTACATACCACAGGAAGTCTTATAATTTATTTGATCAATTTGTATTCGATGAAAAAGACCAGGTGATGTCATTTAAAAATGCACATTCGTGACTTCTTGTACTGCATATTCTGACAGCAAGACTCTTGACTAGAATGAGTAGAGTACTAGAGACTCCGGAGTTAAAACGAAGCTACATTAAAATGAAAAAATAATTGCAAATGACTTTGAACATTATCTTGTGTATTTTTATGTATACATGTTGAAAACCACCGACAATTATTCCGCCAATTTGAGTCCTGCATTTGTAATAATTTTCAAAATATGAGCATAGTTTTGTCTTTCATGCAGGGAATATATAATAAATACGGAAAATGCATGTAAATGACTCATAAGTAAGGTTACATGCCGAAACTCCAACCATGCATACTATATATTAAAAGTAAAGTTTAAACTTTGGCGTAACCATTATCATCATACTAATAACCTTAGCCAATGTGAGGTTATTTACAAAGAGTGGTGTCTTAATTCACAACAGACGGAGGGCGATTACTTAACTCAAAAAATTAGCTAATTTTTAGGCGTATACACTAATATCTAGACTAGATCCATCCACTGATTATTATCGATTTTATTTATTTTATCTCTTTATTAAATTCAAAATGAGTTGAACTCGATCGGTGTTTTCTTAGTTGGATATACGATCAAATGGGTAGGTCATGGGAGCTTTTGAAGCAATTTTGACAGTTATTAGTCATACGATCGAGCAGCAACTAATTATTTTATCTTAGTTTGACCTATTCTCAAGTCAATATGAATACTCCATATGATTGTGAAATTTCAACGAAATAATGAGTCGATAATACGTACATAATACAAGGGGGAAACACTATTAAGGATGATTTCTCACGAAATACATACATTATATGTGCAGCCGTCGTGGTTGCATGGCCACATGTGGATGCATGTGTTCGAAAAGGTTGGCTAAAAATTATTTTGATGCTATATGAAAGTTTTATTATTTATTTTTGCTGGACGTGATGATGCATTATGCATGGATGATGCAAGGTTACTAGCATACATGTATTTTGTATAATAATAGTTGTATCAAATTATTACTAAGACAAATTAAAATATCCTCTAATAAGTTTCAAAATAAAAATCTTAGTAAAATCCAAAGCTATCGTTAGTATATACTTCATATTCCGTTCCTTTGAATTATTAACGACTTTTCGTACAAACGTGAATTAAAAGAAACGATCAAATCGTTAATCCTGATTCGTGCATCTTGATGGCTTTTCTTAGCATTATTATTCAACTTCAAGTTTCATAAGAATGTTAACGTGAAGCTCAAGCAAGTTTCATAAGATTGGAGTAATATACATTCTACAGTTTGTAGTCAATAATATTATTGATACGTTGATAAACTGGACAATAATTGAAGTACTAATACTTTTTTCTTTTTCATAGAGGTAAGTACTAATACTTTGGACCATACAAATTAGACTACAATTATAAGATACTCCATATTACAAATTTACAACTGGAGTCAAGTTCATTTTTCAAAGAAATGGCCATCTAGGAATTCATCGAAATATATCTTATGATTCAGTTTTTCGAATTAAACGTCACGGCTTAATGAAGTCCCTCCGATGAGTCCGATCCACTATTTGTTCATGTCTCAAACTTAGCTTGATATGAAATAAAGAATTAATGATCCATGCGAAATGTCACTAAGCTAATTACTACTTGATATCATAAATTCATATAATCATATATAATGCAGAGATCACCTTAAAACTTATACTTGTTTTTCGTATGAGAAACTTTCTAGACAAAATTTAAATGATTTTCATGAAAAAGTCGGGATTATTTATGTGTACGAAATTACCTCATAAATCCTCTTGCATGCTTTGAACTTGAAGTGTTCCAAGATATAGTACGGGTGACGACAAACGATGGGCATTGAAAGACATGGTTTTGGTTTACTCGATCATCACTTACCAAAACCATCAGTTAGTAAAACAACAGCTTAATAACTAGTTCACTACCCTTATGGCCTTATCGACTACATCCGTCATTCCTCCTTCAATTTATGTTTAGAGAACCAATCAAGTACTCGATGAAGAATCAATCGGTATGGTATCCCGGGGATACGTAGCTCTAGGTACCCCCGGTTCAAGTGGTATATAACGAGTGGAAATTGAAAACTAATGAGTGGAATTCGGGAAATAATGAGTGAAAGTTGGGAAATAATGATTGGAATAAAGTTGTATATAATGATTGGAAATTCATAAATAATGACTAAAAATAAATAATGACTATAATGTTATGTATAATGAGTGAAAATCGGAAGATAATGAGTGAAAATTGAGAAATAATGAGTACAAATTGTAAAATAATGAGTAAAAGTATATATAATGAGTGAAATTGAGAAATAATGAGTGAAAATATATAATGACTATAATGTGGTATATAATGAGTGAACAGTTAACCGGGGGGTACGTAGCTCTAGGTACCCCGGGGTACCTAATAATTTGTGATGAACAATATTAAGGGTTTATATTGTTATTAATTCTTGTCGAGATTCGATATAATTAAGGAGGTTAACAGTTGATGTCAATAGTCTGATCTGTTGATGATCACCATTTTGTGTTAACTTTAGCTAATTTATCCGGCTATATGCAAGCTCGGATTTGACAAGTTCATACCTCAATTGAGTTCATAATTATGTTAAATTTTTGCATTTAATTAGGTAACATTTTAAATAAAGAGAATTACTACTTACCATGTAAAGAGATCGAAGTCATCGAACTTAAGTTAATAATTTTGATTGTTCTGATAGAAAGGGTTAATATATATGTACGCTTGTATGTCATGCATACAATCAACTTCTTAAATATACAGTTTAAGTTATTAGAGCGAGATTACTTGAATTATTCCTATAAACGGATGAAGTATATAGAGTAAAAACTTCAACCAAACATTCTCGAACTGACCAATTAGTAACACACGAGTAGGTGATAACTAATTCAATTCGAATAAAAAATAGTACTCTTAGTATTATAGAGGTCGGTGTAAGAATCGATCAATAGCAATTTATGTTCATTTTCATGCTTAGACTATTTCCTTTGTTTGACGCTGTTTTATTTTGTTATCTTCAAACTTATTCTCATATGGTCATATACTCATATCTACAAGGAGACCGGGCAACACATTAATACGTACAAGTCTTATAGCATTATAGCAAATAACAAAGATATTTAATTACTTGATTGCGATACTTATACAAATGTAATCAATGTGCTAGGCTCGCCTACAAGGCTACAACTACGCCACAACGAGAATTAAATGTAAGCTTAACATTGTATAATTACTCCCACATGCAATTTGTTAGACAAAATGCTCAAAACATTTCCATCCACATTCATCCAAAACAAGCCTATGCAACATCCCCTACCTCCACAAAAATGCCGTGGCGACGTACTTTGTGGAGACCGAAAACTTAGTCCCACCTGAATTTATGAAAACAAAAATCATCTATTCACGATAAGACGAGAACATCTACTCTTACACCATATCGATCCTTTAAAGTATCGTTTTGATATTTCTTGTATTTCCTAAACCTAGTAATTAAGCTCCAACGTACATGTGGGAAGAGCTAACCTATTCCGGTTAGATGAGAACTAATTATCACGATATCTACTACATCTTTAGCGAACAATTTGATATCTCAATATATCACACACCTACCAAAAACCCAAATGCAGGGTGGATTTGTAGGGGACTCGATTGATCATCATGATGATCACCTACATATAGTAAATAGATTGAATTTTGGTTCTAATAACTTGAACTATACCATAAGAAAACCGACGTATTAGTTCACACCAGATAAGAATGAACAAGAACAATCACTGACTGATTAACATCGTAATATCTATGACTTCACCAAATATTTTGGATAATATATATCCCACTATTTTTTCACACCTACCAAAAACCCAAATGCATGGAGGAGGATTCATGATCATTTCACTCTTTTCCTCCTTTTTTTTTGTTTAAGTTTTGTAAAGGACACCAACTTCCTAGTAATTAGATGGAAAAGTTGTGCATCCAAAAATCCACACCCTTTCTTTGACTAATACTCCACATACTAATACTATCACATTCATATAAGAATAATAATAATAATATAATATGGTCAATTTCGTCAACAACCAACTCTTCTCTTCCTTTTTAGCACTACTACATACTACTTGCTCCATCATTTTCCCAAAGTGATGAGCGGGTCCAACCCCCATTCTCCACCGTCCGATCAATCTAAACTAACCAATCAACGTCCTACATTCTTCCCAACCAACCCCCACTTTTCTTAATTTTCTCTTTTTCTTCCTAATATAATTAACTAATACTCCCTTCACTTCTGAATGATCTTCTTGTTTCCTTTTTTAGCCAGTTTCAAACGATCTTCTACTACGGAGTACTTCCTTATTTGTTATGCTATTTCTGGTCCTAATGAATTGTGACCCACCGGCATACATTTTCCACTATATCTTACTACCTATAAAAAAACTCCGTGCCACTTTCATTTGAAAACATCAAAGCGATCAAACTGAACTGGAGGGAGTAATAAAGTTTCATTTTATATTTTCATAATTTCATATAACAATAAAAAAGAAAAAAGAAAAAAAGAAATTTCAAGGGCTTTTCTTAGGCCCTTGTTGTGTCTTTCGGCCCACCACTCTCCTTACCTACCACACCCAACATCTCTCCCTTCTTCCCTTCCACCCTCTATTTAAAGCCCAAACACTTCAATCTCTCTCCTCAAAAACTCAAAAAATTACACCATTATTTCTTCATTCTTCTCCTACAAGCCACACCCAACCAACAACACAAAAACAAACAACCCCTTCCCTTATTACACACACACACAAAACTAAACAAAAAAACTTATTTTCTCATTTGATATGGAGACTCCAGCAGCAGTGTACCAAAACGGGTCAGGGCCAGAGATGGATTTGTGCATGGAAAACCCAAAGAACATTACTCCTACTGACCCGTTAAACTGGGGGAAAGCAGCAGAGGCTGTAACAGGGAGTCATTTAGATGAAGTTAAGAGAATGGTTGAGGAGTATCGTAACGGAGGGGTTAAGTTAGCCGGAGAGACACTCACGGTCGCTCAAGTTGCGGCCGTTGCAAATGCTGGCGTGTCTGTGAAGCTGAACGAGGCCGCACGTGGCCGTGTCAAGGCTAGTAGTGATTGGGTGATGGAGAGTATGAATAAAGGTACTGATAGTTATGGTGTTACTACTGGGTTTGGTGCCACCTCTCATCGGAGAACTAACAAGGGTGGTGCTCTTCAAAAGGAGCTTATTAGGTAAGCTACAATATACAATCTCATCATTTTTCTTTTATCATTATTTTTGTTTATCATATGATTTTCTTTTTTTTGGAGATGATTTTATTTATTTAGTTACTATAAGTAGGTGAACTAGAATCAATTTTTTTTTTTTTTTTTACTAGATGAATGAATAAATATATATTAGTATAATATATATTTGTAATTCAACCAATTTACGAGGGAAAAAAATAGTTTAATGTTTAGGCAGTAGATTGGCAGTTATTACACCCACAAGAATTACACATGGTGATTCCTGTATAATCCTATTCTTTTTTCCAAGTAGTGGGACCTAAATCAAATCAAGCTTCAGATCATTTAAACACAATGACCAACATAATTTACACCAGTTTTCTGTTAAGTAATTTTATCGTGAGACCGTCTCATATGTACACCAGTAGTGGTGGCCGGGGTAGGTGAGGAGACTAATTCCGTGTTTGATTAGTCAATAACGATGACGACGATAATTAATTAATAATTGTTAAGCAAGCCTGGCCTTGAAAGCAAGCAAATTCAGTTGAGAGTTGTACATACATACTAAGTCTCTTAATTAATTAATTACTGTAATTAAGGATAAAATTAAGAAGAAATAGTCTAATTAATACCACACCCATCACTATCAAGAAATGAATAAAATGTCGCAAAATTACAGTTTATAAAAAGAAAGCAAGTGTCGGTACGTACAGGATAAAATTGAACCAAATGTCACGGTGTATTAAATTTGTTGCATTAGGGTGACAGCCGCATCTATGCATGTGTTAACTACAAATTTGTAAACTAGGAGACTTGTGATATAAGATACTCTTTGGTTTTTGTCTGATTTGATGCTATTCACGGAGTGCATACATGATCATAATAAACTGATCATTTCTATTCCCGCACCGTCTTCGCGTTACGCGGAATTTATGAAGTTATGAACCTTTCAACACGTTGTGATATGTTCGTGTTTAGTTGACTTAGTCACCGGAAATTGAAATATACAGACGTGTTTTAAACTCTGATCATCGTTTTTAAAGTTATTCAGACGCCGAACTTAATTAATTACCTTTGAGAAATTTTGTCGGATTGGGATTTCGAATAATCTTTTCAGCATTATTATTTCGGAATCCCCGGAAGTCGGATTCTAATTATGAGTATGATTTTTAAGGATGTGATGATTAAGTTCCATATGAAGTTATGTTTTATTAATTGATTACATGTGTAGATACAATGATTAGAATCAAAGTAATTTAAGAAAGAAATTGCCAGTTCATAAGGAACAATTAGTTTGCAATAGCTGTCAACAAAGAATGGTACTTACTAACGAACAAAGAAGTAGAAATGTCAACTCGGATTTCTTTGTCTTTTTAATTTCTTTGTTTTTGGGTTGAATACTTTTTAAACGTTTGGATTTTTTCTTCTTCTAAAATGGTCTACATTCTGATAAAATTGGAACGATCAAACACAATAAATATATCTTGTCTAATACTCCGTATATAGTATATACCCTTCATGGCATTTGGCTAATAAGAAAGAATCGAGATTCGAATAAGACTGATGATTATTATTTCTACACTCCTTATATTAATTTTTACATTTCGAGAACGATTAATCAACGTATTTTGCACTAGTCAGCACAATAATGGGTCTAATCTTTAGCTTGTGGTTGTGGGAAATCATGACATGGACTTGCAAACAACATTAAACTCTGACATGCCAACCCTCAGAAAATGTCTTACTAGTACTAAATAGCTGGTCTGTCCAATGTTATTAGGATTTAATTACTAGTTCAGATAAAATTAAATTAACCATCTTGTTAGGGATCTGTACTTTTAATTTCTTTTGATCTTATAGTATAGGGATCTGAACTATGGTCATGGTAATTAATACCGGGTCTCGAATAATGATAATAAATTCATCTAGAGTTCATTTTTGATACTGATGATCGGGGTTCAAAACCCGTTTTAGTACAATTGAAAGAATCGCGGTGGCTTAAAAATGTTTCTGAAATTTTTTTATTACATTTGTCAACTTGTAATTATATGTGATGATAAGAATAATGCCATGATATGACATACTGTAATACATAGGAACAAATAATTAAGAGAAGTGATTTTTTCAACCCTTTGGATGAATAATAATTTTGAGTGCGACCAAATCATGTGGGAAAGCTTTATACATGCACATATGTAAGTAGCACGTTCTTAGAAATTATTATCATCATTTTCAAATAAAAATTATGAAATTATCTCATCATTATTATTTTTCCCTTCATGTGTGAGACTATAGGACAAGGATGTGTTTGGCAGTGGTGCTAACTTACTTGGGAACTTTGAGGTTCACATAAAATACTTCAACCGACAAATATAAATGAGTAGTAACGTACTCGTATAATCATATCCAAGAATTCCACCTAAAAAAGTGTTAGATTGGGTTGGTGGCTGAAAAAATACCAAGCTTATATAGTTGGGGTAGTTAGAAACTTATTGTACCAACCTAATTCGACTTGACCCGACAGTTCCTTTATCTAGTAGCTAGTTCAGCCGGTGAAGTCATTACATACAGTGCAACTCTTCACATAGTGGTATAACATGACTGTATACTCCGTATGATATAGCGGAGCAGATCTTGTAGGAATAAGTTAATAATATAACTTTTCGAGTCATCGTAAATGTTACATTATTATATATTAATTAAATAATATGAAGAGAGTTCACCTAACTTTGATGGCTAACTTAGGGATGTAAATTTGGTGGGTGATGGGATGTTTCCCTTTTTTTGGTTAACTATAGAAATAAAATGTTAGGTGGAGTGTCGTTGGATAGCACCACTTTGGCAACTAAGACAAGTTTACATCGATGATGCGATTAAAAAGCCTCTCAAGTGGGTCAATTAGTATGGTTTTTGTTAGTATCATCACATAATTAGTTGCGACTTATTCAATTTGACTAATTAATTATGACATTATTATAGTATGTTTAATGCTGCATAATGTCATAGGAATATCCTTTAGTGGTCACACAATTTGGCGCACCAAATGCAGAAAGTTTCATTTTTAGTGGATAAGTGAATGACCCCACTGCGCGTTTTACTTTTGGAAAATGAGATAGCGTGACCGTGTTTATACTTGGTATCGTATATTTGTTGTGTGACAGGGTGAAACCAGAATTGAGTACCGAGTATTAATCGTATACTTGATTTGTTTTTGTGGCAACAGATTTTTGAACGCTGGAGTTTTCGGCAATGGAACAGAAAAGGGCCTCACACTGCCTCACACAGCATCAAGGGCAGCTATGTTGGTTAGAATTAACACCCTTATGCAAGGGTACTCGGGTATTCGTTGGGAAATCTTGGAAGCCATCACGAAACTCCTCAACAACAACATCACCCCTTGCCTTCCCCTGCGCGGAACAATCACCGCGTCAGGAGACTTGGTGCCACTGTCCTACATTGCTGGTCTGATAACTGGCAGGCCGAATGCCAGGGCTGTAGGACCAAATGGAGAGGTCCTCACTGCTGAACAAGCGTTTAAGGCAGCAGGAATCACTTCCGGGTTCTTTGAGCTGCAGCCCAAGGAGGGGCTTGCTATGGTCAATGGTACCGCGGTTGGCTCAGGCATGGCCTCAACAGTCCTCTTTGAAGCAAACATCCTTGCTGTTCTGGCTGAAGTCCTATCAGCAGTGTTTGCTGAAGTGATGAATGGAAAGCCTGAGTTTACCGATCACTTGACACACAAGTTGAAGCACCACCCTGGACAAATTGAGGCAGCTGCCATCATGGAGCACATCTTGGACGGAAGTTCATACATGAAGGCTGCTGAGGCCTTGCATGCTTTGGACCCACTCCAGAAGCCTAAGCAGGACAGGTACGCTCTGAGGACATCTCCTCAGTGGCTCGGTCCTCAGATTGAGGTCATTCGTTATGCTACAAAGTCTATTGAGCGTGAGATCAACTCTGTTAACGACAACCCACTCATTGATGTCTCCCGGAACAAGGCCTTGCACGGTGGAAACTTCCAGGGTACACCCATTGGAGTGTCCATGGACAACTCTAGGTTGGCTCTTGCTGCCATCGGGAAGCTCATGTTTGCGCAGTTTTCTGAACTAACAAATGACTATTACAACAACGGACTTCCATCGAACTTGACAGCTAGCAGGGAGCCTAGCTTGGACTACGGTTTCAAGGGTGCTGAGATTGCCATGGCATCATACTGCTCTGAGCTGCAATTCTTGGGTAACCCTGTCACAAACCATGTTCAGAGCGCTGAACAGCACAACCAGGATGTCAACTCTCTGGGTCTCATTTCTGCTCGTAAAACTGCTGAGGCCGTTGAAATTCTGAAACTCATGTCATCCACCTTCCTTGTCGCCATCTGCCAAGCTATCGACTTGAGGCACATTGAAGAGAACCTCCAGCATGCAGTTAAGAACACTGTGAGCCAGGTCTGCAAAAGGGTTTTGGTCACTGGTGTTAACGGTGAGCTTCACCCAGGGCGATTCTGCGAGAAGGATCTTACCAGGGTTGTCGAAAGAGAAAATGTATTTGCTTACGCTGATGACGCTTGCAGCTCAACCTACCCATTGATGCAAAAGCTCAGACAAGTCCTTGTCGACCAAGCCATAAAAAACGGAGACACTGAGAAGAGCGTCAGCACTTCCATCTTCCAAAAGATCGGAGCCTTTGAGGAAGAGCTCAAGCAACGCTTGGATAAGGACATCGAAGTTGCCAGGAGCGCAGTTGAGAACGGCACTCCTGAAATCCCCAACAGGATTAAGGACTGCAGATCATACCCATTGTACAAGTTCATCAGGGAGGTTCTGAAGACCGACTTGCTGACAGGAGAGGAGGTCACGTCCCCCGGCGAGGAAATCAACAAGGTGTACACTGCACTCGACCAGGGCATGATCATAGATCCTCTTCTGGAGTGTCTCAAGGAGTGGAATGGAGCTCCTAAACCAATCTGTTGATAAGCTTACAGTGCATCATTACGCTACCTTAAATATATTTACTTGTTTAATTTTCTCTTAACTGATGCTGTTAAGAAATTGTTTTGTTTTTGTCAGTGTTTAGGGTAAAAAGTCACAATTTTTTTGTTTCTTTTTTGTGATGTTAATGAGTGGTCAATGTTAATTACAAGTCAAGGAAATAAACAAATTTTCTGCCCAAAGATTTATTGTTCTTCTACTTCTAATTTTCAGCCTCACAAATCTCGATTTACACCATTCGGTTTAGTTCAGATTTCAAGCCGAAAGTTGTTTCTACGAGTTTTAACACTTCTACATACCATACTTTTAACGACAGTTACCAAATAGAGACCACAATATATACAAAGCTAATTGTATCAAAGAATCTTTTCAGTTTTGGGACATGAGCTAATTCAGGACATATTTTGTGGTGTGTCTGACAAGCAAATCAGTTTATATGTCTTGTCTCTAGAACACAATCAATACATGGATTAGTATTACCGAACACCACCATACTGTGTGTCAGAGATTTCCTAATGTATGTAAACATTAATTTGTGTGGTTGTTGTATCAAGTGTAGTTAGCTTCATTGGTTAAACAACCTAATCTTCCTACCTTAAAAGACCTTGTAACTTATAAGCATAGTAATAGTAAGTACTACTAAGCTCTCGCGCGTCTACCTTATCGCTTGGTGGTGCAATCGCAACCTTAATTCATAATACTCTTATATTACCCCAAAAATATGAAGCCAACAATTATTCAGAAATAAAAGAAAATTTCAACACCCACACAACATTTGTCTATTTTAAGTGTTAACGTTTCGTGTATTTTTGCAATGTACGTGACTAATTTACTAATTTACACATTGATAAACCAATTTAAATTATCATATGCAATTTTCAAAATATATTGATCAATAAGCGATTAATCACACGCGGAGTACCTCGTGGACGAGTCTTGCTCCCCGCCCCAGCGCCTCTCAACACGAATTCATGAGATCGACAAATCATTGAACATGTAGCTAAAATCGTTAAGATATCCAATTGCAAATCAAGACAACGCAACGGCCACGTACAACAAAATTATCCACAAAATCAAAGAAGATTAATGTGCTCGTCGGAGTCTGCGGATTCAGAGACTTAGAAACAAGAATTCCAGGAATAATCTACCAGAAAAACAGTGGTAAATTTTGATGACATTTATTTTTTACCTGGCAAAAATAGATTTGATTCAGGAAGTTTGGAGCTTAACCAAACAAAACCTTATATCTTGCAACATTTTATGTAATTTTTGCAAACGCAGAAAGAATTGAAGTATAAAACAGGGTCGTGTTGCTCAAGCCTTGAAGGATGTTGGGTTAATGCCCATTCATGGAAGAACATGAACGAGCTGCAGGTTCGTTGTAGACATATCAAGGTCATGCGAGAAATCCCCTTCCAAGACAAGTCGTAAAAATGCTGGTTTCGAATGTTGGTTCCAGCTATGAACTTCAAAACAGAAACACTACGCTAGGGGAATCTTGATGAAGCAATTCAAAGATGATCACAAACTGCCTTTGTGAAATCAGATGTGGATGCTGAGCCACCTAGGTCGAGAGTTCGGTACTTTCCCTCTGCAATTGTGTCCAAAACAGCGTTCTGAATGTTTTCAGCCTTGTCATGGAGCTCCAAGTGCCGTAGCATTGCCACACCACTCAGAAGCAAAGCAGTTGGATTTGCCATGTTCTGTGAACCAGATAGCAACAGAATATCACGTCAGAGGGTGAGCAAGGCAAAAGTATCAAAGGTTTTAAGTAACGAAGGGGAAGATAAATCGGCAAAAACACTATAGAAAGCTTTGTCAAGTTTCTAATGAACATTCACAGAATGACAATGAGAAGGGAGTGGGTAAAAGCTGCACACTTATCAGAATGACGACAGAATTTCTCCTTAAACTAATCGCTCACTGTAACCACTTGCTTCTTTGACTGATCATGATAAACCCACAACGCCCAATTCTCAAAATAGTTTGTGGTCAGCTAACATGAACTACCTACAATTAACTTTAGCTAGAAGTAGAAGGGACAGTAAGAAGAAACACAGAAAACAAAATATAGAGCTACAATAAAAACAGGGTAAAAACAGATAGATACCCTTTCCTATGAAAAAGGCGCATTCATTCCAGGATCCAATTTCCAATAATGAACTTTATACGAAATTTTCAGAGGGATGCATGTACCCTTAAGTGAAATCTACTGCAGCTGATACCTTACTATATGTTCAAGTCATCAACAGAATCTGTATCACCAGAGGAAGAAGCCATCTTATCCCTCTCAAGTCCCAACAATTGTCATCATCCTTGATTACTCACTCTCTCACTTAAGAAAGTCCAGATAAATTCTCCTCAATTACCATTTGCTACCATCAATCATCAATCACTCAGGACCATCAATAAACACAGACACGAGACATATAGGAATGATTTTAAGGGCTTTGGTGCTCCTTGCATTAGATAACTGTGTTGACTGCATCTATTTTCTTGTATATACTCCGTATTATTTAGGAAATATTTCACAGATCAATGCGATAGACCCCTTTCCTCGACCACTATACACCTTACAATTAGGAGTATACTGTTAATGGGTATGTTCCCTCTTCCACTTGTAGGAGTTATGTGGTTATGCAAGGTTTGCTAGACAAATGAGCAATGAAGAAGAAAATAGATGTCCTTGCGCGCACCTTTAGTTTTGGTTGTCTTAGGAAACCTTCATTGAACATGTGATATAATTGGAGAAAGAAAATTAAAGACCCATGTAAATGTTGGTCGAACACAAAGAAGGACCATGTACCCAACTTTAGAGGATGAGGTAAGTGAGCGAAAGAATTACCCCCAAACCTTTTGGACAAAGTTTTACAGTTACAGACAAATATATATAGGTACACAGTGATTCGGATACCCATGAATTACATGTCACACGAATTCTCATACATATAACGGCTTCTCTAAGAAGATGTATTGCTCTAAAGGGTTACACAAACGTTATCAACATTATTTGAGTTAAGCAAAATCACTTTCTTTAAATCAAGGACAGCGGAAGAGGAGGAGAGGAACCCCACTGGGCATTGTTGATACATGATTTTTAGGCTTTGAAGAAACGACGATCCATACAGTTTCTAATTCAAAAGCTAAACAATAATCAAACCATAAACTTCACTCATTGTATAAGACTCACCCAAAGTCTTACCCTCCTCCAACCTCAATTAAAAAAAAATCCTTCTCTAATGGTAATCATTACCACCACCACCACCTCTACTATAAGTGCAAAACTGCAACTGCCACCGCTCCAAGACCAAACGATCACCAGCACCCAAAGACCAAATGACTATCACCACACCACTGACGCATGCCTGCCACCAACACACTTGCCACAATCTATAATATCATCTATCACTCTATCAGCACCACTACCATAGTACCATCGCTACCCCACCACAACTACCTCATATTTAACCTCTGAAGGCCATCTTGGCCACCAAGGTGGCTGGTTCCACCAAGGCACCACCTACCACACACACACAAAAAGAATACAGATCCGAATTATGCTAGAAAGAGAAGAGTTGCAGTAGATTCCCGAAAAGCTTGGTTGGTCATGGTAACAACAATGGTGGAAGATGAAGATTATAGTCAGCAGTATTTGGTATATAAAGAGAGGATAGAGAAGGTAGAAGATAATAGAAGAAAAATGACGGCCTGGTAAGTGAAAAATATAAAGGAAAGAGAAAATCAAGGGATTCAGTATTCGATTCCATTACTCTAAACAAACCAAACACCCCTAACAAAAGAAGCGCAATATTACCATTCCATCAGTCAATATAACTTAAACCAAACATACTCTAGAATTTCTAAAAATATGGGGGAAAATGCATAGGATGATGAAGAAAATGATAACGCACCCTTCTCCCTCTTTCAAAACAAGCTTAAAGTCACTTTAAAACCACGTAAAGGGTTATTTTGGGAAGAAAAAAAAACCCACAAAGGGGCCTACATGGCAAAAGAATCCAATCACAAAGAAACTCAATAATATGAAAGCTAAAGAAAAATTGGCACACAAAACCTCATAAACGTCTTAAGATAACAAGACATGCTTAATAAGTATTAAAGTGAGAACTCTGAGAAGGGTATAATGACGTTTGGCTGCATGTCAGACAACTTTCTATGGTAAATACCACTTACATAGGCCCCCCCATGCAAGCAAGACCCTGATGACATTAGAAGTAGAAGTTCCTAAAAAGTTCTACTCCCTACAAACTTCTAACTACACAGCCACGTGCTAGGACTTTTACTTCAACCAAACATATCCTTAAGGGTGGTAATAGAACTAACCTTTCCAGCAATATCAGGAGCTGAGCCATGCACAGCTTCAGCAAGAGCAATACCTCCCTCGCCAATGTTGCAGCTAAATGAAAAGTAAAATAATGTTAAAAGCCAACACCATTTCTCAAGTTAGCTGTAGCTCAGTCTCAAACAATATGAGGTGAAAGTAATAAAAGATAACAAACTTACCTTGGTGTTAAACCCAAACCCCCAATTAGACCAGCACAGAGGTCACTAATAATATCACCATACAGATTAGGCATAACCAATACGTCAAAGAGTGTAGGATTCTTCACAAGCTGTACAAAGAGAAAGATAGTTAATAAACACAATGCTCTATAACATACTAGACCTTTACACAACACCAAAAAAAGAAAAACATACTAGACCTTTACAGGAGAATAAAGAGACTGAAAAGCTTTCTACCCCCGCCCCCATAACAGCTTGTGGATTTGCATCTCCATCAACATATAAATTGCCAAATAACTAAATTTCTTGACTTAATCAACATTTAACAAGTACTGTCCGTTGTAACCAAAAAAAAAAAAAAGTACTGTCCGTTGATTTATCACTCATGAGAAAGAAATAAGCTGATTGAAACAAAGTCCTACCATCATGCAGCAATTGTCAATGACAACTTCTTCGTATTTGATATCAGGGTATTTCTCTGCAACTTCCCTGCAGCACTGAACACATTTTTAAGTGGTGAGAGGGGGAGGAGGACAAAATGACACCGGCAAAAAAAAAAAAAAAAAAAAGTAAGGAGATGATGGGGTTCATTAAACCAAAGTCAAAAGAAACCTTCAAAAATAGACCATCAGTTTTCTGCATGATGTTTGCTTTGTGAATTGCAGACACCCTCTCTCTCCCATGAGCTCTTGCATACTGAAAGGCATATTCTGCAACCCTCAAACTAGCCTGGCGGGTAATGATCTTAAGACTTTCAACCACACCCCGAACCACCTACATCCAAAAGTACCATAAGCAAATAGAACCAGAGATAGTCCACCACAAATGTGACAAAACTGATAGAAGAAGAGAACTTACTTGGTGTTCAAGCCCACTGTATTCACCTTCAGTGTTTTCACGGATAGTGACTAGATTGACATCATCATACCTGGTCTTGTATCCGGGAAGACTGAAGCAGGGTCTAACATTGGCATATAAATTAAGTTCTTTCCTTAGAGTAAGGTTCAGTGAACGATGACCCTTCCCAATTGGTGTAGCCATTGGGCCTTTTAGCCCAACCTTATTTCTGCGTACTGACTCTAGACTTTCCCATGTGAGAAAACTTTGGGTTCTAGGGTCTATTTCCTTTCCAACATAGTGCTCCTCCCAATCAATTGGTACCTCAGCAGTTCTAAAAATCTGCATTAAGACAAGCGAAAATGTAAGTCATTTAATCCTAGTCCCTCCCATTTCCGTAACAAGTTGATTCATAGATATCCCGATAGGTAAATGGGGTATCACAGCTGTAAGCATATAGTAATATATGTCGCAATCCAAAACCAAATAAATCTTGCATCATAAGCTACTTTCACATTACAAATTCACCTTTTCCTAGACTCTGCTACATCCGGCTATATCTAAAACGAGAACTAGTGCACTACCAATAAACTTTTAAACATTTAAGTAAACTTTTTCTAAGAAAAATGACAAGTTCACATGATTCACCAAACAATGCAACCATTTGACCAAGAAACCTAAAAATAAAGTCTAATTTGGAAATCAGGATCCATGGCGTGATAGTAACCAGCAATTACAGTTAATTAAAGTCTAATTTGGTTTAAAAGGCAGCTACGATTATGGCCAGCTGTTGAATGCCAGGTGTGTGGCATTTTGATTTGTTGAAGTAGTTCGTAGTGCAATATAGACAGCAACACAGCATGGTATGAGATGCTTAACTGATGTCTTAAATAGGCCTAACTTATGTGTTGTTCACAAAGGTACTTACAAGTAAATATCATTCTTTAGCCACACCTCAGAAAGAAAGTATCCAGATCACATCTGTCTTTCGGGAAAAACTAATTCATCTCATTTCAAAGGGCAGCATTGTTCTAAACTAAACTAAACGAAACGAAACAACTATAGACTCAGAAGTGTAAAGCTTCTACATATTAGTGCATACTCCACCATCCATCGTGGTGGTAAACAACATTCATACAAATGGTAATACATTCTAAAACCTCCCTCCCACTTTTGTTCAACTCAATTTTGATTTCTTTTAACGTAAAAGTACGTGCACTTGTTATGCATTTCTCACACCTAAGGGCTTCCTTGGGTGCTAGTTTACCAATACTAGGGTAATAGAGGCTAAGACAAAGGATAATAGGGGAACGTGATGGTGGAGGGAGGAGTCTATGACCCCCCCTCCTCCGCCTCGATGAAATCGATTCGTATTACCCTCTCTCCTCCACCCATTATTTCCTCCTTTTTCCCTCGTGTCTTTGTCTATCACTAGTTCGCCCCATTTCAAGAAACAACCAACGATTGATCGCAGAAGGTGGCTACTATTTATAACCCAGAGCCTCACAGTATCACAATGCCAACTACAACTCCCACTACCACCCAGTACGAATACTACTCGTAAATTAACAGCACAGGTCGATAAAACCGCCTCACTCCAACCTAGTAAAGAGTAAATTCTCGAAAGTGGACGAATGTGACACTCATTTCACAAGAAAAGAACCCTCCTTTTTCAGATCAATTAGAAGTCGTATCAATTAAGCTGATCATTCTCACAACCAAGTCCATAAACCAGCCAAATTCGGGCTAACCGCCCGCCCGAGATCGAAGTTTAAACAACCCACCCCCCCCCCCTAACTATTAGGGATTCCATTTCCAGAATTTCTTACGCAATTGGAATCTTATAATTCACATTTCATAACAAAGACATCATCTAAAAATTAACACAATTCTCATCATTTCTTCGATCAATCAAAACCCCAACGCAGTTAAAAAAAACAATCGTATACAACAATCAACATAAATAATTACCAAATATCACAATTCCAATCACAGAATTCTACACACAAACAAACAAACAGATGAACAAGTAAAAGTCAAAAAAAAAAAATAATAAAGAAGAGAGAGAAAGTAGGGATCGGAGAGAGAATGACCAGTTTAACGGCTTCAGCGATCTCAGGGCCAATACCGTCGCCGGGAAAGAGAGTGGCGGTGATCGGCGCCGCCGATGAAAACTGTCGGGAATTAGGGTTCCCGATTAATGACGAAGTCTTCCCGAGGAAGCGTCGCATAATTTGAGACGCCATTGATTGAAATTTGGATTTCGATTTGATTTTTTTTTTTTTTTTAATTTTCAGCGAAATTATAATCTGCGAAAAAAAGAGAAGATAAAAAGGAAGAGAAGAGAAAAAAATTAAAATGGGGAAAAAAAATGTGTACGGAGTATGAATTTATTAAAAGAGAAAAAAAATAAAATAAAAGAGAATAAAGTTGGGAGGTAAATTTACAGAAAGAACCCTTGAAAGATTGCAAAAGCCGCGCAAGTGATGAGTGACGTACGACTGACGATGAGGAGAACGGGGGGGCAATGGAATTATGGAAATGGGTAGGTTTTTTTTTTTTTTTCTTGTGTTGTTGTTTACTTGTTTGGCTACTCGGTTCCGCCAATGAGTGTAATGCAACCCCGGCCGTAAGGGGGCAAAATCGGGTATCTGACCCGAAAATTGGGTACTCGGTCGTAAATTTGCCAAAAATATTCGTACCCGACCCTAACTAATCAGGTATTTGGTTTTCGGATACCGAAAAATAGGGTACGCTTATCCGAATTCCTTACGTTGCTATTTCAAGGTTTAACCATTTAATCTGTAAAATTGATTCTTTTTTTTTTGTTATAAAGAGGGGCAAGCCCCGGAAAAAAAAAAACTACGAAGAAATTAACCGAGGTTGAGAGACCCTAGGACGGTAAAATTGACTTTATGAACACATGCTTAAGTACATGTGACTTGTGAATTTGCGGCACTTGATCAAATAATAATTGAAACTAAAGCAACTAAGAAATGAACACTCCACACAATATTTAGGTGAAGTGCAATGATAATGATATTAAGGGTGTGTTTGATAGTCATGGTTGTTTGTAGCCACAACAAAGAGCGCTCGTTTGGAAAGTGGTATGGGATAAGGGGTGGGGTAAGATGGTGGCATAAGATGTAGGATTAGAGTGGGATAGTTTCAATCGCTATAGTGCACAATCGCCAATAATTCGTGTGGCGGTTCTATTATATTAGTGAAAGACATCTAGTACGTATATATGACTAGTAGTCTAGTTACAAATTCATCTCAAGACCTTAAAAACGCATCACATACACCACAAGTAATAATAATGAGTAGACGTACAGTCCTACACACTCCTAGCTTAAATTATCATATGGAGTAATCAGAATGGTCTTTGCGGCCCTGTGACGATCTAGAGCTTGTATGTCCTTACTTGGAAATCGATCGATATAACAAAAGCTACCCCTTTGTGAATCTACAATCAATTGTACCTTATCACATGTTCGGGATGACTAACTGTGGCGATGACAATCAACTACACTATTACTGGGCGGAGGTCAGTGCGTGGTTTTCATTCGAGTAATAATGCTGATACTGCATGTTATTCTACATCCATTTCATTAGGTTATTTGCATTTAGTTTGAATATGTTAGAAGCATTCCAACGAAATGCAAAGAAGCTAATGAAATGCAGAGAGTATATGACAAATAATACTTGTAATTGTCTCGTATGATTAACATGTATGTGTCCGTTTTAGGTGTGTACAGCGAAAACACCGGAACAAGAGGTTGTTGCATGGAAGGCCTTAGGTGGAGAGATCAACCATAGAATGCATCAAGCTAAGAGTTTGTATAATGTTTCAACAACTCTAATTGGTGATACACTTGCGTCATTCGTTATGAGCCAACTTAAGGATCTTAAGGTTGGCGTTTCCGAAGAAAAGATACAATTGTTGATTGGTGGTGGTGATCAGTACATTCATCGTCATCGTAGTTATACACCAACTAAGATGGATGAGGATGATGACTATTATGATGATGATGATGAAGTTTCCTCACCCTTGAAAAAAAACCATCGTCAATGTAATTCTGAAACACTGGTACGTACACATCTGATCCATCTATAACCCTTCACGTGTTTAATCGTTCATCGTTGATTGTTTAGGATCGTACTTAGGTTTCGCCCAGGGCTCCAGAAATCTCCTAAACATATCGAATATGAGATTTTAAGATCGAGGAAGAATTTATCTTCTGCTGAGGATTTTGGTTTCCTAAACAGATCGAATATGACATTTGAATGAAATGTATGAATGTTAATTGACTTGTTTTTCATTTCCGAATTGCAGTTTAACATTTTCAAGGCTCATTGCGGACGGATGGCGGCCCATCATAGCCGTATCAGGCAATATCACGACACGTTCAAGTCAATGTGTTTTGTAGGAGTAGAAGTGGATGATTTCGAAGATGCGGTTTCACAAATCTGCCGCGACTACAATTTCCTCAGCGCCACAGGTAGTACGTTCTTACCCTCTAATGTTTGCTTTCTCTGCAGTGCGGCGAAAGTTTACCCGACCTTCTCTGCCCCATCGTAAGTATGGCCCTCATCTCCGTAAAAGGTGTAAGCATTCATTCAAGCCCGCTCCGCCTCGTCTATGTGGGACGAAAGGAAGTTGGAATGCCACCAGCAGTTTATCATCCACATGACCCCGTCTAAGAAGAAAAAGCTTATGTCTTTTTTTTTTAGTCCCTTTACTATGTTTAAAGTGGGAGGCTTAGGTTATGATCATGGTACCTCTAGTTTGGGCCATATCGGGTCTCCTTTTGTGTAAGGCTTGTTGTTGTGTACTTTCTCTTTCTTAGTTATAAAAGTTTAACCTTCTGTAAAACAAAAAAAAAAAAAAAAATACAATTGTGAACGCAAGCCAATACCCAGAGGATGGTGATTGGCCATTGTGGTAGTTTACTGTTAGTAGTTCTATGGTGAACCCGTTTTATCGTATAAGACCCCCACCTTATACGTTACTTTTGAAATAATAGTATGTTATTACTTATGGAAATACACTATTACTATTCAAAGCAACCTCTTTCAAAAGTAACATAATGATTTTTCAAAATTAACATATCTAAGTGGTTTCATACCATGAGATAGTCTCACGCAAGAATAAGTTGGTTATGTACTGGTTTTCATGCATGAAGATGTTATCGTCCTAGTTAAACAATTACTCTGTAATTTTTATTAATGATTATGTTAATTTATAAAACTTCCATACGTCATGTTCGATAGGAGTGCATTTTTCTGATTTTAATTGTTATGGACTGATCTGATTTGATTCGATTTGAGTAAAATTTATTACTTTAGTCTGAAATTTTATTGTGACTGAAGTTGTGATATAGTTAAGCCAGTGCACTTTTGTTCTACGGATTCATTTAAATGGCTGATTATTCCGATCCAGGTCTCTGATCGGGTATGTTCGGTTTGAGTCAATGTCGGGTCAAACAAAATTTAGGTCACTTTCGGGCTCGAGTCGGGACACTGAGAAATACGGATCAATTTCGGATGTTCGGGTCACGACAATAAGAAATTCAGATCAATTTCGTATGTTTGGGTCAAGTAATTCAGCTCGGATGTTCGGCTCTGGGTTAATTATTTCGCCAGGCCGGTCTACCCACTCCTATAGTCCTATGCAGTGTCGTAGGAGAGTCTGGGCGAGCCCATGGCCCCATTTTCTAATGTTGTTATGTATATAAACAATTTATCGGGTCAAAGTAACATTAAAGTTTTTCCGGTGGTTAAACGCTTGATAAAGCGATGACATTGATTTTAAACTTAATAAAATAATAAGCATTACAACATTTGAATTTCCGAATGATTTTCACTAGATAGCTAGCGCATGTGTGGTTGGCCGGCCTGGAGACTCGGAGTTATTATTAAGGACGTGCTCTAGGTTTAATTTGTAGGCACCTAGCTAGTCAGTAGTTACACATTTATCTCAAAACCTTAAGCGCATAGTTGACATCACACGTCCAATAGTAGTTAGACAGTCCTACTAACGACTAAAGAGTTAAACTTAAAGTTAAAATCCTAATCTGACTTTGCAAACAATTTGTGGCCTATTTAAAGAAGAAAATGGTACAACTTTTGCAACATATGTCGTATACTCCATACTCCGTACATAGTTGTTCTGCGTAACAGCCTAAAAACAACATGAAATCGTAAGTTGTCGTCCATCATATGCTCTTAATGTACTCCGTATATTGCATACATGACTTTATCTTTAATTTGTAACATTACTAGTTTAACTTTCTATTTATCTCCTATAAGTAATGTCTTTAATTAATTCTTCTGTATATGTACACTATCGATCTGATATTAATCGATCAGTACTCCGTATATATTACTCCGTACCTTATTATTGTTCCGTATATATTCTTTACTTTACTTTCAATATACACAAAGTCTCATAAAACTATAAAAGACGATAGTAAACAGATGAAATATATATATATGGAGTATTGTGATCTCAACTTCTTCGATTCATACGGAAACAACTTAAATTGACGAAACTTATTTTTTTGTGTCTGTAGGTCAAGATACGAATGTGTGTTACTGTTACTGTGCATGGTAGTTTTCATGTCATGCGCAACGTTTGTGAATTCAGACTGCGGACCATTACCGCCAATACCACCTTGGTATTCGAGGGATCCTACAAGTTACCCGTGTAAGTTCAATCTAGAGCTTGTATGTCCTTACTTGGAGATGGATCGATATAACAAAGGCTACCCCTTTGTGAATCTACAATCAATTGTGTATTACGACATGTTTCTCATGAGTAATTGTGGTAATGATAATATTATATCCGAGTACTGGAGCAAGGTCAGTAGTTTTAATTCATTTACGAGTACTCGATCGATAATGCATGACTTTAATTTGTTACAAAATTCTCGTACAATTATTACAAATTCTTGTATGAGACGATGCCTGGACGCAAAGCCTTGATCGTAATGATAATATGTCGTTTTCCTTCTTTTGTAGGCGTGTTCGGCAAAGACACCGGACGCATGGAGGGCCTTAGGTGCAGAGACCAACCATACAATGCATCAAGCTAAAAGTTTGTATAATGTTTCGGCAACTCTATTTGGTGATACACTTGCATCATTGGTTATGACCCGACTAAAGGATCTTAAGGATCTTAAGGTTGACGTTTCCGAAGAAATAAAGCAATTGTTGATTGGTGGTGATCAATACATTGATCTTCGTCGTAGTTATACACCAACTAAGATAACTTATGATGATGATTATTATTTTGATGATGGTTTTCCACCAATTAATTAGATGAGTGAGTATAGTGATTATTTTGATAATGACGATGATGATCGTGATGTTTCCTTTCCCTTCAAAAAAAATTATCGTCAATGTGATTCTCAAACACTGGTACGCACACATCCGATTTATCTCCAACGTAACTCTTCACGTGTTTAATTATTGCTATATGCCTATATCATTAAAGGGTCGTCCTTAGGTTTCGTTCAGGGCCCCGTAAATCTGTCAGACAGCTTGAATATGAGATTTTGAGAGGACGGTTTTAATTAATTTCCGATTTTCATATTAACAATTATTGTTAGTGATGTTTGTTAATTTTGATGATGTCGTCTTCAATCCTGATGAATTGCAGTTTAACATTTTCACGGCTCATTGTGGACGGATAGCGGGTCATGAAAGCAGTACCAGGCAATATCACGGCACATTCAAGTCGATGTGTTTTGTAGGAGTAGAAGTGGATGATTTTGAAGATGCAGTTTCACAAATCTGCCGTGACTACAATTACGAACCCAAGCCAATTCCGGGACTCGAGGAAGAGAATTGGGAACTGTGGTAGTTTAATTTTCATCGAGATGTTATCGATCGTCCTAATTTGGTCGAAAGCTCGATCGTGGTCTATCATATATCTTAATTTGATAGACTTTTTTTTTTGGAAAAATTAATTTGATAGACTTGTATAGTTGTATATAGTGTTTTGAACGGACCTTTAATGATTGCAAGCAAAATGACACGGCGAATAGTAAACAAAATTTGGTTATCTACATTGTAGGCCTCTCTATATCAAGCTGCATTTTATTATTGTTTGTTCATTTGAAATGAAAATAAAATAGTTTTTGTTGAAGTGACACCCAAAATGCTCCACATATGAATGTCCCACATTGGAAAAATAGAAGAGATTTGTCTATCATATAAACCAAGGAGTTACACCTTCTATTGCCAATTGGTTTTAGGATGGATCCTCCTTGGTTTATATGATAGACAAATCTCTTCTATTTTTCCAATGTGGGATACTCATATGTGGAGTATTTTGGGTGTCACTTCAACAGTTTTGCTCCCGTAGTTTACCATTTTCAGGTCTCACTGCGGACGTGTTGTGGGTCACTTCGGCCATGCCATAGAATATCTTGACGCCTTCAGGACAATGTGTGTGACAATGGGAGCAAAAGAGGATGAATTTGCCTATACAGTTTCACAAGTTTGCCGCAACTACAGCTACAAACCCGAGCCAATACCCGTAATTTTATATTCTCGGCTTCTAAAGAGCGCGAGGACCGAGAGTCGAGACATCATACAAGTGAATGGAATGGTAATAAAGATGCAAGTGAACAGCTAATAAGATTTGTTGGGATGCAATGAGCAAAGGTACGGCCAAAGCCATGGAGCAACAAGTACACATTTATTCCCATATGCACTGTTTGATTCGATTCTGAACTAATAATAAGTTGCATGCGATGTTTCACTTGCAATTATTTTTGATTGGATTTGACCTTCTTATCAATTATTCATGTATTCATCCCCACGTGCAACTTCCCTCCATCTTTTTGTGTCTCTCGATCGACTTGTTAATTTGTACCTCTTAACGGTTTTCTCTGATTCAATTCTTCCCCATATCTTCTTCCATGACTTCTCATCATTAGTATGATGACTCGTAATAGTTTCCAACCTTGGATAGAAACTAGCTAGAAAGGGTAACTTAATTCGGCATGACGACTCATTATTTAGTTTCTTAAGTCGAACAAAAATGAAATTTAAATTTTTCCCTACGATTAAATACTAGTATACTAGTATGTAATAGTAACTCGTGAAGAGGTAGAGTAGTTCTCGCTCCGTTCCAGTGGAATGTTGACTATTCCATATTAGGTTGTTTCAATTGAATGTTGTTATTTCCTTATATAATGAGTTTTGCCTTTTGTGTTTGTAAAATTACTATATTGCCTCACTTCTAGTCTTTTATCCACTTTTGATTGGTTTTGTGAGGATGGACTGGTTAGTTATTGATCAATGAGCTCCACCCATGAGGGTGAACAATCACATGTCAGATCAAGGATGATCAGACTTTGTATAGTTAGAATATTAGTTTGAATGTATGTCTTCTATATATTACTAATTAAATTTATGTTCGATGACCAATAATAATTTTGGTTATTTATTATATTCGGTGAAACTTACCATCATCATAATAGAAGTATTATTCGAACAAAATCATAGATTCTTTGCATGTGGGTCCAAAGCAATATCAAGGACAATCCAAGTGTAGTCGAAGTGGTACGACTACTTTCTAATCTAGTAGTATGCTTAGTTTGATCGCCGTCAATGCTACCTAGTTGCAACTAAATGTACTCTAACCATCATCATCAACTAATTCCGTAATATTATTTTTAAGTTTCCTACATGTAAAAATAGTAATTTTGTTAGTTGATTAATTTAGCACATGGAAAATCTATATTGCTTAATTAATTGGCTGGTTTAATTTGATTAGCCTAAAAAATTTGACCCAACATATGGTAGTGATTCTATCAAATTGGCTAATCAGACAAGATAAAAAAAAAAAGTGAAAGTAAATCTTTGTGAGGTAAGCAACAATAAAAGTTTAGAATAATTGTATTATTTGTCTTATTCCTTAGACAAGTGAAATGGGTGGAGCATGCACTCACTCATACTATAAGCTTTATCACAAAGGAAGACATTCATGTTTCACTCTTTTGTTTTCTTCTGCAATCTAATTTAATTTAAATTTGAGCAAAGACTCGAAGTAATCAGTCTGATATATCTTTTTTTTTTTTTTTGCGAATATGATGAACATCCGACTCAAAGCATTCCTAAGTGAAATTCTTAGCACGAGAACTTTTAAGATGATGTTCATTTTTAAGATGATATGATATGCTCCACTCTTAGATTATTATCTACTCTACAAGTACTGCATCTTTCTAATCTAATCTAAATTTGTTAGAACGGTTTGGATTAGCTTAATCTAATCTTCAAATTATCTTATCTGGATATGTTCAATTCTGTTTTGCTTTCGTTATGTGTAAAGTGTAATATCATCCAAATTTCATATAGTTTTTTAAATTGAATATAACATAAACTTAATCTACCATAATAATCCGAAATAACTTGACTAATTCCACCTCGTGGGGTCTAGAAACAAAAAAGTTACTGGTTAAGTGGTTAATTGGATCAAATGTGGTCGTTTGTTCGTAAAGTGGAAATTGAAAAGGGATATAGATCGAATATTTATTACTAATAATCTTAGTCAAATCATGCAAACGCACGTTCGTACACTTTCGTATCAATATCTCCTCCGCCAACAGAGATAATCACTACTGATGGAATACTCGATCACTATGTTTTATTTATCGCGTATTCTAACGTGCTCCTTTATACTTTTAATTGATTAAGCCTTATGTTTCAAAACAAATTAAAACGAAATGTTTAAAGCAGTCACATAGTTAATGTGAAGAATGATACACGTAACATTGTGTAATACGGAGTAACATTGTGTAATACGGAGTACTTGTTAATTTGTTATACACGTGTCTAAAGCGAAGAATGATATATCTAATACTATGGAACAACTATTGTACACTGCAGTTGTGTAACAGTAAGGTTTTGTTCTTTTCAACTGATCAAAAGTTTGATGATCTACATTACAATGTTTTTAACATCAACCCTAAATAGAACTGATTTAGATTAAAAATCAGCTAAAATAACCATTTTTTTAGTATCGTCAATATCGGATAAAATTGAACGAAGATATCTAGGTACGATTCAACGTGAAATGACAAGGTGAATGTCGTTGGTCTACAAGTCATAAATTAGTTAAGTCATTGGAGCCACCACCACTCTCTACATGCTTAAATGGGTCCTCCCTCCTCAATCTATTAACTACTTTCCGTCGCAAAAACACACCTATATATAATCCCTATGTCACTCTCTCATATTTCGTACATTCCTCTTCCTACACTACTTATCTTCTTTCTTACATTTAGACAAAAATAGTACACTTATCAAGTTATCATCATACATAGAAAAAAGCATGCATAATACAAGAGAGATTAACTTCTTAAAAACATCCTTAAACAAGTGGAGAAAAATGGCCATAAAAACATCATCAAAAGCTGCCAAATCTTGTTGTTTTCCGTGGTGTTTCCGGCGAAACTCGCTCTTTCGAAAGAGCGAGTTTCGCTATTCGAGGCCCTCCGATGAATGCCACAAAAAAAGCCTAGGCATGGTTCCTAGGAACGTACCAAAGGGTCACATGGCGGTTTACGTGGGGCAAAATGTGACGAGATTTGTTATAAAGGTAACGTTGCTTAGACATCCGCTCTTTGTAGCCCTACTCGACTTGGCACGAGACGAACACGATGATTCTACACCGGCCAAGTTATGGATCCCTTGTGATGAAGCAATGTTTTTGGACGTCGTACGTTGCGCTAGCTCGCCAATGGAACGTCGTTGTTTAGTAGGATCATTAGTTAGTCTGTTCTGTTAAGTAGTATTGTGTAGAGCCTCGAGCAAGCTAAGGTTTGTTATATGTTGATCGATATTGTTAATTGATTGATCCCCTTTTCACAAACTTTACATATTTCAAACAACTTTTCAGATAAGAACTTCTTAAGAGTGACGGAACTTATAGAGTCCGATTTATATCTAGGAACTCAATGTAAAGAAAAAAAAAATCATTTCAAATACACTTGCATACAAGTACACAACACTCAACTTTTACTACTCCAATCCCTCTTATTCTTGCACGCAAGAAGATTTCAAAGATAGTGATCCTATCGAATTGGTGGCTATGGCTCATGACTTTGACTCGAAAAAACACTGGCTCATCACTAACTAAAAGGGGTAATGTGAAGACCCACCACTACCATATCTTTGGAGTGCTTAAATATAACTCACATACACAGCTCGCCGACTATTTCAAGGTCCCCTCGTGCGGGCTCTTTAATTTGAAGTTTCCAACCTATTATTATTACTAGTTTTTACTAGTACTTCAAATCATTCAAAGAGTAAGAAACCAAGAAGACTCTCATGTTGCAATTAGGGATTTTGGAAGTACAATTGAGTGATTTTCGGACACTGGAGCATCTACTGTTGTGTAGAAAATATATAAAAAATTCGAAACCAAAGACAATTTTGGATAAATTGTGTTCATTAGTACATAGTCAAGTAAGTCAACCGTGAAAAACCCAACTCGCCTCTCTCTTTTCCTCTCCCTCTCCCTCCCTATCAAAAACCCTAACCTCTAAATCTCAATTTAGGGGCTACCACCCATCAATTAGATGGTGATAAGCGCCAAATTTTTTATTATTTTACCCTATTCAATTAGTTATCACTAGTTATTATTGATAATAACTCGTTTCTACCTCTTCGAGAGGCTATCTCTACCACCATATAGGTGGTCTATACTGAGATTTGCGAGATTTCTACGAGGATCTGACGTTCATTAATTCTGCCATGGTGTTGAGATGGATGCTGAATTTTCTTCTACTAACTAGCGGATCTGCTTATCCTTTGACAAACTACAACAAGAGAAACGAAATGTAAGAGCACCATGTGAATACGTGATGGGCGCCAATGTTGCAACAATACCTAGATTGTTCATCGGTCGCTTTCCCCCAAAAACTCCCAACAAATCCTTATGTTGCCAATATTAATCATCTTGATCAAACTATAGTGTATAACAAAACTTCAGATAATATATCAAGTGAATAGATCGTATGAAGATCTCAGATGACTTTGATATAGGCAATTGAAATCGATACAACTGGAGCCGAAACACACTTGAGCCGACTTGACCAAGCACATAATGTGTTTAAGGCGAAACTTAGGCTACTAGAGTAGATCTAAAATGAAGTGTGCAACAAGCAACATACATGCACATATACCATCAAAGACAAGCTTATACTCCATAAATAAGATACTCATTCTTTCATATCCTAATGCTCAATTTATGCATATCATTGCTCGTCAAAATAGTGCTCACAAACTACCTATATCGCAGAGGTACGATAAAACTTTCTGCAAATATCAAACCCACAATTACAAATCTAGATCCACGACAACTCTCCAGTTTTTACAATTTCGATTGTGTATCTGTGTGTCACCACTTCAGAAAAGTACTCCCCTTAATGTGAACTAAAACAGAGCAATCTCAATTCACACAGGACCACTGCAGATTTAGCAGGGATGGTGGTCAGGTAATTTACCAGAGGCAACATTATCGAATCAATTCAGTTTAGCCAAGCAGCAGAACAGTAACTGGTAAATTTTCCAACTAGCTAGAGATATATTGTACATAGACCTCAAATAACTCCCGAGAATGACTTAAACATAGCAGGTACCCGCCTCAGAAAATGATGAATACCCCGAGTATACAGATAATAATAATAACATTATACTCGCCTCATGGAGCAGGATGCAGCTAAGAAGGCAATGCTCAGCACATCATATATCCCAGGAATTCGGAAGGCATCAGTAAGTACACATAGGTTAATCATGGCCACTGCACATAATAAAATTTGCAAGATTGACTCACAGTGACGTAGGCGACGACCAGAATACATCATTTCCATGGTGAAGCTCACACCGTATCTACAATTATTCCAGATATGGCATACCATTGCATACAAAAGTCACTCTCTCCATCCCACAATGTTTGTCGTTATTCTGCTGCCTGGATTATGAATTTACAATCTTTGAGCCATTGACATACGTTAGCAGCCAGTGAGTTGTTTTCAGACTGAATATCTAGACAGATCGTCTCATCATAATAACCACCTTCGTCAGATATACCAAGAATAATGAAGATAAGTTAATCATCCAAAAAACATGAAGCCATCATCCTACCAGAAGAATCATATGGCAATCAAATGCAGCAAAGAGGCCAACACCGATAAGCTAAAAAGAAAACCGCCAACTCTCCAACAATCTATATATTGACTACACTCGAAAGGAGACGAAAAGATGGGGAAGGGGGCAATCAACAACAGTTCAGATCCATTATCCCATCCAGCATTCACCCCACAGAAATGGCAACAGAGTGAAGAACTCATGGAATAGAATGAGCAGACTGCAGGGGAAGAAAACTGGATAACTTACAAAGGAATAGGATTAGCCACACCCTATCAGAAAATGAAATAGCTGAGGTCTAGCATATTCTCACTGTTCACAGGCTGCGCTGTAAAAACTGCCACGTAGATTTACCCAGGAAGAGGATAAAAACAAGATCACATAAACAGCCTTTGTAACTATTATCTAAAAAAAAAAAAAAAACAGGAGCATGTCAATGTTCCGATTTGAAGAAAAAAAAAAAAAAAAAGAAAATGCTCCTCAGGCGAAAGGATGACACGAGGAGGCACACATAACAACTTTTTGGTGCAGATACAAATATAAAGCAGCGATATAGAACAGTCAGTGCAATGGATTGTCTACTTCAAATAGCATAATGACATTTAGAACATGAAGAAAATCAAACCTCAGAATCCACGTGGTACCCGAAATCCATGCAGGAATTGCCTGTGTTCTAAACTCTCACAAGTCACAACATTTCTAACTAGTCTTGGCAGGGTCCTCTTAAACATTCACAAAGCCAGTAAACATGTCAGACACCAGTAGCAGCAAGAGAGTCCAAAATCAAAATCACGTCAAATTTCATGATCCTTCCCCAACAATAGTCATCGTCAAGCACCTTCTGAACCCCAGCCGGAACATGTAGATAGGAAATCTAGTATCTTGATAATATGCAAGTCATTTTCATAAAGGGTGTTAACAAGCAAATGCCCCTTCCCACTCAATTATAAAAATGACTATCGTAAGTGTAGAAAATCACAGACAGAGATCATCCAGATGTACCATCTCATCTTACAAACATCTCAGGGAAACTTCAAAGCTAGTTTACTACTCTATTGGGAGATACAGGCTTAACCACTCCATTGCAGCAAGCTCTACATAGTCCAAAGACACACCAGCAAATAGCAAACCCCACCAAGCAAAGAAAAAACTTGGATGAAGTGGCAGTCACAACAAAAATCACAATGTTCAGAAACCCGAGAAGTAAAAAAACAAAAAATAAAATAACAAAGAATAAAAAATATCGGTTCATTAACTCATCAGCATTCACTCACAAAATTCCCAAACTACCCAAAAATAATTTATTCATGAAAATGCAACACCTGAATTCCCATCAATGCAAGCCAGGAACCAGTATAATCCAAGCACTCAAAGCTTCAAGGAGCTAAACCTTACCCAACGGCACAGCATTGTTCTCAAAAGTTACAAAAGGAATCTCAACCATAATCAGTAGACCTAAAGTTCAAACATCCAACAAATATCATCAAAATGGAAATCTTTTGAAGGCCCAAAACCACAAAAATCATAGAAGGATACACAAAATCACAAGCAAAATTGCGAAGATTTTAGAAAACTTTGACAAGCAAACTTGAAGTGTGCACCAATAAATCAAGATTAAAATATAGAGAAGCTTGCAACTGGATATCAAAGACCGAAACCCCTCTTTGCATTTGGAGACTCAACACCTTGTTGGCTTGTTCCAGGACTATGATCTACAGTCCCGAATCATGAAATTTATCAATTTTTAGTGTATAGGATCAGGCATATAATTACATAAGAACCCAACACAAATTTCATTTTATTATACTACTTTCAGCCACAAAATTGTTCCACCCATAAAAATTCATTAAAGATGACTGCATCTTCTTAAATCAGAAACCAATATACTCTAAAAACACTTCTGATGAAGAATGAATTCAAGCTGAAAGAAATATTCAATACCTTCACAACTGTGGTTGCTCTTAATGTCAGTCTCCATTTGAGTTAGAAGTTACAGTCTCCTTGCTTGAGTTATAGCAAGGGTAGCCATCGAGACTCTGATCAAAGGTAAGAGGGAAAGAGAAGCAGGGAAGGGAAAAAGAGTAAAGATTCTTCCTTTTTTTCTTATTTCATTTCTTTCTTTCTTTCTTTTTTTTTTTTGAGCATATGATAAGGAAGATCACTTTGTTAAGCAAGAAGGTGATTTATCACACTGCACACTCATTCATGAATCATGAGTTGATGCTGAAATACGAACTCAATTTGTTGATCACGCTTATCTAGAACTGTATTACTATGGACGAAGTTACGATGAAACAGAAAAAACTTAATGCCTAACCCCCGCTCCATCTGCAACCCCCCCCCCCCCCCCAACCCCCCCAAAAACCCTCCATAATCTAAAATCCCAGCATCAAATTTTGCCTTCCCCTGCTTCTTTTCCAACAGTTAAGTCACCTAGACCTCTCATTTACATAAGAAATTTTCATTTAGCCACCGTTATAGTACATTCAATGCATTATAATCCATTTCTTGTACTTATACTCTTTAAGAAACCCTCGGCCAGGCGTGAGCCTCAAGATCTACCATCAGAAACCATCATATCGATAACAGATAAGTCCATTTCCAGCAAGATCAAATGTTTATATTGCATCCATTGAATTTGAACACATGAAATCAAGAGAAAACAACATTACTAGTTGAACAAATAAACCCACATCCATCATTGCATATACGAAAGCTCCACAGATGGTTATGTTATAAAGCTAACTACTTTGTTTATGAGACTTCTGCTAGAAATGAAATACATTGGAGAACAAAGGTACAACTCTACAATCAAATTGGACGATTAACGGTCCTGCTATATAGAGCACCATATTGCACACTATCATTCAAATAGGCTAAAAAAATCGGCAAGAAATATACACATGGGAGCATGTTTCACATAATTTACACAAACTATATCTTGCCATAAGGTATGAAGTACATACAATACAAATGCTGGGCACTGAATCACCACTGATGGGAACAAGGATCACACCTGACACGGCGAGCCCAAAAATCAGTGCGCCTGCAAACATAGTCTGAAGCCAAAACAGGCGACTTTTTCACCTGATAAACCACTCCATTATCACCTAAGCCCCTCCATCAATCCCTCCAACTCTCGTCTCCCAAACCGCCTCCCGTTAAAACTAGCATCCCTACACCTCGCAGCAAAGTAAAAAATCAACCACGCAACCATAAAAAACACCTCAACAAACGACTGCAACAAAATCGCCAACGACTTCCCACACACCCTGGCCAACACCCATCTCGTAAACGCCCCACACATAATCAACTCCAAACATTTCAACTGAATAGACTGGTGTATCATAGTCGCCAACATGTAACACCCTTCTTTCACAATCTCCCTCCCACCACGCCTCGTGTTCACAATCGTAACCCACGAATCCACAGCAAGAACAAACGAAACAACGGTATCAATCAAAAACCAAGTAAACAAAAACCCGGAAATCTCCTTATCGTAACCAGGCAACCAAGGGGAAGCAACCGAAAACGGCATTAGCTTCAACCTCAAGAATAGCTTAAAAAAAGAGTACTGATCATGCACTTCATTGAAAAACCATAATCCTAAAATCTGCGTGACCGCATCCCGGACCGCCCACCTCATTAATATAAACCCGGATAATCTCTTAACCCCCAAATTCGACCCGAACCATAAACTCCTCGACAACGAGCTGTACCGACCTAAAACCTCGTTCACCACCGCGACAAACACAATTCCTAGCGCCCACGAATACGTGATCACAAACCCTAGTATCACCCAACCGTACGCGGCGGAGAGAATACTGATCAAGAAAAACAACGCCGCCGCGTCTCGCCGCCCTAGCTCCAACCCTGCCATAACAAACTTCAAATCCACCACCTCCTCGCGATCGTTATTAACGTCGCCGCCTCCGCCGTCGTCAGCCGTGTTATTCACGCCGTCGATGCGATCGAAGAAGCCGTTGGTGAATCCGAAGGAGACGCCGCCGGTACGAACGACGCCGGGGGAGAGGTGCGCGACGGGGAGGAAGGTGGCGTTCGGCGGAGATGAGCGAGGACCGAAGAGAGAGCGCTCGTCGTCGTCGTCGGAAGAGAAGAAATCATCGTCTAGGGTTCCGACGCGAGTGAGGTGGAGGAAAGGACGGTGGCGATTGCGGCGAGGAGGAGAGAGAAAGGAGGAGTGCGGTTGTTGTTGGAGCGATTTCGCGGTGGTTGAGGCGGCGGCGGTGGTGGAGAGGTCGAGGCGAGAGAGGAGGGATTTGAGAGAAGGATCGCGGTCGATGAAAGAGGTGACGAAAACGGTGCCGTTTTCGACTAAAGTGCGGAAAGAGAAGAGGAGGAGGGTGAGACAGACGGTGGTTGGGAGGAGATAGAAGGTTGTTTCCGCCGCGTGACGGAGGATTCCGGTGGTAGTACGGTGGTTATACGGTGGCGGATCTTCACTGTTTGTGTTGCTGCTGCTCATAATTTTGGCGATTGATTAATTAATTAATATCTTTTTAATTAATTAATTATCGGCAGCTGAGAAATTAGATGTTTAATTAAATTAAAAAAAAAAAGGAAAAGAATTGGGATTGAAATGGTGTAAAATTGGAATTGGAATTGGAATGACAATGGAGATGGATTGAACATGGAGATGATTGGGAGGAGAGAGAGAGAGAGAGAAAAGGGGGAAAAAAAAGGGAATGTGATTCAACAGATCATTTGATTTGATGCGTTGGTCGTTGGCTAAAGGAGCGTGTGACTCAATCAACCTGGCTGGCTCGTCGAGGTTTTGCGGTTCGTTGAGGTTCGAGCTTGAGTCGACGATTGGGTTTGTCATGGTTTGAGCTTGGCGAAATACGACTCGGGTGAAGTATGTGGGTGCTCTGTGTAGGTAGGATTCGTCTCGGGTTGATCGAGTTTCAAGCCTGGTCGAATATGAGCAGAGCTCAAAGTTATTGTTTGGTTGCATAAGGTAATTAGAAATTAGAGTTACGTTTGAAATTATTAATAGTAGATTACGAGAGAAAAGTGGAGTGAAGATAAAATGAGCAAAAATAGGTCCAAACCGAAAATGGACCTAACCGAACCATTCGGTCCAAGCCAGTCCTTGGTCCATAAATTTATGGGTTTTTTTTTTTCTTTTCCGTTCAGTCTAGATGGGATCGAATGATTTTTAGTGGTCCGGTTTTGGACCTATGCTCTGCCCTAAAAATGATACATTTCACACATCTGCTGAAAGAGATTGATTCATGACCATGTAAGTTTCACTTGCTTAACAATTCGAGCATCATTAGCTCTGACTTGACTAGTTTATGTTTTTGACACGACAACTCTAAGCGAAATCTAATCCCACTTAGCATTGGAGTTACTCTTAGTTCATCTTGGTTGCAATATTTTATAGCTATAACGTTCTCGAATACATTTGACAATAATTTGTGCGAGACTATTTAAAACTTTTGACACTCTCACTCACAATGTTATACCTTTAAGGAAGATGAGGTAGATGAAGTGCATGAAAAGTTCGATGGAATGCGAATAGTCTTTGCCTAAAACATCCATACTAGATAAGTGTATTCCTTAACCCTTGTTAAAACTATTGGCACTTCATATTTCTTAACCTATGTTGATTGTTTGGCGTTCTTTTGGTATCCGAGAGAAACTTATCTTTGGCGTTTCTTTAGTTTTCAAATCGTTTCTTGCCACACTAGCCATGAGAATAGTACGTGCTATATCTCAATAACATAGTCTAATGAGTTTTTAAAAATAGTGTATTTTGCAAAACTTTTCCAACTACCACATTAATGTCGTTTTTTTATTTAGTGTGTGCCTTATATCAGATGTTAATTGCCTATTTTCTACCTCATTTACGCGCTCATTCGCATTCTAATACAATAATCATGCATATTCAATTCCAGTGCATTTTTATGAATTGGGTCATAAGTGTTAGGTAGACAGAATCATAAATGACATTCATTTCACCCTCAACACATCTTTAAGATAGCACATTGAATATAAAATTTACAACGCGGAACTAAACCTCCAAATTCCCAAAATCTTCAGAAACGATCATACAAATGATCCACCTTTTCAACCAAATCTTTTCCTCTTTCTAAACCTATGAACCAAACCAACATTACCCAAATTCCCCACTCTAGTATATATTTTCTACTATTGTTCAATACTTTGTCAACAACCCTACTCACCAAGTCACCATTAAGAAAAACTTCTACAACTTCACCAACAAGCCACCTTTAAAGCAATTTATTACCTCCTCTCCAACCATTATCTACACTCTTTTACCGTCATCCTCAATTATAAATATATACATATATACTGTATTTTGTTTACACACACATATAATTAGTAATCAATGAATTACTTTGGAAACTTGCATTTTTTTCTACTTCAATAAAAGAAGCTGAAAAACAATTCAATTTTTCTCCTTGACAAACTTCAAAAAGAAGCTACAAATAACCACTAGATGACAAAAATGTCATGCTAATAGTTTCTGTAAAAAAGCTGCATTTTTCCTTGACCTCCACGTTCTCCCTTTTTCTCTCTCTCCACTATCAAACACTCCCTCCCAACCAAAACAAAACCCACAACATTTTTTTTTCCTCTCATTTTCTCTCTCCTCAAACAATAATTCCACCTTCCCTCGTTCAATATTTCAATACCCATTTCACCCAAATTTTAATGGTAATTTTTTTATGATCATTTTTGTAACTTTTTGTTGGTTTTTTTCACACAAAAAATCCCTAAAAAATGACCAAATGTGTGTTGAAAGTTGGTGTTTTTTTTTATTTGTGTTTGTTTTATGTAGTTGTGCTTAAAAAATTGACAAAGCTTGGAATTTGGGTTGAAATTTTTTATTTTAATAATAATTGTTTTTAGTTGTGTGAGTGTTTTTTTTTTTGGTCACATTTAGGTTTTTGGGTACAAACACTTTGTTTAATTTAATTTAATTTAATCATCTTTTAAAATGAAATTATTATAAGGGAGGTGGGACCAAAAAAAATTGATCTTACAATAATCTGCCAATTTGTGTACATAAAAATGTGGAGATAAGTACTAGGTTTTTGGAATTTAATGTTGTCTTGTTAAGGTTGATGAAGATGTTGGAATTAAGCAGAAATGGTTTTTTTTTGTGTGGGGGGTTGTCACATCATAAATAGTGTTGTACCACTAAGAAGCCAGCTCATTTTCTTAAATGTGTAGAGTAAATAAAAAGTCGGGTTTTTAAATTGAATTGTTACCCACCTATTGAGTAGATGCATCTTTCGCTCGATTGCGAAGATTTGGTTAGTGAAATTGGGGTAATGGGGTTTATGGTTGCACCCCACAAGGAAGGCCAATAGAGATGGTTTTCCATTATTTTTTGGTAGTTTCTAGCACAAGTTTTATGGTGGGGGTTTGTTTTGTGTAACTTTGACTGGTTTGGTTCTGCCAAGTCCCTTTCTTGTTTGGGGTAGGCTCAACTTTTGTGTTTAGGGTTCATGTTAGTCGACTCCGAATCATTTTGGGGGTAACGCTTTGATGTCGATTATTTTTGGGTTTCTGCCCATAATTAATTTGGGTATATTGAGCTTAGTTTGAACCAGTAAAAGTCTCAAACTTGGTATTTTACTGATGCCATGGTTAATTCTAAAGGCAACCAATCTTTTGTAAAAGCGAAAAACTAGGCACTTTGGATGTTACAGTGTTTCTTTACTGTGTTTTCATTTCACAGATAGTACTTTTATTTAAGTGTAGTCAGTGATGTAATATTAAAGCGTTTACTTGAAGCTTTCAGAAAAAGGTTCTTAGAATATATTGTGAATGTTTGTTCATATTGTTTCTTAACTGAATGTATGACGTTCAAATGTATATGGGGGGCAAAACCGGTTACTTAATGAGGATTACTGCGAGAGATTATCTACATTTTCCTAGTGACCATATTTAAACTACATTTCTATGTTGGGATTGGACCCTTTTATGATTGTCTCTCAATTTTGGTTTGCGCCATCCCATTTAGTCCTGATTCGAGAAGGGTATATGGTCTACCCCATATTGTTAATTGTGGAGCTTTTACAATTTAGACGTTTGTGATATTTCTTAAGAAATGATGTGAGTTACAGCACTAGTAATGTAGTACAGGATTCCCTATTGCTTGTTCCGAAATTAAGAGATGATTTGCTTATTTTTGACACCATTGTGTTTTTACAGCACTGAAACTTTGCTACAAGACTGGGGAGATAAGGGAGTTCATTCTGGTACATGAACAATGATTAAGAGAAAGAGACTCGATGCGCGTAGCTACAGAGAATGGCATATGGCACAGACAAAAAAGCATAAAGGTTGCCCTTAATCTTCTCTGAGAATTTCTTTCTGAACCATTTTAGGTTGTTTTGCATGGATGTTTCATTAGTTCCTTCTAATTCTGAATATGTTTCAGTATGTAAGATATAAAAACTAATTGTAGATAAACACTGACAGTAAGCTTTTGATGACATATTTCACCCTGTTACAGAAATATCTGGTGTTTATGCATTTTCATAGGCTGGAGGTGGTTCAGGCACAAGATGCCTAACCTTGAACTTAAACATCTGCCTCTCTCAATAGAAATACGAAGATCTAAATGTAATGCCATGTTGGCAACTTAAACCTTTTATCCTGTGTAGTATGAAGGGCCTGTACGTTGTGATGTTTTGTTCCGCATGATTCATGAGTACCTGCTTTGTATTGTTTGATGAATTCGAGTGTTACACTGTTGATTCTGAAAAGGCCATGACTCATTTAAGAATCTGATTTGGTTTGTGGTGGTGAATGTTTATTATGGTGTTAGTAGAACTGCAAAATCTGCATGTGAAAGTGTGAATCAATTGATACTTCCTTAATAATGTTGTAAAATGTTTCTCAGGGCTCAGCGGGTCTGTTTCTGAACAAGGGAACATGATGTCTCAGGACCGGGATGACAAGCCCGAAGCTAGTTGTTCAAGGCAGAGGAACAGTGAATCTGATAGCCTTCACTCGCTGCAGCCAAGGTCTACTTCTTATGCTTGCTTCCAACCTCATAATTGATTCATATTAGCACCCATGTTGCCCTTTTCTTACTAATTTCCAAACAACATTAGACCACATTGGGTCCATGTTAGCCTACCCCAATTATTTTGGGTCTAAGGCTATGCTGTTGGTGACCCGTTGTAGTGTCATCCCATGTAGCTGACCGGGCTTCTGCCTTTTCCAGCCTCTTGCATCGCCGATTAGCTGTTCTCATTTGCTTCAATCTAATGGCACATATTCCTCGTCAAAGGTGTTAAAGAGTACAGTTTGGATGAGCTTAACCCATGCCCTGTAACAAAGTGCTTACATATCTATGTCCTCCCAAAAAAGAAAAGAAATTTAAAAATGATTTCCCAACATTTTTTTTTTGTTTTGCAGAGAGGACTCTGATTTACAATCACAACCTGACAATGGAGAAGCAACACTTGAACAATGCAGCATCCCTAATGTATGAATGGTTATTTATGTACTTGGTGCTGAAACATCCAAATTCCTTCATCCTGAAAAATAGTTTTTGTGTTCTGTTTTCTCTTGCAAAGCTAAATGTTTAAGTTACACATCGATTCTCCGATTTCTCTCTATTCTCATCACATATTTGATGAAATTTCTTTGATGCATCAAAAGTTCAAGTTTCAATCTTTGCAGTTGTTGTATAGTTGGAGTTATGTCTTACATTCCCACCCACACTTGTCATTCTTTTTGAAGATCATATTACTCATGAGTCACAATAGGTTTGAGAGCTAGCTAGCTCTCTTTTGTTTATGAGCATCACCCCTATGGTGTCTTTTGGTATTCCGGTCTCACCATGCTGTTGTTTTTTTGGATATATTGATAACCTCACTCATTAGGAAAAAAAAGATACATGTCTTTCCTCCGATCAATCAACATTATGAGATGGGGGCCTTGCTTCTTTATCACATTGGCAAATGCTTATTTTGTATATTCTTTACTAGTTTCTGAGTGCATTTTAAATTGGGAATTTGGGGTGTTTCTGCCGTCGAAGGAGGCCTATATTTTTTGGTGGTAATCCTTATTAAGTTGCTCTCTAAATATTGTCTTGGAATTGGTTTCTCTAGTTCAGTGAAGTTATTGAGTGTCTCATATTCTTGAGGGCGATGAACCATTGTGATTCTGGTGGTAGTGTTTGGCCTTTGGAGGTCTATGCAAAAATACTAAGAGGCCCCTCCTTGTTGCTTAATTTTGGGTGTCCCTATGTTTATCAAAAGGTGTAGTAAAGTTTTTGATGGGATAAATCCTAAGAAACTTCGGTTATATTTTCGGTCTTCGCAGTTCTCATGAAAAGAACAACTCCTTATGTTTCAGGACAAATGTTTTGACTCACCTTACATTCACTGTGGTAAAAAATAATCCAAGTCCCTCCAGATTTAAGAGTATGAATGCTTTGCACATGTTAGCTTCTAGTCATCTTCGTTTGCTGGACTTGCAAATATTCTAATTTACATATGTAACCCCGCTCGGAAGTGAACACTAAATTATCATGTCCAATACTCTTGCTGAACTGAAATATATTATGTCTTGCATTCCCTTATATGACTTTCTCATCCGATAATATGTGGGTACCAAATTGAAAAAGGAGATGAGTTAACACACTATATAAACACCACCATTTTTTGACATTCAATATTTATCTTAGTTTTGGAAACCTGTTGGGTACTTGATCTAAGGTATGGAGGTTTTGTAGCTGTGATGTTGGTTGCCAGTATTAGTGTATTACTATATGCATCTGCCAACTTGTTGGGTAAGTTTAGGGTAAAGGGGATTATTTAGTATGATGAAGTGGAATTATTAGGTTGAGCCGAGTGAAGTTTCTGCATCAAGGTTGAACATCTGGCAACTAATGGTAATTATAATTTTTCATAACATATACCTTGGCTGTCATCCTCCGATACAGCTAAAGATTTAGTAAATCTTTCACTTTGGCCATAATGGGAAGTTATATTGAATCTTAGAACCCCATATGCTTTTGAACAGGTAATAAGGTAGTTATTCAGTTTCAGTTAGAGGTCATCGGGAAACCACCTCTGGCTTCTTTATAGGAAAGGCTGAGGACATCCTACTCCCTTTTACCATGCTTGAATCATTCGTATTTTAGAGGTACTGAGGTGATGATAAGCATAACAACTACTCGTACTTACATGTACCCTGCAGCAACTGCACATCTGTTTTAAGTTTGTTGTGACAGCTTCGTGTCAGGTTCGCATGCTTGGGGCTAAGCTCTTTTTTTTTTTCTTTTTTTCTACTGCATACTCAAATCATCTCGCTTTCTTATTATCGGCTCTGTAGTGTGCTCTTGGTAATCTCACTTTGAACAGGCTCTAGAAATTGTTTTGGGTTAGATATGCTTGGCCTGTATTAAAGGCATGGTAAACATTTTAGCAAAATCCTCCAGTGACGGAATATCTTGAGGATGAAATTCTGAAGTAAACTGAATATTCCTCGTAAGAACATATTGGATAGTCCAATACTCCTATATACTTCAGTGTGCTGATGCATTTAAATCTTCTCTTTTTTGATCCTAGAGTGGAACCTTCTGTAAGGCTGTATCCATCGAGGTCTTTGTGTTCAATTATCTCCACTGCTACTTTTAGCTACCCCTTCCTTGAGTGACAGCTATCAGAAAGGATCCTTTGTTGTCCAAATTATATGTCAAAATTTGAAGGAAGATGCAAATTAAACTGCTGTATATATCAAAGCCTTTCAGAAAATTGAAATCTATTAAACACATGGAAGTTCCTCAAGAAAACTTCACGATTTTTGTGGTGCATTGATCAAGTTTAGACATCCAATAGATCGAGTTGGAACTCCTCGGTGTTTTTGAGGGGGGGGGGGGGGGGCACTTGTTCCTTCTTTTTTTTTTCCTTAATTTTTTCTATATAATTTTGTTTAGTGAACCATTTTATATAATCTTCTTCTATCAGACAACTATATGACACGACTTGTCATCTCAGGTGTCCCCAGATATCTTTGAGAAGAAGCTTTCTTCTGTGGAGTCGGGATCTGATGGAAAAAGTAATGAGGAGATGGAAGGTGAATCTATGTCTAAACAGAGACCAGAAGAACTAGTGAGTTCACCAAGGCATATTGAGTACTGGGTGCCCGCCAGTTTTTCTCATTTACAGCTTGAGAAATACTGTGAGACTCTGATCAAGCATTCCATGTTTCTTTGTTCAAGAAACAAAAAAGGACTTATGGATCTACAAGATGTTCTCGTTAGTGCACGAGAGGTGCGTATTCTCAGTCATTACGTAAAAAACTACATATTGTAATCTTTTCTTTCTTTCTGGAGCCTAATTTTCCCTTGTTGGGGACATGGTTTGAGATAATCCTACATTTATCTTTCTCAGTGCTGTGACCACCCTTACCTTGTGGATTCATCTTTGGAACACTTTTTGAGGGAACGACGTCCAATGGTCGATTTACTTACAACTGGAATAGAAGCTAGTGGGAAGCTATTACTACTTGATAAATTCCTCCAAGAGGCTAAGAGAAAAGGGCTCAGGGTGCTAATTGTTTTCCAGGTACTACATTTTACCTGCTCTTGTACTCTCCTTGGTGAGTTATTATTTTTTGTTTGGTCAAGAGACGAAAAACGTCTCATAATTAGTAATTATGAAATATGTTGGGAGTCAATTTTAAGAGAGCCAATTAAGCTCTTAAATTATTGTGAGCAATCTCACTCTGGAAAATGAGGAATGTGAAGTTGTAGCACTTGACTCCATGTGTACAACTCTTCTTTCTTCTTGCTCCTATGTCTCTGTCTCGCTTAATAACTTTGTTTTCTGCTCGCTGTGTCTTTTTTTTTTTTTTTTTCCTTTTGTTGGCATATCTTCTTTCGTGTTTCTCCGCTTTAAATTATTTTATTCAAGTCTTTATCTTTTCTACCTCGAGGACAATTCGGATAGGTGATCACAAATTATTTTGGAACTAAGGCTTTGTTGTTGGTTCTTTCTTTGGTTTTGATATGAACAAGCATCAGACATCAGCCTGCTGCTTTAGTTTATTCGTGTTCTTTTTAGTGTTCAGGACCATGTATTTATGAAACTTGTCTGCCTGTTACTTCCGTATTCACCTGGCTTAAATTGCTATTCTGTCAACTTATGTCTGCTTATCTCTTTCTTCTCATTTGAGCAGTCAAATCATTCACAATCAGCTGTTGAACTTCGGCACATACTGGATGACATAATACGCCAGAGGTTTGGCGAAGAATCTTATGTACACATCTACCGGGAATTCGATCGGCTGAAGAAGTTGACTGCTTGTGATCTATTCAATGATAAAGATAGTGGGAAGTTTGTGATGTTGATGGAAAAATATTCTTGTCAATCAAACATCAAACTCTCTGCAGTGGATTTTGTGATCTTGTTTAATAGTGACTGGTGTCCATTTAGTGACATAAAGTGTTTGCGAAAGATGTCCATTCAATCTACCGGTGGAAAATTGAAAGTACTTCGCTTATATACGTCAAACAGTTTGGAAGAAAAGGCTTTAGCTTTGGCGAAGGAGGGAAGGGCTCTGGAGAGCAACATGCGGCCTTCCATAGCCATTAGTCACATGCTACTTCTTTGGGGTGCTACTAGTCTGTTCAGCAAACTGGATGAATTCCATGGCCATTGCTCTTCGATTGCCAATTTGAATTGTTTGACAGAGGACAAGGTGGTCCCTAAGGTGCTTGATGAGCTGCTCATGGTGGTTTCTAGTCAAGATGGTAGCGAATGTAGTTTCTCTCTTATTTCAAAAGTTTCAGAGGGCTATAATGATTATCATGGCGCTGTGTCTGTACAAGGTGAACAAGATGAACCAGCTAGGGATAATGATATACCACCGTGGGCAATTTGGAGTAGTCTGCTTGAAGGTAGAAATCCAGGGTGGAGACTCCTGCCAAGATCTTCTCAGAAGATAAGAAGAAGAAGTGAAAAACCAACCAGCTTGTTTCACTTTGCTGATCGTGAAGTCGAGAAAGAGCTAGTAAAAAACAAGATAACTCGACCATCCCGAGAAAAATCACCGTGCCGGAACAAAATCTCCCGAAAAATACCGAGAACGGCTACTAAGACGAAGGCTGTCAAATTAACTGGTATGTGTACAGACCTCTATCGTTATTAAATGTTAACTTCTGTATGGGCCTTCAAGGGTAGTGACAAGGTTGAACTAGTGTCTACCTTAGTCTGCGATATGTTTTCTTATGGTACTCAGTTAATGTCTTCCTTAATCCATGGTATGCCTTCTCACAATACTCTGCTTTTTGTAGATCATCCAAAGTTAGCTGGTGCTGGAAATGAACTGTCACCGTGCACTGGCTACAATGGGGCACGTGATGTTGAAGAAACTTGTATGCGAAGGATGAGGGAGTTGCTTCTGAAGCAGAAAAAGGAAATTCGTGAATTTTACCAGTCTAAGAAGGAAGACAGAGCCAAATTGGAGGAAGAGCACCAATTGGAGCTGGATCTTATTAATCAGGGGTGTAGAGAAGCTGGAGCCAAACAAGATGAGCTTGACAGATTGCATCACATCTACAAAAAAAAACTTGACGAACACAAGGCTCAGATGCACGTTAAAAGGAAGGAGCTGGAAGGGGCCCAGCGGGCTTCGAGGATAAAGGAAAAGCAGGTGAAAGATAATCTGATTGCTTTGTCAAAGACGAAAACTCTTGAGAGACCAATCTCATCTGTATTGTCAAAGAGCATACATTTGGAAGCTATTGAACGAGGGACCAGAGATGAATCTGTACAACATCAAGATCCTGGAACTCCTGAATGTTTGATTGAAGATACTGAGGTTTTGTCTGTGGAGTCTGATGGCGAAAGTGATGATGATGCTGTTTCAATGCCTAGAGCAGCAGTACCAGATACTATAGATAACAATGACTCACCTCGTCTTCCTTCAAATACAGCTTCGTTCTCTGAAAACATTGTTGAGAAAACAGCTCAGGACATGCAGCCTGGACCAAACAGAGAAAATGAGGGTGATAGCTCCACAAATATTGAACCTTGTACAGAAACTTTGGTGAGAATTACAGTGGAGAATCAGTGTCATAAAGATATTGGTGACTCCAACATTAATCCTGAGTGTCCAGTCAGTGGACCTCTGGAGTCTGATGGTGAAAATGACGTAGTGATAACGTCTAATGGAGAAGCGATGAAGCATGGACCCAATTCCTGCACTTCAAACGAGCCTCAGCTATGTGCATTATCCGGGCAGAACCATTTGGAACAAGTGACCAATTTGGAAAACAGTGGCTCTGATGATAGGGATCGTACCATGGATATTTCTGGTAGGCCATCAAATGGAGAGACCATCTACTGTGGTAATGAAGAGTTGGATAATCCTGCTACTGTCAATGGGCCACAAGATGCACAAGAACAGGTGGCGGAAGAAGTGCCCTCCTCCATACTCACTAGCAGCACCCAAGTCGTGCAACAGTCCCAAATTGGCACGACTTTGGACACTTCACTACAAATAGAACAGGTACTATCAACTCACTATGTGGTTTTGAAGGGTTGGGCTTTTTAGTTTTTGCGAATTTATTGTCGGTTTTGTGCAACTCTCCAGCGTTGAGGATCTGGGTTCTCATGTTTCTTTGTGATATCTATGCCATCAATCCTTCCGATTACCCATTCCTCCCCCTATGATAAAGTGTGGACTGAATCCTTGTGGTGATAGAGAGTCGAACATTGTATGTTGTGCCATTCCCCCGTTTTAGGGTTACTGCCTGTGTTTAAATTCTTCATCAGTACATACACCATTAATGCCTATGGAATGTACTTCACAACTTCGGCCTTTCGTGTGTTATACTAGATTTGTCCTTGAGCAACCGAATAGTTGGCAAATCTTTAGAAAATGGATACCTGGAGAACAATTCTAAGGAAGCTAAGTTGATTTCCTTCACTGGTGTTTCACTTCTCTGGACCTTGATTTGCGGTCTCTTCCATTCATTACAAAGATAGCTGATTTAGGCTGTGTGCTGCACTGGTGTGCCATCCCGTCCCGTCCTCTAGGACTAATTGAAATATTTAAGAATTAAGAGACAAGAAATGAGAAAAAAAAATACTGTGGAGGTTTGGCAGGTCGGGGGAAAGTGTAGATATTGATTGCTGCTAATTGTAGGTTTACAACACGCATTTCTATAAGTTTGATAAATACTCCATGATTTTTTGTGAAGCTTGTATTATGTCAGTAGAAAGTGTCAACTGATGAGTCACTTTCCGCTTCTAGTTATAGAGTCGGACATTTGTTCTGAGACTTCTGACCTGCTTGTCTTAAACATCATTCGAGTTCAATCTATTGGGTATTTATGCCTTTTCGTAGTAAGTTTATATCTAGCAAGCATCATAATAACATGGCTTTAATTTGTCAGGAAGTATACAAAAAATTGCTACAGACCATTTGATCATTTTTGCTAAGATATGTTACACTTGAAAATTCCGATTAATATATTACTTCATTTTCCAACCATCACCTTCTCGTCTTTTGTTTTCATATGAAAATTATTGATAGTTAATTTTCACAGTTTTACCAAAGTCTTATGGCAAGACGATTTTATAGGATTTGCATATGATGAATTGATTGGGAATAAAAAGTAACTTGAGTGGTACTTCGTTGGTTGAGAATTTAAGTGCATGCCAGTGGTTCCCATCTTCAGTTTCACTCATCTTTGCTCGTTTGATTTCTGTTGTGCAGCCACTGCCAGTTGTTTCTGCATGCCCTCCCAGTACCGAGGTTCTACAGGATGTTGAAGCTGCAGCAGTATCTAGCTTTCAGATACCCGAAAATGGTTCTTGTCAGCAAGATCATAATCAATTTCCATCGACTAGCTCAGCTACCTTGCCTTCGTTGGGGCTGTCCCCGCCGTCACTTGTGGGACGTGACCAAACACAAATTTTACTAGCTGGCTACCCAACCAATATGCAGTCACCCATTAGCTATTTTCAGGACACCTCATCCGTAAGATCTAATATGGTTTCGTCTTATGGCGTTGATCCACTGCTGAGAGAGATAATGAGACTGAAAAAGGAGGAGGAGGGTGCAATAAAGGCTCATGAGGAAAAGGTGTTGCTCTTATAACTTGCAAGTCAATGTCGAACAGCGCTATTTCTTTGTACTTCAATCGTATACCCTTCCATACCATTTTTCTTTTCTAGCTGTAACTCCCTAACATATCCGAATTTTGAACAGACGTTGCACATCAAGTTTGCTTGCGAAAAAGAAATGGATGAGGTGCGTAAGAAGTACGACTTGTTGTGTCAAGAAGCTGATACTGTATTGCTGCAGAAGAAAGTGGCGCTTGAATCTGTTTGCACAAAATTACGCGCCAACAAGTTATTGGCGGACACATTGAAGTTCTACCATCAGAGGCCACTGTCTCCTCTTATCTCACAAGGTGTGCAAAGCAGCAAGTTTTTCCTTCTGTCTCTAGCTTTTCCGTTTTTGAAATGCATGAAGTGCTCCAACTTTCAACCACTGCTAAGTTTTGTCTTTGAAATGCATGGTAGATAGATCAGCTGTTTGTTAACTTGTTTGACCAAAATATCAAGGAAAAAAATTTCACTGTGAAGAGCCGCTAGTGTCTTAAAACTTGCTGGCCAGTCAGCTCATATGTTCCTTAGTGTTACCCTTGGCTTTTTTTTTGGGGGGGGGGGGGAGTCATTACTCATTAGTTTTGTTGGCTTGCTTTGCAACTCACTTCCAAGTTTTTCTTCCTTGATTCTGTATTTCCTCGCAAGTTCTGGTCCATAACCATATCCCAAAATGTACTTTCCTTCAAATATGTTTCCTGTTTATATTTTCCATGCGTTTGCCGACGATTGTGTCTTTGGCTCATTGCCCAATCATTCAGCAGACGGAAATTGAAATATCTGGTTGTGTCTTGCAGAAGCCATATTGAACGCCATCTCTGAGCTCCCTCCGTTGCAACAAAGTAACATACCTACGCAAAGGACAGCAGCAACAAGTGTGGCACCCACCGCTTCACAAGTGCAGGTGGTTCACCAGTTATCTGATCTCATGTCTTTTGATCCCGTTAGATTGAACTCGGCTTCACCTCCATCATACGCAACAGTAAATCCTTTGACATCCTACCCACCACGGGCTCCTCCTCCCCACCTTCTCCGCCCGTATGGACTGCCGACCATACCTATGCCCATGACAGGTATTGCCTCAGCAACTGAAAGGCCAAGTTTAACTTCCCCTGCATGGCATGGATCAGCGCTTGGTGGTACTATGCATCGACAATTTGTACGTCGGCCTCACTCTGATGGTACTCCATACAACCCTGTTGTTCTCTAGGGTTTCTGATCTGATATTGCGGAGAGAGTTTTTAGACTGTACAGTAGTTACAGTGTAGCCGAGTTCAAGGGGGATAACCTCATTTAGCAGAAGGTTTTGGTTCCTATGAGGTCTTAATATGCGCTGTCGCTTCAGGTTGAAGCTGTAGATTTTGTACATCCCGTGCAACGCCCTTGTTGATAGTTGCGCTTATCAACCTTTTGTATAGCTTGGTATTATAGTAACAGGTAGTGAAGATATCTGGCGGAAGACTTCAGAGTCAGACAGACTAACACATGCTTTCGTCACGCGACAGCCAATTTTGTAACTGAGGTAGTATACTCCCTGACATTTGTGATGCTACTGTAATCTCTCATTATTCAACTTATTATAATACAAATTCAGGAATTCATGTCTCAGTTTATTATGAACAACCACTACTTCGACTACTAGGAGTGTTTCTCTTACATAGTCACATATGATATTTATAAATTCATGGGAACAACCTCTACTCAACATTATAGTTAGCTCAACAACAACCTAACCTAACCTCTGTCGAACGACAAATGATGTTTTCATTCCAAGTCGGCATTATAGTTAGCTCAACAGCAACCTAACCTCTGTCGAACAGACAATGTTTTCTTCCAGGATTTTGAAGTCAGTTGGCAGCAACAAGTCCGGCCGATAGGGTGACACTCTTCACATATCGGTTAAGGATGGTGTCTCCCATGGTGGATTTGGAGTGTACACATAGTCTTTGCAGGTTTCCAAGACAGCATCAGCAAATTCATCCTCCTTCATTCCTTCCACACACATTCCTGTGAGTGACATTCCGTGTTTCATGCCATAACCATCACCAACCATGCCACAGTGCTCAGTGAAGATTTTTGACTGGAAATAAACAGGAGCAGTCAGCAACTCAGCATAGACTTAAAAAGGTAAGACAGTAAAACAATAGGAGGCAAAACACAAGTCATTTGAGTATTATATAACTAATCCATCCAAATAACTCAATAATAATGAAGCAAAGAGAAAAGGGTAAGCTAGATGTGTATGTACCACTCGATAAAAGCACTGACGAACAGTTTTAGACGCGCCGACAAGCATATCAATAGGAGGATCCATCAACCAGGCTCCCTTTTGGTCACCAAAGAGAATTTTTGCGATTTTGTAGACGCTTTCATCTGAATGCATCCTATGATTAAGTTCTTGAGCTAAGTTCCTCCAAGCTGCAACCTCTTTTTCAGGATCCTTGGCCTTGCATACCTAGAGATATTAGGGCATGTCAGTAAGATGCTACTGATATAACGAAACCACACACAGACTCATTATTAGTTAGTAGTTACAAACCTCATTCCAATAGAAGAAGAGGTCATGAGAAGAATCGACAACACCAGGAACTCGTTCAAGCATGTAATCCAGGACAGGTTTCACAACTTGCTTGTAATCAACGTATGGATAGCTTTCGTTGTAACGGTCTATCTCCATGTACGGATAGAGAAGTTCAGGGCGGTGACAAGTATCTTTAGTTGCTTCAGAGGGTTTCGCTTGCCAACCAAGTGATAAGATAACAACCATGACAAGCAGAAGCCCGATTCCTGACCTGTAACAAGCATGTTATGACTTATGAGTACCATCACGAAAACCTAACATATTTTTTTTTGTTACAAAGGAGCAACTGATGCTACGGGGGGTAGGGATATGAGGATTTGAACTCCGGACATCCCTGAGGCAGGTTGGATTCCTAAGTAATCCTAACCACGAAAACATAACATTGCAGATGCTATAAACCATACACAACACCCCGATAACACGGAAACTAAGGTAAGATCCCTTTCAACAACGAACTGTCATTACGACCAGCATATAACTTAAATTCAAACCAAACGTAAAGAACCTAGAAAACGGAACTGAGTAGTAATTAACTGCTTCAAACGTGATCGTGACGACTTCATAAAACAGAAGCAAGAAAAAAGATTAATCAAAACACTTACAACTTCATATTGTCGAATTATCGCGATTGAACTACTCCAGAAATTGAATTCCAAACCCAGGAAATCTACGTGAGGAAAACAAAAAAAAAGGGGTTAATTTTTTACGTAAATTAGTAACAACTACAAATTGACTTGAATATTAAACACAACAATTGCAAAATCAAAGAAACTACTCCGTATGAGATAAGGCGTACCGCAGAAATAAGAAAGAGGTAAATTTCCGGAGTTAGTCGCCTGAAAAGGGTGCCTTCTACTTTTGCAGATAAAACAAGAATATTTGGTCATTCATTAGGACTATCATGTTACGTTGGATTGTGGCATCCAAAAACAGGCTGACAGGATTAAAAGACAAGAACTTACGTAATCCGATTTCGTTCCCATGACCAGAATAAAACAAGAATATTCGGTCATTCGGACCACTCTGTACCAATTTTCCACTTCCACCTGTAATCTTTCTCTTGTTCCCCATCAGAACAGCTATCAGGTTTTGTTTTGTAGCATTTTCTCCAACATAGTCCTGCAAAACATGAGTTAACAAGAGAAGATTTAACTTTTGGCTGTGGTAACTTGACCTTCTAAGTTTGCAATAATATGCAATTCATAACTTCTGCGGACAATTGTAACCAAAATTTGATTTGAATATCATGTTATGCATACTCCTACTCCCTGCGTTCCTTTTAACTATTACCTTCTCGTTTGGAAAATGTATTTTCTTTAGAAGCTCCTAGTTTTAGAGATTGGCAATTGGGTCCATAAGATCAAATGGAGGGATCAAAGTAATTGCAAACTTGGCTGTGTAGCAATGGATTTAACTTGAGTGCTTTACAGACTGAAGACTGCCATCTTAACAAAAATCACAAACACAAAAAGTAAAAATTTGGAATTTATGAGAACAACTTAATAAGCAAGCAAAGAACTATGCTACTTAATTTAACAAAAATTGTCACCTACAGTAACTTGCATAACAGATTTGGGAAGAGAACAGGTCACCCAAGATGTATGGAAGTGCTCATTTCCCTATCCCAATATTTATCTCATCGATTGTGCATGTACTTAGTAGGATGATTGGTGAGTATAGCGATACTAGTGAGGTGAAAGTTATCCCTAGCTCATCTTGGATTTTCTGATTTTCTGATTACGATTATACAACGTAAATGGAGAAACTTATAGTTTACAAAAAGTTCTATCCTCTACTCTTAAATCTTTCTTTTAATTACTTGATTAAAAAGATAGTTTAAATACGACAAGCAACTAACCTTGGGTACACCAGTATAGTAATCTTGGCCTTTAGTATTGTTGATCAAAGTTCCGAACCTGGGGTTATTACCATGAACAGCAACACCATCCATCATGAATACAATGATGTTGGAATCATCGTAACCATTGGCCCGTAGCAGGTGGTATGCATGGCAAATATCTGCCTACAAAACAATTTAACACGATACTTTACATTAAACACAGCTACACCACAATACCTCAGGCATCTCTCATCTTATCTTACAAAAATGCACCTTCACACTAGACACAATATAAGCAGTAATAACAGCAAACAACATAATCTATTTGATGTTTACATAAATCTCTGAAGGGTTTCATCTCTTGGGGAGGGCTCTCTCTTCTAGAATCTCATGGGGTTAACGTAGAGGTGTTTCTACTCTTAAGTTCAAGGACCTTCATCTCCAATTAATAATACAGATGACAAACGAAGGTCCTTGAAGAACAACCGTGGCAGGACAGACTCATCAGTCTTCAAAGCAAAGCATTTTGGACAATTGCGATACAAAAACAAAGGCAATAGAGCATTGAAGTGAAGGGGGGTGGAGGAAATGTAAACTATCAAATAAAGACAAGCAGATACAAGAGATGGAGATTCATGACAGTAATAGTGCTAAGGTGAGTTTGCAGCAATTGGATGACCAACTAACAGTAGCAGTGGTGGGCACAACCTGTCCCGCGAAGACAGATAAAAGTATTCAGTTCGAAATGACAGCAAACCCCTCCCTGTCAGATCCCCGTACTGACTCTCACAGAAAGTAAACAAAACAACACAATGCAGCAGTAATATGCCTGAAAGAATATTACGTTCATATAACAGCATATATAACTGGTGCCTATAGAATACAAAGCCCCAACTGCCAGCCACCAAGATGGCCCATTTCTCCCCTTCTGCATCCACTGATTCACGGACAAATCTTTGAAATTAATAGTCAATCAATTTGTTACCTCGTCAACAATAATCCATTATGACCATCAAATGTAATTACTCTATACCACAAGCAGTAAGATTGACGTTGGAATTACTGTCCACTCGACAGTTGATTTAAGCAACTACGGTATTCTTATTCAACCACGTTAAGCACATAACAATAACGATAATGATGTTCCCTATCAAGAGAATACAGCCAGATATCCAGCCTAATTCATTAGCTCATGAGCCCCAATTCAATTGCAACTTGACTTAACAAAAATGCAACAACAGTTTTTCTGATCAAATTTAACTTACATAAATGGCAAATTTCTTTGGACTATTCGAGTTGTAGAGAAGCGATCACACCAACACATATGTTGAACTCTTCAAATTATGCAATTGAAGATAAAACTGAAGAGAATTAAACATAGTTCTCGGTAAAAATACACATGTAAATTAACTTCAATTTGCTGCAAACTCACTCAGAACTTAATAGTCTTGATTACTTGATTTGCATACAAAAATTAACGAACTTGTTATTAAGGAAAGAAATAGTTTACCAATTTCTGAATTTCGGTGATATGGAACAAAGAAACCTGTCAACAGAATGACGATTAGGAAGATAGTCATCACACAAATCCACTTCTTCATTTTCTTGGTAGCCATTTCCTTTGCCCTGCGCTCCTTCCTCAACTTTGAAGCCATTTCCTCTTCACCAATATAATTTAGCATATATAAATACACCCAAATCAATCTATATAGATCACATCAAGACTTTGCCCAATTATGATCATATTACTACAAATTAAATTCAACAACACCATTGATACCATAATCAAGCATCCTAACATCATTTAAAACCTCCAACACAACCTTTAAATTAAACATCACATACAAACCTCGTAACAAAACTTTAAACACATACCATCATTAATACCCTAACCAGCATGAAGCATCAAACATCATACAAGCTACATGACCCGACGTTAAACCTCGTAAACAACCTTTACGGACCATTATCCTAACATCTTTTCAGCTACAAACAAACAAAGAAAACCTCATTTCTCTCCCTCTTTCACATTTCTTTAAAGCGTAACTTTGTACGTCATAGTGTTAGGGGTATAGAGTCTAACTATAAAGTGTTCCAAGAGTGTCCATGGGAGACTCATTGTTGAGTGTCGGACACATTTCCGAACACTCCGACGAAGAATTGTACCCGGTGTTGGCAAACGGATACATACGCCTAAAGAGAGTGACCATGCTTCCAAGAACCCATGCAAAATCATGCAACATCAAGTGCGAATTAAAACCCCCAAATTGATCAGTAAACCCTCAATTACAATTACCCAGATAATACAGCTGACATCTAAACATAAAGAACCACATATAAACCAATAATAATTCATAAAACATCACCAATTTTCCACAAATTCCACGTAAAATCATCAATTATACGATAATTAGGGTTTTAAATTAAAGCAAAATAAGAATAATAATTTGAGAGAAGGTTTATACCAAAATTGCTAGCGCTTATCAGTGGAAACGTGAGGAACAATTTGATGGTGACACCGCCGGAGAAGGGCGACGATCGGCGGCGAAAATGGGTCGGGGTCGAACGTGCGCGAGGGGAAAGAGAGAGAGAGCGGCGACGACTAGAGCTGTCAGCGGTGGAGGCGAACCCGGAGGCGCACCGCTGCCGGCGTTGAGGATGAGAGAGAGTGTGTTTGTGAGAGGAGGAGGTGAGACGTGAAAGAGAAGGGACTGTGACTCCGTTGATCAAGGTTGGTTTAGTGGCTAGAGACTAAACCTATCTAAAGGGGATACGGTCTTTAACAGCAAACACCGTACTAGTTTGCGTGTTCGGACGCGCTCAAGCTGCCTTTTGGTATACGTTTATTTTTGTTCGATAAAAAACCCGCACATGTAAACATAAACATAAACTTTAATAGAAATTGTGTAAATGTAAATTATCACCAAAGTTTAATAATAACTTTGAAGGATTTTCTTTGGCATTATTTTGATGATTAGATGTATTTTTCTTATCTTAGCATATTTTAATACCTAACGTCACATAAAAAAGAGTCGTATTCGAGTTCTAACATACCTAACGACGTTAGTAAAATGGACATGTTGTGCATAAAACTGAAACCTTAGGAGTACCACAAGAATCATCCGTTTATTTATTGATTGCATTTTACAAAAACGAGAACACTATCAAATAGGGAGAATTAAAAATAACAATAATCAGACTTGAAAACAATATAATTTTTTTTAGGATTTTGCTATAATCAGCCCTTAGGGCTAACTATAAGTATTTATTAATGCAAAGATTCTTATAATTTTCAACAAACAAATAAATGCTACGGTAAACTATACGGATAACAATTGAAAAAAAATAAAATAATTAAAACACCAACCATGTCGTTCTCTCTCTCCTCAGCCCCAAAAGTCGTATCTCAATTACCATCTCAAACACCACCCAACAACACTCAATACCAGCCACCATCGCCAGGCTCACCCGAAAACTAACCGGAAAAAGGGTTTAGGGCCCCCACTTTCCGGCGTCCGCGGTTCCGGCCACTTTAGGATAGCAGTCTCTAATTGGGGTTCACCACACCCCAACTAGGGTGTCTTTTTGTTTCGTCGGCGTTCGTCGTAGGCTCGAATAGGCAGTGGTCAATCTGGGGTTGTGGCGGCGGTGGTAAAAATGGGTTTTGGCATTATGGAGCCATGGCTGCTTGCATTGCTTGGGTAGTTGGGTGGTCCGATGAGTTGTAGTTTTCTTGTTTTTTGTTTTTTTTTTTTTAATTGGAAGGGAAATGAGAGATAGTTTAGTCAGAGTAGTTGGTGAAATATTATTAATTATGAGATACTACATAATTCTATTTGAAATCACATACAGTCTATCAATATTAATTACTTATACTTAGCCCTAAGCATAACCCTTTTTTTTAATGTGCTTTCTAACTAAGATGCGACTTGGCATGGAAATGACTTTTACTAAACGCCGTGAACGTAGTCATTGCTTAAAACACAACATTTAATAATCGTAATTAATTAACAAAAATTAACTCCTTAACCAAACCCTAATCCATAGTGATGACATGCAACATCAACACAACCCACGGCATTAACGTTTTTATTATATTTGGTCAGCAACGGCGTTAAAGTTAGGGCCACCATGTGTGATTGTGTGATGTGCCTATGCACGCAAACTTGCAAGATAAAGGGGAACGCAATGGCACCACATTCAAACACCGTGAGAATTTGCCGTTACTTATATCATATCCAGAGATGAAACTTTCTCAACACCTTTGAATTTACAACCCATCAGAATATATCTCTTACACGGATAAATTCATGGGAACAACCTCTGTTGAACATAGTAGTCAGCTGAACAGCCATGTAAAGCCCGGCCAACCCATAAACGATATTGTCATTCACATCATATACTTCCAGATGTTTAATTGGCAGCAACAAACTCCGACAAGAGCGACAATCTACATACTTTTTACTGACGGTGCCTCACACGGTGAGTTTGGAGCATAGACATAGTCTTTGCAGGTTTGCGAAACTGCATCAGCAAATTCCTGCTCCTTCACACCTACCGCACACATAGCTAAGATTATAGTTCCGTGTTTTAAGCCGTAACCATCACCAACCCCACCACAGTGCTGGGCGAAGATTTCTCCCTGAAATAATCAAGTACAACAAGGTCAGCATGGACTTGAAAGGCAAGAAAGTAGTGATCTGTTGAAACAAATTGGACAAAAAAAAAAAAAAAAAAAAAAAAAAACGCATAGTAGGCTAAACATCAAATCAAACACACCCAGTCACCCACCAAGCTCTTGACTGAAATTTGGTTCAACATCTCATCTAGACCAGCGGACAGCGGACCAATAGAGCCTCTGATGTTCTTCATATCTTATGAAGAATGAGTGAACGTGGACGATTAAGGGAGGCTTGTACCATGGGGCTAGATTGTATACTATCTACTTGCTTTGTCCCCAAAAAAAAAAAAATACTAACAATTGAACTGATGAAAGACATTTTTAATTCAAGCCTTGTAAGAACGAGCATTGAGTCAGTACTAGAAAGTGAACTAACCAGCTCAACGGAGGACACAAAAGCTTTTGCCACTTTACACAAAATATAAAATATCTCTCAAATGAAAACTGCAACTCGGTTTAGACCTGACAATTCCAATTTTAAAAGCAAAAGCCAGAAGGAATTTCCCTGAAGGCTTTCTAATAGAAAACGCATCATGCACCCACATACTAATTGCTTTAGACACCCGAGCACAACATCCATGAAATACCGCAGCCAACAAATTTAAAGGACACATACCATGCCAGGGAGACTGAGCCCCAGGTGTCTTTTAGGTCAGGCGACACCCCCCCCCCCCCCCCGGCCGGCGAATATTAACCTATATAGAGTACTAAATTTCATAAAAGTGTATTAGCCTATTGGTTTGCTTGTGTTAAAGAAGACAAGTAATCATGGAGCAAAGACAAAAGAGTAAGCATGATCTTTACCAGTTGAACAAGGCAATCATCAGCAGAATCTGAAGTAATGGAGACCAAGGAATTAGGAGGATTCATCAACGAGGCTCCCTTTTCATCACCAAAGAGAATTTTTGCAATTTTGTAGATGCTTTCATCAGTATGCATCCTATGATTAAGCTCATAAGCTAAGTTCCTCCAAGCTGCATCCTCTTTCTCAGGATCATTAGCCTTGCACACCTGGAGATTAAAGGGTATGTCAGTGAGATGCTGCTGAATTGCTGATACAGCGCAATATAAACAGTTAATAAATCCATGAAAAGAACCCTTATTCGCTACAAACCTCAGCCCAATAATAGAAAAGTTCATGAGAAGATTCGACAACCCCATGAACTCGTTCAAGCATGTAATCCAGGACAGGGTTCACAACTGCCTTGTAATCAACGTACGGATAGCTTTTGTTGTAACGGTCTATCTCCAGGTACGGATAGAGAAGATCAGGGCGGTGACAAGCATCTTCAGTTGCCTCAGAGGGTTTCACCTGCCAACCACATGACAAGCAGAAGTCCGACTCTTGACCTGTAACAAGCATGTGAAAGCAGTTTCTCATTAGATACACAGCAGCCACAAAATTAACACCATTACGAAAACCTAACATTTCAAATACTATAAACAATACACAGGAATCCCGATAACAATTGGTCATTACGAATAGACAGCAACCACAGCACTCAGAGCAGCTAAAAAAAGAATACCACCATGAAGACTTAACATATCAATTAACGAAACACAGGCCTCCTGATAACAAGTAACTGCACTTGTTCTAAAAGATAACACTGTCGAAATTAAGGTAAGATCCTCCCGACATGGAAAAAAACGAACCGTCATATCAAACGACCAACACATGGTTTTACAACAAGGGACACAATTTGAAGGTAACAAGGTAAAACCGCTGAGAGCCAACTTAAGCAATAACAAGGTACACAGAAATCGTTGAAATCGCGAAATTAAACAGAAACGACTACCGTATATCGAATTTGAAGGTAACAAGGTAAAACTGCTGAGAGCCAACTTAAGCAATAACAAGGTACACAGAAATCGCGAAATTAAACAGAAACGACTACCGTATATCGAAAGCATTAGTGGAAGCATTGGGAACGATATACTAGCGTGATAAAGAAGATTGATTCTACGAAGAATACTAAGCGAATGCCTAAATCGAAAGCAAGTTATACATGTAATATAACACAGAATCAGTCACCTCAACAAAACGAAATTACGGGATCAAATTAATACTTTACGTGCAATTTAAACCTAACATAAAAACCCTAAAAAATACAATTTGGTACGAGAAATAAGAACAAACACTTACAGATTCATAATTGGCAATCGAATTGGCTCCGCAAATTTAAGTTCCACTCAGATAATCTACAAAAAAGAAAAAATTGAGCAAACCCTAGAAACTGGGTGACATTGTTGAAATTGAATTGGGAATTAAACATGATAATTGCAAAGTTAAAAGGATGAAAATAGGCATACCGATGAGAATTACGGTCGCAGAAACAACAATTTCCGGAGTTCGTCGACTAGAAAAGTGTGCTTTGCATGCCCAAATATATAATCGGGTTTGCCTTTTTACTTTCGGTTTCGTAATTGAGAGGCGTAAATAAGGCAGGTCGGCAAATACTTATCCTAATCAAGGTAGGTTAAATTTAATTCCTTGTGAGGTGTGGCTTGTGGCCGTGTGGGTGAGCAAAATCGAGTACCCGACTCGTTCCGATCTAAAAAATAGGGTACTCGGTTTTAAACTTGCAAAATTTCTTGACCCATATGGCCGTACGTACCTAACCCAATTTTATCGGTTTTAGAGTACCTAAAGGCCTAAATACTGGGTACCCGATCCGTATTTCTTAATTTGTACTCCAATATTCAAGGTTTGACATTATTGGTTTAAATACAGGGTACCTGACCTGGTTATTTCCCGGACTTTCGGGTTTTTTTTTTTTTTTTTTTTTTTTTTTTAAGCGAGTAATGGATCAGATACAGGTCGCGTTTTTTTCTTTTTTGCTCACCCCTACTTAGTTATCATCATAATTGCCGAGGACTGACGACAATGACACTAGTAACATTATTAATGGTTGGACAAAAACTTAATCCTGATTAATCTACTTTATTGTAAGCTCAATTATGCTATGTATGAGAACATGAAATTGGAATTCAATCGGATAAATGTAAAATTAATACTAATCAAATTTTGACCATACAACTAAAAAACAAATACTAGGAGTCTATATGTAGACAAATTAAAAAATGTCTATGGTTAGTTTGTAGTAAAATTAATCAAATGTGCAGTAAAATTTGTTGCATAATTTTGTAAATGTTGGATTATCATCCAAAATAACAAAGCAGATTTATCTTTGGTAAAGTTTTTGGTTTTCTGAAAACCAATTTGATGCATGTCCACTTTATTAGTAAGTTATGCAACTAAAGGTTATTACATAAATAGAAATGACGGTAATACCGAACGATAATTATTCGATTTTACTTGATCTAGAGAAATAACCAACTTATATTAAAAAAATGTTTCCTGTTTTGCGTAAAATAAGGCCTTTTGTAACGTTTTTCTTAACCTCAATAGCACAATTAATATCTGGTTAAAAGAAAGTCAAGTTTTCGACCATCGACCACCGGATAGCGTGGTCGGTGATTCTTCCCATTCTCCTCTGTTCCTCTGATCCTTTCCCCTTATTTCTTGAAATTAAGGACGAAAATACTTAATGCGGAAGTTTGGTTAATCCAATGCAACTTCAAATTCACCTTACACCATGGCCCATGCACCAAAGTGAAAGGCAACCCAAAACGATCAGACTATTTCTCAACTCCATGAAATCTACACACTACCATTTCTTTCAAATCTCACAAAATTCATTTTCAACATCTCTTCTTATCCGACTCCGGGTCGGATCACAGGTTTCTACTTGCTACACGAATCAACGCTAGAACTATAAAAACTAACGCCCAAATGAAAGAATGACGACGCCTGTGGCTGACCCACTGGCACGCGCTTCAAGTGAACTCCTACCTTATTCCGATACTCCCTCCATACTTTTGGATTGTCAACGCTTAGTTTGAATATATGTAAGAACAACGCAAATAACGTTAACAATCCAAAGGAACGACTGAACAAGGGATAACACAAGACACGGTTCCAACAAAGCCATAAAAATGCCAAAACACAATGCTCATCTTCATACTCCGTAATCCGTATTAATCATCTCCATGTAAGCTTGACAATCGTTTTCAAAAGGATACCACGCACAGCAGTTAAAGCAGCTCATCTCAACATATCCTTACAAAATTATGTCAAAAGATAATGGCATCTTACCTTCAGCTACTACTGTTTATGCGTCTTCGTATCCTTTTTGTGTAATGACTAAAGGACCTGTATTGTCTTACTATATACGTTGTCTTCAAACCCTCAAGCTATGTTCAATTGTATCCGGCAGAATAATTTCACGTCTCAACTCTTGAAGATGTATTTCTTCTTGAAGCTACATAAGGAAACGACTTTACTTCGGCAAAGAGGGGTATGTATCACAAAATCTTGAATCCGAAAGTTTTAGTGCACGCTCTGACGTGCACCACAGACCTTGGCAAGTTCACACGTTCAATCACAAGGATCTATTGGATTGTGCTCATAAGTCCTGCTTTCTTCCAGATATTTCCTACAGAGTGTCACTCTTGGTGAAAGATGGTATGTCCCAGGGTGAATTTGGAGCGTAGACATAGTCTTTGCAGGTTTGAGAGACTGCATCAGCAAATTCCTGCTCCTTCACTCCTGCCACACACATTGCTAAGACTGTAGTTACGTGTTTTAGGCCGTAACCATCAGCAGCCCCACCACAGTGCTGCACGAAGATTTCTCCCTGAATTAATCAAGTACAAAAAGAAGTCAGCATTGGCTTGAAAGGCAAGAAAGTAGTAATCTGTGAAAACAAGTACAACAACAACAACAATCAAGCCTTCTTCCCAAAATGATTTGGGGTTGCCTAACATGAATCGTCATCTGCAACTGTATACCAAACATCAAATCAAAGTATCAAACACACCCACCCAGATCTTGATTGAAAGTTAGTTCAATATTTCATCTAGACCAGCAGGGACAGCGGCCCGATAAAGCCTTCGATTTATGTTCATTGATGAAACAGTGATCACAATTTGCCAATGGCCACGGGGACTCTGTGGCAAGTGAATCTAGCACTGATAAAGACAAATATTTACTTCAAGCCGTATAACTAAAGATATGGGCTTTGAGTCAAAACTAGAAAATGAAGTAACAAGCTTAACGGAGGACACAAAAACTTTGCCACTTTACAAAGAATGTACAATTTATCTCGGATGAAAACTGCAACACTAGGTTTACACTTTACAATTCCAAATTTAAAGGCTTCCTAATATCAAACGCATCATGCACCCACATACTAATTGCATGAGACTACTGAGCACAATAATTCTTGAAACATTACACCCAACAAATTTAAAAAGGAAAGGATACACACCATGCCAGGGAGACTGAGCCAGAGGCATCTTTTAGGGCGGGCGAGCGCCCAGGGCCCTCAGGATATTAATCTATATAGAGAACTAATATTGCATAAAAGTGTATTTAGATTATTGGTTTGTTTGTGCCTTAGAAAGACAAGTTTGGTTGTGTCCTCGGTTCAATCTACTCAGGACACTTTTATGTTTTAAGGCCCCCTTCTCAAGACCGGCCCTAAAATTTCCAAGAGGGTCACTGAGCAAGTAAGTGGTATCACAGATAGGGAACAGATGTCTACTGGGTATGCTGATATATATTAGGTACATGGAATAGTAGAACAATTTCCATCCAATTGGCCAGTGACAGTAGCACACCTCCCATTTCATTAACATTTATTTCCTTAAGATGATTATGATATGCCATACCAAAAGGAGGACATTAACAGAATCACTGAGCCTACACATAGTAGCCCCCTAACGATATCGTGGTAGCCCATCCTAAAGTTTAGATTCTTGGCTCCTATATAAAGTGCAGTAGTAGGAAACTAAAAGTTATGCTAATCTATCTTTACATTTAGTCATTTGAGTAAATCACTAATCAATCCAAGTAACTCTATCATGAAGCAACGAGAAAAGGGTATTTTTAGATCTGTACCAGTCGATGTAAGCAACGATGAGCAGGACGTGACGCACTGGAAAACAAGGCATCAGGAGGATTCATCAACGAGGCTCCCACTTCATCACCAAAGAGAATTTTTTTGCAATTTTGTAGATGCTTTCACAGCATGCATTCTATGATTAAGCTCATAAGCTAAGTTCCTCCAAGCTGCATCCTCTTTCTCAGGATCTTTTGCCTTGCACACCTAGAGATTTAAGGGCATGTCAGTGAGATGCTGCTGATACAGCGCACTATAAACTTTTAATAAACTCATGAACAGAATCATTATTGGTTACAAACCTCCCTCCAATATAAGAAAATGTCATGAGAAGAATCGACAACACCAGAAACTCGTTCAAGCATGTAATCCATGACAGGATACACAACTTGCTTGTAATCAACGTATGGATAGCTTTTGTTGTAACGCTCTATCTCCAGGTACAGATAGAGAAGTTCAGGGCGGTGACAAGCATCTTCACTTGCTTCAGAGGGTTTCGTCTGCCAACCAAGTGACAAGATAACAACCATGACAAGCAGAATCCCGACTCTTGACCTGTAACAAGCATGTAAAAGCAGTTGCTCATTACGAAATATACAGCAGCCAGCCAGCCAGCCAGCCACAGCACTTAGAGCCACAACAAAATGAATGCCATCCCGAAAACATAACTATTGCTGATACTATAAAGCATACACAGCATCCCGATAACGGTAATTCCACTTGTTCCAAAAGAAACACCGCAAAAACTAGGGTAAGATACTTAGATACCTCACAACACCAAGGAATTGACCAAAATCAACAGTAACTTTTTTCCATTGATTTTTTTGTAAAGGTAACTATGAAATAATAAATGTTGAGCCATCTTATTGCCATAACAGTTGAAATCGCGAAACTAAAATACTCCCTCCGTTCTTTTTCAATTGTTTACGTCTGTTTTGAATTCCGCTCACATATTCAAACCAAATATAAAGAATTCAAAGAAACGGATGAATATGAGGATATGAATTCTACGTATACTAAGATACAGAATCAGTAACTTCATCAGTCACAGAATTTCGGGCGAAAACATCAATAATAATTAACACTTTCTAATTTTCTATTCTTAACGTCATATTCAAACCAAACGTGAAGAACCTAGAATACGGAACTGAATAATAAGCAACTGCTTCTTTCATACGTGACTTCATAAGAAAGAAGCAAGAAAAGATTAATCAAAACACTTACAGCTTCATATTGTATCGAATTATCGCAATTGAACTGCTCCAGAAATTAAATTCCAACCTCAGAAAATCTACGATTAAATTCAAGAAAAAAGGGTAAATTTTTCAGAGGGAAAAATTAAATTAGTAAAAGTTACAAATTGAATTGAAAATTAAACATATCAATTGCAAAATCAAAGTAGGAAATTAAGCATACCGATGAGCAAAATAAGCAGCAGCAGCAGCAGGATCAACGGAGAAAGTAGAATTTCCGGAGTAAATCGCTTGAAAAGGGTGTGTTCTACTCTCTGCGAGGGTTCTTATCAATCGGGAGGTAGCCGTTAGTGAGTTTGTGTGTTTGTTACGTTTTTCCAGTACCTGTCTTATTTACGTGAGATTTAACCCGAGGAAGTTGTTAGCCCACTTAAATAGCTTAATCCCCAATTGTTCGCGGATGAAACGTAGATATTAATACGAATCGATTATAACCACAAAAAAAAAAAACATACGAGTATTATTTATATCAATTATTCTATTTTATTTAGCAAATTTACTAATTTGTACGTAGCATAAAATAAAATGTTTCGATTTCTTTTCGGTAAAACACGGCCTAGCAACGAGTTTTTGTGAATGTACTATCAATATTCATCTCTCGGTTAGAAGAAAGTCAAGTTTCCGACCATTGACCACCGCCACTGGATAGCGTGATTCTTCCCATTTCCCAAATTTCCTTTACTTCTTGAAATTAAGCACAAAAATACCTAATGCGGAAGCTTGTTTAAGACTTAAGTCAATGCAAGTATGTAACTTCCAGTGCACCATGGTCCATGCGTGCACCAAATATAGTGAAAGGCAACCTAAAACGATCAAACTTTTTTCTCAACTCTATGAAATCTACTTGCGCACAGGCGTCCGGTAGACTACTCGGCTCGTGTGTGGGTAGACACGGCTCCTGATGATGTACTTGACGTTATAGCTACGGACTACATTGTCGGAGCTACTTGATTCATTAATATATTTCCTGTTTATTCAAAAAAAAAAAACTATGAAATCTACACAACATTCTTCATACTCAACAATCTCTTCTTCTATTTGTCAAAAAGAAGAAAAAAAATCTCTTCTTATTTTACTTTCGTTTTCAAAACTCGGACGGGGGGGGGGGTGTTGGATCATAGGTTTCGAATTTGCTCAAGGAATCAACGCTAATGACTAACGCCCAAATGAAAGAATGTCGATGCTAGTGGCCAACACTCGTGAACACGCTCTAAGCGAATCCCTACCTTACTTCAATACACACTCCGTTCTTTTGGATCGTGAACGCTTGATTATTTGAATAAGTAAATCAAACGTTAACAATCCAAAGGAACGAGAGTATACAAGATACAGTTTCAATGGAGCAATAAAGACACGGACAACTCACAACAATGACGAAACACGATGCTGATTTTCATATTAAACATCTCCATATATGCTGATTCTCAAAAAGGTACCATAGCAGTTAAAGCAGCTCATCTCAACATTTCCTTACAAATTCTGTCCTCAAAGATAATGGCATATTACCTTGTCAGCTACTACTCTTTAAGCATCTATGTATCTTTCTGTGTATGAATAATGGACCTGTATTTTCATTCTTACCATATACCTTGTCATCAAACCCTCAAGCTATGTTCTATTGTATCCGGCAACATAATTTCACGTCTCAACTCTTGAAGATGTATTTCTTCTTGAAGCTACATAAGGAAACGACTTTACTCGGGGCAAGGACGGGTATGTACAGCAAAATCTTGAATCTGAAAGCTTTAGTCTGCTCTCTGATCTGCACTATGGAACAGCCTTCAATTCCGCAAGTTCTCTCACCCGTTCAATTACAAGGTTTGGCAAAGATAGTGTGCCTTTCCTCAGAACTTGAACCTAAAAAGGAATTTACGAGTTGCAGTTACAATCCAGGTAAGCAATTCTCAAAAACTATAAGGTTTCACAAAAGCTCTTAAACTTCATACTCGTTTCCAAATCATGTACATATGCAAGTCGTACCACACACAGATCTTAGTGCTTGCATTAACTTGTAAAAAAGAATGTAAAAGGGAGCCACAAGACTTTGCGCGAGAGAATTCCTTACTCTGCAATGCTCAACATTGTCAATCTCTGTTATCCTAGATTAATCAAAACATTATATTTTACTTATTCCACTCCTATATGCAGAGGTTTGCAACACAAAGAACAGGAACAATACATTTCAGATGGTGACCAAAAGCTAGTCGAGAACTAGAAGGGAAAGTGAAACGTTACATGGAGTCATGGAGAGCTTCGCAGTGCATCTTAATAAGCTCCATTACTCACCCAGACTAACTTTAGCCAGCATGAACATTCCTTCCGCAATTTTAATGTGTTCATTTTACTTTTATGGTAAGACTTCTTTCTATTATGAAGCACCCAAAGAGAACATTTTCTTTTCAAGCAAAGGCAAAAGATTCACCTTACCTTTACCATCCTCCCTAATATCAATCTTTTCAAGTGAATCTTCCATTCCAAATGTGTATTAGAACCAGACTTGATGAATGGTAAAAGACGGATTGTGGTCTGTGATCCAAGAAATGACCCTAAAATCCTAAATAGCTTACTTAGTAGAACTAGATTTGTACAAAACTAGTAAGACACTATCAAACGGCATAATGAAAGTAGTGATTCACTATTGCCTACGTTTAGGAGAAAGAAAAAGAAATAGAGCACTGATTAAAGATTCAAAACAAGACACGCTAATGAACACAGAATACTAACATTTGGGAATGATGCAGAACATGCTTCAATATAAGCTCTTCAGGCACTCCTTTTCAGGAAATAGCAAGTAAAGTCAAATTACTTTAGAACCATGACTGGATTATGATTGTGTAATTGATATTAAGCGCTAAACAATTCATGCGACTTTATCAGTGAATATCAATCTACGCCAACAAATATGTTATTCAGGAATGAAATGTTCACAGGCATGAGGATTGGTTTGTCCCAAGATGCGGTTTATGTACAAGTGTGGTACACTCCAAAACTATTGACATCTATGTTATCAGAAACCGTCAGCAGTAAAGGATGCAACACTCAAAGGATTACGACATAACAGACCTTTGTTTTCCTTTTCTGACTTGGATTTCCAGAGTAAGCTTTCACAAGGTTTCGCCACTTGTCCTGCACAGATCATTGGCAGCCGTCAGTTTCAGGTCAAGTGACAAGGGAAGTCATATAGTCAAAAGCCCAAGGCTGAAAAAAAAACAGATCAAATGATATACCCTGATATCAGTGGGTGTACGGCAAGAAGAGGTAAAAAAGGTCTTCTGAATAGCAGTCCACTGTCCTTGACCAAAACGAGCGACACCGTCAACCAATTTTACTACCTCATCCAATGTCCACATATTGCTTTGCTCTCTCCTATTACCCAATGATTTGGTAGGAATATAATCATCATCCGAGTCTGAATCCTGCAGGCAACTTCTTCGCATTACTTCATAAGTTTTAAGTTCAGAGCTACTAGGAAACTCCAAAGAAGACACTGATATTGGCCCAGTATCCTATGTTGAGAATCTGACTGGTTACAGCAAAGCTGCTTTAATCTATACTACTCCGTATGTGTTAAGGTGCAGACTTACGGATCTTGTGACTCTATGTAGCAACATAACAATCACTTACTTACATAACCTACATGCGTCCTGAGTATCTCGGATTCAGGAAGTCATCAGTAGGGTGAAATGGAGATGATGGGGAGAGGGGGAGGGGGGACGTTCTCCTCTAAACTAATACATTGACGATCTGTTGCGTAGGCTCAGATAACAGTATATTATGTGAGGGCGGACGATGAAATAATATCCAACTTCGATCTATTAACAGCTGTTATATAATGGGTTGAAAAAAGTGGTGCAAATAGTGTCCACTAGTGTGACTATGTCTTTTTAGTTTTGTTTAGAACCATTTGGAACATACCTTAATACTAAAACTTGAAAGCTGATTTCAGTTGGAACCAGAAGCTTAACTAAGAAGAAAAGTTCAACTGAAGGAGAATATTAGTCCATACCAAGTTTCTCCGACACGTTGCTGCTTTTCTTTGGGAGGAACTTCCAAGGCACTTCTTCTGAGATATAACCTCAAGATCTTTTTCCTTTGAAGAGCTTGTGATACATTTCCTTGGCCTACCACATCTTGACTTCGACATTGGTGATTCCTCAACATATTTGTTTGGAGGACGATACAATCTCTTCTCTCTAGATCTCACGACTTTTCCTTCAGAAAGGCTGTTAATTGAAAGGTATTTCTTCGAACAATCTTCTGCTTCCATGCAATGATTGACCTGGTTGATTTCATCAGACTGTGTAGAGTGTTCATCATCTGCTTTATGAGAGTTTTGGATACCAAATATGATTGGATATTTCGCGTCCCTGTCCTCAGAGCACTTCACTCGAAATCCATCCTCAATTAGTACCTTATCTCTGCAGTTGTCCTCAACGACATCAAGCATACTCTTCGAGCGTTTAGGCAGTGGAATTGATGCAGACGCTCCAACAACATCATTGCTAACATCTGGAGAGTCAATTGCAGATCTGGAGTTCCCAACACTAAACTCATCACAGAATTCCAAGTCCAGGTCAGGAACCCTTTTCGAAAAATCAACACCTGCATTTGCAGAAATGAAAATGTGACGGATTTCTCTTTCAGTAAATTATTATTTTGATGCAAATTTTCAAATACTAACCCACAATGTTATCTTCAGACAACTTTGGCAGATAGACATCTAGAGGTAAGCTGGCTATCTCATCTTCACACAGCAGTTTATTGATTACCTACAAGTGAACTCCTCTTAGAAAACATGTTTACAAGCATAGTGAACACACACAAGAATCATGTGGACAATAGAGATAAGGCCTTCAATTCCACGCTTACAAGGTGAAGTAATGTAACAACTACAGACTTTGGCAAATATCTTAATCAAGAAGAGCTTCAATCTCATATACAAGCATGCATAAATTTATGGTAAAACTTTAAACTTCCAATGAGAATCATAAAATCTGTCTCGAGAAGTCAAATCTGGAGATGTCCACTTTTACCAGTGTTCCTCAATCATCAAACAAACTTTAAGGCTAAGGAACGTACACACTGCACAAAGAGTGAAGAGGGGGACAATGTGGAATGTTGAGGAAAAAAAGGAAGGTCTCAACAAAAATGTCCACTGCTGTGACCTCTAAAAGGTACAAAAGACATTCAAATAAAATCCAACACTAAAAATCCATTCCAAATGATGACGATAATGATGAAGATGATATTGTTGATGTAAAATAGTAGACACAGAAAGTTTTCAAATGATCGTATTTTCAGGAAAACTGTAATGGAGAAAAGTTAATATACTAACTTTGCATTCATCATTGTTTTCTCCTGTCATTTGGGAACTCCGCCTATCTGCAGGAAAAGTGAAAAGGCGGAAGTTCTGAATCAAGATATTCCCCTAAGGCATACAAAACAGCTTCAGTAGCAAAATGGAAACAGAAAACTAAAGATAACAGCAAAGAGACCGATAGAAATAGTCTTCATGATAAATGACTTGATATGTTTGGCAGAAAAGTCCAAGAAAAGTAATGTGGACAACAGGTACTAGATTTCAGGTCTAAGACATAAACTCAAAATGTGCATAACCTATGGTACCATGCATGAATCCAAATATTGATTAACTTTGAGCTATCTTACTCTAAGTATCATCAGCAGAAATATCAGGCTATATATTGTTGCGGTGTTGACTACTGATATAGATATTCGTGGATTACAAGATGGGGCATCAAAAAGAGCAAGCAGAAACTTCAGAGACCCCCCCCACCCAAACAGTTATCGAGAGTTTCGTCTCCTCTCACCGATACCATTATTTGTTTTTCTTCCTCCCAGGTATATTCACAAGTATAAGGATAGAGCATAAGTACCACTATAGACATTATCAGTTTTGAATGCCTCCTCAAAAGTTTCTAGGATGATGACAATGTAAATCTGCTTCTATATTACCTAGTTTGGTGATCGGCTCGTAGTGAAACACAGAATATACATCATCAATTTTGAATGCCTCCTCAAAGTTAGCGTCCAGGTAAAGTGCAGACGCATGAACATTCTCAGATTCACCCCATGTATTACCAGCTTGAGTTACCCCATAGCCAACACTCAGAATCCAAGGCTCTTGCGTAGCCTGCAGTGAAAATATTGAAAAAAAAAAAGAAATAACACATCAGGTAACTCTGTCAATAACGGAGAATAAATATTTCCCAAGGTGCTGATGACAGGCTTAACACTTATGCAGCCAAAAAGTTGACTTACGACGGTTTGACTTAAGGGGAAAATCTAGGGAAATGGTAACAATATCTAAGAGTTAAGACAAAGTAGAGTAAGTACATATACTATCAAAATCAAAAACTCGAGTAACAACAATATCAAGTAAGAATGAATATTGTCAGAATTTCAAGAGTAAGAATAATCCTGGACGGCAAAGGTAGCTGCATTCAGAAGTGTCAAACATCACCAAGAACTGCTAACCAAAGTTTTCTGACTCATTGTTTGCGACTTTGCGGCCATCGGGCCATGAAGTTGTCAAGAAAGAAAAGAGAACTGCATACCATGGAGAATTTCTCATTCATTAAGTAGGACTGCATAAAAGTACCTAAAATGCACATTAACATCTTAACCAATGACTGTTTTCTTGGGTATGCACTGCTATGTCCTTAATCATAATATATTAATATTGATATGGCATTGAAAATATTTCAGTTGTTAGTTCAGTTAGCTATTTTCCACCTATGCTAAAAAACTGGAGTGCATTATTAGCTTGAACGCATAATGTTAGGATCCAGGTGCTTCCAATTTATAACGGTAGAGAAAGTTTCTGTCGACCATGTGTTATCTTCCATGAGGTCCACCACTTCTAATCATCCTAAAATAATCTCGAAATTTACAAAACATATGAAGATCCTATTGGAGTATATTAACAGTCCTAATTAAACAAGGTTTATTCAGACCGTAAATATTTTCTCAGATCGCTAGAGCTCTCTTGAAGTTATGCAGTTATTCAGAGTATCAAAATGTGTTAGGCAAGACTATTTACAAAAACAACCTTAATATCCCAGGTATATATAAGACATTCAAGACTGTTTAAACGAATCACCTAGCACTAAAGAAACTGCGATCTAAGACAGCAATGCATGACCAGAAGTGTACTTACTAAAGATGAAAACCAGCGATTCATCAGAGACAAATTATTAAACAAGCCCTAGAACCACTAGAATACATACGGTTTGCATAACCACTTTGTACAACGACTACATTAACCCTCTATTAAGTGCTGAAACGGAGTCCAACTATCCTTACAAAAAACTCTTAGTAACGAAAGGAAAATCCTGTTACTGATTACGCTCTTCTGCAATGCAGAGCTTGTCAAAGCGTACATCTTATGCCAACCTCTCCATATGGCTATAGTTTATAGGAATTTTCTGTAAAGAACGACCACATCCCCGCCCCCCTCCCAAAGGCCTTCATTTCCTAATTCAGAAAAATCTCACTTTTGAAAGCGTACTTCAAAACCATACGAAGTCTACAGTCGTGTACAATGACACAGGGAGCTCAAATACATGCACGCGCTCATACCATAAACCTCAATAGCCAGTTTATATTGTTCAACTCATGTTCAATTTACGCCTTGAATACTTAGCTAGTCCAACAATTACCTAACCTGAAACTCTAATTACTTAAGTTACCGACACAGATATGAAGTATCGAACATCTGGACACAGATCCAATTCTTTCAAATCGCGCTATGAGATCCAACCTAATCCGACAACAACCACAACTATAACAAACCTTCTGATAGATATTCTTTGCCAATGGAGACCGAAACGTATCATACACTTGTTGACTAAACACGAATCTCGGATCATCATACTTCATACATTGATTATAACAACATGTGAACTTGACAAAATTATAAACCGAAAGTCCTAATCATCGGAAATTAATCGTTAATCACTTTTAATCAACAATGTGAACATGAAGTTGTAGCGAGATATATTAAACTCTTAATCAAAGATTATTGACATGATTAATCGTTACATGCAAAAACCTAATCGCACACAAAAATCAGTCCTTTTTTCATAATTCGAAGCGTAAAGTTGACGAATTTCACGCTACCTCAACAACAACAACAACAACAAACAGCTCATGCATGATGAATTATCAAACGCCGAAATTCGCGAAATTCATTCAATCACAGGTTTACAACATAACATCATTAGCTTCAAACACAAGCTTTTTATCCACAAAATGTAAACAACAAAAACAAGGCAACATTATCATAAGTAAACAAAAACATGAAAAAATCAACTAAAAAAAAAACAGAGTAATTTGAGCGAAAGATGAAGAAAAGGTGAGAAATTTCGAAGAATGTAAGTAGAAAAAGAGTAGGAAAATTGACCTGGTTCATTGCGAAACGACGACGGACGGACGAGAGTAGAGAGCGAGTTTTTCGGAGAGCGTGTTCGTCACTTCGTCAGTAGTGAGAGAAAGAGAAGTGTGAGGTTCAAGGTTGAGGAGAGAGAAAGTGTGTGAGTTTTAAGGTGAGTGAGGTGTCTTAGGAAATGACGAGACTTGTTGTGATTTAATAAGGTGGTCGAATGTTCCAAACTCAAATAACCTCAGACCTGGAAAATGCTGACACGGAAAATTAGGGAAAAGGGAAACTTTTCGCACAAGTTTCTTTTTTGTTAGTATGGGTGTCCGGCTTTGCTCGGGATTGAAAAGCCAACCAAGTAGGTGCGCAAGGCTATATACGGAGTACTAGCGTGGGTGACTATGACCACGAGAGCTGAACTGTGGCGCGTGTTGGGGAGAATGGAAAGGGACAGGAAAAAGAGATACACTCGACTTCCTCATTTGCAGTCGTGAACTTTTATCCAAACACGGCAATTTACTTCGTTTCCTTTCCGTAGAAACCCCTGCATCCAAACGAGCCCTATATATTGGCTATATACGCCATGGCAAAAGTATAATATAATAACGTTCAGTACTAAGTACTCTATCAGTCAGCATTTCAGCTACAAACTCTTACAGCCCGCTTTTGGTACCAAATCAGTCGGAAAATACTACTGCAACGTAGACTAAACAAACTACCAGATAACTTTTCACAATTCCCCACTGTCACAGCCCGCTGTTAATTGTTTTGCAGCAGTCAGGATCAGTAACAAAAGACGAGCATAGATTACATTGCCTTTGACACATTCTCCCAATTAGGGCTGTGCTTGGGGTCCTTGGTCTCCTTTTGACTCTGCATTGTCAGCCAGACCTCGAATCTTCACATCATAGTAAACTTCTTCAACTCTTTTCAAATCATATTTCATACCTGAACAGAAGATAGGAGAGAGGGTTTTAGACATCAGAATATCTATTCCGAGGAACACAAAAGACTGAGAAGTATGACAAGTTCCAGTAAATAGGCGAATAAAGATCAGGCTAGCGCACCATCAAACTTCTTCCTCAGAAAGTCATTACGGAGATTTAGCATCCTAAAGGACGCATGAAGGTCAGTCAAAAAGCTCAGCACCTTTCTTGGACAATCATAGTCTCCATAAGTCACTCTGTTGACCACATATCTAGGCTGCAGCAACAGAACAATCACCAGTTACGCTTTGAAGCCATCATAAGTAAAATATTTGGCAATAAATACGATCATTCTAGACAGAGGCATATTAGAAGTTAGAACATTTGGACAGTTCTAGGCATAGCTGCCACATCGCTACCAAAATTACATCCAAAACCAAAAGGCTAAATAAAGGCGGTATCACTAGTGTTTTAAATAAGATAAGCTAGTAAACCTCAAAATGGTGCAGAAAATAAAGCAACCAAAACTGCACAGTTCACAAATGTACTTTTTCAGCAAACTTCTTTCAAACGGTTCAGGAAACATATAGAAATCTTCATGCAAGAGCAGCAAAACACATACAAAGATTATCTAATAGAGGACGAAGTTCTGTACTGAGGAACAAAATATTACCAGCTCATTGGACATGAAACATACTCCTGCAGAAAACCAAACATCCAATATTAGTACCCATAGCATAAATATCAGCATTCAGCAACATAAGTAAGCACCAGCATGTCGCTACTAGCTGGAAAAGCAAGGAATTAAATCCATTCTTCCAAACATGAAAAGCAGAGCTCAATGCCTAATAAGTTAAACTCTTAAAATGGAAATAGATGTGATATAAGATCCCAAATCCCACCCTCTAGTTCATGAGAGATATCAGTGTAAAAGTATTACCAATGATGAGGTCTAAAGAAAACCGATGTCAAATATCGTGTCCACAAAATCTGAAACAAGTGTACACTAAAAGTGCTGATTCGACTATCTTATGGAAAAATATTCATTCTAAATATTACTCGAGCAAATTTGACTCAGCTTAAAAGCAACTCTAGTATATTACTGGAGTAAGGACATTACTAGTTTAACATTCTCGTCTCAAAATTATGCAGGTATATTGTGATGAAACAAGAAACTTATATGAAAACACTTTGGTCCATCTAAGAGAGGGGACAGACTATGTAGCATACTGCTCTACAAACAATATGATGCTTACATTGTGTTCCTCCATAACCAGCAAACTAAGTCCCTCTTCTCTACCGACCAAATGTAGCAAGTGCCAGCAAAGAACTTTATTCGAGGTCAATGTTTCTTGTTCTCCTTTCTTTGCTAATGGAGTAGTGGGATTGTTGATTAAGAAAGGGAAGGGACAAGAACTGAAGAAATTTCAAATTATGTTCAAAGGAGAGTGATAAATGACTACTGCAATGGGCAGCTAAGCGGACTTCGGCCAATAGACCCAATGCAATGAGTCAATTCAAGTGGGAATCATCCAATGCAATGAGTCAATGCAGGCAGCTAAGCGGACTTCAACCAAGGAGAGAATGATAAAAGGCCCCTAAACATTGGTCGCTTTGCTTCACCCATTGTAAGGAGAGGTGGTGTGGTCAAGGAGGATTCATTTAATATTTTACGGTTCTTTTTCTGTTGATAGAAGCATTGTTTCCCTGAGAGGTCCTTGGGACCCTAAAGACTTTAGTCCCACTGGTCTCCTTGATCGAGTGGATAAAATGCTGACAAGGTTCCTCGTTTGTAGGTTTGAGTGTGTTCTTTCTTCGGCTAACTCCTTCAGTGGATATTGATCGTAGGGGGTGTTTTATCAAGTTTCATTGGGAGACGACTTATGATTGGTTGACTTCCTTCCACCAAAAAATGAATTTGGTTTATCGACCTTTAGATGAGGCGTGGTCTTATTATTGCTATTTAGGTGACCAAGGGCATCTCTTTAGTGGGTAAGTGGGTTGGTGGCTAGTGATTCCCACTTGAATTGAGTCATTGCATTGGGTCTATTGGAAACTGGTACAGACTTGTAAGAGCGTGACACATGACACGTCCTATTAAGTAGCTGCACCAAGTAACCAACATGCCTCAGACACCAGGAAACCATTTCCTTCAAATGTCTATGCAATTATGCATACTTGTTTATAGAATCCTTAACATGAAAATGAAGGTCGGACATTCCCTGACCCTCAAAAGTGTCAGATGAACTGTGATGAAAGAGCCAACCCTGAGTTTCCTTAGGGATGCACAAAATCACAGATATTGGTACTGGGAAAGGAGTAATGCGTTACTTTACTGGCGGAAAACGCTTTAGTTCATTTGAGATAGATATGCCGTCCGTAGATACTAAAAACCACAAGCTCATGTAGGCCTCATAATACATTTTCACTAAACAGAATAAAAAGGAAGAGAGAACATGTTGCATTCTGCTCTACAAAAAGGACAGTAACCCAAGCTGCATTCATCAGTAAAACCAAAGCACTAAAAATGCATCCGGATGGAAGGAAATGGAATGGAGGGGGAGGCTAAGAGAGAGAAGGAAAACATTTCATTTGGGTACTAATTTAAGGAGGAAAAAGAGAGAAGGGGAGGGAAGAAAATCGGAATGACTGATCATCTCTGATTTCGCCCTCCTTTTTGAACAAATTACATCTGGTTTTGGAGAGATTAGGAAGGAAGATATCCCACTCCATTCTATTTTCTATATCTTCCCTCTTCTCCTACCCTTTCTTTTTCCGTGCTGGTCCTCATCAAACTCCAGATTTTTTTCACCAGTCCACTTTAACAATCTTCGCTCTTCACAATTTCACCTTAGTTCCCTTCTTTCATCTACTCACATAACCACAAAATTATACTACACCTCTTCCCTCCAACATGCCACAATTCCCTCTCCTCATAAGACATAGGTGCACGGCGAACATATCTTTCTTTCTCTTGTTTGTATTCAGTCCCCGTTTGGAGTAACAATGCTTTCTATTTATGGCCTTACAGGACAAGTAAGGTGTGGCCAACATTAGCACATCTGACAGATGATTTTACACACAACAAATGCTGAACGTAGCTATCCATTTGGAAGACAAGATAAACAAATAGCTGCCACAAATATTTTCGAGTACAGAATAGGCTGACAAACTTCATATAAGCTACAAAAAGTTTTGAAATATTGTTCTCAAAAAAAAAAAAGTTTTGAAATATAATGCCTATGGACAGAACTGTTAAGTGCTTTAGAGGTTAAATCACTTAAGTCTTAATAGCCGAGAGAAAACAAAGTTTAAGCAGAATCATGTTCCTTAGCAGCAAAAGATCAGAGTACCATGCAAAATGAAGAAAAGCAGAACAGAAGAAACAAACATAAGACATAATTTATGTATATCTTTCATGGAGGGCGAGATATCTGGATACATAGTATCTCTTGTTCTTACCTACAAGATAATCTTCAATGTCCAGACCAAAGTCAGGTGAATTTACTGCAAAAGGGGAAAAAGAAATAGGTTCAATCTTAAGAATCCAGAGAGCTGTTAAAGTGTTAAGTATATAGCAGATTATAAAAGATGCACAAATAGGCAGTAAGAGTTTCCACGACAAAGCAAATCGGAAAGGCTGATAAAGAGAACAATTAGAGTGACAGCACTTGTATAATAATCAATTTGAGTCAGTAGAGATGCAATCAGCGCGAGGTAACACCCTCAAGAATCAAGGTCAAACATCATTTCTATAGTATCATTAAACCTCCAGACTCCACACACAGCAAGCTAAAGTCTCTCCATATATTCTGTGTTCATTTAGCATATCGTAATAACACATAACTTACACCACATCAGAAAGAATAAAGATCAACTGACATGACACTTTGGAAAGGAACATCACTTTCACAAACATGAAATCCATTCATATTGTTCGTACGGGTAAATCCTCTACTGACAATTCCCTCAATCAAGTTTAACTCAAGCACAAAGAAACGGCTACAGATTACAGACACATGGTAACTCATATTAGAGCAAAACATGGAAATGTATAACATATAGCCATGACAGACAAACAGAAAAGTACTGTACCACATAATTATAACCAATGGCAGACTACTAGCAACATAGACCAAAGACCATAAATTGACTTTGGCATTTCTCTTAGGATCAAAACAACTAATCTAATGAACTCTCAAAGAAGAAAACAAAACGTACATCCAAGCTTCTCCTGTGCCTCGTGGTGCATTAGAAGATTCCCTGTCTCTAGCCAATGCATGAGAGCAAGCAACGAGACCACTGTCTGAGTTTCGCTCTTCCAATCATTATGATACCTATACAAGAACAAAAAAAATCAAATCAATACAGAGACTTCATTCAATCTAACAGAAGCAATACCAACTAAAAACTCATCCACCAACTGTACAACTGCTTACCTGTAGTACTGCCCGGGACACTCTTTCACAATCTCAGCAAGCCGATTGAGGTGCTCCTTAATCACACGGATTTGTGCATTAGCTCTCTCCAACACCTCTTTAGTCAAAATTCGATCATCAATAAGAAGAAAATGTGATAAGTATCTATGGACTAATTCCAACCAAAACCGCCTACATTCCATCACACAAATGCCTCCCCCCCTGCCCCCCGCCCCTCAAAAAAACGACATACAAACCAACAGAATTCATCATCATATCCTAAACAACATTTTCCATATTGATTGTAACATGCAACCCTTCACATTTGAAAACATTTTACCTGTTAATCTTAACATGCAACCCTCTTAACCTAGCAGAGACACTTGACTCCAAAATCCAACCAAAAGAACCACAAATGATCAATCACTTAAATGCAATACAGTTGAGAGAAAATACCGGTTTCGCCCAAGACTGGAACTTTCGAGGTTAAATGGTTAATCTAACCACGTAAACTTGACATACAAGACACCATAGGACGGTCTTACCCAAGTTTTACCCGGCCAGATAAAATAAGTTACCATAGGACGCTCTCACCCAAGTTTTACCCTGCCAGATAAAATAAGTAACCACAATCCTATTCTAAAATCCAACCAAAACCCACAAATATAATCAACCATTTTGATACAATAACAATTGAGAATAAGTTCCGGGTTCAGCAAAGACTGTAGCTTTCGATCCTTTCGTGTCGAAAACTTACCATTTACGATAGGACGGTCTTACCCAAGTTTTCGAAAAAACCGTAAAATTAGAGACACAAAACAAAAATGCAGAATTAAGTAAAACTTATTATATACCAGGAATAGGGCGAGATTGGTGAACAAGGAGAAGATTGGCGTGCATAATACGAGCAGCAGAGTCAATCTCCATGGCAACATTACGAATCTTCTCCCGCAAGCTGCTGGACTCATCCAAGTGGGCCCGGAAAGTCTGAAACTGGGTCTCGATTGTTGAAACGTCCACCATTTTTGGAGATAAAGATGAAGAGGAAGAGGGAGGTGTACTGAAGAAACGAAACGTGGCGTTTCGAAGAGGAGGAGGAGAAGAAGAAGAGGGTTTAGTGAGTGGGAGGAGAAAGAGGGATGAGGAGGGGTTAGGGTTTATGGTGGTGGTGAAACGCTGTGAGAGTATAATTGTTGTGTACGCGTTTCGAAACGCCTTCATTTTTATTTTTCTTGTTTGTGTGAATTTGAAGTTTGGCAACCAATGCAACTCAAGTACTCTAGTAGTGTTCGAGAGTTTTGCATTCGAGGGAGTAATTATTTTTTTAGGAGGGATATTGAAAACGATCAAGATTTCGAAAGCTCCGTTAGATATCAGATCGGATGTTTAACGGGTTGAGAATTTAATCGTTCGATAGGTTTTATCAGGTTCTCGTACTACAAGTTTACGATAGATGGGGCAGTTTTGGGTGAGGCGGGGTCAGGGATGGGGGTCGAGGGGAGGAGGGCGAGGCAGGGAGGGTTGCGCGTTACCAAGTGTGGGACAGGTGGGACCCCAACGTGGTGCAGACAAAGGCGGTGCTCCTAGGCCTTCAACAGTCATGGTAGCAAGGTTCAAGTCGAGTGGTGTTGGAGTCAGACTGTATTCAATTAGTTAACGCTTTGAATTCTATGTCTATTTCTTCTAGCTATTTTGTCTTATTACTTTAGGCGTTCTTCATTTTTTCGTAGGTTTGATTCGTGTGTTTTTAGTCATGTTAAGAGGCCAGGTAATAAAATAGCACATCTAGAACCAATCGATTACTCAATAATAAGAGTGTAGGTCGAAAGTGGTCCACCAAATGTTACTGGATTTTTTTATTCACGGTCACTTGAGGTTTTAATGCGATGTCATTGTTTTCGCCTAAAAAAAATGTTTAATTTGGCAAGAGACTAGCTAACTTTTTTTTTTTTCACCCAACCCTACCTAATTTAAGGGTTTGTTTAAAATCGTTTTCAATTTTTCTGAAAAACAAAATCTCTACTATTGCGAGAAAAAATATTTTTCAACTTTCAATTGTTAGTTTTCAATTTCCGTAAGACTATTATAAAAACAATCAGTTTAAAATTCATTTTATAAGTTCTTTAACTTCATCTTAGGACACAAAGAAGCCGGAATTAAAAAAAAAAAACCCTAATTTTCCAGTGCGGATCACCTGTCCCATTTTCCCGTTCCACTCCATGTACTCCACCAATTATTTGCTAGTTTTTCTTATATTTTCCCAAAAAATATTATCTTTAAAATATAAAACAATGAAATGGTAGCATGTAATTGGTGAGGTATAGGAATTAAACGCACAAAAATTAAAGTTATGGCACTGAATTCTTTTGGCAATAGAATTTTTGAACCCATATAGATTCATACAAAATTACAAATCAAGTTCATTTTTCTCCCCACTTCATCACAACCCACGATATATATGTGTTCCATTTATGTTTTATTCGGTTGACCTTCCATAGATTTAATGCTCGTATTTTTTAAGCAAAATAAAGAGTAACAAATTCAAGCAGCGTAAATCCGTAATTACATGAGATGTTACAAATTTGACTTTGCTTAGCGAATAGAATCTATCTCCTAATTAAAGCTATGAGTGTATTAATATTGATTTGAAAATAAAAAGACTATCTCTCCTATATATGAACATAATAGCTAAAAGCTAGTTTGAAAACAAACTTAAGAATGATCAATCTAACTATGTTGATTATCACTTTTTTTGGAACATAATCATGAAAATAAATGCTATGATTCGACTAATTATTCCCGCAACAATGAGAAAGATTATGCAACGAGTCCAATGCTCGAGGCTATACCCGGTTTGCATCAAAGATCCACAACGAGTAATTAGCCATACACCATAATACCTACATAACAAAATTCAATGGACAAAACACATCATAAATCTAACCGAAATACACAATATATGTATTTTAAAACACGTACGTGGTAAACATTTTATATTAAGAATGAATATGTGGTTGTTAAACATTAATCTTTGTAACATTTTTGTTTTTCAATTTCATCGAATATCGGTATTTGTGGGATTAAAACAAATACAAGCAATATATGTTGATATATTATACCTTTTTGCATTTGAAATTACAAAAGCCTCCAAAGCCTATTTTGTGTATGTAAATTTTCCCACTGTATACATATATCTACTATCTTTTTCTTGACTTGCAATAAGTGACAAGACAACTGGAAGAAGGACACACCACTGTGACATACATGAAAAAAGACATCAAGTTAACAATAATGCATCGTCTAAAAATATAATAATAATATATGAAAAAAGATAGTGACGAAAGTCTTAAAGAGGTTGTGAAAAATGCATGTAATGATAATTATATATACTTACGAGTTGAGCCGGGCCTGTCTCGAGAAATATAGCCAATGCATAAGCTATCCCGGTAACGCAATAAACAAGACAAACTAAGACAGCATAGTTGGCTTCAAAACTTGATCTGGGGTTGTTGAAAAAATAAAACATGGAGAGATAAACCAAAGGCTTGATTAGGGTGTTGAAATGATCTATGGTGTCTTTAGCAAGAAAATATGCCAAACTACTCATCCCCGATGAACTTTCTCTCCAATATTGTAATCTATCGAGTGTAAATGATCTCAAAGCTGCAATCTTGCATAAAAGAGCTGCAATAATTGTAAATAAGAAAGTTAGAAACGATATGTTAAGATTAACACATACTACCTTCATTTTTTTTACGTTCCCTGACTTTTAACGTGAGTATGTAAGAGAGAATTAAATATAACGTAAATAAAATTTTGAAGTACTTACATACGGCAATCACTGTGTAATTGTACCCTAGTGCACCAAAAGTTTCATCACTCACTTTAGCAAGAGTACCTAAGCAAGCCCCCGCAAGTAGTAAAATCAAATAGTCTACAGCTTGTATTTTAGCTTCTCGTAACCTTTGCTTGCCCACTCTGCAGGAAATGCTTAGTTAAATTGAATTATGTCGATCATCACATAAAACTTTATCAGTACTCTAACAAAAGTTAAAATGGCCATGCATGCCCTAAACTATTGTATACCTTCCAAGGAAATATCTATATTGTTGCAATATCCCCGGTGTTTCTCGATTTGACAAGTCCTGTTTTCTTAAGAAATTATGCATGAGATGGTCTCGTTTGAATAGGATGGCTAACTTCAATTCTTGCCAAACGTCTCCGGCAAAGGATTTGTCAGGCCGTTTATCGGTCATAGGTCTTGAAGAGCCATCTGGAGACGTAGAAATTTCATCGCAGAGATGTAACATATCTGGAGGTACAGGATATCCATTATGAAGCATCCATCTAACCGGAAGTTGTTCTCGTGTAACATTAGATCCTGACTTAATAATCCCTTCTAAAATATCAATATAGTGGTCAGGAGGTGTAACTCTTTCTGGTACGTTAATTCCCATGCTTGAAAAATACTCTTCAACTTTCTTTGCTGAGCCATGATACACTGTTAGACCCCCCTTTGCAAGTAAAATAAAGTCGTCGAACATTTTGAATAACGCATAACTGTACCATCACATGAGAAATACATAAGTCAAAATATATAATGAATTTCATTAGAAAATACTAAGAGTCTATATGCAGTTTATTAGTTGCAACTCTATTTGAATAGTGAACGAATGAGGAAGACCTAATTGCCTACCACATATTAAAATTCGAATTATTCACAACGGACATTTTGATGCACAATATAAAGACATGGAGTGATAATTACCTTGGTTGATGAATAACCATGGATATGTTTACTCCTTCTAGAGCCTCACGTCTGAGTGCCCTAAGAAGCAAAAGAGACGATGAACTATCTAAACCAGAAGTCGGTTCGTCTAAAATCAATAATGAAGGTTCCATGACCATTTCTAGACCAACATTTACACGTTTTCTTTGGCCTCCAGAGATCCCTCGTTTCTCAACCGTTCCCACCAGAGAATCTCGTATTGTTTGCAATCCTAATGCTTCAATTACTCTTTCCACGATAAGAACTTTATCGGGCTTGGGAAGGTCATGGGGTAGCCTGTAAAACAACTTATGTGAGACAAATTCATACTAAACATTAACAATATATTGGAACATAGAGAGTCTAAATAATTGCTCGTGAATCATTTGTCACAATGTAACATTAAATTTAAGTAGTGACCTTTAAACTCTTCGCATTGAATTCTATGCTTCTCATAAGGAGTCATATTAACAAATTAAATGTTAGATAGGGTCGTATCAGTCACATAAAGACGAATGTAAAGATCAATCTAGAGGTTGTTACCTGCATCGTGCACTAAATCTTAGATTTTCTTCCACTGTCAAATTACCATGGACAATATCATCTTGCGGGACATAACCAATAATTTTTTTGTAAGAGTGAATAGAATCATTTTTGCCGTTAATAAGAATTTGTCCAGTAATATGACACCCGGGTGCCTTCCCCGTTACGGCTGAAAGAAATGTTGTTTTACCAGCTCCAGATGGGCCCATCACCGCAGATACCCGACCCGGCATAAGTTTGCCCGTAATACAACGTAGTAAATGTTTGTGTTTACCTTTCAATGTAAGGGTTAAATCTTTAAAAGCTACCTCCAATAAAGGTCGTTTACGAACTTCGGTATCGGTAGCCCTAGTAATAATTCCCGAAAACGTCAAATTCTTATTTTGTTGTTCCATGGCCTTTTCTTTCTCGAGTTGGCCATATGCGTACTTGAAAATCTGGCTCCGAGTATGCAACTCTTTTGCCTTAAAATTTTTCTTGATATTTTTATCTCCAATTTCTACATTAAAACCTTCATTATTTTCTGGATCGTCCTCGATTTGTTGCATCATTTTTGTGAGGTTACTTGGCTCCTTTTTCTTTGATTTCGGATTAGAAGCTGAGGTTGTATTAGGAGGCAACCCAGCATCATCATTTCCTGATTTAAATAGACCAAAACCTCTTAGTGGCTCTTGTCTAGTAGATTTCTTCTTCGAGAAGGTACGTGATAGTTGTTGTTGAAGTCCAATTGCACGCTTCCGAGCATTATCTTTCGCACTTTTCCATCTTTCTCGAGCTGCCGCGGTTTCTCTTGCACTACGGATTGCACGTTCTCTTGATCTCGCTAATCTTTTTTCTCGAGTAGTGAGCACTTGGTCAGAGCAATTGTAAACAAGAAGTAAGCTGATACTCAATATTGCCTGCATTTGTGACATGTTAGCTAAATAAAAATTACCTTTATAAATATATAAAAACAGTTCTCCTAACGTTAAAACTCCATTTCTTTCTCTATTGAAGTGATGATATTCTCACTATAAAAAAAAATAATACGTAATCCTATCAATTAGTTCAGGAGAATATAATTTAATTTCGAGAAAGCAATGGAGTTTTAAAACCTTTCAACATGTGCACTATGGATACACATTAGAAAACCTGATATGAAAAATACACGTTTGGATTACTGTAAGCCCATCCAAATTTAGTTATTGAATAATTACCATAACTAGGATACCATATGCATGTATGTTTTGATTTGTTGTCTTTGGATTGCAACTAGCCAATTTAAAGCAATCTGCAAAAAAAAATAAAAATAAATGGGGGAATATCCAATGTTTAGCAACAATCATTGACAATCTTGTCATTGAAAATAAGTAAGCACAAAGAACACCATTGTTTTCACCAATGCATAAAAGAAACTTACTTTGTTCAATAGTTGAACCTTTTCTACAATAATGTCTGCAATTTCGAATAATCGTAACTGTTAGATAGTCTTACGTACATCTCTCCTTTTACAACCAAATAAAAATATACTTAAATAAACTAAAAATAAAAAGTGTCAATGTACTAATTTCTATTTAAAGAAACTAAAAAAAATGTCAATGTACAAATTTCGAATCGATCTTAACCACGCGATTAAGCATAACAATTTGAATTTGTAGTGGCTAGAATAGAGTTAGGAAAATACCCGGCACTACATGGAATTTTTTTGATTGTAGATGGGCAAAATGTCCCGGGAGTGCAAAATAATTCATCACTACTCACAACATCTGACCACAAATCTGCTGAGCCACAAGTATGATTAGGTTTTCCAGGTGGTATTTGATATGTATATCTGCAAATTTATCTAGATGTTAGATTTTTTTGTCCCGTTTGCAAAAATTGAATACAAATTAAGTGGAATTATTCAAATTATATGTAACTTACGGTTCACATGTGCCAGTGGTTTTATTCAACGTTGCCGCTGGGCAATAAGCCCCTAAAGGACAAGCTAAATTACAATAGTCGAGAATAATGTTAGAAATAAAGTTAATCTTGAAATGTACAAAAGTCGAGATGAAACAAATACCCGTAAAATTGGAGGGAGTAACTTACACATCATACAAGTGATACCCTTAGGACAAAAGAAGCCTGCACAACAAGGCTGGCAATCCTCTGTTCTATCAGGAAGATCTTTGCTATTTTTCATATCCACTTTATGATCTTTACCAACACTACACGCCCATCCAGGTTCACATCCATCATTCCATGAGGTTAAATTACAATTTTTGTTTGGTTTTAAGTAATTGGAGGTCTTTCTAGTTCCATCCATTAAGCTAATCATATAAATCTTCGCTTCTGCTGCAGTACATACTCGTTTTGGAACATCTGTCATTAATTAAGAGGACAATCAACTTTAACTTGTCTATCACTTGTCTTGTTCAGATGAGATTTTCATTTGTAAAACAAATTATGAGATCAATTTGAGCAATAGACTCGTAAGTCTTAACATGTGCCTATGAAGCATAAAACATTAAAATCATTTGTCTCATCCTATTTCTTAGCTAAAGTTGTAACTATTTAGTTTGAAATATCTTTAAAAACTTGTATTCTTTATGCCTATTGTTCAAATGAAAAGATTTATTGGAATTTGAATGCTAGTGATAAAAGTTTAAATGCAAGAATACCTTTCAGTTTTTGAATGCAAGCTGTCAAAAAGTCAAGGTCGGTTGAAAAATCAAAAGCGGAATCCCAATCATATTTCCTGTAGAAATAAAAAAATTATCAAATCAAACCAAAGTTTTTATGCAATAATGTATATACATTGCTCTCAAAAAAAATGTATATACATATAATAATTATCCTTTTAACTTTGTAAGAACAATTTACGTACACATCTTTAATACAAAACCCCAAATGTTTTTTGATATCTGGCTCAAAAACATGACTTATATTCGCAAGCTGGGTATACAAGAGTTGTGCAACAACTTTAAGTGCAGCTGGGCTTTGAGCCCGACTATTGGAATCTTCATCTTCATCTTGAGCATAAACAATTGTTGATAAAGATAAACCAAATACAATTATCATTAATAAAACAATTGGCAAAAGGAAGCGTGAATTAATCTTTACTTCCTTCATTTCAAAATTGTCTTCAAACCACTTTTAAATCAAATAATTTCGAATCATTCCCAATAACCAACATTCATCGAAAACCCAAAATCTATATTCACAATCTGAAGTCGTAATACTGAATTATCCTAACATTTCGATGATGAAAATTTAACCTCCAATGCACAAGTATTTAGGAGATGCATGAAACAAATCACCAATATGTGTTTATTGTGGGTACATATATCCAAATTTCTGGTAGGGCGAAAATCGAATTGAATAGTGAATTTGTCTTGAAACAATATTGAAATCAAAATTGTTGCAATGAGGAAAATTCTCAAATTTTCTCTCTCTTCCTCAATCAATCAGTAGGTTAGATGACTTCCTACCTTTTAGAATTAGGAATCGATATGGAGCGATGAAATACCTATATTGAAGGATGCTATATAGGGATATGTACTACTAAAATTCCAAAAAGAACTTGCAATCACAAAGTTATCATAGTAACTAATATTTGGAAATGAAAACTAATTGTCATTCATTTAAATTATAGATTAGCAATATACTGAGAAAACTATTGTATTTATCCTATAAAAAGATAATTCCTCAGTAAAAAAAAATCATGTTTTATTTTTCTTTTTATAAAATTGAATTTAATACTGTCCCCAAAATTAGTTTCCTCAGCTCTAACTATATTGTAGTATTTCATCCACTATTTTTTTTTTCACATCCTAACATCGTGGAGTCATTTTGATCAAACGTACCATCCGATGATTAATAATTAACCATAAAATATTTTTGCTATTTTAATGACCCTAACTTTCATTACTATGATCGGTGAAACCCAACCAAGTCTATCCAAGGCACGCAGTCCGACATGCCTATGTCCATGGCTCCAAGAGACAAGACCACGAGTCCCAATCTGACTGATGTTCATTTCTAGTGCGACGACTTAGTTAACCTCCATAACACCATAACTTCAATCGCAATGTGCATTGTTGTCATGGAATTTGCAAAACTACTTCTAAGCCCGTTGGAACGTTGTCCAATCCATCCTCGTCATGAATCTCTTTTCAATCACAACACCCACTCCCACTCCGATCCATAATCAAAACTACCCAATTGCATTTCCACAAGCTACGTCTGTCCCCCATGGCTCCAAGCCACGAGCCTCGAGCTCGAACCAAGTTTCATTATTGGTGCGACGAACTTAGTCAAACTCAATGTTTTAAAGAAAGGACTGGACGGTTCAACCGAGAACTGGCGAGTGGTCTGATTTGATTATCGCACAAAACTGGGTTGAACCGAACCAAACCCGATCAGAACCGGTGGTTCACCACCGGCCGAGCTTGAACATTTTTCCATATCTATTTTAAAAATTTAACAATATTTTAATTATTTTGAATTTTTATAATGATAACGTCAACGATTTTTTTTTATTCTGTTGAACCGGTTGAACCCTTTGAGGCTTTGACCCATCGAACATACGAGACGACCGGTTTAATGTTCGTTCCGGATATTAAAAACATTGGTCCAACTCTACACCATTGTCGCCTTCTAGACTCTTAATCGAACACCCACACGCTTCAAGAGGCAAAATTCATGAATCAATCAAGCACCCAAAAACATTGGTCAAACTCCACACCTTTTGTTTTATCCCAACTAGGAGTGATATAATTTAAAACAATTTTGAAGATTTTTGTATGTGATTGTAATAGTAAGGTTGGTATTCATATGCTGACTTCTTAGCTGCCGTGTGAAGACTTTTCCAAAGGCTGACTTGGAATTTCTGAGGTCTTTCTTGGCAATTAATGGGCACTTTCCCATTTTGCAGCTTACCTTGAATATCATCTCCTCCTTCACTAAGAAGTTACCCATTTGATCATCCAAATCAGTCCACCTCAGCCACTAATTCTTAGGTGAGTTTAATTTTGTACTTGATATGTGGGAATCTTCTTTTATACTCTTTACCACATTTGATCTGTTTCTGGGATAGCTTGAATTTTCTACTTTTGGGTCTTGATTGTTTTTGTTTTTGGGGGTGGGGGTACAAAGTGTAATATTGATGTAGACGAGTTTCGAGTTTCGACTCTATTATTGGACACCACCTTAGAGAAATGATCTTGTTGAAAAGTTGGGTCTTTTTACTTATTTGAGTTTAAGGGTTTTTACTATATTAAGCTGTGGGTAGTATAAATGTGAAATTAATGTAGGTTTATGTATAAATGAGTGAACTTTCTTGATATTACTTCTCTTTCATGAGTTTACAGTAATTGCTGTTAGTGGGGGAGACATGTAGCTTCTAAATTGTTTGTTTAAATTTAATTTTGGTTCTGCAATGATTCAAGAGTTTAAGCTTTTGGGTTCTCTTAGGGTCAGGGTGACCTCTTTGATTGATAGGAAAATCCAAGTAAGAAGCTTGTGGAAGTTTGAGATCTAGAGGAGTGTGGGTTAAGTTACATTCGAGTTTACCATTACTAGGAGAGCGAAACATCATGTGGTTTGCCAACCAAATGAACCGTTCCCTGTGCTGTGACTTGTTTAATGCTGCTATTTAGGATGTAACTTCTATAGTTAAGCTCGTCTTCTCTGCGAGTCTTATCGAAAATGGATGTTTTGCGTGATACTAGAGTGCTTCATTGAACCGAGGGCTAGGGATTATTGCTCATGACTGAGTTATCTAAGAAGATTTCGGTAGTCTGCAACTAGAAGCTTCATCATTCATTAGCATTGTATTCTTTAGGTGGTCTGTATGATCTTAAATATGGATGCGTATCAATAATTAGAGAGGTAGTTCGATTCATGGTCGAGTTTCTCTTAAGTTGGAAATAAGCCAACAGGCTAATTCATCGTTTGGTGACTGCTATACCAAGCTTAGTCTCTTGTGTGATTAGCTCAACTTAATAATGTGCCTATGACAGTGGCTAATTTCCAAATGTTAAGATATAACCAATTATTGGGTCTCAACCACTAGTCTAATGGTTGAGACCCAATAATTGGTTATATCTTAACACCAAATAGCAGAGTTGTAAGCAACAGCTCTAGACACTCGAGCTTTCTTACTAGTGAAACTAGTTTTTTAAAGGATACTCTCAACTAGAGGCTGCATCTTACTCCTATGTAAAAGTAATTGTGACAGTTTCCTGGTCATTCATTCGGATCATTGTTGTAAGGATCTTTTCTTCTTTTCTTTCTGTTTGTTATTAAAATGTTATTATCGATGATAGCTTCTTTGATCTTGGAGTGCTTTCCATATGATGCCTCTTTGTATTCTCTGATGCAGTTGTTGCTGTTTGTCCTTCTAACTTTCCTCCTGTCTCTGTACTTTCCTCATAGGAGCGATGGGCTGTTTTACATTCTCTGATGGAGAGAGGAGAAGCGAGCCAAACACAGTAAAGGTGGTATCTAATATGTCATCAAGTTCTGCCCTTGGTGATGATGACGTAAACAGATCAGGTTCTGATTTCAATTCACAAGATATCTCTGATACAAGTGCGGAGTCCATGCGAAAAAACTCATTTTTTAGCATGTCTCAGAGATCAACATCCAATTTACGAGTCTTCACATATCACGAGCTAAAATCTGCCTCTAAAAATTTCGGTCGATCTGGGAGGATTGGAGAGGGAGGATTTGGGTGTGTATATAAGGGGGTTATCAAGAGTACAGAAGACCCGTCAACAAAGATAGATGTTGCAATCAAACAACTGGGGAAAAGAGGTCTCCAGGCAAGTATCTCTTCCCAAGATTTCGTCTATTTGTTATATCCTCTTCCTTTGCAGATAGCTAGATGATAGCTACATCTCATAAGTTGAGACAAGTTAGAATTTGTCATCGCACATGTCATTTAAGTTCTAATTGGAAAACTTATCCTTGGAATGCTATCGTTTGCTGGGCTGATATTTGAGAAATTATCGTTATTATGTTATTAAGTGCACAATTTATTTCGTAAGATAGATGGAGTATTTCAAAATTGAAATTTTGTCAGAACCAAACTATCTGCAGTGCTTATTCATTGTCATAAAACACTACCATCCGCGCTTGGTTTTTTCGATGGCCATTTACTTTTCTCATTCACTAGACAAACGCTTGGGTTGCCTCTATTCCTTTTAACCCACTGATTAGACATAAGAAGAGTATGAATTACTGATAAAAAATCAATTTGAAGAGCCTAAAAACAATCCCATTCGAGATGGGAGGTTACCTAATAAGTAGCACCACAACTCAAGGTGTATTTCAAGAACAGATTGTGGGAGAAAATCTTATTGATAGGAAAACTCAGTGAAGCTGAGAAGTGGTCCATTGAAAATTGTGGAACTAACTCCTTGCGGCAGAGACTTTATTTCTGTTGAGATGTCAAAGCATTCAACATCTCTGTTATGTTTCAGCTGATAATCAGATTTTTCCTTCATTCTTTTTTGAGGCCATTTTTCCTTTATTCTATCGGACTTTTGATTGCATTTTTCCAATGAAGCCAAAGAATAACTATTTATGTTTCTTGTATGTGAAGCATTAGTAGGGTGCTGAAATTCTCAAAGCAAATTACATCTTGTGCAATCCAGCATCTTATTTGGTTCACTACTTTTCAATTGTTTATTTGACAAATCTTTCTCTTTTTCCCCTTTCTCTTTTCCGAGTTTGTCACTTTTTCACTTTATTTTTTCGTCACTTCTTTCTATTTTAAATCTCAATCTACTTTACATTTAGCAGGCTTCTTTTTGTCATTTTGTAATTTGAACCTACCTTCCATCGTTGTACAATCTTCTTTTATAATTTCTCTACTTTTTAATTAGTCATGCACTTTATACAGGCAGATCCATATGATGATTCATGTTAGCAGCCGAATCATGCTGGGATTAAGGCTATGTTGATGTTGGTCTGATGGAAGAGTTTTGGCTAATAAATCTGCAGGTTGTGAATTGAGATGCGAATAGGGGAGCTGAGAAAAACTCCCAGTACATGAACTCCTGTAAAATGGCAGTCAACCTAATATGCTTGCCCCTTGATAGTAGACAAATTACTTTCTCAATGAAGCCAGATTAGCAGTCATAATAAGTGTGACAAGTCGGTGGCTTTACTTAGTTAGAATTCAATAATTCAATGCCTCAGAGGTTATCACTGAGAGGACTGAGACGGAACAGTTTAAGATGCAAGGACCGATATTTGTGCACAATTAGTCTATTCTGTACAATTAGAGATTAGACAGTTAGAATTAGTTTCCTCATTACATTCAAAATATCTCAAGAGAGATATATGACGGTGGAATAATTTGAAGTAACTAGAAGTGCTTTCTGTAATTGACGATACCATAAGCATTCTATTCTTCCTAAAGCCTTGGTAAATGAAGCAGAGATGTAAAATCTTGCCTTGTGATTTGCAGTGTTGTGATGGTTCACGATTTGTATGAAATCACAGTATGCTTCCCATAAAGTGTTCCGTTGATTGTTTTATTCAGGGCCTTCTATCCTTCTCATACTCGTCTTCTTTCCCTGTTAGTCTTTATTCTACCAGTCACTACTTCTTCATGTCATTTGGTAGGACAGTCTCCATATTACTAGATACTAGATAGTAGATACTTGTATTAGAATTACAGTGAAGCTGAACATAGTAAGGCATACACCCGTCCTTGTCTTTTTTTCCGCTCAATTTCTGTGCAGCTGTTCCCAGTTCTTTTTAGCTCCCTGCTATCTGTTTATTATTTTCGTACCAGTCTCGATGACTGAGATAACAAGCCAATATACTGCAGTGTTGAACCTCTCTTGTACCAATAATGGAATTGTACCATTAATAGGAAAATGGAATAGGTCGCGTTACAAGTTTAACTGTCAAAGGACTCAGAGGTCAAAGATCGATTGAACTCATTGAAGAAATAGTTTGCACGTTTTAAGACAGTTAAAGCTCACAAAATGATCAAAATAAGTAGGAAATAAGTGGAACACCAAGAAGAGCTAGAACATGAAGGGCATAGAAGACTAGGCTCAGTAATAGTGTGGAAGAGAAATCTTTCTAGGTTGGTGGTGATTAGCAGAAGAGTGCTTCAGTGTATCCGAAGCTCAGTGATAGATAATATAGAAGCACTGATAGAATCTTCGTCATTGGTGTCTTGGTCATACCATGGGTTCAAATAAAATGAAACAGCATTTGTCTGAGTTATTGATTGAAAAAATCTTGAAGTCTTCATTTTAGGTGATGCAAGATCATGGCACTTGGTTCTAGACATGCTGGTTTTACAATAAAATGAAATTGTAGCATTAGGTAGAGCAACAGATGCGAGAGGCCGAGATGGTACAACTATCTTAGAGCTTGTCATATTCATGGATGATAGTATTCTTTCTCTTCTTTTCTTCATCTTGCTCCGCGTCTCATATTTTTGTCTTGTTTGTCCCCCCCCCCCTTTTATTTTTATTTTTTATATTGATGTCCTTCAAATCGTCGATCATTGGAGGCGTTCATGAGAGTCCAAAGTCCAAACCTTGTAGTCTCGTATCACGTAGTTAAAAAGCTTCTACATGCAGGCTTCATGAAGTCTTTAGAGTATGGTCTATGTTTGATATCAAATTAACGCTACAATTGTTTGCCAGTATAGTTTGTTGGAGATTTGTGTTTAGGATATCATAACAGGATCTATCTGGTCTTACATGGAATTGCCAATTGAAACTATACTTTTTAACAGAAGAAACTAAAGGAAAGAAAGGGGGAGGGGGTTGATGTCGCAGCACACACTTTGCATAAGAAGACAATACATACCTCTGGTATCCAATCACGTCTGGAAACCAAATCCTGGTTGTTGGTAACATCAGAAAATTTAATGATTGGAATTCGATATTGTAATCCACCCCCTCCTCCTTCAAAGCATCCTTTCAAGTATGAGGGGAAAGCTAAACACTTCATACGTTGAGAGTTGAGACTTGAGACCTTGATGGCTGAGTAACACGGCTGACAAATGCTCTTATTCAAAACTGTACATGTACAAGTTCTGTAGCTAGATAGACTTCCTTGTTTCTGTCAGGAAATAAACTGTTTTATGCTAGCAAAAATCTATATTTTTATGCTCACGAAGGACTTAGTTGGTCGTTGATGCAATTTTTTCTTTTCAATAATTAAGGAAAAACTGATTGGCTAATACTACTCTGTTTTATGCTTTTCTTACAGGGTCATAAAGAATGGGTTACAGAAGTGCACTTTCTAGGAGTGGTTGAGCATCCCAATCTTGTAAAATTAGTGGGTTACTGTGCTGATGACGACGAAAGAGGTATTCAGCGGCTTCTGATTTATGAGTACATGCCCAATGGGAGTGTTGAGGATCATCTATCTGCCAAGTCAAGGACAATTCTTCCTTGGGGCATGAGATTAAAGATAGCTCAGGACGCTGCTCGTGGTTTAGCCTACCTTCACGAAGACATGGATTTTCAGGTAGCTGCATCTTCCATCTCGAAACTTTGCTTTTGTAATTCTAAGGAATTGTGCGTTGTCTCTGTGATTCCAAATAATTTAGTTCTATATGTTGTATTTCTTGTCCATAACCTGATCTTTGTCGTTGACAGATAAAACACACTTTTTACTTGACTTTATTCTATGTGTGGTGAACTTAAATCGCTCAGATCATTCTCCACGAGTCCGACATTCTATAAGTTTTTGGTGCTCACAGATTATCTTTAGAGACTTCAAGTCCTCAAACATACTTCTGGATGAGCAGTGGAATGCGAAGCTATCAGACTTTGGGCTTGCAAGGCTAGGCCCTCCAGAAGGACTGACCCATGTCTCAACTGCGGTATGTGGTATTTCAATATGTATTTGTTGGATTTTTGGGCCTACATTTTTGTTGGAAGTGATATTAAACTTGATTGTTATTCTTTTCCTTGAATTTGTACCTTCCATATGAGCATAGGTGAAGTCTGTATATAGACTTCCATGTTATCTAATGAATATTCTAAAATGCTAGTTACTAGAATTTTCTATCACATTTCTAGATATCTAAAACATTCAGTGAATACTCTAGAGTTTTCTACATTACTCCGTAATTTCTAAGAGTATTCTTCTATGATGATCGTTTACTTGAATTTAACACTGAACTCACTGTGCAAAAGTGGCTAATTCTTGTTTGGATAGAGGAAAATGGAAAGGAAGGAGAGGACCTCGAATGCGAGGCATATAAATATCTTTTTATTTAGATAACAGTGTGGTAGAGAAGGGTAATGGAATATGGGTGGAGAGAAAGTTGAATGGAAACTTCCTAGGCTCTCCTTAAAATCCATTTTCCCTGTCAAGTAGGAAAGATATGAAAGGAAATCTGCCTCGAACCTCCCTTTACACGGCCTTCCTTGCTTTCTCCCTTCGTCCCCCTTCTCTCCCTTCATGGAACTTTTTGTCTTTTGCTTCTCTTTTTAAGATTCAAGCAAGTCGATAAAGTACTTTTTTGGATGCTTGAGTGAAGACACAGCTTAAGTTGGCGAACTCTTGCTCCACCCATCAGAAATCGTTTTGCTATTTCTACGTTAGGTCATCTCAACAAGACTTTCAGTGCTTGTCTAAATTAGTTATATCTTGTGTATTTCGTAATTTTCTTTACTACTTGTCATTCTATTAAACAAAATCAATTGAGAATGCCTTTGGAGTTATCTTATCTCAAACCCAACAATGGTAACCAAGACCGAACAAGCTTCATGTTTCCATGGTAAAATGACAATCCACAATAGTAGTTGCAATAGTTGTCTTTTTTTTTTTCACTTTAAACAAGATCTTTGCTTCGTCTTAGATATGTTCTGTAATCCTACTTAACATTTGAAAGGAACAATAGCTCTCTTCTCCTTGTTTTAATTTGAAAGGTCGAGTCATCAGATAGTTATATCACTACAGTCAATTTCATGTTTGTTTTATTCATACATCTGTCCTTTACCCCGTAAACAAAGACGGATATGTGTCAAAAAAATTTAGTGCCTTTTCTCGCCTGTTTTTCATTTAATCACTTTTTAAATGGTGGTTTCGGGATTGGTGAGGCTGGGAGGGTTTTACATCCGCTTAATGATTGAAAGCTGTTCATATAGACATACAGTGTGATCTAAACCTTTTTTTGTTGTTAAGGGGGGGGGGGGGGGTGAGTGGGTTGATCTGTACAAAACACTGCATGATGCCTTGTGTATGTTTTTATCTTTTCTAACCCTATCCTGAAGAAGGCGTCCCTGGCAATTGCGTTCTTAACATGTGCAAAGAGCTTGTTGAGTATCAATAATCTCTGTATATATGCCTTATTATGGCTGACCGATATTTTTGAGTTAACTTATTGCTACCTTTGATGTATGCAGATTGTAGGAACTATGGGCTATGCTGCTCCTGAGTACATTCGAACTGGACGCCTCACGAGCAAGAACGACGTTTGGAGTTATGGGGTTTTCCTTTATGAACTAATCACAGGGCGGAGGCCTATAGACAAAAACCGCCCAAAATGTGAGCAAAGACTTATAGAATGGGTGAGACCATACCTTTCAGACATTAAGAAATTTGAGCATATTGTCGATCCAAGACTAGGTAAAAACTACCCTATCAAGTCCATACATAAACTTTCAGTTATTGCCAACCGGTGCTTAGTTCGTCAACCAAAATCACGTCCTAAGATGAGTGACGTCTTGGAAATGATCAACAATATTATTGGGGCGTCAGCTGAGTTAGGGGTACAACTTCCTATCATGATCAGTGAGGAAGAAACCGCTGAAGTAAAAAACGCGAAGAGAAGAGGTGCGAGTGCAAGAACTACGGACAATAACTGGTTTGCCTGTTTTTGGAAACCCGCTCTTTGGAAGATACGTTAACAACCGGCGGTAATGGCATTTTTATCTTCAGCCTGATTTTTTACCCTATTGATCAACAATGAGCCACAATCACCATTTTCAGGAAATTGCTTATCCGAGAACGGGTGCCGGTGGGGACTAGTTGATGGTAAATATTGTATGTAGTGTATGTTTTGAGGAAGACTGATTGCTGATGATATATTGTATACTGGTTGTGTTATATACATATAACATTACACGCAGAGTCTTGTATGAGACCGTCTCAAAAGAGACTGTTCAGTTTCTTGCCCTAATGTATTGTATGTATATCAACGAGCGTTGAGTAATCCGAGTATCCCACAGCTGTTTTGAGCTGCAGGTTTCATCCAACCCCTGCCCCCATTTGTGTGTGGAGATGTGCTGCTTAAGGATCAAGATTCATTTGTCTCTTACAGTGACGTTGATGGAAATCTTAACCATCAAGATTCAAGAGTGTAAAAATCAATATATTCGAATAAATTGTGACATTCCTTGAGACGAAGGTCGTTCACAAGGCTCTTGCTCATATAATGCGATTTTATTGTCTTGATCACAATCAAATTACCAATGTCACGTACTCACATAAAACATCCCCACTTCTCAAACACATTTGAATTACAGTACGACTTCTCTTTGTCAAATTTCTAGTAATTTTCAGGAATTTGAGAGTCGTCGCAATTGCAACATGATATAAGAAAATGACCAAAATACTTTTTTTTTTTACCATTTATATAAAGTTTCGTAATTGTAACATGAATGAACAAAATGACCAAAATGACTTATTTCAATGTTGAATGCATATACTGTCCGACAAAAAAAAAGGTTAAATAATACTTCCGGAGATAAAAAAAATCTCTCATTCGAGTATCACTCGCACATTCAAATGAAAACGCAAGTGATATGGATTAAAAATCTACCGTGTCACTGCTGCAGTAAAAAGTAAAAAAAAAAAAAAAAAAAAAAAAAAGAAATGTAGAGGGAGAATCAAAACCTCATCCTTTCCAAAGGTTTGAGGCTGAAACTTGAGTATGAAGCTCCTGACCCAGTGAAGAAGCAGGGAGCCTGCCTTGTCGTCGTTGTCTGCATGAACACCACACTTCCCTGTTTTTTTATTTTCTCTCTCCTCAACAAGTTAAACAGCAATGGAGGCTGCCATCAATTTGCTTTCGTCTCCTTCTTCGTTTCCACCTAGAACCCACTTCAGAAACACCTCTCCTTCTCCTACTTCTGGTAGTTTTTTTGTGTCTAATTTCTTCCTCATGAATTTACAGTGAGTAATTAGTTTTTTTACTGTTGAATTGGTATGATTTTTGGGTTATAATTTGTGGGTTCTTTTTATATAATTTGTTAAGTTTTGGGAATTTGTTGGGTCCTCAGAACATAAGTGGATGAATATATGATGAAGTTGTTGTTATGTAGCATTGTGATAAATTACTTATGCCAAGATTTGAACTTTGAGGACACTTGTTCATAATTCGAGGCGAAAATGGATAGTGTGAGGATTAAGTTATAGTGGTCCTGGTTAGATTGGTGTCAATTCCTGTAGTGAAGGGATGTTGATCGTCTTTTTATGACAAATTAAGTAGCTTCATGAAGAAATTTCCATGAAAAGAGGTGGATTGTGGTCCATATGGTAATGGGGATATCGTAATACTTGATTCAGAGATAGATGATTCTCATTGCAAATGCAGATTGCTTTGTGTAATTACTTACGCAGTTACGCCAAGGTTTGAACTTTGAGACAGCTTTTCTTTATTCGAGGCGAAAATGAATGTTTTAAGGTTATAGTGCTCCTGATTAGATTGATGTGAGGTACTGAAGTAAAGAAATGTTGATCATATCCTTGTTATTACGAATTAGCTAGCTTCATAATGAAGATTCCCATATAGAAAGGTGGAATAAGGTTCATATGATATGGTATGTTGCCTTTTACTCGTGTAAATGGGATATCGTGATTTCTTGATTTTTTTGTTATAGAGGTAGATGATTGTGATTCCAATTTCTAAATGCATCCTCTTTCAATGCTCTATTGCATATTGCGTGTTGTAGTTTCTTGTTAGATGGGTTCTGCTGTGTATGTTGCTTAATACCGAACATCGCACTTAGTCTTTAGTTGTGAATCTGTATGTATTCTTGTTTACTTTGCTAGAAATGAAGGATTCACTTTTGCATTGTTTATTTTTGTACGTTTTAAAAGGAAGATCGAACATAACCACAGGCTATAAAATTTTAATCGAAGACTTAATTTTGGGTCTGTTATTGGCCTATATTTCTCATTCACAACGAAGGAACTCCAAGTTTTTCATCACATGAATTCTGGTGTACTTATTACCTATTCAAGTTCCTTTCTTTTTTAATGGTGTTTGTGTTTGGCAAACTGGGATCTCCTAAAGTAATTGGTCGCATTTGCTTTCATGGTATTCTATATTGTGAATTCATAATGAACCACTTCAGGTAGGTCTTTGTAACTGCCAGTTTTAGATTTCCAATTAATGTTACATGCTTGAGCTGGAAAATGGTGGCTTACAATAGGCTAGTACCACTCTCTGATTTTTTCTGAGGGAAGAAAAAAGATAAAAACACTTCCTAATGCTCTTAATATTGCAGTACCCATGCTGAATGAGCAAACATTTGCGGTTCCTGCAAATCCTGCCACTTCCCTGTGGAGACAATTTCCTGCTTCTGTTCTTTCATATGAGCAGCGTGATGAGGGCAACTCTTCCTTTTCCACCCTGAGGGACGATAAAGTATCTCAGGTTAGGCTGCAGCTCACTACATTGTTGTGATTTGCTCCTGTTGGAAATGCTAAAAGGCTGTCATGCCTGCCAACAGATAAATCTTGCTAAAGCAACGACAATTTTTGGTCATCATCTGCGAAAATTTACTGACATCCTACCGTGTTAATTTATTGACATCTACCGTGCTAATTTGGCCTTGAGGTTTAATAGCTGTTATGCTTTACTTCCGGCTCAGATACAGTCCACCTCAGAGAGGCAGATGATTGAGGAAATTGAGTTTTTGCAAGAGCACATGGAGTCTTATCTGCATCCCTCGCGTGATTTTGAACAGCAGCTTTACCATTCATATCTGTAAGTTTCTTGTTCATGCAATTGTGAAAACCTGTAAAAAATGGCCCGCACGGCCGCACCCATCCTCTAGTCAACATTGTGCCAACTTGTTCAACTGTAAATCTGGTTTCTTTTGCAGACTGCCATCCCTAGGCAATGCGGAACATGCAAACTCAGATGCTTCTGACAATCCTGTGAATATGAAATCATGTGATGTAATTTCCCTTGCTAGGGAAGCTCTGTCAGCCTCGAAACTAGCATTGTCAGTAGCTGAGAGCTCCGAGATACTGGATTCTGATTATGATGTACCCCTCTCACCTAGGTAATTTTTTCACATGTTCTATGCTCACTAATTTGAGGAAGGATCAGGTTAAGAGACTTTAGGAAATTACAGGGAAATCCACTTCCTGTAAAGTCCCTATTAGGTATGACGGGCTTTTTGTTATAAGAGGAAGCCTTTCAGTTTGGGTCCTATCTTACCCTATTTTGTTTTAACATTAAGGACCTTTAGCCTTTCAGTATAGGTCCTTGCTTGCCGAATTTCTGTTTTTTTTGGGTCATTTGTCGACTTCTCTTCCTGTGCAACTTTCTTTGTTAATAATGCGTAATGTTAATTTAGCTTTCCACTTACCACTTCAGAATATTTACAGTGAGGTTTGTGCTGGTGCTCCTGGCATTCAGGTTGACAGATAATTCGGAAGTTAAACAGACAGTTAGGTCTACTCGTCTTTTGGAAAGGAAAACAAAGAAAAGAAGATCTTCAAAGCCTAGAGTAATTGATGAAACAGACAGCCCCCTAAAGATGGAACCAAGAAGGTCAAGCGAAAAAATTGATCTCAGTGATCCCCTTAGATTATATCTACAGGGTCCAGCAACGAAACAGTTATTGACCGTGCAAGAAGAAAATGCACTAATTAGAAATATACAGGTGACAACACCCTTTTCCTTTTATGTTGTGCTCTTGGTCTGCCACCATTACTCAGTCATAATTTATTCTACTAAGAAGATTTGTGATTAATCTCTTATCAGGATTTTGAAAAGTTAATCGCTATAAAGGAACAGATTCAATCTCAGTTTGAACGTGAACCAACAATTGGTGAGTGGGCAAATGCTGTTGGTCTGAGTGCTGGGACCTTACGCACACGGCTCCACTCTTGGAAGAAAAGCCGTGAAAAGTTGATCTGTGCCAACTTCCGTATGGTTGTATACATAGCCAAACAATATCAGGGCCGTGGCCTCAGTCTTCAGGATTTGATGCAGGTCAATTGGAATTTTAATTTGCTTTTGCTTCCTGATATCTCCATTCTCTAGTAGTCTTGTGAATCTCATGTTACGTATAACTTGGATTCGGTTCCCATCTTACTGTTTTTTGGTTGAGTTATTGCTAGAAGCTAACAGATTTACTACGTATGATTAATTACTCTGGTATTTTTGACTGGCCATATTGGAGCAATATCTGGAACAAATGAAAGACCTACTTGCCTTAAGACCAAGTAGAATTTTAAGATGCACAGCAAAGTACAGAATGTACTGATTTTTACACCAAATGCAATTATCACTTGTCTAGATGTTGCTAGCAATACGGCCAGTCGAGAACATAAAACAAACATGACGATCTTTTAAAACTGGAAGGAGGTTTGTGTCATGCTATCCTGTCATGTAGCAAGACTTCACTAGCTGTAGACTGTAATGTCCTCCGATTTCTCTTATTGTGACTCTTGCTCAACATTATATTATTAGTTTTTAAGTTGTGCAATCTTGTATGCAGCACAGAGCTGGCCAATAGACTGACCATGTTTTCACCTCTTTTGTTATTGCTCAAGGAAGGAAGTATGGGTTTAATGAAGAGTGTAGAGAAGTTTAAACCCCAAGCTGGTTGCCGGTTTCCTAGTTATGCCTACTGGTGGATAAGGCAGTCAATTAAGAAGGCAATATTCCGACATTCAAGGACTATCCGTTTGCCAGTATGGACCCTCAATTTCACTTAATTTGAAGTTCTTGATATGATATGCTTTAGTGTTTCATCAATCCCATATCTATTATCCATCATCTAGCTTTGGTGTACTTAACTGATCACCATTTATTTTACACTATCTTTGAGGAACTATGTTCTAAACTTTAAACTGCGACAGACATATAGTACAGCAGCTTTTTAGGTCTGCCTCACTCAATAATGAGAGTTTGTGAATTGTCTTTTCAGGAGAATATGTATAGCCTTCTTGGAAAAATACTAGAAGCTAAGAAATTATGTGTTCAAGAAGGGAATTATGATCCATCAGTAGAAGATTTGGCTAAGCGTGTTGGAATTACAGTCCAAAAGCTGCAGAGCTTGCTGACACAGACAAGAAATCCTCTTTCAATGCAACAACCTGTGTGGGCAGACCAAGATACAACTTTTCAGGTGAGCTTGACGTTTTATCCTTCAGCATGACACTTACAAGCACTTGTCATTTTGGCTTCATAAGGGTTAATCGTGATTTATTTTGATGCTCATGTGGTCTCTATTCAAGCCATTCTGTCCAACGAAATATATTTGTTATTTCTCTTCAAAGTTTGTCTCGAGGAAATTGTACACACTGGAAGCCATATGTCAACTTTTATCTTGAACTTCTACCTATTTGACTCAAACCTTAGGACTCCTAGATAATTGGCATGAATTGTCCTAGCATCCCTTCTCTCCTCCCACCCACCTGGCACCCGACCCATGTTGCCAGGCCAATGGCTTTCTTTTAAGGCCTTCAGTGTCTTATGTTAGCGTCCCTTGTCATTGTGATTCTTCTTTATGAATTTTAGATGGTTTTAGCTATGCCATCAGTCTGAACACTAATTTGTTCTATCTAGTTTTGCAGAAGTGAAAAATGCCCCAGCCATCTTGACATCAACTAACTAGGATAATAATCGTACCAATAAGTATAGAGTCACACCTGATTTACAAAGAGCCATCACTCTTATAAAGATTTGAAGCTGGGTTGCTATTTGATTACATTTATCACCTAAAGCCTATGATAGAGTTCGAGTCGCGTGAAAATATTATGGACAAAAAATTGTATCTAAACCCTGATAAAGAATAGAAGAACACAATAATCTCATCTATCTTCTCTCCTGCAATGGAGGCAAAGATCCTAGTGTAGATATGATCATCGACTGCACAACTCAACTTTCATGCTGCTTTGTTCTAGAAAATTGTGAACTTCCATTTCCCTCTCAAATCAGCAGCTTTCTTGATTCTTTCTCTGATGCCTCTTTGAAACCGTGAAAGTACTGTGGTCATGACAGAACTCTGAAATTCCATGATCTCTATGAATGCAAAATGAAGCACAACTGTATGATTGAGTTTTATCCTCTATTCTTCTTTGGCAATAGTAAGATCTGTTGCCAGCTACAACATTAGGGTTTTTAACACTTCCAACTTGATGAGCAAAACCATTTCTGCTGCAATTCCGAGCTTGCGAATAGTTCTATGCCACCTACAAAGCAGCATTGACAGCCCTTGGGAAGAAATAATACGCAGCACTTACAGGAAAGCTTCCATCTACTCCTAGTACACTGGCAGCCAAGAGATTAAGTCTTCTAGTCAGGAGTTCACTTCTAACTGAAAACTCGTGCTTCCTCGTTGCAGAATCATTGTCTTTGCCCTTATCATTACGCAGGCAGTGACACTCACAAATTTGTAGTGTCAGCAGCCAAATATGTCAGCACATAATTTCTGTTCTTTTCTTTCCGTAACATCACTTTCGCACATTCACTTCTTTTTTTTCAGGAGGTGACTGCTGACCCGAAGGTAGAGAACCCAGGCGTCAGTGTAGAAAGACAATTTATGAGGAAGCACATGCGTAATTTACTCGGTATTCTCAGTGTTAAAGAACAGAAAATTATCAAGCTAAGGTACGGCATTGGATCTACATCTGAAAAACGATACTCGTTGTCTGAAATTGGAGCCCTGTATGGTCTGTCAAAGGAGAGGATTCGGCAGTTAGAAAGTCGAGCACTTAACAAGCTTAAAGACGCACTCAATACCCACGGCTTGAAATCATATACAGACTTACTCATGTAAAGATGTGCCTTCCCTCCTACATGATTCGTTTCTTCACCTGTTTTTCATCATGTAAAGTAGTCGAGTTTTTGTATCTAAGTCTCTAGAATGTAGATATCACATACAACAGATTATGTAACGTCTGACTAAATTACGAAAATATAAAAGATCAGGACTTTCACCATTATACCTCCTCCCCCTCCCCTTTTTTTTTTTTTTTTTTTTTTTTTCTGACGCTTATGTGATGCAAATTTCCAGAGCTGCTACTGAACTGCGAAATCAATAGGGTTTTTTTTGGAACTGAAATCAACAGGTTTCAGTGAAAGATAGAGTCCTGTTTTTCTTGAGCCATTTGTAAATGTGCCAGAATCAGTTAATGCTGAAATTTCGGCTTCTCTTAGTGAAATTTTTTTCGGAATAGGGTTCAAAAAATAAATGTTAAACAAAATGGGTCGATTTTGAACTTATTCAACCTTATGGGGTGCACGTCGACAAAACCGTCAGTGGTAATGGTGGTTTTAAGTGTGTCAAATAGTACCAATCAAGCTTGGGAGAGAAATCATTGACCACCTAAAACTGCCATTGGGACTGACGGTTTCACATGAACTTATTCAACCTTATGGGGTGCACGTCGACAAAACCGTCAGTCCCACTGGCGGTTTTAGGTTGTCAATGACTTCTCCCTCGAACCATATTGGTACTGTTTGACACACTTAAAACCGTCATTAGCACTGGCGGTTTTGTCCAATGGGGTGACGTGCACCCCATAAGGTTGAATAAGTTCAAATTCAACCCATTTTGTTTAAAAAAAATTCTCTCTTAGTCAATGATTACAGACCTGAGGGGCGTTTGGTTCACCCCTTCATTCCCTTTCATTCTCCGTTTCCATTCCGAAATATAATCCAAACGTCACTTGGTGTGCTAACATGTTCATCATTACCAGGACTCGTGGTATACTCCTAGTAGTCGGAACTTGTCCACAGTAATAAGCAGAAGTTCCGTTAACAAATAACGGAGTATATGCTGGCTGTCTGGCACGACCGTACTCCAGTCATGTTTCATCCAATACAAAATTACTAATGATAATCGTTGGTTCCAATGCAAACGTACAGGCATGGCACAGATTATTCATACAGTCGAAATACATAGTTAGGAAGCAAATTTGGTGAAATACATTGTTAATTACTTAGGAGCCCTGTGGATTTGTGTTGATACTGGACTATGTAGCACCACAAAGACTGCTACTGCAGTACTGCTTATCAGTCACTGAGACGGTTGACATCCTGTATCGACTGTTACAGGTCGTCAGGTCCCAATAATACAAGCTGAATTGTAACCCTAGAGGAAAAATCACCACCACAGCTTCTAGCACAAGGCTCTATCGAGGCTATCATGATTATACGTACAGAGAAGAACGATACCTGAGTAACATCTGGCTTCAAGATAGCTGGAAGGCACAAGGTTTTACAGTCCTGTGAGCATCATGTCTTCCACAGATTGGAAGCAAGCCGAAAATATACCAAAACCTTAGTGTTCAATTTCTTTGAATCCTAAGTTTCTCCTGAATGAAGACTTCCTACTAATGAAGTGTAAACTTTACTGTCGGGAGTAAAGCCTGCATCTATCATCTTTTCATACAAATTAAAAGCTTGGGCCGATCTCCCCTCTTTAGACAAGCCGGAAACCATCACTGTGTAGGTAACAAGATTTGGAAACAACCCCTTCCCAGGCATGTCACTGAACATATCGAGTGCACAATCGATCTTTCCATGTACACATTCGCCATGTATCAGTGACGTGTATGTGTACACATCTGGCATCAATCCCTTCCCCTCCATTTCATCCTTCAGTGCATAAGCTTCCTTCAGTTTACCACTCTTACAGTACCCATCAATTAACGCGTTGTGCGTGACAACATTGGGAGCCTCTCCCTTTTTCTCCATCTCTCTAATAAGCCTCTTCGCTTCATCAAAGTTTCCTTCCTTACAATATATGTCAACCAATGTAGTGTAACTCACCTTATTTAGTGTTAATCCATTCTCTAACATTGTGTACAAAAATCTCTTTGCATCCTCATTTCGATTCAACTTCTGATATCCACTCGCTATACTGTTGTATGCATAGGCATCAGATACAAACCCTTTCTTTTCCATGATATCTTTCAATCTGAGTGCTTCCTCAACTTGTCCTCTTTTGCAATAACCATCTATCAGCGTGTTAAATATCACCTGACTCAATTCAAGCCCTTTGCTTTGAATCTCATTCAAAAGCATCTCTGCTGCATCCAATCGGCCAGCCTTGCAAAACCCCTTTATCAACACTCCATAAGTGTGAGCAGACGGAGAAACATTCTTCTCAGTCATCTCATCAAATAATCGACATGCTTCCTTCATATCGTCTTTCTTGTTGTACCAATTGATCATTGCAGTATACAGATACACATCTGCCTCAACCCTACTCTTACTCAAATCCTCGTACACCTTTTCCACCTCTTCCATCTTCCCATTCTTCTCATATCCATCTATTAAAAGGGTATAAGTCGCTGCATTTCGTGCCACATTCACCTCCTCCATTAGCTTTAGCACTTCATGAACTTCCTTGAATCCCCGTCTCTTCATGTAAAACTCTATCAATGAATTATACGCATACGCATTCATTTTAACCCCCCAACCACTTGCGTCACCCACTACCCGTCTAGCCTTCTCAATGTCTTCCTTCTTACACAAGCAATCAACTACAATCGACACAGAATACACACTTATCCCGACTCCACAGCTAACCATCTTCTCAAAAAACCCGATCAACTCATCGATTTTTCTACACCTCTTTAGACCAACCAATAAAACCATACAAGTCCTCTCCTCCACCTTAAATTTTCTCTCAGACATTTCATCAAACACCTTGAAGGCATCATCAAACCGCGCGTGATCAACATAAACCCTCATCAACAAATCATAATATTTCGCAACGAACGCATCGTTCCCACCACAATCTTCCAAAACACGCCCCATTTCCCCAACTGGGCATCCTAGATTGTGATCAACAGACAAAGAACCAATCACATTTCGCGCAACCGCGAATTCTCTAGCTTTCAATAATCTACAAATGAGGGTAAGATGAGCCCTAAGATCAGGTCTTTGAGAATAAAAAGATGGGCTTTTTTGCAAGAACTTGAAGAAACTTAAGCAAGAAGAAAGAGGGAGATTTTGGTTTGAGATAACGGATTGAACAATTTCAGGGTTTACACTGTTGAACAGTGGTGATGATTTCTGGAGGGTTTTGAAGCTTGTTGAAGAAGATACTAGCGATTTGCAGATTTTCTTTGCGATTTCTTGATTTTGAGTTAGAGCAGGGGCTTGATTCTGGAACACCTTGAGTAGCTTTTGCATCGACATTTTTGCTTTCGCTCAGGGCGGGAAGTTGATTATAAATGTACGTTTGATTTTTAAAATGATTTCGGGTCTACTAATATGAATCGTCGTTTATAATCGGTCTCGCACACGTTATAAAATAATAAAGACGGCTACGGAGAAGATTTAAGTAGTCGAAACATGTTTAGCAACAACGCAATGATGTTACTAAAACATTTTAACACGATTCTCCCTCGTACTTTTACACCAAGTATCTGCAAAGCTCCACAAGCAGTATTCTCCCATGTACTTTTAACCGATGCCCTTCTTTTGATATTGACATACTTGACTGTAGTATGATGAAGACGATCTACACTTCGTTAATATATAAGGTGGCCATAATGCCACAAAAGCAATGACTCTTCCAACACCATGATGTCGCCATCAAAGAGCATGGTCGTGGAATAAGCCTTGGCTAAATATTACATTATTACCATTACCCTAAATATTCATTTTAGTTTGTCCCAAGTATAATTTTTTTTTAAGGGTGGCTATATCCACGCCTAAAATGTATTAGGCCACGCATAATGTTGAGAATTTGGCCAAAAGTAGCCCTTACGGGACGCGCTGAAGCTGAATTTCCAAAGCAAAAAAAGTGGCAGAATTGAGCATGTTGCATATATTCCCGTGGAATTATGGTCGCCCTTTTTAAGTGTCTATTACCCTGAAAACACAAAGCCGAAAATTTTAAGTTAATAATTAAAGAAAAAAAAGGAGAATGACAATATACACTCGAGTATAATAATTTTGGAGGTGCTTAGGTCAAAACCATGAGCGGGAAGGTATGAAGTATTAACCACAAAGGGTCCATCTTTTGGCCATTCCGCAAATAGTAACACATACGGAGTACAACTAGAGTTGGCATTTCGTGACACGTGTCGAACGCGGGCTAGCACGAGCACGACACGACACGAGCATCGAGCGGGCCGACACAACACGTGGCACGCCGGGCTCATCTCGTGCCACGGCTGCGAAATTATACTTTTGTTGTGCCATGGCACGATCCAGCACGAGGCACGTCGGGTTGGCCCGCTACGGCACGCTAAAACACGATATTTACTTTAGAAAAATAAGGAAAAAGGTCAAAATATAGCAGTTGACACGCGGGTTGGCACGCTTTGGCACGACACGACACGCCGTGTCAGCGTGCCACGGGCCGTGCCGTGGCGAGGTTTTGAATTTTCGGCAAGACACGACACGAGCACGCTGGCACGAGGACCGTGCCCGGGTCGTGCCAAGTTAACCTTCTGGCACGCCGTGCCGGCATGAAACACGGCACGATACGACACGTGTTCAACTCTAAGTACAACTCTAGTCAACAAACAGGACGACTCACGTTAGCGGACCCCGAACAATTTTGAAAGTTACTAAAATCGTATCATTGTGGCGTTATTCATCTCCGAGTGAGTGATTCTGGGGAAACTGACACACGGAAATGGCACTACGACAGAAAGCAGGAGGAACACTGCCATCATTGGTGAAACTTCTCCGACAAAACACCACCCCACAACCACCGTCAACTCCTCTACCTTTACCTTCTCTCCGCCGCACTTTCTCTCTCTACGATCAAATCAACCTCATCGACAATGTCCCCGAAGACCAACTCCGCTTCCAAGAGTACGCCTCCCTTTAAATTCCATCCAATTTTTTTAATCCGATTATTTTCTAATTCAATCTTTTTGTTTAATTAATTAATTATGATGCAATTGCAATTTTAATCGACATTTTAATTTTTTTTTATTTGTTAATTTGATGGATTAGGTTTGATGAATTGGGGTTTAAAGTGAATGGGGTTAAGTACGAAGGAAGTTTGTTGTGCGTTGGGAATTTGCTTATGTCTTGGAAACCTACCAAGTTTTCCGAAGTTACCCCTGAAAGGTAACTTTCTGTTATCTTCGGTTTTTTTCGGGTTTGTTTCGATGTTTTTGTATGGATGAATTGATTGGAAATTGGGGGTGAAATTATCGAGAGACGTCTTTTATGAGAGTTTGTGATTTTCTAGTGGTGCACATTCAGTTTACTGCGACAATGCGTTACCTTAGGTGCTTACCGAGTTTTATGTTAGTATATGGCGATACACTAGGGTGGTGTTGCCAGTAAAAAGTTAAAAAGTTCGGCTGTTTGCCGAGTAACGTGTCTAGGGAGAACGGTGTGGCATGTCTATGCTGGGGAGTGCAAGGGGGAGGGGATATTGTCCTTGGTTGCATCTTATCCCCTGGGGCTCGGGATGAGGGATGGAGAGGGGGGTGGGGCCATTTTCGTGGAATTTTGCTTTTAGCCCTCACATTTTTAGTAGGAGTTATTGTTAGGAGAAAGGCTTTATCGTATTCAATTCAATCACAATGTGTTGCAGTTGTTTTTATGGCCATGGCTATGGTGCGATTCTTGAAGCAAATTCATTTTGGGTCATTCGTGCGCACCCTCTCTATGTTTCAATAGGGGTAAGGCTTGCGTACATGTGACCCCCCCTTACCCCGCCTTATGGCGGGAGCCTTTAAGGCATTGGGGTAAAGATGTTGATGTTGTTGTTTTTGAGAGTGAACTCATTGTTACGTCATGTTAATTAAGGCCTTGAATATGAAGGATATAAAGGTTTAGAGTAGCCTATGTGCCACGATCAGTAAAAAGGATCTTAGGACCTTAATATCTAGTGAAGTGAGCCGCATAGTGAAGAGAAGGGCTTCACTAGGTTATAAAGAGAAGTGCTCTATAAAGTTAAAACATATTCTGAAGCAAGTGAAGGTCAATGAAGACGGAAGACCAAACACAAGTTGAGAGAAGAAAGTAGCGTAGCTCCTTGATGCCTATACATACCTGCAATATGTTTATGTCCATGCGAAAGAGGTCTACAGGTTCTTGGTTTGGCATAATGCAATGTCGAACATTGCAAGTAACTCCTACAAACTTTGGAGCAAAGGGATCAAGGTAAGGAACCACTAAGTTGTCCAGAGCTTATAGTCCATGTGTGGTTTAGACTTAGGGACAACTTGGTGGTTCCTAACATGAGGAGTAAATCAAATTGTCGATGATACTTGACCATACATTTGCACCATAAATGTGCATCACTAGCTAGATGGAAGGTAGAATAATGTAATGTGGCTTCTTCTATATGGATTCACTCATCCTTTAACTGGGGTCTCCCCATTTTTCCTTACTTCATAATTCCATATTATGGTTCATGTCTGACCCAAATTCTCGTGGGACTAAGGCTTTTTATTGTTGTAGATGAACTCCATGTATTGACTTAAGAGATCTATATGTTTTATTGATGCGCTGATATATTTGCATGTGTGCTTCGGTTTTCATGGTCTCATTTGACCAACAAACACCTTATCCGTCTTAGCGTCTAAGGATTATGGAGAACATAATGTGTGAGTTGCATTGTTGCTGGAGTTCCCCTTTTGTTGGGTGAGAAGTTATGTATGAGTTGTGTTATTGAGGCTCTGTTTTTCGACACAAGAATGGCTTTGTTCTTCAAGTGATTTTTCTGGGGAGGGCTTCTAGTGCAGTAACCCAGGTTGACTAGATGTGGCCTTCGTTAGCATCGGCAACTTCTACGGTGATTCAGTTCCAACTCATGAGCTGTGTTAGGCTGTTTCTGCTCCCCAGATCTTTCTAGACTGTTTTCCACTTTACCATCATAATTGGACCGACAGAGAGCCTAGATTTGTAGTCATGACTCATGAGGGCCATTAGCATGACTATGTTCTATAGTCTTTGTTCATTTGCTGGAATTTTGTCTACTGTTGCAATATAGTCCTGATTTTCCATTTCCAATGGAGCCAAAGACTAGCTATTATTTGGCTTTAAGCTTAAAAAAAAAAGACTATTCTTTGGCTTTGAGATATGATGGATTAAAGCAAAATGGCTCACAACATTGTTTGCGCTTCTTGTAATGTAAGTAACAGTTGGTCGGTGCGATTCTCGAAGCAATTCTCATTATGGATAATTCGTAAGCAACCTCTCTATGCTTTCAACATAGGGGTAAGGCTTTCGCTCACTTGAACCCCCTTTACCCCGCCTTATGGTGTGAGCCTTTGAGGCACCGGGGTAATGTTGTTGTTGCAGTAATACTGATATGCATTTTATAGTGTTATGGTCTGGTGTTCAGCAAATTGACCTTCATGCTTTACCATGCAGCTTGTCCATTTTTCAAATTTTGCGGCCGATTCCAGGTGAGAGTAGCTGACTTCGTGATATATGCTTGTATTATACGCAATGATTTTAGCCCTTATCAGTTTAGTAATCGTCATTAGCTCATTACAAAGTACTGCCTCTGTACATAAATAGCTTCAGGGGGTTGTTTCTGCTATGCGGACAGGCTGGCTGAATACTGTCCTTATATGTTTTGAGGTCCTTGTTTGAACGGTGGTGGTGGTGGGGGGGGGGGGGGGGGGAGGGCTCCACCCAGACATAAGACCTGTTTTGTTATACTAAGACCTATTTCAACCCAGGGAATTAGCCTGGGGTGCATCCAAATGGCTTTCATAACAGTGGACCTAATCTCGTTCCTTCTGTTTTTGGTTTTTGGATCCATGAGCTTTATAATATTGAGAATGATGTTTTATGTAAAAGAGTGTAAAATCAATTTTTTTGGAGCTTTTGCACACGAACTGTTTTGATGGTTTTCAAAAACTGAAATCAGTGAAACCATTGTGAATGGCTTTAAACTACTAAAGCTGAAAAAAAAATATAAACAACAGAAATCTAGGAGGCATGTGTAGTCATTGTTTGAATTTAAACTCATTGTTTAGTCATGTGCATGTTTTTCCCACTGCTTGTTTCCTTATAAAGTCTTTATCATGCCGCTTGAAAGCTTGTTGATGTTCGCTTTGCTTATCTAGAACTTTCCCCGAATTGGAGAAAATGGGGATGAGAAGAGGAAGTAGTTGCCTGCTGAGGTTTTATTTTGTGACTTATTGCAGAAATACTGATTCTTGGATGTGGAAGGAATATTGAACCAGTCAGTTCAGAGCTCCGGAGCTATGTGCGGTCAAGAGGAATGAAATTAGAAGCAGTTGACTCGGTAACTATACTTACTCGATGGCTTCTGTTTGTAACTAAATTTAATTACCAAGTTCTCATAAATTTGTGCGACTTCCTAAGCTGATGGTTAGTCTAGCCTTTTTACTTATTTGGGGCTTTTGGAGATTTCAAGCATAATACTATATGGTTTGCACTCCCGTTGTCCCAAAAAGAATGATCACTGCTCCTTTTTGGTTTGTCCTAATACCGGTATCCTTTTTTACCCTTTTGAAATGAAGTGGACGGTGACAAATGGGAGTACAACTTTTGGTGAAGATGGTTATTAAGGGTATTTTTGGTCGCTTTATTTTTATGAACATTTGTAGAAAGTTGTCAATCTTGTTATGACAGTGGTAGTATATTGCAATAATTTGGCAAGCGACTTCAATACTTAAAAAAGCACCCAAAATTGCAAGCACAATGTGAAGGAAGGGTTTTTCGTTTCTGCGTCCTTTGTGAACATCATATATGCTTTTACCCTAGTCCTGACCGAGTACACCAATGCACCACTAAGAATTGAAGATCACTAAGCTAATGGATTAGACCTTCACCACATATAACAAAAACAATTAACAAAATCTTTCAAGATGTTGTGGAACATTCTAAAATTTCCTTTAGCTGTTGAATTTGGAGCCAGTCTACTTGTTTCTATGCATAGTTTTGGCCTGGCATCAGACATCTAAGTCCAAAAGAAAATAAAATTCCGGTCCAGATTGTTCAATAATAAGGGTGTTCATAGATTAATGTTTGAAAGTTTCAGGAGCTTCATTGACCCATAGCCAGTAAATCACGCTGTCACAGTGATGATGTGTATGTTATAAGATCCTTCAAATTATTAAAAGACTTTATGATGTTTGCTGCTTGTCTCAGTTATGGTTATGTAATTTGCATACATTTATCAGTATTATAGAAGCTCGCGCCAATATCACCTCTCTCCATTGGTAATGTATTAATTTACTGTGTCTGAATCTGAAAGCAAGCATAATTTTGGAGTTTGCCAACGGATATGCTAGGTTGGAGACATGAGGTGTGGGGAAGTGATAACATCGTAAGGGGTCTTAGACTTATCATTTTGGGACTTAGGCTTGGCTGTTGTTGTTGTCGTTGTTCCTAGTCCTTTATCTCAGTTTTTATTGTGCAGTTTGTGGGAAGGATTAAGAATGGGAAATTACATTTATTTTAGGGTGGCGAGGGATGCTTGAGGTGACATAGAAGAGCAATATTATACTTTCTGATTTGATCTCTGCTAGTCAGAGAAAGTTTTTAGTATTTAGGACATAGTGATGTCCGTTTGATACAGTTAGGCATACTTTGAGGTACATATTCTATATTGGAATGGACAAAGTTTTTAACATTCGAGAAACTTTGTTTTCCTGTGATGGAGTTCACATAGCGTGTGCGGATATTGAGTATTGACATTGGTAATCACTATTTTGTTTATTATCGTTGACCTCATTTTTATAAAACACGTCATTGTAAGGTTGCACTTGGCTTCTTCCCTGGATATTTGAATAGGCCAGACCTAATTCAAGTCTGCATCTTTGGTATGCATATGAATGCTCTTGATTTTGCCAACATGAAAATTTGATACTTCCAACACATTTACTAATTATTGGTGTTCGTCAGCTGCAAATACTGTCTTGCACTTGTGATCTTTACTTTGATTAAACTGTGTTGTGAATGACTGACTGGAACTTGTCTTGCTTTGTTTTCAGCGAAATGCTGCCTCAACATACAACATATTGAATGAGGAAGGTAGAATAGTGGCTGCAGCTCTACTCCCGTATGGCACATCTTCATAACCTTTGATCTCCAAAGCAAATGTGGAAACCGTTCATCAATTTTGTTTGGTGTCTAACATGAGTGCCGCGGTTGTACGAGGGTTGAAGTTTTCTGTTATGTGGTTTGTGTGTTTCACTGCAATTTACATCAAGAAAATAGGCAATCCTATGGTAGACGATGAGAATGTTGTCTCGTACCATTCTTTTACTTTTTGGTGAGCTGATTCTCAAGGCTGGGGAGGCTAAAGACGAACTATGGTATCATTGTGGAATAATGTATATTCCTAGTTGTATGCTTACTATGCCATACATATGTTTTTTCAGTTAAGAAACCGAAAACCCCTTTGTGTTTGTGAGGGTACAGGATTACTCGCGACTTAATCCAATCCGAAACACCTAAGGCTAAAGCTAAAACCTGGGTCGACCCATGCTTCGGCCAAGCTGTTGTTCCGCAATAAGATTTGTATCACTATATGTCAGATGATGCTGGCTTGATGACTGATGACCTTAGTTGCTATCACTAACGCCCTGTCTTATAAGGACTTGTGCCTCTAAATCTAAGCCCTATAATAGTGGAATGTTGAGATTAGAAAGCCTGTAATAATTCTATCATTACACGACCAAAAGAGGAGCTCGTAGTTTGCCTCGATCAATTTAGCGTCTTTCATATGTCATACTCGTACTTGTTAAAACTGTAAATGCTCATCGGATGCCGAAAATGGTTAATCAGTCACTCACGATAGTCTAAATGACATTTCCATGTTTCGGTTTTTCTAACGGAAATGAATCGAATTTTAGTTTTTCATGTCAGGTGACCTTTTTAAGTCGAAAGGAGTAATTTATAATCGAGTCGGGTTGAGGTAATACAAAAACTACTCCCTTGTCAAGAACTCATCCAAAAACAAAAACCAAACTTCATCACTACTACTCATTTATTTTCCAATTTCCTCCGTCGCCACCGCTTCATCGCCACCTTAAGCCGGCGTCTTCTTCACGCTACATTTCCCCCAATTCAATTTCTGACTTCCACCATCACCTTTGTTTCTTACACCCAGGTATCCCCCCCCCCATTCTCTCTCCCCATTTCTGTATTTTTCTCTATTTGTTTTGATCATTCATTTGTTTATATTTATTTATTTAAATGTCATTTTTATAATTCTATTTTATGAATGACATTTAATTGAATATCTGCAAAAAAAATTGGTAATTCTTGTAATCTTTGATTAGAATGATTGCATTTCGTTTGTAATATTTATCGGAAACAAGAAATTTGATAAATTATGAATTTGGGATGTTAATTTTTGGTTAAATTCCTAAATGATCTCCTTGTTTTCGTCGAATTATCGATTTAGCTGCGAAACCGATATCGAAAACACGGCGTTGGTGAAATTCTCGTTGTTATGTTTGTAGTGATTTGAACTCGTATTTAGCTCACTTGTATCTTGTTGAAGGTGTTTCTTTTGAGTTGTTTTAATCGTTCTTTGTCGAAAAGATGAGTACTTTATGCTTGGGTTTGATGGGTAAATGCTTGTTAAGTTGATGCGTGTAGAGGAATTATTGATTAAAGGGCGATTTGGCTGATTTGTACAGTTCAGTGGCATTATGGATTCTGGGAGAGATTCGGGTGGTAGAGTTTTCCGAAACAGGGAACGTTCGTCATATGCACCATATCAACGGGACCGTAGAGGAACCAGGTAGTCTATCTATCGCACTTCTTTGGCGTAAAGGTGATTGCTTGATGTGTTTGTTTAACAGCTAGAATTATGTGAATGACGGGTTATGGACTTATGGTATCAATTTTGTTTATATGCTAAATACTCGTACTTGGCTATAGTAAATACTTGGTTTTCTCTAAGCCTTCTTGCTTTATTGCGTGATTTACGTCACATATGTATGACAGCCACATGAGATGGATAGTAGACCTTATACTGACAAGCAGTAGTCATCTGCAAGTTTATGACCTTAAAAGTAGGTGTTTTAAGTATCAATGAACTCATATTCATCTGAAGTATGGCATCTAGCAGTTAAATTGAATGAATGAAAAGGTTATGAACATATGTAGAAATCTCACACATTTTTGTGTGATTCGTGACTGGATATTTGTGGTCAATAACTCAATATGATAAAGGCCTAAGATTACTATGGAATTCGTTTGATAAAAATGTTTTGAGATTCAACTTCTGGGATTTTTGCGCCATTATGGAAAAGTCTAGTGGACTTTCTGGATATTGGATTTAGTGTTCCCAAAACAGTGTCTGATTCGCTGTACCATTATGTTTGAAGTTCTTATGGACCCATTTGTGTGTTTGTGCATCCTCCTGAATAAGTGGGCCCAAAAGACATCAACTTTTTAAGGTGGATAGAGTGATTAGTGGTGTCGTTTTTAACTACTTTCTATAATGTCTTATACTCTTCTTCATCGCTACTTAATTTGGCAAAATTAAGTTCGAGGAGCAAATAAAGGCCTTTGCTTTAGGAGTTTATTTGGAGAGTTTATACACCTTCACAGATTCAGTGTCGAACTAAGTGCTTTCCCCCTGGGCCCTATGTTGGCGTTTTGTGTTATGAGAATGGGGAAAATGTTGATCACTTCTCTGAGCAAGTCTGGTATTTTGGGATAATTTGTTTGAAATGATCATGGGCACTGAATTGCTTCTCCGCTTACTGTTCCTTATCGAAGAAGAATCCACTAAATTCCCTCTAATCATGATCACTTTTGGAGGTAATTAGAGGAAGTTGTCTTGGAGGTTGGCATATTTTGTTACACATTAGGAAAAATGAGGTGGGAGTGGTGGAGAACTGGAGATACAGAATCACTTATTGGATATCAACAAGGTAGGTAGGCGAGGAGATCTGAGTGAGTCAGAGGAAATTTTCTATATTGCTTGACGACCTTGATGTGTCTCCATTGTGAATAATTAGGATATACAGTATAAGTAGTGCTGAATTCAGAAGTTGCCTCTGCGTTACTGTAACTCTTGTTGACAAAGCCTGAGCCCTAAAATGTTGTCCTTGTGTATTTAAAGGGAATAATCTGACATATGTTTGCTGGCTGTTTCTCCTGGCAATTCACTATAACTATGATTGTGTACCTTTTTCCAGGCAAAACCTTTTGTGTAAGAATTGCAAGCGACCAGGCCACTTTGCTAGAGAATGTCCAAATGACTCCGTGTGTAACAACTGTGGGCAGGCTGGGTAAGTGTGTAAATTTTCACATGTAATCAGTTATTACATCTAAGATGGCTACAACTTGTCTACTGTATTTTCTGTCTGCATGTATGGACTATGGAGTTTTGTCAAAAGGGACCATCTCAAATATTCTTGCCACTCTGTTTTTATTAAATTTTGATGTTGGGGTTCTGAATGATCTTTTATTTCTGTTGTTTTGGATTCTGGGTACGTTAGATGGCCTACTTAATAAGATACATTAGGTTTCAAAGAGATAATGAAGGGATGTTTGGGCTAATACGTTGCTGGTCAAGTATGGCAACGGATGTGCACTTATTTCCGAGAAATGCAAGATGAGATTTTAGATTAGTTACTAAATCTCTACTCAGCCAATTGAGATGGGAAAAACTAGCCAATAATTCCCTCACCCACCTCACGGCCCTTCAGCTTGTTTTAGATGATTTAGGAGAAAGTTCCTTGGATGATCCATGACCATTCTTGAAGTTGTCAACTAATATGCTTCATTGTTCAAATCCTTTTCAGTAAAACCAATAGCCACTTTTTAGCAGTGCTGTCTTGACAGAGGCTGTAGACTCTGTTATAAGGCTCTTTTCTTTCCATCCTGAACAGCGGAGGAAGCTGTTTTATGAGGAGAAAAGGTTGTTGATGGGAACTTGGTGGATGATCTGATCACTGTCATATTTTCTGTAGTATGCTATGGTTTGCGGCACGAATCATAAGTTGAATACGCCACCCTTTGTTTACCTTACTTTGCCAAGTGGTTGTGGTTCACTTTTATGTTTCTCCACTTTTATCTTTTCTTCCCATTTCTTTTTCACCCCTTTCTTAAGAATTGGGCCAATTGCCAATGAAATCAGATCCTATTTCACGTATAAAGTAATATCCCATTTAAAGCCACCACCGGTCCACCACTACTACCTTACCGGCGACCCCCTCTCTCCAAGTCATAGATTACACTAGGGATGAAGGTCGCAAGATTGAACATTGGCTTGTGTTGAGAGAGTTGGGGATATGAGAAACCTAGGGTTGGATTCGATTGGCAAGTGGAGCCAAAGATGGAGGTTGGTCCGTTTGTTGGCTGTTGAAGGGTATCCGCATGGGTAGGCTGGATGGTGGATCTTAATTTTGGCTGGTGGTTGACTGGATAGTATTGATCATAAAATATAGGTTGCTTGTTGAACCCAAATTTGAGGGTCAAGGAGTCAGGGAGATAAGGAGGCATGATGAGGTGGTTTGATGAAGGACGAGAGAAAGTGAGTATAGTGATGACTATTCATGTTAGCCGACCCCAAGCATTTTGGGAATAAAGCTTGGTTGTTGTTGTTGTTGTTGTTGTTGTTGTTGTTGTTGGCGGCCTGAGACGGAGTCTCCTTGTGTCATACCCTTGTCTGAGTGTTGAATGTCCGTCATGGCTATGCAGAGTGATATGAAGAGTTTAAGGTAACATAGTGAGAGCGTACTTTCTAGCTCTCCTTTCTACATTGGGGTCACCTGTATCGTGCCTTGTATGAACGAAAGAAAGAAAAAAGAAAAATATAGCCTGTTTCCAAGTGTAAATTGAGTACTTCTCATCCATAGATTGAGGCACTTCCATAGACCAAGCCATTGGCCTTTGATTTTTATCGTGAGATTAGAAGACGTGATACATGGGTGAATACGTGACTACCTTTGTTTGTCTTTTCAACATTGAGTGTGGCTTCTTCAGGGATTTGATTACTATTGCTGTGTAAGGAATCAGTGGGGTCTTTTACTGAGCTTATTTTAGAAAAAATAGAAGCTCTTTTTCCCGCTATCATGTGAGTAATTTAACTCCCTAGATTCTGCCAATGAGCCAGATTGTTATTCAGAGTTAGATTATTCTTTTTGGTATGATGGCATCGGATAACTGCACACCTATCAAGGGAAACTGAGGATGAAAATGGGATATCGAGTGGCTATTTCATTCCTCAACCTAGTAGAGATGTATGATGATAATAACTGAATTGGTGAATCTCTCTCACAGCAGCTTCCTTCTTAGTTGTTATTTCCCATTCGCTAGAGTATTCCCCAAACGACCCACTTCATATTTCTCGACTGGTTAGTCCTGGGCTGATTTATATAGCAGCTTCCTTCCACTCCTTGAATATGCGTGCTGGATATGTGGTCGAGTGGGCTGGTCTTTGACGTCGCCATATCTTTTTTCATATAATTTACTCCTGTTCTATAATTCAGGTTCTAGGCTTTCTTGGTTAGAACCTCACCACAATAAAATGGACGTTTGTCGAAACTGGAATTTGGTTAGCTGGTTGTAGAAATAGGTAATTAGAATTACTTGAAAATTGAAATCCCATTTTTCATGTGCAATGGAACCATGTTTTTCATTTTAGTATAGGAGTCCCTGAGGTGATGGTTCTCCACTTAGACGTCTCTTATCAACTGGTTGCCTAGGCTTCAGATGTGCTCTTGTAGTGACCAATTGGTATATTAATAAAATCAGCAAAAATTGAGGTTTCGGGGTTTGAGGCTGAGATCAAGAAAGACAAAAGTAAAGTATGTGTTCACAGATATACTTTTAAGTTGCAACAGGCATCAAGCAGTTGTAATTAACGAATTATCCCTAAAAGGGAGCAGTTTAGGATCTTATTAATAGTGAGTGATGAGATCGCACAAGAGGTAGTATGTTCATTACTGCTTGAGAGAGGGGAAGACTAGCTGCTGGCCAAAGGAGAAATAGAAGTGATTGTTTTATTTGTTGGTGCTATTGTCGGAGGATACTCATTGTGGTCTCGCTAGTAGATCGAGAAAGACGGAGAAAGGAAGGTTGTAAGGTTTCGGGTATGATGCCCATTATGATAGTTGAAGTGGACATCTGACTTAGGGCCCTTCTGATGTAGAAAAACCTTCCAGACCATTGTATATTTGTATCTGATCCTTAGCATTGGTTGAAAACCAATAATATTCCCATGCATAAACTTCTCTTGAAGGATTCAAAACACATGTGCTAAGTTACAAAAGCAGTTATTTGCATTTGTTGATCAGATACTACCTATCCTATTTTCTTTCTTCCACATATCATATCCTAGTGTTGGTATAATCTGGTATGAAGTAAGGGGAGCAACCAATATCGAGTGCCTTCAAAAGAGAAAACACCAAATACCTACTGCAGGCTATTTCCCTGTATACTTTTATCCTTTTGTATTTTTCCTTAATGCAAATGCATATGTAAACCTTAAATCATATCCTTGTGAGTACTTGATGGACCATATTGCATGATATTTTCTTTGCCGTGTCTCACTCTTTCAATCCGTGCTGTAATCCAACTTCTATCTGTTTTTTTTTTTAATTAAGACTAATCCCTCTGGAGTCTGGACTATGTATAGTTCACTTTCACTTGACCACTCTGCCCTATGACAGTTCAAAATCTTCTGGCTTGGTCATGTTACTCATGTACTAAAACTAAAAGGCCAACTTGCCAAAAAAAAAGGACAAAAAAGTGAAAAGTTCAAACTTGTGGAAAATTCTAGTTTTGTTACAAGATATTGGGTATATTGTTACTTTGTCTGGGATTATATGAAGGTTGTCTGGAGTAACGTCTGTTCATGTCTTTCAGGCACATGGCTGCTGACTGTAACGCGAAAACAATGTGCTGGAACTGCAAAGAACCAGGTCATTTGTCTACAGAATGCAAGAATCAACCGATCTGCCATTCATGTAACAAGATGGGCCATCTGGCTCGTGAGTGTCCAAAATCAAGCGACCCCAGAATCTGCAGCAACTGTTTCCATCCAGGCCATATGGCAGCAGACTGCATCAACGAAAAGGCATGCAATAAGTGCCGAAGGGCTGGCCATCTAGCTCGTGACTGTCATGATGCTCCTATCTGCAATATGTGCAATTTAACTGGACATTTAGCCCGCCATTGTCCTAATTCAGCTCTTCCACCGTCTTTCCCTCCACCATATGCACCTCCACCAATGCATGCAGGTCCACCCCTGCCACCGCATATGGTTGGGGCCTCATTTCACGAAATGTTCTGCAGGAGCTGTGGTCGTCCAGGTCATGTTACCCATCAATGCATGGGCATGATCATGTGCAGTGCCTGTGGTGGGCGTGGCCATCGAGCATTTGAATGTCCTTCAGGTCCTATGCTCGATATGGTTTATCGTCGATTTTGACATTTGTAGAGTGTGTTTTGAATATAGAGGATTGTTTCATATAGCTCTGTATTGATTTTACCTAAATGTGAAATTGGCTTTCTTTTTCAATGAAATCCATATTTACTCTCCCTGATCCCTACCCTCTGCGTCCCTCATAGTCGTTTGCCCGAAGCGTGAACATTATCGAGTTTGGGGAAGAAGCATGGTCTTGATTGAAGAAGCTGTTGAAAACCAATTTCTTTCTCTTTTCCAGTTACAATTTCGGAGTTCATGAAGTTCTTTGCGAGAACATATCTAATCTAATACTATATATCGATTAGGTCGCGACGTAGGCAATACGACACAGTTTACTTCGAGACTTCTTTTCTAGGTCCTATGGCTATGGCCATCCCATAAATCCCATTACAATTTCAGCATTTGACCTACCAAAACTACCATCCACAAAAGTTCTCTAATGGTACAAGCTGCTGATGTAAGTGGTTTTGTCAAGCTAAACTACATCTCCATATTACCGTTGGAGATGCTCTTAAGGCTATGTTTGGTATGCACAATAACTAGCTTATTTGGCCAAAATAGCTTATTTGACTAGTTTTTTAAACTGTTTGACCAAATAAGTTAGTTTGGTAACACCACTAGCTTAAATAATAAGCTAGCTTATTTAATAAGTTACCCCATGTAACTTATTTAAAATAAGCTAGCTTATCATAATTTTATTTCTAATTTACCCTCACTTATTTACTAAAATAAAATGAGATTAAAAATAAATAATGCATTTTTATGTAATTTTATATATATCAGCTCCTATATCAGCTAATTTTGCCAAACACTCCTAATACTTTAGCTAAAAACTTTCCGCTATTATTACAGGCTTACAGCTATTATTTCAGCTTTCAACTACTATTTCAGCGTTCAACTACAATTTCAGCTTGGGTTTTAATTGAATTTGATATTTTCTTATAATCTCCAATAATGAGCAAGTGAGCGATTGTCTATATTTGCAATGTTTAGTTTGTTTTCTTGGACCGTAGGAGTACAAGTTAAGCTACCATCACAGCATCGGAGCCTGAGACATGGAGATCAACTTATCAGCATTTTTTTTTTTTGGTACAAAACTTATCAGCATTTATAATTTCTTATTGTATTGTGCTTAGCAGCATTTATAATTTCTTATACAACTCCACAAAATTCACGTTGTGACAATTTTTTGTAACTCCATCGTCCTATATATACGAAAGTTCAGCTACTGTTTACGAGAGTTCCTTTATGCAATTGCATCAATCGGTATATGGTACTCCGGGGGTACGTAGCTCTACGTACCCCCCGGATCAATTAACAGGCTCAATGTTAATTTCGGCCCAAACAAAAAAAAGCTTGCATATATATAACTAAACCCCCACTTTCCAGACCAATCACTGATATTGACAACTTTTACCAATCACACATGAAGTATCACACAACCATCTCCACCCACCCGCAGCCACCACCACGCACCACCTGACCACCATCGTCCCTTTGCGCCGACCACCAACTCACGCAACGGAACCACCACTATTTGAGACGCGCCGCTCCGGCGACCCCACGGAGGCATCCCTGAGCCGCACCACCACCTCCATCGTCCTTCAAGTCCCTTTTTTCTCATTTTCTCTCTCCTCTCTTACTCCCTTCCCCAACCCATATTGTCAACCACCACCGCACGAAAAACGTCCCCCACCCCTCCCCTTAAGCCACCGACCACACCCACCACCATCATCGAGGGATGTCAAGTGAGATTGAAAAGAAGGGAGGGGATAATAGGGGAGAAGGAAGGGACGGCGGTGTCGTGGGGTGGCGGGGGGAAGGTCGCGTGGGAGAGGCGGTTAGGATGGCTGGGTCGGGGCGGGGATGGGGTGGTGTCGAGTGGTGTAAGGGGGGGTTGGGGGAGGAGAGAGAAAAGGTAAGGGGTGAGTTTTTTTTATTTTGTTTTTTTATTTGGAAATTATCAAAATAATGAGTGAAATTTGGGAAATAATGAGTGAAAATAAATAATGATTATAAAATCATATATAATGAGTGAAAATTAGGAAATAATAAGTGAAAGTATAAAATGACTATAAAGTGAAAATTGAGAAATAATGAGTAAAAATTGTAAAATAATGAGTAAAAGTATATAATGAGTGAAACTGAAAAATAATGAATGAAAATTGTAAAATAATGATTGAAAGTATTTAATGACTATAATATGGTATATAATGAGTGAAAATCGGAAAATAATGAGGGAAAATCGGAAAATAATGAGTGAAAGTATATAATGAGTGAAACTGAAAAATAATGAACGAAAATTGTAAAATAATGACTGAAAGTATTTAATGACTATAATATGGTATATAATGAGTGAAAATAGGAAAATAATGAGGGAAAATCGGGAAATAATGAGTGTAAGTATATAATGAGTGAAACTGAAAAATAATGAACGAAAATTGTAAAATAATGACTGAAAGTATTTAATGACTATAATATGGTATATAATGAGTGAAAATAGGAAAATAATGAGGGAAAATCGGGAAATAATGAGTGTAATTATATAATGACTATAAAGTGGTATATAATGAGTGAAATTGAAAAATAATGATGGAAAATTGAAAACTAATAAGTGGAATTCGGGAAATAATGAGTGAAATTTGAAAAATAATGATTGGAAAATAAATAATTACAATAAATTTGTATATAATGATTTGAAATTCAGAAATAATTACTGAAAATAAATTATCACTATAATAATATATATAATGAGTGAAAATCGGAAATAATGAGTGAAAATTGAGAAAAAATGAGTGAAAATTGAGAAATAATGAGTGTAAATTGGTAAGTAATGAGCGAAAAATGAGAAATAATGATTGAAAATATATAATGACTATAAAGTTGTATATAATGAGTGAAAATAAGGCAATAATGAGTGAAAATTGAGAAATAATGAGTGAGATTTGAGAAATAATGAGGTGAACATTGACAAATAATGATTGAAAATAATGATTATGATGTGGTATATAATGAGTGAAAATCGAGAATTAATGAGTGAACATTGAGAATAATTATTGAAAATAAATAATGACTATAAAGTGGTATATAATGAGTGAAAATAAGGCAATAATGAGTGAAAATTAAGAAATAATGAGTGAGATTTGAGAAATAATGAGGTGAACATTGACAAATAATGATTGAAAATAATGATTATGATGTGGTATATAATGAGTGAAAATCGAGAATTAATGAGTGAACATTGAGAATAATTATTGAAAATAAATAATGACTATAAAGTGGTATATAATGAGTGAAAATTGGGAAATAATGAGTGAAAATAAATAAAGTCATATATAATGAGTGAAAATCGGTAAATAATGAGTGAAAATTGTAAAATAATGAGTGAAAGTATATAATGACTATAAAGTGGTATATAATTAGTGAAATTGAGAAATAATGAGTGAAAATTGAAAACTAATGAATGGAATTCGTGAAATAATGAGTGAAATTTAGATTATTAATTTTCACTCATTATCTACCACTTTATATAGACTATTAATTTTCACTCATTATTTATTGTTTTTCACTCATTGTTTATTAATTTTCACTCATTATTTATTAATTTTCACTCATTGTTTATTAATTTTCACTCATTATTTATTAATTTTCACTCATTATTTATTAATTTTCACTCATTGTTTATTAATTTTCACTCATTATTTCTCACAATTTTTACTCATTATATACCGGTTTATAGTCATTGTTTATTTAAATCATTATTTATTAATTTTTACTCATTATTTATTACTTTTCACTCATATATGCCACTTTATCGTCATTATTTATTTACTTATTATTTCTCGATTTTCGCTAATTATATATACTAGTTATAGTCATTATTTATTTTCATTCACAAATTTCAATTTTACTCATTATTTTTCAATGTTCACTCATTATTTCCCAATGTTTATTCATTATATATCACTTTCTAGTCATTATCTATTGTCACTCATTATTTCTCAATTTTCATTCATTATTTCCCGATTTTCACTCATTATTTCTCGATTGTCACTCATTATTTATTAATTTTCACTCATTATTTCTCGATTTTCACTCATTATTTCTCGATTTTCACTCATTATTTCTTTATTTTCACCCATTATTTCTCAATTGTCACTCATTATTTATTAATTTTCACTCTTATTTCTCGATTTTCACTCATTATTTTTCGATTTTCTCTCATTATTTATTAATTTTCACCCATTATTTCTCAATTATCACTCATTATTACTCGACTTTCACTAAGTATTTCTTAATTTTCACTCATTATTTCGCGATTTTCATTCATTATTTATTTTCTCGCAATTTCATTCATTATTTCTCAATTTTCACTCATTATATATCACTTTACGGTCATTATTTATATTCACTCATTATTTCTCCATTTTTACTCATTATTTCTCAAATTTCATTTATTATGTATCATTTCACAGTCATTATTTATTTTCACGCAATGTTACTCATTATTTCTCCATTTTCATTCATTATTTCGCGATTTTGACTCATTATTTCTCGATTTTCACTCATTATTTCTCAATTTTCACTCATTATTTTGTAATTTTCACTCATTATTTTCCGACTTTCACTCATTATTTTGCGTTTTTCACTCATTATTTCTCAATTTTCACTCATTATTTCTTGATTTTCACTCATTATGTAGACCACATTATAGTCACATTTCCCAATTTTGTCATTTTCTGAAAATCAGGACATAAATTAACAAAATAAAAAAGAAATAAATTAAAATCAAAACTAAAACTTCTCTCTCCTCCCCATCCCTCTCCACCCCGACCCACCACCACCAAAGCCACAACTGCGACAACACCACCCCTACAATCGCCGGCCCAAACCACCAACCCTACAAATCACCGGCCGCTGATTTCCCCTTCGTCCCTCCTTCTTTCTCGCTGTCTCCGCGATTCCCCAAGTGATTCCCCCCTCCCAACCCAATGTCACTCCTAGCCGCGACCACCGCCACCCCCACCAGCCCCAAATCCACGACAGGCGACCACCACCAGAAACCCCATCTTCCGACGACCCTATCATCTCCACCCGCGCTACCGCCTCCCGCTTCTCCTTCTTCCTTTCTTTATTCTTATATCCTTAACTCTCCTCGTATTTTCTTCTACCTCCAGCAACAACGACCTCTCCGGCGTTAATTAGCGACGTCGACCGGTGGGTCGGGGGTGGTATTGGTGGCGCGGGTAGGGGGACGACGGAGGTGTGAGCTAGGGCCGGCCGGAGTGGGTCGAGAAGGGGGAAGTAGGAGGAGAGAGAATGTGGCAGGGGGTTTATTTTGGTTAAAAGGTTGATATTATTGGACTTGGGCCGGGATATTGGTATTGGGCTTGAAGACGAATTCTGCACTTGGATGAACAGTAAACCGGGGGGTACGTAGCTCTACGTACCCCCGGGGCACCTAATAATTTGTGTAATTGCATTAGTGAATTATATGCTAGTATATGATAAAGTAAATTGTAGAGTACGCATCATTTCCAGTTGCGATGTAAAAGAAGGCTAATATCTTGTGAGTTTTGCGCATGTGTAATCTTAAATGCAATACGAAAATGGCAAGGCTGGCAAACCCGAATCGACTAATTGACCTGATAAGACCTGAAATTGTGGTCAATCAGCCTGACCGGATGATGCCCCAAACCACTACAGCCGTTGATGTTCCGATCTCCCGTTACCCGACAATTACTCGACTCATAATGCCAAAAATTGAACTAATGCCCATAGATGACTATCGGTAACTAAAAGTGATTGTGACCTGACTCGTCATCGAGCCGAAAGATCAACTGACTCGTTATGACCCGACTTGATACGAACCGACCCAAAATTTACCCAATGACGCATTTGTCACCCCGAGGAAAAATCATGTGGTCAGAATTTTAACACTAAATAACTAATAATGATTTTTGCGCAATGGTAAGAGCAGTCAACACCAGTCGTGAAAAAAACACCACCAAACGATTAAATTTATAAAATTGGATGAACTACATACAAATCATAATGTCCAAAAAAATATATTGCTATTTATTAGGTGATGATGTTCTAAAGTAAATTAAAAGCGCAATCTTTAATTTGCTTAATTTGATTGTCAAATGCCTAGGTAGAAATGCAAATAAAGTACGAACCAATTAATTTCAAAAGAGAGGCAATAATACCATAGAAAATGTAAATCTTAGTAACTTTACGAAAAAAGATAAAAAAAAAAAAGATTTCCTACGGTATTTTTTGCCTCTTTTTTTGAATTAGTTCTACATTTAATTATTTTCTATATTTTCTACAGTAGAAAACGTAGTTCTTGAAGCAATTATTTGTCATCACACCCATAAACAGTTCATAGTTGCAAATACTCACACCAAGAGTTACATTGTGATTATTGACAAACGGTGCTTCTCATAATTCTTCTTTGTTAGCAACTTATCTTAAAGCACGACTAATCTTATAGCTAGCCTAAACACTTAGCTTTTCTCAAAATTGAAAAGCCTAAAGATTCTCAAGAATTTGATGCTCAATTTAATAGTACGGGTGGTCTCTGATATTATTTTTACTACAAGAAAAAGAAATTGAGTCTTAGCTTCATGAACATTCTTAGACACGGTTACTGAGCTAACCCACCTCTAATCTAAATTTCTCTTTAGAACTGATTTTACCTGCTTTTATGATTAGATTATGTATACTTGTATATGGAACGAGTAAGAACCTCTTGCATTTGGGAACCAATCCAATTCTGCATTACTTGGAGCGTCATTAAGGAACCGGACTCGATCATCACTAGTTTGATACTTGTCAGAGTATACCAATAGGTATAGGTTGCTATTGTTTAGGGCTAATGTGATTGACGATTCTTAATCAATCTTAATTGTTACAAGATGACATGCGGGGATGCTAGGAGGTGGAGGCCACATCGGAACTCAGAATAGACTACTGTGTTGTCTTTAGCTACATTATAAGCATATCCAAACTTCTATGCATGTCAATGGAAGAAAACAGAAACAAGTAACTAAAATGAAAACAACTTAGATAACCGTCATTTTGTTTTCAATTAACGGAAAAAAGATGTATTTCTAATGTATTCTGGTTGATTGACTTTTTAAAGTTGCTCTTTTTATATCAACACTAGTTTGCATTCCCCGCGCGCGCCCGGGTTACCTATTTATATTTTTTTCTACTCGTTTCATAAAAATAAAAGGGTTTTTTTTTGTTATAATATTATTAAGAACGATATTTTACATTTTTTTTTCTTTCCACTTTTACGTCACCCGTTATATTATTTCATTTTCATTTTATATCCCGTCATCCATTACATTATTTTATTTTCATTCCATTATCACGTCACTTATTATACTACCCCTATACTATTTCATTTTCATCACACTATCCCGTCAGCCGTTATAATTCAAATTATTACCATAAATTAGCTTTAACATAATCATTTTGGGAACAAGGCTTAGTTGTTATTGTTGTTGTACCATAACTAGCTAATTTATCACCACATATTATAGGGTTTTCCATAAGTTAGCTAATAATTACCATATTGTATAATTTCATTGTGCTATCTAATTAACTACTTTGCATGCCCGGCCCGCGTCCGGGCTGCATAATTATATTGTTATACTCGGTTTATTAAAATTTTGATTTATATTTGCTATAATATTATTAGCAACGATATTATTATATTATTATTTATTTTTACTAACTTGTCATATTTTTATTTCCTTTTCACTTTTACGTCACCCGTTATATTATTTTTTTTTTCATTTCATATATCGTCACCCGTTATATTATTTTATTTCTATTTAATATCACGTGACCCGTTATACTATCACATTTTCCTTCCACTATCCCTTCACCCGTTATATCACATTATATTTGAATTTATTACCATAAATTAGTTTTACCATACTTAGCTAAATTATTACCATAATTTATATTTTTTTTTCATAAATTAGCTAACAATTACCATATTTATTGTCATATATTATAATGTTTTCCATAAATTAGCTAATAATGATCATATTATATAATTTAAATGTGTTATCCAATTAATAGATGTCAAGCGTCCTCCTAGGAAAGATTTGGTTTCAGGTTTAAATATATTACAGATATTCTAAATACAACAAAGAGAGTGTTTAAATACAACAATAAAAAAACCTCACAAAGACTAATATACCCTTATCTATTACTGTCACCTCTCTTTCTCTCTTTCTCTCTCCTACCACCTCCATCACCATTTTCATCACCTATCAGCTTCAACAAGAACAACAAAGTAAGGCTTAAACAAAAGGTAAAGTTGAAATCATCATATCGTCTTTCATAGTTGAAACAAAGATGAGAAAGAAAGAAGGTGAGGGAAGCTATTAGTGTCGGGTTTTCTGGGTTAACGGGGTGAGTGGGGGTGTCAATTTCCAGGGCCGACGAGGTTGGTGGGGGTGTCGATTTCAAAGGCCGACGGGGTAGGAGGAGGGGTCGGATTTCATGGTCGGCGGGGTAGAAGGGGGGGTCGGATTGCGTGGCTGATGGGGTAAGAGCGAGGGGGTCGGATTTCATGGCCGACGGGGTAGGAGGGTGGGTCGGATTTCATGGCCGACGGGGTAGGAGGGTGGGTCGGATTTCGTGGCCGACAGGGTAGGAGGGGGGTCGGTTTTCGCAGCGGACGGGGTAGTAGGGGGGTCGGTTTTTGTGGCCGATGGGGTAGTAGGGGGGTCAGTTTTCGTGGCTGTCTGGGTAGAAGGGGGTCAGTTTGGGTGTCGAATTTCAGCATATCAAACGTAGAATGTATCAAATTCATGATGTAATTGCATTTCATCGGCATTGTTGTTGGTTGAACAAAAGAATAAATCCAAGAATATCAATCAATTGAGATTTAATTGATGTTTTCTGTAATTCAATTGGATTTTTGTTTAATTTCTATATGGGCAAGATGGGAATATTTTTTTATTAAATTGTTGTATTTAACCTTTTTTGTTGTTGTATTTAGACCGTCCCATATATTATTAGATAATATGGTAATTATTAGCTAATTTATTTAAAACATTATAATTTATGGTGATTGTAACTATGGTAAAATTAATTTATGGTAATAAGATTATATAATGTGATACAAGGGGTGATGGGATAGTAGTAAACTAGTAATGGAATGAAAATAAAATAGTATCACGGGAAACGAAATAATGGAATGAAAATGAAAGAGCATAACAGGTGACGGCATAGTGGAATGAAAAAAATAATACATTGAGTGACGTAAAAGTGGAAATGAAATAAAAATATGATGAGTGGGCATAAATAAATAATAATATAATATGACAGGTGATAAAAGTTAAAAGAAAAAAATAATGTAAAATATTGATCATGATGAGTGATCGTTTGGTTACATGCGGTAATTCGTATTCCCATGAGGTGTCACTTCTCAGGAAAGATTAATTCATGGGAATTTCTCAAAATTGTTTGGTTACGTGTAGGAAATGAATTCCCACATGAATTTCCAAGTACCAAGGAAGGGCTAGGTAAGCCAATTCCTCAATTTCACAGGAATTGGGTATTCCCACGTTTTTGGGCAACCAAACAACTCCACATTTTTTAATTCATGAGAATTTTGAATTCCCATGATTTTACTTGGCAACCAAACGACCACAATATTATAACAAAATAAACCCACATTTTTCCTAATATAAATAAGTAGCCCGAGCGCAGGGCGGGCATGCAAACTAGTAGTCTAATGAAATAGAGTTTTTTGAAGAGTTTAGGGAGAGTCCAACAAATGAAAAAAATTAAGAGAGTTTAAAAAATAATAAATACACGCAGTTTATTAATAACAACTTACAATAATAATTATTATTAATCCACATATAGAATCTTTATTTTCGTTAGACTCTTCGATAAAGCTAACTAATAAATTTACAACATAATCATTCATAATATTAGTTATGTGTATCAAAAAATTTCGAAACATATATCATTAGATTTGTTTCGAAAAGTATCTTAATTGAAATCCATTTACACATTTTTCCGATATACAAAACAATTTGGTTACTCCGTATACATCTAATAGAGTTTTTTCTTTTTTTTGAAAAACTTAGAGTGTCTATAATAAGAGGAATGGCGAGAGAGTCCAAGAATTGAAAGATTCTCACACTATAGTTATTAGGCAGAGTTTACACATTTATAAACTGTAATTTATAAGTTTTTAAATGTGACTCAACATAATCACAAATTATTAGGTACCCCGAGGGTACTTAGAGCTACGTACCCCCAAATTAACTGTTCACTCATTATATACCACATAATAGTCATCATAAACTTTCACTCATTATTTTACAATTTTCTCTCATTATTTCTCAATTTCACTCATTATTTTACCATTTTTACTCATTATTTCTCTATTTTCACTCATTATCTTCCGATTTTCACTCATTATATATAACATTATAGTCATTATTTATTTTCAGTCATTATTTCTGAATTTCCAACCATTATACTTTATTCCAATCATTATTTCTCAAGTTTCACTAATTATTTTCCGAATTCCACTCATTAATTTTCAATTTTCACTCATTATATACCACTTGAACCGGGGGTACCTAGAGCTACGTACCCACGGGGTACCATATACCGATTGCGACATAATTAGTCCTAACTTTCATTTTGTATATCACAAAATTACAATATATGTCTCAGTAAACCTGTTTTGAAATCTAAAATGAGTTTCATTTATACATATGTTTGATAGAAATGCATTAGTTAATCGGCATCGAACGAAAATTGTAAAAAAAGAAGATTGTATTTATTCCCAAACTAAACTCAACAAACACGATATAATATGTGTATCGTGCAACGCACGGTCTTAAAACTAGTTACATCTATTTCCAAAATAAGAGTGTGATTCGAACTATCACCATAACTTCGAAGCAACAACGGGTGATCTTTGTATGTCACACACGTAAGGACGTAACTAAAACTAGCCACGAAGTCGATTCGAGACAAGCCACAGTTCAATCACTTGTTCATACAGCCAAGATCAACTACAAGAAGCTACTCCACGAAGCTTCTTTGGCAAATACTAGATACAGGAAGGTAGGTGTCTCAAGTTCTAATATATGCAAGTGTGGCGTATACAATAAAAACAACTGTTAAATCAATTACCAATGCTTGAATTTGCAAGACAATGGACCTCCCACGGTACTTCCCGTCCATTTGTTATTCACGGCTAAGAGTGTAACCTTGACGCCTTTGCACAGGATTTTCATCTCGTTCTTGTCATCGTGAACGTCTTGTAACCTCCAATACTGACCACGAACTACAACCGTAACTTCCAACTCTTGATCACTCGACAAACGACTTGTAATCGAATCAGCGACCTTGTCATTGAGTCGTGTAGACGTACCCATCGTAAACTGTATTGTCTTCTGCTCTCGGCCTTGTACATGGAAAGGTTCAAGCTCTGTGGACGCGAGTAACTCATGATCATACTCGGCTTTCACCTTTAGCTTCTCGAATAGCTTTTCTTCCTCTGTCTTCACGGTAAAGGTTAGATTCAAACTCGCTTCCACAAGTTGATGGCTTGTATTCGAGGAATTACTACTACTGCTTGGAGAGATCATCACACCCAGAGAATCGACTTGGAAGGTGAAATCCGGCTTTGATAATGCTCCGATTAGAAAGCATCCTCCCACAATAAGTGCCGTCAACAGTAAGATAAAACCCAGGATGCAGAAGATGAAGTAGTAACAGAGAGGTAACTGGCAGCATGCAGTCCTGCTGCTGCCTTCCGTAAGGTGACTTTGGCCGGCCTCAATGTCGTTGATCCTAACAGGTTTGTCGTTACATAACCGCTCCACCGGATAACTAGTAACAGAGTTTGTCGTGGTGAGTTTCTCGTTCAAGATGAACTGCTCCATCGGATAACAACTAACGGAATTTGTCTGCATGGTGGATCGGAGAAAGCTTAAGATCAACTCAAATCCTCACACACCAACAAAATTACTATGAATGTAAGACGTTTCTGATCGTAGCAAAGATAGAGACATAACATGTTTATATAGAGGCAGGTTACACTCCAACAAAACATGTTCCTTATTGGGCAAGTTTACTAGCCTAGTTAAGAAAGTAATACATAAGCAACTCCTAATCCTAATCCTAATCCTAATCCTAGTCCTGATCCTAGTACTAATCCTAATCCTAATCCTAATCCTAATCGTTTGCCAAAGTAACGTTTAGGCCTTATGGGCGGGTGGAAGAACCTGCTGATGCAAGGAAGACATTACGGTGAATGCAAACCCGAGATGAGATCATAAAACCAGAGTAAGACTCCAAAGAGTACTGATAGATGGTCATCGAATTGTCCAAACAACCGTGCAAACATTAGCCAGATAGCAAATTTCCATTCCTAGTCTGAGCTGATGAAGCTCCCGCGAATTTTTACTGTAAGGTAGCACAGATCTTCACAGTGCTACAAGCAAAAGGCTCTTCATGATTCGTCCTTGGCCACATACAAAGAAACACAGTATCATTTACAGTTATCGCCAAAGCTGAACTTGGCTCGCACACAGCAGTCATTTTCGACCCTTCATACTGTCTCGGTGGATACAAGACATGACATGTCAGGAAGTGACAGCTGAAGAAAATATTTCAAGTTGGAGATTAGTTCCGATAGCTTCCAGAGTACTTGCATATTCAACAGCAAAACTCCATATGTCGTATTAGTTCTTATCCACCGAGTTCGGATGCCTACTGTGCCTTGCATTTCAACTTCACAGTCTCAAATTCTTGCTTTAACGACTCCAACCTTTCGATCAAGTCTATATTTTCCTGTGAGCAAAAAGCAGCATCACTCATAGGTTAGATGGTTGTAGAAAAAGGATAACTCCTTGCTTGTTCGGTAGAAATTGCATTGGATAAAAATGGAGTCCTTGGGAATTGCCTGGTCAACCTGGCTTATTGGTTTTTGGCTTTTGAAACAGTTTTTCAGTAAACAAACCATTCACCAAACGCTTTTTTCCGGCAGAAATTTAAAAAAAGGCAAAAGCCAATAACAACACATACTAAACGTCGCTTACTAAACAATGTCGTAGGAAGTAGAAAATATAAGTACTACTATAAACATTTGATTACCTTTTGTAGCCTTTGCACTCTTTCATCAACACCTCTTGTCTCCTTTCCATTCTTATCTAGTAACTCCTTCACCTTCACAATAGATGCAAAGTAGTCAGTGCCAGTGCTCATTCATGCTGAAGTTTACTAACTTAGAAGCAGTATACAAGATCGTGATATTTAATAGAATGAGAAGTTGTCAGGTTTTTCCATTTCCAATGGAACCAAAGACTAATTATTCTTTGGCTTTGGAATATAATGGAATAAAGCAAAATGGCTCATAAAACTGTTTGTGCTTCTTATTTTGTGACGTAGCAGTCAGGCGGCGCGATTCTCGAAGCAATTTTCATTTTGGGTCATCTGTACGCAGCCTCTCTATGTTTCAATAGGGGTAAGGCTTGCGTCCATTTGAGCCCCCCTTACCCCGCCTTATGGCGGGAGCCTTTAAGGCAGTGGGATAAAGATGTTGTTGAGAAGTTGGCAGGTGATTAGCTCAAGGGTTTAACCTTCATGAAAATATATAAGATTCATTAGCAGATATATCCACAGTAAGAAAATACTCCTGGCAGCAGTGTATCCCCACAAGCTAGGTCTTCCCACGGGAATCTATTTACCTTAAGAATTCATCAAACCGACAAACTCCCAAAATAAGAAGAAAGTATGGTGATTGGTTCACCACTTCCATGATCCTAAATCTCTCTATGTCACGATGGTAGGCTTCTCCAAATCAGGCTTTAAAAAACAATTCTATCCATGGAAGCTTATCTGTCTCTAAAACTAGCTCAAACTAGCATTCCAGAGGTAACAACTTGTGTGGAACCATTTGTTCTCCAACTTTCCATCAAGACATAGTCGAAACAATCCGATGATAGAACTCGATACCAGCTTTAAAAATGTCTTGCATGATCAATATCTTTTGGGTACATGAACTCTTGTGAATTAAATCCCTTCAACTTGATGGAGCTTAACACAACTTTAAAAGATGAGCACTAAAGACTGCATTAAAAATCCACTGTTTCTAGGAACAAGGACCACGCTCAAATGGAGAGCACTAGATCCATCAAAATTACTGGGATTTCAAATTCACAGAAAGTAACAACAGATCATCATTGTGTGACATGGTACGTAACCTGAACTAACCACAAAGGAATATTTGGCTTTGGAGGCAAGAAACATCCTCTTCTCATACAGCTAAATTCACTACAAGAAGCAACTCCGGAGAGCTCACAACCTAACAATCCTCAAATGCATTGCCAGCCATTAAAGGTTACATGTCTAGTAGTTGTACCAGCTTCTCTATCGACCAGACCTAAACACAGTTCACTACCTTACAGTTTATACAATGCCTGATGATATTGATCTAGTCGATCAAACCTACAATTATAGCGCACAGATCCCTTGAAACATTGCACTTTGTTCCTATTGTCTGATAGTCCGGATTACTGCACATTACCCCTTTGGTATCATATCACAGATTGAGACTAAAAATTGTGCTTCAGTAATTCCTACTTAAGAGGTGTAATCCTATCAATCCTATCAGATCTGATAGTGCTTCTAGCATGCAGAAGGAATTAGCTTTTGGTGACATGAGCGATTAGCATTTGTATCTCCTTATCGTTGCTAATCACATATTAGAAACCTGATCCTCCATACAAAACCCCATACCCCGAGCAGAGCTAACTTCTAGTATGTAATGTGTACTACAGTTTGATAAAAGATAAATCTCCATCTATTCTCACTCCTTGCCTTGGGCTCACACACACACACACACAATCGCTTAAAAAGCTATGCTACGTGGCAGCTGTCTGCCAGTGTTTCAATTGAATAATCAAAAACTGAAACTGCAGCGTGCAAAAATGAAGGTTGATCCAGGAGGCTTATCCACTACAATGGTGGCTTGACTACCCATTTCTCCCAAACATCCTAGGCAGCAACAGCTAACACGAATTTAATTGTTCATATATACTTTCTTAGCGGCAAACTGGGGATAACTGAGAGGTCTTCTATTTCAACAAGGCCAAAAAATGAATATGACGTAAATTATACCAACAAAGCAATACACTAGTACTGAGTAGTACCTAATCACCTCGATGATGAGATACTGAAATATGACGGCATTGTAAGGCTTGGGATAAGAATATTAACAAAGTGGTCCAGCTGAATGATCGTAAATTGATCTAACAAGCCCAAGGAGATAGCATACCTCAGTCAGCTCCTTTATACACTTTGCGGCTCCTTCCCTTTCTTGATCAAATCTTAATCTCCACTCTGCTGACTCGTCCACTGCTTCTCTGTGGGCAAGATCAAATTCCCTCCTGCAGATTTTGCACAAAGAACCAATATCACATAGGGATCTCCAAACAAACTCAATAAAACATCATATTTTGTGGTCCATTTTGCACATCACTAACAATTATACCTTAGATGCTAAACTCTCAGTTTGACAGTTTAAAGTACCCCTAAGGTTTATTTTGGCTAGAGGAGTGGTCACAAATCGCAATGTCAACAAATTCCATGGGCAATCAAGAAACTGAAAGACACAATCGGGACTCAGTTTGGAATCGATCCCAAAGGTTAAAGTTGAGCGATTGCTACTACTCATGAAATGATGTTCACATAGCCGACTTTGTTGCAAAATAGTTACTCTTCTTAAGCCTCTCCTAATAATCTTCCACCCAATCTCTACCAATAGGACCTCATTACATTGCAACGGTCATCTCACCCAAGACGTATTACCACAGATTACACTTTAATTAGAAATTCCAAGTAACAAACCAATTATGAAAGTAACTACACTCAAATATCAGAAATTGGTGGCCGAATCCTGTTCAGTCCTCATTCCAAGAGTCGGATCAATTGATAAACCACACCTTTCAGCTCACTCTCTAAACAAAGCATACTATCCGAAAGTAACATCTAGATTGTTAACACCAACGAATCCGAAACGCAATCATCCCTCTTCCCCTTCACTGATATGCATTTGCCTTAGTACCACCAAGTCCAACACAAGTATGTTAATTTAAAATGCAATTCAATCCCAAATGACATTCATATGTTATCACCTTATTATCTACAAAATGCAATCAAATTCAATTAAATTCATCACCTTTTCTTCAATACCAAGAACAAAAGAAGCAGCAACAAAATTACAAATCAAACCCACTTACAATTACCTACTGGGAAACTTAATCATCACTATTCTGAATCTTAATTCCCAGCAAAATTTCAATCAATCAAAAGCTACAAAACCCAGATCAAAAGTTCAAAACTTTCCAAGCAATTTATCATTATCTCACATATATAATCATTAATCAACATCCCACATACTAGTATATAATCAATCAATAATAACAAACAAAAAAATAAAGAGGGAAAAAGTATAAACCTTAGCAATTCAGAATCAGAAGCAGAAATCTTGTAATCAATGACCCAAAGCCTGAAATAAACAGCAGTGCCCAAGAACATAACAAGGGCAAAACCCAGCAAAAGATGTCTTCTTGCGATTCCCATGAGGTTGAGGTTTGTCTTTCTCTTCTTCTGAACTCTCATATGGAGAAATGGGATGAGTAATTATACTGAAATTGTGTGTCGTCAGGTACAAGTTTAAAACCCCTCTTGGAATCTCCGAGGAATTGAAGTTGAACAAGTCAGTACTCTACTACTGTTGACCAACTCAATTTAATTTGGTACGAGGAATGATGTTGAAGGTCATGGACGTTCACGGGTACTGATTTTTACACTCTCAAATCGACTTTTGTCGCGAAAGTTGTAGCTGTGATGTTTTAATCATACTCGATATCAACCGATCAAATTAATGAGTGATTACAAACATACAACGAAAAATTAGGATTTGACGTATTCGTCGAAGATTAAGGAGAAATGTGGTCTCGGATATCCAATTTGGATTTATACTGAAAATATCAAGTATTGTGGCTATCTATCTATCTCATAACGGGACAAGAACTTAAGAAGTTAGGAACGACTTACATATTATCGATTCTATTAATATGGACAAAGTGTCTCAATGTATTTGGGGATCTTTAGCAACAAAGGCATTTTGCTTAAATATTATATTGACAACATTAAAATCATGTACAACAGTACGAGAGTTTTAGCACAAACGTCTGAACTCGCTACCTCCTAAGATGGTTTCTATCAAAGTTTGCATTTAGTCATTGTCCCTATTATATTATACTCAAATTGATCAGGCTAATTCAAGACGTGCATCATATCATAATATATGAAACTTGCACATATTGTGTTAGTTGACGATGCAAAAGAACAAGTTTAATGGAAGCTAACTCTATTAATTAAGTTGGACGAAGGTTATATAACAAAATGATAGAGAATTTGATGAAGATTTGAAGCAATACAGGTCGGTTTAGGTAAAGATTGAAAGGGGAATTTTGACCTGCTCGTTTAATGGCTCGATCATGCGTAACAATAATAAGAATTGAGAAACACAATAAAAAGTTTACTAATACCAAACGACAACTCAAATTAATTGACGATGACTCGTAACACGTAATTGACACGTTTTGCAACATAGCCATATAACGAATTCGGTCTACAAACCAATAAAAACCACCTGATAAATGCCAGTTTATATATAGGACTACAGTCTGCAGGTACTTCAAACTTCAACCCAATCTAACAAGACTTTTTTAATTCCAAAACTTTGAACCAGCAATGAGATAAAATTTTGGTACAAAAAACTTGGAAAGCGTCAAAGAGAAGAATATGCCTTAAAAACTTAGTAACTGTCAGGTTACCAACTGTCATTGCCGCCCACCCTTTCATTCTCAACAAGCCTCAGCATTCAGAAATTCCTCCTGTTGACAGTTGAACTTTTCTTCATTCTCTCCTCTTGTCATTAGACTTAGGTAGGCGGCAAAAATCCTGTTGAGGCCCTCCACAACTTCTCCACTAATCTTCTGTTGTACGTTCTTCATCATTCCATCCATTTTGTTGGGTCTAATCAAAGAGAAATTAATAAAGCTGATTTAATTAGTAAGATTAGATAGAGACATAAACATAAAGAGGCTATCTGATCTGACACATACATACATTCTCATTCTTTGTCTTGTCTTTATTAGTTACTACTAATTCTTTCAGAAGTTTTGTATTATTTGGTAATTACTCTTTCTACTATTTCTTCATGAAAGTTTCATCTTTTGTATGATCGTACCAAAATGTCTCCCTCTTGCTGTGACTTCCCTTCTTGGTAAAGCTTTTTGCTTTTTACCTGTTGGTCAAATGGGTTTTCTGTATGTTTACGCGATTCATGTTACCCGACCCCATGCATATCATTTTCAGATGAAGCCTTTGATCATAGTTTTGTGCTATCAAATGGGTTTTTGTCTAAATGTCTACCAAATTATTTTGTTGGATTTGATGAGTTTTACTATTGTATCAGGCATGTTTAGATTTAGAAGTTAATTATGTACAATTATGTCTGGTTTATCTATAGGTACAGTTTCGTTACAGTATTAGAACATCAACGCGATTTATAGTGAATTTTGGATCATAATAAGATCCTTAGGTGTAGACTAGTAAAAGAAGATTTTCATACAAGTTTGTTAGTTTTGTGTACAAGATTGATGGTTGGACCAAGGTAGAAATGTAGGGGTGTTTGTTTTTATGGCAAATTTTGGTGACTGATGCATTTGTTTCTATTTATTTGTGACAGTTTTAAAGGTCAGAACGGTTCGACTGAATCATCAGATGATATGGGGAGAAAAGGAAATTGGTTTTCAGCAGTGAAGAAGGCCCTCCATTCTGAGTCGAAAGAGGAAAACAATCAGGTTTCGATCTATTGATTATGATATGACTAGTTTTTACGTATCACCTGTCACCTGTAACCTGTGAGTCTGTAACCTGTTACTGATTTGTTTTAACGAATGTCTTTATTTATCAGCAATCTGCAAAGGCCAAAAAGAAATGGTTTAAGAAGAAAAAGCGGGCTGCTGCTAACGCAAGACAACCTGAAACTGTCCCTGCAGCTACGACAACTGTACCTCCTGAACCTGTCCTGACTCCAGTGGTTCCTCACACTGAACCACCAAAAGTAAGTGGAGTGGAGAAGGAACATGTAAAACATGCTTACACGACTGATGTCGCTGAACCAGAAAAAATCAGTGGAGTGGACAAGGAACAGACTAAACATGCCTACAGTGTTGCTCTTGCCACAGCTAAAGCTGCTGAGGCTGCTGTTGCAGCAGCACAAGCTGCTGCAGAAGTGGTTCGTCTAACAGCTGTTGTCCCGGTTGCTGACAACTCCAAAGAGGAAATGGCCGCAATTAGGATCCAAACAAAGTTCAGGGGTTACATGGTACCATATCTTAAACCACTGATTTCTTCAATTATGCAGCTTTTTATACCGAAAGGATTAGTCATGAGTCACATTATTGTTAATACAGATGGAATAGGCTTAATTAGTGTAGAAAATTTCTATTTGTGTCCAGTTCTTATGCTGTTCTGTTGAAAAACATTATGGTAGTGTGTTAGCATTGCATTTTGATATGGTTTTCACTTCAAAATCGGCAGGCAAGGAGAACATTACGTGCCCTAAGAGGCCTGATGAGGTTGAAATCAGTGATGCAAGGTCAGGCAGTAAGGCGACAGACTACAAACACCCTGAAATCTATGCAAACTTTAGCAAAAATGCAGACTCAGGTTCGCGAGAGGAGACTGAAGATGGCAGAGGAAAATCTGGCTCGTCAAATTCAGCACAAAAATGTGAAAGAGCAAGCCAGAGAATTTGAAAAGTTACAGGTTTGTATTCTTATTTACCACACCTACAACTTTTGTGAAAGTCATATGTTACGGAATAATCACATTTTTAAGTTCTGCTAACCAGGAAATCCTGTTGAAAATGTTGTAGCAAGGTGGAGATGGTTGGGATGGCAGTGGGAAAACAAAAGAACAGATAGAAGCAAAGATGCAATTCAAGCATGAAGCCGCGATTAGAAGAGAAAGGACATTGGCTTATGCATTCTCTCACCAGGTAACATTGCCTTCTTTCGCGATTGCATGCCAGCCACCTCCCCAAACAATATGAAGAATTTTTCAAAAGAGACCCGACGATGTGGAGAAGTAATTGCTAATTGGAAACCTAGCTCTTGTAACACAAGTTTTCCCCTTTGATCACAGTATGTACAAAAAATCATGTACACTTACAAGATCCTCATCAAACTCACAGTATAGACCAACAAATTTTTTCCTGTGTTTTTCCCTGAGAATGTTTTTGATTGACTTATTCAATTAATAAAAACTTCTTCTTTACTTTTCTATCTATCCTTTTGCCTATGCTACATTGTGTCAACTGTTATTCTTCTTTGTGTCTGTGTTCGAGTGTGCATCATTAGCTTCATCAAGAATAATAACTCATTTCCGAAATCAGATAAAACAGAATCAGAAATTTTCGTAAACTCTAAAAACTGTTAATACTTGACAGCAAACATGGAAGGCTTCTGCAAGGTCTGCAAATACATTATTTATGGACCAAAACAATCCACATTGGGGCTGGAGCTGGTTAGAACGATGGCTAGCAGCCAGACCATGGGAAATCGCGACCATGGAATCCAGCAACGAGAGCTCTCCTCGTACAAAACCCGCAAAACCAACCATTTCCGGGGATGAAATCCTCAAAGCTTACAGTACACGTCGCCAAAATGTACAAAAGACTTCCTCTACAACATTACCAGTTCCGAAACAACCACGCTCTTCCACTGCTCGTATGTCCACCTCCAGTGCACCATCGTCCAAGCCTGCAGCACAAAGGAAACTGAGATCCCCAAGTCCAAAATCGAGTCCACGAGCGAGCCTGTGGGGTGCAGACCATGATGACACCAGAAGTATACAGTCTGATCAGTCCAGTATAGCAAGTTCACAGAATGTACCTAGTTATATGGCTCCTACTGAAGCTGCTAAGGCACGATCACGATTCGCAGACGAGAGTTGTAAGAGGGATAAGAGTGTTACACCAGACAGGTCTTCTGTAAGTTCTGCTACTAAGAGGAGGGGTTCTCATCCAGCTTCTCCTGCAAGATCAAGGCGTTCTACTTCCTCTGCTGCAGATGTCAACTCTGATCAGTGATCATAATATTTAGAGTTTACTTCTTTTTGAGAGTTGAAATTCGTATTTTGATCTGTTATTTTGAGTATGTATTATCATCTAACTTGTTAATTATCTGCTTGTATAATTGCTCAGAGAATGTTGGTTTGGGGATCATGTTATCCCATTGGAATTGGAATAGTTTTCAGCATGGTACTATTGCTATTTTTCTCTGACTTTTATCATTGTCTAAGTTTGATCTTATGCTCTACTAGTATTACGTAGGAGTACTGTGCATTAGCATCGAGATGATAAAACTACGTGTATCCGACTTTTGACCATTATCTCCTTATGAGTCGTTGTCTATAAAGCATTAAAGAAATGAACGATCTCTTTACGGCTTTTGACCATTGTAAATATATGCATTTGCACAGCTTCACAATGCCTAGTGATAGCATAGTGTATTTGCTACTCTATATCAACAATCTTTGTTAAACCGTGCACATATTGTTGTAAGCTAGCACACCATTAGAGTGCAAGCCCTACCTGACTCCTTGTTGGTGCACCCATTTTTTAGGTTTGTTGTCGTCTCGAATATGATTAGAACTTGAATTTCAAATTAAAAAAAACGAAAATTTATTCTTGTTGACCACGATCACTTTAGTTGAAGTTCACACATCGAGACATGTTGTAAACGACATAGGCTAGGTTCCACTTGGGCAAGATTTTGACGGGTATGATCACAACTCACAAAGTCACAAAGACACAAATCAATCCAAAACATCAAACCTAAATCTACACAACAACTAAAACATATATACCAATAACCCGAACCACACCCTAAAAAATTATCTCATCATCTTAACCACAAACTTCAAAACCCGAACCAACTCAACTTACCTTAATACGACAAAAACCCGCCTACCCATTACACACGCAAAAACACCAACCCCATCTCAAAAAATGGCCTTCAGATACTTACGAACCTCAGCCCATTTTAGGCCCTGTTTGATAGAACTTATTCTTAGATGAATTCAGACCAGATCAGATCAGAATCATTCATATTAGACCAGTTCAGTTCAGAAATGTTCAAATAACTATCTATGTATTTGGTCCATAATTGATATTAATTCGTTGAAATTCAATCAAATTTTCAACCATTTCAGATCAGATCATATCAGAATCATTCAGATTAGATCAGTTCAGTTCAGAAAGATGCACTCCTATCAAACAGGGCCTTAGTTGATGTTCACGAATCCAGATGTGAAAATCAAGTTATTCTCCAATTGGCTAAGATTCTAACCCGAAACACACCCGACTCAACCCTAAAAAAAATAGTTCTCCTCTCGAGTCTCACCAAACAAAATTCAAACCCGAAACAACCCGACTCACCTTAACACGACAGAAACCCCCCTGATTGCCAGTTTGCCACCAACAAAAACAACAAAACCCCATCTCAAAAAAAAAAAAAAAAAAAAAAAAAAAGCCCACCAAAAGCCTCACAAAAAATCAGCCCAAAAAAAAAAAAAAACCAAAAAGCCCAAAACGCAGAGTCTCACCCCCAAAACCCTAACACTATAAACACCTCTCACCAAAACCCTACCCAGTTCCTTCTCCTTCACACTTTCATTTTTTGCGCAGACACACACACAAAACACAAACAAACCCCTCCTCTCTCTCTCTCCTCAAGAAAACCCTAAAAAAAAAAATGCCGCCGAAGTTCGACCCGTCGCAAGTGGTGGACGTCTTCGTCCGAGTCACCGGCGGAGAGGTCGGCGCCGCCTCATCCCTTGCCCCCAAAATCGGACCTCTCGGTCTGTCCCCAAAGAAGATCGGAGAAGACATCGCCAAGGAGACAGCAAAGGAGTGGAAGGGACTTCGCGTAACCGTGAAGCTAACAGTCCAGAACAGGCAAGCTAAGGTCACCGTCGTCCCATCCGCCGCAGCTCTCGTCATCAAGGCACTCAAGGAGCCGGAGCGCGACAGGAAGAAGACAAAGAACATCAAGCACACTGGCAACATCTCCCTTGATGACGTCATCGAGATTGCTAAGATTATGAGGGGCAGATCCATGGCTAAGGAGTTGAAGGGGACAGTGAAGGAGATTCTTGGTACTTGTGTTTCTGTTGGGTGTACTGTTGATGGAAAAGATCCTAAGAGTTTGCAGGAGGAGATTCAAGATGGTGATGTTGAGATTCCTGATGATTGTTAGAGAGTGAGAGACTAATATCTTCTTATGGAAGCTTCTTGTTTTTATTTGCTGCTCTTAGGTACTACTGTTCTTGTTCTTCTTGTTGTTGTTGTTTATTCAAAGCCAGGATGTGAGGAGAGAGAATATTTTGATTTTCTGGTTTTGGTTTTTGATGATGAGGATTATATTGTTATCAGGATGGTTGGATGGATCTTATTGTTATGTTATTCTGAGATTTTGTTTAGTCAGGATTATTATCAATGTTATGTTTTGGATCCTCTTGTAGATCATCATCAAATTATCAATGTTGGCGTATCGTTGGATATGTTGATACTTGTTTTGTTTGATTGGTATCGTGCTGATGACGCTATTGTTTTCGTATGCACGTGGTTTTGATTTTGGTTTTGGTGTGTTTTGGATATGGTTGGTTGTGTTCCTTTGGTTCATATGGAAAGTTTTGATGTAAAAGACATGAGCTTTACCATCGTGTAGAATAATTTGCTGTGTTTGTGTGTTTTTCTGTTTGAATCCGTGTACATTGCGTCGCTGTATGTGTAGGTTTTTTGCGTATGGATTGGGATGTGAAGTGTGATTTGAATTGGTCCTTGTTTACGCCGGATTTTTTATCCTTAGGTTGGAAATGGGATGCGTAGGTTGTTTGCTGGAGATTAGGATGTGAATGTTGGAATTGGGATGCAATGTTGGGTATTGGTGATATTTGCCGGTGTTTGGGCTCCTACTGTGATATGTTTGTGTTCGGCGGTTAGGAAAGGTAGTACCTTTGGTATTGTTTAACAGTTGTGGTGAAGTGCTGGTATTGTTCATTAGGTTGGTATATACACGTTAATGCTCTGATCTATTTAGGTTCCTACTGTGATGAGTGTTTGTGTTCTGCTATTAGGATGAAAGGTAGTACCTTTCGTATTGTTTATCAGTTGTGGTGAAGTTCTGGTAATATTAGGGTGGTATATACACGTCAATGTGGGACTTGTGAGCTGTTTTAGGTGAATGGAGAAGTATCTTGGTTGTTGTGCGTCATTTTGTTGAGTTTTTAACGTGGTGTAACGTCAGATGATGATTTATGATTTGCCCTGAAGAGAATGTTTCTTTGCGAGTGCTTGTTTTGTCGATCGGTTTTGTTTGACGATAGAATGCGAGTGGAATGCAGAAGTATCTTGGTTTATGCTGTGTTATTTCGTTGAAGTTTAATCTTGGGAGTAATGTTAGATGATGAGTTGTGATTTGGCCCTGAAAAGAACGTTGCCTTGAGGTTGCTGGTCTCCCCCATTTATGTTTGATATTAGACTACCCATGTTAGCCTTTTGGTTTAATGCCCTTGTTTTTTCTTTGTGCTTTTGTTAAATATAGTAATAGTGTCTTCTAAATCTGGTTTCACTTCTTTTTTTGGAGTTCTCATTGATGAATTATGGTTCCAGGACGATTTTTTTTGCTTAAGGCTGTATTTGAAATCTTTGATCTCACATGTTCTGCCTTATTCTTCAGTGCCATATTAACTACTAATTAGTAGTGATGTGGAAGCCAATGGTTGTGGTGTTCATGGTTTCTTGAAGAGGCTATAATTTGGTATGTCTATTACTCTATTAGTTTGGGGCCTGTGTTTTAATGCTATAGAATGTGGTGCCCTCTCTGTTGTAGTGGTTTATCATTAGATTTGTGCTTGATGGAGTATTTGTTCTTGCTTGTTATTGAGGTCAACTCTGTCTTAACTTCTATTGTTCTTACACATCTTGGAGTCAGGTTGATGTAGCTTGTGGTGGATGTAATATGCGTAACCTAATGTTTGGATAAGCTATGGTGATAGTGGTGTAAGAGGGTATTCGATAGCTGGCTTAACTGTTTTTGAGTCTTAATTGCAGATTTTTATGTAGGCTTCAGCACTTGTTATGATTGTACTATCTGGTCACTAGTTGGTGTCTTAAGCTTCACTGTTGGAACTTGGGAGGAGTAAGTTGATTACTTGCCTAGTGGAATCGGTAGAGAACATTGACGTTTGATCTATTGCAGTTTGGTTCTTATTTTGCGAAGTTGTGTGGTGGATGCTGTGGTTGAAATGTTTGGTACTGGGTGTATTTGTATGTTGCATTCTCTGAAGGCCTGTTGAAAGGCCTTGGTCTAGGTTCGTTTTGTTTCAGTAACTTTCTTGCAGTGTCCATGAATTCGTGAAGTTGAGGTGCTTCTGGTGAATTGCCTAGTGGGAACATTGTGTTGTCCTTGCTGTGCGGGGATGGCAATTCCTTTTGAGAGGGATGTTTCATGTGAAGAAATAAGGGGATCTGTTGTTCAGTGCTTTGGATGACGTAGTGTCCATGGGTCTGTGAGTTTTGGTAGTGCTGTTTTCTAATGTCCAGTGCTTTGGTTGATGTTCCTGCTTGGTCACTTTTTGGAGTGTCCGAGTGTCTCGTGATCTTTTAATGCTTTGTCCTTCCGAGTGTGTCATGGGTTGGAGTGTCCGTATTTCTTTCACTGTCGGCCTGTTATCTTTTTTTTTCCCAGTCAAAGCCCGTGAACTTGTTGCATATACTGATGTGTTCCTGAATGTTGCTCTGATGCTTATGTTCCAATCTATTGAGCCGTTTGTTATTGTATGTTAATGAATCCTAGATACTTCAAGCGATTAAGATAGTACCAATCATATCTTCCAGTATTTTCATCATATGCTGTAGAGCTGCTGGTCTTTGAATCCAGTATTTTCTGGTTCCCTTGAGGAGCAGTTTCCCTGTCAGCTTCAGCAGGTTAATTTTTGCAGGGAGCTTTTTTCTGATGAGCTAAACCCTCTTTTTTTTGGGATGACAAAAGTCTTCATGAAGACAGGTCTCCTGATTTATGTTTACTAAACCTGAGATCTATATGTTGTTCAAAAATGGATGAGCCCAGTGTCGACTAGAAGGGGTCGTGTTTTGTGTCCGTCTGTAGTTTTCGATAATCTTTTAATCTTAAGCTAACCACGTTACCAGATTGTTTGAATCAGTGGCTTCTGCTTTACAGGCCAATTTGTTTGTACGGAGCTCTTCACAGTCGTAATCTCATATTTTTCATAACGTATACTACTCGTCTGGCCTATTGCCTGTAAATCCTGGGCCAGATCGACTTCCTCTGGCAAACAAATCGTGCCCTGTTTTTTTTTTTTTTTTTTTTAATATAATCGTTTGATGGGGAAAATCCCAATCCAATTATAGGAGTTGATTAATTGAGAAAATTACGTCCAGAATTTACTAATTTTGGTTCATAGTTATTGAATCTAATCTTACAGGAGGAAAATGAGCCTTTATTGTTAACAATATAAGTGGTTTAAAATTGAAAATTCTCTTGTATTTATTCATATATATAAAAGCTGAAATCATTTCATTAGCTGTTTAAAAGAAATTCAATATTTTTTTCCCTTTTGTTATTTACCACAAAAAAGTTGTTCAAAGACAAATTTGTCTCTCTTCTTTCTTGCAAGAGGAAGAGAGGAACAAAAAGTGTCATACTTACTCTTGTAAGGCCGAGTTTTTCCAACCATTTTTGTGGTAATATTGTCAAATTTTGTTCACTTGATTAGAGGGATACAGCCTCAAGCTTTCACATCCATTAACATATAGGCTTTACGATTCGACGTGGTCGTTTTTTGAGCCGAAAAGAATGGGAAGAAAGAACATGAGCATTATGAAGAATTTTGTGATGGAGGTTGCTCCCTCTCCTATCCTCTACCCTCGCAAACCCTCTCATTGTCCCGGTCTCGAGCCGATTCGGGAAGGGAAATCTGAAGGGTGTGAGGAGGATTCCAAGTTTTATGATGGTTTTGATCGAGTTTCTTCAAATTGGCATGGATCAAAAGGTCTTGCTATGTAAAGTTAAGCTTATAGAATGTTTCTACTATTAGAAAGCGACCAACTTCGGAGTGCTTTGCTTGCTCTTGTGAAGGAATTGAGCCGTTAAATTTTCTTTTGATATGTAATTACATCCATTCTAATGCATTGTGTGTTTAACTCTACATTACATTTATATAATCGATTAATCGTGACTATATGATGAACGCATCTTAAATCATCCTACTGCGGTTAATTTCATGACTATGGTGTAGAAGTAAATATCATATTTTCCATAGTGATATATAGTCTACAAGATCGGGTTGGGTTTGTCCCAGCTATTTCGGGTTCTTGTTGGAAACACGAGGGCTTTTCATGTTATTTTTGGATTGGATATTGAACGATTTTAGGTCGGTCAGTTATTGTGAATCTCAATTGCTATGTGTATGCCACATGTCATTAATCTAATCAATTGCTAATTTTAGTATTTGATGCCCCAATTAATGGCCCTACCATCCAAATAACCAAAGGAATCACTGAACAACCCTAGTCAATCTCCTAGTCAGTCCAACTAATACAAATTTCGGAAAATTCACGTGATGACCCTGAGTTTTGCAAAATTGCACGTGTTGACCCGAATTTTAAGTTTCTGCACACGGTAACCCTGAACTATGCATTTTGTGCACGCGGTAACCCTATATTTTACCACCGTTAGAATTCCGTTAAGTTACGCCATAATTAAGTTCTAATCTACAATCATTTAACAAAAAAATTCAATTAATTGAAGTTAACTATATGTTAATAAGATATTAAATTAATGTTGGATGAGGTGTAGATAACTAATTGCTACCTCCAAAAGATGATATTAGAGCTTAATTTGACAAAAACTTAACGGACTTCTAACAACGTTAACATATAGGGCCACCACGTGCACAAAATGCATAGTTCAGGGTCACCGTGTGCAGAAACTTAAAATTTGGGTCACCACGTGCAATCTTGCAAAACTCAGGGTCACCACGTGAATTTTCCGTACAAATTTTCTTAGTACTTGGCATAGTCGACCTGTCCAAGATTTCTTGTCAAATTTTGTTCGAGAGTGCATGAAGACATATGTTATCGCAATTCACAAACCATAATCTTATAACACATTACACAGCGTTGTGAATTTGCACACAAAATGATAAAAAAAAAATTATTAAACTTAAATTTATAATCCTACCATCTTTTGTGGTTTAACATGTAGACCTATAACACTACTGTGATGTACTACGTAACAAAACTCGTAAACTCGCTTAATACACGGCATATTTCCCATAATAATATCTCATGCGGAAAATGAGCCAAAGTTCCAAGCTAAAGGTTAACCGACCACAAAGAGGTCAAAAATAACAAACCACCACATAGATATAGTACAAGAACAACAAGATGAGACCAAAATATATTCCTTTGCCAATTATGCACATATATACATCACAATTAGGTGTCATCATCTTAACCACTCAAATCTAATCTTGAGAATAGAATTTCTACGTATTTACGATTGTGATTGGTTAATAATGATGTTTTTGGGCAATAAATTACGTAATTTCGCCATCTAATTTAGTCCGAAATAAATCTAAGTGGATTGAGAATATGAAAGCAAAGGGCCAAGGTTATAAAATCGACCTCCTAGGCATTTATCAAGGCGTGGTTTTTAAGGTGTTAATGTAAATGTCATTTTGAAGTCGAAATATCTAATTAAAGTATATATACTCTCTCCTACTAGCCAAAGGTATCTCCCCGTTTTGTTTTGTCGTTTTGACTGGCAGTATATATTAGGAGCTACCTTTACACTAAAAGAAACGTTAACTTGTCTAATATTTTATTCTACATTACATTCTACTAAATCCTCGTAATTGTAAAGTAAACGAGACTTTCATTTAGACATTTATTCTAGAAGCAACCCCGTTATCCAAATCAGCGAAATAAAATGGAGATATATTCTTAGGTTGAAGAAAGTATAATAACATCTACTGTTGTCGGTAATTTTTAGGGTTTTAATAGCAAAAAGTCTTAAGCTTAATTAACAAGAGTTAATCTATGAGTTGAGGACAAATGATTAGTGAGGGGTATCAATGGACCCTATTGTTAGAAGACGTGGCGAACAATGTGTGGTTAGTGGAATCAAGGGTAAGAAAAAAGGGCTGGTGCTGAGTTGGCGATGGCCGGTGGTGCTGTGGTGAGTGGTGACTTGTGAGTAGGGCGGTGCCTCACAAACATCATTTGATATCGACAGCCTAAATTCATTTCATTTTTCAAGTTCATGACTTCAACATACATTCACAAATAGTATTTACTCTGAAATTACGGGAATTATTACGTGATGTACTGTGTCATTTTACTGATAAACTATGCATCAAAGTCATCAAACTTTTCTCATTTACTGACCTAAGGTACTACAAAATTCTAATTGGTCAAGATGCGTGGCTAGTTCCCGTTAATTTTTTTATTTGAACGATCACCTAATTTGATTTGGTACTCCGTATTAGATTGGTTGAGATCAAAATGACGATAAAGTTTCATTAATTGAATGACATGATCAATAAGGCTCGTTTAATATTGTTTTTTATTTTCAATTTTCAATTGTCAGTTTTTATTTTCTCTATTCTGAATCCTAGCTAAAAAGGATTTGTTAAAGTTCGCAAACTTTTTTTATTTTTCTTCTTTTAGGCAACTCAGTCATTAAAAATTCATCCTAGTGCTAAGTATAGAAGCGAGTGACGTGTCGAAAAAGAATCAAAAGTTGGCGGAGTTACTATTCATAGTGTAGAAGTTTAGCTTGTATAAGAATATAAGTACACCATCTATTAATAGAACTCATTGAAGGCCCCGGAAGAATTGGAGCTACAACTACAAGCATTAAGAATGTATTTCTATACTGAACTTTTATAGTCTCTTCCACTACATACATGAACACACTATGATTACAAATAAATATTTTTATTATGTTACATGATTACTTATAATAATTCATTAGAGGTATACTTAGAAACATTATTCGTATGTATAGGTATTGCCAACAACTCGCGTAGCACTAATTAGGACCTTTGATTCCAAATTGAAATACATCTAAAGCTTCAATTAAGATTAGATTATTGCATGCAATGATAAATTTATCATACGATCAAAGAATATTAAAGATTATCATCTTGGCTAGCTATAACGTTGAAACTTGAGGGACCTTAATCAATAAGATAACAATGATGATTTTTTTTATTTTTTTTTAAGTTTATGCGTCTTTGGTAAATTGCATGCATGTAAATGATAGCTTGTTGTTTGTAAATGTGATTTAATTTAGAAATAGTAATCAAATACCATATCGAATTGATATTATTAATGAAAAATAAAAAATTATAAGAAGTTGGTAATGAGTCTTAAATACGAATTGATTTTAACTCAATTCCTTTCATCCATCACCACTATATTATACCTCCTTACTAGCAGAGGTTTTATAGTAACTTGACTGTTCGAGTGTTCATTTTGTTCACCACAACGGCACAACGTACGTAATTTCGTTGTTAAATTCTAGTAATAGTAATCTGGAGTTGTACAATTCATAGTATAAGGGTTAATTAGTCAATCTTTAACAAACTCAAAAGTATTTAGCAATAATGTAAAATAGACTCTATATACTCCGTATATTTTTTTTTCCGAAATAGTGCTAAAAAATAAATATTAAACAAAATGAGTTGAATGAAAACTTATTCAACCTTATAGGGTGCACGTCACCCCTTTTTAGGTTCGGGATAAAACCGTCAGGGTGTCAAACAGTTGGCTTTAAAGCCCCGGGTAAGAGCCATTGACCATCTAAAACCGCCAAGGCCCTCAACTGTTTTAATTCAATAAAACCGTTGAGAAGGATGGCGGTTATTAAGCAGGACCAGATGTAATTAATGGAAAAAAATTGGCAAGTGTAAAACCGTTGGGGGCCTTGGCGATTTCACCTAAAGTAAAACCGCCGAGATCCTTGGCGGTTTCAACTTTGCCCAAGTGTTGGGTGTGGTTATAACTAGGGGTGTGATTTAGAACCGCTGGGAAGTACAATGGTTTTGTCGAAGTGAAATTGCTGAGGGGCATGACGGTTTTAGGTAGCCAATGCCTTCCACCCGAAGCTAGAAGGGGGTGACGTGCACCCCATAAGATTGAATAAGTTTTTGTTCAACCCATTTTGCTTACATTTATTTTTTGAACCCATTTCAAAAAAATATTCCTTTATATATACTCTGAATATGATTACATACGTACTTATTACGAGATGATTTAAGGTGGTACAAACTATAGAGCCCATAGCTTTTGGTTATTTACGTTATAAGCAAAATTAGGTAAGCATTTTTATTCTACTTAAATTTCAAGCAACACATCGAAATCAACAATTATGTGAATCCCAAAATATACCATTTCGAGAATAGATCATACAAATGAAAGAAATAGGAGCCACTCAGCAACACATCCTATCTTGAGCAAATAATGACGAGATCACCCACAACGGCCACATACAAATACAAGCAGGAATACAACATTGCAACAAGATACTCTCTGAGATGATTATTTTCTCAAGTTTTGTGGCTCATGATTAAGATGTGGTGCAAATGGTAGGTCCCTAACACAAGAAAATGAAAGGATAACATAAAGTAAGTTAACATGAAAATGGGGCGGCATAAAATTAAAAATTTGGTTCTAACAACACATTGCCAAAATGCACAATGCTTGCGGATTATTAATTATTGTCTAATATCTACGTAAATTTTACATCGTAATATAATACTATTATCTAAAGAGATTTTTTTGTTTCTTTTTGCAGTTTTGAGTTGTCATGTTGACGACTATTTGTAAACTAAATGAAAGACTCGTTTACCTTGAAATCAAGTAGAATTGGTTGACTGCGATGCATAATGAAATACTAACTAATCTTTAAAGCAAGTGAACGATTCATTTGGTCTAAATATAGCTCCCAACATGGCAACTCAAAACTGAAAAAAGAAACAGTACAATCTCTTTGGGTAGGAGGGAGTATAATTTACGCACAAGTAACCTAACATTTTACGATCAATGTCAATCAGATAAATGCCTAGTAAACTTTTTTATCGTCTTCAATATGTCATACACAGTCCGTAAATTTATTTGTTAATGTTTAGTTCAAACCTAATTTTAAAAATCACAACAAACAGAACATGATACGAGTATACATCAATATCGACCGTGTATTTGTCCATACTTTAGACCTCTTATTTTACGAAGTACTATTGCTCCTTTCTCAACCCATAATCAACACAATAAATACCCACTTATTTTCCTCCACAACTCATCAAACCATCACTTCAACCACAAGTCTCAGTCTGTGCATGCGACTTATAACACACTCATAACTCTCCATTTCTAGTGAACCAAAACAAAGAAAAAACCTTTGATTTTCTATTTTTCTAAGCAAAAAATAATAGCAGAGCAAAAATGACTAAGGATGTAGAAGCAGCAGTGGCGAAAGACTATCATGACCCTCCACCATCACCTCTGTTTGACATAGAGGAGCTGACAAAATGGTCATTTTACAGGGCTTTGATTGCGGAATTCATAGCAACCCTCTTATTCTTGTACATCACGGTGTTGACTGTGATTGGTTACAAGAGCCAGAATGCTACTGACGCTTGTGGTGGTGTTGGTATTCTTGGTATTGCTTGGGCTTTTGGTGGCATGATTTTTGTTCTTGTTTACTGCACTGCTGGTATTTCTGGTATGTTACTTCTCTCCTTTTTCGTGTTAACATGAATCGTCATACGAATACGTGTTTTATTGATCTAATTTGAATTCGGTTAACATGAATAAATTATCTCACTACGTACCCTCCTTTGCCTCTAGAGGAAAGTAGTGTTAAAGATATTAACCATTGATCGAATATCGACCATTTATTTAATTAGGCTTTAAACTTTTAGTCGAAATAATTTATTCGGAAATACTTACAGTAATCAATTGTTAGTTGCAAGGTGTTGTTGTATGAATTAGAGTTGCAATTGTTACCAGACTTACCACGGTTGTTACATGTTTTCATGAATATTTTCCATTGTCTTAAATCCATAATTCTAAACCCAGTTAGAGACTTAGAGTCGATTAATATGAATTGTCAAGGATACGATGGTATACCGATTATAAAAGAAAAAAAGATCACTATGAGTCTAATGACTAATGTGAATATTATTAGGAAATCGTTTGGTACCATATGGTATGAATGTGTATAATTGTTACACTAGCTTTAGAGGGAAATTTAATTTAAGGGACACTAGAAAAATAGAAATGCCGTTTTATTTTACTCTTATAATTAAGGCCAAAGAAGTGGGTTCATCGACTATATAGTGTGTTACTATGTTGGACTGTACATTTATTTGTACACTCTAGTCTGTCCATTAGCAAAGACCATTTCATACTACTGTTCTCGTGATCCGAATTCATCCAAAAGTTAGTAATACCGAGTAAATTAATCATCGAGTAGTAAATCATAGTACGTCCGAAAATTAGATTTGTTAGTGTTATTTATTTGATCCAAATTCATTATACTCGTACTAATCTTTAAGTACCCTATTTTTATTTATTTTTAAAATATGTGAGTCTGATAAATTGATTTTGAAATGGGCAGGTGGACACATAAACCCAGCAGTGACATTTGGGCTGTTGTTAGGAAGAAAACTATCACTAATTAGGGCCATATTGTACATGGTGGCTCAATGTTTAGGAGCCATCTGCGGTGTTGGCTTGGTGAAGGCCTTCCAAAGTGCATACTACGACAAGTACGGCGGTGGCGCCAACGAGTTATCCGCTGGCTACAGCAAGGGTACCGGTCTAGGTGCTGAGATTATCGGCACTTTCGTTCTTGTCTACACTGTTTTCTCTGCTACTGACCCTAAACGTAGTGCTAGGGACTCTCATGTTCCTGTAAGCTCTCTTCTCCCTTTTTTTCTATAAAACGTATATACACTCTGTTTCCTTAGATTGTTTACGTTTTGCTCTCACACGTTCAAAATGTTTAAATCAAAACGTTAGTAGTCAGTAATTTACCATATAGTAATGTATGATTTTTCAGTGGCCGTAGTTAATTGAAAAAAGTCTCGTAAAACGCCGAATTTGGAAATAGTTGCTTGTAATTTAGCAATGGTAACATAAGTCAATATTGTACACTTATCCTACTTAGTTAAACCACCTAGGACTCTAGGAGTGCTTTGTTCTTTTGGTATGTTATTAATTGTCAAGAATAAAACTATCGATTGGATTATGGACTTCGACAATTGGTTGAGACGATTGCTCTTTCATATGATTATTATTATAGTTTTCGTAAGACGTACTTTTTCGAATTTCAGATTACCATTATACTTAAAATCTTTATTTTGCAAACATTTAAGGTTTTGGCACCACTCCCAATTGGATTTGCTGTGTTCATGGTTCACCTAGCCACTATCCCAGTCACTGGCACTGGTATCAACCCAGCTAGAAGTTTTGGAGCCGCAGTGATCTACAACAACAAGAAGGCATGGGACGACCACGTAAGTATACAATAATATAAGCGACATTATTGATTGTCGATACTAGTAAATTTAGATGCTTATTATACGTCTACACATGTGACATGTGGTGTGACACTCGATTAAAAATGTCTTAACGTTATTTAATTTCCATTTCGTGACAATGTAGTGGATGTTCTGGGTCGGTCCATTCATCGGAGCTGCCTTAGCCGCCATATACCACGTATATATCTTGAGAGCAGGTTTCGCCAAGGCACTCGGGTCCTTCAGGAGCTCCCACAGTGTGTGATGATCGAGCCTTGAACTTGCACCAATCTAAGCCATCACCAAATTATTCAAGCATGGTTTTTGGCTAGATGGGATTTTCAACTTTAGTTGCGATCCATATAAATTTCTACATTTGCCTAGAAAGAGGCATTGAGGCTTACAAAAGAAGATGTACATAAATTTTTATTTGGTGGCAAGTGTTTGTCAATCTTAATTAGTGTCACTGTTGTTGGTATGTCCAGGCACTTGTTTTCATTGTGTGCCTTGACTCTTTGAGAGTTTGAGTGAGTCTTTTTATCTTTTTGTCGTTTTTGTTAAACTTTGGTGTATTTTGGTCTTCCATTGATGAATAAAGTTTCTTCTTTCCTACTCGATCTCTCGTTGCTTACCCATAATTCATGTATTGAACAGTTTAAGCCTTCAAGTTGGTATAGTGGGCTACAGTACAAGCTTCCCCCTGATGATTAAAGTTGGCCTAGTGGTTAATAATTCAACCTGTTTGGAAATTGTCCCAAGTTCAAATCGTCATACCCCGCAACATTAGCTACTCCTTTGAACAAAAAATAAAAATAAAACAATAACACTACTCCGCAGATTGTTAATGCTTGATTTAAAATAATTTCACATATTTAATGAAAAGTCGATCAACCAAATGAAGACAAGAAACGGAGGGATTCATTTTAAAGTAGGCAAATGATATCAATCTTTATCATGAACAACCGTGGGGTGGGCTTGGTGTATATGGGAGCGGATCCTCTGAGTTCTTGAAGTCTTCTCGGTATATGTACACGTTGCGGGTACTGTACATTTTTCATCCTGGGAACTTGACTGTTTGATAAGATTATATCTTTCTAAACTGATCCTAACTGAACTGAATTATTCAGATCTGATCTGATTTAAATGACTCTGAACTGATCTGACCTGATCTGAATGTGTTGAAATAATTTTAATTGAATTTCAACGAATTGGTATCAATAATAGACCAAGTATATTGATAGAAATTTAAACTTTTCTGATCTCATCTCATCTAATTTGAATGACTCTGAACTGATCTGAATTCATCTAATAATAAGTCTTATCAAACAGAGTCTAAGTGTTTATTTGTTTTCTAAAATCAATTTGAGTCGAAAGTAGTAGTGGAACTCTTTTCGGTTATGAGCCAATGTTATCAAACTATGCTACTATTGTAAGTGTAGCCAATGTTATCAAAACATGAACATTCACTTTTTTTTTTTTTTTGGTGTGTCTGAAAAATAATCCAAATTTTGTAACAAACTGGCCAGCTCTTTATAAAGAGTAGTGGACTCCGTCAACTTCTCACGCACGGTATCAGAAGTTTTCCCTCCAAAAACATCAGAAACTTCACTCTGAAGACTGAAGCTCTCCTCAACAATGGCATTGTGCATAGTTTTTGTTAGTTCTCAGCCATTAATTTACTATATTGTGATCCTATGTCATAGTCTGGTGGTCCATTTTTTCCGCTCCTCACTGGTAGAAAGGAGTAAAGGACAGCCGGAAGTCACACCATGATGATGTTAACGACTATATACCAAAACCTGAGGGAACCATAAGTGACACACTGTCTCTGTTTTCACAGAGAGGCTTCAACGAGAAGGAAGTTGTCAGCCTCTTGGGTACCAAAACCTGAGGGAACCATAAGTGACACACTTAACACCACTGCTGAAATAGTACGACTGTTTGCATCAGATGATGGGTCAATCTTCCGCCAGGAATTTTCCAAGGCAATGCTGAAAATGAGCAATCTTCAATCACCTGATGCTTCCTAAGTTGAGATCTGGACTAGATGCTCGCTTCCAAAAAGCAGATAAATGATTTCTTACCCTATAATTAGTCTTGAATCAATATCCGTAAATAACAAGTGTTGTGCAGAAGCCTTGCATTTTGGTGTAATAACTAATAGTGAAAATTGAAATGAATGACTGGTGAGTGGTGACCGACTAACTAGCTTGATCTCCCCATGACATGGCAATCATGCATATATGAATATTATGAACTTACGGTTATACTTCCTCCATTTCATTAGATTCTTTGCATTTGATTTGAACAGATTCAAACCAAATGCAAAGAAACTAATAAAATGGAGGGAGTATTACTCTGATCTCATAATGTAAACTTGAATAACGAATTAACGATAATCCCACATCACAAGGTGCGATCTCCAGTATTCATGCATCTTTTGGTTTAGGAAGACGTACGACAAAGATCGAATGTCAGGATCTTCCATCCAAGGCTTCGTTGATACTTGATAGTGTTTGTTGAAACTCAGAATAATTAATATGCACCTTCATCATTAGTGACGATTAATCGGGCTTTGGCCTTCTAAGACAGAGCAATCGACACTACTCGTCACTCACCAATATAATGCTGAAGGTACTAATATGCTAAGGTCCTCAAGAAACTCCGTGTAATTTCATTGTGGAAAATCAAATGAAACACAAGGAAGTACGCGCATAGTACTAAACAATCACTCGACTCAAGCATAACCCAAAACCTATTGTTGTGATCTAAACCAAACCTAACACAACAATTGACTTGAAATGACATCATTCACACTCGAAAAGCCATACAATCAACCCAAACCCGAACCCAACACAACCCTGTTGAACCAACCCGAAACAAACACAACCCCGTAGATCTAGTTATGAAAACTCAAATCTCCAACAAAGTCAGCGGATCAAATATTAGATAAACAAAATATTAGTTGTCAAGAAGGACGGATGAATGAATATTTAAGATGAAAAAGTTTGACTTCTTGAGGAAGCAACTAGGAAACAGAGAGTGAGGCAGCAGTGACAGTGAGTACAACGAAGCAGGTAAACTAAACTACTGTCACTGTGAAAAAAAAAAAAAACAAAATCTAAGAATTAAGGATCTGTCACTCTCTCTCTCTCTCCTCCTAAGTTTGTCGTCAGCAACACATACATACAAGCCGTAAAAATGGCGGATCTCCATGTTACTTGCTTCGCTATCATATTCTTCTCCCCTTACTCTCCAACATCACCAAAAAAAAAAACTTGAATTTTTCTCTCTCCTTAATCAGCCATGCTTTCTCTCTCCTACTTCTTGCTGCTCCTCAGCTCAATCTATCTTCCCAATTACGCATCTGGGTATGGATCCATGGGTCCGATTTCGGCTTCTTACGGCGGCGACAACGAGGACGTTGCGTTCTTTTGTGCTATTGACGCTAGTGGGAAACAGTCTGTTATTTGCTGGGATAAGCACGGGAGCTCGTCGGAGATTTCGCCGGAGGGGTTGACCGGAGTTCCACCCATGGCGGCGTTGTCCGGTGGTGGTGGGTTTATGTGTGGCATTTTGTCAAACACTTCTCAAGTGTACTGCTGGAGCTCAGGTACTAGTGGGAATCTTGTGCCTGACGTTTATAGTAGTAATAATTACTCTCATATTGCTGCTGGGAAAAGTCATGTTTGTGCTATTAGAGGGAGTTATTATAATGATGGTACAGATGATCATGGTTTTGTTGATTGTTGGGATGTTTTTCTTACTGCTGGTAAATTTAGTTCTAGGGAAAGTACAGTTTTTTATGATCAGAATGTTAGTAATTTGATGTTTGGGAAGCTTGTTTCTGGAGATGGGTTTTGTTGTGGTGTGGTAAAAGATGGAGGTGGGGTTGTTTGTTGGGGACCCAATTCATCAATTTTGGGGATTTCTAAGATTTCTGATAATTTTGTTACTCTGAGTTCTAGTAGGTCTAGTTTTTGTGGGATTCCTCAGGAATCTAATGAGATTAAGTGTTGGGGTAAGACTGAATCTTTTCCTAGGGCTGAATCTGATATTCGATTCGTTGCGTTGACCGGTGGTTCTGGCCATTTTTGTGGGATTAGGGAGGATAATCATGTGGTTGAGTGTTGGGGGGATTTCAATTCTTCATTGGTTCCAAAGGGTTCCGGGTTTTTCGCGATTTCTGCATCTGATGTTGTGACCTGTGGTATCAGAGAGCAGGATTTGGTACTTGATTGTTGGTTTGTTAATGTGGCGGTTGAGCCTTCGGATTATGATCCTCCTTTGCAGCTTTGTAGTCCGGGGTTGTGTAGTCCAAGTCCTTGCGGTTCACATGAGTTTAGGTTCAATGCAAGCAACTTGAATGAGGCTGATTTGACTAGTTTGTGCATCAGGAAGGATCTGCATATGTGTTCACCCTGTGGGAGTAGTTGCATAGAAGGGTACTTTTTGTCGAGTTTGTGTGTGGAGAATGCTGATCGAATCTGCAGTTCTTGTTCTCTTTGTCAAAATAGCTCTTGTTGGGATGTTTGTGGGCTTAAGAAGGTAGAGTCAAAGCGAAGGCATCATCGTCAAATGCAGAAGATCGTGCTCATACTGGGCCCATCGATTGCAGGCTTTCTATTGATCTTGATTGGCTGGTGTCTTTTCCCCTATTTGTTCTTCTTTAAAGGGAAAGAGAGCCCTAAAAAGCAATTCAGGTCATGTATTGGCAAAAAGGATGTGGAATCTGATAGTAATGCTGATCCTAATCCCCCTATACCCGTTGCACAGTGTCCAGGGGAAGCACAAATTTTCCGGCTTTCCGAGCTGAAAGATGCAACGAATGGATTCAAGGAATTCAATGAGCTTGGCCGAGGAAGCTATGGTTTTGTGTACAAAGCCTTACTCACAGATGGGCGTCAAGTAGCAGTCAAACGAGCAAATGCAGCTACTATCATTCACACCAATATCCGGGACTTTGAACTGGAATTGGAGATTCTTTGTAAATTGAGGCATTGCAATATCGTCAACTTGTTGGGCTACTGCACAGAAATGGGAGAGAGGATACTTGTGTACGAGTACATGTCCCATGGGACATTGCATGATCATCTCCATGGTGGTCTCTCACCTCTCAACTGGACAGTCAGATTGAGAATTGCGATGCAAGCTGCAAAGGGACTTGAGTACCTCCACATGGAAGCTGATCCTCCAGTTATGCATCGAGACATCAAGACGTTTAACATTCTCTTGGACTGTGATTGGGGAGCCCGGATATCAGATTTTGGGTTGTCGAATCTTAATGAAAAGGATCTCGGTGAGGATATGAAGAATGATGTCTACAATTTTGGGATTGTACTGCTTGAAATGCTTAGTGGAAGGAAAGCTTACGACGTAGATTACTCACCTGCAAATATTGTAGAATGGGCAGTGCCCCTTATAAGAAAGGGCAAGGGAGCTGCGACAATTGACAGGTATGTGGCTCTTCCAAGAAATGTTGAGCCACTGCTTAAGCTAGCTGATCTAGCTGAGGCTGCAGTCCGAGAAAATTCAGATGATCGGCCTACAATGTCAGTACTAGCAAATTCGCTAGAGCAGATTGTGAAGGAAGGATTAATGTTGTAGTTTCCGGTAAACTTGCTAATTCAGAGACAAAGTTGTTTCTTGCATAGCAGATGAGTTCTGGTAAGTACAGTGTAATTTCAACTGTAAATTTATTTTGAGCTCTTGTACATTCAGATATTTTTCGTTTTTGCTTCTCCTTTTTAACTCATATTTCCACTGATTTTGTGGTTTTACCATTTTTTTTTTACTTCAGAAAGTGAAGTAACTAGAAATTGTTGTACCAAATCAAACTCTTGTACCATCTGACAATGTGAAAGAAATACAGAATAATAGTGTCCTCTTGAGTAAGGGCCTTTTTTTTTAACTTTCCTGTGGTTAGATACAAGTGCTTTAATGTTATGTTTTTATTCGACAGTAGATCTTCAGTCCGACTCCATAATGATCTTGAAAGCTCACTAATATTATCAATTATTATGTAAGTTATAATTGTTTACCACTTTACTAGGTGATTTGTCAAGATCTTAACGCGGTGCAACACAGCTCGGGACATAACATCTGCTCTGGTTTTTTTCTGCCAACTATTTAGCTAACAACTTGTTACTTCTCAGCAGCAACAGCAGCAGCAAAGAAGCTGTCTGTCGCGTAAATACTGTAATTTGTTTTAACTAGTAGGCCACTAAGACAAGTGGGCATTTTTTGAGAAAATACAAATCTCTGAGTAAAGATTTGCGAGGTATGGTGGTGGGCTTTAGAAATCATCTTTTGCAAATATAAAAACAAAAGAGGTGATTATGTAGCTATCCTGTGAGATCTTTTCTTTGATTTTCTAAGATAAGATGCTGCTGTTTGACAGATAATTAGGCGAGAAGATCAGTTAATGATAACCTCTGTAACTAACAGCAAATGGTGCCAGTATTATACGTCAGTCTATCGTCTCCTTATCGCTTTTCTTATAGTTGCATTGGTGTTGTAGAGTTTTCTGTTTCAGCTTGCACATTTTATGTAGCAAAATACTAGCTATGTTTAGTCCAATATGTCGTCCCAGTAGTATCGGGATCTAGGAATTCGCTATATGCTCAAGATCAATACATTATCAGGTATTAGAAGCAAACTTCATAGTTGAACGTTACAGCATCTTCGAGCTCGATTTGCTGGTTTGTTTTGTTTTGGCTCGTTTAGTGAACTTTTGATGAACATATAAGACAGATCAGAAGGCAGCTTTCAGTCTAAGACCTGCATGATATTTGATGTTGAAGCTAATTCTGTTGCTGATTGTTACGATGTTTTCTAGTTCTGGTTTGCTGATATGAAAGTAACTAGGAATGTGGCTGTTAACTAAGTTCAGGAAACACAAAACCTGCAAGTCACTGTCCTGTTACTCCGATCCTGAGACGCGGGGTCAAATTAATGCAAGGGGGGTTGTCTAAGTCTAAACAATGTATTGGGTCACTGCCTTGATGATGTCTATCAACTGGCTGAAGAACAAGACCCCGAAAAACGTCGCTGTCTGAGCCTACCGGTGGTGAACGAACGAATAAAGTCGCAGTAGAGACTCAGGATGTAAGCAGAGGAACGTATGTAGGAAATGACAGAAATTTGTAACATTAAAATGGTTAGACAGAGAGTTTCAAGCCGACACAGGATCCAAATCCCTTTCAGATGTAAGTGCAGTGTCTTCTTGTGCAGCTTCAAGCTTCAGCAATACGACACTTACCTAACCTTTTAATTAATTTCTGGCTTTTGACTTGATATTCAAATCATGCTTTCCATGATTGACGTTCATCCAAATTTACCCCGTCAAAAACCTTGTGCCCTTCCTTTAATTTGCATTTTAACTGCCACCATTATGCTTGTAGGAAACCATACTGTAACAGTATTTATACTGCTCGATTTTCGCCTTCGTATAGCTGATTTCCTTTGCTTCTTCCGAAATCATATAAGCTTAGGGGTGGGGGAAATGAGGTACGTACAGAGGTAGAAGGTCGGTGAAGTGTGTTTTTCCACATATGTGAATGATATGAAGAATGTGAAAGCTTAAGAAAGTTCTTAACAAACTCCAGCTTTTACGACCGACTATTTTTTTTTTTGTTCTTCCTATAAACACTGCCATTTTCCTCCTTGCATTGGAGTGTACGTGTTTGAGCAAGTAGGATCATGTTCGAGCATTGGAGGTTTTCGTTTTTCCCTATCCAGTTTAGTCCATATTCGAGCAGTGAAGGTTGAGGAAGATCGACGTGTTGTGGGAATAGATATGCCTGGCTCCCTGTATGCCATATGCAAGTTCCAGCCAAAGATAGGGTGGCTTCTGCTTGTGGCGTGCAGGGAGTCGAGCATGTTGCCCCTTCTTCCCATGGCATGGTTGACATTCCTTCTCCATTACTCAAGATATATATGCTCTTCATGTACAAGTTGCCAGGTAATTTTGTTCACCTACATTAGTGTCTTTCTCCTTTTTTTTTTTTTTTTTGCGCGTCAATTGACTATGTTGTTGTTCGATTACCAATAGCGCAAGAAATAGAAGCTTGTTCAAAAACTCGGAACCAAAAGGTGGAGGAAGTCACCCTCTCAAGGTAAGTAAAGTTGCCCCTTTGGTTTGATTGGGGTGATATGGCTTTTATGTACCAAAAAAAAAAAAAAAATATCCTTAACTATTTTTTAGTGGTCGAATCAGTTGGATAAGAACCCTAACGCGGCATCCTTTAATTTAGATGTAAACGGGCTGCCCCATCAAGCCTCTTAAGATCAAAGATTAGACTAATGATAGCTAATGGCCCAACCAATTGGAGAGAAGTGGAGGTAAGCATGTTGCAACTTGAAACTTGAATATTATTGGTCCTTCATCCACCTATAGAGCATAGAGTTCCTGCCTTTTTATTTTTTTAGGGTTGTCCAACTTCAACGTTTATATTTGAAAGATTTCTGTATTTGTCAAATTATTTTTCGATTAATTAGTTTTGATATGATTAGTAGAGTGTATTATACCTCACGTTTAAAATTACATGATATATTTTTTTTCTTCATATTTCTAATGCAATACATACAAATGCCCCTATGGAGTATGGCACATAGAGGTAAATTAGACGACATAATTGGATTCTTAAATCAAAAAGTAATGATAAAGAAAAAATTAAGCATTCACGCACTTTTCTTTACAAGATCTATAGGCGATTCTTCCACTTATATAATAATTCATTCAAATACATCTCCCTATACTAAAGAGACCTCCACACTATACCCACTTTCATAGTACCTTTTTTTTTAATTTTTATTTACACCCAACATGACCTCAATTGCTTTTAATGATTCGTTTTGCTTGATGATTTGCCTTACATGTGTACGGTGTATGATTTAAAACAGTCAATTTATGTAGCCCTATTTTCATAGGTTGGATACGAGGTGTTACAAATTTTAAACTTATAGTAATAAGGAATAGTTTTATAAATTTCATGATACTTTGAAACTTAATTTCATGTCACATTCATTATGTTGGAATCACAATTTATTTATTTTTGGCGACGGGAAATAATTTCTCGAAAATCGCAATTACTTGCAACAACCAATGTGAAGAAGAATGAAAACAAGGAGGGAATCGGGAAAAATCAAAGAAAAGATGAAGCATGTAAGTGTTTCTTATCTCATCACTAAAAAGGTAATTAGTAGGCGTCGAGCTCTAAACCTGGGGAGAGTATAAAACTATGCAATAGGCAATGTAATAATTCATCACATAATTAATCACTTCAAAAATTACGTGTACAAAGTTAATATAAATGAAAAGTTTAATATACTCAACTTAATCATCACACACATAAAAGAATTTCATCCTGGAAAGGAAGTCATCTACATTACCAAAGTAAAACACCACCTTAATACCTTATACAATCTACTCCGTTTCATTAAATTCTTTGCATTTAGTTTGACAAAATCAACATATTTTTCACTTAAAATTTTACCAACTAGAACAACTCCTATAAAACTGAAATGGACACTATGTCTAGTAGCAAACATAGCCAAGCACCTAGTCATGTCACTGGAGCTAACATTGGTGCGTGAGTCTCCCAACATAGATTTTCACATATCAAATGACTCAAACTCGAGATCTCATTAAACGAAATCAATCGCTTATCACTTAATCCAACCCTTAGTTAATAGCGTGAATACAACGCCTCATATGTACACACTACACTATACTCCATCCGTTCGGTTTTAAACTTCCTACTTTCTATTTAGAAGTGTTCATCTTTAAACTTCATACTTTGAATCTTTCCTTATTTGTACATATAAATACCAAAACACCCTTCCTTTTTTTATTAAAAGTGTAAGTGGTACATACCCCTATGTGTAATTTTACACCAAGTGGACCCTAGAACTCTTTTTTTATTCTACTTTTCTTAAAAATTGTGATCCGACCCTACGCGTTTTATAGCCGAATGAAGAGAATACTGGTAAGACAATATGGACAAGACAAACATTTTTTTTTTGCACATTCAAAATTAGCAACTAGACCACCTCCAAAAATTGAAAAGGACATACACTTAGCAGTCTAGCACTAAGCATAAATAGCCATATACCTATCAATCCAGATACATTCCAACTCTACAAGTCTACAACTATCTGTATATCACCCACAAAAAAATATCTTAAAAAGTTAAAAAAGCAAACCAACAAATACCTACAAATTTCTTCCCCAAATCTTACAATCAAACAACTTTATTATCATCAATAAGAATAATCAATAAATAAAAATAATAATAATAATAATAATAGTAATAAAATCAATAAATCCCCAATTATTGCACACTTTTTTTGTTGTTTGTTTGATTAGCTTAATGCTTACACCTCCTCCACTTTCATTCCCTCATCTTTCTCTCTCTTCCTCACAAACGTTCTTAGTGTTGTTGTTGTCCCAACTTTACGCAACCCCCAATTTTCCCCCTACCCACTGAAAATTATTCCCCAAAAAAAAAACCTAATTTTTGATCAAAGTTTCAATCTTTCTGTAAAATTACGTTGTTTTAGATAAATCTAAGGGTTACCCTGATCGCGAATTTTGATGGGTAACGTCGGAAGCAGCGGCGGCGGACACGGCGGACACGGCGGACGCCACCGGAGACAAGGGAGTCGTAGGACCCACCAAACACCACCGCCACCGCCAACGCCTGCACAACCACCACCTCTACCGCCGCCGCCGCAACAACAACCACCACCCAATTCCCAACCAACGGCGAACAGGTACGTGTTTGCGGCGGCGACGCCGTACCCGGCACCGTACGCGAACCCGGGTCATGCAGGTGGGTATTACCAGTACCACCCGGGTTATTACCCGGCGCCGCCACCGCCACCACCGCCAGGAGGGATGCCGATGCCGCTGCCGGCGCCGTATGATCACCACCACCAGGGTGGAAATTGGGGTGCTAGGTATCAGTATGGGCCCATGTTGCCGGCGCCGGCGCCGTATGTGGAGCATCAGAAGGCGGTGACGATTCGAAATGATGTTAATATTAAGAAGGAGACGCTTAGAGTTGAGGCTGATGAAGAGAATCCTGGACAATTTGTTGTTGCCTTCACTTTTGATGCCACTGTTGCTGGAAGGTATACCATTCTTTTTTGCGATTCTGGAAGCAATTTTCATTTTGGGTTATCCGTGCGTAATTTATCTATATGTTTCAATAGGGGTAACGCTTGCGTGCACTCCTTATGGCTAGAGCCTTTAAGGCGCTAGGGTAATTATGTTGTTGTTGTTGATGTGATAGTTTTGGTTGTAGAGGTTGCTTTGTGATAAATTGTGGAAAATTTTCGACTTTTGTGTTTCTTTTGGCCTCCACTCTTATTGTTGTGGATGGTACATGGTGATGGTAGTGTTGTGGTTACAGACTTGCACAGTTGCACGAGGGGTCTTGCGTGGGAAGTTTTTACTCGGATTGATTAAGAATTCTGGAATCTTGCTGTTGAAGATGACACTTGTGTGACAGGAGACTGCGGTTGGGGAGTTTGTGACTTTGTGTAGGAAGGAATACATGTAAAGTTTATAGCATTTCATGAGATTTTATTTGAGGTTGAGGTAATGAGATGTTATGGCAATATATCTCTTCTGACAATCGGAAGAATTCATTTTATTGATTCATGAAAGTTCTCGTTAGTTGGGTTTGGGGTTTTTGCAGTTTGGTACATTAGTTGGCGAGAATGAGGACTTGTAATGTCTTAAATTGGGTTAAAGGCTTATGGACAAAGTTGGTAAGAAGGAATACATGCTAAATTTCTAGCATTTTATGAGCTTTTGAGAGTGAGATTATGAGGTGTTATTGTAATATCTCTATTGAATGTCGAAAAGACTCAATTTTTTCAATGGGAAAGAGAACTCTTTCCCGAATGTTCTTGTGAAATGGGTTTGGAATTGTTGGGAGTTTGGTGCATCAGGTTGGGGCAATGAGGAATGTTGATGTATTAAATACGTATTAAGGGCTTAAGTTTAGACCATGTTGAAGCTTTTGTTTTTGGTGATGAGTTCTCATTAGCGGCTTCTCTAGTATTAATCTTTTCAATTGTCATGTACCTCTGCACATTCTGTGAACTGGCGGAGGCTCTTTTAGTGGGTGCTAAATAAATATGAAATTGAGGGGAGATTTTTTTTTTTTTTTTATGGCGCTCTGTCTTGTGCAGTCTTTTGGCAGCCATGAATGTGGATTGAAATTTAGCATTATTGAACAGGGAAAAATGGTAGTTGTTTGGATGATAAGATCATTATGACTTTTATTATGTTCCAAGTTTAGGAAGTCACTTAGCTGCAAGAAGTGCTTCGCCTATTCAAGCAATTAGTACCTGGTCCTCCTCCCAGATTCCTGCAGCTTTTATCTGTATCTCTCTATCTGTCTGGCGATGTGTGCCACTTACATGAGGTCCGTTTACCAGAAAGTGAGGATTGAGTGGGCTTGGTATCCTTAAAGGTGTGCCATTCGATGGTGGCGTTTAGATTTGGGCTATTCGACATGAGTAAGTGTAGTTGTAACTTCTACTCGCTTGAGTTATTAGGTGGCACTGTTAGTTACCATTGTCTTACTTCAATGGATGTGCTAATGGTAAATATCATTATGACTTATTAGGCGTAATCGTTGATTACAATTTTTTGACCTAGGCTAATCATTTCATTAGAATGCTCATGATTTATGCGATCCACTTTCATGTCAATTGGTCTGATGCCGTGATTTGTAAGATCAGGTAGCTACACTCTTGCTCTTGTATGAGGCTATTGTTTGGTCTGTCTAGAACGCCAGGATCTTCTGTTGCTTAGTTGGTTGAATGTTTGTTCAGCTTTTGATCATTTACTAGTCATAGGTGTCCCACGTGATCCGGTACCCTCCAATTGTCTGGATGTGGTATTTTACCGAGTACTTGACTTTAAGTTTTCAAGTCCTGGAGCTATCCTATGAATAAACAGTTGAACCTTGCTAGAAAGTCGACGTGACTGGTGAATTGTCTTTATAGTTTCATCCCATGAACCACCAATTGTCCCTTCTTAAATCATGGAAAACGGCCAAAATTAGGCTTATGTAAAGTAATTACCTCGGAGGTGTTCAATTGTAATGCTTTATAGATGGAAAAGAATTGAGCCTAGGGGATTGGGTGCTCTTCAGGCTCGACGCGACTGAAGTTTACATGTTAGGTCCATGGTCCAAGCTTTTCACATGCTGACACAAATTAAATGGTTCTAAATTATTACTGCACATAAGAGACCGCATTATCTTTTTCACTTAGCAGTAAAGGATGGTGGCATGGCTCACGCAGGCCATGATTGCTTATGGATCAACACCTGCTTTTTTCGATGATTGTTATGCTTTCTTTTTAAGTTGCTAGGAGGAGATACTAAGCGATTTATGGGATAAATAGGGTGTTTGAAACTTATCTAAATTGTTCAGGTTACTGATGTCCTCTTTATCTTTAATATGGGACTAGCTTAACTATATATGGATCGTTATTGATTGAGCATGACAGTGCTGAATTTCTTTGGTAACTGTTAGGTTGAACCAAAACTTATGCTTTTTTCCTGGGTGGTTTGGCCGTTTGGGTATCAAATTATGCTACCACAGGTTGCACAAAAGGTGGATTTGCTGTTACTAGTTGCATCTGGTGAATAGAGCACTCTGCATGAGTACTCAAGTTATTTGGCAGTATGGACTTACGTGACTGCTGTTGTTATGCATCACGGAGAGGAGGTAGTTATTCAGCTACCAGTTGACTCAAAGTTGCGTCCTGCAAATTGTAGAAAGGATCGCTTTGCAGGATGGTCTGGCTTATCTAGGTATATGTTAGTGCTAAACTTAGCTGGACGTCTGGCTCTGACGGGTGTTTTGGTCCTTAAACAAACACATTGTGGATTTTTGGTCAAGGGTTTGGTTATACCGTAATAGTGGTTGTGGTGTTGCAAAGCTGTCCTTCCAAATTCTCTAATTGTTATCACTTAGCATTACTTTTCTAGATCTCTGTTGTAAGCATCATGACGTTTGTTTACTAATTACTACTATTTTTTTTTTCTGATGTGAGTCTAATGTTATTCCCTTCTTTGGTGTCTGGCAACAGTATCACTGTAATATTTTTTGCTAAGGAAGGTGAGGATTGCAAGCTAACACCGACAAAAGAAAGCTTACCTCCAGTGGTGTTAGATTTTGAGCAAGGCCTTGGCCAAAAGTTCAGACAACCGCCAGGAACTGGGATCGACTTTTCTATGTTTGGGGAGCCTGAGCTGTTCCGAGAAGGTGATGTGGATGTGTACCCTATTGCAGTGAAAGCTGATGCATGCCCTGCGACAAATGAGACTGGTGATGATGGGCAGCCTGTACAAGGCAGCACAAACTCTCAGATAACTCAAGCAGTTTTTGAAAAGGACAAAGGGGAATATAAGTTGAAGGTGCTTAAACAAATACTGTGGGTCAATGGAATGCGGTATGAGCTGCAGGAGATCTATGGAATAGGAAACTCAATGGAGGGTGAATTTGATGCCAATGATCCTGGAAAAGAATGTGTTATCTGCTTGTCTGAGCCCAGGGACACAACTGTCCTCCCTTGTCGACACATGGTAAATTTCTCTGCCATATTTTATGAGCTGATTTGTGAAGTATATTATGGTTTATTGTCTTCTGTATAGCATGTTCAACTGAGTAATGTATGCTGTTTCCTGCAACCTGCCGTTATTCGTATTGTTGAACTGCAATGTGGTCATCTGTTGTTTCGTATATTTGAAACAAAGTTTTTCTGCAACTTGTAGTCACTGTAGATGATTGATTAGCAAAGCGCTAATTCATTTGTGTACTTGCTACTTTGCTAGTACATCATTGGACAGTTGTTGTCTAGATGTCTTTCTGTTAGCTACCGTCCCTTATGACTGTTCATGCTAACCAATTCGAACTATATTTGGACATATGCTCTGTTGTTTCGACGGTAGCTGAGAAGGAGCTTATTTGTTTGTTCTTTTCTACTTGCTGACAGTTTTTTTTTTTTTTTTTTTTTTTTTTGGAAGTTAACTGACTTTGTTTCTGCTGTATCCTTTATGCAGTGTATGTGTAGCGGGTGTGCTAAGGTTTTGAGATTTCAGACAAACCGTTGCCCCATATGCCGGCAGCCAGTGGAACGGCTTTTGGAGATTAAGGTCAACAATGCAAACGAGGAAGAAAGCAGCAATTGAGTTCTTATCCCTTGTGAGTTTCCCTGGAGATGAACTATATAACAATCTCTCTTCTGGAGGTAAAGTTCATTGGTTAACTCACAGCTGTGCTTTCGGATACTTCTGTAGAGGTCTTTGTTGCTGTCCTCTCTTGAAGAGCAACACATATCAAAACAAAAAAAAAGCTGTCTGTGCCTTCTTTGCAAAGATGTACATGCATGACAGGAACATATATAAGTAAGTAAATAGCAAGGTATGGCTTATAGATGGGTGATAATCCAATTTCACTGTTAATTTGTACGCAGACGGCAACTGTAAGTTACCTTTTGTGGCTCCTCTTCCTGATGGTATAAAGCTCACACAGGTTTATTCCCGGTTTCTCTTATCAGACATAAAATGTTGGAATACTCCGTATATGATTATGCAGGAAGTAGCCAAATGGGTTGGTCGAGCCACCTTCATTGGTTCTATTTTTCTTGTCAACATCCGAGGTTGGTATTGTTCATGAATGTGGCTTTTTTTCTCTTCTTTCCTTTATTCGGCTATAATGAGTGGGTCTCTCCTGCAACACCGGAGTCTTGGAGGCGAATTTAAATTATTATGTGCAACGGAGAGATTGTGGTCGAATTTGTGGAGTTCAATCGAACTCCAAAGCTCATAGTTAATGTCTAGATGTTTGATCCCACATTCTGAGGGTTATAGGATTTGTACCACGACATGACCGTATGACAATTAGTGCACAAAAATCACATAAAACTTGGAGAATACGAAACACATGTTTTGTGATTGATATGTAGGTTAATGTACTTTTTTTTCATAGTGGTGTTTTGAACTTTTCTCACAAGTGTACCAAATATACCAGATCGAATTTCAGATATGGTTGCAATTCCCTAAAACTGAACCTAAGGTTCAGGTTGAAACCCAAAACTTATGAGTTACGATTAAACACAACACATGAGTAGTTATAATAACATACATGGTGAAGTTACTAGCATGTACTATGCTAGTACACCATTTCATACGTAGGATTACAACAGATTCATATGATCCATGGTCACAACACAGACATAGGAAATACAATGAATCTGTGACGAAGCCAACCATAATAATGGAGACGACCCCATCACAGATAACTTTTAGTACATATCATCATCTCAATGGACTATGGTCCAGAGGAAATTATTGAATGATGAAAACAACAGGTACTAGTTCACCAAACTTTTTAGGTGGCGCCATTCCCCCACCATTGATGTGCAAACACACCAACGCTCCGCAGGCTCTTTACGAGGTCGATGTTACTATCACCGACACCATCACCGTAGCCACTGCTGTCCGAATCAGAGAAATGGAGGAACAGCTCATCAATGTAACAGATGATGCCACTTTGGAACAATTCTGATAAGAACTTCTTTTCCGGTTGGCCTACATTCATCTTCAAGACCACAAAGTCTGCGAATTCAACGGTTTCTTTGAACCAGATGAGGAAATCAAACTCGTCATCGTCAATGAGTGGCTCTTCATCAGCAACAGACTTTGCTTTGTCTTTAACATTGCCGCCTAGTGCAGGGTGATAAATGAAGGTAACACCAGGGCTTTTCACATGGGAAGACAAAACCAAGGCGTCATGATCAACTATGTAAGCACTGAAAGTTCTTGAGTCGATCGGGTAGGAAGGCAAGAACCAATTGCCATTACTAAAGTTTGCAGCTTCCTTCGCACCCATATCTATGTAAACCAACTTCCCTTTCAAGGGTACATCAACATAGCTCGACAGATAAGCGATTTTCTTATCGTTGTCCTTTGGCCTCTTGTCCACAAGAGGTTCCAGCTTATCTATCAAGGGTTTGTTTCGAATGATTGAAGGGCAAGTTTCCGGTAAGTGATACTGCCCAAAGATGCCAAGTCTGCTAGGCATCTTCTTGAATGCAACCAAATTAAAGCTGCCTGAGTTTACAACATCCACAACGCTGGAGCTTTTGAGATAAGATGATACTGAGGTTGCAGACCTAATCAAACTATCATGACCGGAACTTCCGGTTCCAACAAGCACAGCTGCAATCCCTCCAGGTTTCAGAACTCGTTCCACTTCGCTCACTAGTAGAGCGGGGGCTGATACCGTGCTAAGGTCTCTCGCAATGACAAAATTAAACGAAGTGTCATCAGCGTCAAGCTCACAAACAACTTGCTTTTGCCTGAGCATAAAAAAGGGGTGCTTTTGAATTTCATCAACATCCGAAAACCCCAATTCACGCAACGTGGAGGCGGCCAACGATGACCCATCTCCAATACAAAGAGCTTTTCCATCATAACTCAACAAATTCTTGCTCACAAGCTCTCTAACCACATCAATGGTCAAATCCACATTCTCCTTGCACACTCCAGACCACAAATGTGGGAATGCAATCGAAGTAACGGGCTTCAAAACCCGTCCCAGGACCGTATCCTGGCCGATAAACCCCATACCAACACCACATGCATCAAAGCTCAATGAGGGTTTCGACAAATCGACATCGAAAACAAGTTGCATAAGGGGCAACATTGAGATGACAACTGCAAACATCAATGTACGGATAACCAATCTCCTGGTTAAAGACCCATGAAGGGCTTGCCATTTCAATGTCTTAAAACCCCCAAAATTCTCAACCCCACCCATAATTCTCATCAAAATTCACCAAATTTTCACCCAAATTCAACCAAAGATCGAATCTTTCTCAACTGGGTCAGTAAAAACTGATCAGGGTATTTCGTAATTGCAAGATCTAATTGCAAAATAACTACTAATAACAGTAATTTTTGTTGGAAGAGTAAAGAAGAAGCTACTTAAAGCGTAAAAAGAGATGAAATTTAGCGAGTACAAAACCTGGAGGAGGTGTGGTTTCCACCCACGAGGACTCCCTGTGATTTTTGGAACCCTAACCACACCCTTTTCGGAGTTCTTCTTGAATTTGGCTCATACCAACTTACACCCATCATTTTTTCCCCTAAAATTCAACAAACCCACAAATATAATTCTCTACAAAAAAAAAAAAACTACATGATTTAATTTGATTGATTGTGTATGAAATTGGATCTGGGAATTGAAGAATTTGGGGGAAATTGATTGATTGAAGGGGTTTTCTTAGGAGTGAGAAAGTAGAAAAGAGTGTAGAGTACGAGTGAAGAGAAACAGTGGATCTGGTCTTTTGTTTTGTTGATAAACGCTGGCAAAATTTTGAAGAAGGTTTACTGTTTTATTATTATGCATTTTTGGCCGTTGTTTGCTGGGAAGGTTCCATTTACGTTTCAATCAATTTTGCGGTTATTAAATGCTAAGTCATGACAAGTCAAATTCACGCTAGATAATAGTTTAGTAGAATCATTATCAACTAGGGATGTGCTCATGTGCATGATCTAGGACCCGGCCTAGACTCGTCGGGGCAGGTTTGAACATTTGAACCAAGTTAATTACCTTAACATTCAAGTTGGACTTGAAAATGATGATTCGAAGAGTGGACAAGTCAAATTCATCAGGCATATAATATAACTAGGGATGTGCGTAGGTCCAGGACCGGTTTAGACCATTGTGTTGGATTTAGATGGGCGGGTTTTGAGCTCATATGTTTATGGATATGGACCCGTCGACAAGTTAGTTGGTGGAGTTTAAATTTTAATAGAAAGACCTATATCCGACCCATCTGAAAACATAGGAAAGCTGATTTCAAGACTCAACTTGTAATGATTGATTGATAATCATTTTTTGTAGAACTTGCACGGTGAACATTGTTTAGTTTTCTTTAGTCGTTAACAACTAAAACGCCAAAAAAAAAAAATGCAACGTTAGACGTAGGTAATTTTGGATAACGGAATGAACGACATTTGAATGGTTCAATGAACCATTACTTATAATATTACTTCGTATGGAATCTTACGGGAGTCCTGGACGAAATTTTAAATGGGACCCTTAAATTGTTGTAACTCAAAAAGCGAATTTGTATAATGGGGTTGGTAAAACATTATTAGAGAATAATACAACGCAAAAGAAAAGGTCCTTCTACGACATGATACCATACTCTCGGAACTATGTAGTCCCGAATTTTCCTTTATGTATTTTAGCCGGGTTTTCATATACTTTTAAATGTTTTCAATGTACTTTAATGGATATTTTATGTTTTTTTTTTTTGTGAATCTAATGTAAAGTTTTAATCATTTGCAACCAAGATAAATTAATAAAACTCTGAACTGATATTTTAAGATTCTAACTGTTTGCGTAAGATTCTTTTCATCCATAATTAAGAAAATCTAATGAATTGATGATCGATAATTTCATCGTTGTACTTCAAGATCATGTACATCTTTGAATTATTTTGCATGTTTATTCTTCCAAATAGTATAAATATTAGCAAAACTATACATCCATTTTTACCAACTTCTTGTAATTTACTATTTATAATTAATATATTATATATTATAGTATAAATATTAGCAAAACTATACGAAAATGGTTTGATAAGTAAATTTACATCGTTTTAACAAAGAATACATAAAACTGTACTTAAAGTACATTAAATTAGGGGTAAAAATACATCCCATTTTTATGTTAAATTACACAACCTGAGAAACGAGAGTACGTACTCTCGGGTGTATACAATAATTTTCTGTCCTTCTATAATTTTGAATCCAATGCACAACCAAGTCTGTCGTTCTAAAACTCAATCAAACCACCAACCTAGATACACAATGCGAACTTTACCGTGCCTCTGAATAGTACTAGGTGGAAAGCTCGTACACCCGACATGTCACTCAAACGAGTATATTCTTATCTATAAAAGGTATAATTGAGTATCATCCGGTACCGCGATATCACTATTCGTAGATATGATTATTTGTCTGGCTTGGCCCAGTTTGGGTCGGGCTAAAGGTAGAAAATTAGGCTTTGTGAAGCCCAGTCGTACGTGCTTCAGTGGCCTTGCCATTTTGGCCTATTCTTCTAAAGTTATAGTTGTTGTAGGCTAGTAGGCTAGTAGCTAAATGAAGAGTTTCATATCAATTTCATCCGATTACTAGTATCATCTATTCAAGTTGCAATCGGTATATGGTACCCTGGGGGTACGTAGTTCTACGTACCCCCCGGTTCAATTAGGGACCCAAAGGCTTTAATCGGGCTTAAAACTGGCAAAAGAAAGAAAACACGGCCCAACCCTGTCAACATCAACATATTTTATTGAAGGCCCAATTCATTAGCCAAACCCATATTAGCCATATAACCTCTTTCTCACTCTTACCCTTCCCCCTCCCCGACCCACCCTGGCTCCGCCATAGCCACCACTGTCCCGACCTGTGCTACCCCTATAACCTCCCGCGACACCACCATTATGATGTCGTCGACCACCTCACCACCATCTACCAATGAGAGTATGAGACCTACTTCTCTTTCTCTCTCTTTTTTTCTTTTTTCCTTGTTTCTCTCTCCCCACATCACTTTCAAACCGACGTGGAAGGGAGGGGAAGGGTCGGGGATGATGAGGGAGAGAACGACGGGGGGGATCGAGTGTGAGAGCGTGAGGAAAGAGGCGATGATTGGGGACGGGAAGAGTGAAGGAGTGGATTGAAGGAGAGAGAGAGAGAGAAAGTGTCGTTGCTAACGGCCGAGATAGGGAGGCCGGCGACCTCAAGTCTTATCTAATGGTGGAGGTTTCGGGTTCCCAAGTGGTGGTCGGTGCTAAGGGCCGCCGTTGTGGTGGTGCGTGGTAGTGGGTAGGGGTGTGGGGAAAGGAGGGAGGAGAGAGAAAAGGAAGGGGTGGGTTGTGTGTGGTTTTTTTTTTGTCTTTGTTCTAATTAGTCATTATTTGGTTCAATTGACCAAAATAATGATCATATTGACCAAATTAATGACCAAATTGACCAAAATAATGATCAATTTTTTTTTGCAAATTTTCACTCATAAATAAATGACTACAAAGTGGTATACAATGAGTTAAGATTGAGAAATAATGATTGAAAATTGGGTAATAATGAGTGACAATTGGGTAATAATGAGTGACAATTGAGAATCAATGAGTGAAAATTGAGAAATAATGAGTGAAAATTGAGAAATAATGGGTGAAAATTGGGAACTAATGAGAGAAAATTGAGAAATAATGAGTGACAAATTGGTTAATGAGTGAAATTTGTAAAATAATGAATGAAAATCGAGAAATATGGGTGAAAATTGTAAAATAATGATTGAAAAGAAATAATGACTATAAAGTACTATATAACGAGTGAAAATCGAAAAATAATGAGTGAAAATTGGGAAATAATGAGTGAATATTGGGAACAATGAGTGGCAATTGGAAATAATGATTGAAAATAAATAGTGTATGATTTCAAATGTCTACCATTGTTTTCTATTTTTCACTCATTATTTACTGTTTTCTAATCATTGTTTTTGATTTTCATTCATTATATACTTTTTCCTAGTCATTGTTTTCTGATTTTTCACTCATTATTTACTATTTTCTAGTCATTTTTTTCTAATTTTCATTCATTATATACTATTTTCTAGTCATTGTTTTCTATTTTTCGCTCATTATTTATTATTTTCTAGTCATTTCATTCGTTATTTACTATTTTCTAGTCATTGTTTTCTATTTCTCACTCATTATTACTTTTTTTTTTCTTGTCATTATCTATACTAGTCATTGTTTTCAAATGTCTATTCATTGTTTTCTATTTTTCACTCATTATTTACTATGTTCTAGTCATTGTTTTCTTATTTTCACTCATTATTTACCATTTTTCTAGTCATTGTTTTTTTTTTTAATTTTCACTCATTATTTACTCTTTCTAGTCATTATCTATAGTAGTCATTGCTTTTAATTTTTTAGTAATTTTTTTCAATTTTCCACTCATTATTTACTATTTTCTAGTCATTGTTTTCTAATTTTCACTCATTATTTATTATTTTCTAGCCATTATCTATAGTAGTCATTGTTATCTATTTTCTAGTAATTTTTTTTCTATTTTTCACTCATTGTTTACTATTTTCTAGTCATTGAAAATAATGAGTAAAAATTGAAAAATAATGATTAAAAATTGGAAGATAATAATTGTAAATAAATAATGACTATAACACGCTATATAATGAGTGAAAAGTGAGAAATAATGATTGCTAATATATAATGGTTAGATTATGCTATATAATGAAGCTACGAATGAAATCGGTAGGAAATAATGATCCTCTTTTTGGTCATTATTTCTCAATTCTCACGATTATTTTTAAATTCTCACTCATTGTTATCCAATTTTTACTCATTATTTACAATTCTTACTCATTATTTTTAAATTCTCACTCATTGTTATCCAATTTTCACTCATTATTTATCAATTCTTACTCATTATTTTTAAATTCTCTCTCATTATTTTCCAATTTTCACTCATTGTTATCCAATTGTAACTCACTGTTATCCAATTTTCACTCATTTTTTTTTTCAATTTGATCATTAGTATTGAATATATTGATAATTACCAAAGATCGTCAAACACAAAATGAAAAGCAACTCCAAACACAAATTCCATTTCTCTCTCCTCTCCCCCTTCCCAAACGGCAAACCCCATCCCACCTACACCACCGGCACTGTCCAACTGTAAAATAATGAGTGAAAGTATATAATGAGTGAAATTGAGAAATAATGAGTGAAAATTGTAAAATAGTGAGTGAAAGTATATAATGACTGAAATTAAGAAATAATGAGTGAAAATTATAAAATAATGAGTGAAATTGAGAAATAATAAGTGAAAATTGTAAAATAATGACTGAAAGTATATAATGAGTGAAATTAAGAAATAATGAGTGAAAATTATAAAATAATGAGTGAAAGTATATAATAAGTGAAATTGAGAAATAATGAGTGAAAATTGTAAAATAATGAGTGAAAGTATATAATGACTATAATGTGGTACATAATGAGTGAAAATCCGAAAAAATAATGATGAAAATTGAGAAATAATGAGTGAAAATTGAGAAATAATGAGCGAAAATATATAATGAGTGAAAATTGGGAAATAATGAGTGTAAGTATATAATGACTATAAAGTGGTATATCATGAGTAAAAATTGTAAAATAATGAGTGAAATTGAGAAATAATGAGTGAAGATTGTAAAATAATTAGTGAAAGTATATAATGACTATAATGTGGTATATAATGAATGAAAATCGGAAAATAATGAGTGAAAATTGGGAAATAATGAGTTAAGTATATACCACTCCGTCCCAATTTAAACTTCCCATGGAATTTGAAATCCTCTCACATAATACTATTCCATGGGAAGTTTAATTTGGGACGGAGTGGTAATGACTATAAAGTGGTATATAATGAGTGAAATTTTAAAATAATGAGTGAAACTATATAATGATTGAACATTGAGAAATAATGAGTGCAAATTGGTAAGCGATGAGCGAAAATTGAGAAATAATGATTGAAAATATATAATGACGATAAAATTGTATATAATGAGTGAAAATTGAGAAATGATGAGTGAAAATTGAGAAATGATGAGTGAAAATTGAGAATTAATGAGTGAACATTTGAGAAATAATGAGTAAACATTGAGAAATAATGATTGGAAATAAATAATGATTATGATGTGGTATATAATGAGTGAAAATCGAGAATTAATGAGTGAACATTGAGAATAATTTTGAAAATAAATAATGACTATATTGTGGTATATAATGAGTGACAATTGAGAAAGTTGATTTTTTTTTTTCTTTTCCTTCATCAGATCAACTTTAGCGTCGCCGGCCACCAGCACTCGCATCCACCCGGCGAAACCACTACCTCGTCATCGACAGTCAGGCGAGCGTATCTGGCCTATCCCCAACTCATTAGTTCTCACTTTCCACTCATTATTTCTCAAATTTAACTCATTGTTTCTCAGTTTTTAACTCTTTATTTCTCAAGTTTCACTCATTAAGAGCCATCGAATCAGATTTGTCCGGAATACAACCCTACAGGTTTTAATAAAATAAGATATCATTTGGGATCCTGCAGATCCACTCTTTTTTCTCTTCAAAAAAATCTCTCTATATGAAGTAGGGCAGGCCCGCGCACCCTCGCGGGATCGCGACCCTTTGTCCCGGCCATTGTAGCACGTGAGGGTAGTTTACTTGCTTACTTGAATAACTAAAGTAAGGTTACAATAATACGTATATAAGTTTTGGCTGGTACAACCACTCTATTGTCCACGAAATTTGAACTTGCATCACATAATATTACTACCGAAATTGCACTGTACATCCAGAATAGCCTAAGGCCAACTAAAATTCACCAAACCTGGGTTCATCTCGTGTAGTGATTGTGGACTCGTACAAGGATATTGAGTAGACAGGCGGTCAAATTTCACTCATGTTTTCTCAATTTTCACTCATTATATATCACTTTTTATTCATTATTTATTTTCATGCAATTTGACTCATTATTTCTCTATTTTTACTCATTATTTCTCAAATTCCACTCATTATATATCACTTTACATTCATTATTTATTTTCACGCAATTTCACTCATTATTTCTCTATTTTTACTCATTATTTCTCAAATTTCACTCATTATATATCATTTTACAGTCATTATTTATTTTCACGCAATTTCACTCATTATTTCTCTATTTTTACTCATTATTTCTCAAATTTCACTCATTATATATCATTTTACAGTCATTATTTATTTTCACGCAATTTCACTCATTATTTCTCCATTTTTACTCATTATTTCACAATTTTCACTCATTATATATCAATTTATAGTCATTATCTCCCAATTTTCACTCATTATTTTTCAAGTTTCACTCATTATTTCTCAAATTTCACTAATTTTCAATTTTCACTAATTGTTTTCTCAATTTTCACTCATTATATATCACTTTACAGTCATTATTTATTTTCACGTAATTTCACTCATTATATATTTATAGTCATTATTTATTTTCAATCATAATTTCTCAATTTTATCTCAATTTCTCAATTTTCACTCGTTACATACCTAGTTATTATTTATTTTAAATCATTAACTTCCAATTTATAGTCATTATTTCTCAATTTCACTCATTATTTATATACCGTTTTATAGTCATTATTTATTTACAGTCATTAATTTTCAATTTTCACTCATTAATTTTCAATCTTAAGTCATTATTACTCAATTTTCACTCATTTTATACCATTTTCACTCATTCGTTTTGGATTTTTACTCATTAATTAGTTTTCAATTTTCACTCATTGTTTCTGAAATTTGACTCATTAGTTTTCAATTTTCACTCACTCATTAGTTTTCATTTTTCACTCATTGTTTCTGGATTTTGACTCATTAGTTTTCAATTTTCACTCATTGTTTCTGGATTTTGACTCATTAGTTTTCAATTTTCACTCATTCTTTTTGGATTTCGATTCATTAGTTTTCAATTTTGACTCATTCTTTTTGGATTTCGATTCATTAGTTTTCAATTTTCACTCATTCTTTTTGGATTTTCACTCATTAGTTTTCAATTTTTTACTCATTATATACCACTTTATAGTCATTAGTATTATCAATCATTATCTTCAATCATTCTTTTGTTCTTTCTAGTCATTATCTCCTTTTATATGATCATTACTTTCTAAAGTTAATCATTATTAACCCATACTTAATTCATGTAACAATAAAAACACAACAATTAATTCAAAACATAATTAATTTTTCTCTCCTCTCCCTCCCTAGTCCCCACCCACCCCTCCACGGCTCCACCCGACCACCACCAATACATCCCACTCAAACACCACTGTTATCACCCACCACCACCACACTCACACCGCACACTACCACCATCAACGTCGTCCTACGACGACCCTAACCCCTTACCAACGGGCCACCTTTTCCCCCTTCTCCTCCTTTCTTTCCTCCTTCTCTCACATCAGCCTACGCAACCTCCCCCGACCCCAACCCATTCCCCACCGCCTACATCGGTTACGCCAACCTCCCCCGACCCGGCGACACCCACCCCAATTCCCAGCGCCTCCACCTCGGCGGCCACTCAATCCATCGCTGGCCCAACCACCATAGCCCATTTTCTCTCCCCCACCACCTACATGACCACCCAACAACGCAACTAACTGAAACTCCAGTCGCCGGCGTCAATTGGTGGCTCGTCCATATTCGAGGGGGTATGGGTTGTGCGTGGAGAGGAGAGAGAGAACAAAAGGGAGCTTAGTGGTGAGGTATATGACGGGGGCGCCGGCTAGGCTCGTCATCCATTGATGTCTCCGGTGCATGGTCGTCGGAAGAGTGACGAAATGGTGGTGTTAGTGTGGCGGGTCGGCGATTGGACGGTAGAACTGTAGAGGTGGGGAAGTGGGAAGGAGAGAGGGTAAGAGAGTTGGGGATTTATTTCCTTATTTCATGTTTTTTTTTTTTTAATTTGTTATGTGGGCTTGGCTGCACTTATCAAACAAAAGAAATGAGCTTTAAAAACAAAAGTATGAAATTCCGGTGATTGGGGAGCCGGGGGTACGTAGCTTTACGTACCCCCGGGGTACCTAATAATTTGTGTTTAAATTGAGTCTTGAGCGCTACAAGAGTGATACTTAGGCGTGCATCCATGTCACAAGGGTGATACATGTTTGTTAGGATTAAGATTGACCTAATAGTTAGGAAATCAACTTATCTGTGGTTGTTACGAGTTCAAATCCTCATACCCCACCCCGCAGCATTAGCTGTTCGTTCATACCAAAAAAAAAAAAAAAAGATGATACATGTTTTGAATAATTACCTTAAGATAGTGTTTGGAGCAAGAGTTTGAAAATTTGTAATCATTTCAATTCCATCATTTGAGAATGTGGAATACAAATATAAATCAAATGTTTGGTGAGGGTAGGATTTTAAAATGACACCTCTTGAGGTGTGAATTGTTTTTGGCCTAATTGGATTTGAAACAAATTCCAAATTCTTGAGTTCCCAAACATGGAATTTTTGTCAAATTTGGATTTGAAAATCAAATCCTTGTTTCCAAACACTCTCTAGTTGAATTTTAAACAGTTCCATGGTACATGACCTAGCTTAAGCCGGTGTACAAGAACATTGATTCAATCACAGCTTTTAATATATTATTATTACTACCGGGCATTATACTCGTTTTATAAAAATGTTGTTTATCTTTTTTATAATATTATTAGTAATGATAGTATTATATTATATGAAACTACTCACTTACTCGCTATCATATTATTATTTCACTTCTACTTTTACATTAGCCGCTTTACTATCTCATCTTCATTCCACAATCCCATCACATGTTATATCACATTATATTTTTATATTATTATAAATTAACTTACCACAATAATCACCATATATTATTTTCCATAAATTAGCTAAAACTATGTAATTAATTACCATATTGTATGATTACCTAGTGCTATCAAATTAATAAGTATCAAGTATTCACCTAGGAAAGACTTAATTTCAGGTTTTAATATATAGTATTAAACTAGTTGTACACCTAGCAATCACAAAAGATAATTGAATGAATTGAAAACCAAGATAAGACAATAATTGAAAACAATAAAAAGAATAGATCAAACTCATGATATTGTCAATGCGATGCTTCGATTAATAGATCAAGAAATAAAGGAATTAGCTTATCAACAATCCATAGAAACCCTTGTTTTCTCTAAAAATTCAGAATGAATAGACCTAGAGTGAAGACTCGGAGGTTCTTAAAGTCTGGGAAAACGTAAAATAGAAAAATACGGAATTAAGAAAATACAGAAACCTCGGTCCGCTAAGCTCTTCACCACGGCCCGCCAACCTCACCACCGTAGACCGCGAAAAGTCTCTGACGCATAAGTTTTTGTTTCTTTTAACGCTCTGCCAAGCTTGCAGCGCAGCCGCCAAAAGTCCCCGGAAAGGTTTTCAACAGCGCCTCAGTTATTATTCGCATCCAAAATGTGCTTAAAATGACCAAAATCACATAAAACTTAAGAACGGATACTCAACACCAATAGTGAGTATAATACATCATTTGGAACGTTAAAATACAATAAAAACCATCAATTTTATGCGTACAAAATGGGCAGATCAGATTCTCATTTTGTGAAGTATTTCATGCGTTTCGACGCTCGTCTGTGGATTTATGACCGTTTTGGCTGTTTTTCTAACATTCTCTTAGGTTTCTGGCGCTAAAATTCTTCCAATCCTCATTATATCATACGTAGAGACTACCACCAAAATTTGAGATGTTTTCGTACCAGAGCCATTTTATCGAAAAACCGTGGATTATATACTGCGATTCCGGTCAAATTTGATCAATTTTTCAAACACGTCAAATGCCCTCCAAAAACTAATGTGGATACCCTAGGAGTATACTTGTTGCATTTGAGTGTTGGTTCCTCATTTTCTGAAATATTTTATGCGTTTCGACGCTCGTCACTTTGTATGGATTTATGATTGTTTTTGCCGTTTTTCTTATCTTCTATTAGGGTTTTCACTCTAATATTTTGAAAATCCTCAGTATAACATACGTAGAGACTACCACCAAAATTTGAACTGTTTTCGCTCCTGAGCCTTTTTATCGAAAAATAGTGTTATTCTGGTCAAATTTGATCAATTTTCTGCCAAAGGATAAGAACTGATTGCTGGCGATGACTTAAAGCCAAATGTCTCCAACTGTTACCGAAGATACATTAGGATTATACTTGTTGGATTTGAGTGTTGGTTCCTCATTTTGTGAAGTATTTCATGTGTTTCGATGCTCGTCACTTTGTGTGGATTTCTAACCGTTTTGGCCGTTTTCCTTATCTTCTCTTAGCTTTTTTAATCTAATATTTTGCAAATCCTAATATCATACTTAGAGACTCCCACCAAAATTTGAGCCGTTTTTGCTCCAAATCCATTATATCGAAAAACTGTGGATTCTCGTCAAATTTGATCAATATTCCGAAAAACGGCAAATGTACTCCAAACATTACTATAGATACCGTAGGACTACAATGGTTGGATTTCAGTGTTGGTTCCTCATTTTCTGAAATATTTCATGCGTTTCTACGCTTGTCACTTTGTATGGATTAATGACCGTTTTAGCCGTTTTTCTAACTTTATCTTAGGTTTTTGGCTCTTATATTCTTCTAATCCTCACTATATCATACGTAGAGACTACCACCAAAGTTTGAGTTGTTTTCGCTCCGGAGCCTTTTTATCGATAAACCGTGGACTATGTAATTGGATTCTGGTCAAATTTGATCAATTTTTCGAAGCAAGACAAATGTCCTCCAAACATTATAATAGATACCTTAGGCCTATACTTGTTGGATTTGAGTGTTGGTTCCTCATTTTGTGAAGTATTTCATGCGTTTCGACGCTCGTTACTTTTTGTGGATTTCTAACCGTTTTGGCCGTTTTCCTTATATTCTGTTAGGTTTTTATTCTAATATTTGGAAAATCCTCATTGTATCATACTAAGAGACTCCCACCAAAAATTGAGCCGTTTTTTCTCCGAATCCATTTTATCGAAAAATTGTGGATTATGTGCTGCTATTCTGGTCAAAGGATAAGAGTTGATTGCCGGCGATGACTTAAAGCCAAATGTCTTCCAAACGTTACTTAAAATACATTAGGATTATATTTTTTTGGATTTGAGTGTTGGTTCCTCATTTTGTTAAGTATTTCATGCATTTCGACGCTCGTTACTTTGTATGGATTTATGACCGTTTACCTTATCTTCTCTTAGGTTTTTTACTCTAATATTTCAAAAATCCTCATTATATCATACGTAGAGACTACCACCACAATTTGAGTCGTTTTTGCTCCACATCAATTTTATCGAAAACCGTGGAGTATGTACAGCGATTATGGTCAAATTTGATCAATATTCCGAAAAACGACAAATGTCCTCCAAACATTACTGTAGATACCCTACGACGCAAATTGTTGGATTTGAGTGTTGGTTCCTCATTTTCTTAAGTATTTCATGCGTTTCGACGCTTGTCACTTTGTATATATTAATGACCGTTTTGCCTGTTTTTCTAACTTTCTCTTAGGTTTATGGCTCTTATATTCTTCTAGTCCTCATTATATTATATATAGAAAATGCCACCAAAATTTGAGCCGTTTTCGCTCTCGAGTCATTTATTCGAAAACCCGTGGATTATGTACTACGATTCTGGTCAAATTTATTAATTTTTCGAAACTAACCAAATGTCCTCCAAACATTAAATTAGATACCCTAGAACTATACTTGTTGGATTTGAGAGTTGCTTCCTCATTTTCTAAAGTATTTCATACATTTCGACGCTCGTCACTTTGTGTGGATTTCTAACCGTTTTGGCCGTTTTCCTTATCTTCTCTTAGCATTGTGACTAATATTTTAAAAATCCCCATTATATCATACGTAGAGACTCCCACCAAAATATGAGCCGTATTCGCTCTGGAGGCTTTTTATCGAAAAACCGTGGATTATGTACTGCGATTCTGGTCAAATTTGATCTATTTTTCGAAAAATGCCAAATGTCCTCCAAAAATTACTGTAGATACCCGAGGACTAGAATTGTTGGATTTGAGTGTTGGTACCTCATTTTCTGAAGTATTTCGAGCATTTTGACGCTTGTCACTTTGTATGAATTAATGACCGTTTTTCTATCTTTCTCTTAGGCCAGGGTTTTTGGCTCTTATTTTTTCTTCCAATTCTCATTATATCATACGTAGAAACTACCACCAAAAGTTGAGCCGTTTTCTCTCCGTATCCTTTTTATCGAAAACCAGTGGATTATGTACTACGGTTTTGATCAAATTTGATTAATTTTTGGAAACAAGCCAAATGTCCTCCAAACATTAAACTAGATACCGTAGGACTATACTTGTTTGATTTGAGTGTTGGTTCCTCATTTTGTGAAGTATTTTATTCGTTTCGACGCTCGTAACTTTGTGTGGATTTCAAACCGTTGCCGTTTTCCTTATCTTCCTTCGCTTTTTGACTCTAATATTTCGTAAATCCAAATTGTATCATACGTAGAGACTACCACCAAAATTTGATCCGTATACGCTCCAGACCTTTTTATCGAAAAACCGTGGATCTTATACTGCGATTCTAGTCAAATTTGATCAATTTTTTGAAAAACGGCATGTCCTCCAAACATTACTGTAGATACCGTAGAACTACAATTGCTGGATTTGAGTGTTGGTTACTCTTTTTCTGAAATATTTCAACCGTTTCGACGCTTGTTCAGTTTGTAGGAATTAATGATCGTTTTGGCCGTTTTCCTAATTTTTTCTTAGGTTTTTTGCTCTTAATCGTCATTATATCACACGTAGAAACCATCATCAAAATTTGAGCCGTTTTCGCTTCGGAGCCTTTTGTTTCGAAAAAACCGTGGATTATGTACTACGGTTTTGGTCATATTTCATTAATTTTTGGAAACAAGCGAAATGTCCTCCAAACATTAAATTAGATACCCTAGGACTATATTTGTTGGATTTGAGTGTTTGTTCCTCATTTTCTAAAGTATTTCATGCGTTTCGACGCTCGTAACTTTGTGTGGATTTCTAACCGTTTTGCCAGTTTTCCATATCTTCTCTTAATTTTTTTTAACTCTAATATTTTCCAAATCCTCATTATATCATACGTAGAGACTACCACCAAAATTTGAGCATTATTCGCTCCGGAGCCTTTTTATCGAAAAACCGTGGATTATATACTGCGATTCTGGTCAAATTTGATCAATTTTTTGAAAAATGCCATGTCCTCCAAAAATTACTGTAGATACCCTATGACTAAATTTTTTGGATTTGAGTGTTGGTTCCTCATTTTCTGAAGTATTTCAAGCGTTTCCACGCTTGTCACTTTGTATGGATTAATGACCATTTTGGCCGTTTTTCTATGTTTCTCTCAGGTTTTGGCACTTATATTTTTCCAATCGTCATTATATCATACATAGAAACTCCCACAAAAAATTGAGCAGTTTTCGCTCCGTAGCCTTTTATCAAAAAACCGTGGATTATATACGACGATTTGGTGAAATTTGATGAATTTTTCGAAACAAGTCAAATGTCCTCCAAACATTAAATTAGATACCCTACGACTATTCTTGTTGGATTTGAGTGTTGGTTCTTCATTTTGTGAAATATTTCCTGCGTTTTGACGCTCGTAACTTTGTTTGGATTTCTAACTGTTTTGGCCGTTTTCCTTATCTTCCTTCGCTTTTTGACACTAATATTTTGAAAATTCTCATTATATCATACTTAGAGACTACCACCAAAATTTGAGCCATATTTCCTTCGGAGCCTTTTTATCGAAAAACCGTGGATTATATACTGCCATTCTGGTCAAATTTGATCAATTTTTGTAAAAACGCCATGTCCTCCAAAATATACTGTAGATACTGATACAATATCAAGAAGGGAAAATTGCCAAATCTAGAGATAGGTCTCTTTGTGATTGGAAGTGGATTTTAGAAAAAGCTAAATGGTGATACTTCCTAATTTCTTGAGTCTATTTTAGTTAAGTACAGTGTCTTATTTCTTGTAAAAGATTAATTTTCCTTATAATATAGGAATGGATATTGGAAGTCATGTTTCCATATCTTATTAGGAGTAAATTTCCTTATTGTTTATTTTGTTTTAAGGAAGTCTAGGCTATTATAAATAGCACCCCTATTGTATTGTTTTTAGATTGAGAGTTTGAGAATTAATATGGAAGAGCCGAAAGAGAGTTTCTTTCAATGGGTTCAGGCTTTGAACACATATTGAGCCAAGTAGTGTTATTCTTAGTTCGACATTATTTGCTAATCGCATTATTAGTGAGTAGTAGATCATTACTTAAATCGGCGTCTAGGTTTGATCATAGTTTGGACGAGTTATAGGTCTAACTTGCTCATCCATATCTTTTATTCTTTTTGTTGTTCTTGTTTTCGTCCCATAAAACAGATAACCCCAAAAATAGTCCCACAAAAGTACAGAATATCAATATGTTCTATAGTAAGTTTTAATTCCGCTGTACCCTATGACTACAATTTTTGGATTTTAGTATTGGTTCCTCATTTTCAGAAGTATTTCAAGCGTTTCGACGCTTGTCACTTTGTATGGATTAATGACCGTTTTAGCCGTTTTTCTAACTTTCTCTTAGTTATTTGGCTCTTTATTTTTTCAATCCTCATTATATCATACGTAGAAACCACCACCAAAATTTGAACCGTTTTCACTCCGGACCGTATTATCGAAAATCCGTGGATTATGTACTACGGTTTTTGGTCAAATTTGATTAATTTTTCGAACCAAGCCAAATGTTCTCAAAACATTAAATTAGATACCCTAAGACTTTACTTGTTGGATTTGAGTGTTGGTTCCTCATTTTCTAAAGTATTTCATGCGTTTCGATACTCGTTACTTTGTGTGGATTTCTAACCGTTTTTGCCATTTTCCATATCTTCTCTTAGCTTTTTGAATCTAATATATTCAAAATACTCATTATATCATATGTAGAGAGTACCACCAAAATTTGAGCCGTATTCGCTCCAGAGCCTTTTTATCAAAAAACCGTGGATTATATACTGCGATTCTCGTCAAATTTGATCATTTTTTTAAAAATGCCAAATGTCCTCCAAACATTATTGTAGAAACCCTAGGACTAAAATTGTTGGATTTGAGTGTTGGTTCCTCATTTTTTGAAGTATTTCAAACGTTTCGCCGCTTGCCACTTTGTATTGATAAATGACCGTTTTGGCCGTTTTTTCCAACTTTCTCTTACGGTTTTTGGCTCTTATATTCTTGAAATCCTCATTATATCATACGTAAAAACTACCACAAAAATTTGAGCCTTTTTCGCTCCGTAGCATTTTTATCGAAAAACCGTTGATTCAACGGTTTTGGTGATTAATTTTTCTAAAGAAGCGAAATGTTCTCAAAACATTAAAGTAGATACCCTATGACTATACTTGTTGGATTTGAGTGTTGGTTCTTCATTTTCTAAAGTATTTCATGCGTTTCGACGCTCGTCACTTTGTGTGGATTTCTAACTGTTTTGGAAGTTTTTCTTATCTTGTCTTAGCTTTTTGACTCTAATATATTGAAAATCCTCATTATATCATACGTAGAGACTACCACCAAAATTTGAGCCGTTTTCGCTCCGTAGCATTTTTATCGAAAAATCGTTGATTGTACTACGGTTTTGGTCAGATTGGATTAATTTTTTGTAACAAGCTAAATGTTCTCAAAACATTAAATTAGATACCATAGGACTATACTTGTTGGATTTGAGTGTTGGTTCCTTATTTTCTAAAGTGTTTCATGCGTTTTGACGCTCGTCACTTTGTGTGGATTTCTAACCGTTTTGGTCGTTTTCCTTATCTTCTCTGAGCTTTTTGACTCTAATATATTGCAAATCCTCATTATATAAATCGGTATATGGTACCCGGGGGTACGTAGAGCTACGTACCCCCTGTTACTTTTATAAAAGTCTAGCACAAACAATGAGTGAAAATTGAAAACTAATGAGTGGAATTGGGGAAATAATGAGTGAAATTTGGGAAATAATAACTGGAAAATAAATAATGACAATAAAAGTTGTATATAATGATTGGAAATTCATAAATAATGACTGAAAATAAATAATGACTATAATGTTATATATAATGAGTGAAAATCGTAAGATAATTAGTGAAAATTGAGAAATAATGACTTAAAATTGTAAAATAATGAGTGAAAGTATATAATGACTATAATGTGGTATATAATGAGTGAACATTTAGCCGGGGGGTACGTAGCTCTAGGTACCCCCGGGGTACCTATTAATTTGTGTCATTATATTATACGTAGAGACTACCACCAAAATTCGAGCCGTATTCGCCCCTAAGCTTTTTTTATCGAAAAACCGTGGATTATAAACTGCGATTCTCGTCAAATTTGATCAAATTTTTAAAAAACGCCAAATGCCCTCCGAACATTACTGTAGCAATTGTTGGATTTGAGTGTTGGTTCCTCATTATCTGAAATATTTCAAGCGTTTCGACGTTTCCTACTTTGTAATCGTTTTTACTGTTTTTCTAACTTTCCCTAAGGGTTTTTGGCTCTTATATTTTTTCAACCCTCATTATATCATACTTCGAAACTACCACCAAAAATTTGATTCTTTTTCGCTCTGTAGTATTTTATTCGAAAAACCGTGGATTATGTACTACGGTTTTGGTCAATTTTGAATAATTTTTCGAAACAAGAGAAATTTTCTCCAAACATCAAATTACACACCCAAGGACTATACTTGTTGGATTTGAATGTTGGTTCCTCATTTTGTGAAATATTTCACGCGTTTCGACACTCGTAACTTTGTGTGGATTTCTAACCGCTTTGGCCATTTTCCTCATCTTCCTTCGCTTTTTGACTCTAATATTTTGCAAATCCTAATTATATCCTACATATAGACTACCACAAAAATTTGAGCGGTATTAGTTTTGAAGCCTTCTTATCAAAAAACCGTGGATTATATACTGCGATTCTGGTCAAATTGATCAATTTTTTTAAAAAGGCCAAATGTCCTCCAAACATTACCGTAGATACCTTAGGACTACAATTGTTGGATTTGAGTGTTGGTCTCTCATTTTCTGAAGTATTTCAAGAGTTTCGACACTTGTCACTTTCTATGGATTAATGACCGTTTTGACCGTTTTTCTAACTTCTCTTAGGTTTTTGGCTCTTATATTTTTCCAATAATCATTATATCATATGTAGAAACTACCATCATAATTTGAGCCATTTTTCGCTCCGGAGCCTTTTTATCAAAAAACCGTGGGATTATGTACGACGATTTGGTCAAATTTGATGAATTTTTCGAAACAAGCCAAATGTCCTCTAAACATTAAATTAGATACCCTAGGACTACTTTACTTGTTGTATTTGAGTTTTGCTTCCTCATTTTCTAAAGTATTTCATGCGTTTTGACGCTCGTCACTTTGGCCTTTTTCCTTATCTTCTCTTAGCTTTTTGACTCTAATATATTGCAAATCCTCATTATATCGTACTTAAAAACTACCACAAAAATTTGAGCCGTTTTCGCTCCGGAGCCTTTTTATCGAAAAACCGTGGATTATATACTGCGATTCTGATCAAATTTGATCAATTTTTTGAAAAAGGCCAAATGTCCTCTTAACATTACTGTAGATACCCTAGGACTACAAGTGTTGGATTTGAGTGTTGGTTCCTCATTTTCTGAAGTATTTAAAGAGTTTCGACGCTTGTCACTTTGTATAGATTAATGACCGTTTTGACCGTTTTTCTAACTTTCTCTTAGGTTTTTTGCTCTAATTTTTTTCCAATCGTTATTATACCATAGGTAGAAACTACCATCAAAATTTGGGTCATTTTCGCTCCGGAGCCTTTTTATCGAAAAATCGTGGATAATGTACGAGGATTTGGTCAATATTTTTCGGAACAAGCCAAATGCTCTCTAAACATTAAATTAGATACCCTAGGACTATAGTTTTTGTATTTGAGTGTTGGTTCTTCATTTTCTAAAGTATTTCATGTGTTTCGACGTTCGTCACTTTGTGTAGATTTCTAACCGTTTCGGCCGTTTTCTTTTCTCTTAGCTTTTTGACTCTAATATATTGCAAATCTTCATTATTTCATACGTAGAGACTACCACCAAAATTTGAGCTGTATTCAATCCGGAGCCTTTTTTATCGAAAAACCGTGGATTATATACTGCGATTCTCGTCAAATTTGATCAATTTTTTTAGAAACGCCAAATGTCCTCCAAACATTATTGTAGATACCCTAAGACTACAATTGTTGGATTAGAGTGTTGGTTCCTCATTTTCTGAAGTATTTCAAGCGTTTCGACACTAGTCAGTTTCTATGGATTAATGACCGTTTTAGCCGTTTTTCTAACTTTCTCTTAGTTATTTGGCTCTTATATTTTTTCAATCGTCATTATATCATACGTAGAAACCACAACCAAAATTTAAGCTGTTTTCGCTCCGGACCCTTTTATCGAAAATCCGTGGATTATGTACTACGATTTTGGTCAAATTTGATTCATTTTTCGAAACAAGCCACATGTTCTCAAAACATTAATTTAGATACCCTAAGACTTTACTTGTTGGATTTGAGTGTTGGTTCCTCATTTTCTAAAGTATTTCATGCGTTTCGATACTCGTCACTTTGTGTGGATTTCTAACCGTTTTGGAAGCTTTTTGACTCGAATATAGATTAATAACCGTTTTTGCTGTTTTTCTAACTTTCTCTTAGGGTTTTTGGCTTTTATATTCTTTCAATCCTCATTATATCATATTTAGAAACTACCACCGAAATTTGAGCATTTTTCGCTCCGTAGCATTTTTATCGAAAAACCTTGGATTATGTACTACGGCTTTGGTCAAATTTGATTATATTTTCGAAACAAGAAAAATTTGCTCCAAACATCAAACTAGATACCCTAGGACTAGTAGGATTTGAGTGTTGGTTCCTCATTTTGTGAAATATTTTATGCGTTTCGACGCTCGTAACGTTGTGTGGATTTCTAACCGCTTTGGCCATTTTCCTCATCGTCCTTCGCTTTTTGACTTTAATATTTTGCAAATCCTAATTATATCCTACGTAGAGATTACCACTAAAATTTGAGACGTATTAGTTTCGGAGCTTTCTTATCGAAAAACCGTGGATTATATACTGCGATTCTGGTCAAATTTGATCAATTTTTTTAAAAAGGCCAAATGTCCTCTAAACATTACTGTAGATACCCTAGCACTACAATTGTTAAATTTGAGTGTTGGTCTCTCATTTTCTGAATTATTTCAAGAGTTTCGACGCTTGTCACTTTCTATGGATTAATGACCGTTTTGACCGTTTTTCTAACTTTCTCTTAGGTTTTTGGCACTTATATTTTTTCCAATCGTTATTATATCATACGTAGAAACTACCATCAAAATTTGGGTCGTTTTCGCTCTGGAGCCTTTTTATCGAAAAACTGTGGATTATGTACGACGATTTGGTCAAATTTGATGAATTTTTCGAAACAAGCCAAATGTCCTCTAAACATTAAATTAGATACCCTATTACTACTATACTTGTTGTATTTGAGTTTTGCTTCCTCATTTTCTAAAGTATTTCATGCGTTTTGACGCTCGTCACTTTGTGTGGATTTCTAACCGTTTTTGCCGTCTTCCTTATCTTCTCTTAGCTTTTTGACTCTAATATATTGCAAATCCTCATTATATCATACTTAAAAACTACCACCAAAATTTGAGTCGTTTTCGCTCCGGAGCCTTTTTATCGAAAAACCGTGGATTATACTGCGATTCTGATCAAATCTGATCAATTTTTTGAAAAAGGCCAAATGTCCTCCAAACAATACTGTAGATACCCTAGGACTAAAATTGTTGGATTTGAGTGTTGGTTCCTTATTTGGTGAAGTATTTAAAGAGTTTCGACGCTCGTCACTTTGTATAGATTAATGACCGTTTTGACCGTTTTTCTAACTTTCTCTTAGGTTTTTGGCTCTTATATTTTTCCAATCGTTATTATATCATACGTAGAAACGACCGTCAAAATTTGGGTCGTTTTCGCTCCGGAGCCTTTTTATCGAAAAACCGTGGATTATGTACTGTTATTCTGGTCAAATTTGATCAATTTTCCGCCAAAAGATAAGAGCTGATTGCTGGCGATGACTTAAAGCCAAATTTCCTCCAAACGTTACTGAAGATACATTAGTATTATATTTGTTGGATTTGAGTTTTGGTTTCTCATTTTCTGAAGTGTTTACAGCGTTTCGACGCTTGTCCCTTTGTATGGATTAATGACCGTTTTGGCTGTTTTTCTAACATTCTCTTAGGTTTTTGGCGCTAAAATTCTTCCAATCCTCATTATATAATACGTAGAGACTACCACTAAAATTTGAGCTGTTTTCGTACCGGAGCCATTTTATCGAAAAACCGTGGATTATCTAATGCGATTCCGGTCAAATTTGATCAATTTTTCAAAAAACATAAAATGCCTCCCAAAAAATAATTTGGATACCCTAGGAGTATACTTGTTGCATTTGAGTGTTGATTCCTCATTTTCTGAAATATTTTATGCGTTTCGACGCTCGTCACTTTGTATGGATTTATGACTGTTTTTGACGTTTTTCATATCTTCTCTTAGGGTTTTCACTCTAATATTTTGAAAATACTCAGTATAACATACGTAGAGACTACCACCAAAATTTGAGTTGTTTCCGCTCCTGAGCCTTTTTATCGAAAAATAGTGTTATCCTTGTCAAATTTGATCAATTTTCCGCCAAAGGATAAGAGTTGATTGCTGGCGATGACTTAAACCCAAATGTCCTCCAAACGTTGCTGACATTAGGATTATATTTGTTGGATTTGATTGTTGGTTCCTCATTTTGGGAAGTATTTCATGCGTTTCGACGGTCGTTACTTTGTATGAATTTATGACCGTTTTGGCCGTAATTCGAACTTTCTCTTAGGGTTTTTGTCTTTTATATTCTTCGAATCCTCATTAAATCATACGCAGAAACTACCACCAAAATTTGAGCCGTTTTCGCTACGGAGCTTTTTTATCGAAAAATCGTGAGTTATGTACTACAGTTTTGGTCAAATTTGATTAATTTTTCGAAACAAGCGAAATTTCTTCCAAACATTAAATTACATACCCTAGAACTATACTTGTTGGGTTTGAATGTTGGTTCCTCATTTTGTGAAGTATTTCATGCGTTTCGACGCTCGTAACTTTGTGTGGATTTCTAACCGTTTTGGCCGTTTTCGTTATCTTCCTTCGTTTTTTTACTCTAATATTTTACAAATCCTCATTATATCATACGTAGAGACTACCGAGCCTTATTTGCTCTGGAGCCTTTTTATCGAAAAACCGTGGATTATATACTACGACTTCGGTCAAATTTGATCAATTTTTTGGAAAACACCAAATGTCCTCCAAACATTACTGTAGATACCAAAGGACTACAATTGTTAGATTTGAGTGTTGGTTCCTCACTTTCTGAGGTATTTCAAATGTTTCGAAACTTGTCACTTTGTATGGACTAATGACCGTTTTGACCGTTTTCATAATTTTCTCTTAGCTTTTGGCTCTTATATTTTGCCAATCGTCATTATAACATATGTTGAAACTACCACCAAAATTTGAGCCGTTTTTGCTCTGGAGCCATTTTATCGTAAAATAGTGGATTATGTAATGTGACTCCGGTCAAATTTGTTGAATTTTCCGCCAAAGGATAAGAGCTAATAGCTGGCGATAGCTTAAAGCCAAACACTACTGAAGAGACATTAGGATTATACTTGTTGGATTTGAGTGTTGGTTCCTCATTAAATTCAGTTATTTCTAATTAATTTAAATAATTTGAGTTCTGAAATGTGCAAACCAGATCAAACAACTTCTCGAATAATCTTTCCTTAACCCATAAAAAATATTTTATATTATTTTACCATTTCATAATTAGATATACTTGCATATATGAAATTATTACTATCTTTCCTTTCTTATAAATTAAAAATTTTATTCACAAATGGAATTTTTATTCACCAACTAATGTAATAAGATTTTATTAACTCTAGACGCATAAATAACTCATAGTTAGATGTAGATAAAATCATATTATTCAAAAAATATAGAAACTCCATTTATTCGTAGGTTGTGGTTAATTGTTTATACATAGAAAAAAAACATATATCATTTTATTTGATTCAAAATCTATTTCAATTTGAGATCCATTTATACAATTTCCGACATGCAGGTTAATTTTTAAAATCGACTTTATATAATATATTTATTTTAAAAAATGGTTTTTTTGAAGAGTATAAATAAGAAATTGATGGTAAAACCAATCCTAATAAAAATAAAAGGTGCAGCCCGCAGATATACTGCGTCACGGAAAACTGTTGGATCCGCTTGAGCAGGGCAACAACCGCTAGCTGGCTCCAACTCCCCCAAAGAGGAAAAGGGAAGGAAGAGATAACCAACAACAGCGCACTTTACGACTGGCCGCTTCCCTCACCACCTTACCTGGCGTCGGGAAGTGGGACCCTATTTTCTCTCTTGTTTGGAATACCCGATTTGGAAACTGGATCAACCCAAATTTCATATAACGGGGCAAAATTATGAAATTAAGGTTAAAATTTGACATTAACTCAAAATAATTAATTTATGTAATTTACGACACATTAACGAATTTTAAGTGCCTACAATCCTCAATGCCTATATGTCCATACTCTCGTAGTAGCAAACAACACCGTTACTCTCTAAAACTGTATGTTCAATGAAGTGTGATATCACCCATCTTGGAGAAAGATTCATTCATAATAACAAGTACCAAAATTATTGAAATAAAACTCAAACCTCAAAAAACTAACCGCTAACTACGATGAATATGTTTGATAATGTCTTTATCATCAATAATGTTGTTTTTTTATTATTAATAGAGTTTGACCCGAGGGGGCCTATATATTGATCTCTTGTTGTTTTACAAATGATGTAGATATGCCAGTTATAGTAGAAGAAAATTCGGCATAAAACACGTATATGGTAGTAGAGAGACTGTCTCGAGGAAGTAGAAACTAGTTATTGTAATAATAACTAGTAATAATTAATTAAGTAAATTGATAGAGGTCTTTAGTTTAGACACAATTAATTTGTCTACAATGTAAAATTGAGCTAGTAGTAGTAAAATTGAGATCAGAATAGTAAAATTAGTTGTAGTCAAAAATTCAGGTAGTAAAATAAATTGTGTGAGTAGTAAAATTTTGATAGTGTAATAAAATTATTACGGATTATAGACACTTTTGGGTGTCTACACTTTAGACCTCTAGCATTGTCCATTAATTAATTAGAGCGTTGTTAATGAGAAATTTACGCTTACCACGGAGGGAGTATAGTAGATTAGTCCATAGATTGTCTCCATAAATTCTCTAAAATCACAAATTGTCATACGGACTCACAGTAGATGACAGAACTATTTGGTTTCTTTCTAATTATTATCATCAATTGTCATACTCAGAGAACTATTCACATAATTACTATGTTCCAAAAGTTGAACCCCGCATTATGCACATGGTGGTATCATCTTCATATGTATTCACGGTAGTAATAGGCCATATATATATGTCGTATATATCATCATGCCTATAAAAGTGAAGGTTTGGTTCGAAGTTAATCATAATACACTTAAATCGTCTAAGGCAATAATATGGCAGGTCTTATGAAACGTAAGCTAGAAGCTGAAGTTGAGATCAAGGAGAGTGCAAATGATGCCTTTCATGACATCTACCTCAACAGGCCTCATGACATTTCTAAGGTTAACCCTGATTTTGTGCAAGGTTGCGACTTACATGAAGGTGCTTATGGTACTCCTGGTTCGACTTTTATCTGGAAGTATACCTTAGGTAATTAATGGATTAATCATTCCTTATCATTATCACAAATTATTTTTCCTTGTGCATTACGTTATATTATTATTATTAGTAAACTTGAACCATTTAATTGTGTATGGTAAGGTGGGAAGCCTAAAACAATCAAGGAAGTGCGAGAAGTGGTGGATGAAAAGAATAAGCTGATCAAATTCAAAGTCATGGAGGGAGACATAATGGAGATTTACAAGAGCTTAGATATAACTCTACAAATTTTCCCAGGAAAGATTAATGAAAGCTGCATTGTTAGGTGGACATTCGAGTATGAGAAGAAACAGCTTGAAGTTCCTGAGCCAGAAGCTGAATTATTTCTGGATGCTATAATCAAGCTCACCAAAGAAATTGAACAACATCACCACATCCACAACAACTAGCTTCGGCCAGGCGGCGTACTGTTCAAGCCAACACTACTGTAACATGTATACATAATGCATGTTACAATAAGCGTCTCGTAGTTATTGTCGTACTTGATTGTTCCCCTTTTATTTGCTTTTTCTTGGTTCAATTATATGCGTGTGTATGTGTATGTGGTTGCAATATTAGTTCAGTTATGTATCTAATAAGAAGTAGTTGTTGTTTATCAGACATTGCGCTTCTTCAGTTATTTATTAATAGCGGTGGATTTAAAAGCTTCTAAGCATATCCACGTAAGACGCTGATGTCAAAAAAAGCTTCCGTAAATACCACTCACATGGTAATGGAAGACACACGCATACACATGAAAGACACACGCACACAATTCACACTATAATTAAGGTACCGATATATTTCGTTGATATATTTACAACAATAATGCAATTTTATATTAGTAACATCGGTATAATTTAGGTAACAATAATATATTAGTTATACTAATCTAGGATAAATCAAATATTAAGTAATCAAAATGTATATTTTTTCCTTTCAACCTCGGTATTTTAAGAAAGACTAATATACTGCAACAATTAGCCATATAACTTCGGCTATTAATCAGGAAAGAATGATCGTAAAATTATATCCACCCTAAAATATTGCAATAATACTTTCAGTCTTTAATAATATGAAGAAAAAAATTTCTCTAGATTGTAATAATCTAAATCTATTACAAAGAAATATGTGAATGATTATTCTCCATTCAAAATATCGACCATGTATAATCCACCAATAAAAATGCACGTTTTAGACAAGGTGTAATTATATTAGGAAGCGATATCAATTAACATAGACGTTTTATTTAAAAGTTTAAATATTTTATCATACCAAAATGCAAACGAATTATTGATTAGGTAAACAAATGAAATGATCCCCTAATATGTGCATAATCTTTCAGCAAAATAGGAGACAATATTTTCGAAAACAAATCAACTACAATTCTTACCAAATAAAAAAACAAATCAAAATCTTTAAATGAAAAACTATACAATAACCGAATCTTCAGAAAATTTATTATAATTATTTGCATGATCATTGCACTTAATTCGTCCTACAAATTTTAAATATGGAGTACACTTTTATTTTCCCAAAAAAGTAAATTGTGATCATTATATCTTGATTCATTATCCAATAGGGGGTTCATTATATACAAGCGCGCGCGTGAGATAGATTGGTTTGAGTTAGTGGGTACGATGTTGGTTTAATTCATTTTACATTTTACAATAAATAGATTCCTATACTCTAATTGAGAGGATACAAGAGATTATAGCGTTGGCCTTCTTGAACCTAATGAGTAAAATTTGCAGGAGTTGATGACTATGTGAAATCTTTTTTTTTTAGTAGGGGACTAAAATTCGCTAAAATAAACAACAAATACACGTCAATAAATTTCTTATACGTAAATTTAATCTTGAGACATATGCAATTATGCACACTTTAAAACTTCCAACCCTTATGTACGAGTGATATCCGAAATTCGACCACGATTAAAGTCCCCAAATCTACTCATTGGCCACTACATCTATGAGATAATACATGATGGGGCATGAACTTTATGGGTGTAGGTAGTTCTAATTTGACTACAATCCATTCTGAACGTGTTTTGTGTTTGCTTAAATTCAACTTTATTCTACTTTTTTATTCTTCTTACACATTTAGGCTTAATTATTTGGTTTAAACTCAATTACGGGTCCATGGGTTCGATATTTTTCCAAATTAAAACGAGTTCGGATTGATATGGGTCATAGGTCCTAAAAAAACGTTTCATAACTAAAAAATAATGTGTTCATTACCGTATTTAATGGGCCACGAGTTTTAAAAAGCAAATTCACGACTTACAAAAAAAAAAGTTAGTATAACATCCCGTGCAATATTGCACGGGCTAAAAAACTAGTTTGTCTATATAGTGGCCTCTTTTACATTATTAGTGATCATTATACTACATATCGTAATTGTTTTAATTAATGTTTATAACCTCCTATATAGATTATTAAAAGGGGTTACTTTATATATTATGCCTAATATTTTTTTATGTCAACCTTTAAATTACAAGTAATGTGATTTTAACGTGAAATAAAATGATTACTAAAAGCAACACAATGATCACGAACAATGTTATAGCAGTCACTTTTTAACCAATTAAAGTGGTCTCACAATATTTTACCGTGAGACCGTCTCATATGAGACTTTGCCTTATAATCGATGTTAAGTTATATAATTAATAGTAATTCCTTATGTTTGTAGTTCAATTCCTCCGTCGGGGAAGTTCTCTAACCTCTTTCGATACACGACTACACATCTCTCATTGACGGTAATAGTACGCGTGTTTAGCCGTCTTTGGACGGGATGGGGATATAGAGGATGAATTGAACCCGCCCCCGCGACTCTCCACACGCAGGTTGACTTCTTAATAATCACTCTTTCGGACTTAATACTCATCATCATATCTAACTTGCGGCCATAATTAAAAATTCGTAAAATATTAGCACAAAATGATGATCACAGATTTGAATCCTTCCACACCTAGCTACAACTTAAGCAAAACCCGTTTTCGTTGTAAGAGTGATGATCACCGGGTAGGTTTAGGATCGTATCACGGTATCATAATACTATATGATGAATGAACAACCAATATAATTGATCGAAGAACCGAGATAGAAATATAGGTTTCTCAAATCCTCAATGATGTTAATTCCTAGCAACAAAGTAAATTCAAAGAGTGTGTATAATCATTGTAGTATTCAAGTGTCATGGGTATAACATTTATGTCTTCTTTGGCAAGTTAGTTGCTAGTTGGTTTAAACAACTACAGTATTACTATTTATTAGAGTTGCAGGCTGAACGTGTTATTATGCTGGATTGCTGGCCATGGCCACATACATGATAGCAGCCAAAGCCCGTTTTTCGGCTAGGGGTGTGTTGGATGGTGACCCTGGGGCTAAAAATTTAAGAGGCCCAAAGTCACGCAACTGTTCAAGAATCTGAGACACCCAAAATTACGCTAAGGGCCTCGAGCCCTATGTCCCCGGCTTGCTACGACTCGCGGGCGAGGGGCAGCTAACGGTGAACCCAACACGATTACAGATCAGATCAGTTGGGTTCCTGGTTGCTACGGCGGGCAAACCGCAAATGAGAAGAAACAACATGAAAATTTCGACTTCTGAGTCTTGAGTAGACCTGACAAAATTGATCCAGACCCGAACATCCGACCCGAATTTTTTGACCCGAACATCCGAACTTGACCCGAATTTCTAATCTGAATTCAACACGAAACCCGAATTGACCCGACTCGAACCCAAAAATGACACGAATTCTGTTTGATCCGATATTGACCCGATCCGAACATGACCCGGACTCGAATAATCAGACGTTTTAATGATTTGGTTGAGGAAAAATGACTTAGATTCGTTATATCACATTCTTAGTCACTCAAATTACCAATAAAACTTCAACTTAAAATAGTAGTAGACAAAATTTTAAAAAATATGACATTAATATGATCAGATTTGAACAATTTGAAATGACCCGATCTGAACTAGACCCGACCCGAATTTGACCCTTCATTGTTTTACATGCATCCGAACTAGACCCGACCCAAACCGAACCCGACCCGAAATATATAGACCCGAAATACATAACGCGAAAGATGACCCGATGCGAATAGACCTGACCCAAACCCGACCCGAATGATCCGTTTGCCGGGTCTAGTCTTGAGCCAGAAGCTGAATATTTATGAACGCTGCCTATAATCAAGCTCGCTAAACAAATTGAAGAACATCACCACAGTACACCCACAACATTTAGGTGTTCAAGTCCATACTTGTAACATGGACTTATCCGTATGTTATACATGTTATGATAGTGTCTCTATACTACGCCATATATTGCAATCTACAGCGGTCAAAAACCTCATTAACAGCGGTTGAACATATAAGCAACTTCGATATAGCACAAGATACTCATATTATCTCATAGTGTTTTAACGTGCCGTAGATCACACTATATATACACATAAAAGAAAACTTCGATATAACACGAGATATTCATATTATTTCATAGTGTGTCGACAGTCGACGTGTCGTAGATCACACCACCATATAGATGGTCTGAGGAGTGATAGAGGGAGCCTTAATTTGTGCACTTCTCCCGTTCACACAACACATAAACGACAATAGTTGCTTATAGGTAACGGAGCGATATACATCTGATAGAATCTGGTAAATAGGTGGGGAAGGAGATCGACATTACCTTTTCCTTTTCCTTTAGCTTATAAAGACTACTCCACCCTGTCTCCACTAATGTCTGAAATCACAAATTGTCAAAATGTATGTCATACTCAAGAGAACTATTCACATAATTATTACTAGATCAGACTTCGTTGCAAAAGCTCTGAATCCAGCATTATATGCATATTCACAAGGTGGCACTACACCATTCCTATAAAAAGCAAGGGTTTGGTTTGAACATCCTCATACACATACACTTGAATAACTTTACTATAAAATGGCAAGTCTTATGAAGCGTAAGCTAGAAGCTGAGATTGAGATAAGGGAGAGTGCAAAAGATGCGTTCCATGACTTCTATCAGAATAAACCTCATGATATTTCTAAGGTTAACCCTGGTTTTGTGCAAGGTTGCGACCTGCATGAAGGTGCCTATGGTACCCCTGGCTCAACCATTATCTGGAGGTACACCCTAGGTAATGACGCACAATGATCCCTTACTTTTGTTTTGTTATAACATCATGATACTCTTTCCAAGCCAAAATAAAATTTCTGTTTTGTTTTGTAATTTCGTGGTGCTATATTGGAAGGTATTTTAGTTTTGTAGTTTTGCTCCCTTCGTGTTTGCACGCATGATGGACCGACCGTACGATGCCACCGTGCATGACAACAAATACTGTATATGTTTATTTGCCCCATAAAGAAAAGAAAAAAAAATCATTTTATGCTTACCTACTTGGAAATTTCAATGGAAATTCAATGTAATTTGTTGCGTTTGAAGCCTTTTCAAGCAAGATTGGTCAACGAATTGAAGGCTATGTTTGATAAAACTCTATCTTTCTAATCTTATTTGATTCAATTTTAATGCAACTGAACTAATCTGATCTGATTTGAATGACTTTAATTTGATCTTATCTGATCTGAATTTGTTGTATATTTATCTGAATTTCGAAGAGTTTATATAAAAAATAGACTAAATTCATTGATCGTTATTTCAACAATAATTATGAACTGAACTAAATTGATCTGATCTAAACACGTCTAAATTGATCTAATCTGATTTGAATGCATCTGATCTGATATGAATACATTCTTAAAGTTCTATCAAACAGTGCCAGAGTCCGTCAACATTACACTAGCATATTTATTCAACCATTCTTCTATTTCTTCATTAATTAATCCCCCTTTGATGGGAATGTATCTTCTAATTTGAGCTAATCCGATTTAATTTGTTTAAATGTGATCTAATTTGAATTTGTTGAAAATTTAGACAAGATTTAATCGTTATTTGAATACGTTCGATTTGGCGAAATATGAATGCTCCGGTCTTATCAGACTTGAACGAATTTAATCAGTAGTTCTTAAGTTGTATCACATAAGGCAAAGTGACTCAATAATGACCCTTTTCCGGGCACTTTAAAATCACAATACACTAGGGTGACATTTTATTCTGCCGCCGTCGTAGCCAGCCGATTGCCCGAGGCCTAGGAGGAGTTGCGGTGGGGCTTGTTTAACACATTTTTTATTGTTCATATTTAGCCCTAATAATAAGGCAAAACACTTAATTCGAAAGTAAGTGATGAATTGGGTTATATATAGAGCTAATAATTAGTCGTGTTCGTGTCCGTGTTAAAGATAAAAGATAAATGAGAAGTAAAAGCCTTGACACTAATCGGACTCGTTTACTAAACGAGTTGATAATCCTTGACACTAACCCATGCCGTTTATTATTTATTAAACGTGTAACTCGTTAACAACCTGTTGCCTGAAAGAAAAGTTAGTAAAAATTACACTTTGTTAAAGGATAAACGCAGAATTAAGGTTATTGATGAGTATTTGCAAGATCAGAATTGCAACTCAGTTTTAAAAAAAAAAAACTAGGTTAAAAATGAGTAATTTTGATAGTTATGCTATTTGGGTCGGGATTTAGGTTTGGTACAATTTAAAAACTTAACAAGGTTTTATGATTTGACAAGATTAGTGTAATAAACGGGTAATTCGTGTTGAAAATTTCAACACTAACCAAACAAACCCCTTTAATTAAGCAAATTGCTAGAGGTATATAGTGTAGACACAATTTATTTGTCTATAATGTTAAAATTGAGATTTGAGTAGTAAAATTAATTTTAGTGAAAAATTCAGTTAGTAAAATTAATTGTGTGACTAGTAAATTTTTGATAGTGTAGGAAAATTATTGCTGATTGCATGTAGACACTTTTGGGTGTCTACACTGTAGACCTGTAGCATTGTCCATTAACGTGTTGACCCATTTATTAGTAAAACAAGTTGGAAACTCCCAACAGTAACAAGCTATTTTCATGTTTAGTTCGTGTCGTATTGTAGTGTCATGTCACCTTTTGCCACGACCTCTAGTCACATGTATATTCTTAACTTGCTCATATATTCATCAAAACACATTAAATCAAATTTGATCTAATCTTAACTTATTAGATATGTTTTGGACTCGATCATAAAGTTACTCTATGCATGCATTAACATGAGCTAATCTTATATAATTATTGCATCTTTGCGTGTGGTACGTACATGCTGATACGTAGCTGGGAAGCCTCAAACAACGAAGCAAATACTGGAAGTGGTGGATGAAAAGAACAAGATGATGAAATTTAAATGCATAGAGGGAGACAAAATGAAGTTTTACAACAGCTTTGATATAATTTTTCAAGTGCTTCCAGGCAAGACCAATGAGAGGAGCATTGTTAGGTGGACATTTGAGTATGAGAAGAAGGAGATTGATGTTCCTGAGCTTGATGCTGATTTATTAATGGATGCATTAATCAAACTCGCCACTGAGATTGAAGAGCACCACCACACCCAAAACAACTAGGTGTTTTCTTCCCGGCCGGCCGGGGAGTGCACGGGCCGATGAGGAGGGATCACTGTATATGCATGTGTAGCCCATCTCATGGCGAGAGTTACTCCGCCATTGGGATGGAGCAAGCTTACTAGTCTTTATTTTTAGTTACTGATGTTAGTACTCTGCATGTTTTATCTAGAATAAAATCTCCTCCTCGAACCCTAAAAGAAAGTAGGTGTTCATGTGATGAACACACCAGAGAGCTCAACTATATGAGCTGAATGCCACCACAAAGTTCTTAAGTTGTTATTGTTGTACTATTATCATTTCAATATGTATCTGTTCTTATGTCTACATATGTTTGCGGCATTGGGTTTTTTGGGTTTTATGTCTCAAATTGTTTTTTTACCACGTCTAAATAAAGAAAAACCACCGGATATATAGTAGGAAAAAAAATGACAACAAAAGAGACCTCCTTCTAGCTAGTAGCTTTTGCGAATCGGTGAGCTGTTGACACCTCCGTGGCTCCGTCCTATCTAGGTTAAAAACCGTACAATGGATGAGCTATCTACCCAAGTCTCGAACGAGATCCAAATGTCATTTGTACGAAATATCTACCGTAGACGTGCCACGAACCATAACTACCAAATTATACGAGTCTGACAAGACCAATATTGTCTGAAACCCGGAGTGAATACTCCATCTTAAGGCCAAGGAAACAACTTCTAATTCCTCATGTAAGGCTGAGCTTGCATAACCACACACGCTTTCCCTTCCAAAACAAGTACCACGGCCTGCCGTGTAAGACACCCACCCAAAACCTGCTTTCTTTGTAGAAGCATGCCCTGCTCCATTAACTACCAAGTATATATATAATGACGTGAGAAAACACTGGTTGCTGACCAATATGAGCAAGAAAGAAACCCAAAGGGGAATCATGATTCCCTCCAAAATAACTCGAGCTTCCGGTTAAGAAGTGACTATGAGCGTGAGTTAAAGTAGACTTATAAAAATAAGCGTAAAACCTCACACCATGCGTTACAACAATAGAAGGATTTGGAACACGCCCTCAAAAAAAACAGTAAGATTCCCAAACCACCCATTCCTTTTGGTAAGTGCAAAAAATCTCGCCTAACCCAGAAGATGCCACGTTGGGTCGAACCAGTTTTCCACCAAAATGACTAACTATAGCATCAATCTTTTGGCAAAGAACAACAAGGATTTTGAAAACTGACATAACATGGGAACACATGGCAAACAAAACAAAATTATAATGAGTATCAGCTTATCTTCCTAATTGAAATTGACATGGGACCAGCCCTCAATTTTACCCAAAATCTTATCCACCGGATCATATGCTTTGTTCTTATCCGCCTTCAGGACGCCCCGTAATACTGGTTTCCCGTCTTTCGAATAGACACAAAATGTAGACCTCATTCGCCATTAAACAGTTATCACTTAATATTCTTCGTGAACGCATTTTGAAAATCTCCAATCAAGTGGGGCGTAACTGGTTTCAATCTGTTGGTCAGCAACTTCGAGATACATTTGTATACGACATTGCATAAACTTACTAGGGAAAAATGAACTAATGCTTCAGGAGTCCGAGTCTTTGGCAGAAGAGTAATGAACATAATACTAGTGCTGAAAAACCTGAAAATTGCATGTGTCAGTTCATCTCCAAGAATGTCCCAGTGTGCGGTTAGAAGTTCCAAAGTAACGCCATATGCATCTATCCCGGGGATTTACAAGCACCCATAGAGAATATCGCATCTCTAATTTCTTCCTTAGTGAAAGGAACACACAGATAGTTACAATCAAGTGGCGTTAATTGAGTAGTAATTACGCCTTGCTAGAAACTCATACCCTGACTCGAAGGAGATGGGACATTCTAAGCAGAATAAATGCCTCGAAAATAAGAGATAAAATGGTTTGCAATAGCATCCCAATCATGTTGCATTGTAAACCCAAACCATGTTGTTGTATTATATACACCTCGTTCTAAGTTTAAGCACCTCATATTCAAAATTAACCCGTATTGTGGAGGGTGTACCACTCTAGTATAATACCCACATTTTTAAGAGAATGTTTAAAGAGATTTTATCAATGCTTATACCATGTTCTCGGAAGCACAAGGTGCATGGTAGTTTTTTCTCGCAATAGAGGAGTGAAGATCACACTTAAATTGAATTTTCATTATTTATTTCATGGGCTCCATCCTTACATTGTGAGTAGGAGCACCATACTCCCTGTGTTCCCGGGAGAATGGTTTAATTTGCAAGATATTAGAGACTCATTTATACAAGTGCTTAAAGGGATTAATTACGCTACTTATACTTACAAAGTCGACTGTCTTTTTAGGATTCTCATGTGCTAAGAACTCCATAGTTAGGCACGCTCACATAGGAGTAGTCTTAAGATAGGTGATGAACCGGCGCAAGGCGTTATGTGAACACACTAATCGATTAATCAAAATAAAAAATTAAAAAATTAAATTACATAGCGAGTTAGTGAAGAATTGTAGCATAAATAATCACATACAATTTTTTTTAACTTTAGTTAATTGATTGATTATACACACCATTTTTTTTTATTAAGGGTGCGTTTTCGATATAAATCGTATGTTTAAGTTCTGGACCGATGGAGTATACATTTATTGACTCAATTGTCGGTGGTGCAACGTCTATAAACATGCATCGCTCACCATGAGTCGTGTCGCTGAAAAAAAATCGCAGGTTAGAAAGAAACATGGAAAATTTATTTATTTTGAACTAAAAGTTGTACATTACTGTTGGTTTGACAAATTACAAGTAAAAAACAAGGTCATGAAACTAACTGGAAATTACAAAGTTACAATGATGCATTGTTTGACAAAATAAATCGATCAGGAAAGCTTCATCATTATGTCCAAGTTGTTGAGAGAGAAAACTCAAAACTCAAAGTCGCGCAATGAAATACAACCGATCAATAATGAACTGTGTAATTAATTAAAACATGTGTCTATTAACTCGACAATTGCACATTTTCACAACAACAGAAAAGTTGAGTATGTCTGTTTCTGTATGATATATAATTACAATTTTGTAATCTAAATACATTAACAACTAATGGATTTTATATGATCGATTAAGTTAGCTAAATAAGTCTCTTTGCAGTTTTTAGTTTACTTTGTATCATTTAAGTTAGCTAAATAAGTTGAAAAATTATACATAAAATGGATGGTTTTATATCACTCATATGAAAATTGAAAAGTTTTCTAGTTTTCAAAAACTAGATTTAGTTCTTAAATATTGAAAACCAAAATCGATGTCAAATGATTCTAAATTAGGATCATCATTAGAAAGTTGAAAATATGATTTGATCTCAAGTAAACTTATATTAATTCACTCTTCTTTAGATTGGATCATGTAGGACTAGAGTTATAGTGTCCTACGAACAAATCTTTTTTACGGAATATCTTTTAACAAGTGCAAGAATGAGTAGCTCCAAGAGACGGTATCACTAGACTCCCTATACCATTGTAGCTAGGTTTGGGTCAATTTCACTATAGTTTTCACGAGATGTCACCAGCATAGGCATAAATGAGTGTATGTATTATCTTGTCGTGTTTAGCCTCCACCTATTGCCGAAACATATATGGCCACTCATTTATGCATGTGTATATACCGGCGACAACGATGTTGTACTCGCAACAACTATTACATACTCCGTATATATACTTTTAAAATCGCCACATGTCACACAACATAAATGCTTATACATGGAATTTACTGTACTAACACTCAACTAATTAATAATAGACCTTATAACCCGTATATATCACACGTTTTCTCATGTCAATTCCTTTCTATAATTCTTATATTTAAATCACTAAATAGTATACGTCTTACTCATGAAAACTATTACCTACAAAATTGTTCGATGGCAGGGCAAGTAGACCTGTTAAAAACCGACACAACTCGAAAAACCGCCCGAGACAAGATCGGAAAAAATCCAAAAAAAATCCGGTTTTCTCAACCCGAACCCGACCCAAATGTCTGGGTCATAACCCGACTCAACCCGATCAACCCATTGGGTCAAATCAATTAAGCAAAATATATATTATGATGATAAAAAAAATAAATAGATAAATATTAATAATTGATCAATTTAAGACATATAAGACACAAATATAATTAAACTATTATTATTATTATATTATATATACATAAAAAAAACTTATGAAATAATAATAAAAAAAATATTTTGATGATAATAATTACCGAGATACTTCAATTAATCCTGATATGTAATGGGTAAATTAATTCTATGCCAGTCCACTAGATACTTCAATTCGTTTACTTTTCTAATAGTAATTTATGATAAAAAAAAAAATTAAATAAAATTTCCTTGTTTAGTTTTATTTTTGTAACCTATAATCATTAAAAATAAAAGGATTAGTGTTAATAATGATATTATTTTAAAAACAATTTATTTGACTGAACTGAACCAAATTTCAATCATCTGATCAGATCTGAAATGAACTGAATGATTTTGATCTGATATGAACTGAATGTCATCTGATCTTAACTGAATTATTCATCTAAAAATAAGTTCTATCAAACATGGCATAAGTGTGAGTATGCATGTACACGCATACGGCGGTATTATTTATTAGACTATAGGCAGGACATTGTGCCGTACATCATAATACCTATAAAAATAAGAGTTTGGTTCGATGTTAATCACACAATTAAAATAAGGGAATATGGCAGGTCTTATGAAACGTAAGCTAGAAGCTCAAGTTGAGATTAAAGAGAGTGCAAATGATGTCTTTCATGACATCTACCAAAACCGACCTCATGACTGTTCTAAGGTTAACCCTGATTTTGTGCAAGGTGTTGACGTGCATGAAGGTGCTTATGGTACTCCTGGCTCAACCTTCATCTGGAGGTATACCCTAGGTGATGGATTTATTAATGATTTCTTTATTATTATTATATTTTTTTTCTAAGTATTATTATTTTGGATCAAGATATATAATTTTTATTTTTGATCATACTCCCTCTTATCCAAAAATATACATCTCCCGTATTGTTTTGCTGTTTAATTTTGACAGATCATGTTGGGAGCTTTCAGACCAAATGCATCGTTCACTTGTTGTAATAATTAGAACGTATTCAATTCTGCATACATTCTACCAAATTTACTTGAGTTTGAGGCAAACAGATATTTCATTTAGTTTCAAACTACTCTCTTCGCCCCGCAAATAAAATAAATTCAAATGAAATAGAAAGTTTAATTTGAGACGGAAAAAATAGACTTCAACATTACTAGTAAAACAGCTAAGCGAAACGGAGAAATATCTATGTATAGTAGGGCAATGCATATTTAATTTGCATGATGGACCAAAGTTTTAAGCTAAGGCACTAGGGGCCATGATGTAAAGGTATGTCTACCATATACCTTAGTGTAGATCACTAACATCAGTACATACACCCGAACTCACCATCTCTCTATGCAAATCTGTGTGAAACGGTATTGTCGTATTAGACCACTTTAATATGATACTTTTGAAAGGAGTAAGGCTATTTGTATATGTGATATACATTACTAAACATATATGAGGGGTAATAAGAGTATGTTTTGTATTTTTATGTGGTGAGATTGAGGAGAGAGAATTGGAATATGGTGGGGTATGTAGATAAAAAATTAGGGATATATATTTAGAAATGTATATGGATATACATTAAGACTTTCTCTTTTGAAAGATCATTATGGTACTTTTGAAATAGATAGGTTAGCTTTGATCGTGAATAGTAATAGTATGTTTTCAAAAATAACATGTTAATATTTCAAAAGTAACATATAATGTGGTGTCATACGATAAGATAGAAGTATTTTTTTTTTTTATCTATTTGGACATATGATAGGACTTTTGGAGGACAATCATGATCACAACTAATTAATATGAAGAATACTGAACAATAACAATGATGGACAATGCTAGAGGTCTACAATGTAGACACCTAAAAGTGTCTACAATGAGCAATAATTTTACTACACTATCAAAATTTTACTACTTGCACAATTAATTTTACTACCTAAGTTTTTCATTACAATTAATTTTACTACTACGATCTCAATTTTACTACTACTAATTCAATTTTACACTGTAGACAAATTAATTGTGTCTACACTGTAGATCTCTAGCAATTTGCAATAATGATATCATGAGTGATTTTTGGCCCTCTTTGATATACACTTTGAAAGTCGATCCACTTTGATTAACTTTTTTTTAAGCCCCACTCTGGAAAATCGTTCTAATTTGGTTTTGATAATTATTCTAGTTAAATACGAAAAGTATTATCATGATCAGGAGTAACTAAACAAAAGAGTCATTTGGTATCACAGTATAAATTATTGAGATACCGTCTTTTATAAAATTTGTGACTTTATATGTATGATAATGGCCGTACACTTCTTTTTTTTCCATTTTAACAAATAAGTAAATTGTATATGATGATACGTATAGTTATATGTATTTCAAAGTTTAGGGGAAGTCTTTGCATTAAGTTAAAGTCGCGTAATTTTGAGGCTTCCTAAACTTTGTAGATAATTGTCTTTCTATTCATGCATGCAAGTTACTCATGTTAATTCTGTGTGATAATTAGGTGGGAAGAGTAAAACACTGAAGGAAATGCGGGAAGTAGTGGATGAAAAGAATAAGATGATAAAGTTCAAAATCATAGAAGGAGACATAATGGAGTTTTACAAGAGCTTAGATTGCACTCTTCAAGTGTTCCCAGGGAAGACCAATGAGAGCAGCATTGTTAGTTGGACATTTGAATATGAGAAGAAACAGCTTGATGTTCTTGAGTCAGAAGCTGAATTATTACTGGATTCTGTAATCAAGCTCGCCAAACAAATTGAAGAACATCACCACATACACAACAAGTAGGTGTACGTTCGATCAAGCCAACATTATTATGCAACATGGAGTGTCGTAATGCTTACATGTTACGATAAACGTATTTGGGTTTAATTTTTATTGTCGAGTGGTTGCTTCCGTTGTATGTGGAAGTATATATCGAATAAGTCGACCCGATTTTTCTTTTGTTTAACAAGATTTTATGTGTGTATGTATATGTGTTTGCACTTTGCAGTAATATTAATGTGTTACCACAACATGCATGTACGAGTATGTAATTTGCAGTAGTGTTTAATTTGTTGCATCTTCAATTGGAACTACTCCATCTCAGCTCACGCCTGAGGCAGTTCTTACTCTCCGTTTCTCTCTTGCATAGACAACATCTAGTGACAATAGTACAGCTCCTCTCTTAAACGATATTTGGATAGACGTTGATGAGTCAGAGTCACAATGATTAATATTGCAATCTCTCTATTCTACCAATTTATGTATAAGATCAAACACGCTACTTAACAACTACCGTGTAACACGGATAATGAAAAACTAGTTTATAATAATACATCAGCTATTAGTGTATGCATGTTACAGAGAATATGAGGATTGCATAGCATGTCTCGCTCGAGAGATCCGGAAAGTCAAATACAATAAACGCAAATCATGTGATATCATACAGGCCAATATATCTGTTTATTTAGATATAATCACCTTAACCAAATAATAATCCAACTCCACGCATTATTCCACATTTTTAATTAAGCTTCAGATTGTACTGTACACCCATCAAAATTGATCTTCCCCTAAAAAAACACATAGTGGCAAGCTGGCAGCCCACTCCAGCTTCCCTATAAAAGTTTCAGCTAGCTTATAGCATCCTACACCAAGCAAATACAAGCCCAAGTAGTCCACATATCTTTCTCAGTTATATTGCAATAATAATGGTTCTAAAGCGTAAGCTAGAAGGTGAAGTCGAGATCAGAGAGGGTGCAGGAGATGTCTTCCATGACTTTTTCGCGAACCGACCTCACCATATCCATACCGTAAACGATGGGTTCGTGCAAGGTTGCGACTTGCATGAAGGCGACTATGGTACTCCTGGTTCTACTATAGAATGGAGGTACACCGTTGGTAAGTAATGCATCAGATCATGTCATGCATGAGGTTAACATTATTATGAATTGAATATATCGCGTTTTATTTCCTTACCGATCACGTCGAAATGTGATTTTTATTACTCGTTAGTCTCATACTCTCTATTAGGGCATCATGTTCGAAAGAAATTAACATCGACTTGAAGCCCTAGTTAGTGTAAACATTAATTTTGTTCTTCTACCATATATTATAACTAATGTATTGTGGTTGATTTGGTCACGTAGAGGGAAAACCACGAACTATAAAGCAAATACTTGAAGTGATCGATGAAGAAAACAAGATTATGAAGTTCAACTGTATTGGTGGAGATTTAATGAAGGACTACAAGAACTTTCTTGTTACGTTTCAAGTGTTTCCTAAAGATGAGGAAACGAGCACTGTGAGATGGACCTTTGTGTATGAGAAGGTGCAAGAGGGGTTACCTGAACCAACTGGTGAAATGGATGCCTTGGTTAAGCTAGCCAAGGAGATTGATGACCATCACCATGCCCCAAAATAATTGAGTAGCCATCACGAAGCCTTCGCCGTTTCGAGCTAAATATCTATCATTTATCACTTTTAAATATATATATATATATATATATATATATATATATATATATATATATATATATATATACATATATATATTCTCGATCCCTCTATTTTTTCTGATTCTTTACGTGCATTTAGTTGAATTTCGTAATAATTTAACCAAATTAATAAGGAATTTGAAGTAATAGTAGGGTAGTTTCTTTACAAGAAAAAAATAAAACGTTTTTATTTCGTTAGTGCAAGTGTGAATGTATGTAGTTACGACGAAAAGTGCAATCGAATGTGATGACACATTGATCTGATTGAATCATGTATTATATATTTATTTATAATGATAAGTAATATATCATTATATTGTGTGTTTGAATTTTTCAAACAGAGGTGATCGAATGTTATGGCATATATTTGATTAATTGGTGTACGTGTATATATGACCTATTATTTGACACTCTTTAAGACTTTACATGGGATATAACAGGGAAACTTGAAAGATCTGAAAAGGATTTTAAGGCCGGACAATCCATAATTCTACGTGCTTGGAAGTTTTTAATAACATCGGGTGATCTTCAAACAATACTAGATCGCCTAGTGTAAAGGTGTGACAATAGCAAATTATATCACCATTTACAAGTTTTTCCCTTCATTACTTTTTATTGCTTATCTTCTTTAATTAGTTAGGTAAGGACCTATTTGGTATCGTTTTCTGTTTTCAGTTTTTTTGAAAATCAAAGTCCCGTTTTTGAAAACCAGAAAAAGTGGTTTTCAGTTTTCAGTTGTCAGTTTTTATTTTCAGTATGACTATTACAGAACCATACAAGTAAAATTTATTTTTGCAACTTATTTAACTAAATTTTTTACACAAAAAAAAAAACCAAAAACTGAAAACGGCAGTGATACCGAACGAGCCCTAAACTTCAACAGTTGTAAAGATTTAAAGAAAGAAAAAAAAAAGATGCAGAAAACCATAAAATTTACTATCAGTACAATAAATTTAGTGCAAATATATTGTGTAATCATATATACTAGTTTGCATACCCGACCCACGCCCGAGTTGTATATCTATGTTGTTATACTCATTTTATAAAATTGTCAGTTTATTTTTGTTATAATATTATTAACAACACTATTATTTTCCATAAATTAGCTTACTACCATAATCACCATAAATTATATTATTTTCCATAAATTAGGTAATAATTTAATGGTATCCAATTAATATATGCCAAGTGTCCTTCTAGGAAAAACTTGATTTCAGGTTTTAACTAGTTTACTGCCCGGGCTACGCCCGAGATAGATTTTATCATTTTATTTCTTTGTGAACAAATAATTTTATCAATAAAATTTACCTTTTATAAAACTTTCACTTTCAATATAGATGATGTGATTCTTCGAATAAATAATAAGGAAGGTACAGAATAAGGTAAAGATGAAATCAGTTAATAGTAAACATTGATTTTTTATAATAAAAAATATTGTGAATTTATTTTATATGGAAAACGTCCCTATACTCTTTACCATAAAAGATATTTCAAATGAATTTTTTAAATGAAAAATTGAAGAGGCATGCCACGTGGCATTGCAGATAGCCTAACTGAAGCCGATGAACGTGATCGTTGCCTCTAACACGACTTTTAATGTATAGTATAAGATAAGATATACTAGTATAGTATTAGATTAGATAATTTAAGATTTACCCACATCAGTTTTTGGCTAAGAGAAAACCATAAAGAAAGAAAAAAAAAGAACAAAACAAGAAGCTAGCTAGGCAAAATATATACCAATTTTTTAACTATATATGATTAGGGGAGAGCAGAAACTCGGTCCGGACCGAACTGGCCGGTTTGGTCCGGTCTCGGTCCGGACCGAGTTTACTTCGGTCCGGTCCTCGGTCCAATTTTTTGGGGAAAACCTCCTCGGTCCACACTTTCCAACGAGACCGAACCGGACCGAGGGCCATTCGGTCCGTTCCTCAGTACACACTTTCCAACGGGACCGGACCGGACCGAACCAGACCGAGGGCCATTCGTTCCGTTCCTCGGTCCACTTTTTTCCGAGCCTCGGTCCTCGGTCCGGTTCGGTTCGGTGCGGTCCGGGACCGATGCTCACCCCTATATATGATAGTTCAACTTTACAATAACATCAAGGGCGGTGAAATAAGTAATTAATTAAGGCCATGTTACTACTTACTACAGTACTACTTAGAGATTATTGGGGTATATCGATCTTGAAATTTTACGGGGTACATGTTGAAATTTCCCTTATTTCAATTCATTTAGCAAATACATACTTCTTTCGACTCAAAGATTTTTTCTTTTTTTTTTTTTTTTTTTTTGCGGTCTTGAGTAGTAATATTAGAGATGACTTGATTGTAAATTACATAAAAGACTATTTTAAAATAAAGTGGAGTTAGTAAATTGCGATGCAGAAAAAATGTACTGATTTTCGCAAAACGATTTACTTAATTTAAAAACAATTCTCAATATAACACATTAAGACTACAAAAAGAACGAGTAAAATCTCTTTAGATCAGTGAAAATATAGCACTTGGTATAGGTGAAGTCACTCATCAATATGGGGATGAATTTATGGTAGAAATTATTGAGGAACATGAGGTGTGTCCAATTCGGAAAATGCTACACATACAACCATTGTATGTGAATCTTACATACAACCCAATCATAAAGTGACACCTAACCATCTTAAAAAAAGATTCTTTTCTTCTTGGAGGGAAATGTGTGATGTTTTGGAGGGAAAAAAGTGAGGATGTTGGAAACCCAAAAACTAAGTATTTAATATAACAATTAAAAATATAATCATATTTGTTTGGCTAGTATTATGAATTATATTGATAAACCTTACCTCCCACCATTGTCATCTTCAACCTTAGACATCCATCATTAACATTATCATCAAGTGTAGAATAATCAAAATAAAACAAAAAACACTACCGACCTAAAAAAAAAAAAAAAAACATATTTCATATAAACTAATGCGATTTTCAATGGACTGAATTCTTCATGTTTTAGTAACGCTTACTCTTATTGATTCATTTTCAACGTTTTATAATCTTCAACACCCCGGAGAAAAATTTCTAAATAGTTCATTTGGAGATAATTTATACCTTGTTCATTCATTGTTATTTCTATAAGGATAGGTTTTGTAACAAAATTGAGTATTTGTATGTATATATTAGAGAGAACCTGACGCATGTTGAACTTCGATGATAATTTTATCTTCATCACTTCAATCTATGACGTAATTATATGAAACTACAAAATATTTTATTTAGTATCAAATGTGATCTTTTTTAATACATATAACTTATTTAATTTCGTAAGTAGGTGAATACATTTTAAATAGTTTCAGTTTTAATTTTTATTCTCATGTACCCGATTTATATAGTATCGCCGAATGCCTATATGGTTCCGGGAGATGGGAACGAACTACTGACTTAAACGTTAATGGATAGAATTTGTCCGATCTTAATAAGGACTTGGCAAAATATAAAGAAATTATTGACCAATATGAAATTCAACTAGGCAACGGTGTACACGATCGAAATAATGCAAAAACACATATAAATGAAACCAACACATAAAATAAACGGTACGACAAATCACAAACATGTTTACTTGTGACAATTTTGAATCTACGTGTTGACGATCTACAATTATAAAATCACTTCAAAAAGATATATGTATTGTTTGTAAGAGTAGCTAACACAATGTCAAGTTTTGTTTGGAATTGCTTTTGAACCTAGTCTTACTATGAAACTAGCTATAATAAATTACAAACATTACAATACAATTACACTATTTTATGTACCAGATTTTCAAATTTAGTATCAACTTCAATAAAAATGCTATAAGGAAATCTATTATTCAAACCCTAAACACACCTTAACTACTCTACCGCCATAACGATACTTGCTACTATTAAACAAATGTATACATAAAAATCTCAATAAGTTTAATTGACATATAATGTTGTGATTACACACAAGCATGACTCTGAATACTTCATCATGTCAGCACATTTGTTCACATTTGACCGTGCACAAAAATAAATTATTCCGATCATTGCTAATAAAAATGAATCAATTATTTACATTACAATCCACTTTTTTATGTATACATTTTTTCGTTTTATTGTGTGAATCTATAAACAACCAAAAAATTATCTAGCTCACAATAGAAAGCCAAGTAAACCAATTGACATAACATTATTATTCATTCGATGCAAAATCCATACAATCGCACAATAACTCCAAGTACTTTAAGTGTATGAACGGTAGAGGTACAAAATAGATGTATGTTAAACTCAAAATCATAGAGTTGTGATACCCCCGCAACTTCAAATTATTTTTTATGAACGTAATGTTCTCTTGTCCTCCCGAGTCGATGCCTGCTACTTGAATTGTATCTATCTATTTGGAATATTATTACTTGACATTTTTATTCTAGATATATTCATAGTAACATAAATTTATTGTTTAGTATCAATTCAAATTATCATTAATTCCTTTTAATAAATTATAGTTTCAGTGTTTGAAAAATTAGTAGCTGATAATTACGTTCTTGCATATAACGTCTCACCGTTAGTTTCAACATATTATATTTAGTATCAGAATTTCCAGTGAATGTTATTCAACGAAATACCTCGGGAAGTAGCAAATATAAATGGAACTTGGAAATCAAAACTTTACGTTGTAAACTACTCTGCATCCACTTGCACTTTTTTAATATTCTTTTTTTTTAATGATTTAGAATTCAAATTTATTTGAATATGGAATCTCTTCATTTTATTATAATTATTATATTATATTTGCACCAATTATAGGGAGTTGTATGAAGATGCACATACAACCATTGTATGTGTAGCCTTTTCCGTCCAATTCACGTGGTCACCTGCAAAGTATATATGCATCATGAATGCAAGATAAGTAAATGATTGAAACTTAAGTAAACGATAATGCCTCCACCTATTTATTTATATACACTATGCGGAGTATATGTCATTATTCATACCCTCAAATGTGTATCATAGTGACGACTGACGACGTAAGCTCAAAAGAGTGTGCTATCTATTAGGAGTTTTAGCCTCAGCGCCTCACAAAACCAAGAATTTACCTCCAAATCGAGAGAGCATTAAAAAACTTTAAAATATTGATCGATATCAACAACAAATATATATCAGAAGAGAAACGGGCAAATTAAAAGTGATGATTTGGTTGCATGTTGAAATTCGGATCCCATAATAACGTTGCATTTCCTTGGAATTACAAATTATTTATGGTTATTTGTCAAACTGGTCGAATATGGGAAGGAATTTCGAATTATAGGGGGTAAGGTAAGCCAATAATTTTTTTCATTTTTGTAGTAATCGGAAATTCTGATTTTCTTTAATCGAACAATTAAAAAATTTCAATTCTTGGAAATTCGATTCCCATGAGACTATTTAGCAGCCAAATTACCACTTAGACCATGTTTGATATGGCTTAATAAAAGTAGTATTCATATCAGTTAAGAGTCATTCAAATCAGATCAGATTAGATCGGATCAGACATGTTCAAATAACTATCAATGTATAGGCCAACCGAGCGAAGCACTTTTTTTTGGCAAGCGCGCGACAACTTACATAACAACACCCAGCTGAAAAACGTTAAGCCTATCCCGAAGAGCCTTAGGAAGAGTCCCGATGTCCTACTGAACTGGCCAAACAACCAGTTGAATCCATCTTAATCTACATGAGATTCCTCTTTCTTAAGTGACTTCCCGAGAGGGCCATGCCTCTTCATTCGCAAGCAGACAAGACGCAAAGAAAAGTGGTGACGTAATGAAAAGCTGGCAACTGTCAGACTAGTTGCTCATCCCCCAAATTACAATCGTCACAAGTTTCGGCACATTCTTTGATACTAATTTGTTGAAATTCAATCAAATTTTCAACAAATTCAGATCAGATCGGATGAGTTCAGAGTCATTCAGATCAGATCAGATCAGCTGTGAAAGATGCAGTCCTATCAAATGGGACCTTAGTGAAAAGTCCCTTGACACACAGAGAAGAAACCACTAAGGCCACGTATGCTAACAATCTTACATAAAGACCAGATTCATTGCTTCTGAACTGACTTTACTGTTTTTGAAGTTGTATCGTACAAGGCCTAATGTAGAAAAACTTACATTTCAGATCACATTTACACTAATATGTTAAGGGTGATGATATTGCGCATGCAGTAATGACTACCGGCATGCCAGATTCATTGAATTTGGTCCATATAATAGACTAATTTACCTTGGAAGATATTGATTTACGGTGGCAAAATCACCACCATATGTTAATTATTGTCTTTATATATGAAATTTAAATCTGACCGGGTTAATTTGTTTCTTGTATTTATGGGTCTAAATGTATAATCAATATATAATGCTAATTCATTTGGCATGATAATCCATTATTCATGACAATGGCAAAACCCGATAATACTAGTTTGATACTTAACCTAGAGTACAGAATGTCAGATACAACCCATGCAAATCATGTGATTTCAGGCAGGCCTCTAACCAAATAATTCTATATCTCCACACATAAATGTCTTTTTAATTAAGCTTCGCTAAAATGATTTATTTCTTAAAAACTCTCATAATACAGTCAAGACTCGAAGTGATCGATGAAGAAAATTAAACAAGGTGATGAAGTTCAACTGCATCGAAGGAGATCTAAAATGAAGGTTTTAAAAACATTTGTTGCTACTTTTAAAGTACTCCTTCAAGATGAAGAAACTTCCATTGTAAGCCATGTAAGGTGGACTTTTGAATATGAGAAGGTGAAAGAAGGGATCCCTGAACCAGGTGCTGAAATGGATGCTTTGGTTAAATTAGCCAAGGAAATTGATGACCATCACCCATTCCCAAACTTAAGTAGCCGGAAAGCCCTAGCTCGACGCTTCGAGCTGAGCTAAAATTGGTCCTCGTATATGTTGTACTTCCTCCGTTATTTCATTTCTTTATGTTTGGTCATATTATTCCGTGAGATGCAATTTGAACTGTTAGTATCCAACAGAACCAAAAGTGTAAACTGATAGTTAGGAGCCAAACAATGACTTTATATTTCAACATGCCCCCTCACGTGAATGCTCTTTGGGCATGAAACGTGGACTTTACTAAACCACATGCGACGACTTTTTGTGCTTGATGTGCACTTGATTGAGGAGGGGGCTACGAGGATTTGAACATGAGACATTAGGATCGCTGAGGCTCTAACACCATGTTAGAAAACACAGAACCAAAAGTCTAGACTAATAGATAGTTAGGGCTCAAACAATGCATGACTTTATATTTCAACACGAACAAACGTGTAGAACTCAAAATGATAAGCGGGTACGACGTTGTTTCTTTATTTTAAGCTACGTACTATACTACAATAAAGAATGAAAGAAACAATAAGACATGTTTAATTTCTTTAATTTGACATGCAAGTGTGAATATGTTTGAACAATGCTAGAGATTTATAGTGTACACAGCCAAAAGTGTCTACAATGAGCAAAATTTTTACTACACTATCAAAATTTTACTACTCGCATAATTAATTTTACTACCTGAATTTTTCATTACGATTAATTTTACTACTCTGATCTCAATTTTACTACTACTAACTCAATTTTACATTGTAGACAGATAAATTTTGTATACATACACTATAAACCTCTAGCAATTTGCATGATATAAGTCCCTTCATAGGGAGAAAAAAGTGCGAGTGTGATGACGCGTGAATTAAATTCATGTATTTCATATGTAAAAAAAGAAATATGTATATTGTGATTTTGAATAAAAGTGAATGTTGTTTTTTGCATTACCGTTGGTATATATGGATCGAGGTTGATCGGGTTTGCAGCCGAGTAACATCTGCTGCCATTTGTTATTACTTATTAGAATGATCATGGGAGTCTATATGTAGAGAATAGAAAAAGTATCTAACACATAATCAAGTGTGGTAAATTAAAGATTGCAAGTAGTAAATACTATGCCTATGTAGTAAATTTAACATGTATGCAGTAAATTTATGAAACCCTACAGTTAAATCAAAATTCTTATGAATCTATAAATAGAAAGAAGTTTAAACTGATTTAATTCTAAAAGCAACCCTTGACTGTCTCTTTTTTCTTATAATCCAACATTTATAAAATTATGCAACAAAATTTACTGCACCTTTGATAAATTTTACTACAAATTACCATATAGACTCCTAGTATTTTTCTATGTACTTATTAACATGGTGTCGGTAGCAACATCAATAATGGTTTATTCATTGCAATTGTTATTACTTAATTATCACTCATCAATTTATGGTAGATACCATGCATTGAGGAACATGAGCCGCATGCAGCTCATCATGTGGTTTCTTGCAGGCCATCGATCATGATAGTTGAGAGTCTTGAGACTACCTCAGCTCCGATCCATGTAGGAATTAATGATATTGAGGCAAATTTGGATCGGGAAACTTGTCCATGTATCCATATCCATATATTTTTCCTTCACTAATAATTATTGAAAGTATTTTGTGTAAAGGGTAAGCGTACAATGGAAAAAAATTAGGTAACCCTTTCATCTTGGGTATCACTTAATATATCAGTTAAAAGTTAATTATACCAATGCATATGCATCTATTTTCCCGGAGCATTTGGTTTAACTCACGGAATGTAACTAAACGCGATATAATTAAAATGAGTAAAATGGAAACAAGTTTCCCTAGTTTGAGCTGAGGCCTGAGGGTGCGGTTCACGTCACCTATTAAGGTGAGTTTGCATTTTTGTTTGCTAACTGTTTTGACTCTACTATATATTCCGTATATTCTACTAATGCTTTTCTAAAATCCATAAAATTACCTTTAGATGATAACAAACCAGTGTTTCAAAAATCAGTGAGGGAATATGGGAGCCTATTTTGACTTTGAGACCTTTTTTCATATATATGTCGTTAAATAAATATACCATTTATTTCTTTCAATTATTTTAAGTTGGGTTAAGCTTAGTAGTCTCTCTTTGGCAGATCGTTTATTTTATAGGAACTCTTATTTTTCTATCAATGCATTGTAACTCTATCTACTTGTTGGGGTTCATAGAAGTATTGTCCCACATCGGTAGAAGTAAGTTGAGGAGATTGGTTTATAAGCTAGTGGGCTACTCCTCCTATTGCCAATTGGTTTTAGGATGAAACCTCACTGGACTTGTGGCACGTCTTCTTAATTTACTCCTACGAGTCCGCTGCCCTGGACCCAACACTACTTTTATCCCACAGCTTGCTCATTTCTCTTACGGTTGCTTAAGACTTCCAATAAGGACGGTATTATAACTGTGTTGCGTTGATCATTTCTCGGTATAAATTTGCGTTTCGTGTCTCATGATTTTTCTCATCCCATTAAAAGTTGCCTTCCAATAATTTCATGGACGTCATATCATCATAAACCAACTACTCCAGAATGTGAGCCAACAATTATTCAATTGTGGTCTAGCCAAATTAAGTGGAATGTCCTGCTCCTGGATGTGCTCTTGTGCAGCCCAATTCACGTGAATATACTTTTATATAAAGTTGTTTGACAATTCCTTTCCATGCTAAATACAGCCTGACACGAAAAAAACTTGTTAATTACAATTCGACCTTAATTAGACTACATACGAATGGTTACCGACGATACAGACTTATCGTTTGTGCATCTTTAATTGTAACGATATTGATTGAAAAAACATTTTGGATCATCCATTACCATTTGCATCGTTCTCTCTATATTTAATTTACTACAAATATGACCTTCGTTTTTATTATTATCTGATCAAACATGTATAATACGGGAAAAAAAAAGTGTTACCTTAACTAGGGTGGTAGTCATACTATCTAATTTTTTAAAGGGTAACTCAAATCCTAATTAAACATTATACGGAGTATATATCAATGAGGCTGACCTACTCCCATCTAGTAATATACGAAGTAGACACTTTGTAATTTGTCTATCGACTATTAATAAAGTTAACCTACTCCCATATGTCGATCTTATCACACAACAATTCACTATCATATTTAGTCATGTATACAAATTACAGTAAAAAGGATAAAAATGAGGTCTATATATAAAAGCAATGGCCTGGTTTCTAATTTCTTCCATAAGGCCAGTCATATATAGAAGCCAACATAACTTATATCCAACAACTCCATATTTATATAAATAAATAAAAATTAAACGAAAAAAAAAATCTAAAAAAAGTTGAGTTACTCCGATCCAATTGAATTGCAATGGCTGGTCTTTTGAAGCGTAAGCTAGAAGGTGAAGTTGAGATCAGAGAAGGTGCAGGTGATGTTTTCCATGACTTTTTTGCGAAAAGACCTCACCATATCCCGACGGTCAACGACAAATTTATTCATGGTTGCGACTTGCATGAAGGTGACTATGGTACTCCTGGCTCTACTATCCAATGGACGTACACCGTTGGTAATTCTCTTCGCATATATCTCATCATATACTTTTAATTAATTCCCAATTTCCCATGCACCTCCCCGACCACCGGGTGAATACGCATACATTAAAATTAATATTACTCCGTAAGTTGTTTTCACTTGTCGGTTAAAAAGTACTTGGAAAATACCATTAGTCATTAGATTTGTAGCAAAAAAATCATTTTAGAATGTATACTTCTATAATTTTCACATGTACATGTTAAGAGATTTTGAGGTTTGAACGGAACGTCTCGATATGTGAGAACAACTTACAATTCATTTTATGGAGGCAGTTAGAGGTGGCCATTGGGAACTAGGAGCCCGGCCCTGGTCAAGCCCTGGTCAATGCACGGCCCGTTCTGGCACTAGTCCGGCACTACCTAGCCCGAGGGTTAGGAAGTGTTAGTGCTCGATTTTTCAAGCACTAAACCTGGTCAAACCCAGTCAAAGCACCGGTTAAACTCAATATTTTTTTCTTTTTTTTTTAAGCTAAGGCAGGGCCCAAGCACTGGCCCGCCCTGACCCTAGCCCGCTTAAAGCACTGGCGAGCTAGTGCTAGTGCCCAGATAATCGAGCCCTGGCACTAGCCGGGTGTGAGGACTAGTGCTAGTGCTGACACGTTTGGGCCACTGAAAAGCGTTGCAGTTTTTGCATCATCTTGACTTATAGATCTCGATTGTAATTGATGAAGTACGTCTGTACGTGTGGATGCATGTCGATGCATGTCGATCAAGTTCATGTTTATAGAATTTTAAAAGGGGGAGTGAATAATCAAGTAGTACTATATGAGAATAAACTATTGAGTATTGACATAATATATAATTTTGTAGATGAATTATTGCTTGCATACTCATATACTCATATAAGTACATAATCATAGTTTCAAAACTTTGACCCAAAATATTTAAAAACATAAGATGAACGTAATCTAGAATTTCAATATTTACATTTGCTTGTTGTTCACTTGTTCTATATTAACTTTGTAACTTCGGTTTTATAATTTCTATCTATTGGGCAAGAAATTCCAAAAAAAAAATAATAATTTTACGTTTGCTTTGAAAGCATTATCTTACATAAAGATATACTGAGTACTTTTTTGGCGAAAGTGGCGATTTGCCCCCTACACTTTCACCAACAGTGCAATTGAACACCTTAATTTCTAATTGACCAATTTACCACCTCAACTTTTCAATTCCTGCAATTTCACTCCTACTTCTATTTTCAACTAATTTTGTAATATAAATATTTTTCCTAAATTCACAAAATATATAAAAAAAAAATTTATTTAAGCATTTTATACAGTAAAAATACCAAATTACGATTTTAATACTTATAAATGTAAGATATTTATGTAAAATTTACGATTTATACTTAAATTTTTTTTTTATTAAAAATACAAAATTTATATTATACAGAAGCTTGTACGATTTTTGATTTTTATGTACAAAATTTATGAATTTTAAACTTAATATATGTAATGTATTTTTAAGGCTAAAGCTATTTTATATGTGTAATATACTTAAAAGTTTTTTTTTTAAATACATTTTTGTGAATTTTGGAAAAAAAGAATTATATTACAAAATTAGTTGAAAAATAGACTTAAGTGTGAATATGCACGAAATGAAAAGTTAGGGTGGTAAATTGCTCAATTAGAAGTTAGGGTGTTCAATTGCACATTTGATGAAAGTGTAGGGGGTAAATCGCCACTTTCGCCGTACTTTTTTCCATTAGAAGAGCAAATATATATATGAATGTAAAAATTAGTCCGGAAAGAAGGGAGGAAGGGGCGCTCAACAAGTCATGGATAGCTACCCAGCCACAGAGAAGACGGTTTCAAAGCTCAAAGAGCATATTTGTGAGGCAGATCCTAAGTAAAAATTAGTCTTTAAAGTGTCGTCGTGTGGAAGACCGTGATAAGTCAAATGAGATTATGAGAATTCTATGCGAGATCACTAGAAGTAATTAGGACGTCGACGTGGGGTTCTAATTGTTATAATACAATTAGAACTCAATATTTTGGCAATTAAATTATGGACAATGATAGAGGTCTAAAGTGTAGACACCCAAAAATGTCTACAATCCGTAATAGTTTTACTACACTATTAAAATTTTACTACTCACACAATTAATTTTACTACCTAAAGTTTTTACTACAATTAATTTTACTATTACGATCTCAATTTTACTACTACTAGCTCAATTTTACATTGTAGACAAATTAATTGTGTCTAAACTATAGACCTCTATCAATTTGCTTAAATTATGCAATAAGAAACTAAACGGAACGCTTAGTATAAATTAAGGAATTGCGCCATAATATATAGAGAAGAAAATAATGTAAAATAAATCTGCATAAACTATAAATTAAAAATTACAAGCATGTGAATATGTGATCCCATAGTCTAATATTTCCGACCTCATAATTTCTTACACAATTAAACTTATATATGGTCTCATATCCTCTAATAAAAGCTTTACGACATTGGTGAACGAACTATGTATTAATATATACATTGTGAATTATGATCATTTTCTGACGTAGATGGGAAGAAAAAAACAATCAAGCAAATACTAGAAGTGGTTGATGAAGAAAACAAGGTGATGAAGTTCAATTGCATCGGTGGAGATCTGATGAAGGATTACGAGGACTTTCTCGTCATTTTACAAGTGATTCCTGTGGCAAAGGAAACTAGCAAAGTGGTATGGACATTTGAATATACCAAAAAGCTGTCTGGCTTTCCTGAGCCAACTGGTGAGATGGATGCCCTACTTAATATTGCTACAGAGATAGATGATCATCACCATGGCAAAACTAAGAAGTAGGCTTCCGATTTCTCGTGTAAGACAGTTTTACATACAACTGGACGTAGTAAGTTTTCAAGATTTCAGGATGTGCTAGTATAGTAATTTGATTTTTAACTAAAAGTAGTTTATTTATAGTACGAGATCATGAATACTTACCTTGTTGTACCGTGTTAAGTCATTATTACTACACACTATTTTACTTAATGGTTTGTGACAAACTACTTGTGTGTACTAGGGTATCTTTACCAGCAATTATTGTTGGAAACATGTGTGGCTATAGCATGTGTATTGTGCAATGTAATGTAATAAGTTTGAGCTATCATTTGGAGTTGGAAAATAAAATTCTATCATACGATGATAGAAAACAATGTACAATTATACAATTATGTAATGAAGAATCCAATCTATGCATATGTACACGTATTAGATTGTTACATATAAAATGTACAAGAGATGAAATTATTATATTGATAATAATCTTTAAAGTAATTACCCAAAACGATAACTCTCCTCGAACCCTTTAATGGACTGTGTGAATGTTTATTTTAGACTCTCACTTTCTTACATGCTCAAATCAAACTTAACAATCCAACATAAGTACATAACCGAGATAATGTGCACAAAAGATACTCCCTTTATTATCTCAATTTAAAACCCAATGTCCTTTGATTGGGTCAAAGTTTTCAGACTTTGATCATTAAGGTCTCAAAACATATAATGGATCATAAATGACGCAAAAATATTAACGTTCGTTTTCGTCAATTCTTTTATAAAGAAAATTTTTACGCAATACAATTTTGTATGTAAAAAGTAATATTAATGCGAAATCTTCTTCAAAACCTTAAAATGTAAATGGGGTATTTAAATTGTGACGAATATATTGGGATTAGAGATGATCATGCGCCGGGCCGAGCTTAGGGTAAAAAAAGTAGTCTCGTCGTACAGGCTGGGCTTTTCTTTTGGGGCTAGTTGGTTTTTGTTTTAAAATTATGCAGTACCTAATTATTACGTTTTTTTATCACTTTACACATTAATATTATCTAAATATTGCGTATATAGTTTAATAATAAACCATGCGAACAGGCCTCACCATCTCCCTACGTTAAAGATGGATATATTCATGGTTGCGAGTTGCATGATGGTGCCTATGGTACTCCTGGCTCAACTATTGAATGGGCCTATACCGTCGGTAATTTCTTCGTATATATACTCCATTCGATTCAATGAGATTTTCCTGTTTTATTTTGCAGTTTTGAAGTACTCTGTTGGAGTTTATTTTTAGACCAAATGACATGCTGCAAAATTTAATAAATATTATATTTTGCATTTCAATCTACCACCTCTACTTGAGTTGATATACTCAAAACTGCAAAAAAGAAACAAGAAAATCTCTTTGAATAATCAACAACCATTATTCTTCCTACTTTTGGCTACCATGATTGGTAATTATTGTAGAATTAATATACTCCCTCCATTTCAATATATATGACGTTTTCAAGTTGCGAGGCAAATTTTGACTTCCAATTTCATAAAAAAATATCTAGTAAAAAATTATAAAAATTATACGGCCATTGGATTCGTTATGAAATATACTTTCACAAGATCATAATTTCATAATTTTGACCTTTATATTTTGAGAAATATCGAAGGTCAAAGACGTGTCTAGTAACTTGAAAACGTCATATAAATTGAAATGGAGGGAGTATTATTATATGTTGCGCATAGGTGGGTTTTTGCTGCGTTTAGCGCCAAGGTTAGGAGAGATAATTAATATTGTATGATTGAGAAATGATCATGATTTATTCATTTCCCCAGTAGAACAATAAGATCACATCGGACCTTTAGCATTTAGCTATGACGATGACATATAAACGCTAACTCTACGTATGTATACACAATTGTATATTCCCAATAAATATATCAGATCTCACTCACGATCTTTCATTTTCTAGTCTCGTGATCTCATGTATGTTCGCCAATAAAAGTTTTAAAGGTATTGTTAAAGTACATAAATTGCTCTTTTTTCTTTATGTAGAAGGGAAGAAGAAAACAATGAAGCAAATAATCGAAGTGGTTGATGAAAAAAACAAGATGATGAAGTTCAAATTTATCGAAGGAGATCTAATGAAGGATCACGAGGACATTCTCGTCATTTTCCAAGTGGTTCCTGTAACCAAAGGAACTAGCAAAGTGGTATGGACATTTGAATATAACAAGAAGCAGCCTGGTATTCCTGAGCCAACTGGAGAGATGGATGCCCTAACAAATCTTGTGAAAGAGATAGATGATCGTCACCATGGCGCAACACAGAACTAGGTTCCCGGTTTCGTAGCTAAGACTGTTTTACAACTGAATAGTAATCTATTGTGAGAAAGACAACCATGCTCCTTGTGCTCCCGCAAATATGATATGTATAACCATCATGGTATATGAACTACTAGTTTGGCATTTAAATAAAGTTCATTACAAAACTTAGCTTTAAGTTCTTTAGGCCCTGTGCGATTGGACTGCATTTTTCTAATTTGATTTGAATAAATTTTATTTGATTTGATCTAAACTGAATGAATTGATAAATTAATTGCAATTAGAGGAATTAATAACTAGAAATACTCCGTAGACTAGATTCATTTGATTTGAATAAAACTGATTTGATTTGAATAAATCTGATCTGATTTGAAAACTCTATTGAATAAGTTGAAGCGCACAGGGGATTAGTCGTCATACGTATCAAGTCATAATGAGCACATTATAATTATGATTAGTTTTATGATTTCAGGATGAACTACTAGTTTGGCATATAAATAAAATTAAAGTAAAATTCATTAAAAGTCTTAAACTCTTATGTGCGCGCCCTTATCTAGTCATATCAAGTCATTATTGCATCAAATTTGTGCGCGGGCGCCCGACCTTATCTAGTCGTATACTCATATCAAGTCATGCAAATAGCCAATCTAGATGATGTATGTCATTGTACAATGCCAACAATGGTTACGAATTGTTGAAGGATACTCCTAATGCAACCTCAAGATCGCTAACAATTACTTAAGATTTGCGTTTTTGTCTACAAATCTACAATATACATGTATTGTACAACATTTTCTCTCATATTCAAACCAAAGGTTAACAAATGAAAAAAATAGAGTACTATGTATAAAAAAAAAACTCTAACATGGACAGACATTTAAAAAGTTAAATAACTATAAAACTAAACAAAAGGTCCAAATTTTCTAATTTGATCAAAAGATTTATCGAATTGAGAAATTTTTAGACTTTTCCGAACATGAACAGTGCGTGAAAGTTTCAAAACAATGAACTAAGGAGATGCAAAACTTTCATTGGTGTGACGTAGGATACGAAGAGAAACACAAAATGTGTCAGAAAATCCGTACTTTTGGATGGTAACAATGAATAGATGTTCGACATGGTTAGATATAAGCCCAAACCTTAAATTTTTTTTGTAAGATTCCTAAGTGAAAAGGAAAAAAACAATTTGATTTTGATTTTATGCCATCTTAGAACGTGAAGGATATCAACTGCCAAAGTGGCAAAGTGTGTTTTTAACACTGTTTTTGTCGACTGTCAAATAGTGTGCAGTCCACATATCATCTTCTTTTCGTTTTCTCTGGCAACAACTCCTTTTCGCTCTTGCGCCAAATTTGCAACCTTAATACCAAACCACCTCATTTTCATTCGTTGCACCAACACCAGTAGATAAACTTAAAAATTGCACAACTTTCGGATATAACCGTTGCATATGCTCTACTAGTATAATATTATTACAACTTATATAGAAAACGTGACTGAAACATTAAATTTGTCACAAAAAGATCAAAACTTGCCCCCGGTTTATCGACAATATATAGGCAAAGTGAAGAATGCTTGTGATTAATTTTTATCACAATTTCGGGCCAGTACTGATATCGTTACGGTCATAAAAAAAAGCCCATATAAGTAAAACGATTACACCCAAAACTTCGTTAGGTCAAAAAAGACGGAAAACCTCTAATAAACCCCACCATATAAATCCCCACTCTCACAACCACCATCTCTTTTTTTTCTTCCCACTCTTTGTGTCTCCCAACCAAAGTGGGAACTCTTTTTTTTTTTTTTTTGCCATTTTTGTCAAAAAACAACAAACAATTCCCATCATTTGTTATTGCATTTATTTTCATAAAATAAATTTTGGGAATCATCACAAGTTATTCATATGAACATGGGAACTTGTGAAGAAGAAGTTTCATCATCAGTTCCCCCAGAAAATGATCATGATGATCATGATCAAGAATTACCCACTGTTGCAAATCAACAGGTGATGATTTTATTCTATACACACAAAATATATGTCGTCTTTCATATGATTTATTTGCAGTAAACATCTTTTTATAATTATTATTTGCTCTTGAATATATAATTCTGTTGTTTGTTGCCTAATTACTAGTACTTGCTCCTCTTAAATCTTCACTCACGTGGAATCCCTACAAAAATAATAATTTAATATTACTTTAAGACAAAAACTCGAGTAAGACGGTCTATTAGGCTTACTATAGGATGACTCGATGGGGTGAGGTTTTAAAGTTTCGAGTTTAAAACTCATCCCGAGGTCTTAAAAGTTTTACTACGTCTTACCCGAAACTTGTCGATGATTTTACTTGCCTTTATTCTAGGCTGGCAATTTAGTATGTTTGTATTGGGAGATAATTGATTTAATTAGCTGGGTCACATGCACATATTATTAATGTTATTATATTGTTATTGGTTGAACTTTGTTAATTGAATTTATTCCAAGTTGTCTGCTGTTGTAGCTTGACTGTAAAGCTAAGTAGTTGCTCTTCTTTCTCTTCTACTTCAATAATTGTAACATTGCTTTTGCTTAGCTTTGATCATTTCTATTAACTTATACTTGGGATTTTTGCATTACCCTTCTAATCGGAATCCGATTTGGGGGTTTGTAACATTTGACTCGAGATCTTAGTAACGTTGAAGCTATGATACCATGTTAATGGACCATCTCGAGAAAAAAGCCTAAACTGGTAGACGGGGCACATACAATGGTTTTATATATTTAGCGAATCCCCTGGAATTTGTTACTTGATACATCTTGTACAATGCTAGTGTGATGGACACTATACCTTTAATTAAGTAATTAGCTCAAATGGAACATGTCATGAAAAATGGTGTCATAGTGTTTAGAGAATAACCTAAGAAGTGGAGTAACAAGAAAGAAAGAGATATATGTTGCTGTTGAAAGAGAAAGGTATACCCCCAATTATTAGTGTAGTTACTTGTTAAGAATGTTGAATAATACTGAATTGCTTTGATTAGAAGGCGGTGAGATTAACTCGGAATTGAATATATTAATTTGCTGTCAAGAATGATTGTGATCGAGGATGATGCATGCCCCAGTTGCGTGCACAAGGAGTGAGTCATTGATATGCTGTTATGTTTGGTCATTTTTAAGATAATACCAATCAAGCAATCAATCCTCATAGGCCTGGCTTACAATAGATTAAGTGTTTGTGTTTGTTTTTTTTAATGATATGTCTCATTTAGACATTGCTTGCATTAAAAACTCTAGTGGTTTGGATATCCTGGTATCGTCAATGGTCTATAGATCATCTAATTTGAGTAGTTTTGACTTGTTTTTTCGTTTTTAAAGTGGCTTTTGGTGCATTGAAAAGTCACTAGTTGGCCTTAGCAGAAGTTTTAGTTCTAAACTTCTAATTCATAGGCTTCATCTTTGAGTCATATCCACATAGAAATCAAGAAGTTGATTGCTAGGAATAAATTCCGACTTCTTTGGGAATTTCTGTTTCGGTATAAGTACTTTTTTTTTCCTCTGGAATTGGCTTCTATTGAGCTCAGAGTTCAGTCTGTTGTTGGAAATTGTGTGCTGTAAAGGAGTAGCGGCTTTTGAATGCAACGAGCCGTAAGTTTTCCAGTCTATTTCCCTATTTGGCATGGTGTTATGTGGATGTTTAGTTTGCTTACTCAGCTAAATCTTCAGAGTCAGTACTCATAGTAAGAAAATTGTTCTGATCAATTTGACAACATTTCTCATTTTGTGATAGTAGTTCTGAATTTTATCTCAAGGGAATGTTTTCATTGTTGATCGTAATGAGTAAGAAATTCGTCTATCTGACAGCCAGAGAGACTGAAACTAGGTAGATATGCTTAAAAAGACCGGAACTTTAGTAATGTAAGTATGTCTCTATGGAATAAAATGACTTCGTTGTCAAGTAGAGGATGTAATTTGCTTTTGTATGTAGGAAGTAGCTTTCATTTCCTGTCCTGGCTTGCTGCCTATGAGTGAAATGAAAGAGGCTTACCTATCACAACAAGCCTTTACACTTATATATTACTTTGCTTCTCTGCTTAAACCGGTAGAACACCAGGGCTTAATCGTGTAATACTTGACTTGTTAGAAAATAGCTCCTGCCACTGTGTATGAAGTATTTCATCCACAGTCGATGGTTCTCTTAGCGGGTTCTTGTTCCGCTTAGTTTATCGTTTATCATCTTTGTGCCTTTCATTAGCTTTTTTTCCTTTGTTATATTGTGCTCTTTTCTTTGTGTTGGGGTCCCATGGGAACGACTTATCTATGATACACTTTAGTGGAAACAAGTATTGGGTAAGACGGTTCTATGGTAGGAGGAAGCGAGTTTAAGGTGGAATATAAATTTATTACTGTAAAACTTTGATATATCAACTGTAAACTGACTGGCTTACTGCTGTGTTTAAGTGTCTCGTAATCTAATGTGTTTTACGCATTTTTCTATGTATTGGATGTACTTACAGATGAGGAATTCAGCAGAGATAACTGAAGAATCAGTTCTACCTGGTCAGCAAAGAATGCCACAGTTGCGAAATCTTGTTTTAGATATACCATCAAGAAGTACTCGATTGTCTGCAGAGGATTCTTTAAAGATAAACATTCTTCCCCCGCCAAGTCAAACACCCAGAAGAGTAAATTTCTCGCCCCTGCACAGCCCTAGTGTTGGTAGATCGAACATGTCTTCGAATTCCTCCATGCCGAAGAACAGATCATCTTTTAAAAACCTCCTTCCAAAACTTAGTTTCAAGTTCAAAAACACTTCTTCAGACATTGAGAAGGCTGCCATTTTTGCTCTTGGATCTCCATCATCGGTGAGGAGTGGGAGGTCGCAAATGACACGGACATTTTCTCTTTCAAGGCTTTTCACACCAAGAGGAAATAAAGCATCATCCCTACCTGTTACTCCAATCGCACACTCTAATCCTGGATCGACGCATGGTAGCAATGTAAGTGATCTTATTATTGCCGCAACATCTAGCTCTTTAATGGTTCATTGACAGTTATTTTGGCTGAAAATAGAGGGTCTTGGACTCTTGGTGTTCTAGAAAATGAAAAAAACTCTGATAGTCTGTCCTTCACATTGTTGTGACATGAAAATTTGAAAGAGTTGTATTTTACTCGGAATGCACAATCTGTTGTTCGTCTTATGGCATCCATGCTGCTGCATTACATTTATTTTGAACTTTCTGATGCTTCAATTTTTGTTTTTCTAAAATTTTGTCAACATCGATGCTTGTGCTTCATATTACATGATTTTGAACTCACATTCCATTATAGTGTATTGAAGCTCAGAGATACCTCTCTCATGAACTTCATCCATGCTTGTACTTGATTTGTAACAGATTTCCTCACTTTACAGAGAGGAAGGCCCCAAATTCCCATGCACCGTTCACGTTCTGTTCCATTATTTGTCAACAAAGATGGGAGCATACAGCAGTTAGATTCACTTGGTGGAGTGTATCGTGTGATACCAACACCACGTGTTAAAGAAGGAACCTCAATCGAATCAAGAGGAGGCACAACCATTACTGACGGTATTGTGATACTAACAGTTTACTCGTTCATACTTGAAGAGCCAAATCTTGTAGTGAGTTAATAGCTAATGTGAATGTTAATGGATCAGGTAATGAAGATGATGGTGAAGACATTCCCGAAGAAGAAGCCGTTTGTAGAATATGCTATATTGAGCTTGGGGAAGATTCAGAGACCCTCAAGATGGAATGCAGTTGCAAAGGGGAACTTGCTTTAATTCACCAAGAATGTGCTGTAAAATGGTTTAGCATCAAAGGCAACAAGATCTGTGAAGTTTGCAAACAAGAGGTTAAAAACCTGCCTGTTACACTTTTGAGAATTCAGAATGCTCAGTCACAAGGAACTGCTGCACCGCAGGTTGGGTACAGGCAAGACGCAGTCCTCTTTCTTCGTGTAATTCTTTGATTTCAGTTCCTTTCACTTAATTCAGTCCAGTTCATAACTCATCACATAAAAAACCTGCTGGATTACTAGAAAGGAAAATCACACTTTAGGCGTCATCAGAATATTCATGTCACGTACCTCGATATGAGCCCCACAATGAAGTTATATTTGATTCTGTTAAAGGTTCAAACACAAAAATTAATTGAGTTCGGTATATTTCAGCATATCTGGTTTACACGCCAATTGAATTTAGAAGAATGAACCCTAACTTTATCTCTTTTTTCAAGGCAAAGAAATGGTTTCTGAACTTGCACATGTTTGGTGTACGACTACGTTATTGAAGCTTTGTTTGGAATCTCTAATATAACACCTTAGGAAAATTGCAAACTTACTCTTTTATTTGAGATGATGATGATGATTTAACACAAGCATTCCTTTTCATCTCAGGGTTTGGCAAGATGTTCCTGTTCTGGTGATAGTGAGCATGCTTGCGTACTTCTGTTTCCTTGAGCAGATTTTGGTAAGCTCTCTTTCTTTATGCCTATTCTATCTTTCTTAAAAGCGTGTCTGTGCGTCATCATAAGTCTTACATTTTCACAGCTCAAAAGCATGGGTACAAATGCGATTGCTGTTTCTATTCCATTTTCCTGTATTGTGGGTCTTCTTGCATCCATGATGGCAACGACAATGGGTATGTTGAATCAATTCTATATAGCCAATACCTAATCTCTATACACATAAACTTTCTCCTCTTTAGTATTCTTTAGTAAGTTATATATTTAAGTTTTTGGTAACTTGAAAACTGGTTTCAGTAGCAAGAAGATTCATCTGGGTATATGCTGGTATTCAGTTCACATTGGTAGTTGTCTTGGCACATGTATTCAACTCACTGGTATGCCACTCCTCTCACAGCATCCGTATTATCATGATAATGTCGCTTTGGTACTTTATTAGCTTGTTATGTTTCACTTGCGATATTTAGTAGTTACCTCCTAGTTCGAAAGTAAGTAGAGTCAGTATAAACCATTTAGATGTAAGGCACACGGATTGGGAGTCTGTATTGAGCTAAAAGGATGATCATAGTGGTATGAGCATTCGGTAAATGAGAGGTACTTGTACGGTTACTCAAACTAGCAGTGGTACAGGTTTTGGTTGATTAGCTTCTTCCTGATGTTTCTTTACTGACACAGTGTAATGCCACCTTTAGCGTCTCTGCCTCAAGAGGGTCAATATCAGTATTCTCTTTCACAGATAATGATTATGAAACTTTAGTCATTGGTTGCGGTTTTACAGGTACACATACTAGCAGTGGTATCGGTCATTATTGCCACATTTGCTGGTTTCGGAGTTACAATGTGTGGATGTTCCATATTGTGTGAAGTCTTGAGATGGTGGAGGCTATGGCGAGCTCGCTCTATTAGCCAACATAATTCTGAAAGAGGATCACCTACAACATCGGAATCAGCAAACGTATCAGAAACCATTTCCGATCAACCTGAAAGTCAGACTCTCAATTCTCCTATCCCATAATGGCAGTTTTCTCCTTTTATTTTGATACTAGACATAAGAAGTTCTGAACCACGACTATTGATTGAGCGAAACGCTTCCAGTAGTCGCATTTGATCTGCTCGTCCTTCCTCTCCTCACTGTACATCTTTCTGTTTCTTTATTCCCTTGGATTTTCTGGTTTTTTTGCTGTTAACTAGATTTTGTTAGCCATGCTATGTAGGAAGCCAATGTAAAGAGTTTTAGGCTAACAGCTTCAAGCTTAAGTTTTCACTCCTCTTACAATTTTTTTCTCTTTTTCTTTTAGGTAGCAAAGCCTCTTAGTGTAGGTTTTGAGATCACCAAAGAGCAAAACAAATACTAGAGTGTGTTCTCCATTTGCTACTTTTTATATTACACTTTCAGATTTTCTGGAGTTTCCCTGAGCGTAACTTTGCTTATGTTATATAAATGTTCTTTTTTTGTGAATGTTGTTTTATACGAGTCATACTAATCACACGGGTCGTCAAAATATAGGCAAAGTTAAACTCGTTATGAAATCCCGTATGATTTTCCGTTTGTCCGTACACGCTTGCAAAATGAAAACTAGCCAAAATCCCAAGGACTGCGGTCGCAAGTTCTCCAAGTCCTCCCTTCCAAAAGAAAAAAGGGCAACAAAGACTTGGGAGTCTGGATTGCAGAAAGATCTGTGAAGGGTCAAATTGATGCATAGGTAAAACAGGACACACAGTGATACTCCCAACAATGCTCAAAGTTACGCAAAACTCAACTGGTGAACACTGAAGATTAGTGTATATCAAAAGTCCCCTGTTATCAATGACATTTATGTACTAAAAAAAGTTCTTATTACTGGATGTACCCGAGCTAGTTACAAAACAGGCTTGCTTTGTCACATTTACAGCTTCTTGTATGCCAATGTCCTTGTGGGAAAGGAGACGGGACGACGACCAACTGTTCGAACTGTCATCTCGACTGAACCAAGAAAGTCACAGGGCGCAAATCTCTATAAAGAAGCCTGTTCAGGGCCAGTTGCACCAAAATAGTGATGGGTGTTTTATTGTTTACTAGCAGATATACCATTTTTCGCCAATGTCGATGACTTGTCTCTCAAACCAATACTCAAAATAGATTCTGAACTGCTGTTTTGGTTCTCCGCACACCCAGGTCTCACCCAGACTTTAATGTGACCTTCCCGGCAAGCAGTAAGAACAGACTCTTGAGTAAATAACACCCCTGAGAGAGGTTCGGTGTGAACACGATGAATGACTACAGGATTGAGCTTCGGAACATCTCTCATGCTGGGAGAGGGCTGTAGTGTACCGACAGGGCAGATGCTGTCCCAGTGAGATGATTGGCTCGCAGTACTATAAGTGGGGGAGCCACCAAGAGGGGATCCACCAGGAGCTCGTCGAAGAGGTACCACAATCTCGTTCATTTCCAAGTCCCAGAGAAGAAGTTGAGTGTCCTGTTCCAAATAAAAGCCAAATCAACATAATGAGCAAATCTACTCACATGACCAACTATGACCAACTAGTGTAAGAGCCAAACATACAAATTACAGCTACAATGCCTTGGTAATATACTCGGTATATCTATAATACGCAAAACTGAATATTGAAAAACTTTATGCAGTCTCCCAAGCTCATTGGAAAGTTAGATTACCAGAAAGAGAGAAAGGCCTGGTATAAATCCACAAACATTGCAGATATTGACAAAGAACCTAGAAACCACAAATAACCGCATTTGTTATCTAAAAACAGTTTTAACAATATCAATCTCCCTTGAGTGATCGACTTCGGAGTTCATACTCACAAGACCAAAGCTTCAGTACGAGCTATTCTCAGCGATCACATGTAACCAGAAAACACAGGCTATGTTTGGTAGCATGTAGTCAACCATGTAATATAACGGGTTTTTTTTAGTTCGAAATGGTAAGAGAACGAGGGGCATGTTAACATGAAGGTGGATGAGTTTATTGCTTGAGTTTTTCTAAATGAAATTGACATAGGGTTTACATAACAACCCCATTACATGACTTGATGTAATGGGAGGCCATCATCTTTTATTGGTGATTACAACTTTACCCTCCTAATTTTTCCACTATCGTTGTGCTAAATGGATGGTCATGGTGATTACGTTACACACCCTCTATCAAACATGAACTAAGCAACAGATGAAAAGACGTGAATAACAAACATTGTGAAATCTTATGATGTGGATTAGAAAAGGTGAAAAGGCAATATCCTTTGCACTACTTATTCATAAATCATTGCTTGATCTTTACTTTCTACTTCGAGATGCTGTCATTCCTGTCGGAGATTACTTGATAATTCACAAATCATTGCTCGATCTTTCTATTTGGGACACTATCAGGGATTAATTTCTACTTACTCTTTGAACGAAAGACGAATCAGGCGTGTTTTCTAGGGAAAAGCCATCCTAAAGTGTCTTTTATTAGGACATAAAACAAATATGAAAAAGGCCATCAATAGAGGTGTGGGCAGAAGGAGATGACCCAAATCAGCCTAAACAATCTGTCCCCCTATCTATCTCCCGATAACAAGGAGAGAAAATAGCTTGATTACAGAGATAAGGACGAATCTAGAAGTCTGCCGCCCTATCTATCTCCTGATAAGAATGAGCTAAAATAACTCGACTATAGTGGATGAGGTTAACTCTAACATCAGAGAGAATCATTTCGATTCGCCACCAAGTCCTATTATATCTGTTCATAGTTTTTATCTTAGTAATATATCACCTTCAAGAATAACGTTTCAGTATGTAGTTCGAGGGCTACAAATGAGAATCAGATACATTCAAACCCCAAAGAGAAAGACTATAAAGTCAGCAGCAAAAGAATATGAATGATGCCAAAATTTTGAGCATATATCTGCTGCAGTTTTTGGGCATGCATCTTAGTCGCTAGTCTTTGAAAAGCACAGTACCCTGTGAGAGCACTCCGGCCTTTCTCATGGTAGTTGATTCTCACAAAAGAAGACATCAGTCTCGGTGACCCACACGGCCACACCTATATCATCCACTCCCCCCCCCTCCCCCGGCTCCCAATAATAGCAATTGGACCCCAAAGAGTCCAAATATGTATGCTCTATCAGGATTGAAGCAGCCTATTGATCTCCATTCATCACTGTTATACGGTCACCCAAAATGCATACAGAGTGGACAGGCTTGCTAAATGCCTAAATTCACTGATTCTGGTTAGGGCTTTGCAATGGTAGTTTAATCAAATGTAACCCTATACAAATTGTAGCCAGTAACTCAGAATCGACAAAGTGTCATCCTGGTATCAGCATAGACGAGTCTGAGCGCCAGACCTGATTATCTATATAATCCTACACTACGTTCCTAGTTTTTTAGATAATAATGAAATATTACTGCTTACTATAGACGTACGAGAGAAGTTTAAAGAGAAGACAAATAACACCCATCCTATCTCCACAGAGGCTAGACAGCAACAAAGCACAATATTTCTTGAACAGAAGATAAAAAAGAAAAATTAAGTAGTTCATCCCATAAGCAGTTGCATACTTGCATGATAACATTTCATAATGTTATGTTACCTTCACTAGATGCAACAACGTTTCCAACAGGTCAAAATTTTAAATAGTTTACAACCTACGCTATTGGCTTAAAACTTAAAAGTACAATAAATTTAACCCACCTGACCAACGGAGCCAAAACGATACACTACATTTTCTCCAGTGTCATCGGAATTGGGGGGCGACCAGAAAGGATCGAATGCTACTCCACTGACCTGCAAATTTTGCGGACATTCAATAAAAAAGACGGGTATATTAGGCCAATGGTATCAATACTCATATACATAATTACCACATAATGTAAAACTTACCCAAGAATTATGTCCCTCGCCCCAAGCTACAACTTTCCGATCTTCCATACTCCAAACTTGAACCAGATCGTCTTCACCACCAGTCAAAATGTACTTGCTGTCCCCACTGTAAATCAATTGCTTCACTGTCAATTACATGATTCCAAAACACCGAATAATTGGGCTGACATATACCAACTTGGTAAATGAAAGACAAATTTATTAGAATAAGTAATGTTGGTTGCACCATTGACTGTATGCACTAGAGATATATCAGCAGTCACAGCAGAGAAAATGAAATAAACAGAGCCCAAGACAATGTGCAACTTAAGAAATATCAATGGCAAGTATGGATCTGACTGCCCAAACACTAACTAACATTCCTTTAAATAAAGAAATGTGTATGTCCAACAGTCACGGAATACAGAACTCACACAGGTACGCTTTTCTATAAAGTATAAACAAAAGACACGTAATAAATAGCAAATTAAGTACGCTACTGAATCAAAGAAACTAAAAATAAAATAAGCCACTACCTCCATGCACAACAAAGTAGTGCCCCGTAATAACTTTTTCCACCACAGATAAGTTGTTCTTTCTTGTAGTCATATACTCGTAGATATCCTGCCATTAACAGCCAATCATTCATTGATTATGCTGAAATGATACAACTAGCACAAAACAACAAATTTCCCATCATGTTTAACACCAACAAAAGTATTAAGAAATACCATCTCTTCCAACGGTGGCCATGTAAACACCATCATTCGAAAAAGTAACGCAATTGATTGATCCTTGACATATGTGCCATCTGGCAGTTGGATTGCTCTGCGAATGAATTTCAGAAAACGAAGTAAGAAAATAGCAGACTATTTTTCAGAGAGAATTTGGATCAACACTCAATTACTTCAAAAAGGTTACCAAACAGCCAATTACAAGAAACAGTCAACGCCATCACAATCCATACACCAACAATTGGTTGAAATACCAAACATAAGAACATTTAAACTTATTAACTGGTACATGAAAGCAAACCAAAAGATCACTAAGCCGACAAGCCAAACCTCTGAGCCATATCTTCAAAAAGAACACTAGCATGGCAAATGAATAGATCACTTACTCAAAACAATTAAGTATCTCCATACTATAAACTAATCACAGTACCTTATTCGTTCGAGCATGGGCTACAGAGAACTGAGTTTGATCCTTGGGGGCAGGGAAAGTAGAGTCAGCAACACCATCTTTGCTCTAGGGTGAATATCATAAAATAAAAAAAATTACATTAAAATCAGTTCTCTGCCAACTATAAATTGAGAATTAAACTGCACGAACTCTAGTAAGAACCTGGTTATACCTTCTCATATACATACATATTTCCATCTGCATGAGCAACGACAAAGGTACCATCAACTTTTGGCACCCATGCAACACTGGCACAACGACTGCAAGACAAGTAATTTTTAATACAACTCTCATAAGTCATAACCACTGACTTAAGAAGACAACTAAAAAGGAGAGAGCTTTAGATCTAAAGCAAAAGGGAGTAACCAAATAATGGAGCAGTCATAGCTACAATCTATGGAGTCCTCAGCTAATGCCCCATTTCCGTTGTTTCCCACCCTTTAGTTCCATGGTAGACCCTCAATTCACCTACTTAGAAACTTTGGTCGAATCCCACACTTTCGCTCCATGTTGAACCTCATTTGAGTCATTTCCCTTCCTTAAAAAATTCAAATTGTAGACCAATTCTTTGGTGTCTTCGTAAGTTTTAGCACTCATAGAGATAAGAAGGCAAACAGAATGACTTTTAAACTCCCCCCTTCCTACCTATTTCTTCCAATTCAGTTTAGGCATGGTTATTAGGACTGCACATGAGCTTCTTTTCAAATTCTACAGAAGGCAAAATAAGAGAAGGAATACATCTTACTGACCAAAACCTGACAAAAAATAGTAAAGAAATCATGCGCCACCAATGACGGAGGATGTAAGGAAATGGCTGGGAAAGAGGGAGTCTTAGCTAGGCACCTAAATTACAACCAGGAACTAGTCAAGGACCCACCAGGAATAATAAGATAACGATCCAAAGCAGCCACGAAAATTTAGGGAGAACGGTGAAGCAGAAAGGGTATGCTCCCCACCACAAACCTCAATTCTGTAACGTATTTTTTCCCTCACTGATCCCCACTATACAAATTAAAAGGAAAAAAATCAATTTTACAACAAAAGTCACGACTTGTCAGATCAAACATCGTCCTTATCTGAGAGACTGAAGCTCCATATATGTCATATAATTGACTGTTCATAGACTGAACGACAAAATATGACTGAACTCTTGTAGCATCTTTAGAAGTTGGATTTACTTTCCACATTAATCATATTTGGCGAAGTTGTAGGAGATTTACCAAGGATTTTTGGTTGAAGGAATTGTGTTTCACTCTTTCTTTAGTATTAACCTTCAATTTTGAGCTTAGCCCTTCAATCACTTGTGACGATAGATCGATAGTGGTGCAAATTGCCTAACTTTTACTTGGAAGGTATAAACAAGCATTGTGTAACCCCACGGTTATTCACATCAAAGGAGTTCCAAAAACTACTTCAAAACATTCTAGGAGCACAGAGCAGCGTGGTAGGAAAAAAAAAGGCATTCTGGGACACAAGGACAGCAAAGATTCATCACCTTAAACCCCCCTACGTTTTAAGATCATCTAAAAGGTCAAAAACTACATATTAATGGAGAGATGTATAAGATATAAACTAAACTAAAAATTCCATGACTAAAGAGATTCACCATAAAAAGTTCGAAAAGGAACCTTCAATCAGTATTCAGCAGTTCATTCATCACAATAAAAAAATACAGAACTAGGCCCCTAGGGTCAACCATGCATATATTTGACACGCAAGAATATAGGTTGGCCATCAAACTAAGCCGCGACAAGATTTCGTGCATACAGCTAAAGCAACATATCATCTTTAAAATCACTCTAAGAGCACAAAATAATACTGCCAGCAAATATTTTCAAGCATAAATTTGATACACAAGTCGATACCTGTTGTTGATGGCACCATCTTTATTATAATGGTGCGCCCCAACAAGCTTTTTCCCCATATCTTGTAGCTGCTGCCTCAGAGACACTGAATATACTACAAAACAAACACAACCAAACAAAAATAAAATCACTCTATGCTTTCAGAAAGTTGTACAAAGACCTGTGGCGAAGAATAGTAATTACCATCTCCTGAATTTAATCCAATAAGCAAATCATGGCCATCCTTGGCATCTGGATCAAACGCATGGCAAATAGGGTTCGAATTACTAAAATGAATTGATTTAATTGGATCCTGCAGCCAGAAGTGGACAAATAAATAAACTGCAAACTGAACAACAGCTCAATTTGAATAGATACTCAAAGCATTAAGTACCTTATCCTGAGAATTCAAATCACTTATAAAAATTGTGTCCCCAACATTGAACACCAGGTAAGTTCCCTTGCCGTCGAAGCTAAGACTGCTATTTGTATTACTCGTACTTGACGTTCCGATAGATCCATTTCTAGCAGTGCCACTGGCATATTTACTACCTCCGTTTCCTCCAACAAAGCTAAGTGCCCTACCATTACCAGCACCTAAAATTCTGGCAGCTGCTGACCTCACCCCACTGGCAACACCTGCACCTGAAGTTGATGCTTGCGTGCTTTGAGTTGGTTTGTCTTTGAGATGAGCAACGGTCACCTGAGAACAAATGGTTCAGTTTCGTGTGCAATGTTCTGACAAGGGCTTGAGGAACAAGATTCTCAAACACCTTATTGAAATAATCTCAGGAAATTGAGGCCCCAGTAATGTAATGTGGAAACTATAGCCTCTCCCAAGATTCTAAAAGGGTAACTAGATTTTTAACAGAACTGGGTTCAAATAACAAAAGTTTCATCACTCCAACTGTGCCTTACTGGTTACTGTTGTGCAGAAAACGAATAAGAAGTCTCTGAGTGTCACAACCAGTTTGTTCATCACCTTCTATTATAACTTTTACCTAATCTATGCATAAACCTCCTGCCTGTGCCCAGTGGAGCAGAAACCAATTTCACAGCTTTTTGTTCCGTCCACAAAGAACAAAGAAGATTGGCTATTTTGCAGTGGAATTCTGCTCACTACTAGCACTAAAATACGCATGAATACCATACCTTTGTTGGAGAAGAAACTTCGGCTTAATTCTCACATACTCTACACTCATTTCAACGCGCGCCAAACTTAACTCCAATACAACTTAATTAATTTAGTAACATACTAACCGATTCTCGTCATCTTCTCGGTCAAGAACCACAAACTCTATCTTAACCACCAATCGCCCATACGCAAACGTGTTTCAACCTTCAAAATTCAAACTATGGTCTTAACCTACAAATTACAACAGTCCCACCTCCAAAATTTCGATTCTACTCGCCTTTCCACATAATCCGATAATCAAACTTGCCAATTGGGTCAATGGGTAATACCCAAAATACATACAATACCACAAAGCCATAATTTTTACCAATTGGGTATTCTGCTAAACCCCAAAAAAAAAGTCCCAAATTACCCATGAGAAAAACAGCATTAACAGTCCTCTCATCTTTCTTTCCTATAATATCCACACAAGTAATTAAATGCTATTTATAACTAACGAACGATCCAGATGCAAAATTGACCAACAGTAAAACTTCAATAACACACAAAAATCTACCACCACCAACAACAACAACAACAACAATAACAATATTAGTTATTACCACCCCAGTGCCTCAAAGGCTATCGGGGTTCGGATGTACGCAAACCTTACCCCTATATCGAAAACATAAAAAAAAAAAAAAAAGCTTACGGATTACGCAAAATCTAACAAATGGGTATTAATCAAAATGCCTAAAAAAAATCACCTGAGAGACAGTTTTGCCATGAGAATAATGAAGAAGACCAGAAGGATGAGACTTTTCATACTGAAGCTTATAACGACCTTCTGGGGTTTTGAAATAAGTCTTGAGTGAAGTTGAAGATTGACTATTTCCGGCGGCGCCACCAGTTGTGGTGGCGGTTGACGACGGCGCCGACGGCGACATCATTCCATTATTAACGCTGTTCATCATTTTTTTTTCCGATCAAAATCAGGGCTATAGTATTATATGATCATCTCATCTCAATTAAAAAAAAAAACCCAATTTTTTTTATTTGTATTTTTAGGGTTTTAATTAATCCTACAAAAACTCCCAAATTATAATAAAAAGTGGGCAACTTTGGTATTTTGATTGTGGGAAGTGTAATTGTGAAGTTTGTGAGTTGGGTTGAATTAGAGATTCATTCAAGAGTTGACAAGTTGATGAGTTGAATTGGGTTTTTTTGTGTTTTTTTTTGTGTTTTTTTTTTTTTTTGGGCAAAGGGGTGAGTGCAAGTGTGGGACTAGTTTTGTTAGGAGCACTTTTTTAAGTGTGTGGAGTGGTGGTGCAAAGGGTTTGATAGGGAAAGTCATCATCAATGTTTTAGTCAATCTCAATTCTCAAATCAAATTCTAATGCACCCTACTAAACAATGTACTGTAATATTGGGTTCGATTCCGTTGGATTCAGTTCGGTTTATGAATAGCTTTTTTTTTAATGTATAGTTCATGTTTAATAAAAAAAAAATTGGTTTCTTTTGTAAGTTATGGTGAGACGGTCTTATAGGAGACTGACTTTTGGTTGTGTGAGGTGGTCCAAATATGAGTTGTGTTGAGAGCAATTCATATGACATTTGACCCAAGTTACTCTTCCATAATTCCATAATGGATCCCTATGTGATTATGGTCCCCCCGGGGTGCAATATCTTTTTTGTACTTTGACTAATCAAAACATTATTGATAATCATGTTTAGTCGGTATTGTTGGTGTATTTCACCATATTTTAAGGTGAGACGCTCACAAGACCATCATAGTTTATGGGGAGCCAGTTTATATAACACTTAACCCAACCTTAGATCCACAAAAGAGCATCCCAATCCGCATTTTTATGTTCTAAAGTTCAACGCGTGTCCTAACAACTCAATGTTTGAAAAGAATGTGGAAATCAGCATGTTTGCAATGCTCAACAAGGTTATAGTACATATCATCGTTATCAACACACAAACTGATAATCTAAGGTCAAATAAGAATGTCATTTAACATAATGGAAAATGAACTAACAAAGTATTACAATATAACTAATAAAATACTCTTAAATGAAATAAAAAAATTAATTTAGGATAGGATATTCGAAGGGCGATCAATGGAGAATTTCAAAAAAAATAATATCCTACCTTATATTAATTGGAACTAGGATGAAGACCCGTGCATTGCACAGGTCACATGATAATGTTTTCTATTAAAAAAATATATATAATGAAAACTATAATTTTCACCCGGGGAGATAATGTACGGCTAAACACTTAAACATCCAAAAAAATAATATATGTTTTATATATAATCAGGGATTAGTATCCAATCAAATAGGATATTGGCCATTTATGATACAACTTGAAAAATACGGAGTAGTTAATTTAGTTCGGAAGCAATGAATCGTGTCTTTATGTCAGCATATATATACAACTCCAATTCAGATCAGTTTGGATGTTATCAGATGGATCATGGGGACCTTAGTATGTATGTACGTATGGTTAGAAATAGAGTTTGTTATTGTGTTTGGATGGATACCAAATACTTTAATAATATTATTAAATTTAGTATGTGAGTTTTTGTGTTTCTATGGACAACAAATACTTTTAATATTATAAAATTCTCAAAACTCTCTAAAAATCTCCGGTTGATGTGAGAGCTACAAAAAAAGCCTCATTTAATAGTATAGAAGGATTTATCATCAATATCATATCCATTTTAATTAAGGGTGGATAGAATTCGCAGGGTAGTGTCGAGACTTCCATCACTAAGTAACATGATAGATTATCAAGTTCATTTTATGGTGCTAAATCTTGAATTCTAGAACAATTTTTTGAAATAATGCTAAAAAATAAAAGGTTTAACAAAATGGGTCGAAAAAAAACTTGTTTAACAAAATGAGATGCATGTCACCTATATGTAAAACCGCCAAGGACCATGGCGGTTTCATGACTTATGAACAATAACACGAAAAAAAAAAGTTTGTGATTTGTAAAACCGCCATGGGGCTTGGCGGTTTTACTGTTCACAAAAAAAAAAAAAAAAAAAAAAACTTTTTTTAGTCCTAAAACCGCCAAGGAGACTAGCGGTTTTACATATGGGGTGACGTGCACCCTATATTGTTGAACAAGTTTTGTTTATACCTATTCTGTTTAACTTTTTTTTTTTCCGAGCACTATTTCGTTAAATCGTTCTGAATTCTATATGTATAATGAGGACTTTTTGTGGCAATCTTTTGATCGGGGAATACTCATAATAGTTTTGTCAAACAATACAATTTGAAGGCAATATTTTGCAAAACAATATCAAATGTAGTTTTTAGGCAACAAAAGTTAAATTTTTTGTTGACATTGGTTCGATAATCGTTGAGCAGTTTTAGCAGTCCGTTTTCACAATAAAAAGGGGTTCTATTTAAAATTTGTTGTCCAGAAAATTGACTATAAATAGATTCATTGTACAGATAACTATAGTTCACACACTCAAACAGGCCTCCCTAATGGTAATTATTATACCGTACCACTGGGGGTATATGCAGTTTTCCTACCCGGAACATATTGATGGACAATTCATGAATATTCGATGAGCATTCACCGATATATTTAATGAGGAAACCTGAATACGCCCAGCATTTATCGATACGAGTAAAAAACAATAGAAGTCACCCAATAACATCGAAATATAAGTTCATTCATGTATATGTGGATGCTCAACGAAAGTCGTCGTTGCTCATCAAATTGCACTCATTAGAGGGGATACAGAAACTCAATATACCCCCGAACGTATAATATAATTTCCCCCCTAATAGAGTTTGAGGTTGCCTCATTTTCGGGCAAGCTCGACTTAGCCTTGACCAATTCAAACTCAAACCTAGGGTTGACAAATCTGACCAGATCCGATAAAATTTGACTCTGAACTATAACGCGATACTCAATTTAACCATAAGTAATTCGGACTCTACTCGGTGTGATTCGTAAGTCATAATCGCTAAGACCCGATGTGAAATCGGTCTATCTCAACCCGAACTTAACTAGAACCAGCCAAACTGCACCACTACTCAATTGAACTTTAACTAATAATTTGATTAATTCACAACTATTCAACAATCCCATTATAGCTAACCAAAGCAAAACGACTCAATAGTAATCGACGGGCTTACATTCCATAACTACCCGAGTTGTGACTCAACATTAATTCGATCCAACTCGAGTAAAACCTAACAATACCCCGAAAAGAAATCCACAGAAACCGACACAGTTCAATAGACCTAAGAAAACCCAATTGCGACCTGAACTAAACCAAAACCGACTTAACATATCCTCTGAAAACCGACGTAGTTCAACAGACCCGAGACTAACCCCATCGTGACCTAAACCGAAACCGACTTACACCTAACCAGTTACTTACCAGCCGTACTCGAACCAAATCAGAACTTTCAAGAACTTAATGTTAAGGCTCACTGGCTCATGCGCGTTCCATACAACCGCGTTGAGTACAGCTCACCTCAATGCGCGTTCCATTCTATACATCCCCCCATAAAACCCCATTTTGTCCACAGTATGAGGAGTGAGAGTGAAGATTGTTTGCATTGTATGCTGTTTCTGAATATCATCACGTAAATCGTATTTATTAACCCAAAAACTTCCTCCCCTCTTTCATTCATAATTTCCCACCGACTACTTTCATTTTCACTCCCATCATTTCTTTCCATTTTAATTTGATTTGCTTCCTTTTCAAATCAAAGAATTCCATGAAATAATACAAAAAATAATCTGAAAAAGAACATAGAAAAAAAAAAAACACAAAGTTAAAGTAGAGCGTATGTCCCCTGTTTATTTCCTCTCTTTTTTCTACATGTAAAACTTAATCATACACTCTTCCCTTTAATATTTTTATTTATATAGATCTGTCATCTGTCACTTACTTCACATTGAAGTTTATGCAAAACCCATTATTCCCACAAATTTGTCATCTTTAAAAGCGCCCATATCAACTGAGTGTGTCTGAACGTGTCAAATCCTAACTTCGCCCCTACTAGTCGTCGTTTTCCGAAAAATAACGGGGGAAAATGAAGGTGACGAGTGTGTGTTACATTTTGTTGGTGTTGGTGATGATGATGTTAATTGGAAGCAGCAAGGGTGAAAGTCCTTACAGATTTTTTACATGGAATGTTACGTATGGTGATATCTACCCTCTTGGTGTCAAACAACAGGTATATTAATCCTACATTGATCCCTACTTCTTAATATTTTCGAGTAATGATAGGGCATTATCGTGTGATAAATTGTCGTTTTCGTTAAGAGTATTTATTAATAAAAGTTATGGGAGAGTCGGGTTTTGTCGTTTTACGTGGTTTTACTCGACTCGACTTCATTTCGGATTAAACTGGATAATGCAAATGAAAAAAAGGTATAGAAAAAAATATATTGTAATAAAAATGAATTTTGGTTGTGTTAGGATACTATGTATTTGTATTAGAGATAAGAATTGGATATAGATGCTGTAATTAGTTAATTTAAAAAATTATTAAAATTAATTATTGTGAAATTTGCAGGGAATTTTGATAAATGGGCAATTTCCAGGACCTCCAGTTGAAGCAGTAACTAATGATAATTTGGTTGTTAATGTGTTTAATGCATTGGATGAGCCCTTCCTCATTACCTGGTAAATTTTTACTTACTTTTATGTCATTTTTCTTTTTACTGTTGTTGGTCTTTATTTTACTGTTGTCTTTTAAGTCAAAATTAGTCAACTTTGGTGTGTTTGCTTAATTTAGTTGGAAATGAATCGATAGTTTTATGACTTTATCGGTGTATTGTTTAAGTACGAAAATAGAAAAGGAGTTTTTAATCGTGCGGTACAAAAACGTTATTCTGTCAATCTAGTTGATCAATTAATGTTTCTCGATGTTGTTTTTAGTTACTACATATCAAAAAATGTCTTATTATAATGTTGGTTCTAAAAAGTAAAAAACATATCATATCATATACAGGGAGTACTAGTAGTTTGATTAGATATCACCTCACATAAAATCCAAGAAATGTTGTAGACAAGTTGTACTTTGGGAAAGTGCAAACATTTTGTTGTATAGAAGAAGCTAAGTTGAACATATGAAGCATAGTTTGGCGCCATAGATTGTCAATAGTAAAGAGGGTTTAGGACACAAGTTGGCTTACTTATTAATGAACCGACTGACAACGTTGATAGATCTGACAACGTTGACAGAAAGATACCCAGTATCAATGCACTATCCCTATACCCATGCCTACATTACTTGACTATATTCACATGGACTTCTGAAGCCCTTAGTGTCAGTGTTGAAATAAAACCATTGGCGGAACCTCGACCATTAGAGTAGTAAGCTCTCCGATCTTGAGTTGGGAGAGTCCGCTCTTGTGTCAAGTGGACTCTTTATGACGCCTCGACCATTAGTTCAGACTTTGTGGTTGAGAGGGTTAGGAATATCTAGTAGAACTAGTAGTGTGTATGTTACTAGTAATGATATTTGAATGTCTATGGATTACATCCTGATCTGATTTTATATGTATATGGCCTATGGAAACTACTTCAGACGGAAATACATTGAGAAAATAACTGTTAAATGAAAGGGTATTTTACAAGTTTTGTATTCTCTCCGCTATTAACATTTGGTTTGAACAAACGGATGATGTAGTTATCATATATATAAGTTGCCTAAGTAGGAGTTATGCATGAACTAGTATAACACTAAAATGTAATTAGACTGAACTCTGCATAGAAGGGTGAAATCAGAAGGGACTAACTTTATCTTTCACTTGACATTGGTGAGTTAACAATGTAGCTAATTGTTCTTCATACATCTGGCTTCTAGGAGAAGCCTTATAATCTTCCCTGAAATTGAGAATACTTTTGGTGTGGAAGATGTTTATGACTCTTTCTTGATGTTATGAGCAGGAATGGCATTCAGCAGAGGAGAAATTCTTGGCAAGATGGTGTATTTGGAACCAACTGTCCCATTCCTCCTGGCCAGAACTTCACATATGTTCTTCAAGTTAAAGATCAAATCGGTAGCTACTTCTACTTTCCGTCTCTGGCGTTCCACAGGGCCGCAGGTGGTTATGGTGGCATCAGAGTCGATAGTCGACCCATGATACCTGTACCATTTCCACCCCCTGCTGGAGATTTCACCATTCTAGCTGGAGACTGGTTTAAAATGAATCACACAGTAAGTGAGAAACTTCAGGGTTTGTTGATTTGTACTCGGAGAAAAGAAAAAGAGCTCGGAATGTTTAATTCATTCATCTTGTTTTTCAATAATGTAGGATTTAAAAGCGACACTGGACAGCGGAAACAGCTTACCTTTCCCTGATGGACTTCTTATCAACGGCCATGGAGAAAATGGATTCACATTTACAGTTGATCAAGGTACTAATTCGTTGGAAGCAGAACGTAATTTTACTGTAATAATCTTCTATTTTCTTTGTGTGTGTTGGTTTGTTGACTGTTTGGCTTCAGGTAACACTTACAGGTTCAGGATATCCAATGTCGGGGTAGCAACATCGATCAATTTCAGGATACAAGGGCATAACTTGCTTTTGGTGGAGACAGAAGGAGTACACACACTGCAGAATACTTATGCTTCCCTTGATGTTCATTTGGGACAATCTTACTCAGTACTGGTTACAGCAGATCAGGCTCCACAGGATTACTACATTGTTGTTTCGACTCGTTTCACATCCCAAGTACTTACCACAACCTCCATTCTGCACTATAGCAACTCAGCAGCCAGTGTTTCAGGCGCTCCCCCTGGTGGACCGACAACTGAGATTGATTGGTCCATTAACCAAGCAAGATCTATCAGGTAATTTTTCTATACTTTTGAACTTTCTTTCTAAAGCGCATGCCTGCCTGTTCAGTAGACTAGACTATCATAAACTTATTATGACATTACTCTGTGTAAATCAAAACAGACAGAATCTGACAGCCAGTGGACCAAGACCTAACCCTCAGGGTTCCTATCATTATGGGATGGTCAATACCACGCGTACCATCAGGCTAGCGAATTCTGCTCCAGTGATTGACGGGAAGCAGAGGTACGCTGTAAACAGTGTCTCCTACATTTCGCCAGATACACCCTTGAAGCTTGCTGACTACTTCAACATATCCGGAGTTTTCAACCTTGGAAGCATCACAGACAGTCCTACAGGAGGTGGTGCTTATCTCCAGACTTCTGTAATGGCTGCTGATTTTCGTGCTTTTGTTGAAGTCGTGTTTGAAAACTCTGAAGACACCGTCCAATCTTGGCACATTGATGGTCACCTAGGCTTTGTTGTCGGGTAAAAACTCTTTCTTCATCCATTCATCACAACTTTGGTATTTACATCATTTTATGTAGACCTCTGTATGAATATTGATTTCTGCATAACTCAAACGCTTACAGAATGAATGGAGGACCATGGTCCGAAGATAGCAGATCGAGTTACAATCTAAGAGACGCAGTTTCAAGATGCACTGTCCAGGTATTTATTTTGATCAAGCCTGCTTATGATCCATGCTACAACATTATAATTTCACATAAAACTGTGCAACAGTGCAAGACCTGAGCTGATAGCAAGTGTATGGTAACAGGTTTATCCAAATTCATGGACAGCAATATATATGCCACTGGACAATGTGGGGATGTGGAACATAAGATCAGAAAACTGGGCGCGCCAGTACTTAGGTCAGCAGTTCTATCTTCGCGTTTACTCCCCTGCCCGCTCTTGGAGAGATGAATATCCAATCCCAAGCAATGCGCTTCGCTGTGGCCATGCTGCAGGCCACAGTACCAAGACATAAATTACATATATACTGCCATAGTTGTCACAACACCGCGGCATCATACTTGATACATATCTAGAGACGATTGGGAAGTAATCTCTCCACACAAAAGTTTTTACTCAACATGCCGCATTATATTTGATCATCTATCAAAGGTTTTGGCAATTTTACATTTAGGAATGTCTGGTGATGCACTTGTGTGCCCCCTAAATGGTGGAGCCTATTGTAAGATGCTCTTGTTTGTGCATCACCTAGCACTCGTCGTTTTAAATTAGCTCGGCCTTTTAAAGTGATTGATTATTTATTGATTTCTATATTACTCGTAAAATGAGTTGTAGCATATTACAAAACAATTTACACAAGTAAAGGTGTTGTCAGTTCAGTTTTCATCATCTCATACAGCTTTACAGTCACATTTTTCCCACTTATTCGTAACCTACACTTTCAAGCCAAGTGCACCATCCATTCGCGACCCAAAAAAAAAGGCTGCTGCTTGAGCCAAATGCATCCCAAACTTGGCTGATATCTGATAGATGCGCTTGAAATTATGCAGTTACGTATGCGGTATGCTTAACATTAATGTAAAGCCTCTCAGATCTGTAGTCGAATATGTATCGAATGAGTTAGCAGTCAGTGGAATACTGGCACCGATTGCAACATATGTTCATAGCTCTACTCCCCACTCATCTCATCACAATATCGTGTGACATCCAGTGTGAATTGCCTAAGCTTTGGTAGATTGCAGATGATAATGTACAGCATTGCCGCACATCCCAGTAGCATTATAACTCTGTGCTTAAGAACTCATCAGCAACAGACTGTAACTGAATGCCTGATCATAGTTCAGAACTGATCAGGTGACATCCACAATAATGCACTTAACAGTTGAAATTGTCAGCACCTGTATTTTCCGGCTCCCACCAAGAAACACAATACAATAGTGTACAAATGTGCGCGAGTAGGCACCAATTGTTCATGTGACTTAACTTGTAACGGCCATTAGATTAATACTTACGCTTAATTGTTCAAATAGATGTAGTTACAAAAAGCACCCAGGAGTAGATCAGGAAACTTCTTCCTGTGTTCCTTTCTTCCTGAGGGGGCAATGTTCATCGACATGTGGTCTTACAAAAGAAACTTCCTGTACTATGATGATTCTTCCTATACTAAATGGTTATCCTGACTTCCATCTGAATCAAGTGACAAAAAGAAATTTCAGATCCGCTTCTGTCAATTTAGCCAGAGCATCAGAAGATCCTCCAACAGTCCTGTAAAGCAGATTCGAGTAATTAGATTGACAAGGTAAAATCTTCTATGGAGGGAAAGCGGGAAAATCATTATATCTGAAAGTAGTAATACAAAGCCGACTCACCCTTCAAAAACTAGCTCCTTCTTTTCTTGCAGCTTCAGGATTCTCTCCTCAATGGTATCCTCTATCACAAATCTTACGATCCTGAATCACGAGGAAAAGAAAACGAGGGGAAAGTTATTATGAACACAACGAAGTCTCCACTGGTTATATACACATAATTAAAAAAAAAAAAAAAAAACTACCTTATCGGCTTATATTGTCCAATTCTGTGTATTCTATCCATAGCCTGTCGCTCTGTAGCGGGATTCCACCAAGGATCCATCAAGAAAACCTATACATGCCAGAGAGAAAGAGCAATTATTCATCAAGCCTACTTTAAACTGAGAAGAGCAGCAATTAACATTACTTGAGATCAATACAAACAAAGAGAGGTGCTTTAAAATGGTTAATAACAGATTTTCATATCATAGGTGCAGTTAGATTTGCTTACATGTGAAGCGACCGTAAGGTTGAGGGCAACACCTCCAGCCTTCAAGCTGATGAGGAAAATTCTACACTCAGGGTCCTCATGGAAACGTTTGATTGCGTTGTCTCTGGCAGTGATGGTCATAGATCCTTCCAGGAGAACACAAGTAACGCCAGACTGCAAACTCATATTCCAAGGTTATCAGAAGATGATACTAGTGAATAACATCGCCTTGCATAATTCAACCACATTAACAGAAGCTTGAGCATGAAAATGTTTACCTTCTGCAAAGAATACCTAATCAAATCCAAAAACGAAGTGAACTGGCTGAAGACAATCCCTTTTGCAGAACCGTCTCTCTCAATCATGAATCTGATCTCCTCCCTCTGGTTACATTAACATCCAAAGTAAACAGTCAAATTACTTCACAATAGACCAGTAGGTCGCTTCAGATGCAAAGCTGAAAAATCAGAGACTGCAGGACGTAATATGTTGATAAATTACACTCGTATGATACAACAAACAAAAGATACTCAAAGCCATTCAAATGAGAGATATAAGCTCAAAGCTTACAATCAGCAATGCAATTGAATACTGAGAACGAATGCTGATAGTACACAAAAGTACAAAACCATGGAGAATCAGCATCAGTTCTTCTCGTGGCAAGTAGGGTAAAAATCACAAATACAAACTCAGTTGACCTGTGTGATCATATATCAAAAGGAGAGAATTTCATCACTCTCTTCACTCTTTTACCTGAATAGTGGAGTGAATAAAATTTATAAACTTTTAGGCATGACAATTACGTTGCTTAGACTAAGCCTCTAACACGAGTTCATAATCAAAGCACGATAAAATTGTAAACTGCTACCCATAGAGCAAAAGTTGGTTCCTATTACTCCAACAAAAGATCCACAATCGCCTAGAAAACAAATGTAAAGAATCATGGTACAATATAAAAAGAGAGGCAATGCAGATCACCATTATCTCAGGTCAGCAATAGAGCTAAGGAAAAACATGTATCCAGTTTACTTAGAAACTGGACAAGTATTTGCAAGCAAAATCCACCTTTGTCTCCACTAGGACATACGACAAAATCAGCATAGCATCCAATCTGTTCTAATCAACATACTAACAGGTACACCGTACACTTTCTCAAGTATTGAGGTGTCAGGTTGCATTCAATTTTAAATCTGAGAACTTTCTTACCAGGGCATCAATCTTTGTGCTCGTCTGAAAATCATCAAGTTCGATTCTGTTCAAAATGCTTGAGCTCTTGAACCCCTTAATCTTAGATTTGGCTCTCTGACTTCCAATAACTGGCTTTGAAGTAAAATCAGCAGTAAGAGGTTTTGAACAGGATGGGCATGAGGGTTCTTCCAAGGTAGATGAGAAAGCTAGGAGGCATGTTTTACAAAAAGTATGCCCACAAGATGTAACCTGACATAAGTCGAAATAATATTTAGGGTAAAATCATATTAATCAGGCAAGGGAAGAAGTACTAAAATGATCATAATAATAATAATAATAATAATAATAATAATAATAATAATAATAATAATAATAATAATAATAATAATAATAATAATAATAATAATAATAATAATAATAATAATAAACAGTAACATTAATAATAAAGGGTAGAAAAAGATAACATGGTACTCAAACCTCAACCGTGATTTTAGAAAAATGAGTATTTTTCAATGGCAACAATAATTGCTTTATATATTTGACAATGTACAGTGTGATTTGTATGTTCCAATAGCAACAATGATAGCCTTATATATTTTCACAGGAGCATTAGGGAATTGAGTTCTAAAAATTAATTAATTGAAACAGAATGGTTTGCACTTTCCAGTAAGGCCCACTAAAATAAAATCTGATCCATCATTCTATTGTCTAACAAATGAGTAAGATAATATTAGACTTGGAGTGCCGAAATAAGTTTTTTCCTTGAAAACTTACCACAGGATCTTCAACTGGATCGTGACATATACCACAACCTTGCTCACTGTTGTCAGTTTCAACAACACTTTCATTCCTCAGGGAATTAGTACGGGAGTAAACCACAAGGTATGGGTGGTCAACTGCCTGCAGAAAGCAGAGAAAAGTACTAAAATTGTGATCAATTGAAATAATGGCACAAAACTCTACATAATGTGTCATTTTCGTCATCTTAACGGGCCTGTGGAGTGAGGACTACAGCACTATCACCATAAGAAATTCCCTCAAATCCCTCAGAATGCAGGAATAAGGAAATCCACTAGTTAAAAGGCAACAACTATATCAAATAGTTTTAAGTGTGGAGCCAAAACAATAAAAATTGAAAACGATTCCAAGGAGATCAACCTGTCGCAAACGTGTGAGGAGGTCAAAAATATGAGCATAATTATTCATCACAGTGCCTGTCTTAACATATCTGCAAACAACATAATTAAATAGAGTCAGCAGAAAAGATACTGATCTTGTATACAAACATATATTCAAGTATTTCAACCATTGGATACTATAAATGCAGATAAAAGAAATGCAGTGTAAAATCATAGTATCAACAAGAGTGCATTAGGAGAAAGTTGGGTTAGGAATTGAGGAGACAAAACTTTTAATCAGCTATTATTAACCTCTAGTTGAAGAAACCCCCGCAAAAGTATCTGACAGATAACAAATGATTTTATAAATTAAAATTACACCTAGTAGCAATTTATATAATTCAATCCAACACCTCAAGCACCCAAGCATTCAGAGATGTAAGATGATGAGGTAAACTACTCTACACGACAACAATAGATGTCATAGAAAGCAAAACAGCCCGAAAATCAGATATATACCCGGGATGAACTTCCCACTAAGCAAGACTTCCTCCTATTGTTTCCCCTAATCCTAGCACCACCTACCCACTTAATACCCATTATCCAAAACAGCGTATCCCCGAGAAACCAAGAGACATCTCACTACACTAAAGGCCACCCTTCAATAATAGCAGTTGAAGTAATATGCAAGTACAACACAACGCAAGCTACCCACTACCCATTATCTCATGCAGTCTACTCATAAGAAAGCAAGGCATCTCCCATTGCACTAAATAAATACTACCCCAATAGTACAAGAACAACAAAGCCTTCTCTCCAAAATGATTTGGGGACAGCTATCATGAATCGTCATATGAAACTGTCATATGTGACCAATAAGAAAATTGTAAGTCACCCACCAATACTAATAGTGACAAAATAGTAGTAGATCGTTTCAACTGACACCGGAAAAGATACATTTCCAAATATAGCCAAAGAATAGCTCACAAAACCAACGGCGCTTCTTAAATTGTCAAGTAGCCATACACCATTGATCGGATGCAATCCTTAGCATTTCATTTGGGATAATTTGGAAAGAGCCACTTGTGTTTTCAACATAAGAGGTAAATTGTGCACTCCCTTAACCCGACTTTTCCCACAACATGGCACACTACCTCAGTCCTCTCATAACATGTAACCCATCCAAAAGCGAAGTCAGGGTCATATTGATGAAACATAATACTGGTGCTAAAGTAGCATTACATGGGGAACATTTAAAGGAAAAGGCAAGCTCCAAGCCTTAATAGACACATATCATTAAACAAAGAATAAACTACCAGTTGATTGCTACCGTCCTTGCTTTATTTTTGCTATTGTGTTCACTTTAATTTGTAAGTTACTTCATCTGAACTTTTTTTTTTCCTGAACTTTTCCAAACCGAATAGTTTTCTTAGTTCTCATTTCTCAAACAATGCAAACTTTTCTCAAATTTCAGAAATGAAGTGAACTTTTCTAAGCATTTAGAATACACAAAAGATAACAGGTATACATCAATCCTACACCAAGTTCAAAACATGCTTTTCTTAAAGCGTCTTGACAAGGACCAGTACTATAAAACACATTCTACAACCAAAGACCTCTAGCGAAAAATTGAATCCTCATATGGTCCGTTACAACTGTAAGTGTTACATGTTGGCTTTCTAAAGATACAAGCATCTAATATTTATTATTTAAATAAAAATAAAAATCAGTAACAAGATTAACCAGCAATGTCGTCAAGCCAAGTTAAAGGGGGGAAAAGAAGCATAGAAGATAGAGGAATTCCCTGGTACATTTTAAGTATGACTAACACAAAATAAAAAAGAACAAGGCTAGTAATGAAGTTGGCTACACCTGCTGAGCATAGAAAAACACTGATCAATGTGACCAGGCAGTATTCATAAATACTTACGTGTTAAATTGGGCTTGACTTTCATTGTACAGTGATTGATAATAGTCTTCTTCTCTGACGTCCAAGTTATCTTTCCTTAAAGAAATCTATAAATTAGAAAATCAACACACTCATCAAATACGATACAAACCTTCATGAGTATCCAAAAGTAGTTCCACTAAGCGAAAACCCACAATTCTTGGAGGAAGAGCAAGATCTGAAGCCCTGCCAGTCTTAGTACGCCGTAGGAGGATGCTATCAAGAATTTTGTGCTTCAACAAAATCATGGCTCTCTGCCCATCTGCTTTATTTCCACACGCTTGTATTGGTGTGGCTACATTCTACCAAAACCATTGAGAAAGAAAAATGGAATCATAAGCTTACAAGAACCGCACAACGAAAAGGTCAATAAGAGTTTAAATAAAATAAAATCGCAAACAGACTTTGTTCCACCAGCAAAAATGCCTGACAGCTTTGTGCTCACAACTTTTGCAATCTGCTGACGTACTGCAAGGATAATTTGCATCAGATGATACATTTTACAACATATATATTGGGTGCACGAAACAACATCAAACATTCAACTAAACATAACAAGCTAGAAATGTTAATAAAGTCATGCACATATCACCAGTGTTTTCAACACATACAATCTTTCTCATGGTCTGCACGCGTTGTTAGAAAGCATGCTTACATAACATTAAACAACAACAAAAGCATTAGCCCAGTGCCTAAAAGGCTCCAGCCTTATGGGGAGGTAAGGGGGAGTAGGATGTACGCAAGCTTTACCCCTATGTTGAAAACATAGACAGACTGCTTACAGATGACCTATTGTGAGAATTGCATCAATCATCGCACCGACTGACTACTACTTCATAATATAAGAAGGGCAAAAGTTTTGTGAGCCATTTTGCTTTATTCCATCATATTCCAAAAGCAAAGAATAGTGAGTCTTTGGCTCCATTAGAAATGGAAATGATACTTACACAACACTGACAGAGAGAGAGAGAGAGAGGAAACACCGAATATGGACGATTAGGATATGGAAATTTAAAAAAGAAAGGGGAATGACAATCTACACCCGCACATTGAACACAGATGTGATTTTTTTGAACAGGCCCCTTCAATTGAAGGTGGGAAAAGAAGATAATTTTATTAAGTTAATGTGATAATTTTAAACAACTTTCACATGTCTTTGCTATATCCGCCATCAGCTCAGCAACCTATTCTAAACAATAATCATAAAAAGACGAACATAAATCATGTAACACTGTTCCTAGATTCTCAATCTACCACACATCCAATGGGAAACAGACGGGAGAAGTCATCGACAGTCAATATTGCACATGCATTCGCATGTACAATACATTTACAAAAACACACAAAAGAAGCGAACAAAAAAACAGACCATTAATATGTGTTCTACTTAAAAGAAAATGAAAAAGGTAACCACTATATACCTGTAATCAAGGGTCCTACAATCACAATCCTTGCACAAATAATAGGAATATGGAGCAATTTGCAGGAAGCGAATCTGCATGTGATTGAAACAGATGTAAGATATCAAATATCATGGAAACTAGACAAAGATGAAAATCAAATCCATAAAGGAAATACTCTGTATAAAATAATTATGTGCATGTTTGGTTCATCTATTCACATTACTTCCTGCCTATACAACAACCACTCTGTGCAGTCCAAAACAAAATCTAACCAGTGAGTAAAGTTCTCCAACGCGATTCTGGAGGGGAGTTCCACTCAATGCCCACTTGTATGAAGATTCCAACGCAAGAACAGCCCTAGCGGTATTACTACGTCTATCTTTTATGCAATGAGCCTGCATAAGCACAATGCAAGACAATGAGAATAGGCCAACAGGTATCCTTCAAAATACAGATATCAGAGGGTAAAATTAAAAAGAATCCTGCTAATAAATATGAGAACATTTTTCCAATATGCTATTGAAATGAAACATTATCCACACTACAAAAAATTTAAAGAACACATGTCTTCCAATTATATGCTATCAAAAAATGTTTATTTTTTACGTTTTCCAATTTTTAACTACAAAGCTGCACGAAAATGAAAAACTAGTGATGTCTTTTCGGCTTTGTAGGCATTTATTCACATTTTTACATTGGAAACTTATCTAAATAGGTCGGAAGTTCACATATCTAATTACAGGATCAAACAAATGTTAGTTTGAAGACCAACAAATTTAGAAGACGAATTGATACGGGATTTCCTCGGAAGCAAGGAGCCGGATTTGATGATTCAAACTAAATGAGTTAGGAGAAGACAACACTTTGCATGCTTGAGTGGAAAAACTGTAGATTGGTCACTTTCGGAATAGAACTATTGTGTTTTGCACTTAAATCCCCCCGCCCCTCCTCATAAAAGCAGTGTTAAGGATAAGCCAGATATCCCATTAAAAAAAAAAAAGATAAGCAATATCTTGAATAAAGAAAAACTAGAAAGAGTGGAAATCATGTATTTATCTCCCTGTCACATATTGCACGGCAATTATGCTTAGCAAGTTATTGTTAGAACCTTTTAAACAATCAGTTTCTTGGTAGATAAATAGAATCATCAAAATATGGCCAAAACTGACGATAACCAGCTACATAAAAGTTAAGCCATAGAAAGCTATATGACCAAAAATTTAGGAACTAATTGTGACAGCATTAAGACGTCATGATCAGCTCCATCCAAAGCTCAATTTTAAGTAAGTTCAATTGCAACAATACGATTAAATCTTGAGTGAGAACATGAAATTTCCCGACCTATTTTGTAAGACACCAACAGATTGTACAATTTAGAGATCATATTCAAAATTCCGGACGTGATAACATAATACAAAGAAAATCAGACATCACAAATAATAGCAGCACTGATGTTTGTGGCTACTTTCCCTTCGAATATTCAAATGTACCATTTCCTAAATCCAGCTACCATGTTTTGAATATATTTCATTAAAATCACAGATAGATTGATAAAGCACATAAGCATAAGAAACAAATGAACAAAATTAACCAAATGCGATTATGAAAAGTAGGAGAAGCAGCTACACTATGGAATTTGCAATGTAGAAAAAGTAATAGGCCACTAAAGACTTTTGGCATAGTCCCCTGACCCGGCCTGCCCTACCCAACCATAATATCGATCATAAGAGGCCATGTTATCAAACAGATGCTTTTCACAAGCAAGATAATGCAAGTTCAAACTCACCTCATCCAACACAATGCGCTCCCACTTCAAAGAGTGCAAAGGAGACTTACAAACATCCACCACAAAATCATCAAAATCCTCTTCTTCATATCCAGTAATAGGGTTATTGATGTCACTGACCCCTTCAATTTTATTCTGTTTATTAGCATCTGTATCACCAAAGTGTTTTTTGGCAGACACTTTCAGCGGTCTCCTTTTCTTCCTGACTTGCTTAGATTGTTTCTCTGTTCTGAGTGCATGTGGCCCACAGTAGTATTTGAGATGGATAGACATCCTACGTTCAGAATAACTGTTCCCACACCATTGACACTTCTGCTTTGGTGGCAAAACTCTGCGGTAATCTGCCTCTATGGTGTTATAAGTGGTGATTATAAAATCATATCCTGAGAATCTTAAGGGATCCTTTACTCTCTTGGGCCCTTGGTAACAGAGCACTTTAGTACTTCCTTCTCGAGTAAATCGCTCAATCTCTCTTTGCCATTGATGCAGAGCAGATGCAGGACAAATTACAAGTGTACAATTTACTTCAGGCGTCCTAGAAGACGAACATGGGGCTGATAAGGAACGATAAACTCCATTAGTTCCCTTGCGAAGATCCCGTTTGGCTAGCACAAGGGCAATTGCTTGGACAGTCTTTCCCATTCCCATCTCATCTGCAAGAATACCCCCTCTAACTGCAGATTCTTCCTGTTTTAATGCCCATGACAACCACTCTTTCTGAAACCTCAATAACCGCGTAAGTAAATCTGAGGGCTCCCTGCACATTTCATCCATCATTTCATTCTTCTGCTCCAAGTTATGTTCCTTAGACATATAATCGTCAATCCATCTTTTATGCTCTTCCTCCCATATATCCCACATTAACATCGGCCTATAATCCCCACCTTTCTTTCTCTTCATCTTCTTCTTCATTTCAATAGGATCAACAAACTGAAACCCACTAATACCCTCAAATACTTCAACAACTGGCCCATTAGGGGTTACCTCTCTATCACAACACTCTCCGTTGTTCTTTCCCATCTTCTTGGGTCGCTTTTCCCGCTTTCTCACAGGCAACTTCTTCCTCTTTCTAATACAAGGTTGAATTTCACCATCATCAGAATCTATGTCACTATCAGGAACCTCTGGGGCCTCATTCAAATCAAGATTTTCAACAGAAGCAACAAAGTCGTCTACATAAAATCAAACAATTATATCACTCCTACGTTAAATGAAAAATCAAATTCCATAGAAGATACCATGACAGGAAAACAAATGTACCATCACTGCTCGAATCACTAAGATCAGAACTAAGATCGAGAAAGATTACACCTTCGTCTTTGTCCATAGATGTACTAGCCACTTCCTCCGTTCCCATTTGCGGAACTACAGCATCTGAGACACCAAAAACAACAATCTCATCCATCAACACTAAAACTCAGTTAACCTCTACACCAACATTGCAACAGCAACAACAAAGCCTCAATCCCCAAAAAGATTCGGAGTCGGCCAACACGAAACCGTCTAAGAAACAGTAACAAAGAACAAGAATTTAACAGTCATAATTAACTTCTCCAAGAAACAATCTTGAAGTACAATGACAAACTCCAAACTCCAAACTCCAAACAACTCATCACAATTAAAACCCAACCAACCCCTACAACAACAAGAAAGCCCTAGTCCCAAAATACGATATGGGGTCGGCTAACATGAATCGTCATATAAAACCCGTCTCGAAGGTAGTGAGAACACAACAATAAAAACTCAATTAAACAACTCCCAAGAAACAAACTTTTCGACAATTCCCAACTCTAAAAACTCCAAACAATTCAAAGATAACATCTTTTAACAAACTACATTCATCTCTAAAACACACATTACGAAAAGGGTACACAGTAATAATTCAGTACAGTTGACAGTTAAAAAAAAAAAGAACAGTAAAAGATAAAAAAGAAGAGTAAAGGGTAAAGAGGGAAAATTTACCGGAAGGAGGGGGGTCGGAAAGGCGGCGCTTTGACCGGAGTTCCATGGGAGGTGATCGGAAGAAAGGGTAACTGCCGCCGCGGGAAAAAAGTGAAGGGGCGTTGTTGGTTATTGTTATTATGGAGAAAGCGTGATGGTGGTGCGTTCTGGTGAGGCGTATTCAGCAAGACAGTCACACTGACTTGACAACTGAAAAGCCTTTTTAGTTTGGTTTCTTCAACCTTTTTTTTTTAAGTTGTTTTTTTTTTTTTTTTTTCTTGTTCCCAATGTTTTGAATTTATGGAGTACTTTCTAGTTTGACCATTTTTAGAAGTGGGGAAAAAAGGAAATCAACGTATGATAAAAAATAAATCATTTACGCAGTAAAAAGGTGTAGGGATCCTTTAGAGTTGAAAATGAACTCTATGTAGTAGAGTTTACCCAAAAAAGTAAGAATAAATAATTTAAGATTTTTATTTATGTCTTTCAAAATTCTTTCATTTTGTCTTATTACTAGTTTTGGTAAACTTTACAAACTCCACCAAAAAAAACTCTAGAGGATCCTTATCCAGTAAAAAGGTAATATCATATCTAAAAATATCGAGCGTGTGTTGTACGGTGTCAAATTGGGATGAAGATGACGTGTACGAATTGATTCATCCTACAACTCTACGAATTTATGTTATACTTTAATAAAATAAGTTGAAATGTTCAATAAGTTTAACAAGAAGGGGTATGTTTAGAGTAGAACAGTCACGACTCACGACTAAGGAGGGCAATGGATCCAGGACCCGACCCAGATCTACCATACGGGTCAGGTTTGGGTCTATCTTTTTTAGACCCATTAGATATGGGTCGAGTCCAGACCCGTTGATAAATATGTAGGTCGAATTTGGGTCCATGATTAGAGACCCAGACCCGACCTATGGACCCACGGTTCCGTTGAATATTACTAAAAAAAGGAGAGAAGTCCCCTAATTACTCACGACCCCCATTCCCCAACCTTACCCATTCATTTTCATTTATCATTTCTCACACTCACACCTCGTACATACGCCGCCTCAAAACCTTACCGTCACCGTCATTTTACGTTGCTCTGCCTTCATCTTCTGAAGTTCCGACTTAAACAAGTTTACCGACTTCCAAATCTTCACTATATTGCTTATTTATCACTCTAATTTGGTGCGAATTTCGAAGGTTTTTAGTGATTAAGTGTTCTCCTCGTATGAAATTAAGATCTTGATGCATTGCGATTGGAGATATGGAAGAGGAAAAACCTTGTATGTAATCATTGTCAGTGAATTAGGACAAAGATTTGACTCACATATTAAATACGAAACGTACGTTAGTATTACATGATCAATGAATTAGGGATTTCTACAATGTAAAAGTCAATCAAACAATTGATTCGTTTCATCAATTAAAATTAGCAAACAATCAACCTAAGCAATAGACTAGTTGCGCACCTAACAATCACAAAAGACCATTGTATGAAATAAGAACCAAAGATAAGACTATAATTGAAAGCAATAAAAGGAAGAAATCTTACTCACGATATTGTCAATGCGATACTTTGATTAATCGACCAAGAAAGTAGAAAATTAGCTCCTCATGCAATCCAAGGAAACCCCCTTGTTTTTCTTCTAAAAGTCTGAATTAATAAACCTAGAGCAGGGGGTTGGGGGTTCTTATTTATGAAGTATAGGAAAACGTAAAAAGAAAAATATGTAAAAGGGAAATAGCGGCCATTACGGTCCGCCAAGGTCACAGTCACGGACCGCCAAAGGCTCTAGCGCAGACCGCGAGAAATCTCTGCCGCGATTTTTCTTGCTTTCTCTGGCGCTCCACCAAGCTTGCATGCAACACGAGTCGCCAAATATCTCTGTAGATGCTTCTCAATAGCGCCTCAAGTGTTCGCATCCAAAATGTGCTTGACACTACCAAAATTACATAAAACTTAAGAATCGCTACGCAACACCAATAGTGAGTATAATACATCATTTGAAACGTTAAAATACAATAAAAATCATCAACTTGATGCATACAAAATGGGCAGATCAATAAGCTGGAAATTTTGACGAATCCTTTACTCCTATATGACAATATATTCACCAATGTAACCATAACTCTACTTTGCTACTGTTCTTTCAAGACAACACTATGGATCCGTCGTGACTAGGGATGACAATGGGTCGGGTCTAGGTCAGGTCCTATAGATCTGGGTCCATGTCTTTATAAGCATACCCATATCCGCCCCAGATCCAATGGGTGCAGATTTTACAGACCTTGACCTGGATCCAATAGGTCTTTTATCAACTCAAGTTTGCTCTGTGTAGACATTGCGGAACTTATGATAATTCCGTCTTGATATGATTTGTTATCGTTAATGCGTCGGATTTGCAAGACCAAAAAGTCTACAACCAAAGATTAAAATCAAAATCTCAAACAAACAACAAAGTATTTTTCATATTACCAGTTCAATTAAAGACTAATTGATACAAGTTAATAATACGATTGAACCTTCGAATGGGTTTCTATCGATATCTCTTTAATTTCTATTGCTATTATCAAATAGAATATAACCGTTCGCTTAGGTTATTTGATAGTTAGGGTTATTGGGTAGTGCTGATCACACCTTTTAGCTACTATTAAGGAGAGATTTGGGAATTTTGTTTCCACAATAGAGTAAATGAGATTGATAGAGAAGTGACAACTAGGACCGATTAGTTAGTGTGTTGTGGGAATTAATTAATTGATCAAGATTATCCGTTTTATCCCTGAATTACAATTATAGTTCGCGCTTGTTACTTCTACTTGGTTTGATAATCAACAATTCAAATCCCCCTTCAATTGTTACTTAAGCACCTTAATTCATTGCATTTGAAAACTCATATCCCTGAGGATACGATCCCCACTTCCCTACTACTGTTGTTAGGATTTATGTTTATTTTTGGTAGATGATCGCGGCTTTAATCTCACCACTTATAGCACTTGATATTGTGTAAAGTGCGAAAATCCCACCATTTCGAGACGTTGAGATGAGTAACTGAGAATGTTGATCAACAGGTCTTGATAATTAAAGGAAACTCCGCTTACCGTTGATTGGACATGAGAATTGCGCTTCACATAGACACCTGCAAAAAAATTTGGTAAAGATTAACGTGTGAGCTATTACCCAAATCGGAGAATTAAGGTGGGTAGACTACATTTGTAAATGAGTGGGGTCTCCTCCTATTGTTATATAACACTAAATTTATGCTTATTATTTAATTTAATAGGGCTGCGGTGGACGGGCGACGGCAGGGCTGATCGGCAACGGCGGCTCGCGGGGGTGGTCGCGCGCTCTTTTCCTCTTATTCTCCTCTTCTCTCTTTCTCTTCTCTCATTTTCTCTTCCTCCTGCTTCTCTCGCGTACGTACAATAGGTTTTAGTAAGGGTATTTTGGTAATCTTGCCAAACAGTTGCCCAATTAGAAAAGTGACCCAAAAAGAAAAATATGCTCTAACTCCCCAAAATAAAAATTAATAACTTCAAAATGATAAGGCTGGTCGTGGCTTAGGTGGTGGTTGAGGCTGAGATAAGGTGGATCGAGGTTGGGGATGTGGGGGATCTAGAGCTGAGGTGAGGGCGGGGAAGGAGAAAATAATGAAAGTTTAGGAGAGAGAAAAGTCTAGTACATGCATACACAAAACGTATGTGTAACCTTTTCCAAATTATGCTAAGAATTGAGAGATTTAAGTTGAGGATTCAATGTTCAAAGATTTTGTCATGACGTTGAAATAGATGTCGAATTCTTCCTTGGCAGATCTTTCATCATTTGACAAACTGCAAAAGATCAATAAGCCCCTTGTACTAAGATGTATTAAGACCCAACACTATTAATTATAGAGGTCGATCAAGTATTCGGATGACAAGATTATCTTACATAATGATCATAGTTTTTATTTGTAACTTTGAATTTTGTTCGACGTTAGCTAAATGTTTTGAAAGTAGCTGAAATTTTAATAAGCTACCCAAGGTAAATTATTAATTATGTTAAATGATAAGCTAGTCGTGTTATCAAATAAGCGTTTTTGGTCAAAGAGCTTAAAAAAGTAGCTTATTCTGCAAACCAAACATTGACGTTAGCCTTATATTTTGATTATTTCGTTACTCGTAGATGTCATACCTCGAATCATTTTGAATGAATTTTCCTCCTTTATAAAAATTAGGGTTAATTCACGTGATATACCCTCGTGTTTTGTCGATTTGCACGTGGTACCCAATGTTTTGCAAATTTGTACAAAATATCCTCGAAATTTGACTATTTGCACACTATACCCTAAACTTAACCCTTCCATTAAAACTGTCAACTTTCTAAAAAAAAAAAGTTAATTCACGTGGTACCCCCGTGTTTTGCCGATTTGCACGTGGTACCCAATGTTTTGCAAATTTGTACAAAATACCCTCGAGATTTGACTGTTTGCACATGGTACCCTAAACTTAACCCTCCTATTAACACCGTTAACTTTTTATTTTTAAAAGAGGGTTATTTCACGTGGTACCCTCGTGTTTTGCCGATTTGCACGTGTTACCCAGTAGTGTTACAAATTTGTATCAAATATCACCAAGATTTGATTCTTTTTACATGGTACCGTTACCTTCAAAATTCTGTTAACGCCGTTTAAAAGTTGATTTCAATGGAGAATGAAAAAATGGTGATTATGGTGTTTATTATGGGTGGAAATGACGGTGGCGGAGGAAAATGATGAAGATGACGGTGGTGGAGAAGAATGAATATGGTGATGATGAAAGTATTGGGGGAAAGATAAAGATGGTGACGAAGGAGAAAATCAAAGGGTTTTTTTTCCCAATTGATGACGTTAACGAAATTTTAAAGGTAAAGGTACCATGTAAAATTAATCAAATTTTGACGGTATTTGGTACAAATTTGCAAAACATTGGGTACCACGTGCAAATCGGCAAAACACGAGGGTACCTCGTGAATTAACCCTTTTTTTAAAAAACAAAAGTTGACGGGTGTTAATTAAAGAGTTAAGTTTTGGGTACCGTGTGCAAACAGTCAAATCTCAAGGGTATTTTGTACAAATTTGCAAAACATTGCGTACCACGTGCAAATCGCCAAAACACGAGGGTACCACGTGAATTAACCCAAATTTCATTAACGCCATTAATTGAGGAAAAAAACCCTTAATTTTCTCCTTCATCACCATCTCTATCTTCCCCCACTACTTTCATCATCACAATATTCATTTTTCTCCACCACCATCGTCAACATCTTCATCCTTTTCCATCACACCACCACCATCACCATCATTTCCACACATAATAAACACCATAACCATCATTTTTTCCTTCCCCATTGAAATTAACTTTTAAACGGCATTAACGAAATTTCAAAGGTAAGAGTGTTGGAGTAATCTCCAAGCTTGATGTTTTATGGTAAGAGAAATATAGGAAAGGACGGGTAGAGAAACACGTCAGAAGACTTGCGGCGGACCACGGGATGAGCTCGGCGGACCGCGGACGCCTCTCGACGGTCCGCGGGTCTGGCTCGGCGGACCGTGGGCCCATGTCGGTTAGTTTTACGTCTTTTCCTAATTAATAACCCTAATTCGTCCTTTGGCTATTTCTCTACTATAAATACAAAGCTCCTCCCAACCCCTAAGAGAGAGGATAATGATCATCTTAATCTCGAAAAGTCCCAAAGGTATCTAATATCTATATATACACTCTGTGACTAAAAAGTCAATTGTCTTTTTCAAAAATAAATGGACAAGATCATCAGAGATTCAACATGGTTTAATCTTATTATCACTCACAAAGTCACAAAGTCACAAACTCGCTCAGAAGGTCAACAACATAAGAATATAGGATTCCCAGTTCCCACACGGCGACACTTTTGATACCTGATATGTTCGACGAATATCCACTACTTCAAGTCCAATGGTAGCGTGTCACACATGTTTCTTCCACGTTAAACCAAGCGTGCACCGCCGGTATAAGTTATTAGTTCGATATGTCCGGTAATTTTTCAATACGCATATGAACAGTGTCTTAGTTATACACACCTGGTCGACGTAACAACAGAGGAATATATATTCCTTGTGAAACAAGTACTACGATCCCCTTACTCGTAATTACTCGACAGAGTTGGCACAAAACTCAACTAACTTTAGTTATACGTTTCGATTTGGATCCTCATTGTTTCATATTGACATTGTGACAATTGTACCACATTATTAACCTTATTTGGCTTGAATGTGCATTAAGTTGAATAATCTGATACAATCTGATTTAAAATGAATCAAATTTAATTTTCACTAATAATTTAAATAAATCTAATATGATTTGATTTTTTAAATTCTTTTTTAGTTACATAATCCGAACGAAATCGAATGCTACGGAAAAAAAAAAAAACACTACAACTTCAAGCAAATAAAATTTTCAAATTCATTCTCCCTATATATATGCCTCTGCCGCATACTCGTTTCTGTCTACTTCTAAAATTTTAAAATTTTCAAATTCATTTTCCTTATTTCTGTCTACTTCTAAAGCAAGACACATTTTTTTTCCAAAACCCAAAAACAAAATTTATACAACTATTCTATTAATTACCACCTTATTATATACCCTTGATTTTCTTGAGCATATGAATTAAACTTGATTAAATCCTTAATCATGGCAAATGTAAGTATGATTATTATTACGGTTGTGTTCCTAGCAATATGGGCTCCGTTTTCCGGCCAAGTTTCGGCGTACGACCGTCCGCCACCGCGAGAAACACTCTATGTTCCTTGGGATTCCGTTGATTTCACCACTCCTCAACAGGTAAACTTTTTTTTACGAGTATAGTATTTTGACATTTTGAGTTTTAATGTAAATCTTGTATGTATGTAGTCACGTACATGGGATTTGGAACTTCAAAAATTATCCCTATTTTTTCGTCGTTTGGTTTCGTAATCTTTAAAGTCTACTTCAATGCATTGAATTTGGATAATTTTGGAATCGCATTTGTTGATGTTTGATTTGAATGAATGAAAAAACGAAATAAATCAAGTAAAAAGGGAAAGAATATCAACATGATTTATTACCAAATGTATGTCAGTAAATTTTCATTTGTTAACATTTAGTTCATAATCTTTGCGACAATTTTAACCAAACGCTACCAATTCAAACGTAGAAGGAGATGAGGGGTAGAGATCCCACTTAAAATAATATAAAATCGACCATCATGCTCCTTATGCTCCCGATAACATTGTATAATTTATCGTAAATTTACAGGCATAAAGATTGAAATACGTCGTATAAAACTCGAGAATTGAATTGGTTTTACTTGGTGCGAATTTAATACCGTGAAATAAGAGAACAAGAAAGACGTATCCAAGAGGAGATAGATTACGTTAACCTAAAGTGAGGACGTCGGTCGTCGGGTAGAGACTAAAGATACACTTACGGCAACATGAAATGTATATATGTATGTCATCTAATTTGGGATTGAACGAACTTCTCTTCTTTTTTTGGGGTGCATTGGATTGTGAAAATTATTATTAGTTGGATATGTGACGACTGAAAATTTAACAAGATGTTACGTAACAACGTTAGACGAACAAAAGTCGCATGACATACATATACATAATACACACACATAGGTTTATTAGTTGCTTGTTTCTTAGCTTGTAGACTTTGTTTTGTGGTGGTCTATTCGTTTCAGCATTCAATTAATTTTGTTGGCATTACTAGCTTTTACTTTTTACTAGCGTAAAATACATAACTTCCTCTAAAACGCGATTTCTTTCTTACAAGTAGAACATCTGAAAAATGTGTTTTGGCGTTAAAAGAAGAAAAACCGATGCCGGATCAAATTCATCAAGAGCTAAAAAGCACTATCCTTTTATCATTCAAAGAAAGAAGAGTATGGTTCTAGGGCAAATACAGTCTAGTTTAATGAATAAAGAAAAACCATCATACAGAGTATAATTTATTTTTTATTTCTTTTGTAATATTTACATGTTTTTGAAATGTCGAATGGCTCGATATTACGGACACTACCATACCCTCAAATTCGTATCTAACTTATATTCTAGACAGGTAGCTGTACATACTCCTACAATGAAAAGAGTACGTAGGAAGGACTTGGGGAGGGTTTGACTTGGGGGTGTCATATGTTGTTATTGTCGTATATGTAATAGTTACTCATCCCCAATAAACAGGGGTCGGTGGACCATGTGTTTTGAGGTTTAAGGCAACAATTTGGCCGTCCTTAATCTCACAATTTAATTCAGCCAACTAATCAATTGTACCAATCAATAGCTCCTTTAATTTTCACGTTTTAAGGACAATCCGCGACCATATGATAAAACTCGTAACTTTGGCTAACTAGTGAAAATAAAGCTTTAATTCGTCTGGTCTATATCTATCGAGAATATAGATAATATTGGGGAGAGCCGTTTAGGAAGAGTACCGGCCCAAGTCCATAAGTGCAGTGAGATTCCATCCTATAACCAATTGGCAATACAAGGAGTAATCCATTACCTTACAAACATGTTCCCCACTTCAATTTCCAATTTGGGATAACCGCTCACACAGAAATTCTCAACGGATGATAGGTTTGTAACTTTATGTGGTCATGAAACTTAAGTTTTATTAAGAAAATTGAGGACATAACTAGATGTTTACGTGTTAAGCGTGATAATCCCTTGTTAGTAAGATCTCTTCATTGAAAAGAAGGAAGAGAAAGCAATTTTTATCTATAAACTGAAATGTCTCAAAAAAGAGCAGGGATATTTTGTCCTATTCTTGTGTCCCAATCTCTTTACAACCCCTCCAATGAAATTTTTAAAAATCGATTATGTTATAAACTTAAATAAATTTTTTTAAGGCAAATGATAGATAAATGGACGACTGCTCCAAGGCCAGTCTATCTCTGGCCACGCGCCAGAGATAGACTGTTCTTTGGTGTTAGTAGAAACCGGTTAAGAACTATTCCGTAGAGTTTAGTGTTTTATGACGGAGTGAATTGTTATTGATATGAAGTTTTCAAGTAGCTCAAACAATAACTTTTAGATTACTGACAACATAGTTTATATTATCTGTCTATGAAATACACTTATCAATTACGCTCTTTATTAGTGTGATCTAATGCATTAAACATGACTAAAAATCAATAACTTGAGACGTAATGTATGCATTGTAGAGTTTAGAAACGGAAATGCCAACGGCTTAAGGTTCTTGTGAAATTATTTCACACGTAATACTCCCTCCATTTCTTTTGATTCTTTACGTTTCGTTTAAATTCCTCTCACAGATCCAAACCAAACGTAAAGAATCAAAAGAAATGGAGGGAGTAATAAACAAAATAAAAGTCAATAATTATTCTACACAGCACGCAGAAACCTTAGTGCCTGCTATACATTCGCTAATACGCGTAGTGACCACCTGGTATGATATGATGAACATCATATGACACCTGGTGGTACATATATACGCGAATATACTGAGCATATGTATCTTCTCTTTGAAGCTATTACGTATTCGATCCTCTAAGCTAGCATACTTATGTCAAAGGTTGCACCATCTGTGTTCTTTTCTAAGTCAATGTAAATTAGATAACAGTGAACAACATATTACTCATTCATTTCCAGGTTGATTACACACTAGTCAAATTAGTCTTCTATATATCTGACCATCTGATCTTGACATTTTGATGAAACTGTAGAACAATTAAGGTTTTCAAAACAAAAATAACAATGCAAGTACATGATCAAGATATGAAAATGAAAGTAACGAGGTGTCGACATAAATACTTCAAATCTTTGGCGTTTTTCTTGGTTATTTCAAATACTTGAAACACAGGGCGAGTTTAGTTCACATAAAATGAGTTTTTACCTTTTATTGATTCAATTCGGCTCTATTTTAGATAATATTTACATGTTTTCGAAAAAGTTAATGGAGCAGTAGTAACATGTACAACCGAGACCATGCATATGTGACATTTTTAACATCATATTGAGAAATGACAAGTCAAATATAGCATGTATCTTTTGTTTGCACAAGCTCATGGTCTAGCTATGATTGTATACATACAGGTGCATGTGTCTATGGTGGGTAGTGATCAAATGAGAATATCATGGATAACTGATAAATCAGCACCTTCGAAAGTAGAATATGGTACATCATCTAAAGTCTATGATTCTACTGTTGAGGGGAGTTCCACAAGTTACAGATATATTGTTTACAAGTCGGGCCAAATTCATGAGGCTGTCATTGGACCTTTGAAGCCAAACACAGTGTATTACTATCGTTGTAGTGGTGATTCTTCTCGCGAATTCAACTTTAAGACTACACCTGCTCAACTCCCCATCAATTTCGCCGTTGTAGGTACGTATGTAACTTGTATAGAACAACCATTCATTATTCTCTGCTTTATTGAAAAGGCGATTAGTTCAGTTCAGATTCAAAGAATTTAGTTATAATGCAGTTTTTAATGAACCTTTAGCTGGGGTTAGAATCTTTCCGTTGAAGAAAACACGGCCTTAACTGTGACATTGTGGTATGTAGGTGACTTGGGGCAATCGGGATGGACAAAGACAACACTAGATCACATATCGAAATCAAACTATGACATGTTGTTGCTTCCGGGAGACTTGTCCTACGCCGATGTTTGGCAGCCAACTTGGGACTCGTTTGGCCGGTTGGTCGAGCCATTGGCTAGCCAAAGACCATGGATGGTGACTCAAGGCAACCACGAGGTCGAGAAAATACCGATACTTCATAGAACTCCATTTACAGCCTACAATGCTAGATGGCGTATGCCATACGAACAGAGCGGGTCTTCATCCAACTTATATTACTCCTTTGATGTTGCAAGCGCGGTGCATGTTATCATGCTCGGGTCATACACTGACTTCAACCCTGGCTCGAGCCAGTATACGTGGCTCGAGGCTGACTTGAAGAAGATCGATAGGAAGAGGACACCATGGGTTTTGGTTCTACTCCATGCACCTTGGTATAACTCTAACAAGGCTCATCAAGGGGAAAAAGAGTCGGTCGATATGAAGAAGGCTTTGGAACAATTGCTTTATGACGCAAGGGTGGATATTATCTTTACTGGTCATGTGCATGCTTACGAACGCTTTGTAAGTTGTTTCTTCGTAGTTATATTACTTTCTCCGATCCATTTCTTTTGGTTATTTACGTTTCCCTTTCTAACGTTCTAACGGTAATATACAGACTCGAGTATACGATGGAGTTGCTAACAATTGTGGCCCCATGCACATCACCATTGGGGACGGGGGTAATCGTGAGGGCCTATCAACAACGTAAGACTCTCAATCTTAATTCCTTTAGATCGTAATGCTCCGTATATTTTTTGGAACGGGATTTGTTTAGTAGAGTTCGATTTACCTCCTAAAGTATCGTGTTTATGTCAATCCTCCACGAAATAATTGAATTGGTTGTATACAGGTTCCTGAAGCCACTAGACGTTTCGGTGTTCAGAGAAGCAAGCTTTGGTCATGGAACATTGAATGTAGTAAACTCAACTCACGCACAATGGACATGGCATAGAAATGACGACGATGAGCCTGTTTCAGCCGACTCTTTTTGGTTGACTACTCTTGCATCTGATTCAAATTGCGTTCCTCAGTAATTGTTGGAATGTATCCATAATCGTATTACATCGACACTGATTGATTAATTCAGGGAGTAATGAGTAATACAACGCTGTTTGACTTCGATTAAAAAGAAAATTGTTTAGAAGGATTAGTCATGTATATACTAGTACAAGGTTTACATTAATAAAATTTGAACATGCAATGTGTAGTCGAATATGTTTGTGAATGCAACAAGATGTATATATGGTTTGTTACTTTCTTTGTTCTTCTGAATAGTGAAGTTGGGTTTGAATATCGATAGGAATTCAAACCAAACATAGCAATCCAAAAGAACGGAGAGTTTACTAGTTCCGTTTTCTTTAGACTCAGGTATATGTTGCCTCGTATCCAAAGGGCTGCTTCATTGAGCAAATAATGTTAGGCACATCAGCTTTCAAATGTAGGCTTACCTAACCTCACATGAGCTTTACATCACGTACAAGTTACAGTATGGGATCACTAAGCAGTTTCCGGCCAACAAGCAATGATAATGAACATCACAGAATGCATGATTGCATAGTAATCGAGATCAAAGTCGTGTCTCCAAGAAAACAGCATGGCAGACCTTTGTTTTTAGAAGGGATACCCAGGCGTACATTCCATGTCTTTCCAGGATATCATTTTCCTGCGATCCCTCCCCCTGAAGGATCTCGTCGTGAGTCCACCACTGACTGGCTTGCACAGACCAACATCAATTACTGAATTGCACCTTCCACTTTCCGATGGTTGAGGAGCCTCATTTAAATAGAGGTCAAAAAGCATGGCCAGGCAATGCACTTGGTGTGACAAGATATAGTTTTGTTGATCAGGAGGCACCATCTTGAGTATGTGAACATTTACCTGCAAGGCAAAGATTCCACAGTTCAGCATATCTCCAAACGCCCGAAACCACAACGATTGTAGAATGAACACAGACAAGAGCTCTTCTCTTCCTCTGGTAAATGTCCCCAACCCCCTGGGATTACGAGGAGGTTCCTTAGGATAACATGCACAAAATTTTGATCAAGACACACGATACCAATCTTCAAAGAGAAGCATATTTCTGAGAACCCAACCCCCGTTCCATGTTTTGGTTCAAGTTCAATAGTCACATACAACGGATTGGTTTGCAGCACCTATCGAAAGGTGCTATTTCATTAAGTGTCGTTATACCAGTGGCTCAAGGCTAAACTAGCTCAAAACTTGCAGAACCTACCCACGGGACTCTACAAGGCCAGACACTCTCCAATTTGATTCCAAATACACCTTTGATTATGCGTGTAAGAACACATTCTTCACTAAACTCACTCCCACGCCACACTATGCCCAGAACAAGGTGCTTTACTTGGATTGCCTTTCACTGTACGTACTTGAGGGACAAAACAGATTTTAACGTACTACAAGTAAAAATTTATTGACACATCACTAAAGCTAAACTCAAGCGATGTAAGCTACTAAGCTTTAACATCCCTGAAAAGGAAAGGTCACCTAATCAGTTAATCACCACTGGTGAACAGTGCATGTGCAGCCGCACACATCTTGAAGGAATTGGTTATCCAGGCTAGTTTAGTAGGGATGTGAGAAACTGTCAGATGACAGTCACTAACTTCAGTGGGTTTGCATTAAGCGAAACAATCAGACAGCACGAATCAGGAGACATGTGGTATAGAATTCCAAGTTAATGCCACATCAAGAAAAGTTAAGCAAAGAGTCGGAATATTTTCACCCACCTCAGCTTCCATGGCACGAAGTTCATTGTGCCACTCAGAATGGTCAAGAGATGAAACATTATTTCCCATAGAAGATTGAGAGGCTAGTTGCAGTTTGAAAAAAGGTGGCCTCAGAGGATACTCCATGCTTATCTTGATCTGCCATCAGAAAAAGAAATTCTGTGAGATTGGTACAACAATACAAGATAAACATGATCACAACTAAAAATAATAGGTATATCAGATTCTGAACAGTAGAAACCTTAGCCTCAAGCTCCACATTCCCTTCACTAACGTCTCTGTTCCTTGTTAAACCAAGAGCAAATTCTTGTGCCCCATAATCAACCCAGGGCTTCCTCACGATAGCTGTCCGTTCAACTTCTATTTCCGCTCTGGCAATGTCATCAACTTCACTTTCACTATCCAACATTAGGTCCAGATCATCCTCGTATCTCGTGAAACTCTTGTTTCTAGCAGTTTTAACAATAGGTCTGACACTTTTTCCCATTAAAGCCGTGGATTTTGAATGATCAAGACCCAATTCTTGGTCGACATCATTTGCAGCTGCTGCTGGCTGAATCGGATATGGAAGCTCCCCATCTTCTGTCACAACCGTCTCATCTTTAGAGGTGCCAGGCCTCTCAACCACACTAGAATCCATAGAATCTTGAACTAATTCAATATCAGCTTTAGCCAAAGAAGCTGCCTGACTCGAAGAGGGCCCTAATAGAGACCACCTACCAAAACAGCACAGGTGCTTGTGCGAGGCCCATGGAACACTTTCACAGTTGAGAGGGGGCCATTTATGGTCCAAAAGAAAACCAAGCTGTTCCCTGTAAACCAAACAAAAACCTAATATTCAAGAAAAAAAAGCTAATGAACAAAGAAGATTAAGAAACTTAAATTATAATTCAGTTCCAGCTAAAAGATGCAGACTGAAGCTAGAACATTTGATGGTGCAATGAAGATATACACATCCAAATTTGTAGCAAACTGAGCAACCCAACATATCTCGTTAATATCCCAAGTACTAAATGGTGATTTGCCGCTTAGGTTTCACATATTCTATCTAGTGATCGAAGACCTATCATACAAAGCAGTGACTCACGCAAGTGTAAGCTGCGCCTTCTTCCTAGATCTCACTCTTTCCACAATTGTCTGTACTCTGTTTTGCTGCCGATACAGAGATAGGCCTGATATAACGCTGTGCTTTCCATTTTCAGACTTCACTGCTCCTTCTTCAGTCATCAGAGGAGAGACCTCTGGCAAAAAATCAATTCCAGCCAAATGTTGGGCCCATTTATAAGGCCGCATCGACCTTATTTCATCAAATACCGCTCCATCACCCAGCAATAGCTTAGCAGACTGTAGAATAAAAAGATGAAAGATTTAGAAGAATGAGAAATCACTGCCTGGTCTTCAGGAGAAACAAGTTTGACAGCTGTGCCATAAAAGATGTACAAAAAGCAAGAGGACTTCACTTCATAGTCTCAAAGTATCTCAGAAAACAAGCATAACACTCATAAGAATTTAAAAACATGATGAGACAACAGCACATCTACACACCTGCTGAGGAAGTTCGAGGCCGTTATCATCAGGGAATAAATTGCATAGGATGTTATTTTCAAGTCCTTCATCAGAGCCGTCAATCCCAACACATACGACATTAAGCTTGAACAAGTACTCGAATTTCAATGTAACGAGTTTGGAAGGTTTATGATCGAGAACCTCATCATCATAAACATGCAAAATAACTCTAAGAGGATGAGTTTGATAAACTCCAGCCATTTCAACACTATCCTTGGCTACCACCTTTCTAGGCCTCTTCCTCCTCCTTTGACCATCATCCTCGTCATCAGGGACATCATCATCAACCTTTGAACTCTCCTGAATGGTAGATATGGCTGAAGAGCAAGCATGTCAGATAGTAGATATCAGTCACAATATATATCATACTTGGTACTTACAAGTAACATTTAACTCACTAGAGGCTTCCAGTGTATATCCCTAATCTATTCTGAAATCTATGATAAAATAAAGAAAAGGCATCATGATTTGTTGAACGGCCCAATTTATTGGTCTGCTTACAAAAACACCTACAACTCTACAAGTAATGCAAAAGGCACAATCTAAAATCGCTTAATCATGTCAAAATCTGGAGGCACATTGTAAGTATCTTTTACTTTCCACATTCAATATAAAAAAAATGATGGAAGTAAATACAAGGTTGGACAAGTAATCATTTCCAGAACTTTAACTCTTTCCATACACCCAGCTCCATCTTTTTGTCAGTGTTTGCTCTCTACTTTTCTTAGTTCCACATCTAAGACGGGGGCAGAGGGGCGCAAACATAGAAAGATTCCAAGGTACATATAGAGGTATCTTATACAGGCTCAAGTTTACCCTACACCTCTTGGAATATATCAGACTCTACCATTGACATCCTTTCATTGATGATGCCACGTTTTTGTAGGAAAGAATTTACGAATCATTTGAATATGTGCCAAGCAAAAACACATTGTCAATTAGCTACGTCACGCAGTCAAAGATTGGATCACACAAAGAAAAATAATAAGGCAATAAGACAAGAGTGATACTAGTATCTTTACATGTTTGCCTCCGGACAAAGACTTGTGCGTCCTTCAAGCTTCCGAGTATTTCAAGTTCGATGCTTTCTCCGAATGCTTCCTTTTGGGCCATAAACTGAGAATAAATAATGTAAAGTGGAGGAGGAAGCAACTCTGCTGCATGCAGCTGTTTTAGTTTCTTTGTATGTAATACACCTAGTTGATTTTGTGCGGGCAGTGATGCTTTCTTCAAAGACTTGAGATGTGAGGGAAGACTTGATAAGAACTTCTTACGGCTAGCAATGGTCTCCAACAAACTTTTCTTCTGCTGGTCGAGCTTTTCATGTAGCTTGCAAAGTTCTTTTCTCTGCTCACAAAGGCGAGTTCAGATATCAGATAAGTACTAAGAGTATTAGTCTGTATGCCTGTGCGCTCAAACAAAACCTTTTCAGATGAATACAAGAGACAAACAACTAGGGCTCACTATGTTGAATTTTTACAATTACGTCTGTCTACAGTAGAATCTTTGGATGACAAAGCAGCTTAAAGAATACTAGAGTACCAAGATAGGGCACTAGAATGGGTTAAATCCCCCCGGGTGTATGCAAATAAATGTGCAAAAAATCAGCTCTTTGAAATTTTGAAAGACTGGTTTCAGCAAAGGGCAGGATGTCTCAGTGTTCATTAAAGAATCACCAAAGCAGAAGCTTAATACAAGCCATCTCCAAAGCAAAGCTTAATCTAAGTAACTTACAGCCAGTGGGTAATTTAGCTAATTTTAAGAGACGAGATGCTGCATCTATTGTAGTACCCCCCCCCCCCCCCTCCTCCACGTTTTGGAACACCATAAAGCCCTTAAATATATAAAAGTACCTAGGTTTCAGTTAGTGAAGAGCTATTCCATGAGGTTTGTCATAGAACGCTGAACCAGAACAAGCACAATGAAGGATAACTAAAGCTGGTGACATAATTTCAATTCCATTTTGACAATAAAAGTACTCCTTTAGTATGTTAGCACTGTGTAAACAGTTACAAATGCATTTCATAAGCATGCACAATTATGCATTGACATATGAACTATGAACTACATCAACTAATGCATGCACAGGGGAAACAAAATAGCTACCTGGAAAAGTTCATAATTTAGCCTTTTGAGCATCAAATTGTGACTGTCATTTGAGATGGCAGTTGCTTTGAACTCTTCAGGTGCCTCCTTGAAGAAGTCTTCCTCAGATACAAGTTGAATGTCAGGATACTTAGACTTGAAGTCTGTGCACGCCTTTATAGCTTTGAGATAATGGCTCTTTTCATACATCAAATTGTGAAGCTGCAAGGTCGTTGAGTCCACTGGTGCTTTGGCACGATCAGTCTCAGCCTTCACACGATCTTCTTCAATTAAGATCACACGATTTGCCTGCATCAAAGATCCTCTATTATGAAACCTTGCATAGGCCATAGGCAATGCTTACTAGTCGACTGCGATTAAAAAAATCAAGATAAGGAGTAGATATGCACGAATGTAGAGTTCAATTCATAGCGAGTTATCCTTAGCCCAGAAAGGTCATACTTTAGTCTCTGCCGAGTCCCGAGTAGCCCTATAACATACATTCGAGGTGCTAAATATCCTATTAGCTATTCCATAGATACAACAGCCCCACTACATCACTTGCATCCATAAAGCATAAGTCTTGATATAGAAACAAGAACGCAACACTAGCAGTCAACATGCGCCAGATGACAATGACAAGCATATATACTATACAAAAGAAGTAACACATCTTAAGTACTTTGTTTGGGGGGTTGGGAAAATGCATCCCGTGTTTCCTTGACGGAAAGATAAGGTAAATATCAGTGGCTATGTCCGAGTGCGGCTTGGAAAAGAAGGTCAGCAGGTCGGGAAAGAAGATTGATGAAGTATTGGACTGTGAAGGTACGGGAAAATGGGACTATTTGTCTATTTGGTGGTGCATTGGGAAAAGAGAAATTAATGGATTAGGAAGAGAATCTAAAATAGATCTAATCAAGTTTGTCTTTTGAGACTTTTGTATAATCGATCGACTCTTATCTTTTGTGGAGATTCTAGACAAGAATCATACGATACTTAGTGTTAGTGTGGAGAGTAATAGGTTCTTTGCTATATGTCCCCCTTCTGTAAATGGTGACATTTCCTCGATGTCTTGTGTTCTGAATCTTTGCCCAACAAGCTATGGGAGTATACACCAAAGTATTAATAAGCATAACACTATAATAGATTTCCACAAGAGATTCACACCTTTGCTACTTCCTAAACCCACAAAGAATTCTGTTTTGGCACCTTGGGAAGATTTTGGTTTTGATGGTTCATGATCTAATAAAAATGAAACCAAGTAATCTATTTCGAGTTTTCGACCTATCAGACATTTTTCTCCCAAAGAATGAAGAACTTAAACTTGAAATAACCCTTTTGCCCTCAAGACATGCTTTCATCTCAATGCATCGATGTGAAGAGCTACTACTAGACAACTACTAACAGCTTCTGATTTTTATCTATGCTATGCTACCATTCACCAAAAAGAAAAAAAAATATTAATAATGATAAAAAGAGAGGGAGAGAATTTCTTCAAACAGCAGTTGAAGTAGATGCAGCAATATACGCTGAAAAAGGCATGAACTTCCACAAGCAATCGGGGTTTCAACCTCCTAAAAGGCATATTCTTGACTCCAAAAGTAAGACGTACTTATAGACTTGTGTACATGAAGGACTTCATGCTTCTCCATTCACGCCATCAAAAGTTCATTGCTTTTTCATCTTATCCTTTATTTTAATTTAAGGTAATGGCGCTGTTGCATTCCGAACAACATGGGAACTGTTCTTGTCAGTCTAATCGACAAATCAACTATTACGAAGAATACTCTCATCCCACTATCATATCATTAGTTAAATGCTAGTCCCCATCCAATATTGAGCCCAGGCCACCAAAATTCATGACAGACACCCTCTTCCTTTGTCTCAGCAACACTACATTCCTTTCTTTTTCACCTACTCTATGGCAGCACGCAATTGTTCATGTCAATCTCATCAAGAAATTGACAACTTTCAACAAGAACAACTTTAGAGTACTAACCTCAATAACACGAATACAATGCACATTGAATATTACTCATAAGACCTAATACCACCCAAATTTCAGGAGCTTGATATGGGAGCAAACTTCTCCATCCAGCCCACAAAAAGCTCATTCCTTTCTCATCTTACGCTTCTTTTTATTTACAAATGGCGTTATTGCACTCAGACACTCTTCAAATTTTACGAAGAACATTCTCATCGCACTTTTGTTTCCTTACTTACGGAGCATATGCTAGTCCACACCCAATATTCCCAATACTGAGCACACGCCACCGGATTCCCCGACAAACAACCTCTTCCTTTGTCTTAGCAACACCACATTCCTTTCATTCTTTCTTTCACCTACTCTATTCATATCAAGAGGGCGCTAATTAACTTCACGACAGCCCTAGACTCTTCATGCCAATCTCACCAATAAACTGACAACTTCTAGGTGAAGCAACCTCACTATACTAACTTCCATAACATCGATCCAGTCCTCAGCAACACAAATTGGTACTTTCTAATACCAAAACATCACGAAATACGATACAAATACCGAATAAATTGAATCTAATCGACAAAATTCAATGTCGAAACCGCGAAAAACAATGCAAAAACCGCGCTACAGAACGAGCAGGAGAGAGGAGAGAGAGAGAAATAGGGACCTGTCGGAGAGAGACGAAGTGGAGAAACATCTGAGTAACGTGTTCACGAAGCTCCGATTTAGGGTTGCCTTCTTTCTTGAGAGAAAGCATCTTCGATACGATTTCTTCGATTCCAACCTTGCTTGATTTCAGCATTTCATGTGGATCCTTCTGCGCCGCCGCAACTGAGGTTTTATCCGCCGTCGCCGGCGCCGTCGTAACATCTTCCATCTTGACATCCATGGTGGCGGACTAGCAGCCTATCTCCTTTTGCTTATTACTCTTTGTGTTGTGTGTTGCACCCACAGCTGTGGTGGTGGCGTAGTTAAGACGAGTTACGACTTACGAAGATTGAATGATACGATTAGAGTTTTAAGAAGAGTTATACGAGACACGGAAAATGAAACAAGACTATTATGGTCACGAGGCCTAAGAGGCTATATCGAATCCTAATGAGAAGAGAAGACGGATTTGATCTTGCTTACTCCGACCATTTAACGTGAACATATTGGTGAACTAAATAAATAATCACAATGATATGAAAACCCCACGAGAAGAGATCACAAAGTTTTTACATGAGCTTTGTTGATGTTGTTGTTGTTGGTTTCAATTTTCGGAAACCAGACCTGTAGATAAAGGTAAAGCACATTTCAGCCAACAGGTTCGTCGGATGAGAGTTGGTTACATGAACTTTGTGTAACGTAGCTTGATTAGTTCATTAATATACCCAACACGAGCTATGAACCTGAAAATTTTGGCTCAGAACTTGAACTTGATACTAACAAGCGCATTTATGAATCGTGGTCTCGAGCATAAAGGTGAAATTTATCGGTAAAATAAACACTATTCGACACACAACTAGAACGGACGGAACGAAAATCCAATAATAATAGTCTGTCTTAAATAAACGCAACGAACCCCGACTAAACTCGACTCGAAATGACCCAACCCGACCGATATGGTCGAAGGTTAGTAGCAACATTGCAATTAGCATTGCTCTCTAGTTATACAAGCAAAAGCTACATTTCCTCTCCACTTCCAGAGTGCTCCGCCGTCCGCCGCCCGCCGCCCGCCGCCGCGGTTCCGACTACTCACACCGTCCATTGGCAGCCGCCAACCCGCCACACTTAGTCGCCGTCTTTCCAGCATCCACCATCTAGGTCAGTTTCCCCCAATTTGATTTATTTAATTCAACGATTAGGGTTATTGTATAAAATGTTTTAGTTGATTTAATTGTTCAATGATTTTAAGCTTTTTTAATCGTTGATTATGAGCAAAATTTGTGCATCTTGTTTGTGGTGGTTAATGAGGCTATTGTTATTGTAGAATTTGAGACATACTAACTTCTGGGTGAAGTTACTGCCTCCGTTCTTTTCATTTGTTAACGTTTGGTTTGGTTTGAATTACGGTAACCTAAGAAGGAAAATGAAATGTAATTTTACAACCGTTTATTGTTTTCTTCGGCTATTTGTGGGATTTCCTCGTTGTGGGGACGTTGGATCATTTTTTTTTTGTGTAGATTGATAGATAGACTGTTCTGGGTTCATTTTCGGTACTAATCAGTTTGGCGCGTCTCTTCTATAGTAAGGGCCGTGGGCAGGGTTATGAAAGGTTGAAGCTTTACTGGGTATGATGTTGAAATTATCGAAATGTAGTTGTCTCTCTGCTGCATTAAGTTGTTTAGCAGGCTAGCTAGGCCTAGGCTTGTATGATACACATTTCCACTGAACTGCACTTGACTACCTGAGCAGTCTACTTGGTTAATGTATTTGTTATGCCCTTTTCGGATTTCCTTGATGGGAGCGAGGTCAAAGGGATAGTAGGTGAAGGTGGTTGTCTTGTGCAGTTCGTTGGGTTATTGGGTGAAGGCACTTTATTGTTCGATTGGTTTAATCTTCTGTGTTATTTACCTACAATGAGTAATCTCAGACTGATGAGGCTGCAATGTTAGCAGTAGCGTTATCATCCAAATTCTGATGAAGTGTTCTAGATAGAGCAAATCTAATCACGATTTTGGTGCGAAGTTTTCCTAGACTCTTCCGATGATGTTTGTTTGAATTAGGGAAGCAAATATGATTTTGTTTGCAATAAATGGATCATGGACTAAGGTATCACGTAGTGATAGTAAGGAAACAAAGGCTGTATAGTTCTATGTGTCTGAGAAACATCTGGAAAACCATGCTTCATTTAGACTTCTTGTTAGTCATATGCTTATGTCATAAAGACTTCCTCTTGAATTTTACCATTTGTTTCCCCTTGCCTTCTATTTTAGTGGGTTTTTTTTTATATATGTCAGTAACTTAGAGTTTTTCCTACCTAGAATGGGGTGTATTGTAGATGGAGGGATGCGGTACTTCTTTGTTTGGTTGTTACCATGTAACTTATTGAGTTATGCTATGACTTCTTATTGGTATTTTCTTATATGATGACCACTGATGCTTATTTCCTTGTGCTGTTCAAGTGCTAGAGCACGTATGTTTTGTATGCGGTATTTTCACCTTAAGTTTCCTTGTTATAATTGTATCAGAGTAAGGATCATAGCAACATGTCTCGCCGATCTTTATGGAAGGGTTCTTTCGTTGATGCGTTCTTAATGAGGCTGAAGGACAACAAAGAGCAACTTGCAAACAAAAAGATATGGTCACGTAGGTCTACCATTCTTCCAGAATTTGTTGGTAGTGTTGTCCGTATTTACAATGGAAAGAGCTTTGTTCGCTGTAAGGTCACTGAATCAAAGGTTGGTCACAAATTTGGAGAGTTTGCTTTCACGCGTAAAAGAAGGCCTCACAAAATAGATGCTGTACAAAAGAAAAAGGGGGGACGTTGAGTCACTCTTTGGTTAATGTGTTCTACCATGCTGGTCTCTCAAGGATGTTGTCTTGCATTATTTGTAGACTTTGGTTGAACTAGCTTATTCAGGAGTAATAAAAAGGATAGTGAAACCTTTTTTTTGTTTTGGAATCGTTTTGGCCTCTCAACATTTTTGCTATAATCTAGATATTAATCACGGAGTATTTGGGTTTCCTTCACAATCCTGTTTCGTGTCATTTTGTTCCAGTTAACTAGTTTTCTTGTACTGAAGTCTGCTATTGTTATCGTAATGTCAGGTAGCAAGTCTTCTATCGCTATCATTGTGATAGGTAATACAAGTTTTTCTTTACACTTGAGTGTCTTTGTGCAGTCTTACAGTATATATGTGTGGGTTCGAGCCTCTGAGAATCTGAGGTGTGTTTTGGCTTTCATTCTTAGCACTATAGTTTATCACTTAATTCTTGAGAGCTCTGTTCTTGAAATCTTAGTGAATACTAGCCGCAGTTCAGTTGATGAAGTATTGTTCCTATTGAAACTTCGTCTCCATAGCCATGTTTGTCGAAGTTGAACCTTTATGCTCCAGATTGTCGAAGTTGTTCAGTTCTACTGTTTTAAGGGTGGTCGACTGGTTTTGTTGCCGACCCCTTTTCTGTGGTCGTTAGAATTGGGAAGAATATTCTTAGAGAATGTTACAAGTTTTCATGAGTCGTAGTCGTAGATAGTATAGAACACGGTTTTTAATAGGCTATACTCCGACCATTCGAATTAACACACGCCTTGCTGCCTAATGAAGCTGCGAGTTTTGAAGGTGATATGTGAGGCTTTAAAAGACATGCTACTAAAAATTTTGAATACCCTTTTATTCTAAAAGTTTGCATAGTATTTACCTTGAAATCCGATGATTAATCTCATAACCTTAGCGTCATAGAGTCTCATTAATACAAAATTTCTCGGATTATCGCGAATTATTCCACTATTTGTAGGTAAAACAGGACTCGTTTGGTCGAAGACAACGCCAGTCTAACAAACTGCATACATCCTAAAGGTCAGGTACCTCATTCACATCTCAACGAAACAATCAACATTCACCTGTCATGGCAGGTCCCCAATCAATTTCTCTTGTTCATGAATCATGATGATAATGATGTAGAAGACTTCAAATTCAAGCTTTTCTTTACAAGTTGTCCCCAGCAACAAGCTAAATAAGATCACCATATGATGCATTATCTTTCCTGCCTTAGCAAGCAAACTACACTGTTTCATCAAGATGTCTGGCATACCTAGAAAAGATTATAAAGCTTCTTTCCTTACACCTAACTTCACACTCAGTTTGGTAGTATATAACACATTACCTCCACAAAACTAGCCCTCGCATTTCCGGCTTCGTGCAAAACAGAAAACCACACACACACACCCACAGAGAGACAGCCTGAAGTTATGATGAAGCTGTTTATTGTGGCATTACTTTTCCAAGGTTTGGTGCTGGCCTTGGCTCAAACCACGGCACCAGCATCAGCTCCAGGACCCGCCGGACCTACAAATGTGACAGCAATTCTCTCAAAAGCTGGCCAGTTCACTATGTTCCTCCGCCTTCTTGAGAGCACACAAGAGGCTGACCAAATCAACACTCAGCTCAACAACTCAAACAGTGGCCTCACAATTTTCGCTCCACCAGACAATGCCTTTTCGAGCCTGAAATCAGGAATGCTAAACTCTCTGTCAGATCAGCAGAAGGTGCAGTTGGTGCAGTTTCATGTACTCCCTAACTTTATGTCAATGTCTCAGTTTCAGACAGCAAGCAACCCATTGCGGACACAGGCTGGAAACACCGGCCGTGGGGAGTTTCCACTCAACATAACCAGTTCAGGAAACTCAGTAAATGTAACTACAGGGGTTGTCAATACAACAGTGTCAAATTCTATCTACACTGATGGGCAGTTAGCTGTGTATCAAGTGGATCAAGTACTCCTTCCTTCGGCATTCTTTCAGTCGTCTGCCCCTGCCCCTGCTCCATTGTCAGCTAAGCCGAAGAAGGGTGCCAAGTCGGCTGATTCTTCAGATGACAGTGATAGCACGGCCGACTCTTCTGGCGCCACTGAAGTGATTCAGCATGCAGTATTAAACAAGTTTGTGCTTGCAGTCGTCTTTACTGCTACTGTCTACATGCTTCAATGATCTTTGTTCAATGTTCATATCTGTTAATGTTTTCTCAGTAATATTCACACTGTAAAGAAGAAGATGAAAATTGATTTATAATAACGATTTCAATAATTTTATACTTTCAACATGCCCCTCACGCAAAAGTTCACTTGGGGGTGAAACATAACTACATAAGTAATATACTGGCTCACAAACAACTCAAACAGAGCTTATAGTGACACTCCAACACAAGAAGTTCTGATACTATGTTAGAGAATCAACTCAACCAAAAGTTTAGATTGATGATTAGGGCACCCACAATAATTTTATACCTTCAACAGTGAACGCATTGTGAGTATAATGATGCCGTTTGTTTCGGACAACAACCACAATGGAACACTGACATCGTGGAACCCTTGCACGCAAGAATCAGCTACAGTTGCAGAGTGGTCGAGCTTAACATCCACGTGGTGTAGCTTGTTGGCGATATAATACGGGTTGGCTGTAATCGGATTTGGGTCAAAAACACGGGTGATTTCATTTCTGGTGAAAATTGGGTTCGGGTCAAACTTTCGAGTCATTTTTGCCAGGTCTAACGGAGTGGAGGGGAGACGAGGAACAAGGTCGGAACAAAATATGGGAAAAATGAGGCAACATATATAAATAGCATGCCCTTAAGTTAGGTAAAATAGATCTTATCTAAATATCGATTTATCCAAAGCGACACAAAGGACGAGCATTTTTCTCCAAAGGATGCTTTCGTCTTCAATTGAAGTTAAACCAAAAGTTGAAGATGATCGATTACTATTGTTACTAGCGTCAATCTTCCCTCATGGCTATGTAAAGCTGCTTCTGTATTCAAATATATTTCTCTATCACTCATCAGTGTCAAAAAAAGCAGTATAAAATTTTCACTACATTATATAACACTGAGCAGCAGCAAAGAGAAGCCGAGTCTCTCATCTTCATAGAACCAGCATCGGTCTTAGTAGCATCATACACAGAAGCCTAGCCTGAAGGAGCACATCGAAGGAGGAGCGTGACGCAAAAGATACTCGTTAGGCATCAGTGAGAAAAGAATCGGATTCTGCTATGACGGAGCTACACTCGCACTTCATGGATTTGAGCAGGAGTATTAGAAATGAAATCCACCACCACCACCACCAGGGAAGCCTCCTTCGAAGTGAAATGTATATTGTTGCCCGCCACCACCACCAAATGGATCAAATCCACCAAATCCGTAGCCACCACCACCACCACCGCCACCCATACCCATTCCCTCTTCATCTTCTCCATTGTCATATCTTGCACGTTTTTCGTCATCTCCAAGAACCTGCAAATTACAACACTGATATTAGGTTCCGAGAATATCATGATTAAGGCGTAGGTAGGGTGTAAACACATAGTGAATGGTCAAAATGCAAATTGCCGTCTTCAAACCCAATCATAGAAAAGGATGCCAGCCACATACATTCAAAAATTACAGGTGATGACACTCATGACAGAATGAAGGTGATCAGTAAATGGATTAAAATGTTCAGGGTATAATACTAAAGTTATCCAATTCAGAAATCTGGCAATGTCCAGGAATTAAGGATTCGAAAATTCCCCAATATATCATATACCCAAGCCTCCTTGTTGGCAGAAATAATAATTTTAGTATATCGAAAAGACACCAAAGGGGTTACCTTCCTACCCAATTATAAAAGAATGGCAGAGGTGAAAACATCATGCCCAATGACTTCACACTATAGAACACAAGTACACAACTAAAAGTGTCACTAAGTTTGATAGACTTCAGCTCTACAACAATGTCAAAGAGAAGACTCAAGTTCCTGACAAGAACACTAGCTATGACTTATCCTTTGTGGTTGTTCGCAGATGTGAGCTAGGCAGCCAGCTCTCCTGGTAAGGCCATTGAGAGGGTGGTACTCACTCTAACTCATCTGCACCAAAATTAACCTTGCCCTCTAGGCTCCCTTGCAAAAGAAAAAAATGCTACGAAAGCACAGAACTTAAGGTGGTCGTGAAAAAAAAAAAAAAAAAAATCAATTGGAAAGAGAAGACATAATAACTTGGGGTAGTCACATATTTACATCTCACAATCCATAGAGGGCCATGAGCCTCTGATATTGAAAGAAGAAATCTCAGTTTGTTAAAACTTAGCAGTTCTTAGAAGAGTAGCCTGCTAGTGCGGAGATAGTTTCTTTTTCCTAAGCTAGTGCAGAGATAATTACAGACAGTCACCCTGAAGGGATAATACAAATCCCTCTCAGAAAAACGTGTGGAAGAGAAGCCTTCCGTTAAATACTTAGATTTGGTCAGGAACAAAGGCCTTAGTCACCCCCCCCCCCCACAAACACTAGTTATGTTGCAGTCTCGGAAAGGCTATCTCACATTGTCACAGCCATTTAACAGTCTCGGCCAATATGCATAGACATTTGGTGCCAAGTAGGCAACAAAAGAACGATTGTGTAAAGGACTTAGCCAGCCTCCTCGTATAGTGATTGTCGAGATGGACATATAATGTAAATCTAAGTCAACATTCACATTAATACCGCATGGTAATGGGATGGGGACATTAAGGTCAGGAACAGGAGTTAGTATGCTTCCTTAACTACTCGTGCGATGCGGATTCATGATAAGTAAAAAAAAAAAAAATATTAGAAGAACTCTCGAATGATGCCTGATATCAACGACTAAATGGCCACTTACCTAAGTTAGTGGCACACCTTCACCATAACCAGATAAGCAATTGATCATTTGTCTAGGAGACTACAACTAAATTGAAGTGCGTGAAAGATGAGGCCAAAACAAATAAAGAACTGACAAACTCTAACCTCATATGCAGCTGCTATCTCACGAAATTGGTTCTCAGCTTCTTCTCTGTTGTCAGCATTCTTATCTGGGTGCCACTGCAGAGCAAGCCTTTTATAGGCCCTTTTTATCTCTTGCACAGATGCTGTTTTTGACACACCAAGGATTTTGTACCAATCTTTGCGCTTGCTCAACTTTAGCGCTTTCTCGGCTCTCATTAAAGCTTCCCGAATGTTCATATCCTGTAAGAGAGCAATCAGAGATTAGGCTATCAACACATAACACAGAAGATGTTCAAAAGAACAGAGTGAAGTTTTATGATATATAGGAGTATAGTTTTCTACTAACTTCTTTTCCTGCTTTTCACACAATTAGAGATGGGTGATATGAATTATGAACAGAAATGGGAAATACCAATTCATCATTTTGTCCTGATCACCTGAATTTCTTATTGTTAAGGCTATAGTTTAAGATATCAAGCTTGTATATGAGTGTATCATATAATAACACAAAACCTGCAAACCATTGCTGCATCACTGCATGTCTAACCTATATTGTTTTTTTCCCACCAATCAGTGTCTAGCATAGCTAAAGCAAGTAAATGAACAAACAAAGCCACACAAAAAGAAGCAGGTCAAAGAATCTGCAGTATATCTATCTAACAGATTGCAATAGAGCAGGGACTATATAAAAAGAGTGAGTGCATATCTTTACCAAAACTAGAAAACAAAAAGCATCACTGCATAAATACCAAACACATAGGAGAATTTCCAACATAATTTCTAAAAAGATTAAAAGGAAGTACTTCCACAAACGTATGAAAAGAAACAACTTATAGGCTTAACCAATCACAGCATCTAAAACCATCATGATTTCATTTCCAAGGTGTCCGTGACCAACCTGCGGGGATTTTTGAGCTGCAGCTTTTATATCCTCCACCGCTCCCTCCCAATCTTCGATCAAAAGTTTTGCTTCACCTCTCTGTAAAAGTAATGCTATTCTCATCAATATAACAGCACAACAATTCAAAGACCAATATTTTAAACTGGCCCAGCAGCGGGGACTCTTTATTGAAAGTGAGGCATACCTGAACTAGAGCGTCAACAAGTTCTTCATCAATGGTTAGAACTTCTGAACAGCTACTCAAAGCATCTTTTCCCCTGCCTAGTTTCACCAAAACTTTGCACAAACCTAGATGAAGATGCACATTGTGTGCAACGTGAATAGGATCCAGAGCAAGACCAGCTCTGTAGTCTTCAACAGCAAGGCGCAGTTTACCCTTCTCTACATTATCTTCAGCCTGTTAAGAGCAATATACCAAAGAGTATTTTAGTAAACTTTATGGCATCCTTGGATTTGAACTTCAGAGCAATGTTAGGGGCGTAATAGAACTTCTATATGATGGTGAAGAGTGGGTGAAGATGATAATGATTGAGGCAGCAAAATTGAGTGGATTACTGCCACTATAAAAGAGTAACATACTACCTTTTGTGAGGGGTGGTTCACTACTAACATAATTTTGGGTAAACTGTAACCCTCCAGCTCTCCTATTCCTCTGTCTCTCTCTCTTTTAACCACTACCAATACTTCACACATGTCCCTTTGATTAACCATTATCACCACCAATGAATTAGCAATACTCCAAGTAAGGCTTTAGGTGAAGTCTTAATATCGAACTGTAAACCCCCAGGCGACAACTAAAAAAGATATCTAGGCACTTACACTCTTTGTCTTCTTTAGTAAGTTCTTCAGGCCAAAATATGCTTTCTTCAACTCACTATGCTCTGGATCTAGACGAAGTCCTTTCTGGTAATGTCTGACTTAACAAAAAGAAAGGCTATCAAGATACTGAAGCAGTTTTCTTAATTCCAAGATATGATGTGGGTAGAAGTTCTCAAACAAACCTAATCGCCACATCATGATCTGCTAGATAGTAATAGGCACGACCTCTGACGAGCAAAGCATCCAGGTTGTCCTCATCTTCTTTGAGAATGTAACCAGTTTCAGAGATAGTCTTCGAATAATCTTGTGATGCTAGCAATAACTTCACCTTCAGGATTTTAGCCTGCCATATCAGGTAGTTTTGGTTAACAAGTTTTCGATTTATATCTGAAAACCTCTACACCCATCAATATAATGAAAGCCCACCTTTGAACATGAAGGGGAGAAAACAAGCACAACTTTATCTACATATTCTAATGCTCTCTTGAAATCTCCTGACTCAAAGAGATTGGAAGCTGATTCCAAAGCACTTTGAGCTTGATGCAACTGAGAAAGCTCCTTTTCAGCAGCTGCATTCCCAGGTCTGAATTCTAAGAACTTCTTGTAATTTATCTCAGATTCTTCATACCTGAATTGGAAAATGATCAAAGAGCTATTACTAAATACTACATTACTTAACTTCCATGTTGCAGTAGATAGCAAGTAGGATCGTCTTGCCACACACACAGATGCACATGTCAAGTAGATAAATGCAGATAAAATTGAAGAAGAGTGCAGCAAGAGAGGCAGGTTATCTATAGATATGTCACCAAGGTCGGCTTCAAAAATTAAGCAAACAATAAAATATATCCATGCTTTCAGTGAGCCAGGTTACCTTTCCAAGCAAGCAATAAAAAGCAGACTCCGACTTATATTAGAGAGCAGCAATTGACAAATTAGCAGGAAAAGGAACCGATAGGACCGATTCCATAAATCTAGGCAAAGTAGCAATAAACCATCCATATATAATTTTTTATACCAACATTCGTCTGACTGAGTAATTAGCCGGGTTAGGAGACTTGTAAATTACTTTCTAGTGCAGCAATCCAAAAAACACTTTCTCCCACCATCTCTAGAATATAGATACATGAATAATTCAAAGGTTGAGGCTTTTGTTTACGCTACATGTTCAACAAGGTAAAGACTACGGCAATCTGCAGATAAGAGTCAAAACCGATTCATAAGGAATAGAGAGAGAGTGATTAGAAAGAGAACTACCATTTACTCCATTTCTAGTTGTCTGCCATTCTTTTCTCTAATTTGATTCAGATTAGCGGGACCAAGCAATCTAATATTCCAACTCAACAATGTATAGCTATTTACATTGGTCAACATTAGTCAAGTCATATTGAAAGGCATAATGATAGTGTTGTGTCTTTTTTGTTTTTCCTTGGCAACATTAGAGCTACAAGTCGCCAAGTACTGTTGTGCTGTCAAAAGAGTTACAAAAGAAAAGTGGATATCTAATGAAATTCAATCATCCGTCCCTTAGCATCATGAGATGGCTCGCTGAATTGCAGTTGTTGATTTAACTACATGAAACAGAACTAATGAATGCACAAACTCACAGAGGACCTCACGTACAGGTTCACGCCTTCACGGGGACAACAATATCCACTTCAATAACTATAAATCCAATAATAAGCTCCTACCGTAAATAAATAAATAAAAGTTTTCACAGGGGCGATTCAGAATGTTCAAATACCTGCACAACTCCCGGAAAACTTTTGCACGATGTGTATAAGCCTCTGAAAGTGTTGGATCCGCCTCAATTGCAGCATTAAGATCCTCTAGTGCTTCACTATAGCGTTTCATTTTTATACTTTGTGAAACCCTTTGCAGTAAATCAGCTGCATTCCCAGGTTTTCCATCTGCATATAGGACGTGGCATAATCAGTAGACTTCCCAAAAGCAACCAATTGATGCAACTACAAGGTTCAAACTTCATAGCCCAGACAGATCATTCAAGGGCCATCATGCACTACCAGTTCAGTTATTAACAATTTTTGAACACCACCCTTTAGAGGAATGTGATGCTCATTTGGGATGACTTCTTCATACAACAACAGCAAAGCCTAAGTCCCAAATTGGCTTCTCCAAAAATTCATACTCGGGAAATTGGAAACTTGTTTAGTACAATGACTAGAGATTCTATATCACCTATAACATTCCGAAAAGAAAATGCCAACCAGGCAAACAATAAGGGTTTGATTGGCAGCGGGAACCCCATCGTAATGTAATGGAAATTCACTAATTAGAAACTACTACTATAATACGTGGCGTGAAGAAGAACTAAAGACCGGAGAATGTAATGAAATCTCAATTCGATTAAAGTAATCAGCACGTAAACACCAATGAAACATTAAGGGTGTAATTAACTACGCACGTTCCCTTGGACTTCTCGTCTCTTTCTTACTTCATTACCAATTCATCGTACTAAATGGGACCTTACTACAACGCAATTGAGGATATCATCAACCAAACATGTCGTAAGCAATCACGAACATTTGATCAACCATCTTATAGCAAGTTTCTTCTTCACTCTACTCTAAACTAACTCACTGAAACCAATTCATCTTGAATACAAGGTGCAATGTATTATATAAACCGAATACACTCAAGTTTGCCTAACGTCACAAGTAAGCTTGAACAAGACACAACCTTTAATCGTCAAGATAACAACAAATCACAAATAACTCCTTTCCAACAACCTAACATTAATACCAAATAGCTCAATTCTTAAATCAAAACTCCGAAAACTCGAATCGCAACCTATGTGATCCTTGCCACCACTTTCGGAACACTAAAACTTGTAGCTCAATACTCTCAACCACTCGAATTGCAATGTTCAATGTAATTCCATTAATAATACTCGAAACTCCCTCAAATTATTCAATTCAAAAGATAAAAGATGCAATCTTCCACTACACGCATCAAATAATTACTTCAAACTTCAGAAATAAGCAAACCTACTATATAATAATAAACAACACAAAATCGATGACGATAAAGATCAAATTTCTTCTACTTTTTTAATCTAAATCAGTGACATTGAGACAAAGAGTAAATCAAAGCTCCCTACTTTACCTAAATTAAATCGACAATAATAACAATTAAATCATACTAATTCGAGTAAAAAAAAAAAAGATGAATTACCAGAAGAAGCAGCAGAGACAAGCGGTTGGAGAAGGAGAAGTTGACAAGCGAGGACGAAATGAAGGATAAAAATGGCGAAAATAAATCCTCGCCATGCCAACATATCAACCGATGTAAATACATGCCGTAGATTTATCATTCCAATTTTTAATTTTTATTTCCTATAATTTCAATACTTTTTAATTAGAATGAATGGAAAAAAAAAAATGACAAGATTTGGGAGAAATTTTGCGGGTTTTGTTTGGGACTGGGAGTGGTGTTGTGTGTTGGTTACGTTTGGTTCTGTGTTGAGTTTAGAAAGGCGGGGGGGGGGGGGAGGAGAGAGTTACATCTTCTGGTGTCGCTGATACACGTTAGATTAGCCTATGATAGATTGCCACGTAGATAATTACACGAGTTGTGACTTTGTGAGTGTGTGCCAATGACATTATGAGAGGTATTAGCCAATCATGTATTGCCAACTGTATATAAGTTTGACTTCTTTTCTCGGCTGCGAGGTATGATAAGCACAACACAATACCCGCATTTGTGAATTGTGATAAGTGGATGGATATATCATATATATCTTGAATCGAAATGAAAGTCGTCCTCGTATACTTGACTTGACTTTTACAAACTATTGTCAAAAATTCATTTCGAAGACGTTCAGTAATAAGAGTTTTTTGTGTGATTCCACTTAAATTTATAAGGAAATCTACGTCAAAGGTCGTGCACCTTATCAATTCGGTCTATAGTCAAGTGATATGTCGTCTGAATGGGAATCCGAGCATTGATACTGAAACGTACCATGTCACACAGTAGAAGTCTCGGGTGCTTGACACTCTTGAATATGATTAGTAATGGGTATGAATTAATTGAATTGTAGTTTGGGGAAATTTTGATTTGGGGTGAGAGAATGGTGGGGGAAAATAAGTCAATGCCGGAGCTACAGTTATTTTGGCCGGAATAGGTAAGGAGGTGGATTTTGCAAATTTAGGCCTAAAATCAGGGTTCAAAGCTGTATGACCAGATCCATTAAGAAATTGGGCCGGGCTGGGCCTTGACAATTGGCCCTTTTCTGGCCATACCAGACTAGTAATTTGGTGGCACATAATTATTGCTTAATCGACTTTGTCATTGTTTATTCAGTAACTCTCCTCTGAAACCGTCTCACCTGTAAGACGGGCCCAAAAAGATAAAAGCTCACTCCCTATATAATTTACAAAAAAAAAAAAAATGGAAGTATATCTTAAAACTTGATGATAAGTACAATGTTTTTGTCTGGTCGATCTTTATTAACTGTTAACTATACTTTAAAACGACTAAAGTTGAATTCCAACCCAAATTAAGGTTGAACGATGAGAGTTTTAATTCATTGTGAATAACCAATGTTGAATGTAGATTCAATTAGAATGATTTCACTCCGACAAGTGAAACTTTTCTCAATAATATAGTTGACTTGAGATACCCAAGCTCAATAAACGTCTTTTTAAAGCTGATTATTTTGCCACCAAAACGTTGACGAGACAAACCGGATTTGTATGTCAAACAGTCAACGAATCTCATAGTATTCTGTGCCACATTACTTTGTAGACAATCTCTACTCCCTAAGCAAAACAAATGGGAGCAAATTCCGTGCATAAATAAATACATTTAATATAAAGTTTTCAAAATTCGTAGAGTTTGGACTTTTTAATTCGCAAATAATGAACACCATCGATCAATTAAAAGCTAGCTAGTGATGATACACCAAGATAATTTACAACAACAGCTACGACAACGTTGCATGAGTCCAACGTAACATGCGTTGTTACTACCTGATCAATCTCCAAATGAGTTCTCGTACGTGACATCCAAAAGTGTGACATTTTTACCGTTTCATCATAAAATTACGATAACAGTACAACAAGAATTTAGAAAGTTGAGACAATAATACTACTACATACGAAGTTACTTGTCACCAAAATGGTTCAACCCCATGTTGGAGCTCAAGGACGCGAAATTGGCAAGCTCTTGGGGTGAAAGTTGACGACCACTTCCATCTCCTGCGGCAATGCCAAGGAAATCCCTGGTAAGGTCATTCTCAACTCTCTGCGAGTTGGAGTGGATCCTGTGTTGTTGGTTTGAATCATTTTGCGAGTTTGCTCCACACTGCATCATTAGTTGATTAATGTTGTTTACTGGAGTAGTCAAGGATGCCAAATTTGAAATCCCGCTACTATTGCTACCAGCACCAGTACCACTAACAGGTACCCCAGCAGTCGATGCTGGGGTGCCAGGTAAACTCTCTTGGTGCCTTGGACCTAATTGTTGAGCATGTCCCTCACTAACATTGACCACATTGTTATTATTACTAGATGTGCTTGTCATTACTCCAAGGGAAGTCCCAAAAAAGGGTGATGGGTTGCTTCTTGAAGAGCCTAGTTGAGCTGCCTTTTGAAGGAGCGCGGTGGCCGACATGGGTGTCAAAGGATTTGAAGAAGCTGAGGATTGGTTGTTTTGGTTATTACTATGATCATGTGAGAACATAGAGCCTAGACTTTCAACCATGTTGGACTTGTTATGTCCACCACTTTCCTCTTTTAGTCCTGTTGGAAAAGAAGATAGTGATAGACTTGCTGGATTTGATGTGGATGGTGTTGCAGAACTTCTGTCTAGAATTGAGAATTGATTGTTCATGACAAAGTTTGGAATTGGTGATGAGCCAAAAAGGTTTGCTGTTGCCATTTGCATCATCTCTGGCAAACCTACATACATAACCATATTCATACATGTTCACACACATTTGTAAAGCTTAAAGTTCACGCATATTATTAATTTGCCAATCATTCAAAACTTCTATTTACATACAATGTTCCTATAGTATACTAGTAGATGCCTAATAATAACTATTATTGGATCTTAATAACAATGATGATATTCTTACAACTTGTATCACAATAATTATTACGATTGAATAGTCATTATGAAAACAACTACTCAGAGTATGTACTCACCTATTTACACTTACACATGTACTTCTTTTATTTAAGTCATGTTCTATATATAAATTTGCCCGAAAAATATCTGATATCATCTGAATTCTAATTGGCCCCCGTGTTCATATCGATTACAGAACTATTTGCATTATTATCTGAACTAAGTTAATTGATTTTGGATTGAAGAGGAGCATAATTATATGAGCATGCTTAATTATTATTACAAGTAGCATTATTCATTTTTATCCATCTAAACATCTCATCAAAGATGCTTATTAGTTATTACAAGCTAATAATTAAGTAACATTAGTGATTTTATGCGTCTAAACATTGAAATATAATCATTAAGATTGCTTCAAGCTAAGATTGAACTTGATAATCAGTTAACTTACTTGCATTAAGAGGGTTTCCACCAGCCATACTGTTGAAATCGGGCCGAAAAAGCGAATTGAACGAAGAAATCCCAGCACCATGATTAGTATCTTGTAATCCTTGACTCACTAAACCATGATTAAATCCGGGTTGAAGATTATTAAGTGCAGATTTGTTCATAGAATCACTCTTAAAGTCCAAAGTTGGAGGTGTTACTGAAGCAAGTCTAGCACTTTCATCAGCTAAGGCATCACAAAATGCCCTATGAGTGATGAAACTATCTTTCCTACACACAACAAAAAAAACAAATAATCACCATTAATTACATTATTCCCCGCATTAAATGCACCTTAAATTTACCAAATATAGAAAGAAAACACGCAAAAATATTGGTTCGTTCTGTATTCAAGTCGAGTAGAACCACTAAGAACAGCAAGAGTCTGAATCCTAGTATGTTTTAAAAACCCGAAGATCGATTAAATTTTATATACCTGGAGAAAAGTGTACCACAGTCACACTTATACTCCCTTGTGCCACAAGTCTTAGTATGTGCCTTCCAATCTGATTGCACTGCATATTTCTTGGAACATTTCTCACATTTCCACTTTTTTTCACCATGTTTTCTACTGAAGTGTTTCTTGATTCCGGTGAGGTCACCGAGGGCTCGAGACGCATCGTGGTGTACACAAGTTTTTTCGGGGCAAATGTAGACCTTCTTCTTCACTTCTTTGTTGCTTCTTTGCTTAAGCTTCCATGGCAAGTTATGTCCTCTTCTATGAAGTTGGAGGTTTTGGTCTCTTTGAAATCCCTTGTTGCATATCTCGCATATGAATCGATTTGTTGCCATAAGTGTCTTTGGTGATAACGCGATAACTTCGGCATCTGGATCTGTTCGTGTTCATGTTCATGTTCATCTAGTTAGTTCGGAAAATTACAAATCAAATCCTTGGAAAATACCCAAAAAAACAAAATTATCAATAAATAATAACAAATTCGATAATTTAGTAGACAACTTAATCATGTAATAACTGAATGTCCATAAAAACAAACCCATATAAGTGAATTCACGTTTAACACCGATGAAAAAGTCTTGGCATAGTGATTAAGAAATCGAACAAAACTTTTAGATTCAAACATCAAATCCTTGGAAAATACCAAAAAAAAAACAAAATTATCTATAACTAATTAGTAGACACCTTAATCATGTAATAACACATCTTCAAAAAAAACCAGTGCTGAATTCACGAGTAATACCGATGAAAAAGTCTTGACATAGTGATTAAGAAATTGAACAAACCTCAAATCCTACTAAGAAGCTGGTACTATTGGCCTAGTTTCTTCACCTTTATTGGAAATGATTACACAAAAAGTCATAAATCAACACAACATTTAAAACCAAAAAGCAGCTTTTCATTTCATTTGAGATAAACCATGAAAGTAGACTTTTTTTTTTTTTTGTTACAAAGACGAAAATCGAAAACCTAGCTAATATCTATTACATCCTCCAACGGAGGCAAAATAATAAGGTCTTCATCAAAGAAAGACGAATTGCCCGGAATATCAGCTATTCCCACTTCAACATAATCAAATCCGTCAATAGCTGTCAAGGCGATCCGTGGCAGAATCACTCTCGCTGCCCTCGCCATATGATCTGCCACCTTGTTGTACTTCCTGTTAACAACCTCCACACTCGCATGGAGTTCCATCCCGAGCTCTCTACATTTCAAATAAAGGTTAGTCAATCTATCCATGGGGTTTTTATGATCCACAACCCCATGAACCACGAGCTCACAATCACACATAAGGGTGAAATTATTGTTATTCTGCATTTTCATCCACTGCAATCCTAGTAAGACGGCCAGACATTCTGCCAAGGTAACATCCGTCGCATACGTATGCGCAATGAGCCCTGACCTCCATTTTCCATCACAATCCAAAATACAAACAGCTAATCCAGCAGAATTTTCAGACTTGATAAACGAGGCATCAGTAAAAACCAAGGTAGTCGCCCAAGGAGGGGAGGTCAAGCTATTTTTAAGAGGGGTGAAGGGTAGTTGTTGAAAAACAACTGGGGGATGAGAGTATTTTTGAGCTAGGATTTTTGCTTGTGGTACGATCGTGGTTTCCGAAACATTTTTCAATTCAAATATCCATGTATTTCTTCTCTTCCAAAGTAGCCAGCAAGTGATAACAAAGATTTCCGGCCAACTCGCACTTGTAGCATGTTCTAGATTATGCATTAGCCAGTCACTTATATCACTTTGAAACCAAGCCGGCTCCAACTTTAAAGGCTCCCAGACTTCCTTTGCACGAGGGCAGTCCCTAAGTATATGCAGGATACTCTCAGTGATGGTCGGGCAAAAAGGACAAGAGGAAGGAATAGGAAGATTTCTGTGTGCCAAAACAGCCCTGGTGGGTAACTTGTTCCCTTTCACAAGCCACATGAAAAATTTAACTCTAGGTGGACAATTCAGATTCCAAATTCTCCCCCAAACTTTATCAAAGAAAAACTGATTTTTTGTTTTCCATAAATTTTCATAGAGAGCAGTTGAATCAAAAAACCTTCCTAAGGCTAAATTAGTACACATAAGATCAACCCCACACCTAGGGATAATTGTACCCAAAATAGCATTTACCACATCCACATCAAAAAAAGAAGCGCAATCAATGAAAGTAGACTTTTGATAGACCATTTTTTACCCAAGAAAAAGAAAAAGGTAAAAAAATCTAATTTAACCATAGACTATATCCTACATATCAAAGTTACTTGCCTGGTGTACCTGGTAGATTTCTCTTCTTCTTGGCAGGAGGAGGATTATTACCATTATTATTACCATTATTATTACCATTATTATTAGTGGTGGTAGGTCTAATATTATTAGGGTTAGGGTTGTTGTTGTTGTTGTTGTTGTTGATGATGAGTTCTTCTTGATGATGAAGGTGATGATGATGAAGAAGTTGAGTATTATCAGGTTGGTGATGAACAAATCCTCGAATCGAAGACGAAATAGTGGAAAACCCATCTCCAGTAAGACCACCTTGGAAATTCATATGGAATGATTCTTATGGTATACAAATAATTATATATCGAGCGACTAGCTAGCTAACAATCTTCCTCAAAAACAAAAATGACTAACTTCCAAGAAACTAGCTTAGCTTATTACACACTCTTTCACTAAATTTTAAAGAGGATAAATTCTGTATGTATCACAAGAGGAAAGCAACAAGAAGAAGATAGTAACAAACTAACAATAGTGTGAGTATATATGTAGTAATATTGATTTTTCTTTTGAGTATATATGTGTGCTATATTTTTTTTTGGGAATGTTTTGACTACATACCCTAGGATTATGCCAAAAGAACAAGAAAACCCCAAAAAAAATAAGTATATATTTCTTGCTACTTACTCTCTCTCTTTCTTAACTACTCTTCTTTGTGAAGTTGTGTGTGTGTGTTTTGTTTTGATCTTCTTATGAAGGAAAAAACCAAAAAATATGCAAATATAGAGCTCTGTAATTCATGTATGGGGTCTCTGAAGGATGATGATACGTCGTCGTCGTCTTTTTAATTAACCAAGTCGGTCAGCCATAATAGACTAGATTTTTATAAAAATTTGTGGGTCACCACAGACATTTTTCTCGTTTTCCGGTAACGCTTATATATACTATGGTTCTCGGACCATGATAAACATTGCGTTGACTCATTAGAGTCACAACAGTAGTAGTATGTGATCAAAAGATTAAGTAAATAAACTGAATATATCTTTTTTGAATAATGCATGTATAATCATAATCGACTATTCTGAGCGTGAAACATCATACATGCACGATCCGGTTTGGTTATGTATAGTGTGGTTTAATTTACTCTCACTTACAAGTATTATTGTATGTCTGTGTGGCTCGTGATGAAAAAGAAACAAGGGGGATTAGGTGCTTGTGAGTTGTTCCCAGAATGTTTAGGAGAGTAGACTTGTACCATTCACTGTCTTTCTCCTTGTCCTTTTGCTTTACGTCCATTGGTTTTTAATTTTTTATTGAGTATTGTTTGTGTTTGCATTCGTTTTGTAACAATGTCATTTGACTATATGCCATAGGAAGAGGAAAATGGTGCGCAGTCTATTCCATTGAATCTTTTACGTTCGATCTAATAAGTATTTTATGAGAGTAATTCGAATAAGATGATACACGATAAAGAAACGGGCGATAGGTATATATATGTAAAATTCAAAGGAGCTTATGATATGCAAAAGTGATTATCGATGGTTTTGAATCTATGTTGCGCAATTATAAGTTATATATACTAAATTATAACTATAAAATTTGTTATACGAAATGTTTTAATAAAAAAAAAGGTCAAATTGCGTGACCTGATAAATTACAAATGGTAAAATCGTATATACAATGTATGTAAAAGATGTAATAATCTTCAAATTAAAAGCCAGATCGTAAGTTTCAGAGTTTGAGTCAATGTAACAATGTTAAATTTACAAAAAAAAACTTTCTCGCCCCTATATGATATGCGATTGAATTAATAGGATCGCACAAACTAAAAAATATAAGTGAGGGAGAAAGACAACATACACTAAATGTATGTATTTCATTACTCTTAGCGATGAACATTTATTTGCCTTTTGGATGCGTTGTTTATAATACAAATCAACTTTTCACGTACGGCACACGGATCGGAGTATGTAAGGGCCTCCATTTTTTTTTTTTTTTTGACCGCGATTACTATTTGGTTTTTAATATTTTTTTTCATGTCATGTCATATTTACCGATAGCGATCCATAAAAACGAAAAACTTTCATACGGAGTACATAGTTTTTTTTGAGATCGACTTTCATATAGAGTAAGGCTATTTGTATATGTGATATACATTACTAAACATATATGGGAGGTAGTATGGGTATGTTTTGTATTTGTATGTGGTGAGATTGAGGAGAGAGAATTGGAATATGGTGGGATATGTGGATAAAAAATTAGGGATATACATTTAGAAATGTATATGAATATACATTAAGACTTCCTCTTTCATATATACCTTACTATGGTAGCCGGTAGGCAAAGGTGGCATGCAGAAAGCCAGAAACTAGCTAGAAAGGGCAAAGAATGGAGTGCAGATGTGTGATCATGAAGTATGAGAAAAGTGTTACAAAAGTCATACGACTTTATATACTATACTACTATACCATAGTACTAGTCTTTTCACTACCATCATTGTATCATAATTACACTTTGCACCTCGTGCCATTCCAAAAGGACCATCGATGGATTATTATAAAATAACCCCTGAAATAAAATAACTTGTCAAAGTAATAATACTAAAAATTTAATTTACAGTGACCTAGCTAGGTAAAAGAAAGTAATTTTTTATACGATGTCGTCCGTGAAGGCCTGTCTACAAAGAACTTTGTGACCCTACGGAGTTTGGGGTTGTGGGACCCATGCACGTAAAATCGTAGTGTTAATCCTGGATTTGCATGGGCGGTATCATCCTTATGAAAGTTTATGCATGGTGGGATATGTGCTTAGCTTCTTGGGGAGGCATTCCATGTGGAACGATGCCTTTCTATGTTTTATTTCATCTAACAATCGGATAATAATGGGACGGTTTTCATACTTATCTGTTTTATTTAATTCTTTACGCGTTACTTAAATATGATGAGATATGACGTATTCAAACTAAAAATGATTAGTTAGAAGCACAGAAGACTTGAACAATAGGGTATATATGGAAGATCAAAGAGAGGATTTCAAGTTGTATCGCGATAGGAGGCTATATGTAAGACCAATTACAAACACTTTCGACATTAGTGTCGTTGTCATTCCATCATATCACCTTCTATTGAAAATAAAGTCTAAATGAGGTTGAACTTCCGTTATTACTTTCTGATCCATTACTTTAATTTCTTTATATTGGGCCGGATTTGTGAAGAGAACCCAGAATGGAAGGTGTACAGATTAAATTCAAAATCAATTACAAATTTTTTCCGTTAGTGTTCTAATTTTATATCCTTTTTGTAATAAGTGGGTGTATATAACAAAAAAAAAAACATTTTTTTAAACAATTATTAGGAGTAGAAACATACTTATGAGTTACGATACATGAGTACATGAGTACATATCTACAGGGACATTAGAAATGGACTGCCCAAGCTCAGATCTTGAATCGTGATCATTCCTTTGATTGAACAGACTTTTAATGCTTAATATATATGTGCCTCAGATTAAATTATAATTCAAATTTGTCATCATTCACTTGGATCTTTCTGTATTGTATGATGCTCGCAAATTCTAAGTTCTAACACATCATTATATTAATAAAATGTGTAATCCAATTGATAAATATTAAAATAAAAAAAATAAAAAATAAATCTAATGCACACGTATGGAGACACGAACTACAATAAGTCTAATTTCCGATGAATCAAAGGACCCTAATTCTCCGGAAAAGCGAATTACAGTGTACATTAAACTGATCCGACCATATACGACATCCCCAAAGCAACCTAAGTAGTACAAGTAATTATTTTTCTTGGTAATTCAAGCTGCATATGTATCTCACTCCCTCCGATTCTCTTTAACATAGAAATAGTTCAATTGAAATTACTTCTTCGTAGCTTCGTAGAAGTGACTTGTTATATCAACCGTTACTCAAGATTTTTGGAATTTCAATTGGATAAAGATACAATCTTGTTCACGGGCGGGTTATACAAATGTGACTATTATAATAATTTATGTTTTGCAAAGTATCAAAAATGTATGCAAATTCTTTTACCTGATTTTGAAACTTGTTTATACTATTTTCTATAATAAAAGTTCGAATAACCACAAGATAGTTCACCTATTTTCTTTATAATAAGTAATAAAAAAATTAAAATTAATTTGAAAGTGTTTTACATTAATATAATTGCGTAATACTCTATAACCAAAGGTAAGGAAATGATCGGGGCAAATTGTAATAGTTTGAGACAGAAAGGTAAATTTTATTACATATTGTCTGTAATTTTTGAAATATCAAAAAAACTTATATGGTTGTAAATTGACGCAATATGCATGATAGGTCTATTTATTAAATTGAATTCAGTATCTCGACGGATTTTATTACACTATAGACGTAAGATATTTTTGGTCAACACTAAAATGGTTTACACAATCAAAACAAGCCGATGGAACTCAAATGGAAAGGGTTACCTTGGATTCCTTAATATGTCCTTACAACATTGTTGTACTATAAATCAAAAGTATTCTTCTTTAAGACATCGAAGTCCAAAGCTATGTTCTTCTTCTAGAAGTAGTAAATTATATAGTGACACTGATCGATGTATAAACGCAGCAATTTTCATGACATTATGTTCCATAAAATGCGTTGGCATGTCATATTTTCGAAGAAGCTTGTGTTATGTAATTGTTGGTCTCTTTTTATGTTTTTTTTAAGAGATTGTGTTATGTATAGTGGTTGTTAACTTAATTGTTTACTATAACTTTGGAAGTTTGTGCTTGCTCTTTTGTCTATAATCTGAAAAGATGTTGAAAACTAGACCTTCGACATGAGTCAATTATTAATCACAAAAAACAGAGTCTTTCAATTTTATTTAATTTGGAAGTTAGATTATTCGATTATTTAACATAAATTAATAATTTGTTCAAATCCGATTACCCGCCTTTCTGATATACTATCTTATTGTGGGTTTCCATTTGGTTATGTCTATGTTCATCTTAATTGTGGGTCTTGAACACTAATTTGATCACGAGTAGTAAAAGTTGGACCAAAATCGAACCATATCAATTTTAACATAACGCCAAGTCGTGATTGGATCAGGTGGCAACAGAATATCGAGCTAAGCCATCCATGCAACAAAAATTCGAATGTCACATTCTTGAACTACATATCCTCTGTCGTTGGTAAATCGAGATTTCGACTATGTAACGATGTTGTACTATATACTTCCACGTTTGTATGGCTTTGAAGTTTGAATTTCTTGTCATAATGTTTTCCCATTTGGCCATTTTAGAACTACAATATGTATTGCTCAAATAATTTAGTTTGTTTTTGGAGTTCAGGTGCATTTTGCCACGAACGCCAAATAAAAGAAAAAAAATTAAAAATCTGCCTTTCCCAACTGCTTCTTCTCAACAATTCATGTTAACCGACCCAGAATCATCCCGAGACTTGTTTTCACCCAAATTACCGCAACCGAAATAACACAAGGAGAGTGATCAGGTAACGCTTGGTAAATCCAATCTACACATCAACCATGAGTCCATGACCCTACCGACCTTTCTAAAGGTTCCCTGATTTCGTTCACCTGAATCAGAACATATTCGAAATCACCAATTACAGGACCATAAAACCATCTACGGAAGATAACGATGCACACAGAACCTATTCATATCATACCACACTCCTACCACCATCTAACCCCATGGGTTATCAACCGTGAGTCCGTGACAATGAGAGTTGTCATTCACCGGCGGAATCAGGCTCCCAAACCATTCATATTCCAACACTAGGATGAGTAAAATCATTAGTAAAGATTATCGAACCATCAAACATCCCAAAATGAAACTATCTGCAGCTTGAGGTCCTGCAACCTTAATTTCCTTCTACATGGCTAAAATATGCACTTCAAACATTCCAAAAACCACGACTAAGTATCCATCATCGTCCTGGTGTGATATAGTATCAATATTCCTACTACATTGATTTTTACCACAAATCACACCAGAAAAGATTGGGATACACCTTGCTCCAGCCTAACCAAACCGAAACCTATTGTGGCAAGGATAGTTTCTTCACACAGTTGTTACTCATCATAGCAGAAAGCTACATCACATCTTTTGCAAGAGTCCAAGGTAAGGATCGATTCTTAACACAGATGTTACGTATTATAGCAAAAACTTCGACAAATAATGCTCAACTCCCCAACAAAGAGAGTAAAAGTGAGAAAGAAAAATCGCAAAACGTTTGAAAAGCACAAGCAAATCAACAGCACAGCCAGAATAGATCTGGCATGGTCCTGAATAAAAAAACCAACTCACGACATTCATTATAGGAGTAGAGATCAAATAACGAGTCTCCATTGTTCTAAAGATTGTATATAAAGGGAACCGACACTCTCAAATCAGTCATTTATACTCTACAGATAGTATTAACCACAGCATATCTTTATGATGGTCGCCAGAAAAATAGAATGTATGAGACAGCCATGGACATGCATTCAAATGTAACGACAGACTTGAGTTGCACAAAACTCTTCTCTCTTGGACATCATAACAGAACAATATAAAATGTTACACAACCAATATACAAAAAAGGAAAAAAAATTATCCAAAAGGCAGTTGTTCATCACCCGCGCACTAGCAAAGATACATATATAAATACAAAAGCACAAAACAATAACCTACACTCTCGAAAAGATGAGACAATACCAGAAAAGTTCAATACCAAGACAGATCCTCTTCTCATTCACTTCTTCAAGACACTGCAAAACAAATTGCCTTACGTCAATAATTCTACCCTGTGAACAGCAGCAGTACTGATAAAGGCACCTGAGAAGTGAGAATAACTAAAACGCTAAGTAGTGAACATCCAATAAGCCTTCAGATGAACCTCAAAATTTCCTAGTTTAAATTCATTATTTCATATGACGGTCGGAGCCGCTGGAAGCCTGGAACCATGGTTCAATAGTCGATTTTTTTAGCCTTAATAACTACTTTGAAAATAAATGATAACTGAGTTATGGATAAAAACAGGGAGTTTAAAGAAAATACATAATGTGACTGAACCATCTTTCCACCTCTCTCTTCCCTCAAATAATTGTTCAAGCAAGAAGCAGTAGCTACATTGTTTTTTACGTCAGCTACATATTTGTAACAAAATGGTCCAGAAGGAACAAAGATGCTGACTTACTTGTACAAATATGCAGCTATCCCAAGAATTACACACAGCAGAACAATGTCAATACAAAAGTTTCGGCTTGATCTCAGCTGCAAAGAGAAAAAGCGTTTCAATTGCCAAGCTGGTTAAAGTAAGATAAAACCCCCCAGGACAGTATATAAGACATGTACTGGAGACTTCAGATTTCTCTAGTACCTGAGTTACTGTATCCTTTAGCCTGACGTTTGTATTCTTGAGATCAGAAGCTGCTTTGTCAACCTGAAAATGTCAAAAACATAAGGTTAACTACAGGCCAAAGTCTGTAATCCTTCTAGGCTTCTACTACTAGCTTTTGCTGCTGAAAGAGACACAAGTCCCTCACCTTGGAGTCAATCTCATCCATCAGTGGAACTTGCCTGTCCATTTCCTGCATATCAGGTTAACAGAACGTAAGTTCAATAAAATCAAACACAACTGAAGCAGCTATATAACAAAGACATAACAAACCTCATTCATATCATGAGCCATGTTTTTCAAGGTGTCCAAGCCTTCTGCTATCACATCCAGACCTTGGTCCTGTTACATTAACAAATCAGAGAAAAGAGAAAGAAAGATAGACAAACCCGCAAGCAAAAGCTTAAATACGACTTCACTTATTATAGGAAACAGAAAAACAGCCTGAAAGAAAATACCTGTCCCATTTTTCTCATTTCATACTCTTGCTTAAATTGGCTCGACTGTTCAGACTCTTGGAAGTATTCGCTTTCAAAATTTCCATCTAAATTCATCAACGAGCAAATGAAAATAGGTTAGTCAAAGCCGATTGCCAAATACGGAGTAATAACTTAGTAAGAACTAGAAATGTTCTCTAAACCCCAGTTACAATTTTAGCCAGTCACCTGAACCAAATTTAATCTCTGTGCGAGTGGTCGAAGAACTCCATCCAGAGGTCCACCCTCCATTCTTTTTTGGTGCTGGAGTTCCATCTGGTATGCTATTGATTCTGTCGGGCAAAGCAAGGACTAAATCATTACGAGCACCAAGATCCTCAATTGAAAGCCCTTTGACCTGCAATTTTAAAAAGTAGCTCTCCATTCATATTCTTCGCAATTAAATGGACATTTTCTCACTTTAACTAGCCATAAACTGCAAAATTTGAAATTGTCAATAGTAGTTGTCAAAGTATCAAAGTACACATGGACCATTCAATTCCAATGACTTGATCACTACAACAGATTTCTAGCCGTTTGATACAGTACTTGAGAGCTTTATAAGCCTTCACCAAATATGGCACTCCATACGATACGCATTCAATGAGCATAAGCCGTCGGACACGACAAGCATTCAATATGATACAATACCTAGACACTCAAACTAGGCAAAAAAAAGTCGGGGTTTTTCCTTAAAATAGCTGTGTCAGACACTCCATAACATACCCGCGTCCGACACTTCCAGCCATGTCTATGTAACATAGTTCTAAACCTTTGGTCTTGGTGGGGTACGATGCTTGGCTGAGACTCGTGCAAAGCATGGATTTTGGCAGTGATTTGAAGCTGTGGGTTTGTTAATTTAAAGGATCTAGATTCAATGACAGAGCCATATGGAGGAGAATCCTGTCTCAACACAAAGAACATGGAAGAAATAGACGAACTCTCACCTAATAATAACATTAAGCGGGCGGCAGAAATTAATCAGATAAAGTGGGATTTTTCTAAGCGAATTGAATCTGGTAGAAGTATAAACAATCTTGAGTGCCATAGTACCTAATAAACCTAAAAGTAAGGTGCATTGGAGCATTATGCTGCTACACAATTATACCCTAAACCCTCAATATGACAGCATGTCAACTTATAGTCTTATACTGTGGACAATCCAATAATTCCAATTGTGCACTTGTGATGAAGAAGGATCAATTTTGGCCTTCCTTTCACCTTAACAGCCAAGCGCCCTTAGAAGCACGAAGCCCAATCAATCATTCAATCTCGAAAAAGATTGGCAACAAATTAGAATCCTGGAAAACCAATTTCCTCGCGAAAGCCGGGATTAATCTCATCAATGCCACCCTGAATTTGATCCCACAAACTTCATGCATAGTCAGATTCTGAAACTTCCTGCTTTTGTTTTCAAACCTCTTGATACTACCATCTTCAATTTCCTGCGGACTGGGTCTAGCCCCAAAAAGAAGATCCACGACTCCACATCCAGTAATTCACTCTAAAGCCAAAGGCACCTTGGTACCACGAATTAATATCCCAAAGCTTACATCGAGTGTCTTTGTTGAAGAACGTGTAACTCCCTGATAATCTTGCCACTGCTGCTATTAGGGATAAAGGTATCTCCAAAAGACCCTCACCAAGTCACCACTGGCCATTTTCTATGAGCATGTGTGGCAGGACATTGGCAAAGCTTGGGATGAGTTCACCAACTAATTCACAATACTAGTTTATGATATGACAATTCGCACTGGCCTATGGCTCTCTTCACTCCATTAACTTATGTACACAGTCCAACTGAGATGATCAGGTCACCCTTAAACTCCATCCTCATTGAGGTTTTATCTTTCAACCTCCCATCCCACATTATCTACACCAATTCAGCAACTCCATCACCGTTGAGGTTTTACGATTGTCATCAACAATGAGTTAAAGCCCCGTGAAGCCTATAATAGTCTCCAGACCTTGCTGCCCCCCAGCACCCCCCCCCCCTCCCCTCCAGATTTCAGTTAGATTTGGTCTGCCAAAACTCTCACTATGATTATTTTATTCATTTTAACTCACTCTAGTAAGACGTTCACTCCCATCGGACGCCCTCTTTCCCTTCCACACATAGTAATACGATACCACCTCATTCCTCAGCAAATGAAACAAATATTCTTCTTAGCTTTCCACCATAATCCTCACTCGATCACTATACTAATAATTCTCATTCGATCACTATACTAATAATCCTCACTCAATCACTATACTAAGACTTAGAGAACACAACCGCATTGCGTCATTGCTAACTAATAAGTCAAATAAGACAACTTCACCAACATTACATTAAAACCTAAACAAACAAAATGAGAAACACAAAACCTATTCTGAGCCACGGATCATCGTACTAGTTCGTCAAATATAAACGAGCCGAATACCTAACACATTCAATAATTCGCCTCATATTGAGCAATCTTCAACAACACAATACCATTTCTTTTCACGAAAAAAACATCTACATTGCATACACACCAAATAATTCAACAAAAACAGGACGATTACGTCAACATCACGCAACAATCAAGACAACAATTGATAGAAACACACCCTTTTCTGAGCCAATCTCTGCAACTTTGGTAATTCCTCAAGCAATTTCGCCTTAATCCTCCGAATCTCAGCATTCAACGCCACAACCGCAGCTCGGTTCGACTCGTTCGCCGCCACATCAGCTTTCTAAACAAGATACGGACGCAATCAGAAACCCTAATTCGTCAAAAAAAAGGGGGAAAAATCGAAATGCAATCAAAATAGAGGAGAGAGAGAGAGAAAAAAAAGGACCTGGAGAGCGGTTTCGATGTCGGATTCAAAGGAAGCGTAAAGACGAGCGAAGGCGTCGTCGCCGGAGACATTGGATTCGCGCTGTTTGTCGATATCGTATCGGTCGTATTTTGAGCAGATGGATTCTACTCTTGTGAGAATGTCGATCACACTCATTGCTGCGGTGGTTTTTTTTTTGTGTCGTGTGGTTGAAGTTACTGGAAAATAGGAGCAGTAGATCGGAGAATTAGGAGGAGAAAGAGAGAAGATCTAGCGTGGTAAAGAAGCTACGGCACCGGTAGCCGGTCAGCGGTGAGTAGGGAGGAGAGAGAGAGAGTGGAATACAACGAGACAGGGAGGATCAAGCTGGAGACTCGTAATTTGAATACTCGTATTTCATTTCATACACCCGACCCGGTTTTTTTTGGTTTTTTTTTTCGAGTTACTTTCGAGTATGAGAGTCATTCGAATTAAAGGTCAGAAGAGAACAATAATACGGAGTAGTCAAAATTTATGTCTAAAACGATTTGGGGTCGGTTACATCACTACATGCAAGAAAATGGCAAAAATTAGGTAAGATACGCATATATACTACTCTCTCAATTCATATCTAAATGTCCCATTGTTTTTGCAGTTTTTGATGAAACATATTTGGGCACACCAAATGAAATGTTCACTTAGTGTAAAAATTAGCAAATCTTATATATATTCTGCAATGCACTATCCCAATTCTCTTTAATCTATAGCGAATGAGTCATTCATTTGGTTGATATGTGACAGATAATATGGTAAGTCAAAAACTGCAAAGTCAATGGGGCATTTGAATATGAATGGAGGAGGGGTACTCTTTAGTCTTTACCGTGTTTTACGGGAGTGGAATTATTAACAATTAGTCGTCAACCATTAGATTTATATCGTAGTTAACAAGTTGAGATTTTAAGAAGATTGCGCTTGATTTGAGAATGATTTTTTCGAAGTAGGGTTTAAAATAAAAGATGCTAATCGATATGTATCGGAAAACATAATGTTTATCGAAATGGGGTGCACGCCATCACTTTCTAGTTTCGGAATAAAATTGTCATTTCGCGTGGCGGTTCTATAGTGTAGACAATAACTATGAAGAGTAGCTTAGTATAAGTTAATTATGTGATTCATAACAAAATGTTGAATATTTGTAAGTCTTGTTTTTAGATTTAGGTGTGTGTAAAGTATTTACTCCCTCCGTCCCCCTTTAAACACCCCACTCCAATTTTTACGTGGATTAAGGTGGTGTTGTTGTTTATTATTGTTGGAGATAATGGGTAGTTTATTTATTATTGTTAAAGATAGTGCTTGGTTTGTTTAAAATTGTTGGAGATAATAGGCGGTTTGTTTATTATTTTTGGAAATAATGGGTGATTTGTTTATTGTTTTTGGAGATAGTGGAGAGTTGAAGTGTAGTGAAAACCTACCCAATTTAGTAAGTTTTAAAATGGGGCATTTAAAGAAAGACACCCCAAAAAGAAAAGTGGGGTGTTTAAAGGGAGGCGGAGGGAGTATGTTTTAGTCCTTCCTATGGGAGCATGACTCTCACAATAATGCTAGTGTCATGGTAGTTCTAGAACATAATTGCTTGTAGCTAGATTTCAAACATAGATGTACCATTAGTGGGTGTGAGAATGACTACTTCGCCAATAATACTTAATGTGGCCAATTGCCAAGAAAGTGAGGTGCTCCGAGTTTACTTTTACGAAAGATGTTAAATGACGATAATTTTATTTGGTAAATCCTTTGACACACCAAAACATTACTAGTCACATTTATATAGATGAATTGAGGATGATGGACCATATTGGAGGGACCTAAATGCATTTTAGACATCGTGATCAATCAGTTTAAATAGACACCGACAAAAATACTGTCAAACACTCGATGAGCTAGTATGGAGACTATAGATACATACGTTGGGACACGACATTCCTTCCAATGCAACTTATTGCTTCATTATGCGAATTGCGAACCAATTGTGTAGCGAGTCATTTAGCAAACATGTCTCAACTCTCAACCTCATTAAAGAATGAAATGGTCGAGAGATGCAGAGACGTTGCAGGGAAAACCATGTGAATGGCGGCGATAAGGCCTCACGCGCAAGCGGTGACAAATTTTGGCCACCAATTAAGGGGATGGGGTACATTCGACTCTACGAGAAGATCTATGAGAGAAAAAAATATCGAGATGATGATATAGCATCGAGAGGAAATATATGCAAAAAAGAAGAAAGAAAATGGTGGGTTGAGGGAACGAGTTCACTCGATTAATAAACTCAATGGTAGAATTCTGCATTTGATTACCGTGCATAAACCACAATCATCTTTTTTTTTTTTTACGGCCCTCCTCGTGAGGATTGTCAAACCCGTCAATGATAATCGCAAGAAGAAGCACTAGTATGAGTAGTATATATCCATCTACTAGTCCGATTGTGTTAAAATATATTCCCTCCGCCCCCCTTTAAACACATCCATACCAAAAAACGCACCTTTATTGAGGAGAGTGTACACGGTTAATCAAAGTTCCAAAACAATTGTATGAAATTTTTGGTAAGATTCTTATCTAACGACAGAGTGAGTAAACGGTTTCTTTATTTGGTCTTCAAATACTAGAGAGGAGACTAGACTAGGAAGAGAAACTTCCAAGACATTTCTTTTTCTCCGATTGTCGTCTCGAACACGCGTGAGCTCAATTCAGTCGAGTTCGTCGTATTTTACCACTTTTATTACTCCTTTCAAAACAATCTGATTCTCTGCATATATATAAACCTGGGAAAGAACTTGGAGAAAAAAGCCAAAAACTTTCACAAGTGGGGGCCTTTTTTCTTTAAAAAATTCACCCAAAAAAAACCCAAAAAAAATTGAGTGTTACTACGGGGGAGTATTTCCCAAGAACAAGTTCAGCCCCTAAAGTACAACATGCAGTGTGTCTTGTTCCGTTTAAATTCAGCTTGAAGCTTCGATGAGTGAAGCATAAGTTTAGTTGTGTGAGCATGAATTCTCGTATTTTATTGGTTATTGTTACTGGGCTTTTTGTGTTTTCTGCTACATTTTTTCAGGGTTGTTTTTCTGATACTCAAAGCTCCCAGTCACATAAGGGTCCAATCAGCAGTAATACTGCTGTTTTTCGTGTTTCTGGCAATGTTTACCCATCTGGGTATGTCTTCTTTTACCTTGATTTCTCTTGTTTTTCGTAATTCATTTGATTTTAATCTTGATGTTTTGGGTTGAACTTCTCATATGAATGAATGAATGAATGAATGAATGAATGAATATGTAGTTGTATTGTGAATCTGGGTTTGTTGAGTAATTTGTACGTTTGTTAGATTACATTAAAATGGAACTTCAGTTGAATGCGGCCGTGCCCGGCCATGGGGGAGGTAAAGGGGGGTGTTGGATGTACGCGGCTTTACCCCTAGTTGACTAATTTGGACCTTAGGCAGGATCATTACCCCAGTGCCTCGTATGGGGAGGGTAAATGGGGGTGTTTGGACTTTGGATGTACGCGGACTAAAGAGGGTGGTTTACCCGGGTTCAATGGGAATGCTATTACAACAACATTGTTACCCTAGTGCCTCACAAACTTCCGTCCCCATGGGGAAAAGTAAGACCGTAAGAGGGTGTTGGATGTACGCGGCCTTACCTCTATGTAGTTTCTGGATTCAATGGGAATGTTATTAGTTAATTAAATTGGAAATGTTAAATGGCTAAAAGTATCTTAAGGTTTTGGTTTCAGTGACTGGTTTTGGTGGTTAGTTGGGTCTTAGTCAGAACAATGGTTATTTTGATGGATTAACTTAGACCGCGTACAATGTAGGTTTTCAATTTTAATTCTGATTACTTCAGCAAGTTTGACTATCAGTAATTTATTGATTTGTTTAGGCTGAAGGTTTCTTTGAATAAATGGTGGGGTGTTTGGGTCATGTGCACGTGGTTGCGTGTATGATACAATACAATATGCATTTTTAAATTCATGATGATACTAAAATTCAATTTAAAGCCAAAATAGTTGAATTAGGCAGCAACTCTGACAGTATTTGGCTGCCCATTTTCTATCTACATATTTACGCTATATATTTCCTGACTTCATTTGCACTTAACTACTGAATTACTTTTGCTAATCAGCTGAACCTTTTGTGAAAATGATCTTATCTTGTGTGAAAGTAAGCCGAGATTATCTGACTGAATTACTGAAACAGACCCCAAATCCAATTTCCTTTTGTAATTGCTTCGGAACATGTTTTGGGTCTTTGACGAACTGTGGTTAATGTTGCTGTAGTTGTATGTCTGGTCTCGTTTTTTAGGTTCATTTTTCTCCCTTTTTGGATGGACTTCCTCACCTTTATCTCTTTTTACCACTCCAACACCTTCTTAAACCCTTTTTCAATTGTAGCCATATTATTTGATGACTGATGAATGTAATTAACCCAGGTGGGAAGGAACAGTGAGGTTTAGGTTCGCTATAATGTAGAATTTACAATACAACAACAACAACAACCACGTGTCCACGCCTTATTCCCAAAATGTAGAAATTACAATGCTGCTTCTTTTTGCTTAAGGGCTCTGGTTTATAAGTTCTTTATGCATCACATAAATATGTAACTGATAATCAACACTTTTTTTTGGAAGTTTAACTACTCAGTGATCATTGGCGGTTGGTGAGCTGAATATCCATTGTGTGCGTGTGTGTTGAGGGAGGGGGGAGTTGGTCTTGAAGGGCCAAAACCTTGAACCATTCTTTGTGTTTAAGAAACTTTAGCTTGTGCTAGCCCAAATCCCAATGTGGTGATTTGTATGAACAACTTTTCGTGGGATAGTCTGGATGAAAGCTCATCCACGTTTAACTCTGATAAGCTACATTTATATTTTCAAGAATCACAAGATACGAGGTGCTATGAACAACTTGCCAAATGTGTATATAATGGAACCTTATGTGGACGGTAGTAAGATCATTACTTGGAAATGTTGTGAAGTAGAGCATCATGTAGTTGATGAAAATGGGGTACTGAAGTATATGATACTGTAGGAATTGCTAATGACTTGATGTTTGCCATTCTTATTAATGCTGCTGCAAAATTTGAGCTAATGGGATTGATAAAATATTGATATTTTCTTCTTTTCATTATACTCATAGGTACTTCTACACAACCCTAAAGATGGGTGAACCTCCACGACCCTATGATCTCGATATTGATACTGGGAGTGATCTCACATGGGTACATTGTGATGCACCTTGTGTAAATTGTCCAAAGGTAATTCTTTATTACTTATTATCGATCTTTAACTTGGGAAACCTTCTTTTCGCTTCTATAATGAATTGATATGTATTGTTTTTCTTATTGCAGAGTCCTCACCAACCTTACAAACCCCGAAATAATGCACTCACGTGTGAGGAGTCCATGTGTACCTTCTTACAGCACCCTCCAAACTATCCCTGCCACAATCCTAACGACCAATGTGACTATGAAATTGAGTATGCTGATCATGGTTCATCCTTCGGTGTTGTGGTGAAAGATAGCTTTTCTGTCGAATTCTTGAATGGTTCCATTGCGAGCCCTTCAATAGCATTTGGGTATGTCGCTTTTTTTTTTTTTTTTCTCTCTGTCCGATGAAGGTTTTAAATCCAAGAATTGAAAGCTTTTCTTTGTTTATGATTAAGTGGTGTGATTCTCGAAGCAATTTTTATTATGGGTCATCCGTACGCCTTCTTTCCATGTTCCAACGTAGGGTTAAGGCTTGTGTACATTCGACCCCCTTTACCCCGCCTTATTGCGGGAGCCTTTTTGGCGTTGGGGTAATGATCTTGTTGTTGTTGTTGTATGATTAAGTGGTGTAATTGTTCAGGTGATTGAAAACCTTGAATTGTGGAAGGTATAATACGCTCGTTGGTTTGAAAGTATCTTAATATAAAGAATGGCATTGTTTTTGCAGTTGTGGCTACGATCAGGACTTGTCAGGTTCAACGAACCCTCCTTTTGTGGATGGTGTGCTTGGGCTAGCGAATAGAAAATCCAGCGTATTGTCTCAACTTTATGACTTGAAGCTGGTAAGAAATGTTTTTGGCCACTGCTTTAGCAGCCAAGGTGGAGGGTACCTTTTCTTCGGGGACAAAGTAATTCCTTCTGAAACTGTTTGGGTGCCAACTTCAACAACCCGCGTTGGGTAATCTTCCGCGACCTGATGTTCTGCTTTCTTATCCTTCTGTAAGTAGTTTTATTCTCATACCATGAAATTTTTTAGGAACTACTACTCCATAGGACCTGCGGAGCTGATTTTCAATGGTCAAAATGTTATAAAGGCTGGTCTTTCCTTCGTCCTTGATAGTGGGAGTACATACACTTATCTAAATGGTCAAGTTTATGAAGCTGCAATATCCATGGTAGAGAAACTTGAACGATATTTCTATGTTTTATGACTTCAAATTATATATATCTGGAACTTGGACTGATTCTTGTTTCTCCTCTTTTCTTTAGATAAAGAAAAACATTGACGCAAAGAAGTTAAAATTGGCTCCGGAGGATAAAACTCTTCCTACATGTTGGAAGGGGAGTAAGCGCTTTAAATCTGTAAATGATGTCCAAGCCTTTTTCAAGTCCTTATCTTTACGCTTCTCAAAGGTGAAGAATGCGATGATGGAAATGCCTCCAGAAAGTTATCTTATTATAAATGTGAGTATTAATCTTATCCTGTTTCTCCTACTTACAAAGACATAAAAAAAGCAGAACCTCATATTTGATTTTTTGCGTTGGTCAGAAAAATGGCAAAGTGTGCTTGGGAATTTTGGATGGCTCAGAGGCTGAGCTAGGAAATCTCAATGTCCTTGGAGGTGAGGGTTGTATAAGAACATTACAACATTGAGATACATTTTTATTGTTAGTAACCCGTTAACCATGTTATTCGCAGATGTTTCACTGTTGAACAAAATGATGATTTATGACAATGAGAAAAACCAGATTGGATGGACTACAGCAAACTGCGACCGCCTTCCAAAGTTGTGATCATAGTTTGTTCTGGTTTTCTTTACTCTGACTTTGGAAGAGCATTCTCATATGGGAATATTCACTTTTTCTGTTTATCAACAGACGTTATTCTCATTGGGAACACAGCGGATATGATGAGCTATAGCACAAACCCACAAATAAATGCGCGGACATGTACACAGGTGATGATTTTGTTGTCCAGCTGCGAGGATGGATTCTGAGCATTGTAATTTTGTTCACTCGTAAGGTTAAAGAAGCATCATGTAGATGTAAATGATTGTAGCTTACAAACATATGGTATATAGTATATTATTTATAAGAAGTTACAAGGCGGTACCTTGTGAGAAAGATGCTTTTCTTTTGAATGTTATCTGGTTGCACTTTGTATACGTATATAACTGAACTGCAGGCCGTAATGGTAGAAATTGAATTTCGTCTGTTGATAGATCGAGCTTTGATTCTGAGATTGTGTGGAGGAGCAGAGCAGACACAGGTAATGCAGAAGCTGCTAAATCAATGAGTTAGCTTCTGCTTCTTGGACGTCTGGGGAAGTCCTCAAAGTTGCGACTTGGGTTGTTAATTGTGTTTCGGGGCACTTAACGTGCCACTCGATCTCACTATTCACTACGAGTACTCATTATTGTGCTTATGTCAATGAAGCACACTAAACACAGGCATTAATATCGACATCCCTGTGACATTCGATGTGTTTGTTGTACGAAGTAGTTGAGCCTGAGTCATCGGTTTTGCTTTCACATCTTTAGTTTTCTTTCGTGGGCCTGTGGTATTGATGGTTTGAATACAGCCGTTGGTAATTTTGCGGAGACCATCTCTTTTGTTCTAATTTTGTGAACGATGCCACCAACCGTTGCAAATTACCGCCTTACCGGATATGAAATAGCAAAAACGCTATCTATACCGGAAAAAGAGCTGCCCACTACGGCTGCTTTTACCAAACATCCAATATCATTTCTTTGATTATAATTTCTTTATTGTCAAGTAAAAGAAGCATGAAAGAAACCACAAGAGGTTCCAACTTGTGAAAGTTCCTTGCACATATACGCCAATAATGTACCACATCCAAAAAAAAAAAAAAAAAAAAAACTCCAATGAATCATGCCCTTTTGCTTGCCTCTATAGTCCTAGTTTACTTTGCATTAAACTTTGCCAAAGAAAGGAACCAACTCAACATAAAACTATTCTTACAAGTTTGATCATTGAACACACTACCACATACCCAAATATCTATGACTTCTTTATCCCTATTCCCTTCTTTTTTCTCTCCCACATTTGTGTGAATCAACCAAACTAACCCCACCCCACCTCACCTCACCTCACCACACCACACCACAATTCGTCAATTCTTACACTGTACCTACATCGACATATCTCGTTCTGTACTCGCACTTGACTATACTCATGTTAATAACATCAACTAATAAACCTACGAACCAATCTAAACGAGTCTAGTAATTTAGTAAATCACCGACATAAATTCACGATATATGTTTCCAACGGGAGATGAGTCAAGATACGATAAGTCGATTACGGCTTTTCTAACCCCCAACCCCACCCCTACTACACCTGTACAACCATCTCTCTTTATAATTCCCTCATTTCACCTCTTTTCTCAGCACCTCAACCATTTGTAAAAACCAAACTTGTTTCTTTCTATTTTATTTTCCTTCTTTTCTCTCTCTTCTTTGCTTAACCGCTTCTCAACCGTCCGATTGATCGGCGCTCGGTATAATCAACGGCTCTCCTTCATCTTCAATTTCTAAGGTTTGATTTTTATTTTTTCATCATATATATTTATTGATCATCTAATTATTGTTTTATTTCGCGCGTAATTTTTACCCCCTTTTTTTTTGTTAATTGGGGTTTGATCATCGCGTTAATTTGGACCGATCATTGATTTTATTGTATAATTAACTTTGTTATATAGTTTGATTGTTGTTGATTGTAGAATTAATTTGTGATTAATTTGATTACTTTATAATTGTGATCATAGCGTTTGTTGAAATTTTGTCGGTTGAATATTCGTTTCGGATTATTTAATTTTACGATGATCGGATGATGTTAATTGATACCCTTTAGCTTGTAGAGTACGATTTTGTTGTTAATTGGGAATTGTTCTGCCCTTTTGTTCATAAGTTGAGTTAATTTAAAATTTTGATTATTTAGCTTTAATTGGTTATGTTTATGCAAATCATTCGTAAGCGTGAAGAGTAATCAAGGTGGTGTTAGATTAGGGCAATCGTTTGACCGATCATTTGAGGGTTAGGAAGTAAGGAACTTTTGTTTGTTTAGTGAATTGGTGATCGATTTTGTGAGGTTAAAGTAAACAGTTAAATGATGGGCTGTTTGCGTGTAGCGTTTGGTTTTTGCTTCTGTTGTCTCGCGAACAATAGGGAGGTGGTTTATGAACTTAGGTACTTGGATAGTAATAGTTTGGTAGGTTTTGAGGGCGAGAGTTTGGGGTTGTGAATCTTGTGATATGTCTGTGCCAGGGGCGAATCTAGCAGTCTAGGATCGCTAACACCCGATAAATAAAATATAACCCTTACATAATTGATTTATGGCTTACTTTGGCAAATATGATGGTCAATCTTCGCTAGCACCTATATATATCTATGGCTTTTTTCATAGGTTTTCACATGTGTGGACTCGTGTGTTCGTGTTTATTATGATAGGCTAAGGGGGGGGGGGGGGTGTGTGTGCTGGCGGTAGGGTTTATAGCTTTTGAATTTCGATTGGTGGTTAGACGGAGAGGGAAGGTTATTAGTTAGTGACTGTCTTGTGCTGTTATCTTCATGGTGCTTTTTAGTGTGATTGGAAGTGTGGATCCGGTAACCAAGTGGCTTTCCCTATCATTTTTATGTTTTAAGGCGAAAACTTTTTTAAATTGTTGATGTCACTACTTAGTATACTGTCTAGAGTGTCTACTATCCTTCTATTGATTTCGCCCTTTAATCTTTCCTCTTATATTGTGTTTTGAATCAATTTTATCAATGAAATTGTTAGTATTTGTTTAATGTCTATCTTTTTTTTTTTTTTTTTTTTTGCTTTTTCTTTTCCTTCTCTACATCTCCCCTTTTTTTGGGTATTTTCTGATACAAAATCTTTTATGGTTTATTGTTCAAGAGTTAGAAAATGGGGTTTGTAAAGGTGAAGTCTTTCCTTGATTAGTAGTTTCTTGTGACATTTTGACCTTAATTCTAGTTGCTTTAAGAGGGGAACAAGAAATTCAGAAAGTGTGGTAGACTGGATCCCAGTGGTGAGTTTAAATATGTTCGCTAATCATTTACTATCTTATTGCAGAGAAGCTATTACAAATGGACCTTTTACCAATGTGTTTAACATTGGTTGCCTTTACCCCCACAGTCTCTATTGAGACTCTGAACTTCTCCTTCATTTGGAGGGAGGGGAGTTTGTGCAATCTGAAGTCACATTCTTAATGTTGGGGGAAAGAGAGGGAAATCCCAAAGGATGGTCTCAGGTAGTTGCCGACATCCGTATTAGGTTTGTGGAGTTGTATCTTTCGTTGGTTTGAGTAAGAGAGACTGCAATAGTGTTGCTTGGGAGGTATTATTCTGACTATAGCAATTTCCTTACTGCCAGGGCTTTATTTGCATTCTGCAGATCTTATAGCAAACCTTTCCAGTTGTCCTTAGGTTATGGTGCTTTCTGACACAGAAGAATCCACACGTGAGCCTTGATTTGGTGAGATTTCATATTGCAAAGGCTTGTGCACTTTAGCACCTAAGATGGGCAATACTTCGTTGTCTTGTGAAAGGAGAGCTGAGGACCAGTTTGGCATAAGCAGGAATTAATATTAGTGGGTGTGGTTGCCAATATTATAGTTACTTTTCACTCTACATAGCTTTTCTCTCTTGAGATTGTTCCTCTTGTAGCCCTTAGACATTATGCCTTTATGGTAGAGGGTGTAGATCTTCCTCATGTCCAATTATTTATCAATAACTGAATGGGAAATTGTAATGCTACATTGAATATAAATCTTTTTACTTTAAAACTTCTCTTTCGTGTGCCCTTACCTCTACCTTCCTGTTTGTGCTAGTAGTTAGTTCTATTATTTGATCCTATTTGTCTGAAATGATGGCTTGTCTAATGATGCTTGTTGATGTTTTAAGTAAGTACCATGTATATGTATGATTTACGACCTAGCCTCTCACGGATTGGCTCAGCTATGTGCATCATTGGTCTAATTCTGTTAGACTAATGAGGCGACAAGGTAATTAAAACAATCTGTGCTTAACTCAAACAACATTTCTTTCAATGTGGAATTCTTTAAATGATGTAGGAATATTTTAGACACTGGTTGGCTGGACAAGAAATTCATGGTTTGGAGCTGGTGGTGGTAATGTCTATTGATTAAGAAATTCTACAGATAGATTTGCATCTTTATGTGTGTGTATAATAAGTTAGATGGGTTACATTTTTCCTTCCGAATAATGTGGGATAGAAAAGATATTGATGAAGAAATACACTTCTTACATGTTAATAGGTTATGTTTGATCCTTTTTTGTTTTTTATCACTCTTGAGAATTTAGTAGGCTGGATTGCTTCTAGATCTTTTTATTTTTGTAATTTTTTATTTCTCAATTTTTGCAACGCAAACCTCTCTGTAGAAGCATCTGCATTCACTACTTTTTGTAATGAAAAATTTGTTTCCGAGAGCATTTAAGAACGTTAAATGATGGACCTAGTAAATGGCATATTTGGATAAGTTGTACAACTGTACGAGTGTACGATCATCGATGGGGAGTTGATACAGGTTGGTCATTGGGTCCTAAATTTGTTTTTGGCACTTGTTAGCATTGGTATAATTATGTTATCATTTTTATTTATTTACAGTTGTTTTGAACAGTAAAAAAAATCACGGCTTGTCTGAACCACCTTTAAATTCACTGCTGAACAGTTGTTGAACATTTGAGTTAGGGATGTTCCCTCTCTTTTTTTCTCCTTTTTTGTTTGTTTCCTTTGCACAATGTGTTGAATGCACTTAAGCTCATATAGCTGTTGGATTTGTCAGTCAAATGTTGAGAGATTTCATTTAACTCATCCGTCCTAGATCGAGATTAAATGCTAACAGGAGGTCAATGTAGTTTTTTTTCCCCCCTTAGAAAGGATTATCTTCAATTGACATTGGAAAGGGCTTATCAAAGTGTGATATAGGACTCAATACTGTATAATGAGAGTTTTAATTGGAGATCAGTCATGCGCCTCTCAGCTAGTTGGCATTTTGAAAAATTTGAACAGCTTAGAGAACTGCTGCAAAGCAGATGGAGTCTATCCTCTCTTTAAGTTGATGGTTTCCTGCTGAGTGAAAAGGTCTGAATAGTCTCTCAATTTTTTTTTGTATTTTGAAGCTAGTACATTTGGACACTGTCTTGTTCCGTTATCCTTTTTTTGGTTCTCTTTGACTTATTTTCATCTTTTCTCTTTTCTTCCTTTTTTTTTCTTTTTCTGTTTGGGACTATGCCTTTGCTGTTGTTTCTATCGCTGTTGTCGATGTCATGCAAATTTGAGTTTCGAAAGTCATATATTTGTTTTAAAAGTTATTTTGTCCTTAAGGACGATCTTTATAAATTTTTTGATTCAAAAGTTATTTTGGGAATCCTACCCTTTTGGATTTCAGAGATTCCCCACCCCCCTTGCAGTTTGCTTTGCAAATTGTCTTTTGTAGTAGCAATCCTTTTTGCTTCTTGCACTTTCGTTCTTGTTGTGCCATGTTCTTTAAGTTGCCATAGTGCGTCTCCTATGATTATTTCATTTATTGCTTTAGGATATGGGCATTGTCCAGTCTGCCCATAACAATTGGCTGTTGTGAGTCCATATGAATTGTGTTCTATGATTTGTTTCATAACTTGTAAAGATAGAAGTAGGGTTAGAGATGAAAATGTGAAGGCATCAATAGAAAGTCTTGGACATACTTGATGAAAAGAAGTTTCAATCGATAGGAATGGGCCATAGGTTATAAGCTAACATACTCTTGCAGCTTCTCAGCTTTTAGTTGAGAAAGATCACTGCTTTTCTTCCACTTGATTTTCTGTCTTCCGGTCGTTCTTTTTCAGTACTCATATGCTGTTTTGTTTCTCTTCATTGAGCAGCTATGTATTAACACTTTAACAGAATGTCTTCTTTTGATACATGGCTATGTATTAACAGAATGTTTTCTTTTGATACATGGCTATGTATTAACAGAATGCTTTCTTTTGATACATGGCTACTTCAGCTTCCCTTGACACATCTCGTCTCACTTAGGTCATTCTTGCCTTTCCCCATCACGTTATAATTTGCTTTCAACTGTCTTGGGCACTTTGAGAGTCTTACCCAATCTTTGGATGGTGGATGTTTAATTGCTTTGCTCTGACGTAATTCAGTGGCGTCTGGCAATATTTTCCGTGGATTATGACTCCATTAATTTCGAATCTTTGCCATACTTCCTTTCTTAACAAATGTCTTCATTGATCCCATTGTTGATAAAGCATTCATTCAATCTTGTTGGTATACAATTTTAAGTTGTTAACATTGCTTGTTTAGATTTTTGTTGGAAATAACAAGATCTGGTTTGTCCTTTTTAGTATTGGCTAATGAGAGACATGTTAGTTTGATGATTGTATTACTTGTTGACATCTCCTTTAGAGCTATAGTTTCTTAGTGATCAGTTACCAGACTTGCCATACTTTGTGCTTGTGTGTGTGTGTTTCTTCTTCTTTTTTTTTTTTTCTCCTTATCAAGAATGTTATCAGCTTGCACTTGGGATTGCTCTGATTTGTTTTGGTTGTCGTCATCCAATGAAGTAAGTTATATATCTAGAGGGCTAGAAAAGAAACTCTCTTATCATCACCTGCTTGCTTGTTGTGTGTGACTATTATTTTGTGTCACTGTATTAATCTTTGTCTATACTCTCACCTGCTCCCTTCTATTCTGAGTTAACATATTCTTTTTTTACTCTTTGCCTAACTGAGACCTATCGATTTATAAGTCACTGAGGAGTGCACATTTATAAAGAAAATCTAAATTTCTCTCTTGAGAATCTTTCTTATTTCATTCTTCTGAACTGCATTCCAGTTAGGTTGTCATCCTCTATTGATTTTTCGACGGGGAATGTTTTATTTACCCATTGGAAGGGTGCAGATTATTCTACGCCATTATTATTGGTGGGTAGTTTGAATAGGATTTTCCCATATCATCTTCGTTATAAATCATGTTGCAGGGGATTGTTGAACTTCTGTTGAACTGGTCTTATATGTACCTATGAAATGCTGTATGCATTTGTTAATTACCATTTCGAACAAGTGATTTTATGATCTGCGGAGTTCTTCCAATGGCTAATTTGTATATCATAAGTATGATAGTTGTGGACCGTTGCTCTCTGGAATTCTAAGCAGAGTTCTGAGTTCCCAGCTTTCACTGTGTTTGGGTCCTGCTCTTCTTCAGCTCAGTTCTTTGGATGACACCTCAATGAAATGATGCTGCATCTTCGTTAGTTTTGTGCCAATTTTTGGGGCTTGGACGCTTGGTAATAAGTGTCGTACTTCATATGCTGTTTTTGAAGAACAAGTGGTAGTATGTGTTTCTACATCTGCTCATCAACTTATCAAGAAATGAATGATCAAAGGCATTCAATGAACTTTTTGGAAAAGGATAATTTGCCTTATAGAATATACATTATTTTCAGTGTTGCCCTCAAGATTCGAGAACACTGGGTTTGGTATAATATAATGTCCTTCTGGTCTTGAGAAGACTGGGTCCTGCTCTGTTGATGTTTTGAAGGAACAGTATTGATGTTATGTTTCCTCGCCCTATTATTAGTTGGCCATCATTACAGAAATGATCTTTATAATGTGCATTACTAGGTCAGTGTCCTGAGGCGTCTGGGATACGTTCAGCCTACTCACTGTTAGGGGATATGCCGATATGGTATAAAACATTCCATATTCTTGGTTGGATTGTTTACCCATCTTTGATCAAGGGATCTCTGTCTCAAGCAACATAGTTCACTAAGTTTAGTATAAAGATGTTTGTCTCTGCTACGACAAATGCACGATCGTTTTTGCTTCAGCCGGAGTCTTAGTCCCAGTTTCAGGATTTTGTTCAGAGTGGTTGGTGGAAAATTTGTAAATGTATGTTTGGGTGATTTTTTTTTGGATACACTCAGAATTGTTCAGCTAATTTGACAGAAACAATTGGGTATGGAGTTCTGGCATTCAATTGTGCATTTTTGTACCTATTAGACTGAGATTGGTATCGTGAATGAATATTGAGCACTTCATAAAACACATACGGTGTCTCCGTATATATTCTTTTTAAGCCGATACCTGGGTAGAGTGCAGCCATTATTGCAGCTTGAGTCAGGTAGTGAAGTCTAAAGGGGTATATCTTAGAAGTGTTTGTTTGGGACTGTAACTCTTCTCAGTAGTCTCAAAATTTTCTTCTAGCCAGGTAGGTCTCTCTGACAGCATTACTCCTTACCAGGTAATCATGTTCGGTAGGATCTTATCTTGTCTCTTTTACCATTTTATTGGCCTATTAATAGTGAGCCTACGGTTAAGTTGGTAGGGGTAATTGGAAATCTCTATCTGATTGTTGTTTTCTGAGGAACCATTGAGTGAATTTTCATTTTATTTTAGCTTTGGTCACCCGATCTATTATTCTAGGTCATAGTCAGTACTCAGTACTGCCATTATATTTACTTATCACTGAAGTTTGAGTTTGCTAGGTGTAAACTTTTTTTGTATTGGTGAAGACTCTGTTTAGCAGTTGGCGTGGTTATTTTAGGCATCACTCCCGTGGTTACCTGATATCTCTGTTGTTGCCCAATGCCTCAATTATGCCGGTGAAAAACACCGTAGCATATTCTTTGCTAGTAATTAGTTGGCTTTATAAGGGTATCTCTGTAGCCCCAAAACAGTTTTTTTGCATGCCCCAGTGTCAAAGATGTTTTCTGTTGTTTCCGTGGGTGAAGACAAATTTGTTGATAATTGGGTGCCCTTATGATGTCTATATTTGGTTACATTGTTAATGAAGCTAATGTGAGGCTGGAGAGGAGTCTAGTCTACCAATGCTCATGAAGTTTCTTTTGTGTGCAGGCTGCTGTTCTATTACTTGGTGGCAGGCTACATATAATAGTGCCTTATGTAATTATGGCACACAGACATATATACAACCCGTCACAGATGTTTGATGCTGAGCCGGATCAACATTGGAATCGGCTGCATACTGAAGAAATGTACCTTCATTTTGGTAATTAAACTAATTTGTCATTCAGTTCATCCATCAGATATTATGTACTGTTTGTGATGGTAGCGTTATGGTGCTTAATGCTAGTGGTTTTTCTCAACAATCCTGAATCACCAATTATACATGTTGATGCATCATTGCTTTACCATTACCTAGTCCGTTAGAATTATTTGTCAAGCCATATTATCTCTCTTGTGTCTCTTAAATGTTTGTGTTAGAGGATAGAACAGGAAAATTCTAGAATCAAGGAATATAGTTGGTATTTATAATACAACTGACTCGGAATAACCCTTACCCTAGACTCTAGAATCTTCCTATTCTATCCTCTTAACAGTTTGTTCCACTTGTTTCCCTTTCAGTCTCACCTCTCCTAAATTACTTGTGCCAAATCCCAATGGGAAGTTCAAGTTCAAGTGTATGTGTTTTCTGTTAGACAACTTTTCTTTTAAAACACTACCTCGAGTCGTGTTCTGCGAAATAGGCAAACTAAAGAAAGCACAAAAGTCAGTTTTTTTTATTCTTATTTTACTATTTACCTGTAATAAAAGTTTTTATCTCCTTATTTTATGAAAGTTTTTCGGGTTAAACCAAAATGCACAGCCGTTTTAATAGAAATTTCTGTTGGAGACTGATGTAACCACAGAGGAGCTTAATTAGTCTTTCTAGAGCTGATAACTCCTAACTTGCTCTCAGCCTTCCTTGTTATGAACAGTACTTAGTTTTGCGATAATAATGCACGCATAAATGATTACACTTGCCTGTTATTGTCATTTATGGGATTCTGTGGTGTAGAAAGCGTCTTTGATAGAGTTTCTACATTGTGTAGTCGTCTTGTGTTATGCTATCTTTTCATGTTTAAAGGTTATGCTATCTATTTTTGATTCCAGTTACTTTGAACTGCAGCTAGGTCTAATGCTACCGAAAATGGCCCAAACTTTCACCCTGGTGAAAATGGATCAGTAGAGCGAGTTCATTATGCTTCTCAGTGGAACTCTGCTGCAAGGTCAAATGGGTATTCTTCATCAGCCCAGATGGTTAATCCTCCCCATTATCAACCTGATACATCTGATCCGTCTCGGGATCCTTTACATCAATCCGCTGCTCCGAATGTCTGTATGGTTTCGGAAAATCATGCTCACCATGCATCTTCCTCAAATTATGGAGTTGAAAGCAACTTCTTTGATTTATCTGTGGGCAATGGGAGGGGCCCATACAAACGTAAAAGCCCTGGGATTCCTGCTATGAGTGAGAGGGGCAGTACAAGTAGATATTACTGTAACGGAAGTTCATCTGATGTATCGGCTTTGCCAGAAGTAAGGCAGGAAAAACCGACTTTAGATCCTCAGCATAATCGCTGGGAGCCTTTGACTGCACCTCCTAATTATAGAGGCAATCATCTTTCAATTGGGGGTGAGAGCTCTGTTCGAAATGTGAGAAGCCGGCCTGCTTTAGATTTGGAGTCGGATATGTTTAGGACTCATCTACAAGCTAATTACTCTCACCATCCAGGTTCAAGTAGACTTCCAATTGATCATCCTGGCTCACTGGATCACTCAAGCCAAAATTCAAGTGTTCCTTTGCCAGAGTGGACTCCTATACATGCTTCTGGTGGCCCTCATGGGAGGATAATGCCCAATAACTTGGGTCACGAGAGTAGTCACTTCTTTGCTGGAAGCAGTGTGGCCCATTCTTCTGGAGAGGTGGCTGGATACCACCAGGAGCACATTCCTGGGAGAAACTCTGTTGTTCCTCCAAGTGTTCATACTATCCCGTCTCATACACGGGGAGTTCGCAGCAGTTATTCTCACAGATCTAACCCGAGTAGCAGAGTTTCTGTGGGGAACTTGCGTATGGGGCATATGGTTCCTTCCAATGAGGGCCTGCCATCAGTTGGAGAGAGCCATTCTTCTAGACATCTAAGATCGTTTGGCCCTTCAGGATGGCGCAACGGTGACAGGAATGGCAGGTCAAGGTTGTCTTCTGATAGATACCGTTTGTTTTCTGAGGATGCTAGCACTCATGAACGCCTTTCCCCTGAGGTAGCTACCTGTTGTTTCCTAGGGTTTCTTTGTTTCTTTTGGAAGATGTCTCATAAGCTAGTACCAACATTAGTTAGTGAATTGGTACAAGTTTGGGTTGGGTTAGGTAAAAAATTTGAATGCAGTGGTTGATGCTGCGATAGCTACCACTCACTATAGGGAACTAGTAGTGCTGTGTTTTGGCTGATTGTAGTGGTTTGGGAAACCTCTATTTTTGTCTTGTCTTGACCAATAGTAGATCTCTGTCTTATCATTATGCGCCAGTTTCAAATACGTTTGCTGTTATACTCACTGCAAAATGCCATTGGTGAACATTGCTAATGATTTTGTTAGCTGTTACTAACTTTGTATATATGTGATCCAATCTATGAGTTATTTCCTTTGGCCGCTTAGCGGTAAATAACGTTCATGAAGCTCATTGGGGATGTCCTCTTAACCAAAGTATGTTAAAAATTTAATTTTAGAATTCATTTTGGTCAGATCTACGTATATCCGAGTCAAGAGATACTAGTTTGCCCATAGTATATTGTGGCGCGTTGTAGAAAAAATGTCAATACATGTTAGCTGTCTGAGAATATATATGTGGTCTAGTTGTGTTCTATAGTGGGGAGGGTAGGGGGAGGGGGGAGTTAAGGAGAATTCTTGAAAAGCATTGCTGAGTTATAGACTCCTCGGGTTGAGACAAATGACTGAAATGAGTTTGTGTTCTTATCTGTCTTTCTTTATCAGATTTGTAACCACGTTGTTTGGATTTGATTTGCTTCAGGGTCTCATGATTGTTGACCGTTCTTCATTATATGGGTCAAGGAATATGTTAGATCAGCATCGGGAGATGAGGCTTGATATTGACAACATGAGCTATGAGGTTATTTGCTTGTCTTTACATATTAGTTACCTCAATTCCTTTGGGTTTAGACAGTTTTTCTAATAGTTTTATAATCAGGAACTGCTTGCTCTTGGGGAGAGGATTGGAAGTGTTAGCACAGGTGTATGCCAAGATCAGTTGCAGAACTGCATGACGGAGACTGTGTACTGCTCGTCAGATCACTTGCAGGAAGAAGGAAGATGTGTAATCTGCCTGGTACGGTGTTATTTTGGTTCCTTTTAACATATGCTGACTAAATTTTTTGTGAGAACTAGACTAGATAATTGTGGTGTTTGAGTTGACTATCCTCTAAGGCTTTAACCTGCTTCTTTTTGCTTGGAAGTCTAAGGCAAAATTTTGTTTTCTGATGTGTTTCTATGCAAGTTATCGGTCAGATAGTGGGCATGCAATACTGTGCACAATAGGTATAATCGTTAAATGTTTTTTTCATGTCTTGATCTGCCGTTTTCTCAACCGAGAAACCTGGACAGAGAAGTTTCCAAATGTTCCTAAAGAAATTCTTGCTTGAAACAGGACTACAGAACCTCTTTTTTATTCCGTACTAGATAGTAGTGAGCATATGGCAGTAACGTTGAGGGTTCACATTTCGTGAACAGAGTTTTAAGTATTAAAATTGCCAAACTAACCAAAACAGTAGAGTTTTAGTACCTCTGGGATAATTATTGGCTGGCTGTGTAGTGGAAGCAAAAAGCTATTGATATTCCTAATGTTTGTCAATTCACCTTTGTCAAATACAGGACGAGTACCAGCATTTGGATGATGTTGGGACTCTGAAGGCTTGTGGTCACGATTACCACGTGAGCTGCATCAAGAAATGGTTGTCAATGAAGAACTCCTGCCCCATCTGCAAGGGTCCGGCTGTGCCAGATGATACAAATGGCAAATAAGTGTAAAGCTTTTGTGCATGCATTTAGGGTTTACTCAATTCTTTGTAAATATGTCACAAATGTAGCAGCTAAGCACCATCCTCTGAAGGAGGATTTGTGTAGAATTATAAGACTATGCTTAGGTGTTGTTAATTTACTTCAGAAAGTAGCGTATTTATGTGTTGTAATGCTATCGGAACTTGGAACACTAGATTATATTTAGCTTGCTTATAATAGCCATTTGTTTCAAATAATGGTGCATTTTTTTTCCTTGCATGTAAGTGATGTAACCAATATCGGTGTCTGTCTAAGTGTCTAGACACCTTTTCTAGCATTGTTGATCGGAGCAGTAAAACGGAATAGACAGGTTGAGCAACAATGCTGTTGTGGTGGTGCATGCTTAGGCTTTGTGTAGTACGGAGTATGTATGAAGGAGATTTAATCAAACTAATCAAGGATGTCGGAAAAAAAAAAACATAAGAAGTGAATTCTCTTGGGAATTCGGAGTTATCATTTGGTACTGGATTTTTTTTCAATTTACGTGAAAACCTATAGATGTTACCTTTGGGTCCGCACCGATTAAACTCCTGCAGTGTGACACTAGGTAAATGGGCAAAAAGAGGTTAACCAACGGAAACTGGCTATCTCGATTCTCGACTTAGGCCCTGTTTGATAGTACTTATTTTCAGATGAATTTAGATCAGTTCAGAATCATTTAGATTAGATCAGACCAGAGTCATTCAAATCAGATCAGATCAAAAAAGTTTAAATTTTTATCAATGTATTTGGTCTATTATTGATACCAATTCGTTGAAAGTCAATCAAAATTTCAACACATTCAGATCAGATCAGATCAGTTTAGAGTCATTCAAATCAGATCAGAATAATTTAGATCAGTTCAAAAAGATCCGCAATCCTATCAAATAGGGACTCAGGAGGCAAGAGGTTAGGGATATTTCGATCTCAATGTCTAAGGAGCCTTAGCCATTTGAGTATCAACTCTAATAAAGGAGAGGCTCATTTGAGTATCAACTCTAATAAAGGAGCTTAAGGGGGAATGTCACCAAACAAGATCATTACTCCATCCTATATCAAATAACTCATACCCCTTTTTGGGTAAAAGTTAATTAAAATAGGCCACAAAAGATTTACAATTTTGTTACAAAAAATATTTTATAAAAGTAACATTTTTTCTAAGAAAATCGTTTTTGTACATGAAAAATTTGCATTTAATGTAGCGTCTCGAAACCCGTAAAAACTCAAATAAGGTGTTTGAAATGAGGCAGAGAGCCGAGCACAGGGAGGGGGTGTTTCTCTTTACCAACTAAGCCACTAGAATTAGGGCCATTTGATACGATTTTAGTTAACCCGAGTCTGATTTTTTTAATTAATGGGACATTGACCAAGGTTATAGATAACCAAAAACTTGGGTCTTTAGGGAAGACTATGAAGGGGTGTATGGTTTATACTCTGTATTGTTTTTGGTACTTAGAAGAGAGAGACGATAAATAATATAAAAGGCTATATTTATAATAACTTTTGCTGAATAAATAAAGTATGGTTGAACTTCCACCAATAAAGTACTTTGTCTTTAAATTTGATAGAATGGGGAGACCACTCAATATTTGGTCACCGATAATCAATTTTATTTTTTATGATCCGATGATCAAATTTACTAATACGTATCCGTTATGATTTTATCGAGACATTTCAAACTCGGGATAATATTACTGTATAACCATTGACCCGAGGCTCGAGTTAAGACAAGTAAGAATGTAAGATACTATCTGAGGCCAACGTTCGAAATTTTGCCCAAACTGTCAAAGTCACTCCAAATGACGTTTTCTTGGACTCTTCTCTTTGACGCAACACTCTACTAGTCCAGTCACTACTCACTACAAAGTACCCCAAACACTTCCTCTGAGAAGGGTAATAAAGCCAAAGAACATTCCTCTTTGCTCATGCATTTACAACTCTTCTTCAAGAAGTCACAATATTATTTCATCATTCTTTGAAACCAAAAAAAAAAAAAAAAAAAAAAACACTTCAAATTACAACTTCTCACCTTCTCTGTTTCGTTCTTCATTTCTCCCAATTTCTTTCTTGTTGTGGGTCACTCACATTGTCGCTCGAAACAGTATCAATGGCGCCAAGAGCAAGACCTAAAAAGGTAGTTTCTTGATCAATTTAACAAACCCTCATAAAACCCTTGTTCTAATTTCTTGTTTTTGTGGGTTTTTTTTGTTCTTCTTTTTAATGGGAATTTTTGTGTGAATTTCTAGGTGGGTCTGAAGCGTATGGATGCTGCAATTGATGCTTTGAGGCCAATGGGTTATTCTCCAGATTTTGTTAAACGCAAAGTCAAGGAATTGTTGGATGTATGTTTATAGAAATTAATGTTCAATTTTTTTTTTGGTAAAGTAATGTTCTTGTGAATTTTTATTTCTTGAAAAAAAGGTTAATTTGGCGGGTTGGGTTGCTCTGATGGAATTAGTGAAATGTAGGTTTATGGGGATGAAGGGTGGATGTTCATTGAGGAGGCTTCTTACAGCTTGTTGATTGAATACATACTCGAAAACGACAATGCCGGACAATCTGAAAAAGGGGAGCCTTCTTCTAAGGTTGTTCTTCATTTTGTGCTCTCTTTGTGTGTTGTGCAGGAGTATATGATATGATATGATATGCCCTAATTTGTTGAAAGGAATGATGTCGTTTTTCCGTCTGTCTTGTGTAATGTAAATTGTTGTAGAATAGTCATCATAATGGTGTTACTGATTCTTCCTCGGACTGATAGTTGTTGTTGTTGCGGCTGTGGAAATTGGAAATGTTGAATTTGATTGATTTCTAAAGAGACCAATTTTCGAACTTTATTGTCTTATGTAATTAGTATGGTGTTACTGATTCAGACTTGGAGTGTGTTATTATTGTTGTCGCTGCTGTGTGATTTGCAATATAGAATCTGGTTGTTTATCTAAAAAGGGCATTTTTCGAAGTGTTTTGTCTGAAGTAATTGCATGTATGGAACATAGTCACTGTGGTGTTACTGATTGATTCTGCGACTGATTGTTATTATTGTTGTAGCTGCTGTGTAAATTTCAGTTTTACAATCTGTGGTTGATTTTTCTAATTTGACGGGATTTTAAAGTAGCAATTTTGAAGGTTTTTCGTTTTAAAACCCAATCCATGCTTATGATATAGTTTTTGCGTGGAAAGATTATAACTTTTTCGTCAATCTATTGATGTTGACCATGTGTGACGTTTGTAGCATTCTCAGAATGAAGATGGAGATGAAGGTACCCCAGATTTTGAGCCTTCGAAAGCTGGACCATCAAGTGAAGCTACTGAGCATTTTTCCTGTAGTCAAGATGGTCTGGAGCTGAGTCCTATCACTGGTAAGTGGATTTCTTGCTTAGTTATCCTTCCACTAGTTGATTTTCATATTAATGAAACATTTCGAGGCCTGCAGCCATTGATTTATCTTAGTTTATTAGGCAAGATCATGACGTAGATAATTTTATCATGCATCTGCAGCTATCAATCCATTATGAGTGAAATATTGAGTAGATGGTTTTCGTTCGTATTCTTGATTAATCAAAGTAAGGCCTTTTTGTTTCCTAAGACAGGATCTTGATTTATAGGTTTGATTGGTTATTCATATTTGTCTCGACTGCTTATCTTGTTATCAATAACAAGATAAGCAGTTGGATTAAATCTCCAACGATGTTCCTTTAGGTGAGCATTGTGTGCTGAGCGACTTTAGTTTGCTTTTTTTGGGGTGAAATCATTTATTACTGCATGTATAGAAAGTGCAGTTAAGATTTCTTAGGAAGGATGATTTGTCGTCAATTTCTATCAACATGCATTTCTTTTTGTAGTTTTGCATGTGTTCAAGTATGTCACTTGTAAAAATATTTCTATTTTCTTCCTGAAGGTCTTGATATCAAGTTTAAAGAAACTAATTTCTCTGTAACCCACCATAAAGAGTGATATATTCTAATACTGACTCAATTAAAAAAGTAGCTGAATTAAAGTTTTAACAATGTCAATATGGGCAAGTATTGTGCGTTGAGGCTTTTTTTGAATGAAACCAATGTTAGCATAGCTGAGGAATTCTTTTTCTGTGAAAGTATTACTTACTGCATATATAGCAAGTGCATGGTCGCAATGTGAACATTTATTTAGAAGTGTTCTGTCAGCAATTCTTGTCATTATACATTTCTTTCTCCAGTTCTGCAGTCATCTGAGACTGACTGAAACTCTAGGATTTAAGAATATTAACTTTAAATATTATCTCCCTGTAATCCACCATAAAAATTGATGGCTGTTGTGCTGAAGGCTGGAACATAGAGACTGTACAGAGATGTAACAACATTTGATAGTGTCTATTACTGTAGTAGTACAAAATTTAATCTTTCTCTCCTAGAGATATCTGCTCAAGCCTCTAAGATTATATCATGATTGTGCACCAGTAAAATTTTCATTTGCACTAAGTTGTGCGCGTAGTGACTTACGCTAGGTGAGGAGTGAGGATTTGAATACTCTTTTGCATATTCTAGTTCCTGAGATTCACTCACATCGACTTAATCATTTGAAAGAAAATATTCTGTAGATTTTTGTAGGAGAGCAATCGTGAACATGAATGAGATATATCCTGCCGTTGTTGTTGTTTGGATCATATCTTGCTGACTGATTAAGCGGTAATTGGTAATCAGTGGTTGGAGTTCATACATCTACGGTCTACCCTAGTATAATGTGCATGAAAACTGATCGTTGCCATTCTGGAATAGCTGTGAAGTGGTTGATGGCTAAAAACCACTCATGGAGTTTAAACAGATGAGCACAGTAGCATGTGAGGATCTGTCACAGACTTGATGTTTTCTATGTTGTTTCAGTCTGCCTTGTCGTTCAAATTCCTTTTATGTTCCTGCATTTTATGCTGTACAAAACTGCAATCATTTTTTATTTTTTTTGGTCAAAATGGTAGGGGAAAAACTGCAATCAAGTTTGCCATTCTAAAAGTTTCAAAGCCAGATGCCATGTCTGATACTACCACTTTTTAAACCACGCTATTGCTATGGTGCTTCTTATTGGCTTTTTCAACTGATCTTGGAGTTCAGTTGAAAAAGAGAAGAGTGATAGAAATTGAACTGCTATTCGTGATAGAAGTTGATGTCAAATTATTTACTTGTTTATCTTCTATCCGGGATATTTTTTATTCAAAGTTTGCGCTTTCTATTTCTTTGTGATATCCTGCTTGACCATTCAAAGTGGTTTTCTTTTTCTGCCATTGTGTGCATTTTGTCATCCAAGAACCTTTCTGATTTGATTCTTTTCTTGAAAATAATGCGAGTGTATAACTCCAATGCTCCTGCATATGCTTTGTATACTTCTGTGGATTGTACTCTTTTTAAAAGGGGTTTAATGTACTTTGTTTGCTGCTTTGTCGTCTGATCTTACATTGTTTTATACTTTGTTCTCGCTGAGCTCATTTTTCTGATTTCAATGAACTGTATTAATTAATGATGGTGGTAATCGGTTATGTGTGGGTCTTCCATTTGAAGTAAGACATCATTATGCTTTGGAGTACATTAAATCTGCATCAATTTCCTTAAAGATTGTGTAAGATCATGGAGCTCACTACTTTCCGGCACAGTTTTTCTGTTGCGTGTTTGCTCTGGAATGATACCTTATTTTAATTCTTCTTTTACAACGGCTTTTGCTAGACTGCATGCTCATAGTCGTTTTTATGCTTTTAGCATCTTCAGTACAGAGTCTGTTGGAGTAATTAGTAATGTATGTTTGGCACTTAGATGTATAATCGTATACCCAACCTTTTTTTACTTGCAAAATTAAAGATTAATTTCTGTGGTTTCTCTTCCTAATGGCGAAACCACAAGTCCAGTCAAGAAGGATGCGGTAGTTACACATAAAGGGCCTGGGGATTCTTTTGCACAACCTCCTGGATTTGGGGATGTCCGCTTGGCACAAATTCATCCTACAAGAGTGCGGAAACCATGCTTGGGGTGGATTGGCCCAAAGGATGATGAAGATCTTGTTCTGCTGAAGAAAGCCCCTGTTACAAGCTGGATGATGATGGGTGAGAGGCGGAGGAAACGCAAGTCTAGATGGGATGTTGGGCCAGATGACATTGTATGAGAGAGCTTGCACTCTCCTGTACATAACAGCAAATATAACCACCTAGTTTCTGAGCTGTGATCAATCTGACCATTCTTATGTAAAACTTGTGCCATTAGTCATTTAGAAATGAGGGTTCCTACCCCGATTAGGATAGTTTGTAACAAATGGTCGAGCCCGTGCTGATTAGTTATGGTTATTTTAGGCTGACAAGTGACATAGTTTCGAGTCTTCCGACGTTGGGGTAACAAAAAGAAAATGTAGCAGCACAAAGCACCAGGATGTTCTTACACAACTCCCTGTGTAGTTTTCCCTACCGTTGATTTAATATGCTTATGTAGGTTTACTATTTACCATGTTGATTCCTGTAAATACTGCTTGTGTTGCTTGTTAAAGAATATTAGTCTTGTTCATAGAAAAGAGCACCAGCAGGCAGAATCCTCAAGAACATTGTTTTTGGAATCTGGTTTCTGAATATACCAGGGTCGCGCAGCAGGAGGGGAGGATGGGTACCTTTAAGCTAACACGCGTGTTATGTGAATATAGTGCCTCGGTGGCTCGTCCTTGGCTCTGATATTTGCTTCTGGGATGTGTACATCATTGTGCAGCCCCCTCGGCAATGGCATGGATGTTCGAAAGATGAATAGTAAACAATTGTGCAGGCACTAACAGCAAGTCAGATACTTGCGTGATAATTGCTACTAATACTTTGGTAAGCATGTTCCAGCATACAGTATGGAGTATTATAGTTCCAAGGTTTATGCAATGGGTCATGGGACTACGAAATAGAAACTCTGATAAGTGCATTACAAAGTCCAGATGTGGACTTTGGTTGAAGCAGTTTGATGACTTGTGAGTTCATGACTGCGATTATGTACTGCGATTTTGGTCAAATTTAATCAGTTTTTCAAAAACGCCAAATGTCCTCTAAAAATGAATGATGATAGCCTAGGTCTATACTTGTTGGATTTGAGTGTTGGTTCCTCATTTTTTGAAGTATTTCACCCGTTTCGACGCTCGTTACTTTGTATGGATTTATAACTAACCTGCCCGTTTTCCTTATCTTCTCTGAGCCCGTTTTCCTTATCTTCTCTGAGTTTTTCCACACTAATAATTTGCAAGTCCTCATTATATTATACTTAATCACTACAACCAAAATTTGAGCCGATTTTGCTGCGGAACTATTTTATCTAAAAACCATGGATTATGTGCTGCGATTCTGGTCAAATTTGATCATTTTTCGAGAAAAGCCAAATGTCCTCAAAATATTACTATAGATACCCAAGTACTATACTTGTTGGATTTGAGTCTTCGTTCCTCTTTTTGTGAAAACATTTCATCCATTTCGACGCTCGTCACTATATATGGATATAAGACCATTTTGGTCGCTTTCCTTATCTGTTCCTATGTCTCTTACTCTAAAATTTTGCAAATTCTCATTATATCATACTTAAAGACTACCACCAAAATTTGAGCACTTTTTGCTCCGGAGCCATTTTATCGAAAAACCGTGGATTATGTATGTAGCGATTTTGGTCAAATTTGATCATTTTTTCGAAAATGCCAAATGTCCTCCAAAAATTAATGAAGACAGCACATGGCTATACTTGTTGGATTTGAGTGATGGTTTTTTTTTTTTTTTGAAATAAAACGGAATTTCATTAATATAGTTGCCAAATGACACTTACATCAGGAATTGTAACGATACAAATATCATCAAAAAGGTCTAATTGACACAATCCTTCGCTAACTAACAAAACTGATCCTTGCACGTCGACATCTTTGCGTCTTTCATCGGCAATAGAGATCTATGTAACTCGACAAAGAAAATGCAATTGACGTAGTTAACGATATTTGATGCTGGTTTCATTTCAAGTTACCGATCTGGGAACAACTTCCGTTGGAAAAATAGGGAAAAACACCACTGATCAAGAGATCAAACCTCACGAAGGAGCCAATAAGACTTCACAACGAAGTCAACAAAACCTCATAAAAGAGCCCAAAAGGGTTTCACAATGGAGTCGCAAATATCTCACAATGGAGCAAAAAAAACCTCATAAAGGAGTCACAAAGTGCCTCACAATGGAGCCAAAAAAAGACTGAATGAAATCAATCAATGATGAAAATTTTATTTTGAAAAAACCAAAATAAAACCTATAAACCAATAATAGGATAAATAGGGGCTTACCAATGGGTAAAGGATCCGATGGCAACCCCAAACTAATCAAAGAGGAGAGAGGCCGAGAGGAGGAATATTTGAGAGAGAGGCTAGAGAGGCTAGTTTTTTTTTTTTTTTTTTTTTTTTAAATCAAGTAGATTTGAGTGATGGTTTGGTTCCTCCATTTGTTAATTATTTCATCTGTTTCGACTTTCGTCACTTTGTACGTATTTATGACTAATCTGTCGACTTTCTTATCTTCACTCTAATATTTGGCAAATCCTAATTATATTATACTTACACACTACTACCAAAATTTGAGCCGATTTTGTTGCGGAGCTATTTTATCGCAAAACCGTGGATCATGTACTGCGATTTTGGTCAAATTAGATCAATTTTTCGAGAAAAGCCAAATGTCCTCCAAATATTACTGTAGATACACAAGGACTATACTTGTTGAATTTGAGTGATGGTTCCTCCATTTGTGAAGTATTTCATCCGTTTCGACGGTCGTCACTTTGAATGCATATATGACTATTCTACTTGTTTTCCTTATCTTCTCTGAGGTTTTTCACTGTAATAATTTGAAAATCCTCATTATATCATACTTAGATACTATCACAAAAATTAAGTCAATTTTGCTCCGGAGCTATTTTATCGAAAAACCGTGGATTATGTACTGCGATTCTGATAAAATTTGATCTATTTTTCGAAAAAAGCCAAATGTCCTCCAAATATTACTATATATACACATGGTCTATACTCTATACTTGTTGGATTTGGGTGTTGGTTACTCCATATGTGAAGTATTTCATCCGTTTGGACGCTCGTCACTTTGTATGGATTTATGACTGTTCTATCTGTTGTGCTTATCTTCTCTAAGCTTTTTCACTCTAATATATTGCAATTCCTCATTATATCATACTTAGAGACTACCACAAAAATTTGAGTCAATTTTGCTCTGGATCTATTTTATCGAAAAACCGTGGATTATGTACTGCGATTCTGGTAAAATTTGTTCAATTCTTCAAGAAAAGCCAAATGTCCTCCAAAAATTATTGTAGATACACAAGGTGTATAGTTGTTGGATTTGAGTGATGGTTCCTCCGTTTGTGAAGTATTTCATCTGTTTCGACGTTCGTAACTTTGTATGGATTTATGACTGTTCTGGCGGTTTTCGTTATCTTCTCTGAGGTTTTTCACTCTAATATTTTGCAAATCCTCATCATATCATACTTAGAGACTATCACAAAATTTTGAGTCAATTTTGCTCCGGAACTATTTTATAGAAATATCGTGGATTATGTACTGCGATTCTGATCAAATTTTATCAATTTCTCGAGAAAAGCCAAATGTCCTCCAAACGTTACTATATATACACAAGGTCTATCTTTCTTGCATTTGAATGTTGGTTCCTCCATATGTGAGAAATTTCATCCGTTTCGACGTTCGTTACTTCGTATGGATTTATTACTGTTATGTCTGTTTTCCTTATATTCTCTAAGGTTTTTCACTCTAATATTTTTCAAATCCTTATTATATCATACTTAGAAACTACCACAAAAATTTGAGCCAATTTTGCTCTAGAGCTATTTTATGGAAAAACCGTGGATTATGTACTATTTTGGTCAAATTTGATCAATTTTTCGAGAAAAGCCAAATGCCCTCCAAAAATTACTGTAGATACACAAGGTCTATACTTGTTGGATTTGAGTGATAGTTCCTCTGTTTGTGAAGAATTTCATCCGTTTCGACGCTCGTCACTTTGTATGCATTTATGACTGTTATGGCTGTTTTCCTTATTTTCTCTGACGTTTTTCACTCTAATATTTTGCATATCCTCATTATATCATACTTAGAGACTACCACAAAAATTTGAGCCAATTTTGCTCCGGAGCTATTTTATCGAAAAACCGTGGATGCGATTCTGTCAAATTTGATCAATTTTTCGAGAAAAGCCCAATGTCTTCCAAAACATTACTATTTATAACCAAGGACTATACTTGTTGGATATGAGTGTTGGTTCCTCCATTTGTGAAGTATTCCATTCGTTTCCACGCTCGTCACGTTGTGTAGATATGTGACCGTTTAGGTCGTTTTCCTTATCTTGTCTTAGGTTTTCACTCGAATATTTTGCAAATCCTCATTATATCATACTTAGAGATTATCACAAAAATGTGGGCCAATTTTGCTCCTGAGCTATTTTATCGAAAAACCGTGGATTATGTACTACGATTCTGGTCAAATTTGATCAATTTTTCGAGAAAAGCCAAATACCTTCCAAACATTACGGTAGATACACAAGGTGTATAGTTGTTGGATTTGAGTGATGGTTCCTCCGTTTGTGAAGTATTTCATCCGTTTCGATGTTCGTAACTTTATGGATTTATGACTGTTCTGGCTGTTTTCGTTATCTTCTCTGAGGTTTTTTCACTCTAATGTTTTCCAAATCCTCATCATATCATACTTAGAAACTATCACAAAAATTTGAGCCAATTTTTCTCCGGAGCTATTTTATCGAAAAACCGTGGATTGTGTACTGCGATTCGGTCAAATTTGATCAATTTTTCGTGAAAAGGCACATGTCCTCCAAACATTACCGTAGATAAACTAGGACTATACTTGTTGGATTTGAGTGTTGGTTCCTCCATTTGTGAAGTATTATATCTGTTTCGACGCTCGTCATTTTCTATGGATTTATGATTATTCTGGATGTTTTCCTTATTTTCTTCTCGGATTTTCACTCTAATATTTTACATATCCTCATTATATCATGCATACTTAGGTTCTAAAACCAAAATTTGAGTCGATTTTACTCCGGAGCTAATTTATCGAAAAACCGTGGATTATAACTGCGATTCTGGTAAGATTTAATTAACTTTTCGAGAAAAGCCAAATTCCCTCCAATCATTACCGATACACAAGGTCTATACTTGTTTGATTTTAGTGATGGTTCCTCCATTTGTGAAGTATTTCATCCGTTTCGACGCTCGTCACTTTGTATGGATTTATGTTATGGCTGTTTTCTTTATTTTCTGTAAGGTTTTTTACTCTAAAATTTTGCAAAGCCTAATTATATCATACTTAGAGAGTATCACAAAAATTTGAGTCAATTTAGCTCCGGAGCTATTTCATCGAAAAAACCGTGGATATGTACTGCGAATATGGTCAAATTTGAAATTTTTTTCGAGAATAACCAAATGTCATCCAAACATTACTGTACATACACAAGGAATGTACTTGTTTGATTTGAGTGATGGTTCCTCCATTTGTGAAGCATTTCATCCGTTTCGACGCTCGTCACTTTGTATGCATTTATGACTATTCTAGCCGTTTTCCTTATCTTCTCTTATGTTTTTCACTAATATTTTGCAAATCCTCATTATATCATATTTAGAGACTATCAAAAAATGGGTGCCTTCAAGTAAAATGCGTTGTATGTGATATAGTGCCTCGGTGGCTCGTCTTTGGCTAGATATCTGCAATGGCATGGATGTTCGAAAGATGGTGCAATAGTGAACTATTGTGCAGGCAATAACCGGCTACAGCAAGTCAGCAAGAACCGGCTACAACAAGTCAGCAAGAAAGCGTACTTGCGTGATAATTGGTACTCGTATTTTGCTAAGCATGTTGCAGTATACAATATGGAGTAGTAGTTCAAGGTTTATGCAATGGGTTATGGGACTAAGAAATAGAAACTTTGATAAATGCATTACAAAGTCCAGGGTTGAACCAGTTTAATGACTTATGAGTTCATGACTAGATCAGTTGCACTGGCAGAGGGGATTAGACTCGAAATTGTATATTCTCGGAAATATGTGTGTGTTCTGTAAAGAGTGTATACGCCTTTACATTTCAACCAAACAGTATGACAGATAAAAGGGGATGATTCAAAACTCATATTACACATGTTTAAGGGTAACAAATGATCTAGTGATTTTGCCTCAATCGTGCATGAGTGTATTAAAAAGTAAACGCATTAACATAGCCAAGTCAGATGGAGTACACACCATAAGTCCATAACCTATCTTAAGCCTGTTTAAACTTCCAACTACACTAACCTTCCCCTACAAATCTACAATCTCCATCCATTTTCAGATATTGTTCAGATGAAAACATAAAATGATCACCGACTATAGGAGTAACACGCTTTACATGATAAAACCAATAAGACTCATACTTAGGTGTCGTTTGGATACACTCGGGAAGTCGGAATTCGCATAAACTTACAAATGTTAGGAATTAAGAAAGTATGGCAAATGAAAGCAAAAATATCAACCCGATAGTGACAAACGAGGTATTTAAACATGGTAGATATTACATCTAATCCGAATTACGGGACTGTAAAGAAAATGTAAAATCATAGGAGAGGTGTTATTCGTGATCATTACGTTACAGCAACAATAATCACTCATGAAGATGATCACATAAAACACTCCTCAGATCTCATCAGATAATAAATCAGATTAAACCCCCCCCCCCCCCCCCCCCCCCCGGAAAAATGTCACCACCACCGTCACAATCACAACAACCCGACACCACCGCAACGCCGCCGCCATCCTCCCCAACCGCTCACAATAACTTCTCAATCAAGTTTGGCACACCGGAAGCGCTCACCGGAATCCGCTCCCTCACCGACGTCGGCACCATCACGCGTCTCCTTCACGAGTGCATTGCTTACCAACGGTCGTTAGACGACGACCTCTCCACCCTCCTCTCCCACCGCACCACCCTCGATTCTCACCTCTCCTCTCTCCTCAACCACTCTCACGTCCTCTCCGTCGTCCGATCCGACTCCTCCGATATCCTCTCCTCCGTCGTCTCCACCTCCTCTCTCGCCGACGCCGTCTCCGCCAAGGTCCGTGAGCTCGATCTCGCTCAGTCTCGCGTATCTCACACGCTTCTCCGCCTCGATGCCGTCTCCGAGAAGTCCGCCTGTATTGACTCCGTCCGCGCCGCGCTTGACGCCGACGACTACGAAGGCGCCGCCGGGAATGTGAAGCGGTTTCTCGAGATCGATTCGAAGTTCCGTGACTCGGCCGGGTCGACTCAGCGGGAGGAGATGTTAGGGTTTAAGAAGCAGTTGGAGGGAGTCGTTAAGAAGAAGCTCCTTGCCGCCGTTGATCAGCGGGAGCATCCCACCGTCGTTCGCTTTATTCGGCTTTATCCGTTGTTAGGCATTGAGGAGGAAGGCTTGCAGGTTACTTTACTTGTTTTCGTAATCGTAATTTAATTCTAGTGTGAGACCGTCTCATCGTAGATACGCAATTGTAAATTCTAGTGTGGGACCGTCTCATCGTAAATAGTTTAGTTCACTTCTTATGTTTGGTGTGGTTACCCTTTCAAGAGCAATTAGATTATGAATGCAGGTATTTGGGGGAACAATGTGGGTTAAGTAAAAATTTCGGTGTGGTTCGGTGAGGATCATAGGGTTTGTGTAAAGATCACGATTGGTATCTGTATGTCGTTATTCGTGTTTTAAGTTCCTATGTGGTTCAACGCCCTATAAATCTAGGTTAATGTAGTTTATTTTAGGTATGTTGGTATGATAACTACATTTGCACATTATATCATTGCGATGGTTGAGCGAAAGGAAGGAGAGGGAGAGGGAGAGGGAAACGGGATCCCCGTATTCCCTCCATTTTCCTCCAACGTTCTATCCGAACTTAGGGCAATTGGACTCGTCCCTCCCCTTCTGTCTATCCAAATTCCTAACAAAAGAGTCTATGGTCGATTTCCATGTATTTATATATAGCTGCGGCTAAATGTGATCTAATGTTGGTAAATGACAATTTGAATACAATAAATGATATGATGGCGTAACTGTGGGCTAATGTTGGGTTGTATAAGTCTGGTGGTAATGATTTATTTGGAAATTTCTAGAATTTTGATCTTACATTGCATTGTTTGCAGGTATATGTGAGTTACTTGAAAAAGGTGATAGCAATGAGATCTAGGATGGAGTTTGACCAGCTAGTCGAGTTGATGGAGAACAGCTATTCTGGTAGCGGCAGTAATAGCCAGGCGAATTTTGTTGCTTGCTTGACTAATCTGTTCAAAGACATTGTCTTAGCTATTGAGGAAAATGTTGAGATTTTGCATAGTTTGTGTGGGGAAGATGGGATAGTTTACGCCATTTGTGAGTTGCAAGAAGAGTGTGATTCTAGAGGTTCCTCAATTTTGAAGAAGTACATGGAATACAGAAAATTGGGTAAATTGGCATCTGATATCAATTCCTACAGCAAGAATTTACTTTCTGTTGGAACTGCAGAGGGTCCTGATCCAAGAGAGGTGGAGTTGTTTTTAGAGGAGATTTTATCTTTGACCCAGCTGGGTGAGGATTATACAGAGTACATGGTTTCAAAGATCAGAGGCTTGAGCTCCATTGACCCTGCACTCGGCCCAAAAGCAACCAAAGCTTTCAGAAGTGGAAGTTTTAGCAGGGTTGTTCAAGATATAACTGGGTTTTATGTCATCTTGGAGGAGTTCTTTATGGTAGAGAATGTGAGGAAGGCTATTAACATTGACGAGCATGTTGATGACAGCTTGACAACATCCATGGTAGATGATGTTTTCTATGTCTTGCAAAGTTGTTGCCGAAGGGCAGTGTCCACTTCGAACATCAACTCTGTGGTGGCTGTATTGAGTGGTGCTGTGAACTTGTTAAGTAATGAGTACCTCGAGGCGTTGCAGCAGAAAATGAGAGAGCCAAATCTTGGTGCAAAGCTGTTTCTAGGAGGTGCTGGTGTCCAGAAGACTGGTACAGAGATTGCCACAGCTCTAAACAATATGGATGTGAGTAGCGAATACGTCCTTAAACTGCGGCATGAGATCGAGGATCAATGTGCAGAGGTAAATTTAGATCACTATTGTGTATGCTTGGTATGTCTTCTGGCAGGGTTTATAGCCCTGATTTTAGATAAAGAGATGTGCTCTAGGAAGGAGATTATTAAATAGGCAGGTTCATCTTAACAATATTTTGGGTTCACTATTATGTTTGACCTGAAACTGGATACATTTGTATTTATAGTCTGATGGCTTTACTGTGCTTTAATATTTAGCAAATGACCTTGTAAGTTGTAGCCAACCGTATTAACTTTCCAAGGTTATATGTGCAGGATTATTGCACATTTGTCGTGCAGTATGATGTGTATTTAATGTGTTATTATTAAGCATAGAGACCGTGCTGAGACATTTACTACAAGTATATTGTGCTAGTAGTTTCTTCCTGTCGGCTGGCTAGTTGTTTCTTGAGAGAATGGAATTAAGAAACAAAAAATCTTCACAATCTGTGATTATCCTGGAAATTTTTGTGCTTTCTTTTTTCAGTTTGTCTGTTGAAAACAGAACTTTGTCTATCGTCTCAAGTGAGATTCTCATTGTTGTGATATGTGCTGTTTTTGTGAGCTTAACCATGAGAAGTGAGGCATAGTTGCAATTTTTGTACATTCTTGATTGGAAATGGTGTTTGAGGATATGTAGCAATATAGTGAGTACGATTGTAACCAATTTGACTATTTTACTAGGTATTCCCAGTTCCAGGTGATAGAGAGAAAGTGAAATCTTGTGTTTCTGAGTTGGGGGAAATGAGTAATACTTTCAAGCAAGCACTCAATGCTGGCATGGAGCAGCTTGTGGCTACTGTCACTCCTCGGGTACGTCCAATTTTGGACAGTGTGGCGACCATCAGTTATGAGTTGTCTGAGGCGGAATACGCGGAAAATGAAGTAAATGATCCTTGGGTTCAAAGGCTTCTTCACGCTGTTGAAACAAATGCAGGATGGCTCCAACCTGTAATGACCGCGAATAACTACGATACGTTTGTTCATTTGATCATAGATTTCATTGCCAAGAGGCTTGAAGTCATCATGATGCAGAAAAAGTTCAGTCAACTTGGAGGCTTACAGCTTGACAGAGATGCAAGAGCTCTGGTGAGCCATTTCTCAAGCATGACTCAGAGAACGGTGAGAGATAAATTCGCACGTCTTACCCAAATGGCAACTATTCTAAACTTGGAAAAGGTCTCTGAGATTTTAGATTTCTGGGGTGAAAACTCAGGGCCCATGACCTGGAGATTAACTCCAGCAGAGGTGAGGAGAGTGTTGGGTCTGAGAGTTGATTTTAAACCAGAAGCTATTTCGGCATTGAAATTGTAATTCTTTGTTGGTTTGTCAATGGTCCACTTTTTTCCCATATTGGCTTTCTTACTTTCTTCTTGTAATTTCTTGTCTCTTAGTACTAATTCTATATTCTTAACATTTACAGATTTTACATTTTTTTTATATATAGGCTCATGCGCTGTACCATTACAGATTAATATTGCCTTGATTCGTTTAAGTGAATTTGTTTTTCTGGGGTGTGTGCTTTAATGTACCTTGCTATATCAGATCCCTTATAATTTGGTTGTATGATGATTTTTTTTTTCTTCTTTTCCTTTTTCTTTTTGTTAGCCGACCTCAATCATTTTGGGAATAAGGCTTGGTGGTTGTTGTTGTTGTTTTCCTTTTTCTTTTTTTTTTTCTTTTCTTTTTTTTCCGGCTTTCGCCTGTGCCCTTTTGTATATCTGTGTTACTTGAAGAAACAGTGTTCTGATCTCTTGTGTCATCCTTAGTTTGCCACTGATCAGATTGTGCCCTAGAGATACAATTATCAAAAGGTTTTGAGGATACATTGGATCTAGATGACCTGGAAATCTGGAATCTTCTGTTTGACTGGTTTTTTAGTTGCATGCCTTCTAAGTTGATCTGTTCCTTTTTTAGCTGCCTTTCTCCTTGAAAATGAGCTTTGTTGATGAAAGATAAGTTACTGAGGGCAGAAAAATTGTAGCTGACTGCTATTCATGTGAAGACTTTCCTTGATTCCCTGCCAATTGGCTTTGTATCTTCTGGACCAGAACCACTGCATACTCAGTAAGTTTTATTCACATCTTTATGATAGGCTGTTACAGTTTACATATTGGATGTGATTTCCGAAACAAACTCGAGATTCTAGGAGCCTGGAAGGTAAACTAATTCAACTGTACAACCACTTTTGACATTAGGATTTGTCTGAACATCACAGCATAATATGATGATGTAGCATATCTTCTCTGTATCTGGTATTATGCTTAATGCTAGTATTGCTTGTGGCTAAGAAGTGTTGGCAATTTCTGTTTCTTTTTCACCAATTTTAAGTATTAGTCCAGTTTTTGTGGTTTATATCACACATGTATATTAGCTGTCTTTTTGTGTAGTTGAGAAATACCAATTATGTAAGGATTGCTTATTGTGCTGGCTGGTGAACAGCTCGTATCAACCAGGTTTGAGTTTTCTGAATTATAGGACACCCTAAAGGTGAGGACACTGGCTAATCAAGCAATTATCGGTCAGAAGCAAAAAATTTGCAGGTAAGATTTCAATTGATGGTCTCTGTGACTTTTGCTGCTGATGAACAATATAGGTAGTTATTCCTATTTCTTATTTAAAGATGTCCTTAACTAAGACCTGTACTAGGGTTGTATGGTAGCTTACCATGATTAAGTACTTGTACTAGGACCCTGGAAATTGCCTCATGTCGCTGCTCTGTGGTTCAGTTTTTTTTACATTACCGCATTCGTCTATTTCTGATTTTGGCTGGAAATGAGTCAAAACTCACAAAGAGGGGTCCCAATAGCTAAATCTGAAGCCAAGCCATATTGGCCATGAATATGGTCAATCAATTTTTTTTTGTGTTTTTTTTTTTTGAGAGAGAAATCAAATTATTGTTGGTGAGTCTCTCAAGGACTTTTAACTCTTTCTTTTAGCTTATTTTTCCTGTACATCTAAACTGCCATTTGATTTGACTGACCTGAAAAAGCTCTTTAAGATGATGTTCTAATGTCGAAGGTTACTAAATGTGCTCCTAGAAAAGTCAGTCAACTAGTGCGGTTTAATGGCTGTGATTCTAGTTGCAACTTGGAAGATCACTTGCTAACTTCTCTTTGGCCAATCAGTTGAGGTTGGAGTTTAAAATTGGCTCATCTTTTTTGTGGATGAACATTTTAGATCTAAGTATGATTATGGTACTTTCATTTAGGTTGTTCGTATTTCTGAAGGTTGGAACAGGGGCCGTGAAAAGAACTGAATCTTTTTAAAGCAATTTTCCCTCAAACAATTGACCTGTATCATATTGCTGAGATCAGTTATTTGCCTGATTTAACACCTTACTATTAAATTGCCCTTTTCTTTTCCGAAAAAAGAACTTGTTAATGAGTTGCGTAGCACCATCTCTAAGGTCCATGCTACACTTTGGCCAAATGTAGTGAAGTTACTTTCAAAGAGGTTCTGAAGATTCGTAGGTTGTGGCATGCTATAGGGGAAAGTGTTTCTGATTGCGGAGTTGTTTTGTTCAACTTTTGTTTGCTTATGTTGATAAAAGTTCAAAAAATTTGAGTCCAGAATGTTCAGATCCTCTTCAGCAAATTTAAGGCAAATTCCCATGGAGCCAGGTCTTTGGTTTTTGGGATATAATGGAATAAAGCAAAATGGCTCATAAAACTGTCTGTGCTTTCTATTTTGTGAAGTAGCACTCAGTGTGTGTGATTCTCGAAGCAAATTTCATTTTGGGTCATCGGTGCGCAGCCTCTCTATGTTTCAATAGGGGTAAGGCTTGCGTGCATCCAACCCCCCTTACCTCGCCTTATTGTTGGAGCTTTTAAATCACTGGGGTAAAGATGTTGTATTGACCCCGTATGGTGGTGCGTGCATACAAAGGTACTATGTGGAAATGTTTTGGGGGGGGGCGTTGTAGCTCCCGTCTTGATAAAGAAAGCAAAGAAACTATTTGATGTTCTTTGTTCTGTACATGATATGGAAGGAGCTGCTTTCAGTGATATAACATCAAATTCGTGCTAGTAAGACGTGAGCGCATCTTGCTTTTTTTTATTTCAAATACATTTTGATTTTGCTTTATAGAAGTTTACATTCTATACTTAAGGGTGTTGCTCTATAGAATTTTCACCACAAGTTTCCTCTTCGGTCACTCAGAAATACTGTAGTTTCGTTGTGGTGGTTGATGGAAATCTTGATGCAGGTTTTCTCTTTGGTCATTTAGAAATAATTTCGTGGTGTTTTTGGCTCCAGGGTAAGTCTCTTGACATCCTACTCCGCCTTACCTCACTGTAGGCGGGAGCTTTTGAGACGTTAGAGTTATTTGTTGTTGTCTTTATAATGTCTATTTTGCAGCTGGGAACGACTTCTGTTGGAGAGTTGCAAACTGCTCTACTTATGTTCCCTGTTCAAAGAAAGTAAGTAATCTATGAAGTGTTGAAATAGCATCATTTCGATTTTCCAGTGAACTTCAAATCCTTGATTGTACATTACTCTTACAGACCTTTTGGAAGTTTGCCTTTGACATACCGTTGAAAATTAACCCTACCGTGTGAGAACTTGACCGCGACTAGGCTAACCCTGTTGCATTATGTTAACAGATTTTCGTTTTACAAGCTTCTATTTTTCGTATTCTTAATAGTTTTAAGGTCCAATAGTGGTTACATTTAGGATGCTCCATAGGCATTATTTTATGGAAGCAGAAGCCTGAACCATATTTACCAGCACAGGGTGAATGGGATGTTTGTTTTTGCTTCTGCGTTTTGCTTTGTTTCTGGTATCTCTAGTTTGCTTGTACTGTTTGGCAGATATTAACCGATACTCGACATGAGCAGTGGGCATGCACTGACACGATTGGCCGGAAATTACTGTCGGACTCGAGTGGCTGAGTGTCGAGCTCATGATACGCCCGCCATCTCTTGAACAGTCGCTTTGGGTTGCCTTTATCTTTTTTTTTTTTTTTTGATGGGAACATGTCTCATCTTGCAGTAGTCTCTAATCTCGTGAAAAATTAGTGGCTATTTTAGTTGCTGAGCAATAATGCAATATCTTGAGAATTTATAATTCATAGTTATATAATTAACAACATCAAAGTCGGTTGAATGGAAGATATGGTTTACTTAGGCCGCCTTGACAAATGGGAATTCCTCCAAAAATTCACCTCTCACATTACACCCACAACTCTTTCAGAAATTCTCATGAACTCCCAACTTTCTCGAGTTGGGAACTCCATATGTATTCCGACTTCTCACAAGTAACCAAACGACCACTAGTCGAATAACGATCACCATCATTTCTTATTTGGAGGATATACCATGAACCAATAGAGTGCAAAAAACTGGTCACAATGTTGGAAGTATCAATGCTCTTGTGGGGATGTCGCCTGTTGGAGGGTCCAGTGTGTGTGCTACTACGACCACAACTCCATTTAGCCTTTGTCGAATATGTATGTGGAGATCCGAGGGTCCAGTTGTTGTGACCACATTTTCGCAATGTTGTCTTGTTTAGGAAGATTTGGGCCCTGTTGTTCGATCGTTTTCTTTCACGTTTTAGATACTCTTATTACAGCCACACCATGCTTAAGTATATGATCCATCTTGATGTCTATAACTCCCCTACTTTGGTTTCTTTTTATGGAGGTGAGCTACTCTTCTATTCTATCTGTCATGGATTCTCTTTGGTTTCAGCGAATTGTTCTCTTAGCCGAACCCATTTCCGGGATTTACTCGAAAACCATTGTACAGTCTTGTAATGAAGCTGAAGTTTCTGATCATTCAGAGGAAGATTGTGTTTCAGCAACAGACTTTTTTTCGAGCTCGAATGCTTCACAGGTATGTTTTTCCTGTCATTTCAGTTTTAAAGCTGATTTTGTCAAATGACTGCCATTTAATGAGCTTGAATTGTTTTGCCTTACTCACTTCTGCAAATACAGATAAGATTGAAAAAATCCTACTTACCATTACAGATAAATCAGTACTGTTCAGTATATATAGTCTGTATTTCTCTGAAAATCGAATTATCGTAAATTAGATTGTTGCTTGTATGAAGTGCTGAGCTTGTATCGATTTTTGCATTGTGTAGGATGAGTGCAAAATTGAATTAGAGGAAGAGAAAACGCTTGAATGTACCGCGGAAACAAAGATGCCTGCAAGGCTAGATTGCAAGAATGAAGTAGAGGAAGAGAAAGCAGTTCAATGTACAGAATTAACAGAAAGAAAGAGGCCTACAAGGCTAAGTACTGTAAGCAAGAAAACCCGATCACAATCATCATCGCCATCAGTTAACAGACCGCAAAAGAGCCTAAGTGACGATGGCCAGACACTGCACAGGTTCCTGAGCTGTAAGACTCTGCGTGAACTTGAGCAAGTAGAGTTAAAAGGGTTTGTGGATTTGGGGTTCCAGTTCGAGAAGGACAGACTTAGTCCTCGGACTGTGAACATAATTCCGGGCTTGCAAAGTCTCCGAGAGCAGGACACTGATGATGTGATGAATGAAAATCTTGCAGCATCAGCTTTTCTGGAAGGTAAAGGAGATGAAATCGAAAATGATAACAGATTAGTAGTGACGGTACCCTACTTATCTGATGCGTGGATGGTGAAGAAACCAGATTCGCCTTTGCTTAGACTACGTATGGCTAGGGTGTCGACTGCTCAAGAGATGAAGAACTGTCTGAAGGTTTGGGTTAGAACTGTCGCGTCTTCTATAAATTCTGATCTATGAATTGAATGATTAGTACGTACAGATCAAAGGAACTACGATTTATGTGTAAGTCGATCGTGTGTAATCGAGAATATAGTAGACAGATTTATATTACTTGAACGTTACGATTAGCTAATAAGCTCGCAATCATTGTAATGCTACATTGCTACTTCCCCATTTGCAATTGTAAAGAAAGTGTGGGATCAATGAGATTTTACATTGACGAGGCCATCGGAGAGTAAGATCAACTAATTCATTTCGTGAAAATTTACATTTTGAGTCATCCGTAATTATTTATAATATTCGTCGAATTAATTTTGTGTACACCGGAATCCTTGCCTAGAATGCGCGGTTAATTTGTAAGGTAATACATGAATGAAAAAACAATATCCTTACCTTGGACATCAAACGTATATGTATCAGGATGATATAATTATTAAATAAACGCATCTGACGTGCATGGATACACATCAATATAAAAGAGCGTATTAATGTATTATCAAGTGGCACTGTCTCACTCGGATAATATCACCAAAACGCCTAAAATTACAATAATCATCACACACTTTACCAGTGTTAACGATTGAAGTATGAATTAATAATGCAAGTGGTTAGAAGCAATCATGGATGATTAAGCAAACACAAAGTCACGCAAGAACATTAATAAGATCAAACTAATTAGGGCAGAGTTGCACTAATCTAACAAATCTAACAAATGGCTATTAACAAGTCAATTTTTTTTGTTCAATAGTTGGTCTTTGAAGAAAGACTGCGGCGTGGTGATGATGACCATGGACGGAGTGCGACTTGCACTTATGCACATTCATGTTAGCTTGCCAAACTCCAGTGCGAATCACCTATTCCATTTTCCTATCCCACTTCGTGTACCCCTCTAATCACGTGCTAGCATTTTATAAATCTTCTAAAAAAAATATAATGTTTTAAAGATAAAATAATAACATGGTAGCACGTGATTGGAGGGGTACACGGAGTGGGATATGAAAATGGGATATGTGATCCACACTAGCCAAACTCTTTTTCGAAAGGGTAATGATCGATTTTGCCGAGATATAGATTTCAAAAATAGCATTCTTGTCAAGGCTCAGTATTGTAGTTGTAACCTGCCTGCTATTATATTTTTAATTTGTTGTCTTGAAGGTTACAAATGACGATACATTTTCGTAGGCCACATATTATTTTTGGAACAAGGCGGTTTGGTTGTAATTGTTGTTGTTTTATAATTTATTGACTTAAATGAATATTTCTAACTGTGACACAACAATTATCCTTTTTAAACATGCCTTTACTAAAAAAAATAAACAAACCCGTTCATATTCAAATGAAATATTAACATTCTTCAAGCCAACAATTGGTGTTGTAATTATAATGTATAATACTCCTTTTGGAGTTGACATTCGCGAATATTTAGTGGAGGAACCGAAGAAAGAAACCACTATTCCGGCCGGTGGTGATGATATTGGTGGAAAGTTTTGTGGATCGCATGCATCTTTCTTTTAGTTCACTTGATGGGTAGAAAATGACCATTATATGTACTAATTTAACTTTCGTTCTACAAGTGATATGTGCGCCGTAAACGCAATAATAAATTACTAAATGAGAAGGTCGGGGCTGACCTCTAACTTTTCGAATAGGGTCCAATGCCACATGCATACACACTATTTTTTCAAAAACATGTAAATATATACTTGCATGAAATAATTTAAAATAAGTCATGTTGAATCGTCTGCTACTCTTAGTTAGCTGCATCTTGTGGAAAAACATTTTTAATTAATAAAATATAATATTTTCGTGTAAGAAACATGACTTATCTTTATTTTACGAGATCAAATTCACCGTTTGCAACTAGCCAATAATGGAGGACCAACTAACCGATTGAGATTAAAAATGGCGACTAATGAATGTCCATAGAAATGATTTATGGATTATAATCACTTAATGCTAGGGTCTCCATCATGGATTAACCACAATTTTCTTGTGCTACCAATAACTATAACCAAAATCATAGAAGTTGTGCAATTTTCAACGAATTCTTTTCTAACAAGCTAAGAGACAATTATCCACATTCTGCATTTCTGGCTGCCTATAAATTAGCCGGACTTTGCACCTCATAATAATAAACTCACCTGTAAGAAATCAATTTCGAGAAGAGGCAAAGCTCGCATAAGACACAAAAGCCAACATGTCTTGTTCCTACTTTCTTCTATTGCTCATGTTACTAAATCTACATCTTGGTATACTTCTAAATCCTATCTCTTCTTTATATTTACTAGCATGATACTACGCCCTCCGCTTCTTTAGATTGTTGCGTTTGGTTATTAGAATTCAAACTAAATATTGGCAATCTATAATAACAAGGGAAGCATTCTGCTAATTTTGCGTGACACGACTATACTACTATAAAATGAGAAGACATATATGTCATAATGTTAGCTTAATTAGCTTGATTAGCTAGCTAGCTTCAAAATTAATCAATCAAAGACTTTTCTTTCTCAACAAATTATTGATTAGGCGACTTTGGAGTTCAACCTCGCTCACGAAAAAAATGGACAAAGTTATTTTTTTAATTAATTTTTTTTTCCCGGTCTCCTACATGATCGTCTAACCAATTATATAATCGACTACTATAAATCGAGTTTATTGTGTACATGCATGGATAACTAACTCTTCACTTCAAATATCTGTACATTAATATAAACTAGGTTCAAGCCAGCTAGAGTTGAATTACTACTCGGATACATGTCCAAATGCCGAAGCTACGATCAAAGAAGAGGTGACAAAGTTATACAAAAAGCATGGGAATACTGCCGTTTCCTGGATCAGAAATCTTTTTCATGATTGCATGGTTAAGGTACTAATGACATGTACTCGTACCATAGTACATGCATGGTTAAATTTGATTATATATGAAATTAAATGATTATCGTCTCCCATAATTTGATTAATTTCAATGGCAGATCTTTGCTAATAGATAGAGCGATCATTATTATATATCTTATTACGCCCTACTTTGGGGTAATAATATAAACGAAAGTACGTGACGTATGTAATATTAGTAGTACATTGTACATATTACGCTATATATGCTACATTTCTACATACTAACGCCTTTTTAAACTCACTCATGCAGTCATGCGATGCTTCAATTTTGTTGGACGATGATACAAAAACCGGGATAATGTCCGAGAAAAGTGCATCTAGGAGTTTTGGCATGAGGAACTTCAAGTATATTGACACAATTAAAGAAGCTTTGGAAAATCAATGTCCCTCCACTGTTTCTTGTGCTGATATAATTGCTCTTTCTGCTCGAGATGGCATCGCTTTGGTACAAACATACTATATATATACTACTACATATTTACGTATTAATTAATAACAATGCTAATTGCAAATTGATAGAGGTTTACAGTTTAGACACAATTTATTTGTCTACAATGTAAAAATTGAGTTATAGTAGTAAAATTGAGATCTAAATAATAAAATTAATTTTAGTGAAAAAATCAGGTAGTAAAATCAATTGTGTGAGTAGTAAAATTTTGATAGTATAGTAAAATTATTACTGATTGTAGACACTTTTGAGTGTCTACACTATAAACCTCTAGCATTGTCCATGCTAATTATACTAAAGTTACACGAAAAATATCAGAGAGTACTCAATTTCGAAAAGTAATTATGACATTTCGACTTTTTTAAGATCACATCCTCAATAGTGTCAAAATAAAGTACGACCAATGGTGTTTTCTCATCATTTTCAATTCCCATTTAAATTTGTAGCTTATAATTTCTCAATCTATGAACGAAAATAACTTTGATTCGATCGATATGCAGTTAGGAGGACCTCCCTTAGCAATGAAGACGGGGCGAAAGGATAGTGTAACAAGCTACGCAGACGTTGTGGACGAGGTTATTCCAAACCATAATGATAGTATGCAACTAGTATTCTCTCGGTTTCAATCCATTGGCATCGATATCGAAAGCACTGTAGCTCTTTTAGGTGAGAGTTCACTACTTCCGGTTTTAATAATAACGCTCCCTTCGTTTCCATGAAATGTTATATAACTTGACATATATAACACGTACAATTTTTCTAACATGTGTCCGGTAAGGGTACAAAACTACATTTCCTTCGTTCTTAGTGAAGTGAAATTCTCCTGAATTAATCAATGAGATTCCATATATAATTTGTTTTTTCAAGTGTTAATATCATTTAATTAGAAAAATAATTAGAGTTTTATCAAGTGCCCTATGGTCATACGTTTAAAAAAAACGGTGTATATATAGTAACGTTTCTTTTTGCACAATAACCAGATAATTGACTTAAAACGCGTATGTACATATCGACAGGTGCGCATTCAGTAGGACGAGTCCATTGCATGAACATTGTAAATCGGCTCTATCCAACTACAGACCCGACTCTAGATCTGGAATACGCAGAGTACCTTAAGAGAAGATGTCCAAACCCGAACCCGGACCCGAAATCAGTCGAATACGCAAGGAGTGATCTCGACACGCCCATGTTGTTGGATAACTTCTACTACAAGCATCTGTTGCAAGGCAAGGGACTAATGGTTGTGGATCAAGAACTGGCCTCGGATTCGGCCACGTTGCCGTATGTCGAAAAGATGGCCGCGGATAACTCGTACTTTCACAGCCAATTTGCTCAAGCTGTGATTTTGTTGTCTGAAAATAATCCTCTGACTGGTGATCAAGGAGAAGTTAGGAAGGTTTGTACTCACTTGAATAGTGTTGACTAATATATATACTTTCAAAGTCCTCAGGCTCATGCACTACCTTACTATCTAGTGAGCATAAATTGAGGAGTCGTCTAATTGGATGTATGATTATTACATACGTACTGTCGTATAAACTTTTGTGTGTAACCCTTACGTGAGAAAAAAGAGTTATATAAAACATATACTCCGTACAGTTTATGACACGGCTTGCAATACACAATCTCGTCAAAAACTCTAGCCTCTGTTATAAATCAAAGGTGATTTTAGGATTTTCAATTTTAAAAAAAAAAACGTAAAAGTAGAGTATCGTAATACACTAATACCCAACCTGTAATATTTTGTATTGTGGGAAAAAGACTAATGATTTTCTTGCTTACTTACTGGCAAATTTGTCGAACGTTGACTTTAATGAAGTCAACAATATGATAAATTTAGCATGAAGATGCGAAGATACAGATAAGCGAAGACTCGTATACTCTTGAGTCTTGACTTCTCGCAAAAAAAAAAAAAATACTGTTGACTTGTACGTGTGTTCATAGCATGCAGCTTGGCTATATCTTATCGATCACGAGTGATTTCCAAAATTACAAATGTAAAATTATATTTAGGAGAAAAACTCGGCACTTATAATTATTAATGTTAAAAATCTCGGATTTGGAAAGAGATGAAGTTTAAAAGAAAGGGTAGTGAAATAGTTAGAATTACTTATCATCGAAAGCAACACATTGCAAGTGGGGGGGACTAAAATACAAAGTAATATAATGAGTTAATGACATGATTGAATTGATAGTTATTGTAACTTACAAGAATTTCGCACAGCCAAAAATGTGTATAAATGAATAAAACACGCCAATGTAACAAATGAGGGTAACGAATATACTTTTCTCACCAGATCCAGAAAATTACGGATAGAGGTGTATGTGCATATTTAGATCCAGATTGAATTACATCAGAAGTATAATTAACCGGTTAAATATTAGTTTTCAGTCAATCTTATGAGTGTTCTAAGGACCACCCAAATAATTATAAGAATCATATATCCGTCTTATTTAGAAATCACATTATTATTTTAATCACAAAATTAGAATAATAATAATGCATGGCTTCCATTATTATCTAAAACAAATTGCTTGCACGCATTTGGTCTCATCCTTAACTACTTGTATATCTTAATTAATTAATGTAAATTTCACTGACAAAGACAATTAGAGAGTTGTTGTTTGCTATATATATTCGATCCATTTTTTCATAAATTAAAATAGCTAGCTCTCAAAGATAAGCTAATATGGCCTCCTCTATAAAGCCACTTTCTTGCTCAACCTTCATTATTCTTCTGCTATTTTCCTTGCTTTTGCAATTTCATTCTGGTACGTATATGTACCTTGGCTTATATGATTAATTTACATGAATTGCTATATTATTACATATAATACATACATGCATATATACATACTACGTACTTGAATCTGTTAATCGATGTTCAGATATGATTCTGTTGTAAGAGCATCAACCACCAACTTACGTATACTTTCTGATTGAATCCGTTTTTTCACATGCATGTCGATATTAATTATTATATCATTAAACTGAGAAAGATTATCATTGATTACTCGTACATGAAATTATAGTCTTTCTTAGAGCTAATAATGTTTGCATAAATGTTTCATATTGAATTGCTATACGTACCATTAGATTCGTTAGCTAACTTAGCCTTATATATATGTAAGATCCATCTACTAAAGATCGATAGTTAGCTTCACGAATCTCGGATTTTATGAAAGCGTGTCAAGTTTAGTATTACAATGATGTTCATCATCGATCGACGATCATCAGGTAGGAGTGAGCTGAAGCTGAATTATTACTCCACAAGCTGCCCAAATGCAGAGAGCATAATCAAGAATGAGGTGCAAAAGTTGTATGAAAAACATGGGAATACTGCGGTTTCGTGGGTTAGAAATCTTTTTCATGACTGCATGGTTCAGGTATAATAATAATACAGCAATCAATCCATTTTCATATTACGGAGTATCTATTAGTAAACCGTAGGTTTGATAAAACATACTTCATTCATCCACGTCAAATTTTCGTATAGATCGACAAATACGGCAATTTGCCAAAAAAAAAAAAATGTCGGTGCAATGGTGCATGAAACAAAGATTGGATCTGAATGGAGTGAGTAACATCAATTAAATTAAATCATTTGTATTCATGGACAATTATACGTTGACAGCAATTATTCTTAGGCCTTTATTTCACTAATAATTCAGCAGTTTAATTATCATCATATACTATTTGAGTAAGCTGAGCGGCCAAATGCAATAATAATGTTATCTAATTATTGCAAATTGCTTGTTCGAGTGAGGTTATATATAGTTTTATACTAGTGTCTAAAAACATCAAATGATGCACATAATGACATAAGTCCATCTCGTCTTGTATCTTATCTAGTAATCTAGCTCACCAACTACGGTGTCAATTAATTACACTTGTGGAATTGTGTTGATGAAGTTAGTACTAATAACGATACCTGATGTAACGTGCGTGTACGTGTTTATTTGATGATTGTTGACAGTCATGTGATGCGTCACTGCTACTAGACTCAAACACAGCACTAGGTATCAATACAGAAAAGAACGACGTAAGAAATTTTGGAATGAGAAATTTCAAGTACATTAACACTATCAAGCAAGCCCTTGAGAGCCAATGCCCCGATACCGTTTCTTGTGCCGATATCATTGCTCTTTCTGCTAGAGATGGAGCTCAATTGGTACGCCGTCTATGTGTATTTACGTCTATTTAATTTGGTTTGAGTTTCTATCATATCTATTAGGACTATAATTTTATTTTGCACTAGAAATTATAAAATTATAATGATTAATTAGATCTGTATTTATGAAGTTGGGAGGACCACACGTAGAGATGAAAACAGGGCGTAGGGATACTACACAAAGTTATGCAGCAGTGGTTAATAAGTTCATTCCCGACCATAACGCCTCAACCTCCTTGCTTCTTTCTCGCTTCAAATCGATTGGTCTCGATGTAGAAGGAGCCGTTGCAATCCTAGGTATGATGGTATATATACCTCTTTTGGTTTTCTCAATTATTGTTAAAGTTTTAACAATGTATATACTCCGTATTCCATATATTTTAAGTTACACGTGGTTTAAATACGAATTTTGTAATAAAGAACCCTTACCAATTCGCCTTGTTAACCAAATTCTTGCAAATCAACTTCAGTACTTCACTAGTGTCACAAGTACTCATTAACTCAAACTTAAGTATTACCTGATTAATAATTTAATTAACCAAGATGGACCTTCTGGACCTAATTTATTAATTAGTCAAAGATTGAAAGTCAATTACATACGTACAAATAGATTAAGATTGGCCTAATTAGTCAGTCAACCGATCTGATCCTAGTATTCTATGTATATACACATGAAAAATTGTCTACATTTTAGTCAACAAAACTCAAGTGCAGTAAAATCAAGATGGTACATAATAAAAAAATATGCATCTACAGTCAATTTCCATGATTTACTGTAAATTATGGCATCGGTAGTAAAATCAAGTATTTAACGAATCTATCAATAGAAATAATATTGAAATTTTATTTATTTCCAAATCAATAATCCTTAATTATCTCACTTCATATCCTCAAATTAATTCCTAAATTATACTATAAAATTTACTGCAGTCCTGATCAAATTTACTACACACTAATTAAGTATAGACACATTTTAATTTGTCTATATATAGACTCCTAATATTTTATAATAATTATAGAAATGTTCGTCAAGGCTAATAATAAATGATATATCATGCACAATTTATTGGTTTGATATGTTGTATATGTCATTTATGTCATGTGCGTTTTTTTAACTCGTGTGAATTATGTCGTTGTTTAAGGGCCCGAAATGTTAGAACAAGTTCATATAATAGTTAACATATTGTTAAATGCAAATTGGTAGAGGTGTACGGTGAATACACAAGTTAATTTGTCTAGGATATATACATATTGTCGTAAAATTATGTTAGTAATAGTGAAATTGGGATTGTAGTAGTAAAAATAATTTGGAATGAAAAATTTAGGTAGAAAAATTAATTGTATTGGTAGTAAAGTATTTGTGTGAGTATTAAAGCTTTGATATTGTATACACTGTAGACCTCTAACATTATCCTTGTTAAGTAGCATACGATACAAGTTTGCGTAGCGTAGTGTTAAATGGTTTCATGCATCTACACCCGAGATAACTAACACAAAGTATTGAAGCCGAGTTTATTGTTATAGAGGATATGTTTATTGTTAGTTGTTATTATAATAGAGATCTTGTTTTCAAATTTGCCAAAATTGTCGTGTTTCCGCTAAACAACTCCACGTTTTCTAAGTACAAGCAAGATGAGTGAGAGTAAGTATGGTGATTAGTGTGATGTATATATTAGGAAGCAAACAAATCATTAGGTTTTTCTAAAAATTTTACTCAGGTAAAAATAAAAAATAAACGATGAACGATTAATTGCTTTGAAATATTGTTAAATTCTTTCATCTTAAAGGCATTTTTAATATACGTGAGTTGACCTTTAGTTTGTGGGTACCTGCAATCATATACAGCTTGTTTGGGTGTGATAATGGCATGCTGCATTACTACCTGTGTTTATTTTCTTTATATCCAATGGTAATTGTCAGTTAAAAAGTGCCTAATTGGGTAAATTTTATTACTTTTAATAGTAACTCCCAAGTAAACTGAGCTTATTGATGATCTTTTTGGACTAACAACCAATATGAACTTAACAAAAGAAGACCAATTTCTCCACACTTTGGCTTAATCCAACGCTACAATTTGATGGGTTTATTTGTTGTTATTTGATTGCCGGGAATTGGGTGTAATAAAAAGATCAGGCATTTGGAATTATATCATCATGTTATGATAAATAAGAGATTCAATCTTTTTTGGGTTTTTCTTAAATTATATCATCATAGTTGACAACATCAACATCTGATATATAGTGATGTGTTGTTAAGAAGCATATGTAATGTTCATAGCGTAAGTCGTACAGATAAAATGGTTTGTTAGTTTCATGAGTTAACAAAATGCATAGAAGCATGGTTTTATTGCTAGTGAAGATATCTAAGTCTGTTGTCGGGTGTTGTAATAATGATAGGGATCTTGTTTTTAAGGTTTGCTCAGGGCTTGTGGTTCTCTTAGACGACTTCACTTTATCTATTGTAATATAAGTCATTTACGTATTTGGTTTAACAATTTTTTACTTTTGCATGTTAAAATAGAGGTAATGCACCTCTAATTGATAATGTGATTATATATAGAATACACGTCTATAAGACTATGTTTGACGTGGTTAATTATGTATATATGTACTATACTAGGTGCTCATTCAGTTGGAAGAGTTCATTGTGTGAACCTAGTGAACCGGCTCTACCCAACCGTTGATCCAACTCTTGATCCAGATTATGCTACATACCTTAAGCTTCGATGCCCGACTCCGAATCCAAACCCAAAAGATGTGGTTTATGCACGAAATGACCGGATAACGCCGATGATCCTCGACAACATGTACTACAAAAACTTGTTAAGGCATAAAGGGTTGCTCAAAGTAGACCAAGAATTGGCTTCGGATCCAACCACATTGCCATATGTCAAAAAGATGGCCGCTGATAATAAATACTTCCATGACCAATTCTCTAGGGCTATGACCGTGTTGTCCGAGCATAACCCCTTAACTGGAAATCAAGGAGAGGTCAGAAAAGATTGTCGCTTTGTGAATAGTGAAATCTGATATTGTATTATCGTCCGAATATGTAAACTTAAAGCAACATCCATATTGACAACGGACAAAAAGATTGACAATGAACGTTGCAAGTGAATAAGAAGGATATATTGAATGCACTTTATTCGTGCTTATTGTTCGTATATATATTATTGGGTTCCACAATTTTTCTTGCTAGATAGGTAATTCATTGTGATTATTTAGTATGAGCATTGAAAACCCAACGTATTAGATAAAGTGTATAAACTACGGTCGTTGAAACCCACTTGATGGACACACCAACATGTCCATGCCATGGGCGAGTTTAGGGGGTAGGCTGAGGTGCACCGGCCACCTCAAATTCTCCAAAAAGGTCGAAATATTGACTAAAAAATCCAGAAAAAAATGGAAAAAAATTAACTTGTACTAAAAGGAATACCCCAAATTTTTGCGGCTAAATTCGCCCCTCGTCCGTACATTGTATTATGCGTGATCAAAGTTCACTTGAGGAGAGAGCTCGGATCCAATAAGCCAAACAGTTCGGAAGTGTGGTAGATAATGCACAGTAGTGAGTCTAGTGATTAGCGTGTGGGTGAATATTTTGGAAGCCAAGTAAAAACAAGCATGAGAGTGAGGAACTGACGCACGATGACACCACCAACCAAACTTTCCAATGTGAACAAGTTTCAGTTTTACCACTGTAAAAGGAAACATCCAAACACAACAACACAACAAAAAGTCTTTATTTCCCTTTTTTTCCCACCATCCTCCGGCAAAAATAACCGCGGGAAATGCCCACGTGTCATCTAACTAATCCACCTGTCATCCTCAAACACTCCCTTGGATTCTCAACAGTTAAAACTCCCAACTCCTCCCATCACTCCTCCACTCCTCCTCCTCCAACTTCACTCACAAGCTTCACACTCCCAACCCAAGAAAAAAAAAAGTAAATAATCTACCCATGTCCTCTGTTTTACACCACTCATAACAACCCAATGTTACCCACATTACTATTTACCACCACCGCCACCACAACTACCACCACCATTTTACTCCTCTTCCCCATTTTATCCTCATTCCTCGGCTGTGCAACCGGCGGAGGGGGAGGAGATACCGTCACCGATACGACACAGTTCGACTTCGGAACACTTACTCTAACAAGCTTGAAGCTTCTCGGAGACGCACACTTAAACAATGGTAGCGTACGCCTCACGAACGACCTCCAAGTCCCCAACTCCGGCTCCGGCAGAGTATTTTATTCCCGGCCGGTGATATTCCGGCAACCCGGAACCAACTCTCCGGCGAGTTTCACCACCTTCTTTTCATTCTCAGTCACAAACCTCAACCCGTCATCCATCGGCGGCGGTCTCGCCTTCCTCCTCTCCCCCACCGCAGACTCCGCCGGGTCCGCCGGCGGCTACCTCGGGCTCGGGCCGGGTTCTTCATCCTACGTGGCGGTGGAGTTTGATACTTTGATGGATGTGGAATACAAGGATATAAACGGGAACCATGTCGGGTTGGATCTAAGCTCCATGGTTTCGACCCGAGTGGCGGATTTGGGTGAAATAAATGTTGATTTGAAGAGCGGTGATTTGATTAATACTTGGGTTGAGTATTCCGGGTCAACCCGTATTTTCAATGTATCCATTTCTTACTCCAATGTCAAACCAAAGGAGCCTCTACTCTCATTTAATCTTGATTTAGATGAATATGTTAACGATGTTATGTACGTTGGCTTTTCCGGGTCAACCCAAGGTAGTACCGAGACCCACAGTATTGATTGGTGGAGCTTCACCTCAAGTTTCGAGTCCGAATCCGAACCCGAACCCGATTCTCCACCGGAATCTTCAACATCGCCGTCGTTGTCGCCATCTTCGTCTTCATCCGGGTCAATAATATTCCCATTGCCGCCGCCGGTGGGAGTGGTTACAACCGCGCACGCGCCGGCGATTGTGCCATCCGGGTCGAAACCGGGTATGAAGAATACCCAATCGGGTTCGTGTCATAATCAGTTGTGTCGACATAACCCGGTAGCGGTAGCTGGAGTTGTAACAGCAAGTGCATTCCTCCTGTCGATATTCGTTGGGATATTGCTGTGGTGTTATTCCAAGAAATCGAGAATGGTGTTACAACTCGGAAGAAACAATCGGAGCTCGTGCTCATTTTCGTCGGATATAATCAGAATGCCAAAGGAATTCAGCTACAAAGACATCAAATTCGCAACGAAAACGTTCGATTCGAGTCGGATCATAGGCCACGGCGCGTTCGGGACGGTGTACAAAGGTATACTGCCCGAAACAGGGCACGTGGTGGCCGTTAAAAGGTGTAGTCATAGCGGAGGTCAGGGAAAAGAGGAATTCATTTCAGAGTTGTCCATCATCGGCACGCTTAGGCATCGGAATTTAGTCCGACTCCAAGGGTGGTGTCACGAAAAAGGCGAAATCTTGTTGATATATGATCTTATGCCAAATGGTAGCTTAGACAAGGCGCTTTTCGAGTCGAGGATGGTGTTACCGTGGGCTCACCGGAGGAAAATATTACACGGGGTGGCGTCCGCGTTGGCGTATTTACACCAAGAATGTGAGAATTTAGTGGTTCATAGAGATGTTAAGACGAGTAATATTATGTTAGATGAAGCGTTTAATGCACGTTTGGGTGATTTTGGGTTAGCTAGACAAATTGAGCATGATAAGTCCCCGGACGCCACGGTGGCGGCCGGGACAATGGGGTACTTGGCACCCGAGTATTTGTTAACGGGTCGGGCTACGGATAAGACCGATGTGTTTAGTTTCGGGGCGGTGGTGCTCGAGGTGGCGAGTGGGCGGAGGCCAATTGAGAATGGGAATTTGGTGGAGTGGGTGTGGGGGTTGCATACGGAAGGTAGGTTGGTCGCGGCGGCCGACGAGAGGTTTAACGGGGAGTATGATGAGGGGGAGATGAGGAGGGTGTTGTTGGTTGGGTTAGCTTGTTCGCACCCGGACCCGACGGTCCGGCCTACGATGAGGGGTGTGGTTCAGATGTTAGTTGGTGAAGCTGAGGTCCCAATTGTACCAAGAACTAAGCCTTCTATGAGTTTTAGTACTTCACAATTACTCTTGAGTTTGCAAGATAGTGTCTCTGATTGCAATGCTTTGCTAACAATCTCAACCACGTCCTCGTCCTCGCGTAACTTGTTCCTTGGTCATGAGGGTCCGGAGGAGCTTGTTTAAGTTCAATTACGTTACTCAATTTCGATATCATCCTCTCATACTGATCGGGGTGGTGCAAGGTGCAAGACGTGCTCTCTTTTTCGTTTCTAGATTTACCATTTTATAGTTGGAAAATGCTAGGAGTCTATAGCTATATACATATATATACAGTTAGTTTTCTTTTTTTTTTTTTTTTTGTAGCTTAGCTTTACTAGGTAGTAGGAAAGGTGATATTTATTTCATGACATTATTATGTATGTATACATATGCCAATAATATCAAATCTTTATAGGTCATAAATATTTCTCCTAAAGGAGAAAAAGGAGAAAGAAAAAGCGAATAAGTTGAAAAATGTTGTAATCAGTATTCAGTAGTATGCACAAAGTGTAGGGCTTTACTGCATTAGGTAGGAATTGTGACCCATAGTTTTATGTAACAAGCTCATTTCACTCACTTATATTGTTATAATATATCAATACACTTGTTGAATTGGTTGGCCGACTTGTCCGAGGGTCTCGAGTTTAAATCCTAGAAATATTACAATAGATGTATGAACTATGGAGAGAGTCTTATCGATATCGCTCGAATTCAGACTAAGCCGAGTGGGGCTCACAAACATCAATGCAAATAATGCAATGACAACGGCTAATCAAGCTATGAAGAAAGATCAAAGGGAGTAATGATGAAAATCAATTTTCTTATAGTTATGATTGGGAAGAAATTAGTAGAATTGGGGGGAGACAAAGTAGTGGGTCACATATGCTATAGGTTAACTATTGTCAAAAAGGCACCCCCATTTAGGTCTTTTGAAGAGTAAGCTTTTGGTAAAGTGTATTAGTGACGTAAAGAAGAGCATTTTAATGTTCTCATCTTCCTCCATTTTTGTGGATAAGAAGAAAATATTATCTCATTTCCCACTCTTCACGGCTCTTCCATGAGGTGTTTAACGGCTCTATCCATCTTCTTCAATTAATAATTCAATGTTTCCCTATTCTAATTAAGTTCCTAACTTCCCCCATCTTCCTCGCAAGAGCGTTCCACACTTCATATCCGATTGATCTCGTATTTATAATTATAATTATTGACACTTAGTTGAGTTAACACGAGATTCAACTAATATAATTAGAGGTTCTAAGTTGAGTTCATGCTTTAGAAATACATCGGTTAGCCGTCTATTTGACTCGAGTCAGACCGAAGATGATGTAATGAGGTACTTGGCGTAATGATTAAATGGCTTATCATATTCATGAGTTGATGACTAAAAAGCCTGTACGGCTCAACCACCGGGACCAAATGTGTCTGAAGACCCCATGTCACATGACTGCATAAGGAGCCGTTAAGACAACATGTTGACAGTTAATTGCATGCATAAATGTCAATACTCTGGAAAGTTTAGTCTCTTTCTCAAATAAAGGAGAATACAAAGGAATAAACGAGTGTTGATACTTCATTGAGTTAATTCCTTGTACTTGAGAGAAGAGGTTCAACGAAAGGTAGGTCTTGGGTCGGATTGGCTCACCCACGGACCACGGTCACGTTTAGGTTGATCAATATACACAAATAGGTTGTAAACGCTAACTATTAATCGTACAATAAAACAACTAACAGCTCGGGTCATTTAGATCTTAGCTAGTAGCTAAACCACTTAAGCACAGGTTGGCCGAATTGATTTCGGGGTCCCATGTTCAAATCAGTTCATTTACAGCGCGTTGTGACCATTACAATCAAATTTATACAGCTTGTTTGGGGATTTCTTGATCTTAAGTAATAGTATCTCTGCCAGCTTATGAATAATGAAGATGATATTCTTGATTAGAACAACATTGATTGGTGTTAATGTTTGCTTCCCTGAAAACAATGTACAAAGTTATGCAAAGCACACTTACCAACCGAATCTTCAGATGTATTGAGTGCGAAACTACCCTTTGTCGCATACTATTAAGAATGTCGCATCAACCACTCCCACAAAAGCCTGATTTTTTTTTTAATATCATACACGACATAAAAACCCCTAAAACAGAGTAATTAAATGATCGTAAAATTGAAAGAAAAAAAAAAAAAAAAAAAAAAAAGCCCTGCCTTTGTTTAGAGAATCCCCTATTCAGTGACGATTACAAGTCGTAAGAGTCGTAACCATACATTACAAGCCGTAGTCTTCGGCTTTGCGCGATTATGCTGATAACTACCAGAGTTTAGGTGCACAGAAATGTACACAGAATGAAAGAAACTACTCCCAGGTTAAGGCAGGTTGTAAGTGTAAAAACATAATGCAATATATTGCCCGATTGAAGTATTTGTCTAATAATGGTGCATACAACGATTAGTAAACCCTCAATGTCTGCCAAAATAACGAATTTGGTATCAACACACGCTTACACAATAAACTGCACAGCTGCTTATTGAAAACAGGTCGTATACACAATGTCAGGTGTCCCAAGCTTGTGATCCACAAACTACACGAGTGAACACATCAGGATATAACAGGATATATATAAAGTATAGACAGGTAACAGGTTACAGATGACTTCCACAGTACCAGGAAAGCAATTTCGAAGCTAATGGCGGCCCATAGTCTGTTCTCCAGGAGGAATCATAACCAGGACTTGCTGAGCATTGAAGCTGGGGTGTGTCAACCTGCGACGAATCTCACGACCTTCCTGGCAAAGTGAACATGGATGGCAGAAGACATGGGTGGCAAAATCACATGCCATTTCACACTGCTCCCGTTGTATATCATCCTCCACAAAGCTTCCACAGCCGCCACAGTGTCGTGTAAGAGCCTCACAACTTCCCTAAAGATGTCCAAATGCACACATTACTCTTTATCTTTTAAAATTTAACCATCACACAATTTTAGATCCCAAGTAATTCAATTAGGATCCGGTTTCAGAGTAAGGACCTACATGCAATTCGTTTTCCCCAAAGCACATCAGCACGGAAGACACTTTTATTGGTAAGAGTACATATAAGGTACCCATGACGTGAATTCCATACAAGTGGTGTGGGACTGAGGGACAAAGCCATACAAAACCTTACCCCAAAGCACAAATACACCGTCTCACAAAAACCCCTTTAAAAACTCCTGCTTATATTTGATCTAAACACCAAATTATGAGTATCCACTTATCCATTGTATGAACTAAGAAAATCACAGCCGTTTTCAACTGAATAAGAAAACCATCGCCCAAAGACGAAGGATTACCATAATTGGAACCAAAGCTAGACTGGTTTAGAAAGGTCTATAGCTAAACTCTACAAAACACGATTCAAATTCTCATCTCATTGTCAGTTTCCAGATTTAAGATTTCACAACAAACACTCAAATAGAAGAATCTGCTTATCTTTCCCCTTTCAACAAGATGTAATTTCAGCAATGTTGCAAGACACTAACGATTTAAAAATACCAGAAAATTCTGATCAATGTTGGCTAAGTTCTCACTAAAAAATTATTAAGGATATCAACAATAACAAAGCCCAAGTCCCAGAATAAATCGATTTCAAAATAACAGTATCTATTATTAGGACCGTAAAAGACATGGTCCACCAACACTGATCTCAAAATGCTGTTGTCCTGATCCAATAATCATCCACATAATAGAAGACGTGTTCACGTATTTCCTTGAATCATATAAAAGCTTAGCTTATAGTGGTCATTAAACTATTCAACTGTTGCCTGATCCTTGGCAGTGAATTTAGGTTTCTCTCATTTCCCTGAACTAAGGTCTTAGAGTCCTCTGAACCCAACAATAATTTGCCAACATAATACACCCCATTTTGCAACCAACTCGACATTTTGAGTCAACAGATTGTTAGGAAGTCATTGATCATCTGACTATCAAAAATTATTCAATTTCCCTTCAGCAGAACATTGCTTAGTGAACAATGCTGATGATGCCTCAGTGAAGGAAGTTGTGGGCAGCTATAATGTATCAGAAAATCATACCTAAGAAACATGACAAATCAACAGATAAAAAACAGAGATAGAACTATAGAAGTCAATGAAGCAACACATCAAAAAGAATGTCTTATGGGGTTTCCGTTGGACCATGACATTAGAAAGACTTCATAGTTAGACTCATGATATTCTTCGGCAATCTGCCCTTACAACTTTACAATGCTCTTAGTCCTGATCTTTGTGTCATGTGCTGGAAAAGTACTAATAATTGGTCCGAACTTTTCCTTCATTGTAAAGTTTCTTGTGTCTTTGTGTTGTGTCATAATCTGATTGGCGCTATTGAGAACCAATGGGGTGCATCCTAGAGTGATGGTGGACTTCATTCAGATTAAATTTATCCGAACTGGCAGCACCAAAGAAGGGAGAGTGAGATGGAGATAAGCTCAGGATGAGTTCAACATTCCTTAGAATATGCATTCTTAGCTTAATATTTGTGATTTTGGGAAACAGCTTGTGCTTTCAAAAGGAGTGCCAATATCATTCATCAAGGGAATTAGAATTTCTTATTATTTCATAAGGAGGGCTCATTATTTTTAATCAGAAAAAAAATTCAATATGCATGACTTGAAAAGAAGATGTTTTCAACAAGCACTCACATCAGGAATTCTGCTATCCTAGAGGAAGAGTGAAAAAAACAAAAACAAAAAACTTGCCTCAAGGTTGAAATTCCGACGAACAGCAGTACGGGTTGAATAAGAAAACCAAGGGGCCAAGCAATTCCACCCAAAAAAGGAATTTCCAATCAGGTACAGAGCAGTGTATGTCATGCAATGATTAGTAAAACTCCCAGAGGTTGATCCAAGCCTCTCAGCATTACTTCCGAAAAGCACGCAGGGAGCGACAGTTCCAAGTAGACCTGATTACATCAGTTGTTAAAAACTTAGAACAGGAAGTATATAGTACTAACATACACATCATTGTCAATCAATAAACAAAGTACTGAAACAAAATAAGTATGTGATCCTACTCAACATTGTGGGCTATCCAGATGCAATACTGAATTAAAGACAGGTCAGGTAGTAACTCACTAACTCAAACGATTCAACAAGGTTGAGGTTTTCCACGTAAGCTTATGTATATATAAGATGGTGCTTTCATCATTTAATACAGCCTAAGGACGATATTGCCCTCACTCAAAAACGACTTTCTCCCTCACTACCTCACCCGTCAGGCATCAACAACCCAATTCCCTTCCAGTCCCTTCACATCACCCGGCCATCTAACCACCAACATCTTTTCCCCTTACATCATTATCATGCAACCACCCATGACCAACGATCACTCTGCAGGACCCACGATCTCATGCAACCACCCACAACTTCCGCTCAATCACTCTCTTTAACCAATGGCCACTATACCTCTTCCTCCACTACCTTCTCGTCAAACCAAAACCACAAAGATAGCCAACAACCAGTCTAGTACAGATCTACTTCCCGCTCCATAAAAGCCAAATTCTTCTCAAGTTTGTTGCCTTGGCATTCCATATATCATTTTGTACATTCACAATAATGAATTAATGACGGCATGCATTCTTGTCCTTTTTATTTTGTTGATTTGTCATTCAGTATATAGTGATGTGTATATAAGATTGTACATACACACATATAATTAAATGAACATTATCATATCCTTAAATTAAGTATAGAAGTTAGAGTTGACGGTGGAAGTAGGGTGTAAGAGGTCATTTGTGGTTAAAGCAGTGGTACACAAGGTGAAGGCGTGATGTGTGAAGGGGAGTAAAGCAAGGTGGAGGGCTTGTGCAAGTTAAAATGAAGTGTTCAGGGTGAGGACGCGGTCTGGCAATGGTGGGCAGTAAGGTGGTGGTGTGATGAACATATGGACATCAAGGGGGTGGTGGTTGCCGTCAAGACTCATAATTCATGAGTGCGCAGGAGTTTGTAGTAAGAGGGTGGTTGGTGAGTGGGTCAAAGTGGTCAAGTGGATGTGAAGGATCATGAAAGAGATGGTGTGTGAGAAGAAATCAAGGTCATTTTTTGGTTAAATGTCGATATGTTGTTTTTAACATGTGTGAAATCACGCAAATGGCCTTTATCTACTTGATATAAGACCGAAAGGTTGAGGTAATATCACCACTTCCAAAATCAACAACTAGTACTGCAATCCTCACTCTCTAAAATTGGCCAAATCACTATAATGGATTGTATACACCTTATTTGACTGACACTTGCATATTAGTCAGAAATGTTGCCAAAAGAGGAATACGACTATTTTTAGGTAGGAAAAACATTTCTAGGACCTCTTGCAATGGAGAGACATAACTTGGTGAATCTTGTAGTCATTCAATCCAAAACCAAAATTGCTAAGCAATAAGCAAGAACAAATGACTTCTGATACTAAGGAAAGATTTAAAAAGCTGAACCATGCTTCCACGTCCTCAACTCAAAGGTGTTTGAGGGATTATTTCCTCCGACAATGGCACACATGTCGAACCACTGATGACCACAATTCTTACATTTCACACCAAACATGCTCATATATCAAAACTTCGCCCCCTTTGCTCCCTGACAAATGTTAGGGATCGAGACCTGAAATAACAAACTATGCATATGCCCTAGACAATTTCTTGTTTAAGGATTCCAATAGTGGGTGGCAGTGTGGCACCAAAGGGGGGTTTGAATCTGACCATAATTGTAAGTTCTCTTTTAACCAATTTAGGCCAAGGTCAAGAACTATTCACAAACAATAACAACTCAGGGCTTGCAAAATATATATCAACATTTTGCCATTTAGTGTTTCAACTATCAACTGATAAATATCGGTGCAATCGAATTGAGAGAACAAAAACTAAGTCAAACATTATGAGTATTTCATTGACACTCGTTGATTGATGACTCACGTTTATCGACCAATTGTCTTACTTCAAGCGACAGCACACCAATACACCACGATATAAAACTAATCAAAGTCAGGTTACAATTGGAAATTTGTTCTTATAGACCATTTACAATAAACGTTTCTAGAGCAGCGTCACCAATACCTCCAAATTCCTCCATAAACACCATCAACTTCCCTCTCTAAAAATGTCTTACACATTATAGGGCCTACGGGTTATGGTCCTATGACTCCTATCCCCTTTGGCCCTTTACCTCTATAATCTCAATTAGATGCCTTGCTTCCTAAGAACATTACGTATTTAATCGGAGTACACCAATGCTCAAAAGTTCCAAACTAAACAAACTCAACCCAAAATTCTCGACGTTCCCTAGTTCTCTTCGGAAACTATTGCACCCTATTCCACTTCCGAATTTGTTCTCCTTACCATGATAATAATAGACTTATCTATATACCCAATCACCTACATGGCTACATTCCCCCTCCCCCTCTCTCCTCCACTTTCCTTTCTTTCAATGTCACGATCAATAACACTTCTTTTCATAATTTCGCCAGAAAACTCGAAAATCACTAAGAACAATTTTCCTCATGCACATTGTTTTGTCTTCAAGAACACACATTTCACATCCTCATTCTACATTTCCAACACATAATCTAAAAACAGAAACTCCATAATTCCGCACAATCAAGAAACAATTACGATTTCGACCCGACCACGATTTCAATCAACAGCGAAAACACAATCATTTCACACACAATCAAAATCGAACCAAAATGCGAAAACATAACACCATTTAAAAGAAAATCAAAATCAAAATTACAAGAAAAAAAAGGGAAGAAAAACTCACAAACTTCAACATCACTGCCACAAAAATCATCACGATTTCCCAGACAAGAAAAAAGCCCGGAGCTCCAAGGTGCCCGACCCATCATAGGCTGGCCCACAACACTCATAGGAACCCCATCAGCAGTCCACCTGTATCCATCCGCCACGTGGGACTCCGTCATTGGTGGGACAGGCTGTTCTTTTGACGGCGGAGACGGTGGCGATGAGATTTCCGGCGCCAATTTAGGGTTTGTTGTTGGTTCATTTTCATTGGTTTTTTCGGTGTCGGTGGGTAAAAGTGGGCTTGATTCTTCTTCTTCTGGGTTGTTCTTGTTCGCCATTGTTGATTTCAATTTTCTGGGAATTTTCCCCTTTTTTCGTTTTGATTTGATCAAATTGATTTAATTGAGAAAAAGAGAGTTGAAATGATGGAATTCCAACTCTCGGCGAAAGCGATTTCTGGGTAAAACAAGACAATTAAGAAATTTTTTAAAGAGAGGGGGGGGGGGGAGAAGGTAGGAAGTCACCGCGTAATCAGCAAGATACTTTTTTTTTTTTTTTTAAAAACCAAATTTGGGATTTTTGTGTCATTGTATCGTGCAGCCGTGTACAAAGTCTACGGACTACAGCTCGCGAGCTCGGTTTCCGAGTTCGCAAGCCGTGACGCGTTTTTGGGATTTTACTCTTTCTTGTTTCGTAAGTCGGTTTCGATTTACCTTCTTTTGTTGCACTACTATATAAACAACTTTTTAGACAAAATTACCAAACACAAAAACAGGCGTCTTATTATCTAGGGTTTTCGATTTTTTGCGGTTAATTATGGATATGTCTGGTTCCGTAGTTCCTGATATGTCGAATTTCGATCTTCTTGATGACGAAAACTATCAAAGTTGGGCTTTTAAGATGAACTTTTATTTGAGGCAAATTGGTGTGGCTTATGTGTTAGAGGAGAAGATTGTACCAACGGATGAAGAAGAGAAAATTGCTTATGAGAAGAAATTTGATAAGGATCACGAGATTTGCAAGGGCATGTTATTGTTTTATATGTGTGATTATATGCTAGAAGATTACATGAAATTAAAGACTGCTTATGATATTTTTGGTATGGTGGTATAGATGCTAAATCTAAGCGTTGTATTGTTGCTGAGTGGCTCGACTTTAGGTTTTCCGAAGATAAGCCTATGATTGATCAAGCTCTTGAATACAAGTCTTTATGCATGAGAATGACTGGTGAAGGGTTGACTATTTGTGATGGTGTCCAAACTTATGTTTTGATAAATAAATTAGGGTTTTTTTTGCCAAGCACCACCTTTTAAGTTCAAAAATCTCAAACACCACATTTTAAGACTATTTTCTTTGACATACACCACCAAAATAAAGTCCGGCCACATTTTTTGTTGACTCCGGCATTGACTCACGCTCCGATTATTTTCTTTGCTTTTTTCTTCTTCTCTTAAGCTCGGTAATCCCCCCTTATTAATTATTCCACTCTACTCCTTTTTCCCTATCATATCAAGAATCTCTATTATCTCTCACCTCACATTTAATGGAGTTTTGGATTCGACAATTGTAAGCAACAAGCACCCTAATCATTGTCAAAGCTATGAACAACACCATTTTATCCTTTTTCCAATTTTCAAACTTTAATTTCACTCGATTTCACCTTTAATTCATCGACTTCATCTAACAATGGGTCAATAGCACAATTATGTACTCTTCAATTCTCTTCCTCTTATCAATAAGAGAATGGATCATATCTCTTTGCTATTCGATCCAATCATGTCCCTAACACACGCAAAAAGACAAATTAAAGCTAAAATTCTATCTAGTCAAATGAAGAGAAAGCATATGAGACTAAGGATGATAATAAAGCAAGAAATCTAATTGGTGGTGCCTGTCAAAGAAAATAGTTTTAAAATGTGGTGTTTGGGATTTTTGAACTTAAAAGGTGGTGTCTGTCAAAATCAGAAACTTAAAAGGTAGTGTCTGGCTTGGAGAAAATTGTTTTTGGTGGTACCATTGTCTTGGAAAAAAATTTGTGACGAGTTGATGGATAAAAGAAAGGATTTGACGTTAGGTGAATTGATCACTCAACTAAAGATAGAGGAAAAAAATCGACTCAATAAGGGTAAGGATGTTCGTAATTCTAGTACTTCTAAGCCTCTTTGTGGGGAAAAGAAGCGGAAGACGATGTTTCCAAAATTCACAAGGTAAGCCGGCTTTAGGGCTACAAGACTCGGCACTTGCAATTACTAGTATGGAGAGTTTGTCTACACACAATTTTGTAATGGTTTATTTACTCTTTATTATGTTGTACACAAATTTCTATCAATAGAATAAGTGACATCTTTTCTTTTGTCTTTTCTTTGTTTGTGCCTCTATTTATTAAAAAAGAAAAAAAGGAAACTCGATTCGGTAGCCCATCTGTGTCTTAACAGGTCGAGTTTTTTGCTTTTGTTTGTGCCTATGTGGCATGGAAGACTTGTTCATCGTTTTAATGTTGGTTCCAAGCAGTGGCGGACCCAGGGGGTGTATAGGGGGACATGCGCACCCCTATTAATCTCGGTAAACAAGGATATGTGTTTAAACAATCCCCTAGTATGCACATATGATAGGTTGGAGTAGCAGTAAGGTGAGTATGTGTGTACAGAAAATCTTACCGCTAGTCAAGTGGTAACCAAAACACCGTCCTACTCTTGCGAGACGAGTGATTCAAGGTGAGAGGTTGGGGATATATATATTTTACTTTTGTTTTTATTTAAGTTTGTCGTGACATGTTGATATATCATCATGTGCAAAGTAACTGTATAACGAACGTGACACACACGAATGAGTAAATTATGGTGCCACAGACAGACGAAGAAGCTGTTCAAGTTAGATTATGCCCATTATATATACTTCTTTTTTGTACACCAATACTCCAATAGTATACTCCAATCTAGATCAACTCAATTTTATCCAAATTGACCCGGTGTGAACCGACCCGAATAAACACGTTTACCAAGTCTACTAGTAGTAAGGGAAGAACTAAGAATCGAGTGACAAGCTCTTGTAGAAAGGCTCCAAATTTCCAACATTGTGGGTTAACTAAATTCCACAGTTTGAACGAATCATGAAATCACCTTCCTACGTGGAACTCACTCCTTCTCCATACCCCCACTTCGGGTATGTTTGGTAGTCATAGCTCTTCAGGTAGCATTTAGCTGTTGAGGTAGCTGTTAGCAGTTTGACTAGCTGTTAGCTGTTAGCAGGTAGCTTTTAGTTGTTGGCTGAAAAGTAGCTGTTAACAATGACGTGTTTGGCACGATCAGTAGCTGTTGAGTAATTAAGATGATATATATCAGAAAATTAGAAAATCAGAAACGCTACTTTCTATGGGAAATGCTACTTATAATAGCATTTGCCAAATGCTCCTTAAAACGCTAAATGCTACTTCAAATGCTAATAATAAATGTACAGCCAAACATGACAAGTAGCATTCTGACTTGGTCAAAACGCTAAATGCTACCTTCTACTTGGCTACCAAACATACCCTTCATCTCTACGATCTTGGCATTGCAACCTTCATAAAAACTTTCAACATTCCACCTTCTTCAACACGCCACAGCCGTGCACCACCACCCAAATCCAGATCCACCACCACCCACCCAAAATGTCAACAATACCCCTAAAAGCCGTAACACTAACCCACGTCCGATACACAAAAGGTGACCAAATCGGTCATTTCCTAGCATGGATCTCTCTAATCCCAGTCTTCATCACCTTCGGTGGCTTCTTCTCACACTTTTTCTTCAGGCGTGAGCTACAAGGAATGTGTTTCGCCCTCGGCCTCCTCGTCTCCCAATTCATCAACGAACTCATCAAAACCACCGTGTCTCAGTCCCGCCCCGCCACCTGCGCTGCCCTAGAAGCGTGCGATTCCCACGGCTGGCCTTCATCTCACTCCCAATACATGTTCTTCTTCGCCACGTTTTTCTCTCTCCTCAGCTACCGCAAAGCCGGCTTCTTCGGCGGCCGCGAGAACAGCTGGCTCGTCGAAGCCGCCGCCTGGATCCTCGCCGTCCTCACCATGTTTTCTAGGGTTTACTTAGGGTACCACTCGGTGGCGCAGGTGTTCGCCGGTGCTATTTTGGGGACTGTGCTCGGCGGCGCGTGGTATTGGGTGGTTAATCGGGTGTTGGTTCGGTTTTTTCCGGCGATCGAGGAGAGTTATATTGGGAGGAAGTTTTATATTAAGGATACTTGTCATCTTCCTAATGTTTTGAAGTTTGAGTATGATAATGCTAGGGCTGCTCGTATCAATGACGCTACTCATAAAACTAGCTGATTTTCGGCTTCTTTTTTCACCTGAGATTCAATGCTATTTATATAGTATATATAGTATAAGGTTAGTTGCTCATACTACATTGTTTTAATTCGTTGGCGAAATTATGGTTAAAATGGTTAATTTTATTGATTTTAATTTGAGAGTTTATATGTTGGTAATCGTTGGTGGGTGAAATGCTTTGTTTGGTTTTGTATGTGTGTGCGCCTTGTGAATCACGCTAGTATATGGGGGTTATGTCGCGATACATGATGTGAGTGTGAGGGAATTGGAGCTTTTGTAAGAGTGGAACTTTATCTCGGGGGCAAGGAGGGTGAACGGGGAGTGAGATTGGGGTCGATAATTAGGTTGTGATGGTGATGGAAATTATGGAATTGTTGGCATAATGATTAGGTAGGACGGTGTATTGTGGATTGCGGTTTGAGCTCATGCTGTATACGGAGTATATGTTATGATAAGACTAAGCAGGAAACATTGCCATGGTGTATGGTATTGCTAGTATAAGAATTGCCAAGCCAAGAACAATGCTTGATTTTGATGGAATTGTGCCTTTTGTTCGAGAAGTTATTATCTTGTGGAAAGGGATGCTTGGTTCAGATGGACTTGGCATTCTCATTTATCAGGGCCCCTTTTAAGGATCGGGGTCAGAGTTGAGGCTGAAAGTTTCGCATTTTGGTGCATTGGGGAGAAAACTTTGGATGTTGTTGATTAAAGATGCTTCATTTTTGGTGGCTTAGCTTGTGCTCTATGGCCTTATACTTGTCGTTACAAGGTGGCAAGCTCCAAGTAGTTATACCCATCTTTCAGTAGCTTTGTTTAGGGGAGGGTTGAGGACTAGAGGTTGTATCCAATGTTACATTTTGCGTGGTAATGGAGATATTTGAGACGTTATTAATAGGGTGGTCTTAAGGTGGTTGACCCTAGAGACTTGTAACATCCTTGACATTTGTGAATCATGGTAAGAGTAAAATTATGAAAATATACTCTGATGAAAGTATGTTTCGTTGTGTATCTAATAATGATATATGGAGTTGAGATGTTGAGAGTCAGACTGCGACCTTGAAAAGCGAGAACGACTTGTGATTAAATAGAGATGGTATTATAATCGTCTTTCTTGAGAACTTGGTAATGATTGCAAAACATGATGCTAAATGGTGTCATATCACTTGATTTATACTTTATCCTACCATTTCAGCTACTTAATTCTGGTGTTTGCCTGTTTGGTAGATCAGACAGTGTCATATTGTTTCTTTAATGACTATGCTTCCTGTTTGTGTGTTTACATTACATTTATTAGTGATGATCTATGTAATATGTACGGAAACATAGCTTGAAGTCATTGCATCTTTTGACTGGATGACATCTATGTACTTTGAGTGATCCTCAGCTTACTGCACTTTGCTTGGTGTCGATAGATGAAGTATTGCCTTGGCTTAGTGTTTGTGTTCCTACTTTGTCGGAGTTTTTTGAAAAATATTTTACTCCCAGCCCAACTCTATCAGTTTCTTTCCCCCATCTTTTGTTGGTACATCAGGTAGCTATGCTGCAGGAGAAGGGGATTCAAATCTAACCATATACATGCTGAACTTCCAACCATTGGGCCAACCTTCTTCGCAGACAACTAAGTCAGTTAATTTGGAACATCATCCCAAGTCAAAAGTAGTTCCCCCATTTTTATGTTATATTGGTTCAAGTGGAAGGTCAGTGACAGAGGAGTAAAACTACTGGTGGTTATCGAATCTACTGATAAGGCAGTTAAGTTGGAGGCAGCTGGGTCTTAATTAAAGCCATACTTCTCTTTCTTGTGAGTCAGCTTACCTTCTCCAGGCAATGGATTCTGCATCATGCCTTTTTTCGCTTGCACCAGCCATTTCTGTGTCCCGTTCGCAGCTTTTAAAGTATTTAAGACAATTTGAAAATGACATCAAAGTGATGATTGCTTTTTGTTTGCTTATACGCGTTGGTACAAGTATATTGCAGTTGTTGGTTTCTTATGCCGACTTGTTTTTTTTGCTACTCGGAGAAGCTAGCCTTTGAACTTTTGGTGGCAAATGAGTCCTGCTAGTTTAATGATTCTTCTGAAGCTGTGATAAAAACGCGGCAGAAAGGGTACTATCATTGTTACCTGTGGATGTTCTACTGAGTACGAACTGCCTATTCATAATTGATATGATGATGAATATTTGTTTCTTGACCTTTGAACTGTGTCATGTGCTGTTTGGAAAACTTTTTTCTGTGGAAGTTAACTCAGCAATAATCCTAGTTGGGACGGATTTGAACATTTCTTGGTGCACCGAGGGTTTTAGGAGGAACAAAGGTGGTTTAAGCTTAGAAAGTGTCAAGGGTTTTGAACTTGAGCTTCAGTGATTTGAGACTAACTGTCTACTGCGGATGTTTTCTGCCAAGTGATCGGAAAGGATTTACAATTGTCGTAGTAAGTTTGTGAAGTATTGACTAATGGAAACAGGTATTAAGAGAGACTATCGTCTTAATCAATTTGGAGTTATTGTATTACTGTGAAGCTACTGTTAGTATGTTGCTATGGCCCCCTGTGAGTGTTAGCATGTTATTCCTCCAGGCGCACGAGTTCTAATCTCTTGAACTGACATCTAGCCTGTCCTTAGCAGTTGGACCTCCGTTGTCTGATAATTGATGGTTTATGAGGATGTTCACTTCTTTCGTACCTAGTAGGGATACAGATGGTCTTATCAGTTCGTCTGTTGTGTGGAAAACTTCTGCTAAGTTCTTTGCTGTGTAGTTAATGCATTATCGAGTTTCAGATGTTTGCGACACTGTTTTGAAATTTCCTGTCAATCTTTGTACATTCTACTTGTTGCAACCTAATACTTAACTGTTTTCGCAGGTACTAAAGTGAAGAACTAGAGGAGCTCTATACTCAACTTCAGTGGTGAACTGGTGATCGTAACAGATCATATGAGAGGGAGAGAGAGAGAGAGAGAGAGAGAGAGAGAGAGAGAGAGAGAGAGAGAGAGATGGTGAAGATTTGATGAATGGTTGTAACTTGTAAGTTGTATCTTCAACAATTAACGAGTGTTTATACGAAGGGTTCTGATTCCGAGAGCTCGCTGCAATTATTGTTGTAATTCTTTCTCGGCCTAATGATTCAGTTATAAACTTATAACTATCCGTCAGTATTACGTTTTGGAGTATCTATGAGGGAACTCTCACCAGTTGAGTTCTTTCTGTCTCACAGAGGCTTCAGTTCTCAAAAAAACCATGTTTTTTGTATAGTAATTTTGTTCTGGTGTAAGTAAACTGGTGAACTCGAACTGAGCTTTAGAATTTCACCCAAACCCGATCTGATATTACTACATATAAGGTCAATTTGGCTACAATCGTTAACTTATATTTGGTAGAACTTGATAATAATCGTTTTGACAATTGATCAGCTCAACGCTTTAACTCTTCAGTCTTCACCACTCTACGCAGCTCTTAGCCACTCAACGAGTCTACGTATAGCGGGTGTAAACAACTTTTTGCCTCGTCGCTGCTCACAGTTTATCATGTGTAAGGAACCCATAGAATTTGCTAATAACTCTTCGCATCTTTCATCGAAACATATCTAAGTAACCCTCGAAAGTCAAAACGATTCCTTAATCTTGTAGACTTGTAGTACACTAATATCCGAAACATAACTAGTAGAGATGTGGTCCGAGAGAATTCACTCGTTCAGCTCAACTCGATAAGAAAACGTATATCAACAAGATTGTGACTCGGCTTTGGTCAAAACGGCTAGACTCGTCTTACCCCATGTCGGTTTCAACTCGCTCGAAAACTAACCAAACCCGATAATGACCCGAACACAATACGACCCCAATCCACTTAAACAAACCCGATAAACGACCAACCCCAAAACTCCAAAGCAAAAAATAATCATACAGTGGGTATTTTTTTTTGTCCAGAAAACTGGAATTGATCAAAGGTTGCTGAAGCGGTTGAGTGAAGAAGAAGCAGTAGTAGTATCTTCAATCAGAAGAAGAAAAGAAAAGAACGAACATGGCAGATGGGAACTTGGCTTCTCAAAGAAGGGACCCCATTAAATCTTCAGGCATGTTTCTTCTTAACCCCTCTTAAACCCTTTTGTTTTTATTAGCTTCCCCAACAAATTTCTTTCTCTCTATATTTCAAGAAGATGGCAGTTTGTATATCATATTGTAAAGGGATTACTTTATGTTAGAATTGCATTAGATTGGTTGATTGTTATGGTGTGTTGATTGTATTGTATGGTGGAAGACCATTTCTCAGGAGGTTTAATCAAAAGGGTTCAAATAATTTTACTGGTTTATGCTGTTCAATGTAATTTGTAGAGCCATTCGGAATCAATTTTTCGCAGTATCGGAATCGGTTAATCATGATTGATATAGAGTAGAATTATACCTAGCAGTTAGCTTTTCCCTGTGCTGGTTTGTTATTCAGAAATTACTCACGAGTGTGAGAAATTGCGGTTTTCTTTTCGTTGAAGCGGCTGTATATAGCGAGGTGTAAGGCCCTAGCTAAGTTTGTGAACCTGAAAGTTTGAGACTTTATGTGCCATATTGTGGTATACTACTGCTGTGTTACTTGTGAAAAATGTTTCAAGTGAATGTATTGTGTCTGCCCTAAGACGAGTCTAATTATGGTTGTAAGTTTAAATGGTGTGAGTTACATGATAATTCCTTGGCTGGGAGTATGTGTGTTCTGAAACTTGTAGATGGGATGCTCTTGGGGATTACATGGATTGGCTTAGGGTTTGAGTGGCAGGAAATTTAATTTCTCAATGAGAGCCCTGCACCGATTCTGAAGACAATTTGCAGTTGGAAGGTAAAGGTGTAAACTGAGAGTCAGCCTTGGCAAAAAAAATGCCTTGTGGAGAGCTTATTGCCAAGGAAATAATGTAGCCTCCTTAGTCATTGATTCCAAAAGAAAGCTTTAAGTTTTACTTGAGCCAACTGATTAGTGATTACGTCATGATTTGAACCTGTCACCCACATATAGTACACACGGACAGCTATGTGAGTCTGACCTTTGTTGAGGAGATTAATCAATTTTAGATTGCATAGCGCATTTATTTTGGAAAGCTACTAACCTTTGGCAAATCAGTGCCTGTGTCATTACTCATTCTGTCTAAGGAATAAGGATTTGGTGAACCTGCAACCTTTCTTGTGAGGATTGGGACATAGGATTACCTTCTGCCTTCCGGCATCGTAGTATACACTTCGTCTGTATATCCTCATGTAATTAAGTAAGCATTGTTGACATTTGATTGAAGGATCTTCCTCTTCTGTTTGTTATGCAATTGCCCTGACTTATGAGGCTTCATACTGTATTTTGATCATTGATGAAAAGTCCCCTGCAAATCAACCCCAGCTCTTTGGCTCCAACCTGTAGGTTGATCTTTAATCCTTTATGTCTAATAGTCTGATATCTACTGCTGTGTAATAAGGGAAGAACCATTGAATGAATGAATCTGTCTTAGCTTCCGTAAGTGACCTAAATACACTATATATAAATAAATGCTGATAGATAGTGGCAAAAAGAGAATAGAAACATACGAAAAGCTAGAAGAACTAATGAATCCATATGGGCTGGGTGCAGCCCATATTCATGTCATCCAACAAACCACATTTGATTTACTGGCTCCGTGGCCAGTAGTACCTCGCTAGTGGTGTTAACTTGCTGATGCTATCTTATTGGTTTTAGTTGGGAATTTGGCAACACAGCGGAGGCGACAGACTGCGATTAGCGTTGCTAAAGAAAGAAGAGAGGCCCTCATGCGAACAAAACGGCTGTGCAGGGTGGCGATTGGCAAGGAAGATAGCACTGAGCTTGACAGTGATATGATGCTTGATGAAGAACAGTCGCTTTTGGATACGCAGACTACTTCCGCGGTTGAAGCATTGAAAACTGCCATTGCCTATCAGTATGTGCTATTTGTGTGGTGTCACTGTTGTGTACTGAGCTTAGTATGTGTTTGTTGTCGTTTGTCTGTATGAGGTTATGAAATTGACGGACTCTTTAAGCTTTTTGCTCTTATGAATTAATATACGATCATTGCATTTCTCGTCGTGGTTCTATTGATCATTTAGAACAGCCTCTTTTTTATGGCATGGTGTCAGTTGTTGCTGTTGTAGTTGCATCAAAATACCAGTTGGCGTGTTTTGTTAGTTGATTCTTGTTGTATGCATTCCAAAGCTTTGTTGTTCGAATATCTCGCCATAGGTGTTAGATAGAGAACTTCTTCTAGGTATATCTCAGGTATTTGGATTATGGGATTGAGATATCTAGTGCTGTTCATAGCATCGTTGATGTCTGTTGAGGTGTCGACATTATTTCAGGTTGTGATGAAGATATTACATGATAGTGTGATACACTCATCAACCTAGCTTGAATGATGAAATATAACACAGCAAGGTACCATACGAAAATAGCAAAATGCCTTAACCCTTTGTTCATCTGGATAGTTTTAGTTTTTGAAGAGTTTTTTTCAATTATCTTCATTTTCGTCAGTGAAGTTGCTATCTTGGTTATTAGGCCATCCTGAAGGCTTCTTTCTCAAAACAGTCAATAGTTAATGCTTTCGATGGCAATTATCTAATGTCTCATGAATCCAAACTTTAAGATCAATTCCTTGCCCCATGGGCTGTAATTTCAAGTGGGGGTCATTTGCTGGGCATGTGAATAATTTAATGAACTCGATAACTGTAATAGTAAAATAACAGAAATTTTGGCAGAGTTTCTCTACCTCTGAAGGTTGTCCATACCTAATCTGCAATATTTGGATCATTGACATGGAGTTGGAGCACCGGGACTTCGTTCTTAGGATACTTGATAGTTTGGATTGGTGGCATCAAATTTTCTTCTTCGTATATCTCCTACTGTGTTTCCGTCCATCAACTTGCCTTTCATGTTTCATGTATTAAAACTGACACTCATGTGGCATGTTGTTGATCAATCTGCACTTTGTTTAGATAATGTTATACCTTGATGTGTTATACTCATTATTCGTCCATGCTTTATGAGTTTTTCATAGGGTACTTCTGTCATTTAAACCTCATGACTTAATGTAATATTGGTAAACCTCACTGCGCATGGGCAATATTTGGATGCCTCTGATTGTTTTCTTCTACACATTTAAGCTGTCCTCCTGTCCTTAAGCAAGTAAGATACCATAAATTTTCCCGTTCAGTCACTTTTTTGCGTAAGGTGCATCAACTTAATTAAGCTACGGATAGGTACCCTTGCTTCTGGAAATCTAACTATAGGCAAGCAATTGTATGTACAGCGGATATTGCTACAGCATTGAGCTATAATTTAAATGAAAGTTATGACATGGGTAAGATTTGCGTGCATCCGACCCCCCCTTACCCCGCCTTATAGTGGGAGCCTTCAAGGCACTGGGGTAAAGATGTTGATGTTGTATGACAAAGGCAATGTATATGGTATCTACTAGAGACACAGCTGGTTTGTAAGATGGGCTCTTGTTTCAATTTTCAAATTGAGACTTTGGTTTGTTGGCTAGTTCTCCTCAAAGTGGCTCTGAAGATATGGTTATTGTGAATATGTTATTCTTTGCGAACATAAATGCATAATGGTTCAATGGTCTACATTTCTTGCTTTTTGCTATCTCGTAACTTTGACCTATTTGTCTTTGATCCATTCCTATTGGCAGAAATCTTGACATGATTTCTCAGTTTGTTTAGTTTATTCTGATAATTTTTCTTTGATTAACAGGGGAAAGGGTGCACAACAGAAGAGGATTAATGCCCTACGTGAGTTGAGACATCTATTATCCAGATCCGAGCTACCCCCTGTTGATGTGGCGCTTAAAGCTGGAGCAGTACAAGTTCTTGTGCAATGCCTCCAGTTTGGCTCTGCAGATGAGCAGGTTTGTCTCATTCAGCTTTTGGTTTTATTTTAGGGTCCTTTTTTATTGTATTTTTTTTACTTGAGGAGTCCTGTCTGTAATTTGGTTTCTGAAGTCTTTTTCGATCTCGTGGGACTTCAGTAAAACTGATGAACAGCAGAAAGCATGTGATGACATGCTATTACAATTCAATTCGTAATAGACATAATACTTATGCTTCTCAATCACTTGGTCTTTTAGCTAGTCTCAATCGCAGATACCTTAATCTTCTCTCCTGGTAGGTGACATAGGTTCCAGAGCAGATCGGGTGGTTTGAAGGATGTTAGAAACCTTTTTAGTAGCAATGAAGTACTTCATGCCATTGTGAGATTTGTCAGCATTCATGCACTATAAGTAGGTTTTACTTACCTATTGCTGGCCATGGATTGGCCATCGGTTGAGGTTTTGTCCACTCCTTGTTGGGAAATAGCTCATTTCGTAAATTACTGTGAAGTAATCTAATCCTCGTTTTTTTTCTTCTCAGTATTTCTTCTAACTTGTAAGGTCATGCTTACCAATGGACTTTTGTATGTTCATAAGACACGAACATGTTTATCCGAACGATCAACCATAGGCTATACCTCATTGGATGAACTTCCCTAAGAAGTGCGTTTGAATGAATTTGGCTCGTTCATGCGTAGATTCATCCATAGTAATCGATGTTTGAGCAAAGGCAAGGACACTCGTATGTGAAAGAAAGAGGCATATGTAACATTTATCTGGTCTTTTTGCAACAAACTCTTTATATAAAAACTTTAAGGTTGTTATGGACCTTATGGTAGAAGAGAGATTATGAATAAGGATAAATAAGGTTAAAATGAGAAATTAACTTTAGGTTATGATTCAATGATGAATGTTGGGTTGATTTTGAGAACAATAACACCAGTTCTGACTCTCTGTCTCAGTGATGGATCTGAGGTGGATCTTTCTACTACTGAATGGAGGTAAAACTTCCAGTTTGGACATCAAGACGCATAGTAATGTTTTTTAAGGATCAAGGAGAAGGGAAGCCGGTCGAGTTAGATGGGCGGTGGTTTTGAATCCATCGCCCAGTTAACCTGGGAAGTCATGGTTTTCCTTTGATCATAAAACATGCTATGAATTAAGGTAGAGATGTGCCTGATTTCAGAGAGTTCATTTTGCAAATTAACTCTAGACGTAAGTTGCTGACACTTGGTCTTTCTAATAGGGCATAACTTAATTTTAGGGTGGTGTTAGCTTCTTCCTTTTCCAAGGGTGGTTCTCCAACTGGTTGCAGAGGGTAAGGGACATGATGGGTAGGAAACAGGTGCAATCAACATATAGTGTTAGAGAAGTGACATGTGAGGTTGCGCTATCCTTGTGAGCAGGATAATTGGTTGGAGATGGTTAAAGCTGTTACATTGCACGTCGAGGTCTTCTCTAGGACGTCCATTAAGGATTCCGTTCCGTGGACATGGGGGAACACATGGGTGCTGATACTCCTTTATTAGGGAGAAGGGCAGTCCCTTGGGAGTTGAAACTGGGCCTGTATGCTCTCTTCTGCAGAGCGTCAGAGGATTCAGAAGTGGATGTAAGATGAGTGGTCTGATTTTGATGAGAAGGATTTTTCGGAGTACGAAGGTCTGTTGGTAAATCTTAGTTTGGCATATCTTCTTAATAACAGTACAATGGGTTGGGACAAGGTCTTTTTTTCTTTGACAGGGGTACAAGGTATATGTGATCAATGATTATCATATTGATCTTCAAACTCAAGGCGTTGAGAATAAAGTTGCCGTGAGCAAGGCAGATAACGATGGTGGTTATTGCTCAAGTTCTCTCAATTGATGAGAATTCGGGATTTCAGGAGACCATATGTTCGCCTATTATGAAACTGCGATTGACCTACTAATTGGAGCAAGGAGATGGCTCATGATTTCTGATGTCTGAGCAGCCATGACCTATGGATTATAACCTAAGGTTTGGGAATGCGACTTCAAATTTTTTTTTTTTTTTTTTAACTGGTTGTAGATAATTACAAAGATCTGAAACAGCAGAATTTATGATGCATAAGCGGTATCTAAAGTGTGGGACAGGACTATGGAGTGGGCTTTATGTTGTCAGTCTATCAACCACCATAATCGCTTTTTCCTAAGAATATTGCTATACTTTCCTAAGAGCTTGATCAGCTCTTTTTTGTATACTCCCTCCATCCGAGTTTAAACACCCCATACCCAAAATGCCCCTGTGTTGAGGAGAGTATACACACTAATCGGTTAATCAAAGTGCCAAAAATATTTCATAGCAAATTGGATAAGAGGCTTAACAAAAATTCCATGTAATTTTTCCGTAACTTTGATTAACCGTTTAGTGTGCACACCCTCTTTCGTGAGGGTGGGTTTTCGATTAGGGTGTTTAAACTCGGATGGAGGGAGTATGGGTGTCACCCCTTTAGGTATCTTTTTGTATATGGGAGTCACCCCCTTGGTGCCCTTTTAAATATAATGCTATCCTATCTTACTTATTAAAAAGAAAAAAAAAAATATTGCTATGCTTCAGGAAATACACTAGAAAATAATTTTCACCGATTCGGGGACATAGGTTCCAAGGCATTTGTATAATCATGCTTATGCTTTTGGCAAGTTCATTTATACATGTCTTTACAATTGGTGAATAAGAGAATGCTGCTACCTTTTTAAAGATTACTCCTCACCTGGAGTGTCCCACTGTGTTGAAGCTAAACTGTGCTTGAGTTTGGACGAGTCTATGCTTTAGTTCTACAACCTGATCCACGGCCACATTCCCTTTTTGTTCTGTCTTAACTTTTATATCTACCAAGTATAGAGTACTTTTATTCTCCTTTGTTGTTGGTATGATAAAGTAAATTTGGATCTGTGCTAGCTTTTACGATTAAACTTTGAACAGTCTCATATTTGGATCTATTCTTAGTCTAGACAACGTGTCTGTACTGTCTGCTGTTTCTTGTACAGTTCTATGTAATTTGTAATAACACCACATAAGCTCTTTTGTCTACTAAATCTTCTTTTTTATCTACCGTGACTATGAGCAGTGCTCGAGTATGCTTTATAAAATTACTGTGGTGGTAGAGGTTATAATTGTATTATAGATCTTGTCTCTTCTATGAATTATTATCATTGTAGATATCTTATGACAGTTAATTAATTTCCTGTCCAACTATAAGTGAGGTACTTGATATACCAATTCAAGCGGCCACAAAAAGTTTATTTTTATTTTTATTTATTTATTTCTATCATTGTTGGTTCACCTTCTTACAATCGGCGACTCTTTTTTTACTTTGACGTTGAGAAGTTGAATTGTTTGTCAATTTTCATGTCGCAGTTACTTGAGGCAGCTTGGTGTCTTACAAACATAGCTGCAGGACAGCCAGAAGAAACAAAATCTCTGCTTCCTGCATTGCCCTTGCTCATAGCGCACCTTGGAGGTTGGTGAATTACATCTGTATCCCACCTTGCTTCTATTTTTCTTTTAAGCATGTTTTTTAATAGTATTCTTATTTGCGATTTCTAATGAAACTAAGACGATTGTATGTGTTAGGATTGTCATATAAGTAAACAAAATTGTCATTTCTAACCACACTCTTGTGTGGTGTTCATACATTCATTCAAACTTGTGAAACGAACAGTGCCCAATTTCCTTTTATCATTTTTTTTTGTCATTATGTGTTAAGTGTTCTATCTATACTTAGGCTACCTATCTCCATTAATCTGTTTCTCATACGCTCATTGACAAATGGAGATCAAGCTTGAGTCTAGTGTGCTTTGAAAATTGCTATACGACCCAAAAAATTGCCGAATTTGAATTTTGCAAAAGTCAACTTGTAATTCTTATTGTGGCTAGATAGGAATGAAAGGATATTTTCGGAGTAGATCCATGGATCTGAGTCTTTGTAGAACAAAATAGCTTTTTGTGTACTACCTACCCTTCTCTTGTTCTTATTTTATTATTTAAGAGAGGAGTGAATAGTTTTGAAGGGGTCTATGGTACTTAAAGGGCTTTGTTGTTACAATGTGGAGTTTTATTGCTTGCTCTTTTCCGAACCCCTGTCTTTCCTTTCTCTGTTCTGCACCACTCTTTTGATGGGTCTTCTTTTGTTGGGACTGGTGATTCTGGTAAAATATTAGACCTTCCCCATGCTACCAGTGCATGATTTAGATACAATTGCAAATGGATTTAGTCCCAAGTTACTGTACAAGCCCCAGTTCCCAAAATATAATCTACTCCCTCTGGTTTATATATACATTCTCAGATTTTCAGGTGAGGCATTGCTTCTTTCCCTCACAATTTCTCAAAAGAGTTACGAGTAACTCTAAGAGGAGACCACCTTATTTTATGAGAGTATGCGACCACTTTGTAACTTACTTTTGAAATAGTAGTACGTTACTTTTGAACTAAGTTAGCTTTGAAAATTTTATGAAATATTTTTAATTATGTTACGAAAAATAATCTGTACTCGGACTACTTTTGAGAATTACTGGGTGGTCTCATCGTTACTACATTTTGTGAAGATTTTGCTTTGGCAAATTTTTGGAAAATTTGCACCAATATACTTGTGACAACAATAAATTTCATGGAAACTTCTGAAGCTTTTACCCATATGTTCCTGGACATATTAAAATGTCAAAATGTATTGTTTGAATAAATGGATAAAGATTAGCTTATGTTTGCTGTGTTAGGACTTGGGACTTAGGAGTTGTATGCATTTGACTTTGTTTTCCCCTATTGAACAAAATGGTGGATTACGCTAGACTATATGTTATGTTGATCTTATATTGTGTAAAGTTAGATAACTCACTGTATTGTCCTTAAGTAGGGAGTCAATAGATGCAATTCTGGACACACTTCCATTCGGAAACTTCTTTGTGTTTTCAACACAGGCTAAGGCTACGTAGACTCCCCCCTTTACCTCGCCATGATTGGTAGCCTTTGAGGCACTAAAGGTGTCACTGATTAATCTTAATATATGTTTTTGTTTGCTCGTCCCCGTCACACTCCTGAAAGCAACTGTGAAGTTTGGATCACTCTCTGTCTAATAGCTGCTTTGTTTATTCTGTGCAGAGAAGAGTTCTGCATCAGTAGCTGAGCAATGCGCATGGGCATTGGGAAATGTTGCTGGTGAAGGTGAGGACCTTCGAAATGTGTTGTTATCACAAGGGGCTTTGTTACCTCTTGCCAGAATGATACTCCCAGACAAGGGTTCTACTGTAAGGACAGCTGCTTGGGCACTGTCAAATCTTATCAAGGTACAAAACATTTCACTTTGGGCTTGCCACACACGTCTCTGCATAGGGCTTGCCTCTCAACTGCTTTTTCAATGTTTATTTCCGTCACGAAGATCTTGTGCAATTTGAAATTGATTTGTATGCGTAATCCAATTATGCGGGCATTTCCTTCTTATTTATTTGTTTGGTTTCCCTAACTCTTTTCCCAATTTTTTTTTTTTTTTTTTTTTGTAAATCTTTTGAATTTATTTTGACGACTTTATAGAACTTTCTTTGAAAATATTTAATTACTCCAAAAAGATTTACAACGTTTTGGAATTTCATGGCGTACACAAGACGGTTACTAGATGACGATTCATGTTAGCCGACCCCAAATCATTTTGGGAATAAGGCTTGGTTGTTGTTGTTGTTGTTGTACTGTCAAGAGCTCTTTCTTCTGCTGTGTGGAGTAGTTCGTTGTATTGCAGAAATTGGAGATTAGCTGGCTATCGCACGCAGTTTAGCCAGAACATTGTATTCAGACCTCATTTACATTCGTTTGGATAATTTTTGGACCAGCCAAGAGTTAACGTTGATCGTGATTTAGAAGCTTATGAGAACCATGGAATGGAACAACTTTTTTTAATTGAGCTAATTGATTGCTTGTTCTGTCCCAGACTCCCACCCCCAACGTGGCAAACTTTGTATTTTGACCCATTGCATACTCTGTTATCCTTCCCTAGTAAATTAAAGTTTTCAAAGCATCATCTATTTCCATTCTTCCAATGCAATTTTATCAGTCATACCACACTAATTAATTGCACTTCCTACTACTTTTCGGAAGTCAACTTTATTTATTTGGATGGGTTGGAGTAATACTAAGTCTGTAATAGTATGGTCAAGTATTAAGTAAATCTAATTTCTGAAAATCAGTAGCTGTAAGTTTCTCGTGGTGCGCTTGCCTTCCCTTGTGTGAAAGTTCCAAATTATCCCTCTGGTGAACATGGTTGTTTGTTGAACTTCTTAGAAGTGTTGGAAATTCTCTCGTGTCTGTTTGACGTCAACATATGAGTTTGTAGGTCTTCCGTCCTCTTTATCTTTACTGGTGTGTTACTTCGACGCATTTCTTCTTGGGTATGATATGGGTATGGAAACTGTACACAACCTTTGCCTATCCCACACTCTCGTAGTTTCCTTTCATGGAAGTTTGTCTCACGCATTCCTTTCCATAAGCAACCTTGATAGAAAAAAGTTCATGTCCAAGTTCTCATATGTTCATGCTCATACCCCTCTTGGTGAATTTATTGACTCTGGTCGTCTAGTCTAGTCTAATTGAATTGAGATGTTGTATACAAATTGTTTCATCAGTAGATGTTATTAAACGTGTATAAAAGGAATTAGAAAAACTCAAGTCCAAATTTTAATGTTATGTAGGGACCACATCCAAGAGCTGCATCAGAACTAATCAGAATAGATGCCGTACTCGATGCTATAACTCGTCACTTGAGGAGATCGTAAGTGGGGGCACTTATCTTTAGATAACATCTGTACCTTTTGGAAATTGAAATGTCTACTGACTTGTCGTCTTTATATCTGTGCCTGTTATATGATCTCTTGAATGAAGTTTTAGGCCATTTAAGCCAACATTCACATTTGGTGACTCCTTTGGATATTGTTTTTTTTTTTTTTTTGGTGGGGGGGGGGGGGGGGAAGGGGTGACTTATTGGATGGAAATGTTGTACTAAGATTCAATATGTCAGATTAAGAAATTTTATGTCTGATGAGCTTGTGTATATTGATTTCTCTTCTTTATTTCCCGTTACTACATACAATTCTATGTCAAAGTGACAAATATTAGCGAGAAGAACCACGATTGGATTTAGAAATGGTATGATCTATTATGCAATATGCTGTTTTCAGGGATGAGGAAATAGCAACTGAAGTCGCTTGGGTGGTTGTGTATCTTTCAGCGCTTTCAGACATTGCTTCAAGTATGATGGTGAAGAACAACTTTTTGCATCTTCTTGTGGAGAGGTTGGCAGCATCCAACAGTTTGCAACTTCTTATTCCGGTAAATACAATTATAATTTTTCTAAATATACATTAGATGATTGTTTTGGTTGCTTATCCAAGCTGTTTCTGTAACTTTTCGTCGTAAAAAAAAGAAGTGTAAGTTGTCCCTAGGAGTTAACTTGAATAAACTTATGTAGTACATGTTAAGGCTACTTGAGGTTTTCTTTTAGATGTATTAACATGTAGTGATGTAGACTTGGGAAGGAATAAAAACACATCACATATTGCAGAGGCACAGGCCCTACTGCACTCAAGTGTATGCATCATGTTCTCAAAAAGTAGTGAAAGCAGTAGTCAAGCATTACTTTATTGTGTTTGCATCTTCCTTTTGGCACATTAACTGGGTAAGTATGCTCTGCCTCAGTGGTTGAGTTCCGCCAAATGAGGAATTATAGGTTTGGGTGCTAACAAAGAGAGGAAGTTGCTCTGGCAATGTCCAATCGTTGCTGTTACCTGGTGAACTTGGAATGGACGGAATTGACTAATGTTGCAGCTTGACTATGTTTGGGGAGAGTTATTTCCTACCTTGCTTTTGCCTGAAGGTCTCGGTGTCTTTAGTGTGACCTCCACTACCCATCTACAAAGGAATCGGACCCTAAATTCTTTTTGCAAAACAATGAGGTCTCCTTGTCCTCTTGAGCTTCTTTTCTATCAGTGATACTTGTGTCTTTGAGAAAAAAAGAAAGGATGACTTATTACTATCCATTTTGGGTTTAGGTTGCAGATAGGCGAGTTCTCTCCCACATTTCAAAGTTTAAACCACGTAGTCTAGTGTGTAATAGGAGTCTTAAATAAGGCTACATACAATTGTTCCAAGCAATTGACCGAGCTAGTGAAATCTATTTATAGTGTTGTGCTTGTGTCTGTGTACATAATTTTAGCTGTTATGTGACTGAGAAGCTATTGTGAATCAAATAAATGAAATTATGAGGGAGTTTACCACTTCAGGAACTGTAACTGTTAAGATGCATACACCCAAGATTTACTTAACATTTTGCTTGCTAGCAATAAGTTTTTAAATTCTGGTTCTCAATTGGTAATATAATCATTAAGTTGGTTGCGGTGTTCATGAAGCTCTCCTTATCTGTTCTAAAACAGCTCATTGTTTAGGTGTTGAGGAGTTTAGGTAATCTTGTTGCTGGTGATACACGGACAACTTCAGTTGTCCTTGTCGTTGGAAGTGAAGTTACAGGTGTGTATTCATTTAGCACAGCAAGGTGCAACATTTTTTTTTTTTTTGCAATGTTATTCTCCTGCTTATAAGCATTTTCTGTTACTGATTGTTGATAAATTACAGATCAAGTTGTTGCGGCTCTTGTGAAGTGTCTCAAAAGTGAACACCGCGTACTGAAGAAGGTCTTCTATCTCCAGCGATTAGATTAGTTCATTTCGCTTTTTGTGGAGTCACAAACTTTTCTTCATAGGAAAATTGATAAGAAACCAATCTATCTTTCCTAATACAGCTACATTCTTGTAGGAGGCTGCGTGGGTGCTATCTAACATTGCCGCAGGTTCAATTGAACATAAGAAATTAATTTATTCAACAGAAGCAGTGCCACAGTTGTTGCGTCTTATGACAACTGCACCAATCGATATACGGAAAGAGGTAGCATATGTTCTAGGCAACATCTGTGTGGCCCCAACTGAAGGTCTTGGAAAGCCACGTGTAATCGTAGAGCACCTGCTTTCATTGATTCGTGGAGGATGCCTGCACAGTTTCATCGAACTAGTCAGGTCTGCAGACATTGAGGCTGCAAGATTGGGTTTGCAATTTTTAGAGCTGGTGAGTTTGTCTTTTTAGCAAGTGACCTTATCTGCCGGAGATTTTGTTTAGGCAAATATATCTATGTTGTATGTACATGCTGCACCCATGTTTAGGCAAGTATATATCACTGGATATGAAGGAAGAGTGTTAACAGTCACGCTATAGCAAAAAAAGGAATATATATATACCCTTTATCTTTCGGAATGTATGTACATGCTGTATCAATATTGACATGCACTTGTAGTAACTGATATTCGGGAACACGCGTTCGGATTCATCTAATTAATTGGATGTAAGTTTACCTAAAGACGCAAGTCTCTTGGCTGTAACAAGTGTGGGGAAATAAGGTTTATTTGCTCATAACTGACACCAGAATAACCGAGTGTGAATGTTTTAGATCTTGAGTTTTATAGTGCTAATCTTCACCAAGTTGTGAGGAAGATGCGCAAGCTCAGGGGTTCAAGTTGAGGCATATGGTCGGTAGGGCTCCTCGTGGGGTACTAGCACCCCTTGATTTCTTCTTGGACCTATTACTTATCTTCGGTAGCTCACTAACCGGCAGTCAATGTATTGCAGGTTCTAAGAGGAATGCCCAATGAGGAGGGGCCGAAGCTTGTGGAAAGGGAGGACGGTATCGAAGCCATGGAAAGATTCCAGTTCCATGAAAATGAAGATTTAAGAAATATGGCAAATGGATTAGTTGACACTTACTTTGGTGAGAACTATGGGCTAGATGAGTGAGGTTGAAGCTTGGACAACATTTTATGTGTTCTTGTTGCTTTAGTGCAATTATTCCGTGTAATACTATCACATTTTCTTTTTGGTGACCGCCAAGTTTAAGAGATATATTGTCCCTGGTGGTTGTCACATTTGTCTTTTATAAAGATCGTAATGAAATATCAAATCATTATGCTCACTCTTTTACTCTGTTTACTAGAATACTATTAGTACTACCTTTGTAAACATATGACATATCGACATGGAGATTTGCCTTGTGATTTAAGAAAATGGATACACTTCGGAAAGTTAAGGAAAATATGTCAATATGTCGTGTTTTTGATGTATTAGTTGCGATGAAAACCAAGAGGTCGATTGTGGTGTTCAAAATCGCCGTCTCTTCTATAGTAGCTGAATGTCAGGTTTGGTGGTCAGTTTCAACGTGGTACTTGTATTAGTTGCGATAGAAGCAAAGTGGTGCCGAGTTTGGTGGTCAAGGGGGACACGACTTGATTCTTTGATCCTTGGGGTTGTGGTGAGTGACCAGAGTTGGTGCATGAGAGATGAGTCAATTTAAGAGTTGGTCTCGTAGGTGAGTGTTCTTACCCTCTCGGAAATAATTTTTTGTACGGTTTCTTCAAATAATGTTCGTCACAGATTCCGATATCGATCATCACCATTGTACATGTATTTGCTATGTGACAGCGTTTTCAAGTTATTTTGGAACAACTTCTACGCTAATTCTATAGAGTCAGATTAACATTTCTATCCGTAAAGAAGAGAGAAATCGCGAGTGCCGATAAATCAATCATTATGATTGGGAAGGGTAAAAATGTCCTTTTTCAGCCAAAGCAAAGCAACCCAGATCCTTCCATCGCGCTTTGATCCACGCGCAAACCACCGAAACCCCACTCAACCCAGCACCCACCTCCGGCGAACCATCTTACCTCCGGCGAGACGAAAAGACAGCCTAAGAAAAGTGGGTGTTTGAAGGAGTTTGGTCAATCCTTATAAGGTGTGGTGCTAGGGAAATTTAGGGCCCCACTTTTTGGTACCAGTCTTAAACCCTTTTTTCGTTGTGTGTGGGCGAAATGGTAATGGTGGGCGGGGTGGTAGAGATGGAGAGGAGAGAGAGGGGGGTACATGAGGGACAAATATGCTAAGCCACGGGATTTGGAAAAGCAAAAGAATGGCTCAGATTTTACCACAAATCCATGAGTGGCTCTTTTATGCCACTGAAAGTGATCGGTTTAGTGAAAATCGTCGAGAGGCGTGGGGACAATCGAGTAAGACAGTGAAATAAACCTCAACAAATACAAACAACCTAGAACATCTCCCCCAATGGAAATCATGTGCATCAAATGCATATGGGAAAAGTCAAGTAACGTAGGGATCAATTATCAGATGTTGTTAGAACAAATATAGCTAATGGCATTGTTAGAGAAATATAGGGAATTGTGGTCATATCAGAACCATAGTGATATATTATATATTGATGTAAGTGTACATTATTCATATTCAACTTAATACAATCACAAAAATTCAAAACCATTTTACATTGTCTTAGCATTATTATTCTACTTATGGCCTTTTGATCTTTCACAACTCAAATTCTTCACTATAATCTTTCGACTGATTGACCGTTGATGACGTTTTTGTAATTTCCGATCGCTAACCTTATTTAATAGTCATCTTACTATTAAAGCTCTAACGCTATCTACGTACGTCTTAAAGTGAAGCTTTTTTCGTGGTCATTCAACGCGTCTAGAGCATTTCTAATTTTCTTAGACCTTTGTAATCTTTTTGATTAGGTAAAGATATTGTAATCATACAAAATATATGATGATATTTTACGTTTTTGGAATATATAATGTGATATTGGAATTTTTGTAAAGTTGTTTTTCTAATTTAAGGTAGTTACAGCTAATTTTGAGCAACTTTCCTTGAAGATGTTGTTTAAGTTTTAGAAAAAAATGATAAACATATATAAGCAAGGAAGCTAAGACTTTATTGTACGTATTGTTCTTTTTCCTTTTTTTTTTTCCTTTTTGTGTGTAAGTGTGTTTGTCTGGCATGCAGGTCAAATCTCCCTCCCCTTTTCCCAAGTTTTGTCCATTGGTTTCTTTTTTTGGTTACCGCATTGGTTTCTAAATTATAAGTTAGGTGTAACATACTTGCATTCAAGAAATTAAAGTGTTACGAATCTTCGATTGAGATGTTTCATGTTAATTTATTGATATGTTGCCTAATTACAAAAATTAAAATTTTGTGCAACTAGCTTTATATTTACATGATGCACATGTAACGAGAGGTTTGTACGGGCGTAAATTTGTATTGTACTTGTATATGTACCTCATAATTCAATAATTCATACACGGAGTTTTCCACTAAATAATTAGGGTACTCTTGGTGTACTTAATAAGTTGAATAATACTATAGAACAAATGAAAAAAATAATGCAACAAATACTACGTAATAATGTTACAAAAACTCATCTCTACTGAATGATCGTATATTAAGACAATATCTGAGCTCAAATGGCTAATCAAATATCGTATATGCATAAGTTAAAATTTATCATAGGACAAAATTTGTTCTTTTAGAATCTAACGGGTGAATTTCTTGACAAGTAGTTGGTGGTCATTTTATTCGTTAACTAGTTTAATGCCCGTGCGTTGCACGATTGTATAATTAATATTGTCAATTATAGATAATATCATTCGTTTATTCATTACACAACATATTTTTGTTAGCTTATCATTTTATAATTGTTAATTCACCTACAGAAGAAGAAGTAATCATATTAAAAATACTAAAAACATGCATGACTACAGGTCACATTTAGTAACACCACTAGCTTAGATAATAAGTTAGCTCATTTTATGCATCTAATATTCTAATATAAAAGCCAAGTACAGTCCTTTATTGATGGACACTTGGCACAATTCTATTGGATGAGAAGAAATAAATATTATTAATATATTAGGATATAGAAATTCTATGTAAAATATTAAATAATATGATAGTTATCAACTAATTTATGGAAAACATGATATGGAAATGATAAGTTAGCTAATTTACGTTTAAATTGAAATATTATGTGATATAAAGGGTGATGGGATATTGGAAAAAAAATAACATAATGAGTGACGTAATAGTGGAATGAGAATAAAATAGAATAACGAGTTACGGGATATGGAATGAATGGAATAATATAACGAGTGACGTGCAAGTAGAAAGGAAATAAAATTACGATTAATTAGTAGAGATAAATAATAATATAATATGACAGGTGACCAAAGTTGAAAGGAACAAAATCATGTAAAGCATCATTCAAATAATGTTATAATAAATATCAAGGGTTATGGGATACTGAAAAAAAAAAATGAAATAGCATAACGAGTGACGTGATGGTGGAATGAGAATGAAATAGTATAATGGATTACGGGATATGAAATTAATGGAATAATATAACGAGTGACGTACAAGTAGAAAGGAAATAAAATTCCGATGAATTAGTAGAAATAAATAATAATACAATATGACGGGTGATCAAAGGAAAAAATTATGTAAAACATCGTTTCAAATAATATTATAATAAAAATAAACCTAAATGTTTATTAAACATATATAAACAATATAATTAGGTAGCCCAAACGCGGGCCGGGCACGCAATCTAGTAATTATATAATATGGAAATTATTAGCTAATTTACGCAAAATAATATAATTTATGGTGATTATGATGGTAAGCTAATTTATGGAAAATAATAGTGTTACTACTAAAATTATAACAAAGTTAAAATGACGATTTCATAAAGTGAACATAACAATATAGATATTCAGCAAGTATAGTCCTAAAATAATCCACGGTTTTTCGATAATATGGCTCCGGAGCAAAACTCGCTCAAATTTTGGTGGTAATCTCTAAGTATGATATAATGAGGATTTACAAAAAATTAGAGTAAAAAAACTAATAAAAGATAAGGAAAACGGACAAAACAGTTATAAATCCATACAAAGTGACGAGAGTCGAAACGGACGAAATACTTCACAAAATGAGGAACAAACACTCAAACCCAACAAGTATAGACCTTAAGAATCTACAGTAATGTTTGGAGGACAATTGAATTTTTTCGAAAAATTGATCAAATTTGACCAGAATCGCAGTTAATAATCCACGGTTTTTCGATAATATGGCTTCGGAGCGAAATCGGCTCCAATTTTGGCGGTAGTTTCAAAGTATGACATAATGAGGATTTGAAAAATATTAGAGTAAAAAACCTAATAAAAGATAAAGAAAACGGCCAAAACATTATAAATCCATACAAAGTGACGAGGGTCGAAAGGGATGAAATAATTCATAAAATGAGAAACTAACACTCAAATCCAACAAGTATAGTCCTAAGGTATCTACAATAATGTTTGGAGGACATTTGGATTTTTTCGATAAATTGATCAGATTAGACCAGAATCGCAGTACATAATCCACGGTTTTTCGATAATATGGCTCCGGAGCGGAATCGGCTCAAATTTTGATAATAGTGTCTAAGTATGATATAATGAGGATTTGAGAAATATTAGGGCCAAAACCCTAAATAAAGTTAAGTAAAACGACTACAATGGAATGCAAAGTCATGGGCGTCAAAAGGGATGAAATATTACACAAAATGAGGAACAAACACTCAAATCCAACAAGTATAATACTAAGGTATCTACAGTAATAATGTTAGGATTTAGGAGGACATTTAGATTTTTTTTTCGAAAAATTGATCAAATTTGACCAAAATCGTAATACACAATCCACGGTTTTTCGATAATATGGCTCCGGAGCGAAATATGCTCAAGTTTCGGTGGTAGTGTCTAAGTATGGTATAATGAGGATTTAGGAAATATTAGAGTAAAAAACCTAAGAGAAGTGAAGTAGAACGACCAGAACGGTCATAAATTCATACAAAGTGACGAGCGTCCAAACGCATAAAATACTTCATAAAATGAGGAACAAACACTCAAATCCAACAAGTATAATCCTGAGGTATCTACAGTAATTTTAAGAGGATATTTAGATTTTTTTTCGAAAAATTGATCAAATTTGATCGGATTCGTAGTACATAATCCACGGTTTACCATAATATGGCTCCGGAGAGAAATCGGCTCAAAGTTTGGTGGTAGTGTCTAAATATGATATAATGAGGATTTACAAAATATTAGAGTAAAAAAACCTAATAAAAGATAAGGAAAACGGCCAAAACGGTTAAAAATCTATACAAAGTGACGAGCGTCGAAACTGATGAAATATTTCATAAAATGAGAAACCAACACTCAAATCCAATAGTCCTTAGGAATCAGCAGTAATGTTTGGAGGACATTTGAATTTTTTTCGAAAAATTGATCAAATTTAACCCGAATCGCAGTACATAATTCCACGGTTTTTCGATAGTATGGTTCCGGAGCGAAATCGGCTCAAATTTTGGTAGTAGTGTCTAAGTATGATATAATGAGGATTTGAAAAATATTAGAGTCAAAAATGTAATATAAGATACAGAAAACGGCCTAAACTATTATAAATCCATACAAAGTGGCGAGGGTCGAAAGGGATGAAATAATTCATAAAATGAGAAACCAACACTCAAATCCAACAATTATAGTCATTAGGTATCTACAATAATGTTTAGAGGACATTTGAATTTTTTCGAAAATTGATCACATTTAACCAGAACCGCAGTACATAATCCACGGTTTTTCGATAATATGGCTCCGGAGCGGAATCAGCTCAAATTTTGATAATAGTGTCTAAGTCTGATATAATGAGGATTTGAGAAATATTAGGGCCAAAACCCTAAATAAAGTTAAGTAAAACGACTACAATGGTTATAAATCCATGCAAAGTCACGAGCGTCGAAATGGATGAAATACTTCACAAATTGAGTAACCAACACTCTAATCCAACAAGTATAGTTCTAAGGTATCTACAGTAATGTTTTGAGGACATTAAGATTTTTTCGAAAAATTTGACCAGAATCGCAATACGTAGTCTAAGTTTTTTCAATAATATGGCTACGGAGCGAAATCGGCTCAAATTTTGGTGGTAGTGTCTAAGTATGATATAATGAGTATTTGAGAAATATTAGGGTCAAAAACATAAATAAAGTTAAGTAAAACCGCTAAAATGGTATAAATCCATGCAAAGTGACGAGCGTCGAATCAAATGAAATAATTCACAAAATGAGGAGCAAACACTCAAATCCGAGAAGTATAATCCTAAGGTATCTACAGTAATGTTAGGAGGACATTTAGATTTTTTTCGAAAAATTGATCAAATTTGACCGGAATCGTAGTACATAATCTACGGTTATTCCGTTATATGAACCGCAACGAAATCGGCTCAAATTTTGGTGGTAGTGTCTAAGTATGATATAATGAGGATTTAAGTAAAACGACCAGAACGGTCATAGATCCATACAAAGGGACGAGCGTCGAAACGCATGAAATATTTCATAAAATGAGGAACCAACACTCAAATCCAACAAATATAATCCTAAGGTATCTAAAGTAATATTAGTAGGACATTTAGATTTTTTTCGAAAAATTGATCAAATTTGACCGGAATCGTAGTACATAATCCACGGTTATTCCATAATATGGCTCCGGAGTGAAATCGGCTCAAATTTTGGTGGTAGTGTCTAAATAAGATATAAAGAGCATTTGAAAAAAATTAGGGCTAGTATTGTCTTCTGTAGGGCTCGGGAGACTGATGTGCGACGTGTGCGGGAGATTATTGCAATCTATGAAAAGGCGTCAGGGCAGCGAGGGGAAGTATCGTTCGGCTCGAATGTTGAGGATGCTGATCGACTTTTTCTGTCAAACATTTTGGAGGCGCATATCGTGGAGAGTCATACACGATACCTGGGTCTTCCAGGAGCTGTTGGGAGAAGTAGGCGAGCCGCTTTTGGTGTAATAAAGGAGAGAATATGGAAAAACTTGTAGGGATGGAAACGGAGGTTGATTTCCTTTTGCAGGTAGAGAGATCTTAATAAAGGCCGTGGCCCAGGCGATCCCTACCTATCATATGGGGTTATTCAAGATTCCGGTAAGTCTCTGTAATGAGATTACTTTTCTAATCTCTCGTTTTTGGTGGGGTGCGAAAGAGGGGGAACGGAAGATACAGTGGGTGGCGTGGAACAAGCTGTGCGCCCCTAAAGCTGATGTTGGCCTAGGTTTCCATCATATAGAAGCTTTTAACGAAGCAATGCTGATGAAGCAGGCCTGGCGTATTCTTGCAAGGCCAAACTCTTTGGTATGTCGTTTGCTTTGTGCTCGTTATTTTCCAGGAAAGGAGTTTGTTGACGCTGACATTGGTTATCATCCCAGTTACGCTTGGAGAAGCATAGTAGGAGCTAAAGAATCCCTGAAGGCAGGTTGCAAGTGGATTATAGGGGATGGGAGGAGTGTCAAAATTTGGAAGGATAAATGGACCTGTAAAGGTCCGTCTTTCAAGTTGGTGTCGCCAAGGTGTGGAGGGGAGGATGACTTAGTTGAGATGTGGATCAACAGTGAGTAGCGGATTTGGAGGAGGGAGCTGGTACAAGCGAGTTTACTAGAGTGGGAGGCGGAAAAGGTACTGAGTATACCCATCGCTGGGGAGGGGAATGGTGACAAGCTGGTGTGGGCTTACAGCCGTGACCGGGAGTATTCTGTCAAGACAGGGTATCATTTTGTGAGGGAGCAGCTGCGTTGCGTTAGTGGGGGAGAAGGGAGCAGTGAGGGTAGGGGGGTAGCGAAAATGTGGAACCGAATTTGGGCGGCGAGAGTACCTCCTAAGGTGCGTACTTTCTTTTGGAGGCTGGGTAGAGGGGCGATTCCTTCACGCGCAAATATCCATCGTCGTATAGAAGGTGTTGATCTACTTTGCTCGAGATGTGGGACTGGGGTGGAGGATGATTGTCATGCTTTGGTGGGGTGCCCTTCATTGGAAGGGTGTTGGGAGGTAGCGGGAGAGACGACGGAAGGTTGGAATAGGGGTAGAAGAGGTTGTGAGCTGGTCAGTATGTGGTGTGCACTATGGATGATGATAGATTGGCTAGAGTAATGATGGTTGCGTGGTCGGTTTGGAACGTGCGTAATGAGGTGCTTCATGGAGGAAAGGAGGTGTCAGGGGGTGAAGTAGCGGCCCGGGCAATTAGTTATTATAATGTGTATGTGGCTGCCGTCGACAAGGGGACGAGCGGGATTCGGGGAGCTCCTCAGATTGTGGGGAGGTTCGTTGGAGTCCGCCAGAGGAGAGGGTGATAAAGATTAATGTTGATGGGGCAGTCCTCGGTGAAGCTGGATCAGGTATGGGGGTCGTTATTAGGGGCTCAGAAGGGGAGGTAATGCGGGTGGGCTGTAAACAGGTTCGAGAAAGATGGACCCCAGAGGTGGTTGAAGCGAAGGCTGCGGAATTCGGGCTGCAGATGGCATGGCAGCAAGGAGCCCGGACGGTCATACTTGAATCGGATTCCTTGCACTTGATACAATCTCTAAAATCACAATCCTTTAAGGCTAACTACTTTGGTTTTGTAGCGTTGCATGTTTTTAATTTTTCTAGAAATTTTGTTTCTTGTAGATTCAGCCATGTTCGTAGAACGGGGAATATGGTAGCGCATATCGCTGCTCATAGTGACCCGATTGATTATGTAACGCGGGTTTGGGTGGATACTGCCCCCCCCCCCCTCCCTATTTTGGATGCCGCGGCCTCCGATTTCGTTGCAGCGGTTACTTAATAATATGATTTTAGCAGTTTCAAAAAAAAATAAAAAAAAATATTAGGGCCAAAAACCTAACTAAAGTAAAGTAAAACGGCTAAAATAATTATAAATCCATACAAAGTGACGAGAGTCGAAACGGATGAATTACTTCACAAAATGAGGAACCAACACTCAAATCCAACAAGTATAATCCTAAGTAACTACAGTAATGTTTGGAGAACATTTAGATATTTTCGAAAAATTGATCAAATTTGACCAGAATCGCAGTAAATAGTCCACGGTTTTTCGATAATATGGCTCCGGAGCGAAATCGGCTCAAATTTTGGTGGTAGTGTTTAAGTATGATATAACGAGCATTTAAAAAATATTAGGGCAAAAAACCTAAGTAATTAAGTAAAACGGTTAAAATAGATAGAAATCCATACAAAATTACGAGCGTCGAAACGAATGAAATACTTCACAAAATGAGGAATTAACACTCAAATCCAACAAATATAGTCACAGGGTATCTATAGTAATGTTTGGAAGACATCTGGTTTTTTTTCCAAAAATTGATCAAATTTGAGCAGAATCGTAGTACATAATCCACGGTTTTTCGATAATATGGCTCCGGAAACGAAATCGACTCAAATTTTGGTGGTAGTGTCTAAGTATGATATATTGAGGATTTGAGAAATATTAGGGCCAAAAACCTAAGTAAAGTTAAGTAAAACCGCTAAAATGGTTATAAATCCATGCAAAGTGAGGAGTGTCGAAACGGATGAAATACTTCAATGAGGAATCAACACTCAAATCCAACAAGTATAATCCTAAGTTATCTACAGTAATGTTAGGAGGACATTTAGATTTTTTTTTCGAAAAATTGATCAAATTTGACTGAAATCGTAATGCATAATCCACGGTTTTTCGATAATATTGCACCAGAGCGAAATATGCTCATATTTTGGTGGTAATGTCTAAAATGATATAATAAGGATTTGGAAAATGTTAGAGTAAAAAACCATAGAGAAGTAAAGTGAAACGACCAGAACGGTCAAAGATCCATACAAAGTGACGAGCATCGGAAAGTTTAAAATACTTCATAAAATGAGAAACCAACACTCAAATCCAACAAGTATAATCCTAAGGTATCTACAGTAATGTTTGGAGGACATTTAGATTTTTTTTTGAAAAATTGATCAAATTTGACCGGATTCGTAGAATCGTAGTACATAATCCACGATTTTACCATAATATGGCTCGGAGCAAAATCGGCTCAAATATTGGTGGTAGTGTCTAAGTATGATATAATGAAGATTTGAGAAAAAATTAGGGCCAAAAACCTATGTAAAGTTAAATAAAAAGGCTAAAATGGTTATAAGTCCATAAAAAGTGACGAAAATCAAAACGGATGAAATACTTCACAAAATGAGGAACCAACACTCAAATCCAACAAGTATAGTCCTAAGGTATCTACAGTAATGTCTTGAGGATATTTGGAGTTTTTCGAAAAATTGATCAAATTTGATCAGAATCGCAGTTTATAATCCACGGTTTTTCGATAATATGGCTCCAGAGCGAAATCGTCTCAAATTTTTTTGGTAGTGTCTAAGAACGATATAATGAGTATTTGAAAAATATTAGGGCCAAAACCTAAGTAAAACGGCTAAAATGGTTATAAATCTATAGAAGGTGACGAGCGTCGAAAAGGATGAAATAATTCACAAAATCAAAAACCAACACTCAAATCCAACAAGTATAGTCATAAGGTATCTACAGTAATGTTTCGAGGGTATTTGGTTTTCTTCAAAAAATTAATCAAATTTGATCAGAATCGAAGTATATAATCCACGGTTTTTCGATAATATGGCTCCGAAACGAAATCGACTCAATTTTTGGTGGTAGTGTCTAAGTATGATATAATGAGGATTTGAAAAATATTAGGGCCTAAAATCTAAGTGAAGTTATAAAACGGCTAAAATGGTTATAAGTCCGTACAAAGTGACGAGCGTCGAAACGGATGAAATACTTCTCAAAGAGAAACCAACACTCAAATCCAACAAATATAGTCAATGGGTATCTATAGTAATGTTTGGAGGACACTTAATTTTTTTTTCGAAAAATTAATCGAATTTGACCAGAATAGCAGTACTTAATCCACAGTTTTCGATAACATGGATCTGGAGCGAAATAGGCTCAAATTTTGGTGATAATGTCTAAATATGATATAATGAGGATTTGAAAAATATTAGGGCCAAAAACTAAGTGAAGTTAAGTAAAACGGCCAAAATGGTTATAAATCCACATAAAGTAACGAACGTTGAAACAGATGACCTCTAATATTATTTATACTAGGATGAAAGCCCGTGCGTTGCACAAGTTTCTTAATAATGATTTCTATTAAACTTATTAAAACTGAAATTGTAATTTATGTTTGGATATAGATATTGTGTGGTGAAATCTCTATTTAATAAACATTTTTTCATATTAATCTGTATAGTTTTTTATACATTGTATAATGTATTTGTTTTTCAAGTTAGGGGTTTGATGGTCAGGGTTGACGAAAAAATATTTCAAAACAATTATGAAACTTCTCGTTAGATTCTTGGTGAAAATTAGTTTCATAAGTGTATAATATTATAATCCAACCATTGTATTTTGAGAGATATTAACGTTAAAGAAGTGTCACGAAAGTTAAGCTCTCTCTTTTTTTTTTTTTTTTTACAATGAATGATACTCCCTCCATTCATTTCCAAGCTTCCTATTTTTCTTTTAGGGGAATTCACTACCAAGCTTCATGTTTCCAGTTTTTATAACTTTTGAGCCAATGAGAGGCCTCCTGAGTGCTGGATGTTCCTTTCCCGGTTGCTTTTAATACTTTTTAATCCATTCCTAAAACTTCGTGCAAAAGACAACATGAAAACATGGAAATGAATGGAGGGAGTAGTTTGAGTTTAGACAGACACTACAGGTTATATTAGACAATTAGATTAAAATTATACAACCAATAGGTTGTTAGTGGCTAGCTATACTTTTGTAAGTCTCTTCGAAATGTTTTTTCAGATGATAAACATATCAACTAATTCTTTTGAAAAAAACAAACAAAGAAGAAGAAGAAGCAAAGCTTATACAATTATTTATACAACCTATAGATAGACTAGATATTGGACACACTTATTAAAAACTCATGTACAAACTACGTAGGATTATAACGTATTTCGTTGAGCTAGGATAAGTACGTGGTGTATGTCTTGCGTTTAGTACTGTAATTGTGATTGGAAACACCTTCTACACTAACGCATATATATCGTATACTAATCCTAACAAATGAAGAAGACTAACTACAATCTAATACTACATATTAACTGACAATAATGGAAGTTATATAGAGGTTCTAAATACTTCTTGAGATGAAAATCATATTGGAACCATTTATTATCAAGAGGCATGAAAATTGACGAATTCAAGATCATCACAAAGCTCCACATGAAAACCCACCAATCTTTTGCAATAAAATTTACATTTCAGCAAAAAAAAACCCACCAATCACATTTAGCAACCTTCACTTTATTTTTAGATGAAGATAGTTAACATTAACTCCTAATAAGAATGTGTATTATTGTACTATAGCAATTCTATGACATAGGATTTTGAAAACTACGTATTAGTAGGATTGTCTAGTATAAACATTATTATTATTAGAAGATTGTCTAATTAAAAGAGTTTCACATAAACTTGATAACTAAATAATATTAAAAAATTGCCAAAACTCTCTAATAACCTCCGGTCATTGTGAGACCTCTAAAAAACCCTCCTTTAATAGTATAGAAGGATTAAAACATGAAATCAATTCTTTCCTAGAACGACACTAAAGCGGGCTTTAGGGCCGTTTCGGGCTTTTTTTTAAAAAAAAATCGCGTATTACCTAATTTATACGTTTTTTTATCATCATTTACTCATTAATACTATCTAATACTTGCATATTTAGTTTAATAATAAATTGCTATACATTTTTAAAGAGGTTTTTGATGTAATTTTCATAATTTACAATATTTTATTTTATTAATAGTAATATTTTTATTATTTTAATATGATTTATTCACTACATTTAGCCTAATTTTGCTACATTGAGTAATTTAATTACCAAATTCGTCATAATCCGCATCATTTACACTATTTACATAATTTAGGTTTATAAAATTTTTAAAAATTGCGTTTATTTTTAAAAGGGGGTCGGGCCGGGCCAAGCCAGCCCATATTATTGCGGGCTTTTTCGGGCCGGCCGAATCGGGCTTTCGGGCCTAATTGGTCGGCCCAAACCCGGGAAAAAGCCGGGTTGGGTTGGACTTTCGGGTCTGGGCCATTTGATCGGCTCTACTAAGCACTATTATATACTTTGTAAAAGTATGCTAGGGTTATACATGATGGAGATTGGATAAAGGCACACCATTGCCAACTGTCCACTACTTTAATTTGTGTAGGTTATTTTGTCTAAGATAACTGCCGCATTACTCAACCGCTTGGAGAATGTGGAAAGGTGGATCAGAATTGTTGAGTTACAACCAACGAGGAAATCAAGACCCTCTATTTACCTATAAATAGAGGAAGAAGACAACATTGAATACACACCGGAATAATAACTCAAATCAATTTCTACTTTGTTAGTTCTTTTAATATTTGGAATCTCCTTGGGATCTCCCCACTAGGGGATTTTTATCTTAAGAGTAGGAGTAGTTCATAGTTGTAGAACTTGGAGTAGTTTGTGATTGTAAGCAGGCACATGGCTTATCATGTTGGGCAAGCAATTCATTGATCACTCTTCGACTTGTTCGAAGTCACAACTATCTGCGTTCGATTGATTTTGTGCGTATCCTGCTTTTCCACCCCACAAAAACTAGTTCAATTAATCTCTTTTGTACCATTTGTATCGCGGTCATAATTTGGAGATGGCCGATCTATCGATACCCGGATTTTTTAGCGTTTATATTCATTGTTAATTTATAAGCATTCAAGTCATCATTTATTAACAGAATTCGTTTGTTGAGACATTCTATATATAGAGATTCGAATAGATGAGTTAGTTAAATTAGCAACCGAGCATTTACAATGTTGTCTACAACATATGTGCGAGCCTACAAAAACTGATACGATATTGCGAGATTGCGGGAATGTTGTTTTGTTACCTAAACGCAATTTTTCCGACAAAAATTTCTCTATTGTATCTCATTTTCGCAGGAAGAGGCTTGCCTAATAGTAGCTTCAGTGTCTCTTTCTCATCCCCGTCCACTCGTCTCACATTCTTGATGCGAACAATATCGGCACCCTAATAACAATGAATAATTGTAAACTTGTGATGCAACCGTAATATCGTCAATTATAATGCAACACAACTTTTTTGTATATCTATATATGCAATGCAACAATAATTGTATTTTTTTTTCTTGCAATTAGACCCTTCTCTATTTTGTCTTCTAGCGATTATCAGCCCTCCATATGGTGCTTGTACCAAGCTTAGTGGGTAGTTTAAGTTCGGCTTATATAGGTGGGGTTTTTGTAACGTACGGAGTCGGTCAAATACGACTCAAGGTGCACTAGGTCGTGTAATAAGAACTACGGACTAAACAAGGCAAAACGCATCATAATATCATCTTTTTACTTTATGTAAGATTCTAAAATTAACATACAATTCCCATCACAACATATAATATATTAATTTAACCAATAATCACCCCATTAGCCTTCAATTACACTATCTACGTCATCAGTGATGTCATCGATGAGATCATCACTCATTTAATGATATCAATGCTGATGTCATCGCCAACTCATTATTGAGTGTGTTTGACTACATAAAAAATAAGCTTGTGAAGGTTTGAACTTGTGATATCAAAGATACCATTTTAACACTTCAACCACCAAGGTAACTAATTTTTTTTATACTATTATTAACAAAGTTATACATAAAGGATTTAAGATTTTAGGAGATAATTTCGGAAATAACTTTAGACGAGATAATCTAAACCATATCAAATCATTTTATTTTTGGAGATAATTTAGGAAGTAATATATATAGCCGCAGTGTATTAGGAAATAACACATCTTGGGTTGGTTTCATTTTAACTCAAAATACGGGTCAACGGGTGGGGTCAGAGTTTAAAAAAGTCTGTTAAAAATTAGTCGGTGTTAATATGAATTACAGTTCACAAAAACGGGACCCGAAAATAGCAAGTCACGGGTCATAAATTGTAATTCATACATAAACATAAAGTACTGAAATAAATTCGATATACTTATTAAATTGTTTTCATTGAATCAAACATAACCTCTCTAAGATGATACCAAATTAAACACACTTCATTTAGTCTTAATTTTAGAAAAAGTGCGACAATGGGTTATCTCAACTTTAACCTAAAAGAATACTGGTCAAATCGGGTTCGAGTTATCTATGGCCAGAACTTGATCAGGAAAAAATGGGTATTAGCCTTGAACAACGGGTCATCACATCTGGTCGGTTAAGTTTTTTACCGTCATAATATTTTGAGTTAATTAGGAGCAATAAAAGGGAGTTATAAACAAGTTCATATAACAACCCGTGCAATTTTGCACGGGCCAATAAACTAGTAGATTTATCAATAGCGGTGGATTTAAGACCACCTAAGGACGTCCACGTAATATGACATGTCAGCGATGATGTCAAACAAATACTTCCCTAAATACCACTAATAGCAAAACGCAAAAGTGTGTCTACCACATGCCCATGTGCCAAAAATTAAATTTGGTAGTTTGCCAAAATTACCGAGAATCATATTAATCTGATTGATGCAAACACGGTAAAACAATATATTATGCCTAATACATCCCGTCATAATCTTTTATAGTATCAATTGGTACATTTACCGCACCTTAAATAATTACATTCACACATAATTTCCTAAAGTTATTCTTTAATAGTATATCAATTACATATCTAACAACCAAGTCTCATCCGACCTGTTGGTTGGAAAGGTGATTTACCTTCACCTATAGGTTGGATGTTCGAGACTAGCTACCACCAACAACAACAACATATCTAACACAATAGAACGTCTATCATGTAATTTTGCATTTCCTAGGATATATAAAAACATAATTAGCAAATTTCCAAAATGTTGACAAAAATTGCATTGAGTTCAGCCAATCATACGTAATAGTACGAGATAATTTCGCACAAAGAAAGGGGAAAGTATAAATTTTTAAACGTTTTAAGATATTTAGATGTTTGAAAGCGGTTAGACTTTAAGAATGATCAACACTCCATTTGTTACTCTCTATAAACATTCAACCCTAAAACTTTTTCCTCAAAATTTTGTTTGGTTGCTACTCTTGAAAAAATTCATTTGATATTTTTTTGCTTTAATTGATCTACATATCAAAACGATTTAATCTTCTTGTTGGGCATATTGTTTGCATGTACAGTTGTGGAGCAAGTACAAAGGGGGAAATCTTCCAGGTTAAGATTCAAGTTATTTCACCAAATTGGAGTCATATATTGAGGAGAAACAATAATGGTGCAAGATGGTATGTTTTTTCAATAGGACAATGCTAGAGGTCTAAAGTGTAAACACCCAAAAGTGTTTATAATCCATAATAATTTTACTACACTATCAAAATTTTACTACTCACACAATTAATTTTACTATCTGAATTTTTTACTACAATTAATTTTACTATTACGATCTCAATTTTACTACTACTAGCTCAATTGTACATTGTAGACAAATTAATTGTGTCTAAACTATAGACCTCTATCAATTTGCTTTTCAATAATGGTGCAAGATGAACTTGGTACGTACTATAAATGCCAAGAATGATTTTGGTACAGCAAGCATAAGACAAGGGTCATACTTCCAAAGAGACTCTTTTACAAGAGTAGACTGGAGGCTAACAAAGAAAGCTAAGTGAAAGTGAGGTGGAGGCAAATGGGACAGAACAACTTGTGGTTTTTGGGTGAAAATTGATCAAATCAGCAAAGCAGAAAGCTTTGAAGAAGAATTACGAGAGCTTTAAGAAGGATGTGGCTCGACTTATTTTGTTAATTATCGAAGCCACCATCTCACGTAACCTTAGAGTATTGTCAAGAAGCCTCCATTGCATGTGCCTATGTATTGTCGAAGAACACAGTACTGCTTGAAAGACTACTGCATGCTGCTACAGAATAAAAGAGAATACGATAGAATTTTTTTTATTAAAAAAGACATAGAATTTATAATTCGGTTTTTCTAACATGTGCCCGAGGGGCACATGCTAATTTTATTCTAGGCACATGTTATAATCTTGTTTTGATTACTTTACAACTATTATTGACATATTTTTATTTCATACCAAATCAAATATATTTTCTCTATCTTATTTTATTTTCTTCCCATAATATCTTCATCAAATATATATTTTCTTTCCCCTCTTTTACTTTCTCACAAACTTTGCCATCCTCATCCCATTACCCACTGGCCAGTGCACCCCCTACAACCACCACTATTCCACCCGAAAAATCCAATCATACCCAACAACCATGGTTGTCGACCACCTTCATCACACCGGCAACGTCACTGGTTTCGCTGGCGAGAACGAAAAGACACCCTATGAGGGGTGGGGTGAACCCCTTTTGGGTGTGGTGTTCTTAAGGTGGCCGGAAAAGGGTTTAGGGTCCCACTTTCCGGTGCCGCCGTGGGACCCTAAACCCTTTTCCGGTGGTGGGTTGGGTGATGTTATCACTTACCGATGATCATGTATGTAGAAATGGGTTAAAAGGGGTAGAATAAAGTATATTATGGGAAGAAAATAAAAGAGGAGAGAGAAAATATATTTGATGTGGTATGAAATCAAAATAAAAACAAGATTATTAACATGTGCCTAGGATAAAATTAACATGTGCTCCTTGGGCACATGTTAGAAAAATCCTTATTAAAATAAATCATTAACTTTTATACACGTTGTTTGTATTCAAATGATATTCGGAATGTTTACAAAGGGAGACAACATATATTAATCAATCAAACCAAATTGGGCAGCAATATATTTACGGTCTAATCAATCAAAGCTAACAATATAATGACTGTATTGTTTTTATTATTATTTCACATTTACTACTCCCTCCGTCCTCTAATGATTGTTAAAATTTCCACACTCTTCTGTCCCAAAAACATTGCTAATATTTTTACCTAAAAATAACAACTTACACAATATCACAAAATATCATAGTCTTTTGTCCTAAAATATCACTTCTCAGTTTTGGCATATATCATATACTACTTTCTATTTAGGGGTGTTCATTTTTAAACTTTCTAATTAGAATCTTTCCTTATTTGAACAAATAAAGATCAAAGCACCCTTACTTTTTTAATAAAAGTGCAAGTGAGACATACCCATATGTGTAATTTATGTGTAATTTTACACCAAGTGGACCCTAAAACTCATTCTTATTTCTTAAAAACTGTGTCGCGGCCCTACGCGTTTTAAAGCCGAGCGGAGGGAGTACATATTAGGGAAAAAATATTATTGTCTTAGGAACTACACCCTCCATCCCAGCTCAAACGGCCAAGGCGTTTTTGTAGTGAAATAAGAAAATTTGATATAATAAGTTGAGTGGAGTAATTTTATGAAAAAAGAGGAGAGAGAATGTGAGGATTAATAAAAGTATGAGAAATAATGTGAGAGAGGGAGTAATAATTTAATAAAAGTAAGAGAGAGAAATATGTCAGGTAAAAATTCTCGAGAAATCAAATCAGCAATTGCATAAGCAATGTATTCAATGAGCGAGGGACACCAACCACCAACAAAGGATCATAGAACTTCACCCGTACCACCCTGTCGGGACAGTATGAGTTCTTCCATCAATAACAAAAACGGAAATGGACCTTTACCTATACCACCCTATCAAGGCAGAACGAGTCCTTCCAAAAATAATGACTACTAGAGTACTAGACCTTAAGTATGTGGGGCGCGAGCACACACCCAGGGTATTTTTAACCCAATGGAGTAGAGGGGCACATAAAAAACGTATCCAGCTTACACAAAACCAAAGTGAAACGTACGCGGTTCACCCGGAGAGAAATATAGCCCCCGCCCTCATTGCCATTTACTTTAAATGATTAGTATCTTATTTAAAGAGCGGTGATCACATACATAACCAACACCAGCCAAATAAAGCAACACCATAATCCATTCCCCACTCCCCATTCGCGCCAAAACCAAACCAAACCAATAAGTCTAATTATATCCAGATCCAAAAGGTATGCCATATACCAAAATAGTTGGAATCATAGGAATCAGGTAGCCAAGCCACAAAACAAATTTAAAGTACATTACTAAGAGTTGAAAAATATTTGTCATATTATTCATATCTCAACAAGTGAAGCAAGATTTTCCGAACATCGAATAAACGAACCATAAGCCGACTTCACTAGCATCTCAAATCCTTTGTTCACAAAACACTCCAATTCTTAATCAGATGACCAAACTCCCTACAATATTCATGACATTGTTCATCCCACCCCTACCCAATAGCTATATGTATACAGCGCCTCAAACAGATTCCATTAACATTGAAATAAAAGGTCATAACTTATCAAACCCGCATTGTGTACAAACAAGTCACCACTTAACTATATAACCCTCACTGGCCACAAACCCTATCTCACCTCATATCGCAAGGCACGATTGCAATATCAAGAATTGTGAAAATAAATCATAATATCAATTCTCAAATATAGAAGCAAAATTTGAATATCACGACATTCTTAAATATAAAACCTTTGATAAGGTAGTACAGATCACCTCTTAAATTTCATCTCAATGTCATTCCAATCCAACAACAGTAATACATGTGCCAATTGTCAACCCCCCCTTTTAATCGAACTAGTCAAACATAATCTCTTAGCACCGCTTTTATAAATCAACTCCAAATTTAACAAATATCAAGCTATTACACAATCTGTCATACCCATGTAAAATTAATTGACCAAAATTACAAGATCACCTAAGACAATAACTAACTAGTTCAATTCAACATATGGACACACCAATACAAGTGGGTTTTATTGCAAAAGAGGTAGACATCGTGTTACGTTTGACCAGTGAAATTAACCCCAACTCAACTCCCACAATTGCTTCATAAACCGCCACGTTTTATTCGTCAGTACAGGTACCCAGGGCGGCGGCCAGGAGACAATTGCGTAAGCCCCAATCTAATCTAATTATTTAATTCTTGTGATTATATGTGAGTTTTAGTTGTATATTGTAATGTACGCAACCATCGTAATTCGTAAGCCCTATGTTGACAACACAAATAGACTGTCTTGGAATGTTAGAAATGAAAGAGATTTTCCTCTTTCTGTTTGTAGTTTTGAGGTGGTATATATGTTGAGACTTACTTTAATATCAAATGGATCATTCACTTATTGTAAAAATTAGTACCATATTTTATTCTACAATGCAGTCTACCAACTCCATTTGATTTTACGACAAATGGATCTTCCATTTAATTTACAAGTAGCCCCTAACATGACAATTGAAAACTGTAAAAAAAGAAACAAGAAAATATTTTTGAATCAAAGGGATTATCATACTAAAATCAAATTTTATAAGTAAAATGAGTGATTGAAATCATAATGTTGTTGGATAAAGTCATTTCTGAATTGTTCAACTCAATCATTTGATGACATAGCCCGGTTAGTTCGAATTCGATCATAATTGTATTGAGTCAAACGGTAATAAAATATAAATACTCACATTTGTCTTGCATCGACAAACAAAATATATCCTTGTTAAACCATGAGTAAAACTTGATTGGTAGAGATTTTTCATCAACCTACCAAGAAAAATAAAAAAAAACAAACGGTTTAAACCCTATGTTATGGCTCGGTAACAACCCTTAAAGCAGTAAGTCCAGTTACTTGAAGAAGAAGCTGATTTACAATAACAGTGGGTCATAACCCAGTTTTCATAATATTTATACCCACATATAAAACATTTTTTTTTAATAATGAATAAAAAAGAAATTAAAATACCTAGATTTTTTTCCATAATATACACACATTTCCTTCACTCAACTACTTTACTTTTCTCTCTCCTCTCTTTATACGTTTTTTGTTCCACTTCCCTCATTTTTCTTGTTACCTAAAAGCTCACCATTTTTCTTAATTCAACCATACGTTTGGATTGAGATGGGAAAAAGCACCACTGTGAAGATTCCATCAAAACGTGAGAGATCAGAAGATCCGAAAACTCAAGGTTTGAATACAACGTGATCAATCGAATTTGATTTTTTTTCTTCTTAAATTCACTTATAGACATTATCCTAAGTGTTTAATGATTTTCTTGGTTTAATTTGAAATTTCTAATCGTGTGGCATATGCGTTGACACCAATCTAATTTTTGTGCATAAATTGCATGTCCAATACAATCAGATTTGTGCTATTGAAATTTCATGTTCTTTGCTGGTTAAGATTAGGTTTTCATGAGTTGTTGAATAAGATTAGGTATTCATTAGCTAGTTGGGGATGAGTGTGCTTTTGGATTACGGGCTTACTATAAAACATTACTTGGTTAGGATTCATAAATCATCAAAAAAGAATTGTAACGTATGCGTTGCGTATATGAGATTTTTGAAAGGATATTATCATTGAATCGTAAGCCACTTAATGTATTAAGTAGTTGTCTTGCCTAAAATTTTAAAATAGCCTCTTTAAGCATATTGTAGTCCACATAAATGTTAAACCAATACATAGTCACAAGTCATGATTTCATATTTTGAACGTCACAAATTACTTATTGTCGAGTAACCCTAATTTCTTGAATCGCAATCCACTTTGAATAAATCGTAAAGGCTGCTAATTATTGTAAGTAGTACCGTTACAAAAGTGGTCACAAGTCATCGCTTATTGTTGAGTAACATGCATACCTCTCATCGTAATCCACTTTAAATTAAGCATGGCGGTCATTAAAGTAGTGTCCCTTAAAAGTTGTAATGTAGACTAGATATTGTAAGTAGTATTATTATTGCTAAGCTAGTAACCCAAAAAAGGTGAAAAGTAACCCATTTTTAACTGATAGTAACCCGCATTATTTTCATTAACGATGTCTCAGGATGTTAAGGAGTCTTAAAATGACGTCAAGTGCGGTGCCAACATCATTATATATATCCTCTTTCGTGACGTTCTTGAACAAACAAGTCAGAGCATCATCTATCTGCAAATTATCAAGGAACGACCAAGGTGATAGCTTGGAGAGTCGACGAGAATCAATAGACTGAAGTGACAATTGTCAATACTTAATTTTTTGTTATAGAAGGAAAAAATGGAATCTTAATTTTGTTGTAGTCTTGTAGATCACTAACATTTTGTAGCACAAGTCTTTACATTGTATAACATCCCTCTTGTATTTACGTTGTATAGCATCCCTCTTGTATTTAGACGCATGTTTGAACTACTTTAAACAAACAGTGATCATTTAACCATCATTAGTAAACAACATAGTGATCTTATAGTGCTAGATCGCGACTCTTATTCAGCTAAGAGTAACCATCATGATCAGTCTCTTACCAATAAAAATTTGTAGTGACACAAAATTGAAAGTGACCTATTTGTTGCTACGAATAACCCATTTAAGATCAGAAGTACCCGTAAAAAGAGTCCACAATACTTGGAGTAGTTTTCATATTATTAACATCCAACTCACAATTTGTTAAATTAATTTCTGTAATAAATAGTTACCCTAAACACATCATATTTAGTAACCTTATAAAAGTTTAATGTAAATGCTATTCTTATTAAATATACCGCCACGAATTTAATCTACTGTAAACCAAAAAGTGTCCACTTTGCCACTTAACATTACAGATAAATAACACTGAGCCTTAGAAAACCATAGAAACGTTACCATAATGACCACATAATCCTTGGGTTTCTCTTTCTTTTTCTCTATCATGCTCTAGCTTGTATGTCTTCTAGCAATAGCTAGCATAACGACGCCCTTCAATGGAAGTTGTCAGTGTTGCGGTGCCGCATTCGAGGGCATTACCTTTCATGACGTCCCTCGTCATCAACCTCATATGAATGTTACTTGTCCTCACAGAAAATAAGAATAACCAAGTTAATGTAATAAGTGGTAAATTTCCCTACAACTAAGGTTGAAGAAATAATGGTGAACAACAACCAGAGTACATGGTGAAAAAGTTGGTGAAAAAGGTTGAAGATGATGCACAATGTTTTGATAAGTGTAGATGATTAGGAGAAGTCAAAAGTTCAAGTTGCTAAAGATAAGGAAACGAAACGACATGTGATATCCTAGCTACGACCTGGGCACTCTGGAAATGCCGGAACAATAGGGTCTTTAATTGATTGGGGGTAGTTTCGGAAGAAGATGATTGATTAGGGGTAGTTAGATTGTTAGATAATATAATTTGATGCAGTTTTGTCCTCTAGCTAGCACCCTAAGCTATTTGACGATTTCGGCTCTTTTTGGTTGTATTAACTGTTTAGTTGTTCAAGTAGCAGATAGCTGTTTTACTAGCATGCAGTTGATATCAAACATGTTTGGCAGAACTAACTATTGAGTTATTAAAACTACATATAAAAATAAATTATAAATGGTAACTGCTATTCCAATTTTAGCAGCCAAACAGGTACACTACTAGTATGACTCAGTCAAAATGCTACTTCCTACTTCTTAAAGGATTGACGAAAAAGGCCTTCACCATTAGGCTTATCAAAGCTCGTCAAAAACGCTCCACAAATCTATAGATATTTATATTTGTTGACTACGCGGTAACGCAAAACTGGAAATCCATAATTTCTCCTAAATGTAAAAAGAAAAAAAAAACACTCTAATTCAAGTCTTCGGAGAGGAAAAAAAAGCCAGAAAATAGGTTTTTATTTATTTATTAAATTTCTAAATTCAAAGTACATAAATTAAAAAAAAAATTCCTCCTCCTCCTCTCTCTCTCTCTAAAACCCTAACTTTCAAGTCTCATTCTAGGGGCTACCACCTACCAATTAGATGGTGGTGAGCCCCAAATTTCTCAAAATTTCTTCGATCTAAGTTTTAGCAATGATTAAAATAACTCCGTTCTCTCCATGTGAGAGCTTCCTTCCCACCTATGTGTGGGCGTTTTCTCTCAATATGAGAGCGTTGAGATCTCTGATATTTCAGAGTATGTGGAAGATCTGGGCAATGATTTCGTACGGCACGGCATTGCAATCATATATTCGTCTACATGTTATCAGGTTAGATGAAATCTCTTCTCCTCAAAATTTCTTCAGATCCGTAGGCCCCCTTGTGGAAGGCTGTCTCAAACGGCGATGTGATAGAGGGTATGCAGAAGCGTCATATTCTAACAGTAGTGATCTGTATTTTGATAGAGAGTTTTGTCCGATTATGATAAATTTGTATTCGATTTATATCGATTTTATTGTAGATGCCGTATGGCGAAGGCAAAGTCTCGTATCAGCAGAAGACCATCTTTGTGCAGCTAGGTCGTCCTCTGCTTTGGTCAAAATGATGAAGTTTTGGATACGCGGAGTCTTGCATCTCATGAGAAACAAGTCTGTTGTTGATCCGAATTACACAAACTGTGAAACTTACAATATGGGAATATTGTGGCACAGCACAATGCGGGCAGTACACCCATATTAGTTTTGACCAATGCACATTGTGATGGGCATAGAAAGCACTTATAAAGCTACGTCAAGTAGAAACTCAAAAGCATGCCCCCATGTTCTTCGGCACAACTTTCTCCCATACGTCCTCCTTCAAGGTAGCTTTGAGTGCTTTTGCAATCTTCTCCGTGAGCACTGCAGAGTCAGATATATACAACATCGTCAATTAGGGCTTCTTCAAAATTCAATCAAGACTCGATTTTCATAATGAACACGTGAAGATTTCAACTTTGACGTATCTTATACCTCACCAGTCACATGCTAATGGAGAATGGTTTACTCGAGCTTTTGCTAAAAATAAATAATTACAAATATAGAATGCAATCGAGTGCCAGACTAGATGAGTACACGACATCGATGTTTGGGGATCAGGAGTGAAAGAACTCAATTGCTAAATTGAGTTCACTTTTCGGCCAATTGAGAAAAGATGGAATTTGATAGTACCTTATAAAGGCAAAAGCTATATTGTAAAGATCAATTTCTAATAACCCTTTCCCATTCTCAAAGGACAATCATCATTACTTTGTGTTTATAATCTTAAAAGTGATGAAAATTTCGGGAGCTAATGGGTATATTGGAAAATTTGCATGTTGAAGCACTTAAAAGTTAAGGAGGAGAGAAGTACCTTGCTTAAGCTTCATGATAGCAAGCACGAGAAACATCTCTAAGCAAACCAAGCTGCCAATCAGCAAGATTAAGTTCCATAACTTGAGCTTGAAGTGTCTTTACTCTCATTGTTTCTTTATCAACAACCGTAAATGTCACGAAGAAGAAGGCATTACAGTCCGGCATACAACTCATCTTAGTAACCTCCTTGAACATCATTCTCGAACCCTACACCCAATTACATAACAAAATCACATCAAAAATCTTATCTAGTTGCGTAAACTAGAAGGATTAATTAATAATCGGTTATAACTTATAACCCAAACGACGTCAGGGACATTGTCTTGGTACCAATGGTAAACATTGTCTTGGTACCGCCGCCGACTTCAACGCCACAGCCGCTGTTACCGGATCAGCCCTTCTCTTCGTCCGACTTTTCCGTTTCTTTTTCTTCGCCGATTGGAGAATTTTCTTTGCCGCCGTTTGGTTATTATTCTTGGCCGTCCCTATTTTCATCATCTGTGGGTAATTTTTTAATTTCTTTTAATTTTTTATTTATGTATTTTGGTGTGACTGTGTGAGGATACCAAATTAGAAATTACCAATTTTTTTTTTTTAGAGCATACTAGAGGTGATCATGGGCCGGGTTCGGGCTGAGCTTAGGGTAAAAAAGTAGGCCCGGTGTGCTGCCGGGCTTAATCGGTCGGCCTAAGCCCAGCCCATAAATTGCAAGCATTCTTTGGGCCGGGCTTTGGGCCATTTTCGGGCCTAGTTGGTCGGCCCAAACCCGGGAAAAAGTCGGGCCGGGTTGGGCTTTCGTGCCTGGGCCATTTGATCAGCTCTAGAGCATATCCGAGGGGTTAAATAAGGTGAAGCCTATTTTGCCAATTCATCGGGTTGGGTTTGGTCAAAGCACAGCAACTTGAACTCGCTTTTTTTTTTAGAAGCAAGAAATCCGTGGTTGATCATCGAACATAAAATCAACCTAACTCATCATTTCGGATAAGAGAGGTGAGACTGTGAGAGAGTCAAAAGGACTCTCGAACCAACGGGTAAGAGCCTCACGAAAGCAGTGAATAATCTCCACTTTGTGAAAAGAAACAAGATCGGCTAAAATATATTCGATAAGATTGAAAATTTCCCATAGTATTTTCCAACTACGATCAATAGAATTGATCATACAAAAAGAAAACATTTTTGCTTATCCTTCTTGTGAAAGATTACCCACCTAGTCATCTAGCTAGTACATAACCTATCTCATCTAATCTAACATGTGACATATTTTCCTCAAACACGAAGGTGATTGGGTCGCCTCAGGTCAAAACTAAATTATGGGTGCCAAATTGCCAATGATGCCATTGAGAGCAATGCGTATCATCGACCCCACTCCCGTGTCTCAATTTGTGTTAAGTATATTTCAGATAGATTAAGTCGACAACTTATCAAAATAACCTCACCCGTATATTGACAATCTTAATTCTCCAAATTCTAGAACCAACAATGATCCATACTTAAATTGAACCAATACATTTCTTTTTTTTTTTTTGAAATGATTGAACCAATACTTAAACTAATCGAAATGATCTAATTTGAAAGAACTCGAATCCCAACACAACACCATAGACCCCCTAAATGACCCGATCGACTAAAAAAGGCCGGAATAACATAGTCACGAGTCACAACTCACGAGTCTCACAGGTCACAACAACCCAAAGATCAATATAGCACGACTTGTGTAAGGCTTCTTTATTACTCTTCCCAATCAAAACCCCCCACCCGCCACCACAACCTCCTCAACCCTGTCAGTCGCCGCTGCCGCCGCCGCAATCTTCCGTCTGAAGTTTGTTATCCGGCGAAATTAGCTCTTTGGTCGGAAAAGCGAAGGTTCATCCTCTAATCTCTCTCCTAATTAAATTCAGCTACATACATTTTGCGTTTAATTATTCTATCCTAAAAAAAAATGAATTGGGATAATTTACCAGGAGAAATATGCACTGATATATCAACTAGATTACCCACAAAAACCCTAATTTGTTGTACCGTATTATCTAAATTCTTCCACACGTTTATCATAAACCCTAATTTCATCACTACCCACCTCAAAAAAACTAGCAATAATCACCAACTCTTGCTTCGTTACGTGCCGGAGAAGACTCATGATTCCGAATTTAAAGAGGTGTTTATTATCGAACCGGATAATGAGGATAACTTTACTGGGTTTAAGAATAATCAAGGGTTAGTGTTGCCATTTGAAGATCATCTTGAAATGTGGTGCAATGTGTTGGGTTCAATCAATGGTGTTATTTGTTTAAGTACTGATGTTATGGGTGAGCGTACTGTTTACGTCATGTGGAACCCTTGTATTAACAAGTTGTTTCGACTTCCGAGGCCGGGTTATGTGTATGAGACTTGTTGTTTCTATGAGTCTGCCTCTGGGTTTGGGTTTGATTCTCTGACTGATGATTATAAGGTTGTCCGACTCGTGTATTTAGACGTCGATGATGATGATGATGATGATGGTGGTGATTGGAGAGTACCTTTGGTTGAGGTGTATAGTTTGAGGTCCGGATGTTGGAGGCCTTTGGGGAAGGGTCTTGATTACCTAATTCGGAGAGGTGGGCCGTATACGGCTTGCTTTGTTAATGGCTGTGTGCATTGGATAGGTCATTCTGTTCGTGAAGGGTTGGTTGTTAATGTGGTGTTGAAATTCAATGTATCATCGGAGAGTTTTGGGGTTATTGAGTTACCGAGTTGTTTGAAACATTTAGATGTCTCTATAGGGTCTGTTTCGAACTTGGTGGTTCAAGAATGTAGGGGAACGCTGGCTCTGGTTGGGAGACAGTATGATGGGAACCCAAGGTCCTGTGGCATATGGTTGTTGAAAGAATATGGGGTTGTTGATTCATGGGTGAAAATAGTTGATGTTGACATGCCCAGCGAAGAGGGGTGTTTGACCCCGGCCGCATTTGGGTTTAGGAACAATGGGAAAGTAATTGTGGCAAAGTGTGATTATGAACCTGTTTATTCTAGAAGGACTAAAACTTGTTTGGTGGTTTCTATTGATCAGAAACATGGCGAGGCAGTAATTGGAAAGCATGATGTGGAGGAGGCAACATCACTCTATTTATCTACATACCAAGAGAGTTTGGTGTTGTTCGAGGTAGGGAGAGAAAGGTGTGCAATTCCGGAGGAGATGAAAAGGCGAATTAGCCCTTCGGCACTTCTTGAAACATCTAGGTATAACTAGTATGCGATTATCAGAATTTAATGTCATGTGTAATTATTGGATTTGATATGATTTCTGTAATCTTTTAATTGGCTAAGATGGACAGTTAAATGTCTTAGGTACTTTCTACCCCAGTTCATCTTTTAATGTGATCTTAATGGTCTAAAACTCCAGTATCATTTTGTTGGCAGCCAAATAACATAAGTTCTAATATCTTGAATGCGTCACTACTCATTGTTGGTATCGATCTTTGCCCTGTTCCTTTATGTTTGATTTGGATGTCATTGTCACTAGACAACGAAAAGCGGAAGCGAGTTAAGTTCTATGTAGGTAACCTTTTTGTTCTTCAATTGACATAGTTACTTGTTTTTCCTTCTTTGAACTGATTTGATTAGTACAATGCATTCTTGTACTTGCAGATATATTTATAAGTTCGGAATAGAACATGTTAAACTTATTTTGTTTAATCAAGTCGATTTAGGGGAGAACCTTAGCTGACATAATGTATGTAGAACTTTTTTTTTTTGGCAAGGGTTTGTTAGGTCTTAGCTCTGTTTCAATCCCTTGATCTCCTTTTGAATCATTGGATTTTTTATTTTCTGATCATCTCTTAAACCTTTTACCTTGGAGCCTCTTTATCTACGTACCAAGAGTGTGTGCAATTCCAAACGAGATGAAGATATTGACTAGAAGCTGCCTTTCTGCATTTCTTGAAACATCTAGGTAGAAAATAGTCTGAGATTATCACATTTTAGTGTCTTGTGTGATTATTGAATTTGGGTCTGATTTGTGTACTCCTCTTTCCACTGATTAAGATGAACAATCAAATTTCTTAGGTACTTTCTGCTTTAGTTCATCGTCCAATGTGTTCGTGATGGTCTACAATCACAGTACCCTTTTCTTTGGTAGCCAAGCAACAGAAGTTCTAATTTCTTGAATGTGTCACTGGTCACTGTTGATATCTGTGTTTGTCCTGTTGCTTCTACGTTCAATTAGGATGCCGTTGTCACTAGACGACGAGGAGCTGAGGTGATATAAGTTTTATGCCTTTTATTCTTCAATTGACCTAGTGGATTTTGTTTCTTCCTGGAGCTGGTATGATTAGCACAAAACATTCTTATGTTTGTAAATTTCATTTTCACTCACTTTGTTTTATCAAGTCGATTTAGGGCGGAACGCCGGAACCTTAACTGATGTATGTATGTATGTATGCAGAAGTTTCTGTGTGAAGTAATGTATTCGTTTACTGTAACGGTAAGGTCTGTTTCAATCCCTTGATCTCCTTGACTTCTTGGTGACCTCTTTCTTCGGTTGACATATAGCCTTGTGCTTGAAAGTTGTAATTGTTTGCCCCTCATCTCACAACTATAGTATACATGAGCCTGAATTGTTTTAGAACTTGTATTTTCTGCTTTGTTGTACCTCTGAATGCCGTGTGACCGTTTTTGTCTGATCAAACATACAGTATCATATTTTAGGATTGCCTCCATTTTTATTTGGATTTCTTTCATTGTAAGTTCTTGTTTCTGGAAGACCGTAGCTTGCTAACATGATCCTGTCGACGTCTCTCTGATCACAAACAGCGTGTCTGAGAGTAACATTTTGTCAGCATCATTGACCACAAGTCCATAAGCAATAAAGAGTTATACATACCATCGTAATTTATCGTCTTTGTTTTTAGCTATTTTGATGACTTTTATGTAAAATTAGTGTTGCTGGGGGGATGTCTTTTCCATTAAGTTCGGCTATATTTCATGTCTATAAGCTTTTAGACATAGTAAGCATCCTGGCTGAACTACTGAAATCAATCATTCACTCTCACAAAGCAAATGGAGAAACATGTTAATCCTGTGCCTATTCTTGTTCATTTTTCTGTTTCAAGTTAAATATTGCAAACCATCTAGGGTCCAATGTTGGTTTATTATTGTATTTTAGAAAGATATGCAAGGTATTTATTTGCTCAATGTTGTGCGCCTCTCAACCAGAACTTTTGTGAAGATCGTTGTGTGTAAGGAGCTCGTCTAATGTGTACTCCGTAATAAACATGTTTTTCACTTTAGATCGGAAATGTAATTAAGTTGATAAATACTAAGGTTGCTAGTATGATATAGTGGTCATTCTTGTTGCGAAGAGTGTATAGATAATGTGATTTTGAAATTCCTGTGGCATATGGTTTTTGAAAGAAAATGGTGTGGTTGATTCGTGGACCAAGATTTTTGGTTTTGGTTTCTGCACTAGCATACTTGTTGAAACATCTAGGGAAAAAAATAGTCTGAGATTATCAGATTTCTGTGTCATCTGTGATTATTGGATTTGGGTATGATTGTTTGCTATGTTGATTCGTGTACTCCTCTTTCCACTGACTAAGATGAACAATCAAATTTCTTAGGTACGTTTTGCTTTAGTTCATCGTCCAATGTGTTCTTGATGGCCTACAATCACAGTGCCCTTTTCTTTGGTAGCCAAGGAACATAAGTTCTAATTTCTTGAATGTGTCACTGGTCCCTGTTGATATCTGTGTTTGTCCTGTTGCTTCTACATTCGATTAGGATGCCGTTGTCACTAGACGACGAGGAGCCGAGTTGAAGTTAGTTTTAACCTTGTAAGCTCCTTATCCTAAGATTGATCGAGTGATTTTTGTTTCTTCCTGGAATTGATGTGATTAGCACAATACATTCTTATGTTTAGGGGGAGAACCTTAACTGATGTATGTATGCAGAACTTTCGGAGGGTTTGAGTTGTGTTAAGCATATTTTTTTTGAAGCCCTAATTCAAATTCTTATGCTTCATTTTGCATTTTTATTGAGCCTAACCTTCTCTTTATGGAAGATGGTTGATGGAATACTTGGCGGCCAAGTGATGGTTTTTGTCCAATAAACACGCTTGGTGGCCTGACTGTTCTACCTTGAAACCGGCCGCAGATTTGTAAAAATGGCCAGTGTGTTTAACAAGCTCATAGAATCCTATGGGACATGGAGCGTTGGAGCCTACATGGATTTTGGTTGTTCGGAATATTTTTTGTGACATGAAATGATTTCGAATCTTTGTTTGTAAAATAATTCTCGACTCTTTTACCAAAGGTAAATTGACGCATTGTCAACCATCGACATATGATTTAAGTCATTATAGTACTTTCTCATACAACATGAAACTATAAACGAAGGATAACAATGGATTTAATTTGAATTGACCTAAACTTTAGCAACTTTTCAACTTTTAAATTTTATTCCTTTCATTACAGGTGAAGGGACTTTAAATACATCGTGAAAGTAACGTCATAAGTGGCGCTCTATCATCGTCCTTAAAGTTTTAATCAATAAAAACGTGTCCACTTTTTAGAAAATCGCACATTTGCCCTGATCTCCGGTCGGAATCGACGTATTTGTAGTCGACCCGAACCGGAGTAGCGCTGTGGGGACTAGAGTCACTAGACAAGCCACAATTCACAACACTTACAAGTGTAAGGTTTCGAGTTTGGAGCGGGAAGCACGTGAAGCAGCAAATTAAATGACAAAAAAAATTTAAATTTTTATTTGTCTCCTAATCTCACCAAACTCTTCCTACCTTTAATTAATTCAAGCTGTCTTTTTTTCTCAAGTAAAGGTCTGCTTAATTTTTTACAATGTGGCAAGTTGCAGTGACAGCAGCAGCAGTTGCAGGATCTGGGTTCATTGCCAAACACATCTTCTCCCCCAAAACCACCCAAACAGACCCTAACCAACTCCAACAACTACCTTCTAATTCCACAAATACCCCTGAAGATGTTTCTGATCAACTTCAATGTGATGATGAAAAAGAGGGTGTCTTTTGGTTTTCAAGTTCTGGGTCATCTGGTAAAGGAACTGGGTTGCGCTCAAAGTCGAAGGCGAAGCGGGTTTTAAAGAAGAATGTGGGTCGGATTAAGAAAAATGTGGGTGGGTTTGGTGGTGGAAGTGGTGATCAGAGGAAGAGTTGTGGTAAAAAGGTGACAGTTTGTTTGAAAAAGAGGAGAACTTGTAGGAGTTTGAGTGGGAAGGGTGAAATATATTGCTCTAAAGGTGAAGTCTTTTCTTTCTGAATTTATCTTTTTATTGCGGAATTTTATAGTTGCATTGGTGTTGTTTTATATGTGAATTTCCTGTTGGTAGCATTGCGAAATTCGAGCTTGAGGTTTTGATGATTGCCTTATAGATTGTTCAATGGGATCATATGTGTGTAGTTGTAACATTAGCCTGTTCAATGGGATGATATGTCTGTGATGATGATATTAGTCTGTTCAATGGGATGATATGTCTGTGATGATGACATTAGCCTGATCAATGGGATGCTATCTGAGCTGATTGTTGCTGTGTTGGATAGCATTGCGAAACACGGGCCTGAGATTTTGATGATTGCCTGATAGATTCTTCCATGGGATATGTGGGAATTTTTGACACTAGCCTGTTGAATGAAGAATTTTGGTTCAATGATATTTTGGAAAAGAGGGGTTAAGCAAACTAATTGCATGAACCATTACAGACTCAAAGTTCTATAGTGTGCTGACGATGAAAGGATTCGATTATATTGAACCCTGCTGTTTGTAAATTAGATTTCTAGTACTTGGCTTTGAGCTTAGTGAGTTAGTGGTGTGGTTGGGGGGTGGTACTCAGTTTAATGATCAACTGCGCCCAAAATTCAGCCAGTAGTGTTGAGCTGAAAAGTAATGCAGCAAAGGGTCATTACCTCGTGAAGTTTGGCTATGCCATTTTTTTTTTTTTTTTTGAGGGCCAGTTTTCTCACTACTACTTTTCTATAAATTGGTTTGTTGGGGCGTTATCTTTTATCTTACTGCTATTAGCCAAGGAAGCTACAAAGATCCTACAAAATGTAGCGCTCTCAGTTCTATGTTTAGCTTGATTGAGGCTATTTTGTTTAAATCAAAATTTTGTGTTGGACAGGGCCTGGTGCCATTGTAAATCATATTATGCTGGGGGAACTGCAGTGATCTTAATGTGTGCATCAACGTATTAATAGGTTTTCTAAAATCAATGGCCAAGGACTTCGGGAAGTTATATCTTGATCATCCTTGCTAGAAAAAAAACATTGTAATAAGGACTTAGTGAAGTCAAGCAAAGTTTTTGGCTTCAAGGCGAGGCTGTCCTGTGGCGACCTTTTATCACTTTCAACCTTCTTTTCTTTGTTTTCTCTTCTTCGGCATCCTAATGGCCGGTTCATGTTAAAAGTCCTCCATGTTCCCATAATCCCATATTCCCATATATTTGGGGCCATTGGCTTTGTTGTTGCTGTATGCTCTTTTGCTTAAAGCCTTAATGGAGCTCTGTGACGATGGGCCATGATACTGTCACCAAGATATTACTTCTTTTTATGTGGAGGGGGGGGGGGGGGAGGTATTATTTTGTCAGCTACTCAGAGAAGATGGAAGTTTAACTTACCTGTTTTAAGCAACTGTCCATTTTAGAAAGGGGAGTTATTGAACAAGGACTTGAAGCTTCATTGAACCATGTGGCCTTAATAAATTATGAAGAACTTCTCATTCCTGACACAAAGTTCATATGCCTATTTAGTTTTTTGTGAATTTAACTAGGTTAAGAAAGTCTTTGATAATGCTCGTAATGTGTTATACATGATTTTCTTTCCTCCGTCTGGTAATATGGAGATTCAGCTGCCAGCTTTATCTGTATATGGTGAAGTTATTGTAGGGTCAGTGTTTTTAGTTATACTCTATAGCCTCTGATTCCGTTTGTCTCAATTTTCAGATTGCTCATCATTTGGTTGCGGACTAGGTCTGGGGATTATGTATATGATGTCAACTGGGAAAGCTGAGATGAGTAAGCTCAGTTCAGCTGTTGACGAGACTGCAAAAGTACTCCATGAGTTAAAAGAGGAGTTTGAAAAGCGACAATTGTCACACCGCCAGCAACTATTGAACTTTGGTGATATTAAAAATTCAGAACACTCTATGCATAAATCAACAACCAAGGAGGCAAATACTGGTTTGTGCAAACTAACTGAAGCCCCCACCGACTCGAAAATTATCAACCATTTGGCTGATAGTTATGCCAGCAGTGTCTTGACAGAAGAGCAACAATCCGAAGGTGCAGAAATGGACGAATTGCAAGCAGAGCTTGAATCTGAGCTTGAGAAGCTTCCTTGGTTGATCACTGAAACTTCTGAAGACAAAGAAAAAATGTCAAACTTATGTCAGGTGTGGATTCTAAGCTCTCATTCATGAGTTTTTTCTCATTTTTATGTCTTTTTCCTGTATCTGCTCTTCACACTTCATTTCTTCTCCGCCTATGTTACCTCCCCCCCCCCCCTCTCTATTCTTATTGATTCCCCATCTCACATTTTCAGTGCCATTGGGCTATTCATGTTAGCTGGCCCCAAATCATTTGGAAACTAAGGCTTTGTTGTTGGTGGTGGTATGCACAAATTACAGCCTAGACCCCTTGCTTTCGAGTAGACCTCCTCCACTGCGATCATTTGCAGGAAACTCTTTCCTCATCTTATCTGGAGCATCCTAAGTAGCATCAATCCAACAGTGAATCTAAGGACTCTCAGCCTTGTTACCCTTTTATTTTCTGAAGCTTGTATCCAATAATAATTTAGAGATCTTTCAGGGCTGAAGCCTTCATGCCTTATTGAACCATGGGTATTGGTATGTGAATAGCTACAGCCCCATGGCGTATTATTACTCAAAAACTGAGATAGATGGGATGTAGGACGTAATATTTTATAGTAGACCCTGTTATCAATTGCATTGTCTACCTTCCCAACCTTTTAAATGATCGACATTGCAGAGTATCCTTCTTTTTCTTTTCGTTTTTAGGTTGTGTTATGTATAGAATTATATGAACGAGTTTGTAGATGACTCGTTGCAGCACCCTTATAATTAAGAAGTGGCAAAAGAAAGCCATTAGATAAATATTTTTAGAGAACCTAGTTGTTTTGTTGTGTTGGCTCCCATAAGTGGACATCCCTGATTCCCTGTACATGTCTTGATTAGCACAACAATAGGAACATGAGACTAAATGAAATACTGGGACAGTTGTATGCTGCACGAAGTTGATTACTCGAGGTGTTACTACAAGATTGCTAAGAGTTTACCCTTTTGAATTCCAGCAGATTGAAAGTCACGAACCTTTGAACCAAAGCTCCTCATCTTACCAATTCGGTGGAGTATCCCCTGCTGTGCTCAAAGACAAACTGTCTCGTGTACTTGTGAAACAGCAGGAGAGCCAGATTATGGAGCTGGAGTCTGAACTAAGTTTGGCTCACTTCAAACTTCAGGAAAAAGAAGTTGAGCTCCGGGCACTTAAGGATTGTGTCAAGCGTTTGACAGAATGTTCCCTTACGACTATATCAGGTATGCTTTGGAATCCCACTGTAATTGGTTTCTAATATTTTGGGACATAGTCACATAGATGGCATTTTTCAGCGTGCGTATAGTGTTACTTTTTTATTTTAGTAACTGATCTTGTAAACCTGTGTACGTAACTGTTCTAAACGAATTGAAATTCTGATCAAGTGATGCACGTGATAACTCACTCAATGCACCTTTCGCCTTTTCTTGAGGTGGCATGAAGTTCGTGACTGGAGGCCTCTAGTCAAGAATCAATCGCCTCATAAATCCCGAATAATTGGTCACAAGTGCAAGTCATAGCATTGTAAACTCAGCTGTTTCGTTTTCTTTTTGTGGAGGAGAAAGGTGAAGAGAGGTGCAATTCTTATTGATGTTGAAGCTTATTTTAATAATCCCTTTTTCCAATGGCAAAAAATAATCTGAACTGATGATACCAGAGTTTGATTTCACGGTATGTTCCGGTGAGGTTTGAGTGGGCTCGATGTTCAATTAAATCACGTCTCCTCCTTAGGTTCCGTCTTTCTCTCTGCTTGAGTACCTTGTTTATACTACTTATTAAGAGCCTCCTGAACAGGGGCAGTTGGATACTTGGATGTGTAAGCAAAGACTGAAGAAGGGGGGGGGGGGGATTTGGGATTGATAGATGGCATCGCTACTGGCCAGCAACCTCGGGACTGACAAGTCGGGATGGGTATTGAGTAATGACCTTGCTGCTGAGAGGAAGAAGCCAATTGAGATTTGAGATAGGTAGATTGGCAGTAGGGTAGCGATACAATTGTTTTTTACTTACGTAACTTTGTTCTAATCTTCTGTTATGAGATCGTCATTTCTTAAGTTCAAAATGTCCAGTGGAAGTACGGCAAAAAGGTCCTCATATATTGGTGATAAAGAAATGATAGTTTAGACTTTAATTTACCGTTTGTTAAAACTGTGAGGAAGCTACTGCAGTTGGGTTTGGCAGCCTTGCGTTTTTGTGCAGATGTGGTGTGTATGGCTTTATCCGAAATAAAACATAAAGGTTCTCGGATCACAAACGGGAGAGGCTTTTCAAAACCAATGACTGATTCATACACTCTCATCTTCTTGATGCTCCGCTCCTGAAAGAGTGTAAATATCGCCTCTCGTCTGTGATATGCACAAAGTTGTCTTTTTTTTGGGGATCATTAAGAGATTAAGTATTTGTACTCATTTCCTGGCCAGTTTGGTCACTGCACTGCCTTTGGAAAAGATATCTGAAGGAAATGGGTTTGCATTCTGTTTTTTTTTTTTATCCTCTCTTTTTTGAGATGCATAGTTGGGCAACAAACAGGAAACTGTTGGAGTTTGAGTATAAGATAAGCAAGCATACTGATAGCTTTCCATATGAACTAGATGTAAGATAAACCACTGCTATGTCTTGAACTCTTGATACTAAAACAGTTGACCCATGATGAATTTTTTCTGTTTATCAGACCATCTGGTTCTGTATCAATAAACCTACTAGATTAAGTATCCATATGACCATTCACGCTAGCTGAGCCTAAATCATTTTAGATTACGGCTTTAATGTTGTTCTTGTTGTACTTCTCCATTGCGATTTCTCTTATAAACCATCGTTCGTCTCTAACATTTCCTACTCATTGATGTTTTCTGCAACTTACTGATATTTTCATTTCCTACTTTGATATGTGTCTTATCATTTTTTTTTTGTGGGGGTCTAAATGTCAGATGAAGAAACAGAAGTTGGTGTAATGCGCGAGCAGTGTAGTGAATTCGACAAGACTAGAGGACCTGACAATGGTATTGTTGGAATGAAACGAGCAATGCACTTCTGAAAGTGCTGGCACTAGTAAGTACTTTGATCATCATGTGATGATAACCGTGTAAGATCACTAACATCATTGCTATACTTATTATTGTTAATGATACTTGTTATAATCATGTCGAATCTTCTAATCGTGCAAAGTGTAGTTTACGACTTGCAGTAGATTGTACAGAAATCAGAAATGTAAATGAATCTGGACGGAACAATAGCTATATCAAACTTCCCGATAACTTGCTCGTGCTTTTTTAATGTAATAGCGCTGCTGTATGGCTTTTGAACATAAGAGTAGTGAGTGTGTGAATAATAAACATAACAAGGGCCATGTATTCTTATTGGCGTTTATGTTGGAACGTTTGTGTTGGACTCTCGTATCTTATGACGACCTAATACTCTGGTTAAGTCGTGTATTACTGTTTGCTAAGCGTCTTGATCTGCTTTCTAGACTTTAGCGAACAGCAAAAATCAGTATGCCTTCTCTTGGTACATGCTCAGCGTTCACATAAGACATAACCTTCCTTGGTTTAGTCGATCATTATTTTGCCCTGGGCCATGTTGTCAAGCATTGCTTTGAGTGTTGTAGGAACAATATCTTCCACTACACTTTATGTTTCATCATTTCATGGTTGAGTGCATGGATGCATATACTGTACAGTGGTGGTGACCCATGAAGTGCAATATTAGCCAAAGTTTCGGATCAGTGAAAAAATCTTTTGTCCCACAGTATGCTCGACTAACACGTAACTTACCATTAGGCTAGTTAACGATCGTGTAATTCACTAAAAGGATAAAAGACATGTAGCGGGACAGAATATCCGCGTTGAGCTTGTGCCTTGTTGCCAAATGATTCCAGGTGAAAACACCCAAGATTTAGAGTTAACAGTGTAGGTATCTGAGGGAACAATTACAATGAGACTGTAGTAGAGAGAGTGGCCAGTCTGCTTTTGTATTGAGAGAACATATGAAAAGATGTGGCGGGCCTGTTGGAGAGCTCTACCTTTTGCCCTTTGTGTCAAGTTATCGAGTTGCAGACGACAGTTTCCTCAACTTTTTTGGTTTTTTTCCAATAGATTGATTCAGATTTTTTTGCTGCAGATGATACATAACATCATCACTATACATCACATCCAATCAAACTTTTAGTAATCATGCAATCTTGTTTGGCAAATTGCTCTAACTAAGAGGTACTTTAGAGTTAAAACGGCAAGTCATCCCTATAAACGCTAGCCATCTGATTCTACCCGACTCGAATGACGGACTAACGTAAAAGTCCAAACCGCTTTTCGAAGACAATATAGACGGCATCTTTTGACTATTTCCCCTGGTAAGACAAACAGAACCTTACACTTCCACAATACACAACCCCCTTTAAATTACATCACCCATCCGTGCAAACTTGTTCAATTTTATAACAACAAATCTCAAATATCTCTTACAAAGACAGCAAAGCAAAAAAAAAAAAAAATATTAAAAATACTACAATATTAAATTAAATTAAATTAAACTAAAGTAAAAAGAGCAGACCAAAAATCTCAACCCCATTTCTTTCCCATTCTTTTATTAGTTCACTTCACCTTCACTCTTCCTCCTCTCCTCAACCCAACTTAACTCAACTCACGCCACAGAGAAGAGGAAGAAGAGGAAGAGGATGAGGATGAGGATACTATCATCGTCGTCGAAGCCGATATCGAGTCCGGGGAGAACGGACAAGTTTCCTCCACCATTGATGAGATTTCTGAAGAGTAATGTGAGTAGCAGGAGCACCCGAGGAAGGTCATCATCAACAAGAACCAACTCATTATTTTTCGGAAAGATGAAATCTTCCTCTAGAAGAAACCGAACCACCCCTGGTTCTGGTTTAGAACCTACACAAGAGCCTTCCTCTCCTAAGGTTACATGCATTGGTCAAGTCCGAGTCCGACGCTCCAAGAAATCCAACTACAACAAATCTAAATCCAATGCCCAACAAAAACGACCCAGTAATAATAAATGCACTACCGGTTGTTATAACCCGTGTTGTTGTTTCCGTAAACCGGGTTTTTTAAAACGGGTTAGACCCGGATGGCCGAAATGGAGGTGGGTTTTCTGGTCTGGTTGTTGTCGAAGTGTAAAGGTTCGAACTGCTGCTTCGTCGAAGAACGGGGGTTCTTCTCGGTTCGAGGAGCCGATACAACCAGAGCGTGTAACAGAAGATTCACGACGAAGTTTTGTTGATGAAGATAATAATGGATATGTGAGGGGGAGGAGAAGTTCTGCTGCGGCGTTGTCGTTGTCGTTGTCGTTGGACGACGATGATGATGATGATAATGATGTGTTTGTCAAGGGAAGGAGAAGTTCAGCGGCCTCGACGACAACGACAACGACAACGCCGCCTAAGAATGCATTGTTATTGACGAGGTGTAGATCTGCTCCGTATAGATCATCATCTTTAGCATGCAGGTTTTGGTGTGAAGAAGAAGATACTGAAGATAATAATAATGAAGAAGAAGAAGATAACATGATGGGAGTTGTGTTGGGAGGTGTGAGAAAGAGTAACAGCAGCAGGGATTCGACAGCATCAGAACCGAGGGGAGATCGAGACAGTAATTTCAGTGATGATAATGAGGAATCTAAGAGCATTGGAGTTTGTGCAGCTGCTGCAGAAGAACATGCAGTAAAAAATGATGTTAATGAGGAAGGTAAAAGTAAAAGTAAACGTGATGATGAAGATGAAGATGAAGAGGGTAAAAATGGTAAAGAAGAGGGTGAAAATGATAAAGATGGGTCGTTGGTTTTAGGAGGAGGAACAACAACAACAACAGTGGGGTTAATGCTGATAAGATGTAAGTCAGAGCCAGCAAGAAGAGGTATGGAGAAATATGATCCACAAGGTAGTGAGTTTTGGCGACTAAGAAGATTGGGTAATACGCTAAACTCTAGTCCACATGTTGCTGATTAAATGTAATCTAGTATTTACTAGTAGTACTCTTTATTAGTTACTATTGTTATGTTTAATTAGTTATACCGTAAGGTGGACACTGTTTTTACAACAACACCCGTATCTCGTGAATATTTGGTTGAGTTGGTACGGAACTTAACTGTTAGTTTCGAATGTTAAGAGAGTGAGGGTGTGATGTGGTTTAATAGTAATGTAGATTAGCGTTTAAACTCCTTAGTATTTAGGAGTAGCATACTTTTTGTATCAAGTGATTTTACAATGGTTAAGCACCTTGTGTATCAACTGGAGAATTTATTTACCACAAGATTATGCTACCTAGTTGCGCGTTATTCTGAACGAGTTAGTCGATAGCTAGTCTCCTATCGTAGATGAGTTTCTGTTCTACAACGAATTCGTAGATGGGTTTTTTAGCTTTTGTTCGCATTTTTCAGATTCACTTTGATTGATTGTTCGTTCTCGTTGCTCGTCTCTTTTGACTTGTTAACGTTTGGTCCCGAAATATATTTAGTATCCTGAATAACATAATGCTTTGGTTCTGTCATACTGCTCATGGGCTGCAGAGGCTGCTTGTTGTATTTAATAGCTGACACTATCACATCTCCAGGACTTCTCGTATTAAACAATTCTTCCTATAAACATTTATTGCTATTTTCTTTTTACTAATCTTTCATCAACCGGCTTTTCACTATCTTCTTATTTTACTTTCACATTGGGTAATTCAAGTAGTTACCATGGCCAAGTCAATGACATTTTCAGGTTAGAATAATCATCGATCTGATCTTTGGATGCTTTTTATTCAGCTCTTACAGAGACTCTGAAATTACATGTGATACCTGATACATGGGCCAAGTATCGAGTATGTGTTCATGCACACTAAAATCCAGTGTCGAATGGCGGGTCAAAGGCTGGATTCAGAACTCGTTTAGTGCACACCTTGAACGTAACCCTCAAGTCTTCCTTGATGCGTGTTTGTTACGGGTCAAGTTTGAAATTTAAGGCGACGTTGAACTGGTCAGTGTAAAATATTTTTCGTGTTCGTTTAAATTCGCCTTTGTAGATAAATACGTGTCGGTGTCAACGATCACTATTATGTCAAATTCTGTCATCAAGAGGTCGTAATATGTCCTCAAGTTTTCTCGTTGATGGAAACTTTTAAACATTAGCAACTCTTAGCGCAATTTGAGATTCAACAACCAAGACTTACTGCAGGTTCGAATCATGTCCTCGTCATTTCCAAAATGATTGAGGTCGGCTAACATTAATAACCGTCTTGTATATGTCATAAAATTTCAAAGTGAGATTATGTGCGAGAAATTTATACATATAATGTAAATAACCTAAAATGATGGAGGGGACATTTTTTCACTAGAAACAGAACTAACTATATGGTTGGGTTGGTAATGTCCGAGGTCTTTACAAAGTGAAGGTGTGTGCACTAAATGTGATCCAAGGAAACTTTTAATTTTTGGGTCGGACCATGTTTTGACCGTTAATAAAGACCCCATTTACGCGCTATTACTAGGCCCAACCCAATCACTCTTAAACAGAGACACAAGTAATCAAAATGTTAGGTCAGTTAGGTGATAGTTGGGCTTGCAACTAGGAAGTACATCTTAATACCACATTTCATTCGTCTTTTGTATTCTTTATGTTTAATTTGAATTCTCCGCCTCATATATTCACACTAATCATAAAGAGTCTAAAAATATGGAGGAGTATAACCCTTTGAATAAATGAACGAAAAGATATTACATGCTAATATGAACATACGTTTATTGAAGCCAAGTAAGATCATAACATTCATAGGGGTATAGTAGCAGAGATTATATATTGTATACTCCGTATCTTTTGTGAGTTTTAACACTGTTGCATCATTGCATGTATAAGTTCTCGTAGGAATTGTCTTGGTGGTTAACAAGCCAATGTCGCTCAACTAGGCCATCATAGGGTATGGCAGTGTGGTATGGGGGGTTAGTTCAAATTAAATGCTCCAAACTCAAAGCAAACACATCGATGCTTTGCTGTGTGTTATTATGCAATGACAACGTTCTTTGATAGCGAAAAATCCATGAAAACTACTCATCCTACGCCTTTCATCTGGCTCCATGAGCTATACAGCTCTCATCTACTCTCCCACCCCTTAAATACCCATAATAATATTGTGGACGAATCAACCACTTCATTTGTAAGTTGTAAGTTGTAACACACACACTAGCAAATAAATGGAGTTTAAGTTCAGAGATTTCGCTTTGTTGCTAGTCTGCCTACTATTGGTCGCACCATACAGCTTTTCAGGTACAAAATTACGTCGTATATATATCTTGAGAAATGTAATATATATGTAGCATGGTGCAAGCAGTCGAAAATTAAATATCCTCGTCTTACATGTGTGCAGTGCTACATGTAGCAGTTCCTCGTAGAACGACTTTCATTTCTTAGCCTAATTGGTTAAATTAGGTCAACAAAGGTCGTACTTATTAAAACGTAACGATAAAACAATAACAATTCGAATTAGCGACAATGTTTGCATGTTGATGATGTTGGTTGTTAATTAGGAGCAGCAAAGGAGTTGGCAGCAATCGTAAGTGATAATGAAGATGCATATGAGATTGATTACAGGGGTCCAGAGACACATTCTCATCTCCCACCACCCAATAAATTGCACAGGAAGCCTTTCTTACATTACCAAGCAGGGCAGAAATCTAACAATGGGAGAGCTACCAATAAATTCCGGAAAAATAACAATGTAAGATCTAATTTCGGCCCACTGTTTTTTTCTTCATTTAATCATTTCTTTAGACTTCGGTTTGAATTTGTTTCGTATTTTCAATCGCGGGTATATTCAATCCAGACGTAAAGAAACGAAGGGTTCACAACTTCTCATCATAGTCCTATTTTGCAGGGAAACTAAACCTCGTACGAGGGAAGTGATGGATTGACAAACATGAATGCACCTAAGAAGCTAGGCGCGATTGCAAAACGTCATATCTTCTTATGTGTCTTCCTATTTCCGTCTACGTACAAATAATACTCCTATAAAGCGTGTATAGTACGAGTAGATTTTAAAGTGGTTATACCATACAATTTATCTATGATTGAATCTGATATCTGTTGATATCATATACTTTCAATTACACTATCAATGAGCTTGTGAAAGATTGAACCTGTAACCTCAGGGTTACAAGTTTAACACTTCAACCACTATGACAACTTATTTTTTTGGTATTTTTATCAACAAAGTTATATATAAAGGATTTGAGATTTTAGGAGATAATTTCGCAAACAACTTTGGACGAGATAATCTGAATCAAATCAAATCATTTCATTTTTGGAGATAATTTATGAAGTAATATATATAAGCGCAATATATTAGGAAATAACACATCTTGCGTGTGTGTTTTGTTTTAACTCAAAATACGGGTCAACGGGTGGATTCAGAGTAAAAAAAAGTGTGTTAAAAAGTAGTCGGGGTTAATATGAATTACAATTCATAAAACTGGGACCCGAAAATAACGGGTCATGGGTCAAAAATTGTAATTCGTACATAAACATAAAGTACTGATATAAATTCGTTATACTTACTAAATTGTTTTCATTAATTAAACATAACTTTTCTAAAATGATACCAAATTAAATATGTTTTTTTTTCGTCTTAATTATATAAAAATTGGGACAATGGGTCATCTCAAGTTTAATCAAAAAGAATACTGGTCTAAACGGGTTCGAATTATTTATGGCCAGAACTTGATCAGGGAAAAAAATGGGCTATTAACCTTGAACAACGGGTAACATCTGGTCGGTTAAATTTTTTACAATTCTAATATTTTGCGTTAAGTATGAGTAGTAAAATAGAGTTATAGCCAAGTTCATATAACAACCCGTGCAATTTTGCACGGGCTAATAAACTAGTGGTATAACAATTAGGCACGATAAACCTAGTCCGGCCAAACCCGATTTACCATGCTTTTATCCCAATTTTATAGAAAAAACATGAAATTGCACTATATTCCTAAAGGCTCGAATCGAAGTCTGACACTAGGCACGAGTTCGACCCCATCCGAGCACGACGTGCCGGCAGGCCTCGTGTCGTGCTTAGGCCGAGATTCAGATTCCTGGCATTGCGCGGACGCACGGTGCCCGTGACGGGCCTTCGAGTGGTTGAGCATGACGGGCCGGCACGATGCACAACACGACTCGGTCGGCTACCAGCTCTAATTAGCCGGTTCCAGCTTCCAGCAGCCTCTGGGTTTAACTTCGAATAAACTGACCCTAAAATTTCTTAAACCCTGTACCCTCGCAAAACAACACCTCTAAAACCCTAATTTCCCCCCAAAATCCCCAAATTAATCATTTCCTCTGTTTTCTCATTGTTCTACTGCATCAAACACTATTACTATTACCCCTTCCCTAAATTCACGATTTTGTTTCTGGGTTTCTCTAAATTGGAGCTCATATTAATTCAATTGAATTGGAATTTTTATTAGGGTTAGGGTTCTCCAATAATTTTTCCGATTGTCAATTACAATGGAAGATGCATCCTTTTTATTCGCGGGTTTGAAATTCAATCGGAAGAAATTCCCCAAAGATTTTGAAGTATTCAAGGTAAAACCCCCTTTTTTTTTTTTTACTCTTGTTGTCAATTTTTTTACTGCTAAATTATAATGTTAATGTGTGTTTTATGTGAATGTTTACCGATTGATATTCAGAAAGTTTGAGTATTGTAGAAGCTGAACCTCTTATGGGTAATTAACTTTGTTGCCTGTATGTCAAAATGTGCTGTAAATACAGGATGATGCTGTTACTTTCGTTTCGCTGTAGCGAAACAAATGCATTATATAGGATAGAGAGGTGTTTGTGGAGGGAATGGGGGTAACGATATTGTCATATTGGCACGGGCCGAATTTAGGCTTTGACATTCGGGGTAATTTAACTCGTAATTTGGGTACGGGTGGAGGGAGTTTGAAGCTACATTGGACCTTTTGATATTTATATTAGTTAGGGCTTTCAGTTAGAGTTTATACAGGTGATTGCTATACCCAGGTCGGAAATGTCGTAGGTGATTTCTGGTTTGAACTAATTCTTCGGGTTCTTGTACCAAATGCGAAAGGGATTCAGTAGAAGGAGATTATGATAGTCATGAAGAACAATTTAGGTAATTAGAGTTAAGCAAAAAGGGATGTGGAGATTGAAACTTGGTCTTGAAGGCCATACAATCTACTGCTTCTAAGTTCGTTGTTCCGCTACTGGCGAAGCTTCCTTGGAACTTTTTGATGATATTCTTGACCTAACCGATTGCAGTCTCAATTATCAAATTGCTTTACCGTGGCGTTCTGAAGTTGATGTGCTTATGATAGTTTTTTATTTTTCCTGATAATTCTAAATCGGTAATTGATTTTTTTGGGAATCGCATTTTATTTGTTCTCCTTGTATTTCTTTGTGTCATCACTTACTTATCTCTCTCTCTTTGTGTAGGCGAAGAAAGAAGTAAACAGTTTGGAAGCAAGTACAACAAGTTCTGCTGAAGTTGCTGAGACTAAACCAGATAGCAAAAGGACCAGCAAGAAGAGGAAACGGATGGGTGCAGCTGCCGGTAAGTTAATCTTTCTGGTGGAAGTACAGAATCGAAACTGTCAGTATGTTATAAAGACGGATATGTGCCAATTGCTGATTTGGGATAATTATTGTTTTTAATACCAGGATTAGTGGATGGGTTCAATGTTTTTAAGAGTGCAAATCCAGTAAATGAAGCTGAAGATAGTGCTGAGGCGATGGATGACTCTTCTGAAAAAAGGAAGGAGGTTTTTCGTCAGCTTGAGGTTCGACTAACACTTTTGATACCATTCCTTATTTCTCTTTTAGCTCTTGGGGATTAGTCATGTATGCTAGCGCCGTATTATTTCTGGTGATGGTATCAATTATGTTGGTTACGAGGCTCTGTTTACTGTTGTAAAATTGACTCAAACTTATTTGTTACTTTCAGCGTGACCAACTGTTTCGTAAAGAGCAAAATATTCATATCTCTGGAAGTAATATCCCATCTCCTCTCCAAAGCTTCCAGGACCTAAGTGTCAGGTAAAATCTTCGCTGGATTTTGTAAACTAGTGTTCTATTGATGCTCCCTTTTTTTTTTCTTAAGAATTTGTTGAGTATCAAATTAAGGCCTATTTGGGACCAGGGCCGTTCCTGACATTTTGGAGGCCCTAGTGCGAAACTACTTATGGGCCCCTAAATGCTCAAATTTCCGGCAATTCTCGTAGTAATTTTCTTAGGATTGGGAGCGAAATTTTTTTTTTTTTGAGTGTGGGTAGAGTCGCTTTTAAATAAGTTAAATCGCGGAATCAACTACATTAGAGTCATTAAAATGTATAGCATTTGTATTTTGATGGAAATTATTATTTTTATATTAAGTATAGTGAGTTGTATGATTCTTTAGCGTGTCAATATAGGACTAAAACTTGGTTATGAATTGAAAGTGTAGGAAATATGGTGATTAGAAACACAAAGGAACAAAAACAAGAAAATCCTTTATAATTAGCCAAAGAAAAAGGAACAAGGAAATCCTTAGTAACTAGCCAAAGAAAAATGAACAAAGAGGTGATAGTAAACTGAAACAATGTGAAAACTGAAAAAAGAAAAAAAAAAAAAACAAGAAGTGTGGGTAACAGGAATTGAACCCAAGCCCATACACAAGAATGAAGCATCCACTACCAGTATGCTATGAATATCATTACATCATATATAGCTGCTTAATTTATAACTATAACTACTGTATAGCTCATCAGATGGGGCCCCTTTTGGTCGTGGGCCCTAGGTCGTCGTACCCCCGGCCTACCCTCAGGGCCGGCCCTGGTTGGGACCTCTGTCCTTCATGCTCTTTTCTTGTTGAAGTAGCATCTACTATGTTTCTAGTGCAGTGCTTTTACCTCTTTAGGGTGAGGGGTCCACTAGGTCGGTTGAGAGGGGACTTGAATAACTAGTAGGTAGGTGATGGTGTGATCATAACTAGTTTTTGTTAGTCTTTGGTTAAAATCTAGCTCATGTACTCTTTCGAAACACTTCATCCTGTAGATTGCCTAGAGTCTTGAGCATAGATACCTATATAGTCCCTGTAGTGTCAAAACATTTGGGATTTTAGTTATATGGTTATTACGACTTCATATCACAAGTGTCCCAAAATTCCCATAACCAAAGAGCCAAAAGGTCCACTAGATTTTTTTGGCATGTAGTATAACAAGACACATGATAATGTATTTTCAAGCTGTGTAGGCTACTTCTTATGTACATGACTTTGATTAAGGGCTATCATGAGCGCCTTTATCATTTGGAAAAGAGTGGCAGAGATATACATTTAGGCATTCAGGTGATGTTATCTCTCAACATCGTATACTCACTGCATTTCTATTTGGCTAAACAATTACCCACTTATTTTCACCCCTGTCAGTGTGGCTCCAGATCTACTCACGTAGTTCCCACTCCTAAAATTTCTGTCTGAAAGCAAACGCCATGCATGGAGGATTAACTGGTTTTTATTAACTGCAATGAGCATATCAGCAAGGAAGCTTTATCCTATTGCGCCGTCTCTCATTTGTATTAATGCAAACTTTTGTTTGTTAAAAAATCACATTTCAATGTAAAGGGATCTTGCTCAAGCGAATGGAGCATTTTTGACGTGGCTTATTGAATTCGTGAAAGATGTGCATTCCAAATAATTTTTGGTACTTTCTGCCCCCGACCCCTTGTCCACTAATAAGAAAAGGAGAGTTGAAAAGAAGCTATTATTGTCTCCGGACCTGAGATTTTCTCTTTTTGTTTGTATAACATAATTTAATGGTGTGGCATTGCGGCGTGCAATATGTAGTTTATGTTTGTGTCATTTGATTGTCAGGTACAAAATTAAACCATATTTACTTCGAAATTTTGCTGAACTTGGATACAAGGAGCCTACCCCCATCCAAAGGCAGGCTATTCCAGTCCTTTTATCTGTATGCCTTCTGTTCAGTTGTCTTTTGTTGACATCTGTTTTTCAAGCTTTTTATACCCTCTGCTAGGAGCTAACTATTTTCCTCTTGTTTCCTTGTATGCTTTGCACTTAAAACTTTTCAGGGACGTGAATGCTTTGCTTGTGCCCCTACTGGCTCGGGGAAAACCTTGGCATTCATTTGCCCAATATTAATGAAATTAAAGGTAGTCATTATTTAAATGTTAAACACATCAGAGATTTTATGGATCAGTTCATCAAATAACGCTGTGTAAAATGTCTTGTACCTTTGACCAGCATGGATTAAAAGGCGGTGTTCGCGCCGTTGTGCTATGCCCTACACGAGAGTTGGCTGCTCAGACAACTAGAGAATGCAAGAAACTTGCTCAAGGAAAGAAATTCTATATTAAGTTAATGACTAAAGAGCTTGCCAAAACTGCAGATTTTTCAAAGATGCCTTGTGATGTCCTGATCTCTACTCCGCTTCGCTTAGAGCTTGCAATTCACAAAAGAAAGCTCGACTTAAGCAGGTGTGTGCACTTGTGATTAGCTCAGAGGTTACCATGATGTAATGCTACAGAGGTCATGTTTTCTTTTTGGTTATCATGCTTACTGTATAATGCTTTCCCTGGACTTGAGGTACTTGTTTACATCATAATAAGTTATCCGAAAAACTATTTAACATAAATGTTAAATGTCTAATCGGCACATGCTAAAGGACTAACTAAAATGATAAAGATTGTATAGTTAAATTCTCTTTTATGAAGAGTTCGTCTCATTGGAGTCTTAGAATTTGTCATGACACACCTTAGTCTAAGCCTCAAAGGCATGATTTCGTTTTTGTTGTGCCCTACCCCTACGTTTGTAAATGGGTTTAGGCCCCTTCATTTGTAAATAGGCATCACCTCCTTGGTCTACCTTCTATATACTCACTTCATTACTTATAACAAAAGGACCTTTATGTCATGTACCTGTGGTCAACATGTGAGGTTTTGTGGTTTGTAAGGCATGTTCTGGATTCTTCTATTCTTACCCTGTTTCCTATATGCAGGGTTGAATTCCTTGTTCTTGACGAATCTGATAAGCTATTTGAGCTTGGTTTCGTGAAGCAGATTGATTTTGTTGTTAAAGCTTGCTCAAACCCGTCAATAATAAGATCGTTGTTCAGTGCTACTTTGCCCGACACTGTTGAAGATCTTGCCCGTACACTAATGCACGATGCTGTACGGATCATTGTGGGCAAGAAGTGAGTTTGACTTTTCTATAGATATGTTGCATACAGAATATCCAGCTACATAGTTTGACTGCTTCACTTTGAATGCATTTTGCTTGTTTTTTTTTTTTTTTTTTTTTGCTCTTGTTTGGCTTCTGTGTTTAGTGTATACGTGTTTGTCAGCGTGTGCCTAGATTTTTATTTTTATTTCAATAAGCTTTATTAGCTCTTTCTTTTCAACTTATACTGTATGTTGTATTTGGTATCTCATTAGGAATACAGCGTCAGCGTCTGTAAAGCAAAAATTGGTTTTTGCTGGAAGTGAAGAAGGGAAATTTCTAGCACTACGTCAGAGTTTTGCTGAGGTATGCCTTCAAAATGTTCATCTCCAGAAAAGCTTTTTGATTTCGATTTTCATTGTCTGTCGTCAGTGTATTGCTGTCATAGTGTTCTAAAAATTATGAACCTATTGGATTCTACTCCATACTAGGCTGTACTTATGCGTCTAAGCTTTCTACTTTGTAATATGAAAGTTAAGTTTCGCTCTTATGAAATGTTGGAAAGGATTGAATAAAAAAAAAAATTTAAGGTAGATCGTGCACAACAGCACAAGTTATCTGGCTATCCAGAAAGTACAGTCTCACATAGGCCGTATGACAAAAATGTCACTATACGTCTATACCTTTAGGTTATCTTTGATGCAAGTTTTCTTTCAAGAACATCTGAACACGGTAAATGTGTGTAGCAATATTTGTGTTTGTGCATCAGCTGTGGTGCTCTCTTAACAAATGCTCTTCTTTCCTTATTATCTTTCTCTATGCAGAGCTTGAATCCTCCAGTGTTGATTTTCGTGCAAAGTAAGGAACGTGCCATAGAACTTTACAGAGAACTCGCCTTTACTGATCTCAAAGTGGATGTTGTCCATAAAGATTTGCCACAAGTACAGGTGATCTCTTTTTCCTAGTGGATATGTTTGCAGCTGGGTTTCCTTACCCAAACCACAATGAAGTTTAGATTTGGTGTTATTACTTATTATGTGCCTTTATTTCTAAAATCTAAACACAATCACGTCTATGAATGAATTCAAACTTGGGTTCTGTCTATTTGCATATTCCATCTGTCTATCCCCACACGTTATTCCTTTGTAAAGTTTATACGTTATCTTGATTGTTTGGACTTTCCACAGAGGGAGAACGCTGTTGATAATTTCAGAGCTGGTAAAACTTGGATATTGATATCCACCGATGTTGTTGCTCGTGGCATGGACTTCAAGGGTCTTAACTGTGTGATTAATTATGATTTTCCAGACTCCGCTTCTACTTACATCCATAGAGTTGGTAAGCTGTTCTGTTGGTTGTTCAATTCATATGTGATTGTGACTGATCCTGCTATCAGAAATTCGAAGTCAATCTAGACTAGATTTATGGAAGAGTTTTTACAACCCTGCATTTTGAACTCATCAACTGTGAACGTTCTTTTGACTTCCTTCAGAAGGATACAAGAGATTCCTCTTATCTAATTTCCCGCCCCTTTCACCACCATTTGAGAACAAACTTAAATTAGTAGACTTTTAATGAATTTGATTTAGGGCAATAGAAGCTATCTTTTAAAAGTCTGAATCCAAAATATTGATTAGTAGTCTCTTAAGCAATTGAAATTGCGAAAGAAGTACAGTCTACGAAAAACATGATCTACTATAACCATCTTGTATTGTACTCTCTGAGTATCTTATGTTCTGTTCTGCGAATTATTTGCATGTTTCAAAGGGTAAGATGTTGTGAAAAGTCCTCGTCAACTGACCTAGTATATGTATCTGTGGCATGATTATAGGTCGGTGTGGTAGAGCTGGCAGGCAAGGAGAAGCTATAACCTTCTACACGGAAGAAGATATACCGTTTTTACGCAATATAGGCAATGTTATGATGCAGTCTGGTTGTGAGGTGCCGTCCTGGATCATGTCCAGGCGGAAAACCAAATGGAAGAGACATGCACCACAGAGGGATTCGATATCTGTTGGCCAAAATGACGTACGACGGGCTGCCAAGTGATTGAATCTGATGGATGAAATTATAGGTCATACTCATAGGAGATGTATTACATATCTGTATTCGATTTAGTAATCTTTTGGGATGTTCTCGTGCTACAGGCTCACCATATGTTGCCATACGTGAAATTTTTGGGTTCTAGGCTTTGCATCTGGGCATCTGGCGTACTATATTGTTTCTGGTTCTGGTACAGTTTGCTTGTTCTGTCATCATTTCCGAGATCAGCAATACCATTACTCGTAGCTAAAAAAACTCGCATTTGGAATATTAGCCCCCTAACATTTGGCAACGTAAATACAATCCGCATCATTTCAAGTTGCATATCGTACATTTATATAGTCTATCATTCATATAATTTTTTTTGACATCAAGCTATCCTGCATACAGTTGATACTTTATATCCTAGATTCTAAACCCATCAGAATTCTAAGCTTCATCATCAATTATAATATGTCACGAAATAATTATATACTGGTGTTATGGACGCAACAAGCTACGATTTGCAGTGTTTCTGAATCTCTTGTGCAGAGCCATTCCACATGAACTTCAGTATATGCGTTGAACAATGCATAACATCCGATCCACAAGTTTATTTACTTTATTTTTCTTATGCAAAGTTTTGTCCGGGTTTGAGTCAGGGTAGAATGAGATACGTCTTGCCTTAGCTCGTGCCTTTTGACAATGTTGCATCCCCCGATTCTGAACGATACCTAAGAATTACAATCGAATACCGTACCAATCCAACTAAATATTCACGTTATTTTTTTTTTCTTTTTTTCGAGTTATTCTACCGTCATTGAATTTAAATTAGTAGATAAAACATTATACGAGTATCTTAAATACAACCATACATATAATATGATTTCTCCCTTTTTGAACGCTTTCTTTTCAGTGATAAACTGATGATCATAAATGCGCTAGTAGACATTAATCAAATGATAGTAGCAGTATAAATGTATGATCGTGAGTCAGCAGCTCCACGATACATATGTTCATAAATACTCCGTAGTTCATACCGTATGCTCTATCCACAAACAAAACTCTGTCACTTTAGAATTTAAAACCAGACTGAAAACATTATCTATGATAGTATTGAGTTACAAATGTGAAATTAATTGCGTCAATACTAATAAGAAAAAAAGTCACCTTAAAAGCTAAGTTATACTCCGTATATAAAAACTTTGCGTGTATAAAAATTAACTTACATAAATATTAACTTTAGTAGTATGATCAATCGGGGGTATTAAAATTTTGGCGTGTTATTAAACCTTAGAATTTGGCTTGTTATTATACAAATAAGCCAAGGCTTGAATAATGAAAATGAAGAGAAGATTAATAAAGATAAGGAGTTGCTCTTGCTCAGTCCAAAGTGTTGTTATGCAGTATGATGTAAATTTCATGAGACTAGGTCACTACTAAAAAGTCCAAAGTATTAGATAATTCTGAAAACTAATTATACAAATACAATCCTTTGTACTTGGCTAATCAATACCTTAAGAATACCTAGTACTTATTCTACTTCTGTATACGGAGCATACCTTTTACTTTTGTATTCTTAAGGTATTGATTAGTCAAGTACAAATGACGTGAATTTGTATATAATTAGTTTAGCGACCCTCCTTATGTACTTGATTTAACGACTTTGGAATTCGTAACCGCAATTACTTAACAGAATTACTCACCAGCGTTCCACTGTAGAGAATTAGAGGGGAGAGGAAGAGAGAAATACATACATGAAAGCTTAAGTTTTATTAATCACAATGAACCGTTTAAATACTAGTACATGAGTGGCTAATCTAGGAAGGAGATTAAACAATAATTACAATAATAATCTAACGAGGGAAGGGGAATACAAATAGAATCAATTACATATGAACATGATAAATAAATTTACATCATTATCAATTATATGCACAATATAAGGAGAGCTTGATATGGTGTGATTGGGAAATGATTATAATTGATTCATTTCCCTAATATCCACTTCACAAAAAAAAAGGTACTATGTACTCTTTGCGGGTATATGGTCCCCAGCCATTTGAGTAATATTATTAAGCTATTTTTATGTTAATTAGTGATCATCGTGATGATTACAAGAACAATTTCAAAAAAAAAAAAACCGCGACCTAAAATTGAGGGTAGCCATATTGATTGGCCATATATAGGTGAGCGCACTTTTTTATTAGCTACCAATTACTAATTATTAATTATGTTTCATATAATTATTTGTAATAATTTGGTAGTTAATTCATACTAATAGCATTAATTAATTGGTAATAAGTGGTAGTTTAGTTGTGACTTTGTGAGAGATACAGAAAGGTAGATAGGATACCTCAACAACCACAAAAACACCAGACAACAAATGGAGTTAATTAAGTTGGAATTTCTATATGACCACAACGTGCAATCAGATTCTTTTTCTCTTACAAACTTGTGTGTTTTGCTTGGAATTTAAAATTAACATCAAATTAAACCACCGAAAATAGTTGTACATTATCCCCTCTCCGTATTCAAAAGCTGATTTTTTGAGGAGACGTGTTAATGTTAAAATATGAATTAATACTATCGACTATTAAGGTATGTTATTTGGTTAGAAATGACTATTTCACATGTTATTAGAGCTCAATTCAGGCCCCAAATTCAAATTTCGATAGACCTTTTCTTCTATTAAGTGTCATAATCATCGGTTTAATTGTTTTTTTTTTTTTTTTTTATCGAGACGATTCTTTCAAACGATCTGATCTCTGCAATAGTGTTATACATTTGCATAACACTTGAGTCTTGACACTGTCATTCACACTTCACGTCTGACAAACTCACAATAATATTTTATTATATATGATGCATCACAGGCTCACAGCCTAAAATCTAAACATTTAAATTAATGCGCATTATTAGTTGAAACACTAATTAAGATCCATATATATAGAGTCAAGAGTTTGATCCAAAACTAACAAAAAGAAAAGTCACACAAAAAAAAAAAAAAAAAAAAGAAAGATGAGAGGGGCTCCTTTTGTAATTACTCTGATCTTCCTTGCTCAGCTTCTATTGCAAGCAACTTCATCATCTGATGGAAGCCTTGCTCATCCTACACAAGAGCACTGCGATACTCAACCTCAACAGGTGATCTCTTCTAACCACATTACAATTCTCATCTTCCCATCTTATATACTATAGTTGTATATATGCATTTGCGATATTCTTTGAGACACTAGGATAACGTTGAATCGTTGATATATATCGTTGTTGTTACTACGCCTATGACTCTATATATGTAACTATATATGTATGCACTGATCATGATTCAGGAGTATATAGTATAATGTCAAACGTTGAAACTACGTACCATATGCATGTAGTATATCATTTCTCCCAGTGAGATGTGATCATTTTCATCATACGATTAAATCAGACAGTTTTGTACATCTTGATTCTCTAGATCAAACCGACTTTGTTATTTCGAGTCAGTCACTATTAATGTAGGTCGTTGTTACTGATAATCGTGGTCTCGTGGAGCCATAATAGTGATCAGGTTCAAAACTCGTATGCATTAGTAGATTATAGACATCACTAAATATAAAGCATTATTTTACTATTGAAGATCCATGTTACTATTGATGATCCATGTTATTAATTTATCGATATAGCAAGTGGTATGTAGCACCACCATGCATTATCAATCAATCCGTAATAATCGGCTTGAAAGTTGAAACCTTCCTTCCTTTATCAATAACATCATTAAGATTCATTGAGATTTATTATATAGTAATACAAAATATGATCTGAAAAGTGTTAAATAATGATCACACAACAAGCTAAGATTTATGCATTTGTCTTATATGACCTATTTCAAATGAATGGGGTTTAGTCTAAATAGTGGTTGACAATCTTGTTTTGTTACAAATAGAATTTTTCTAAGTCTATTTGTATAAGCTTATATAAGAGCAGAAAAGACGTGTATGTAGTGAATCACCACAGTGTTAGAGATGATGTATGATCCACTGTTATGTTTTACTTGCTCTTATATATACGTAAAAACTTATACAAATAGTCTGACTCTTATAAATATAGAAACGTTTCTTTCGTGTGTACTCTGTATATACATGTAATAAACCGTAGGCATTTAGCGTTTTGTGCAAGATAAGATTGAAATTTTAATAAGTTACTGCAGGTATATAAGTTCTTCAACATTATTATACACCCCCATGCATCCTTTTGTTTTTTCTCAATTTAATTCCGTGATGTGCATTTATAAGGTCGATCAAGCGAAGGTCCAATAGTGCTCGGAATCTTGGTTAAACCCTGTCAGAACCCACAATATTATTATTATGATTTGTATCATAGATCTTGGTTTAACATGTCTTTCCCGACATAGAGGTTGTCACATGACATATGACACCTAGGTAACAACTACCAAAAACCAAGTACCATCACATGACCTAATATAACACATAATAACACTGATTAGTCTATTTGGTTTAACGTTATTTTAAATACGTAAGAAATCAAAATTTAAATTAAACGTCAATGGTAATCTAGGGGCATGAAGTGAGTACATATATAATGTCTTAAAGTTTTTATGAATCGATTCTTTTTGAAACATATATTATTAGAAGAGATTCGTGATCATCATTTCTATAATAAAACCGATCTTAATTCAAGAATGAACTCGCGTGAATGTAGTTTGCATGGACATTGCAATTGCTCTAACCATCGAAATAATGTTGTACGTGAATAGGTACATATTTCGTTGGCCGGAGATGGATACGTAAGGGTGTCATACGTAACAACATACACAATGGCAACTTCAGTAGTTGAGTATGGCACAAGGGCCGGGAAATACAATGAATTTGCATTAGGTGACAATTTCAACTACCACTATTACTCTTATGTCTCCGGCAAGGTTCACTACATCACTATTGGTCCTTTGTCACCTGGCACAACTTATTACTACCGATGTGGCGGCTCCGGCCCTGAATACTCTTTCCGCACCCCTCCCTCCACCTTCCCCGTTGAATTCGCCATTGTCGGTACGTAAATTTCTAGTCTTCTTTTTTCAGGTTTAACATCGTCTGATCTGAGTAATAGTCATTGTCTAAACGTAGGATCTTTAGCATTTGACGACTTTGAACTAGATTACTATTTCATGACATGGCAAACATTATCGCATAGATATTGGACCATAAATTATAATTTGAACAAAACACATAATAAGATAGATAAAACAGATAATGATGATAAGATCAAGTTCAGCTGGTCTAACCTCTCTCTATCAATGACCTGTAAAACTCGATGGCTTTGCATTTTGATTTCTGCATCCCCACCTTTGATGTACAGTATTCAATACGCGCAAACAATCAATTACTTGGTGTTGGGATTCTCTAGAGTTGAAAATGAACTCTACTTGGTAGAGTTTGCCTAAAAAAGAAAGAATAATTTTTTTAACAATTTATTTATTTGTGACGCTCAAAATTCTTTATTTTTTGTCTTACTACTTATTTCGGTAAACTCTACCAACTCTTCAAAAAAAAAAAACTCTAGAGGATCCTTACAATTACTTGAGCCACTTGAACATAAATTAAACAAAAATTATTTTAATTAGTAATAAATAAAAATGAATCGCCCTTTCCTAGCCATTTGAACATATATAATAATAAATAATTATATTAATAATTTAAAAATTAGAGAAGCCTTATACGGCTATACCTTGTCTTTTTCACTAAGAAATTGCGACATTGCGTTACCTTAAACTGCTGATGTTTAATTTACATTTGAACTCAAGCAAAATAATACTTAAAAATCTAAAATGTTAAATTCAAATCTTTGATATTTTTAATTTTCTATTATCAATTTTTTGTGAACTATTACTAGTTCAATCTTTAGGTAGTAGACAAAGAAAAAGTAGTGATTCCGTTAAAGATCTCTAACCAACGATCAACGTGTTAAAATCCTTTAGAACGAGTTTGCAATAAACTTGGCCTTAAATGGAGTACGTAACAATATACTAATAAAGAATTTTACAATCGATTATCCACAAAATATACTCCGTATATAGGAAGGTTTTACACTAGGAAGATCATAAATAATATTGCGTTAATTTTGTATCACTCTATCTATCACTTAATAAATTGATCGAACTACTAGCTAATTTATCAACTCTACGTAAAAATAACTCGTAGTGGATAATTAACATGATTTATATGATGAGGCAGGTGGACTGGGCCATACAACATGGAGCAAGGCAACACTATCAAGAATTGGCCAAAAGTGTTACGATGTACTACTTTTAGCCGGCGGCTTATCCTACGCCGACGGCCAGCAATGTCTCTGGGACTCGTTCGGCCGCTTCGTCGAGCCGTACGCGAGCCAAAGACCATGGATGGTGGTCGCAGGCAAAGCCGAGATAGAAGGAGTGTGCACCATTTCCAAAGGGCCACAACCATTTAAAGCGTACAATGCAAGATGGCTCATGCCGTACCATGAAAGTGGCTCGGCTTCTAACCTTTACTACTCCTTCGACGTGGCTGGAGCCCACATTGTCATGCTCGGCTCCTACGCTGACTTTGAGGCCGACTCGGCTCAGTACAACTGGCTTAAGGTTGACTTGGCTAACATTGACCGAGCTAAAACCCCATGGGTTTTCGTTGTGGTCAACACTCCTTGGTATACTTCTAACGTTGCTTACAAAGGAGAAGGTGAGTCCATGAGGAAGGCTATGGAGAAGCTTCTTTATCAAGCTAGAGTCGACGTTGTTTTCGCTTCTCGTGTCAATGCCTATGAACGTTTTGTAAGTCCAATCCCAAACCTCCTCCATGACACTGATCTTCTAGTGTTAGCTGTTTGCCGATGTTATGTATGTATGTATTGACGTTTTTTTGTGTGTGTAACAGGCTAGGGTTTATGACAACACACCTGATCCTTGTGCACCTGTTTACATCACCCTTGGTGACGGAGGCTTCCAGTCCGTCTTTGGGTACGTATAAACTTGCCCTTTATTATTATTAGTCGTCATATGATTAGACTTTGCGTGTGAAACCGTTCCATACAAAAGTTATATATACTTTGATTTGTGCATGATTTGTGTCATGGATTTGTAAAAAAATTGAAGTCACGTTAGTTTATTGTTCAACTAGTCACGTAAGTGAAAAAAATAAAGTTGTCAATTGTCTTTATTTTTCTAAATCCGTGACAATTGTTTAAACGTTATAACTTTTTGTTATGTATGTGTAGGTTTGAGCAACAAGGTACATTAACAGTGCACAGAGAGTTGAGCTTGGGACACGGGCGTTTGAGACTATACGATAACAAGAAGGCTCACTGGGCATGGTACCGGACCGAGGACGAGTCGGATGCCGCGCCTTCCGACGAAACATGGCTTACAAGCCTGGTGGCGTCGGATAAAAAGTGCATGGAGCTTTGCAGTTGCAGAAAGTTCACCCCCCGTGACGAACTTTGAGTCATTGAGACGTTTCATGGGCTTTTATCTCACACTTGATTGCTTTCATCTTTGTTGTTTGATCTAAGTTCATATAAAGCCTTTTGGATTTTGGACAAAAAGTTGGGCTTGTTGGTTGGATCATAACTGAGTTTTGTGTTTGTCAAATGGTGGGCTTTTCTTACTTAGTGGAGTAAGCATATATTGGAGTGATGTGACAGAATGCAATCGAAAATAATACTTCTTCCGTTCTTTTTAATGGTCATTGATTCGGTTTTTCACGCTATTTATGTCATGTTTTGACGATTTATAATTTATGACCTAAAATCCGGATACTTATGGTTTTCGATTCATATCAATGTTGAATCTAAATAATCACATTTTGCATGTATTAAGACGATTTCTAGATCTCTTGGTTGCCTTTCTATTCAAACGATTGATATTGCATACTCTTTGATTTTGTTGCCAACAAAATGAGTCCCCTATGGATCAACAATCCCAAAAGGCTCATCACACTTATTTTACCATATAGGCGTTGCAGTATCACCCGTCTTGGACCTTTTAATACAACAATCTGGTACATCTAAGATAACAATTTCGCTTAAAATCTATGAAACCACTTCAAATGAATCACGACGCCAACACAAGCCATCACAATTGAAAATTGTGGGATTAAAATCTTTCGAAGTTCTAACTCCCTTTTCGAAGAGGTGATTATTACGGTTTTAAGTTTATTTTCACACTACTCTTTGTAACAGGAACCATCAATGTATATAATCTACAAATGGGTTTGTAAAACTCAAATCGGCGTTCATTCGAGAAAACCAAAACTCGAAATTATTATTAAAAACAAAGGTGAGTGAAACTCGGGATTATTTTCGACAAAACATTATTAGGATTTAGGAAGCACATTCCCACGTGAGAATGGCAAGTAGCACACACCATAACCGGAGAAGCGGTGACGTCTTCTTGACTGGTGAGTTGGTCTGACTGTCTGAGTTTCAGCGACATGAAAATAATAAAATCACACACACACACACACACACACACAAAAACAAAAAAAAAAAAGACCCAAATGAGGTAATCTGGTAGAATTGCAGAAATGGGAAGAATACCAAGTTTCTTGGGTGGTCTTGATCATGGAAGCTTAAGGAAGACGCTATTTGTTGTGGCTCTGGGTCAACTCGTTTCCTTCCTCATGGCTCTTAACGCCTTCTCCTCTTCCTATCTTGCTTCTCTTGGCAAGTCTTCTCATTTACTTTTTACTCTCAATTCAATTCAATTCAGTTTACTTCAGTTCAGAATATGTATCCGGGTTTTTTTGTTTTTTTGGCTAAGTCGGGTCATTTAAAAGTTGGATCTTTTCCCATTAATCATTTTGGTGGGTTTTCTAGATAACCCCACTATAGATTATCCCTCCGTTCTTTTGAATTGTTAATGTTTTCATTTGAAAATATGTGAAAGGAATTCAAACTAAACGTTGACAATGCGAAGAAATGGAGAGAGTAACAGTTTAGTGCTATTTATCTTAGCTTAGCTTAGTTGCTATGATTACAATTTAGTTCAGTTTAGTTGGGTTCATTGCAGTGATCTTTAACTTGTGTGACATACATCAGAAGGTTACAAATGACTATTCATGTTAGCCGACTCCAAATCATTTTCGGAATAAGGTTTGGTTGTTGTTGTATCATTTCATGTCATGTTGATGTTTATGTTGATGTTCAATTGGTGTGATCAGGTGTTGATGCACCACTGACTCAGTCATTCTGCACATACTTCAGTTTAACTGCTATTTACGGGAGTATCATGCTCTTTAGGGGCAAAAAATTGATGGTACTTACATTACTACCCTTTGATTTGGATGTTACTTCTTCTACGTTGTGCTCTAGAAGTTTCATATGACCCGACTTAGTTGGTTGTATTTGGGGTTTTGGATGCAAATTGCAGGTCCCTTGGTTGGACTTGTATAGTCTCTCTATGTTTTCAGCATAGGTGTAAAGCTGCGTACATCCAACCCTCTTGCTTTGCCAAAGGCGGGAGCTTTTGAGGCAACGGGGTAATGTGGTTGTTGATGTTGTTGTTGTTGTTGTTGCAGGTCCCTTGGTATTATTATGCTCCCTTGGGATTTGTAGACGTTCAAGGCAATTACTTTGGTAAGTTAGTTTGTCTACTCAACTCGATGTTGGTCTATATCAGCTCAACTCATTTCTTTGCTGTTGTTTCGCCGATTATTAACTCAGATTTTTATCATGTTCCTTTGTGTTAGGCCGTGATTGATTGACACAATGTAAAAGGTTTAACAAAGTTGATGAATTGGTGTTTCCATTAGCCCTATATTTGGCCGATGGGTTGATGCTTCTGAATTCTGATACCTTGAATCTTTTGTTCTGTGCAGTTATTAAGGCATTCCAGTTTACATCTATCACAAGTGTGACTTTATTCGACTGCTGGACTATACCTTGGGTAATGGTGCTCACATATATATTCATAGGCACAAGATACTCTATTCGGCAGTTTTCTGGGGCTGCAATATGTATTATTGGCCTTGTCTTGGTGCTTTTCTCTGATTCTGGCGTGGGCGGTGGAGGTTAGACTTTGTTTTAAGTTGCGCCAGAAAGTTATCAGTCTTTTTTTTTTGTGATGATGATGATCAACTATCAGCTTCTGTGAGACACATGTGTTGCATTAAGGTCATTTTCTCCTTACTGATCTGAATGGTGCAATACCAAGAGCATAGATGTAATCTGGCTTTTAGGGGATTTGAGCAGAAACTTCTGTTTTAATTTATGCCTCTGATTAGCAATCTGTGGAAGTATCTCAGGCTGATTTCACCCACTTTACGACCTGTTTGTATGAAGTTTACGGAGGAATGGAAATGAGTTTTGTGTTTTCCACCAATTGAAATGTCTTATAAATGTTCGTGGTAATAGACCCTCTAGCACCAAACATGGGATTTTTTAAAAATATTCATAACTAGTCATCCTCGTCATTGCTGGTGTCAGAAGGCAATGAAAGTTATAGTGGAAGACCATTAGAAATTAGAATTTAGTGCTTGGGAGAGCCACTGTGGTGAAATGAAACATTAAATGCAAAATACGAATGAAACTCATCACCATTCCTCCGTTACTACGATCTTATACCAAATAGTCGTAATTAATTGGAGCAAACATTGTGGCTAGTATCTTAGTTGAAGCTATATATCATTTTGTTTTCGTCTCACTCCTATGATTTCTGATAGCAGTCAGGCATGAGCAAAAATTCGTAACTGCAGAAGACAATTCTCTGTCTACTTGGAAAAACCACCAATTTAAGAGCTGGGATGTCTGGTTGCCTTCTTCAATAATTCATGATATAGAATGTTATTATAAGTTGTGAAAGGCCTGAAAGCTACCAAATTAGTTCTCCCGTCAATATATAGTGTTGATAATTGTTCATATTTTCGTCTCTGGACTGATTCATTTCAGCTGACTTCTTTTCTCAGGTGGGTCTAGACCTCTCCTTGGCGATTTTTTTGTGATTGGTGGGACTCTGTTTTATGCATTGAGCAATGTTGGTGAGGTAATTTCTTTTTCTCTGCTTTTATTTTATCATTTTCTTTGTTCAAAACTCTTTCTGTTACTCAGATGACTGCATTATATAAGTTGTACAACCATGGGGAGTTATATACTTGACTATTTAGTTATGTTGCTCGGACTCTTCATATATCATCAAGTACTTGTGTGAGACCTCGATATTTGAACATGCTCATGGATTCTTGACTCTCAGTACATGCCCAAAAAGAGTTAGTTTCCTTAGATTATAAACTGCAAAGCCTAGATACTTAGGCGTATCTGACACTTGGAGCTGAGTCCTGAGTCCCAGCAACATCGCATGCTAGTGTGAGCCAAGGGTATAGATTTGATGTGATGGCTAGGACCAGCATCTGCCAGGATTCCTAATCATATATCCAACTGCATCTACTGTTTTATCTACTAAGATATACAGTTTTATCCAGTACTAATATCTAATGTGCTCATTCATTCCAGGAATTCTGTGTTAAACAAAAGGATCTTGTTGAAGTAATTTCGATGCTTGGCGTTTTTGGATTATTGGTTAGCATATGTGAGATGTATCCTTTGTTCTTGATACTATATTTTCTGAATCATTTGCTCTATTTTTATTATTGTGCATATTGTTCCTTCGTTTTCAGAATTTTGAGTATATTATTGGAGAAATGAGATCATAGAGATATGGGTGGAGATCGTGGGATCAGACTTAGTATAGTTTAGGATATCTCCATGATCCCATATCCTCCAATACATAATAAAATGTTGTGTAGTCATAGATTTGGAATCTGGTTTGATATCCATAACCTTCTATCAGCGCTATCCTAGAACGGCACACTTTGTTGTCAATCGAGTGGTCTCCCCATGTGGTAAGCATGAACTTATCATATTCTGAAATTTTAGCATGTACAGCATGCATTATCGAATATGATACTCACGTTACATTAATTGTCTTCAGATATTGGCATTTGCTGGATTTGCTTCGGTATCAGTATTGTTCTACACGCTTCTTCCTTTTCTATTAAAGGTTAGTATGGAAATAGATATATTCTACGGAGTATTAGCGAGGACATAACCTTCCTAGAGTGATTTGTCATTTCTGTTTTTATATAGAACTTGGTTCTCTTATCTGGTAGCTCTCTATTCAGTAGATAGATATATTATCATTTTGAACTTTTAGCTCAATCTCTGAGAAATCTTGTTTCTTCTAATGATGCAGCTAAGTGGATCCACATTGTTCAATCTCTCTGCTCTTACTTCTGATATGTGGGCCGTTCTGATCCGTATATTCTTCTATCAACAAGAGGTATTGCTTTCATAAGCAGCATATTTCATAGGATGTTTCACTGATGATTTTTAACTACACACCTTACCTCTTTTTACCTTGCACTAACCTAGCATTACATTGCCGATGTGATGATGTGATGATCATATGTATGTATATGTGTAGGTTGGTTGGCTATATTATGTTTCATTCTCAATCGTGGCTGTCGGTCTTGTCATTTATTCCATAAGGTACATCCTAGCTCTCTTGCTTCTTCTTTTGTCCAATTTTCATTAGCTTAACCTACCGTGCAATATGTCATTACCCTTGTAGTCTATACAACTCTAAAAAGTTACTTTTCACTACTTGTTATACAACCCGAAGGGAGATAACTAATATGTCCAACTTAGAGTTTTAGGTCGTGGGAGCACTCAAAACTTCAATTTCTTTTTATTCACATGCCATTTCAAATCATAAAAGTAATCTGCTTAGATGGTTGTATAGATGAGGAAAGTTATAACCCAGTATCTCTCGTCCTTGTAACCCATTAGAGTAATATGGAGTAATTTGTTTCTATTAATGGCCAATTCAATGACACTTTCCGCTCGAACTTTGATCTTTGCTCAGTAAGATATGGTTTGTGCTGACCAATAATTACCATATTCGTTTTATAATGCACTCAACAATATGGAATGTCATGCTCTTTAAAGTTAGTATATGCTCAAAACTTAGTTTCCCCCCCCCCCCCCCCCTCTCTCTCTTAAGGCCTACAGAAACTAGATGTACCCCTGGGTTATCCAATCTAATACTCTATATAGACACTCGGAACCACGTTATTCTACCTATGAGACATGTGATTATTTCACCACCAGCACATGACATAAAGAAAAGAAAGAAAAATCAAGGTGGTGATCACCTTGGGAGTTTGTAGGCTAGGCTTTGTCTGGTTTGTTCTTCCGAACCCTTTGATTTTAAGAATGTGACACTCCTAGATCCCATGAGTAGCAAGAAACTGTGAAACATTGCCTAACCAGCTTCTCGAAAGAAAAGATTTTGCTATGAATCAGGGACATAAGGCACCTTTCTCAAATGAAAACTGCTTTTTCTGAGCAATGTCACCAACATGTGTGACATTTGATGTTCCATATTTTTGAATGAACACTGTTGGTCTGGTTAGAATCCCCAAAACCCAATGTTTCAGGAATCCATGACCTTATGACAAATATTTATACAGTTCAGTTGCATTCAAGCTCCTCATCTGTGTCTCCACCTGGCTGAAGTCCAATGCTGCTTCTAGTACCAAGTTTCAGTGAATCCTTCTGCCGTTGTGAATTGTGATAGCTGTAGCCATGTCTAAGCTATTTTGGATCGTATAGGCATTTGAAACAGTTCTCCTTCCGTAGGGACAAAAAAGCTAGTTCTCTTTCGTAGTCTGGTCTGGGCTCCGCCACTCCGTTTTCCGCCACTCCGTTTCCATCGTACCTGGTGAAAACATAGTTTTCATTGCCTCCATAGCTACAGAGTGGCTTGGTTCTTCCTTGGTTTGTTCTCTGAAGCTTGTAGTTCCCCTGACTTCTCAGGCAATTTCCGCCACCTTTCCTTGCTTTAGTGTGCCTTGCTGGGTATCCGACGGCATTTCTTCACCTTTATGAGGTGTGATTACTGAGTCCATAGTGTCTGCAGCTATCTTCACTTGGGCCTTCTTTACTCAAGAGGGCTGATGCTTCTGTCTCCATTTGTCAGATGACAGGAAATTATTTTGTGTCTTGAAGCGTGATAGACACTGCAATGTCCACGCTGGAAGTTGATCTTCGAGCAATTAATGGCTCCTCTGAGTTGCATATGCAGAGAATTTAGGAGTTAAAACTAACTCATCTTTCCATTCTGCCACTCTATTCAGAGAGGATATCATTAACCAGATTTGATTATATAGATGAGTTCCATATCTGGCGATGGTTGCCTTATATTTTACGCTGAACACATTACTTCATCAGACTTGGAGCTTAATAGTTTAAGTTATGAGTAAAGAGATTGTTTTGCCAAGCTTTGTCTTGATATCTTCTATTATTCTTCTAATAGAATCTGCTGTTTTCCACAGTGAGAGCGATTCTACAGCAACGAGCAGTGCAGATGGGCACTCGGGGGGTGAGTACCAAGTCCTGGCTGAGGGATGCACAGAATCAGGAGGTGACACACTTGTAGCATGAGATATTCTGCACATAGGTTAATAGTTTTGAGGGCATTTCCTAGTCATACTTCAGCTTATGAATCAAACTTCAAAATGTTAAAGTTCATTGATTCTTCTACAGTATGAATAGTTTATGGGTTTACTATGGTTCAGACCGCATGCAGAATAATTCTAAGGTTCGATAGTAACTACATACCCCCTTCGCTCTTTTTGATTCCTAATATTTTAGTTTGAATATGGGAGGGAAATTCAAGCCGAGAGTTAACAATCCAAAGAAGCAGACGGAGTAGAACTACAACGTTTCAGTGTCGTCATTCCCTCTTCTCCTACTTATTGTATTAAAGTTGCATGAGGGCAGTTCTTGATGAGGGGTTTCTAACTCAGAACATAGAAAGCATCCCTCAGGCAGCACTTACCAACTGGAGTATTTACTAAGCTACCTAGTTTACCTCTGAGATACCACCCCTCTCGGATGAAAAGGTTTACTCTGTCAAAACCTTGTTAATTTTGGCTTGCAGAAATAGCATAAAAACGCTGTTGTAAACACGACGGGGGAACTGTTTGGTTTTAATTTCTACACCTACGTAGGTGCCACCCCTGATCACTCAATGAGTGTGAGATTCATGGTACCAGATCTCAGAGTTCAGCATCGCCCACTGTTGTCACGGCTGGATTGCGGAAAACTGTAGCCAATATAACAGATCTAAAGTAACTCGGTGAACTTAAAAATCACGACATCTTGGTTTCAAAGGCGATACCTAAAAGGTTTAGGCTAGAACAATGGTGCCCTTGGTGGGATTGGTAATTAGATACTTAACTTATGCCAGAAGATCAACATGTGTTTTACTGTCCTAACTACGGTTCAAATTCCTTGAAATGACGGATTTACACACCAACAATTAAAAATTATGCATGATTTTTTTTTTTCCAACAATTTTCATTAGGTGGTATGGTTCAATCTTCAACAAACATTTGGTGCAGCCAACAACAAGAGAAACTCCTTGTGTTCCATTTCACCTGTGCTTCCTTTTACTTTAAGGAATGACCAGCTGAAGCAACAGCACAGAATACATGAAACACCTACACATTTCGCAACAGAATTAATATTAATGTAAGATCAACGAATCACTACTGCTCCTTTTGAGTTAGCTAGTTCCAATCATTTTGGGCATGGTCTCTTTCGGTTTTTCGAAATAACTTTCATACATAAAAACCCATTCCGAACACACAGCATAAACATTAGGCATTCAGAACCCGTCTGAATCGACCTAACTAGGATCGGCATTAGCTTAAGCTCCATAAACTTCGTTCTGTATTAGATCATTACGGAAGATGGGGTCAGTGGACAGGTCGAAGAAGCGGGTTCAGATATGGAAGAAAGCTGCTGTTCATTTTACGTTGTGTTTTGTAATGGGGTTCTTCACAGGGTTTGCTCCTACAGCCAATTCTCCGAATCCTGGTCTCAAGTACGTGAAACAGTTTAATCAGTCCATTGAGGTAGCACCCAGGCCTATGGTGGCGGAACTGAACAGCAGTAATGTAAATAGAAGCTTAGCAGAGACTCCTGTCAACAGCTTAGATGAGTTTACTTCATCCGAAAATAGTGAGAGTGAAGAGGAAGCCAGTCTAAACCCTAGGAGGCAAGTCATTGTCATTACTCCTACAGACGAGAGGGATCCCCTTAGAGGAGTTTTACTAAGGAGGATGGCAAACACCCTGAGATTAGTGCCTCCTCCACTGCTGTGGATTGTTGTGGAATCACAACGAGAGTCGTCTGATGTATCAGACATACTCAGGAGGACAGGGATTATGTACAGACACTTGGTGTTCAAAGAAAATTTCACTAATCCCAGAGCTGAAGTAGATCATCAGAGAAATCTCGCACTTAACCACATTGAGCATCATCGGTTGAGTGGGATAGTTCATTTTGCCGGGCTTTCAAATGTTTACGATCTCAACTTCTTCGATGAGATTCGAGCAATTGAGTATGAATTCTATGTCCTATCTCTTTTTGCTACATTTTTCCAGAGCTAATAAATCAGAATGAATTGACTGCTGAGATGTTACTGATAAACAATAACCTGTTTCTGCAGGGCATTCGGAACATGGCCTCTGGCAAAACTCTCAGCACGGAGAAAGAAAATGATAATTGAAGGGCCAGTGTGTCAAGCATCCCAGGTTCTTGGATGGCATGTGAAGAACCCAAATTTACAAACAGAAGAGTTTGATATCCATATTTCAGGTTTCGGGTTCAATAGCTCAATCCTCTGGGATCCAGAGCGTTGGGGCCGTCTTCCTGCAACTGAGGGCGCCAAGCAGGTTCGTACTCCAAAACTGATACGTCAAACTATGCACACAACTGGGAAAAGGCTACACAAATACCTTAGTGCTTATGTAGTTATGTTCTATGTAGATGCAAGTATATAAAGCTAATCCTCATAAACCAAGAAATCACATGCACAGGAAATCAGATTAGATCAGCTAATACTAGTATATAACATAAACCTGCTTTCTGCTGCAGAATTCACTCAAGTTTGTGAAGCAAGCAGTTACAGAAGACGAAACCAAGATAAAAGGAGTGCCATCAGAAGATTGCTCCAAAGTAAATCTTTGGCAATTCCATCTGAAGTCAAAAACAGTACAAGATAATCAAGTCCCAGATGCTTCAGTTCATGATAGGCAGAGATGAAGAAACAAACCAGATAAAGCAGGAAACTACGCGATTTTTTTCATTTTTTGAGCTTATACCCTTCTTTCCCCTTTATTTTCCTCTTGTTGCAAATCTTCGATGATTATAATCAGCAAAGTTTTGTAACCAGCTCTACTCTAGCAAATTCTGTTGGCTTAGCAATGTATTTACACTAGGAAATTTTTAAGCGATTTAAAGGTACACACTGTTTTTTGAATCTTTTGCAGCCATTTTGTTCAAATGAAATTCACTCGTTCGCTACACTTGATGAGTGAATGTCTCAAAGATCTCCTCATAATGGCAACCGGAGATAGGGTAGTCTGGTGTAAGACGGCCAAATATGCTAAGGCAAGTCGACAAAACCAAACAAGAAACCACACACAACAATAAGAAACTAATTCTCATAATAAACGCTCTCAACACCAAAAAAAACTCAACGCATCCATCTTCCTCTCCCGAGTCATAACCTTCTGCAGGCATCTTAAGGCATAAGAACTTGAACTAGGACAATAAACTCATCAATACAATCCCCGTGAATCCTCATGAAACATAAACTCGACTGCTAGCAGCATAAAGCCAGTAATTGACAAGCATGCTCATAACTGAAGGCCTAATGCTAAATTAAACTTCAGAAACCACAACTTTCCAGTGAAGCCAAAAGGGTTAAGTGGAATGGAGGAAATCACTGCTGGATCCTTTATGGATGTTACTATCCCAACTTTGCGACATCATCAGAGGAGCCTATAGTTTGATCTAAGTTTGTGAAGGATTTCTTATCCTTCATTCGCCATTATAGACACATGTAAGCAAATGCCTCAACAAAGTCACTAACAACTAAACTAAGTACACCCCACACAGGGAGACCCTGTTTCACTTTGCATATCAAGGAGGGAAAATGCAGATTTCCAAACTCTTGATAATTTGCAGAGTTCAAAATAGCATCTAACTCAAATGAGGAACAAATACTCTCAAAACAAAAAAAAATTGAAAAACATATAAAAATTACGTTTTCATATCGTTGAGGCAACCACAGTAGCTTAAGATAAAGGGACAGTTCTATAAGAAAACAGTAAAAATCACTCATCTGAGAAGTGACATCAGAAACACCATTAATCTTAGAAACATGATTCATTCACAGGGGCTTACTGACTAATGCTGATACGAAGAAAAATGAAGACATAGATATCACGATGAGAGCAAGAAGAACCGAACCATCAAAGTTTTGACAAAATGAACTGGGTAATAAGTTGACATTGTGAACACAGCCTAGGTAATTATATAGTTTTACATTCCTCTACACCGTCAGAGATATGAGGAAATCAAAAGGCTGACTTTAAACAGGATGCTTCATAAACAAGTTTACATGTATAATTAGCCATAAAAGATACCTCACTGCAGTGCACAGCCTACTGCCTACCTATATCTTGCATATCAGTCGACAACTCAGAAAAAAGAGGATCTTCATTACCCTTAAAGATCTTAAACAACAAATCTCGATACGTGACAACAAGTTTTCTGCAGATATCGAACCCTCCGGAATTGCTCTGCTTTAGATCATCTAAAGACTTCATCTTATCAGAATTTGGATCGCCGTTTACAAGGCATTCAGCTACAGCAGTCGCCCTGAAACATAGAGGTTTTGACAATAAGTCTTGTATTAGATTTACCTTCATTCACAAGCAGAACCAATATGATTAAATATAACCCCAACTAGAAAGATTGATATCCATCACAAAAATCCTACTGGATGTAACTATTGGATTTTACCTTCAACCTGTTTAACGGCTTCAAGCCTGACAACTGACAGCCACTAAATATTACTACTAGTAACTTGATTTTACAGATGAACTGAATCTACCAAACCAAATTCGACAGAGATAATTATCTAATTCAAAAGTTTCCAACACTTTTCATACAGGTTGACAATCCAAACCCCTCAACAGAGATAGAGGCGAAAAGCAAACAAAAATGACAATGACATTAGACTTGAAAAAACCAGTAGCTGACAGGTCTGGGCATCAGGCTATCTTGGCAGATACTCCGTAATCTTCAACTTTTAGGGTTGAATACGGAAACAAAAGTCACTCGTTAGGTCACCTCATGAGATGGGCTAATCTCTGCAGGAGTTTCCATAATAGAAGACCCTTACAGGTTTCTAATGTGAGTCCAGAAAAATAGGACAAGATACAGCAATGACAGGCATCACAACAACAACAACAACAACAAAAGAACAAAATGAACAAGTCATTAATTTGGTTTATATGACAAGTTATTGGCCAGGTGAGACTAATAATGGCAATAGACAAGACATGGTCGAGATTGATGTTTCCCTTGATTTTTTAGAAACAAGTGCTGTACCATCGACTCAGATACAGTTATTACCTTTCGATATCACTCTTTTCGTATCCTCCTTGTCCTGGGCGGAGTATGCCTTTCCTATTCAGTGAACAAACTGCCTTAGCGCAAAACACGGGATCATTGTCACAGGCACAGACTATGTCTGTTACAGAAAACACAGCATTCTTCTCCAGCTTTTCTTGACATTTTGCCATATACTCCTCAATCTTGTTGCTTCTGGAAACAGTTTTATAATCACTGCCTTCCTTCCCTTTGTTGCTGGTTTTTTCGCATTTTCTAATAGCTGGCAATGTGTGCTTGTGAGGAGTAGTAAGTTTATGGTCAATTGTGCTAGCAAACGCACCGATTGATTGCCCCCGCTTGGTTGGTTCACCAACAACTTGTTCAAGTTTCTGAATCTTACGCTTAGGGTTTAGGCTCTCATCACTTGAGCTATCTTCACTGCGCTCCTGACTTAAACGTATAGGTCGTTCTTTTTCCCTTTTGCAGTCACTGACATCAGGTGTAATCTCATCATCATCACTCTCAGTTATATCGATACAATCGGGAGGTAAATTGTTCAGGTTAAACGCAGGCCCATCTTCTCCTGACATTTCTTCCTCAGAAACTACTGTTGTCTTAACAGTTTCTTCGGAATTTGTCTCTGGCTTCAAAGTGCATTTCGTATCATGGACCTGACTTACGAAACCTGAATCTGGATTACCAAAAAAAAAAAGCACAACATACATCATCAAGGAAGTATGAAATGTTGCACAAAAGGTTTCTAAGAGTAGGAATATAAATTGAAGTAAAACTACCAAGTTTGCAACAATCATTTACTCCTATGTTTCCGAGTAAAGAATCAAAGTTAAGGCATACTCTCTTAACGAATTTCAATCCACTAAAGTTCCTAGAATAATATAACAGACAATGTTGTTATACAATAACACCGAAGAAGCAAAAAAAGCCCTATATTTCACAACCATCATAAAGCAATAATAACCAAATGAAAGGGAAATAAACAGCCAAAAAAAAAATTAAATGGAAGGGAAAGGCCTATTGATCCACCAATAGTACGTACAATGATTAAACAAGTAAATGGTATCTATCATTAGAAATACATCAAACTATCGTCACAATACCACCAGCAATCAACTCAAATATACTGTATTCGATTCATTATATTCGCTTGTTGACAACAAAGCTTTCGGCAAGCGGCCTAATCATACCTTTAAAATTAAGAAGAAAAAAAAGTGCCCTAATCATCCCTTCATCAAAAAAAAAGAAAAAAAAAGTGCCCTAATCACGTAAAAGCCTCTCCCTAGCCCCTTCAAGACATAAAATCCTAGAAGATAAATTACACACATAATTGAACATTTATATACAAAGCATAACAATCTTCAGAGTATTTCAATTAGAACTTCATTAACATTCAAACATTTGTATGAAAGGGAAGGCCTTTTGATCCACCAATAGTACGTACAACGATTAAACAAGTAACTGGTATCTTTTATCAGATATGCATCAAACTAGAGTCACAATACCACCAGCAATCAACGCAGACAGTAAATACATTTGATTCGATATCTTTGCTTGTTCGCAACAAAGTACCCTAATCACATAAAAGCCTCTCCCTATCCCCTTTAAGACATAAAAACCTAGAAGAGAAATTACACATATACAAAACATAACAATGTTAAGAGTATTTCAGTCAAAACTTCAAAAACATTCAAACATTAGTATGAACGGAAAGGCCTTTTGATCCTCCAATAGCACGTACAACGATTAGACAAGTAACTGGTATCTCTCATTAGATATATATCAAACTAGAGTCATAATACCACCAGCAATCAACTCGGGCAGTAAATACATTTGATTCAATATCTTGCTAGTTCGAAACAAAGTGCCCTAATCACAAAAAAGCTTCTCTCTAGCCCCTTAAAGACATGAAATCCTAGAACAGAAATCACACACATAAATAAATAAACATATACATAGCATAACAATGTCCAGAGTATTCAATTAAAACTTCAAAAACATTCGAACATTTGTATGAGGGAAAGGCCTTTTTGATCCACCAACATTACATACAACGATTAGACAATTAACTGGTATCATTCATAAGATATACATCAAATCAAACTAGAGTCACAATAGCACCAGCAATCAACTCGGGGGAAGTAAATACATTCGATACATATCGTTGCTTGTTGGTAACCCTAATCACATAAAAAAAACACCCTCTCCCTATCCCCTTTAAGATATGAAATCCTAGAAGCGCAATCACATATTCACACACATAATTAAGCATACATATACAAAACATAGCAATGTTCACACTTCACAGTATATCAATCCAAACTTCATAAACATTCGAGCATTTGTATCGAAAAAAAGAGGGCAAATTAAAGCTATCCATATATACCTGCCTCCAAGATACTAGATATAATCAACCCAATCTTAGAACTAGCCAATTTCTCATCCTGCTTCACCTCCATACACAAATGAGAAACAACATCAGCCTCAAACTCCAAAAATCTCTCCTCGAAATCCTTATATTTCGCGATTATCTCTTTATTCTCCCTCTCCAACCCCTCTTTCTCCCTAACAAGCTCTCCAATTCTCACATCCTTCATATTCACGATACCATACAACTGACCCTGCAACTCATCAATTTTCCTCACAAGTTCTAACGTACTCTCACTATCATCATTACCCTTCTCCAACTCCTCAATTTTCTCGGTTAACTCCCTGATCGTCTCAGTCTTTTCTCTTATGGCCCCCTCGAATTCCTCCACAACCTTATAATAATTCTTAGAGTAAACCTCACGCTTCCTCATTTCCGCCTCACGCTTCTTCAATTCATCCTCTTTCTCCCTCAATTGGACCCTCAATTGCTCAACTAAATCATCAAGTTTCGTCTTTTCGCCCGACACAGCCTTGTTCATCCTCCTCAAAGCCTCCTCCTTTTCCTTCAAAGACGTAATCTTTACGATTAAATCTCGCTTCTCCTCCTCGAACCCGGCCTGTAACTCATCGATTTTCCCCTCAACCTCCTTTGTATACTCAAACGCCTTGCCGTACCGCTCGTTCGCCCTCGCTTCCGCCTCCTTACTCAGCCCTAAATCCCTCGCTAAATCCTTCAGTTTGTCGTCTTGTACCTGCGATTCTCTCTCCAAACGACGCCGTTCCACCTCCCAATTCCTCTTCTCCGCCTTCAAAGCCATCATTTCCTCCATTTTTTCCTGTAAATCCGACGGGACTCTTTGAAGTAGTTGCACGTCGCCGGAATTGTTACTCATTTTGCGTCGAAAATGAAATCGGCGGCGGTGGAGGGTGGCGGCGGCGAGGGTTTAGGGTGAATTTTGAGAAAGAGAGAGAAACAGAGAGAGTGTAGGGAGAAGTGTGTTTGAGAAGACTCAAGTGTCAAAGGGTGTGGCACAAGTCCAGGAGTTTATATATGTTGACCTCCGTCTGTCGCTTTGTCATTACTACTCCTAGTACCTAGGGACCAGTAAATCGTAATTTTATTTATATAATTTCTTTCTTTTTTTTTTTTTTTTTTACATCAAATTATGTATAATTATTGATAAGTAACTTGACATGATTATGTATTACCTATGTATGTGTCCAATTGATTGTTGTTATAATTGTGTTGGTTTGAACTTTGAACCTGTAATTCAATGGCGATACGTTTAAGTTTCCGATGAAGGGAGTTGTCGGAGACGATCGGATGGTAGTTACAGAGGCTCTGTTTTTATGAGAGTTGATTCGCGAAATTAGCTTTGCGAGTTGCGATGAATTTGATTTGATGGGATTCTCCATACATTCAAAAGAATATTAAATTGGGAAATTATTGTTCGATACGTATTTTTTAAAAGAATCTTATACTGGGAATCGGCGGTGATGGCGGCCGGTGACGACAGTTTTTTTGGGTAAATTTGTCGGAGGAGAGAAACAGAGAGTGTCAGAGTACAATGTCAGTTTGTGGGAAGACGGAAGAGTGTTGAAAAAGGGCGGGAGTTTTATGTTTAACTTTATCAGGCCGCGCTTGGTAATTACTCCTAATAGCTATTGTAGTAATTAAATACGAGTACTTAATATTGCAATTATAATTATGATACGTGCTTAACATGATTATCTATTACCCTGTTATAATGGTGTTGGTTTGAACTTGTAACTCAAAGGCAAGAAGTTCAAGTTATGGACTTTGAGTTTTCGGGAGATGTTTAAAAGGTAGATTGAGATTTACACCCCCTCCTTTCTAAGAGTTTGACTCGTGAAATTAGGGTGATTGACTTGAGATGAGTTTGATAGGATCCTTTTTATACTTACGAGACTCTAAATTGGTATGGTAGGTAATAACAAAACTAATTAATAAAGTAGGATATACATAGGATTTAATTTTTGTTTAACGGTATTGAGTAGAACTATGATCTCGCATGACAAGTTAGACTAATATATTTTCGTTGCACTAAATGACAATCAACTTTTACCTTGGGAGTTGTGAGGAATAGTCATAACATCAAAGACTGGAACAAAATCTCCGTACATTATTTATTAACGGTTATTCAGTTAAATGGGGTAATCACTAATTAAATGACAATCTCATACTCTTATGCATCCGCTCTCCGCTCTTCTATTCTAGTGTATAAATAATAATGTCAAAATCAAATATATAGCAAAATTATTTCGAAATAATGCCAAAAAAATTATTAAATAAAGTATAAATGAATATTAATAATATTATAAAGTATTAATAAATACGGAGTATAGTTAAATAAAATGAGTCGTAAAAAATGGATATTATTCAAGGTACCCCTGAGGTTCCCGACTTTATTTGTAGTACCCCTGAAGTTTCCGAAATTCCCATGGTACCATAAGTTTAGCGATAGACATAGTAATTTCATGACATTACCACTCTACTCAAATAGATAATAAGGCCTTGTGCGATTAGACTGCATTTTTCTGATTTGATTTGATTTGAATTGAATTGAACTGATTTGATTTGGATAAATTTGATTTGATTTGATCTGAACTAAATTAATTGATAAATTAACTGCAATTACACGAATTAATAACTAGATTTAGACTAGATTCATTGATTGTTATTTGGATAGTTCTGATCTGATTTGATTTGAATAAAACTAATTTGATTTGAATAAATCTGACTTGATTTGAAAACACTGTTGAATAAGTTGAATCGCACATGGCGTAAGTAGATGAATATAGTTGTCGTCCTTATTATATTAATAGGCGATCAGAAATTACAAAAAACGTCATCAACAGCTACCCAATAATTGAATATAGTATGTGGGCAGATTCCTTGGTCTCATTCAACTCAATATGGTTGATTTGAACAACCGAAATGAACCCAAAATAAACATTAAACAAAAAACTAATGAATGTTGTTAAAAAGATGTGCTTCATCGTATAAAAGTATGTGTAATTGAATTGTGCACCACATTATCTTGCATAATGAGCGTAGTTTACATATGAAGATTTGAGTTCCACTTGATAGTTAGTCTTGTACTTTGATAATTTCAGTAATGTGAGACCGTGTCATATAGGACTTTGTCTTATATCGAGACATCGAGTGTTTGAATTATGTTTTCATATCTGATAAGGGCGTTTTTGGAAGAAAAATAAAATTAACACTGTGAAAAACTCGAGGAAAAGCCGTTTGACTAAACGCACCGTATACGGCCACCGGCACCGTCCAATACTAGTGGATCAAGTGGCGGAGGAGAGAGAAAGATGGCCAAGTCGTGTAAGGGATTGGCGGAAGAGCTCGTCAAGTGTCTTAGTGAGTCTGATTGCATAAAGGTCTCTTTCTTTCTTCTCTTTTTTTTTTTTTTTTTTTTTTTATTTCTTGCAAAGTTTGGTTTATCAAAATTGTTATTATTAGTTTATCGCAAAATGCGTAATTTGGTTGACTTTTTGTTCTCGTGGTTTTTGTGTGATTTACGCTAGTAATCGACTAATTGAGATTGTTAGAAATCAAAATGGGAATATTGGTTTTGGTGGCATTTTACGAGGATTGGCATTTACGTTACCTATTTGGTGCTAATGTTATTGTGTCAAGTAATGAGTGAAGTCGAATTGTTACTGAAATTTCTGAATTTTGGTTATATTGGAATATGAAAATCCTGGGCCGAAATTTCTGAATTTTGGTTATATTGGAATATGAAAATCCTGGGCCGAAATTTCTGAATTTTCGCCCATGAATGGAAAATTTATTTAGGTGAGTTATGTGGATATGTTTTATCAGGGAAAGAACTCCTAGATTCGGGTTTCTCGAGAAAATAACCGAGTCTTAGGTAATTAAACTGAAGGAGAGGTTCTTATCATAACTGTTGAAGCACCTAAATGGAGATTTTGGTGTCCATTTTTACTTAAGAAACTGAAAGGATTCTCGGAAATGAAAGTGTAACTGGAGCAGAAACATAACTCACCATTGGGTGTAGATTGTAGAAGGTTGCTTGTTGTGATTGGTGAGGGCGGGATTTGTTGATGTCGAGTGACTGCCCTTTATATCAGTTTACATATGACCGTTACCTTTTCTTACATTGTCAGTTTTCGTAGAACTCAATTAGATTGGAAATCTTAAATTTACTCAGACATGTGTTCTACTTGCCCTGTTCTTGTTATTGTTTCGGTGCGATGTTGGATCCATCTGTTTGTTTGCTGCGATGTGCATGCACTTTTTGATGTTCTTGAAGGATATTTCACATAAATATGTTATTGCAGAAAGCTGTTGCACTATAATTGTATGTACTGTCAGATTGTTGCAAGTGGAGAAGATTAATTCTCTATGACAAATAGGTGCTATTTTGGCAAGCATACTCACGTAGACAATGCTGCATGTCTAGGTCCAAAACAGGTCGATTAGGGAATGTGCAGGGGAGAAGAGCCCTTGTATACAAAGTGAATGTGTCGGTCTACGAGAAACTTACTTCAATTGCAAGAGAGGGCAGGTGTGTTTTCCTTCTTCTATGGCATGCAGGCTTTCATTTCCATGGGCTATATGTGTTATCTTTTATTTCATATTTATCGGTGAAATAGTATGATGTCAACTTGTGGGTGTCATGTTCTCTAGGCTAAGTTTCGTTAGATGGCCTATATTAATTTTTGCAGAAAGATAAGAGTTATAAGTGTGAAAATTATTTTCTAGGCATATGAAAGCTTCAAACAGATTGCGCACAACATCATAGTTTACTCTGACTCTCTAAGCAAATGCCCCCTTTGGTTCCATTGATTTTAGGAAAGTTTAACAAATTAATCCCACCTTTGGGGAGTCTTCCAAAAATAATCCACCTTTTAAATTAACAATAACAATCCCAAGTTTAGCTTTGTGTCACAACTACAGTCACGTATGTACGAACCTACTTTTGTGCATTCCCGAACCTATTAATCTAATAAAGAAATTAAAAAAAAAAAACAGACCGAATGTGACTTCTGCAATTGTACCCTTCCTCTCTCCTCTGCCCTTCCCCCTCTCCCTTGCTAGTCGCTCGTCCAGCCCCCACCGCGGCCTACTCACAGCAGCACCGAGAGCGCACCGGCGTTTGACTATAGCGGACGAATCTCTTGGTGCCGGTGACAACAACTCTCATCACTACGACCACACTCACAAGTCACAGTGGTCATCCACTTTGGTAAAGTGGGGTTTCCTGATGGTGAGTTTATGAAGAAATTATCTTGTTCTTAAAGAGCTTCTTATTGACACATGTTCAGTACATTACGGCACGCTCTATATTGAGTTGTTCAGCTTGAAGTCGCTAGAATTAAGACGATGCACATCCAAATCTGACTTATACTATAGGTTTAAGACCTTTGCTTCCTTGATTAGTTTTTGCATCACTAATCTTTAGTCTCAGGTATCAGTGTGTATTTAACAACAAAGATATAGTGTTTTTGGTTACCAAAATGTGGGCTATGAAACAGGCAAATCGCGTGAGCCTCATATCACATAGTATGGGGTTGAGACTTCCCGTTCTCCATCATGGGGTTTGTTGGACCCAATGTTTCTGGGTTCAAATCACGTGTGTCGGTATTTGTGTGTGACAGAGTGAGTGTTTTTTTTTTTTTTTTTTTTTTTTCTGTCTCTTGCTTAATCATGGTTCTTCAGTCTCAATTCATGGAAATGGTGAGATTATCCACCTTGATTCTTGAACAAAGTATCCAAGTTGATCAAGCAAGTCGATTATTACGTTCAACAATTAACCGTAGGCTTCATTTCAGGTGTAACTTTAATATTAGGAGTATATGTGGATGCTTACATTGATCTTTTACATTTTGTATGATTCTGATGACGTAGTTGTTATGCTGGTGAAGAGATTGAAAACGGTTGGTTGGGTAGTGGCGGAACTTATTTGTATTGGTTAGAGGAAAACAAACACTAGGTGTCGGGGATGCCGTTCCAACCCGATTTCCTATTCCAACATAAAACCAATTTTATTATCCAAATGGCCCTTTATTGGTCTCATAATACAGTAACTCCTAATAGTAGGGGGTGAATTTTGGGTAAGTAAGCAAAAGACTACAATAACAACATGCTGCTAGTGCCTCAAAGGCTCTCACCCTGTGGCGATGTAAGGGGGGATTGAATATATGAAGGCTTATCCTTATGTTAAAACATATGGGGGCTGTTTCCGGAAGATGCAATATGAAGATTGTATTGCATCAATAATCACACAATTGACTGCCATTCCCTTAAACCACAGACAGTATAGTGAAACTTCAAAAGATTGATGATGATATTCACTTTCGAAAATCAGCACCATGCATTTGTTCTCAGGGTATGTTTAGCACTGGAAATTGTGGGTGGTGTTCTATAGTGCTGTACAAAAAGGCTGTGGACAGCAATATTCATTCCGGCGTATGTTACTTTGGTACTACTTATCGGGGCAAGTTGTGTGTCATGCGTCAGACTCGTGGATAGAGACTACTTGGAAAGTCTGACTTCGGTTCCCGTGTCGTCTCCTGTGGGTGCTTGGGCTGTGGCTTTCTCTCTAGTAAAATCACACTTTCCGGAATATGGTTTTGGGTGGGTTTGATATTCTGATGGCTGGTGGGGCCTAGAAGTACGTCAATCACGTGGATTTAGCCTACTGTTGTCTTGACTGATTCATTTTTCTTCAAAATAATTATTATATTCGTATTCAGGGAGCTCATACAGCAAGAGCCTTTGAGGCACTTGGCTGATGTTGCTGTTGCTGTATTCGTATTGAGGGAGCTCATTTTTCACCTTCTTTGAGGCTTTCATCTCTTTCCCTTTGCCCACGTGTACACTATATAAGTACTTTCATAACACCTATTGTGAGTTGTGTCTGAGTCTGCAGATTGATCAAGACACTTGTTTGACCTTGTCCATGTGTTGCCTAGTTCTGAGGATGGTTGTTAGATACCTGACGCCGTGTGCCCATGTGAGGTCCAACACGTAGAGGTGAGTCTGAACAACATAGATTCTTACTGGAGTTAGGAAGGTCCTGTGTGTTACAGAGAGAGATAGGATGTTACTCGCCAGCCTTGATATCGTTCTTATTGTAAACTTATAAAGGCAGTGAGAAGCCTAAAGCCTTGCTGGGGCAACTTAAGTATAGATTATAGGAGCCACAAGCGGTACCTCCTATGGAGGGATTCCTTACCAGAGATTTCTGTGAAACCTGGAAACCAGACCCATGATAATCAGCCCTTGTAAATTTCCTTTTAAGCAAAGGGCATCTCCTATGGTGTTGAGAATTAAGGATTGTTTTTTCAGATTCTGTGGGGACCATAAGGATCTAATTCGAAGACTAAAACAACATTACCCTAGTGCCTCAGAGGATCCTGCTTAAATTAGAAGAGTTTGAAGGATAAATTTTAATGTGAATGGTGTAAGACCGTATGAGCTCAATGATGAATTTGTTGGTTCATGTGTTTTATTGTGGGCTTGTGGCCTTGTAAGCACCTGAATTCCTAGTAAGTTCAATACGAGTTGATGCAACATCTGCTCTATGCTAAGCCTATCATGTGTACTTTTGCTAATCATTAATAAAGTGGAACACCTGTGACACTGCATATATCATCTGAGGTGAGAATCTGATCCTACAAAACTGTGGCTGGCAGCCCTATTAAGAATGCGCAAGAATCACGAAGCCTTTTGGCCTAATTGTGTACTACAGAAAGTATCTCAAAGTTATGCACTGATGTGCAGACCTTTACTGTACTCTCCAAGATGGGGTAGTTTAAGTGGAGTAGTACAGCTACAGTTTAGCTGTACCAGACTCTTTTCAACAATTTGAAGTGGAGACTGCTGGTTCATGTATGGTGCAGGGACTGTACTGAAGTAGGACACGCACCTGTTGCCTTGTAATCTTGTATCAACTATGGCTCTTACGTGGCGAAATATCAATATATAATATGGATGTTGGCCATATAATTTGCAGTTCATTATATGAAGCAGTATCTTACCAGCCATCATTTCGTCCTAAAAGCTAATCGAAAGAGTCTGAATGGGTTTCTATTGCAGAAGACCTCCACTCCCTTTAAATAGTTTTAGTTATCCAAGGTGGGATTTGGCTGTGGTATCCTATATAGGATTTTAAGAACAGTAGAGTAGATGGAGGGGAAGTGCTACGTTCGAGTGTTCGACACTGTCACCTGTGGATTCCAATCTGATAAATTTGACTGTGGTATCCTACATCTCTTTTCAACAGCCGCTGCAGTCTGGGCCTCTTCAGAATATCTCTCGGCTAGAATGGTATTTTTGGAGAAATGGCAAAATTATAATGGGAGTTTTAATGAAGAACGCAGGCAACAGCCTCTAGTGTGGATGCACATGAATTCATCTGCCAAGGTGGCCTCTTAGGCAGACATTCAACCCTCAGGCCATCAATTCTCTTACTTGGATGGTTTGAATAGTGATGTTGACAGTTTGTGAGGCATTGTATCATTTGCGAAGCCAGTATCTCTGACAGTGGAGCCTACTGCCTTAGAAGTGTGGATGTATATCATGGTGCGTTTTATACTACCAAAATTAACTTTCCGGGGATTCTAGGAAGCCTGGGATAAAATCTACTTAGATTATGTGTTTCTACTGGATGGACGGCCATGCTCCAGGTTTAGCGACAGACACCCTGTGTTCTTGAATCAGTTTTGGCAGTCTCTTTTACAGCTAAATGAGAAATGATACCATACTGAAACACTATCAAATTGAAGTGTTTAACAGAGATGTACGGATGGCTATTTGTGGTGTATGTGTGGGGTTTCCCCCAAGGAGTGGTCAGTAGCTGCCATTAGCAGTTGGCTTTTTTTATTTTATGAGACAATTAGCAGCTCTTTTCAGTGACACCATATGAAGTTGTTTACCTCTAACCTCCTCCTTGCACATATGATATCTGCTTGTTGGAACCATCGTTAAAGCAACCGATTGGTCACTCTAGGGAAGAGAGTACTGATGGGTCAGCTAAAGCATAAACTGCAGAAAGCTCAATGAAGGTAATATGGCTGATTAGAGAAGCTGTGAAAGGCAGTTCATAGTTGGGAACTGGGTTTGGCTACAGTTGTACCCTTATTGAAAGTCTGCTCTATAAGGCAGAGAGCATACTAAGCTCAGCCATGAGCACTTTGACGCTTAATTCTGTGGTTGGTGAAGATGCTTGCAAGTTTAACTTACCTCCTTCGGCTGATTCATATTCTTCTCTCTCAACCAATAGGTGCATTGTTATGTACTACAATGCTGCTGCTATTCGATGCTTGGTGTGCTTTTATAAGGTTTTTCACCCAGTGAGGTCTCTTGAGGTTTTGTTACTATTGTTGAATCTGAATTTCCAAATTTCTTTCCTCTTGTCCTTCAAGACGAGTCATTTCTTCAAGGGGCGCAATTTCATATAGCTAATTAAATAAAGCACGTGTGATTTGGCGGGAGGTTCAGTTGTTGTTGTAAGAGTCTGTTATTGCTTTTTGAGTTCTGTTGGCCAAATCTGTACATAAACACGATCACCTGGATCTTCATAACAATTCTTTCATTTATCTTTCTCTCTCATTACATTTATCGTCTTTCTGAAAATCAGAAGGTAGATTGCGCGAAACTCTTTCTTTCTCCTTTCCGTTCAGGAGCTTCCTGCTACCTGCAACCTGCAACAATTTATCTACCCTTTGTATGGTTATCTTGAAACTTAGTTGATTCATGACTTGTGTGAGTTTATCTTCCTTTCTGGGTACCACATCATTTGAAACAATCATGTGTGAACATCAAAAATTCTTTTATCATTTACTGTCTTATTTGGAAAAAATCAGGTTGCCTAGGTCTTCTACTGCCTTAGTTTGAATTTGCCGGTTTATATTAGCTGTATTGAGTATTCACCTTCCCTTCTATTATTTGGTTTTATGACAACTTAAATTGTTTGTTGTGTGAGGAATGGAGCCATATTGTGTGATCTGAGTTATTCTGTTTGTCCTTATTTGCTGTGCCGTAGTTAGTTTTCTAGTCTTAATGTCACAAAATTAATTCTTATTCTCAATGTTTCTCAGGTTGATATGAGAGCTAGAATACGAGGTAACAAGGGCTATTGACTAGCTATGTAGTGGAGCAATGGAGAGGGTTTATCTGGAACTAAAACAACTAACTGTAGCCGACACTTCATTGTATGCTAAGATTGCCAACAATTGAGCTAAGGGCCTTTTCCTTCTTCTGGCTGCGTTCCTGGTTTGCACTTTGCACCACATTTTACCTTTAAGTGTCTCCTTGCGGTTGTGGTGAACAATTTATAGTTGTCCCTTGAGGTGTTCCTAGTGCTGATATGCCTGATGCGAGTTACGCATCAAGTCTCATGCTTTTGTTTCATGTATATTCAATTCTCGATTACACTTCATCTCTAGGTTATATGATATCTACATCAGTTGAGTTTTTACTGCTGCTTTGTTATGCTGGCAAATCAACGTGACATGTTTTCCTTGTTTGGTACTTGCATGTTTTGCAACGAATGGTAGAAATTAGCTTCTGTAGCAGAATCGTTAGACTGCATACACATAAACATCGACAAATGATTCTAGTGCAATGGCCAGGATTGTTGAAAAGTTATTTGCTATAGTGTATCTCACATTTGAGTTGTTACAAGTATTCTGAGAAATATTAGTGGTTATATTATGTCCAGGTCTAAACTTCAGTTTGTTCTCTACTATGTTATTCTTAATTGGTTTAGGAGTCTGTTAGCTCTGTTATGTTCCTTATTCTTTGTTGCATTAGCGTCTCATATTCTTCCAACCTTAGTACTCGTAAAATGTTTCGAGTTGCAGGAAGTTCCGACGATTGGCTATACTTTTACATTAGTGTTTTGAGCTTTAATTCTCGTCCTAGCTTCTTGATTTTATCAGTATGGCGGCCGTTCTGACGATTGGCTATACTTTAAAATTAGTGTGTTGAGCTTTGATTTTCGGCCTTACTTCTTGATTTAATCAGTATGTTACAGCTTTGATCTTCTTGCCAAATATCCCCGATATTCTTTTGGATGGTTATAATTTGGTTTGAATTTTTTTAACATATTCATACAAAATCTTAACCATAAAAGATCATAAGATAAATTATATCTTCTTGTTGAAACGAGGTCTTTAGAGAGTTCGAATAGAGAATCCGTTCTTATCGAGACGTGACATCCAAGACACTCTACGAGTGCAATACCGTCTAAACTCAAAGGAGCAGATCATTCGAAAGTTTCTCTTCTTTGAGCAGATTATTAAGCGGTATATCTAAAATTTAAAAAGGTAAAGCATGTAAATTACCGAATAACATGCGTAAAAGATTATTAAGTGATGCATGTGACACCAAAAGTTTCTATCATAAGCTGTTACTCGAGTACCAAAATTGCTCAACTCAATCTTCCTACATCTCTTATTCACATAAATCAGATCTCAAGAAGCTTCAAACTCAATCTTCCTACATCTATTATTCACATAAATCAGATCTCAAGAAGCTTCAAATGCTTGTGAAGAAAAAAGTAACACAATGTGCTAAAAAATAGCGGAGAGACGAGTTTGAAACAGCAGTGCACTCTTGATTCTTAAAAGCAAACCTATAACAAGCTTAAGAAGAACGGTCTTAAACGAAACGAAACCCGTTACTAACATTCTTGTTTGGAGGTTTACGAGCTTATATACAAGACATGATTCTCACATGTCTAAAAGTTGACGTTTACACATGCCTGAAGTGTAGTGGAAGTATTCGGGCTTAGGTCGGTGGATGTTTAGTTACTTGATCCCTTGTTTTCAAAAACGGTTACGTACAGTTAAGTGTATCCCTCCAAAGTGTCGCTTGAGTTTCTCGCGGGTACTCATAGGGGTGCTTGACAAGGTTATTAGTAGGCCAGATGACATATCATGTTGGATTCAGTTGTTTGTGTTGCTGTTGTGTACACTTAGGACTTCGTCATCGTAAAGTTATCGCGAGCGTCGATCTGCTACTAGGCGGCGGTTGTTGCTTTGCTCAAGCAGATCCAACAGTTCTCCGTGATGCGGGATATCGGTACGCAGACTGTAACTTTTATTTTTAATAGGATTAGTTTTAACATAGCAAAGGGTGTGTGGGCTCCGATAGTATATCGACTCCCCCACCAACTTCTTGTAAATTAATGGAGAGAAAAAATGATTTGACCTTAAATATGTTAAACTTCCAGAATTCTGTTATTTTTGGGTGTTTGGGACATGTGGTTAGGGAATGTGATGTTGTTGATGAGGAGGTGGGGGAGGAGGATTATCAATGAAGGCTTCTCCAATGAAGTTTTGTAGGAAGCCGACGGAGAGGGATATGGAGAAGGCGAGACGTTTCAAAAAAATCCTGAGGGCAAGGGGTAGTGGGGTTAAGGCTCGTACGATGTTGTTTCCGAAAAATTCTGACGAGAGTTGTAGTAAGGAGGCAGAGTCGAGTGAAATGGAGGGGGAGGTGAATAGTGAGGTGAGGATGGAAGTGGAAACCATATTGGAGGGAGGTGACGTCTTGAAGAGAAAATTTGAGCATGGGAAAAAGATAGAGAAGGAGGTGTCAAAGAGGTGGATGGGGGGAGGGTTGAGACAGGATGGCTCGACTTCCTACAATATTGTTGTTGAGAAATCGGCAGAGACTGCCAAGGAGCAGTTCCGCCGGGATCAATGAGTAACATGTGTTACAGTTGTTGGGGTTCGGGCAACTCCCCGTCGATGCTTATGTTAAACAATTGCTGAAATGGGAGAGACCGAGGTTGGTTGTGCTGACGGAGACGAAACTTAGTGGTAATGAGTCAAAGACCGCCTTATAAGAGATTACCAAACTAATTAGTATAAGGCCTTTTAGGAAGGAGCCAAAAAACAAATCCGTGAGGGCGTGACCCAAATCGGACAATATCATATTAATTGGACCGGTAATCGCAAGACGCAAGGGCCGAACACTCAATGAATTTTCCGACTTAATATTTTATTACTCCGGTTTACCTAATAAAATCTCGTTACGTCTTGAGAAGTAAGAACGACTTTTCAGTCAATTAAAATAAGAATGATTCTGATCTGATCTGATCTGAATCCGTCTGCGAATAAGTCCTATCAAACGGGGTTTAACAACGGCTTATCACTCAATCGGTGTACTCTTTATTTTTAGCCGGTTAACTTGTAAATTGTGATGGTCAAGTCGAGAAAGTTCTGGCTTGTTCCACAAGACACCGCAAAAACTCCATATTTAGTTTATTTTCTTCTCGAGAAGCTTTAATGGCGGCATAAGCATAATAATAACCCTAAAAACTCACCCCTTCAAAAATTTCCCAGTTTCTGCAGCTCGTTTCCACCTGACAACAACAACTTAAATGGCCCCTTATGTTCCTAAGGAGGCTCGAGAATCCCCTGGCCTTGTAATTCTCTCTCCTCTTATATTTCTTTTTTTTTTTATCTGTTTTTTCAATTTTAAGCATTTTATTTTGTAAAGTTCTGAAATTTATCGTGGGTATGTATGAAAAAGCATGATTATGGGGTTTTTTTTTTCTGGGTTTTGTTAATATTGATTTAATTATGTGGAAAAGCTGGTAACTTTATTGGGTTTTTTTTTTAGGGGTTCAATTGTTTGAATTTTGTTCTATTTATGTGCTTGTATTGTATTTTATACATGATGAATATATTATATAGTTACAAATTTCTGAGGTGTAATGATATAAAATGGGTGTTCTGAGGTGATCTCAACCAAGAAATGGTGTTCTGCAATCTGAGGTTAATCTTTGAGATGAAATTAGTTGTGAATGGGTGATGTAAGACGATTTTACGGAGCGAGGAGGTTGTATTCTTCTTATGTATGATGATTATCGGAGAAGGCGCAGTGTGGGGGTGGGGGTGGGGGGGGGGGTTGAAGGAGTGATGGGTTGTCGCTGATTTAAGTGAGTGTAACTGTGTTGCAAGGTTGTCACTGTTGTGGAAAGTAGCAGGTTTGAAGTTTGATGAGCTCGTGTTTGTTATTCGTAGTATAGACGAGGTATCTTATTGAATTTTGAGTGGAATTGTGTCTGTTTCTTGACAGGCAGCACCCCTTGTAGCAGGACTTTGGATAGCAACTGCTGCTTTAGCTGGTAGATACGGAATTCAAGCTTGGCAGGCGTTCAAGGCACGGCCTCCTACAGCAAGGATACGCAGGTTCTATGAGGGTGGGTTCCAGCCTACTATGACCAGACGGGAAGCAGCTCTAATTCTTGGTGTCAGGTAAATTTTGGTTTGGACCATTTCATGTTGATCTTGTTTCTGAAATGTAACGCTTGATTGGTATTGGTGAATATTGCGCAGTTAAACTTGTATCGTTCTTTGGTTGTATTATCCTTGTATGTCGGTATAGGTCGTTGAAGTATGTGATTGGTGGTAAGAAGCTCTATAACCCTCATCAGAAACAATCTACTAGTACAATATACTATGGTGTGTGATTGTCCTTGAACCTGGAAGAGGTGCATGATTGTGGTGAAACATTAGCAAAAAGAATCTTTTACCTTTTGTAATGGCAATTGGGTGCCCCTGCCTATGGATTCATACTCCGTAATGATGTAACGCGGATTACATGTTGATAGGAAGTAGGAACCTTTATATTGGATGCTGACTATTTTGATAATGTTATGTCTTTAAATGAGTTAGAACTCAAAGCTAGATAGGTTATGAACCTGATCTTTCTGTCTGAGGATTTTCTCATTGACTTTTTTGAAGTATCTCGAAGAGTAAGTAAAGAGACGCAAATCTCATGTGCGCACAAGTTTTTTTGTTTTTTTTTTTTTTGAGGTCACGCCGTCACAGACAAGCCGTTTTTTTCTCCTTGGATATGAGACATCCGTAAGAATATTTTGTAATGGAGCGGCCAAAATTATCTATTAATGTTACCCTATATCAAAGGGAGTCTCTTTTATTTACATCAGTATTTTTCACATGCTGAAATGCAGCTCTCTGCGAGTACACGCATGATCCATATTGTCTCTACTGGCTATAAACTGGAAAAAGCCAAATTCTGAAGCTGATGTTTGTTGATCTGTTTACTCAGCAAGTCCATTTCTCCTCATTTTAAGTATTGGTATTCACTGCATGATTGAATGTGATGGCCTTGGGGCTGCCCATTTCTCTGTTTGTTGGTATCTATGAGGGAGTGTGTCACCTTTTACATGTTCTCTGCCATTGTTGCTTTAACCTTAGTGAGGCATGCACTGGACTTTGGTAAAGCTTCAGTAGACAGCCAAGCAAACAGTGAGGTTTTTATTAGTGCAACTGTAGGTTTTCTGCTTGACTATCAGTATCTTGTTAGAGAGACTTGACATAGATGACTGTAATGTGCTGGATTCTTTTTTAAAACTGGTATATTTTCCTCCATTGTCATTATGTGTGTGCCTTGTGGCTTAAGCTTAATGGGATCTTTGTGGAGCAATGGGTCTGTCTTGGATCCCTTGTGCAATTTAATCAAGATTAAGTTTCTAGTTGTTACTGGTAGCAAAGATGGGAGAGTGCCATGGATATGTGCTGTGTTGGGGGCTCTCTTATATATGGTTGGTTTGAGTGTAACTTCCGTATATATATTCATAAATGAATAATTTAGATTATAGGTTGGGTAGTAGGCTTAGCTTCACTATAGGCGAACCCTGTGGTGCTTTCAAGTCGGTACCAAGTGTCCAAGTTTTCTCTTCAAAAGGAACCGGTGATCGTGATGTCATGTAGAGAAAAAGTCCATTTATTGAATTTTTTGTTTTATTTGTTTTCCAAGTAGCAAACATATCATGGATTGAACTTTCTACTTCAGCCGTTTCAGCATATTTGCCTCACTTGCTTTGTACTTCGATGTTTCCATTTCCAATGGAGCCAAAGACTACTTGCTTTTTGGTTTTTGGGATATAATGGAATAAAACAAATGGCTCATAAAACTGTCTGCTTCTTATTTTGTGAAGTAGCAGTCAGTGGGTGCGATTCTCGAAGCAATATTCATTTTAGGTCATCCGTGCGCATCCTCTCTATGTTTCAATAGGGGTAACGCTTGCGTGCATCGGACCCCCCCTTACCCCGCCTTATGGCGGGAGCCTTGAAGGCACTGGGGTCAAAGATGTTGTTGTTTGCTTTGTACTTCGATATTGCTAGAATTGATGCATGTCTGCTGCTGCTGCTTTACTGGTCATTGTAAGTGGAGTTTGGTGCTGAAAAAGTTTACTTATTTTTGGCAGAGATAGTACTGCTTTGGATAAGATAAAAGATGCACATAGAAAGGTGATGATCGCAAACCATCCAGATGCAGGTGGCAGCCATTACTTAGCTTCCAAAATCAATGAAGCTAAAGATATCATGTTGGGAAAGGTCAAGAACACTGGTTCTCCTTTTTAATGCTATCTGCTCCTTTTCTTGCGAGGGCAGATTTCAGAATGGTGCGGCATGTCGTTCTAATGAACCAAATCCTTTCAAGTTCACGGCTGAGCAAGTAGTCCCTCATCGCTGAGCAAGTAGTCCCTCATCACGACGATGATTGTATTTGTATCAGTGTCTAAACCCATTTGTTCAGCAAGTGATGTATAACCCATTAACCAAAGATCTAGCATAGCTGATTAATTGTTACGATTTTCAGATCGGATTATGATAAATTGATAATAGATGGTGATATCATGTTCCCTTTTGACGCTTCAATGACGAAGCTTGAAGAGGAATCGTGGTGTATAAAACTCCTGAACTTGGAAACTTCATTTCACTGATAAATATGAATGTTCCAATGCGTCCCTTAGGAACTATTTGAATTGAAACAACAGCAGCACCTGAATGTTATAGTACCTTCATTATGTGTATTTGATTTATGTTTTTTCGACCAAGTGATCATTATAACTTACAAAGTGGCGAGTAGTCTCGAGTACAATACTAGGTACAAGGGTCTCCTAGAGTTCGAAAATAAACGACCAGATGGGGGGTGCCCTGTCCGTGTGAGATGAGCTAAGATCGAAATTTTCATGTTCACCATTTGATTATAAACTGTAAAACCACTAGCTTCAGCTCAAACAAGGTCATGAGGATTTGTTGGTGGTACACATACGAGAACCAAACAACTAACGAAGAAGGCTTGAGCATAGAGTCCCTTTGATAAAATTATGCTCTTTGGAACGTAAATCTCGTATGTCCCAAGAGGAGATCCCAGTCAATTACAGTAGCTAAAGCTCTTGTTCGACTGAAAGATAGAGCGAATCTGTCATATTTACAACATTACTGTAAGCTTTGAAGGAACTGAATATTTCTACAGTTATAGCAAAAAAAGAGGTTATGATGTAAAAGCATCATTCTACAGTATTAGTGGACGTTGTGTCGCCATTTTCAGGTAAATCGAGCGAAGTGTGAAGTGTGTTATCTGTATGAATTGTGTCATCTGTGTTCTCTAGTGGACCGAGGGGGTCTCCAAAAAGTGTTGAAAGTATCTCTCTATGGCATTCGTCGCAGAAGAAGAAATATGAGAAGTGACCTTCATTTGGAAGAGAATGCATGTTCGCACCTGGTAGAATCCGGCTGATATATTGCGCCATTGATGGTGGTACGACATGATCGTCCAGTCCCTATTCATCAAGATAGCGCTAGGTGAATACACATATCTGAGTAAAACAATCTTGATCATTGGTTATAATGTCAGCACAGGTTCAATAAGATCTAGCAAGTTTCTCAAAGACATTGGATGTAAAGAAATGTTCAACAACCAGACAATCTTCATAAAAAATACCACTACTGACCAAGTCACTTAGGAGCAGTACACATCTTACACAGTTGTACTCATGTTGTACGGCTAGGCGATAACTATATTTCAGAAGTTATATTGCACTAGTAGGTACAAAGCCCCTAAACAGTAAGATTGGATGCACAGATTTAAACAGTAAGACTGGAAAAGTGGAAATACAGGGATTGTATAGCGCCTATAAAGCTGAGAACACACTTGCAATGGAAATCATGAAGATCGGTACACACAGATATCATCGAATTTGAAGGGTTGGATAAAACGTACCTGCCAAACGTGAATTGGACTTGTAAAACCAGTTAATTCGCATTCTGCTTTGTTATAAATGGACTTCAGCCAAGGAATGATGCCTTTTCCTGGACATTTTCTCCGTATCTGCAAATCCGTCAGGCTAAATCCCCAGTCTGACACTTGTAAAACGGCTTCTTTAATGAAAGGTTTCATATGCCTTTGTCTCACAGATTCCTCCACATTCCTTTGCCAAAGTTCTTCAAAACATGTAGTTTCAATTAAGGCTTTATCCTGCACAGCACAAGGAAGCTCGTAAGACAGAAGGTCAGACCCTCACAATTAGCTAGTTACAAGTTTTACATTGTTCTGTCCATGATAGTTCTACGGGAGGTAAAGTGTATTCAGACTTACTCCTCTCCAAATAGAGGCCATAAAACTATATGACAGAGAACACAATCTATAAATGGTTAACATGCTAATTGTGAGAATCTCACTTAGCCCAGGGAGCTCCGACCTACTATGGTAATAATACAATAAAGAAGAAATAGAGCAAGTATCCACAATAATTGCGACAAAAGCAGATGACAGGAAATGCATGAGAAAATGAAAGGGTGAGACACAAGGTCACAGATGACCAGCAAAACATCAAGCACAAAAATGGAACGTCCAAATAATCCTAAACTGCTTTCCTGCCGAAATACCAACGACCATGTCCTGTCTGACCTAGCACTACTTGAATTTCTCATTATGAAAATTATAGGTGATGCTTTTCTTAACTTGTTGAGAAGTAGTGTGACCTAAAATTGCCTAAACAATCTCAACCTGGTGTAATTAAAAAGCATCAGAAAATCCAGATTTTGTCATCCTTGATGGACCACACCTCAATGTTGTATTGAGCATACATAATTTCAGTTAAATTAAGATGTACAAGTACAACAACAACAAGCTCAGATATTAATCTTCTCTCTCAAAGACACAGATTGTCCAGTCAACGACATTATCACAAAAGACTAACAAACAAGCTATGGATCAGATAATAACGTACAGATAAACCCTAAGCTTGTTTGGTGGGGAGGAATTGGATGGCAAGGAAACAGATTTTAGATTTTTCCAACGTTTGGTATGTAAAGATGCATCAGAAGTGGAAGGAAAGGAATGGAAATGGAAATGGAAGGAAATGATCCTTCATCTAATTGTCATTTCCTTTTCCTTCCAAAATGGGCGGAATTGGACGGAAAGACAATTTACAACATAAAAACACCCACTTTCCTTCCAATTCCTCCAAATTTCTAACATGTAACCAAACAAAGGAAATGGTAGATCCCTTCCTTTCTCTTCTTTTCCTTTGCGTTCCTTTCTCTTCCTTCCAATTCTTTCCGTCCAATTCCTCTCTACAAAACAAGGCGGCTTGTTTGGTAGAGAAGAATTAGATGGAAAATAAAGGAAAGGAAACAAATTTTACAGCTTTCCAACAATTGGTTTGTAAGAATGGATGGGAAAGTAGAAAGAAAGAAAAGGAAATGATCTTTCAATTGTCATTTTCTTTCCTCTCAAAACGGGCGGAATTCGACGGAAAGTAATTTATAACATAAAAACACCCATTTTCCTTTCAATTCATCCAATATGTAAACCAAACATAGAAAACGGTAATTTTCTTCCTTTTACTTCTTTTCCTTTCCGTTCCTTTCTCTTCCGGCCAATTTTTCTCTACCAAACAAGCTAAAGCTACTGGGATCGACATCAGGGAAAATATATTCAAAGTAAGGATTATTTTGAGATAATCAAAAGTTGGCATTTTTAAGTCAATTACACAAATAAACTAGCAAGCTAGATAAACGGTAAACCTACTAGAACTTGTACAGGTTTATACTTGTTAAAAAAATCGAGCAAGCTAGTAGAATAGAAAGCATCTAGTAGAACATTTGGATTTCATTCTAAAAAGACAAAAAACCCAAAAAGCAACTTTACGTTTTAGTTTGAGCTATGAAATGTATCGCCAAAAACCTATATCGAAAATTCAGACAGCTTAGACCCATGCAAGTATATGCATAAGTATGGTTCAGATTCCTTATAGAGCATTAGAGCAGTCAAACAAATTATTGGCCTTCACAAAAGGCAGAAACAAAATTACGAGGGTAATCATAATGATGCTTAAAGTTCCTTTGAACAATGACATTACCATGTAAGAAGCAGCAATGCAATTTCCAAGCCTTTATAATCCTTTCACTACTACTGTCTCTGTTCTGTTTTGTCCCAATCAATCTAGGTTCATTGACTTGTAGAAAGCAATTAATGTCTACAGCACTTACTTTTTCACCAAGTGATAGGGAAAACCAGTCCTCCATGTTTCCATGCTTTCCAGAAAAGAAGCTTCGACGATAAAAGTAGGAAAGAAACCAGGGGAATCTCCTCGCAACAGAGAACGTCAATTTCCTCCGTTGCTCCCAGCTGTCCCATGTCTTTTTCGTCTCTTCCTTTGTCATACCCGAATCATAAGGACTGACCATAGGAGCAACAAATGCGGCACCTGCAGTAAAGATGGAGAACCAGAACCATTAGCCAAAGTTTTCACAGACCCTTAGTAGTTTAGAGCTTTTTCCTATGCCTCCAAACTAAGTAAATTACCAGCAATTCTGTTCGGAATATACTTAAGTGTAGCCCATGCATGCATTGCGGCACTTGAGTATCCAATCACCCAGAACTTGTCACGAGCACCCAGCGCACATGCCAGGTAGTCCATATCCAGTGCAGATGTTTTAAGATCCCTAGATGGATGACGATCACTTTCACCAAAACCAGGAAGATCATATGTCACCAAACGGACACCAAACTCTTCGAGCAGGGAAGCTTTGATTCCAGGTATACCTATAGAGGATGACAAAGAAAATTAAAAAGGGAGAAAAACATAGGGAACGCGTCCCCCAATTCATCAGTAAACTATAGCCATCTGAACTCACCTGCAAGTCTGGATGAAAGAAAAGCATGTGGAGCGATCAGCATATATCTAGCTCTGTCACCCACCACACCTTGATCATGGTATGCCATAAGTCTACCATCTGGAAGTAGAATAGTGCTCGCACCAGTTGGATGTATAATCATCTTCTTTACAATTGGGACTGGAGTATTGTGTGCACTATTTACATTCAGCACTGCGGTAAATTAATGGAAATTGTCAAAAATGAGGACTATTCCAAGTTCATTGCGGTGTGGAGGGCAGTAGTAGGTAAATAACATCAGAACGACAGCACCACAAATTGCAAATTGTTCAACCTGGTCCCGGGGGGGGGGGGGGGTCATGTATCACATTGCATATGCTGCTCCTGATACTTCCCATAAGAGCCACCTTGTGCCATTAACAGTTCCATAACATATCACCAACAAAGCACAAAACAAAGGGCAAGCCGAGCAATAGGCTATAATCGAGTGCAAGACAGAATACCCAAGGGCAATCATAGAAGGCAACAACCAGATAACATTAAATCAAGCATAATTCCAATGCCAAAACATTTGTCACCCCAACACATGATAGAACCAACCAATGTATCATATGTCGGGACACAACACTTGGAAGTTGGAACCACGGGGAAGAGCGTACAAAATGAGCAGGAAATGGTCGCACTCAACTCAAATCCCTAAAACCTAAAAAAGAACCCCAGTTGCAAAACAATACAGGAGAAGCACTCAGACACTTTGTTTAAGGCCGAAAGCACTACATTTACTTTAACAGCAATCCTGGCACCCTTTAGGACAATTGCAGCCTAGTCTTGAGTAACATGACCACAACCACAACAATGTGATGTCACCAAAGTCACTCAACATAAAAATGACAACCCAGGCAAGAAGCAACAGCTACAGGGTCAAGAACAGAAATTTTCGACAAGAGCAACAACCAAATCACATTGAAATTAATGGAAACACAGCTACAACAATGCATTCGCATCAAAATTCGCACTCTACACGAATATATTACCAACTTACCACAGTAAAAAAAGAACAAAATGAGGAGCAGAAATTACCAGCAAAGGCAAGGAGAAAAACAAAGAAAATGACAGGCCAAGCATGAAGAGGGTCACGATCCTCAGGCAAATACTCATTCAAAAACCTTAATTTACTCGAAACCTTAGCCAAAGGAGGACCAAACTTCTGAACAACATAAGAATCCTGATCAACCAAACTCTGCTGAACAATGTCTTTACACCCTCTAGAAAGGTCTAACAACAATTCACCCCACGCTTTCGCAAACCCTTTGATCTGATCCTTCCAATCCTCATCTTCCTCAACACGCTCCCTTCTCTCCCCATCAAAACCCGCCGCCTCGAAACCGAAATGCGTTTGCTTAGAATACACTGCAGACTGCAAATGATCATCATCACCATCATCATAATTAAAGTGGTGGGTTTGCTTCGAATCCGCCACTGAAGAAGCTACAAACGGATCCATTGAAGATATAAACGGGTCATTAATACTATTACTACTATTATATCTAATCCCATCATCTACCAAACTTGCTAATTCCTCTCTCCATGAACCAGACCTTGTAACATCCGCCATTTTTGCATTCAACTAAGCTTATATATTTACCTATTACAGCATCAAAGTTTGTAACTTTTGGTCAAATTGAGTCAAATAAAAACTGGGTTTTGCTTTGTTTAGCTTGAATTTGAAGATTTTGGTACCAAAAGATGAAATCTTTTTCACAACCCTTTAGTTTTTTTTTTCTCTTTTGTTTTTGGTTTCCTGAGGTTTAAGAGGAATCAGGACTTGCTTGAAGTTGAAGCATCACTAACATCAATGTCTTTATCGAATCCCATAGAACATTAGAAAATCAACAGGATAAAAAACAAAAGAAAAAGAAAAAGAAATGAGAGGGCCACGGCCCACGAGATCAGCTGAGTGAGTGCATCATTACACAGCAGCAAGTGGAAATGAGAGGAGAGAGAGGAAAAAAGAGGAGTGAAAGAGACGATTTTTGCCAACCAAAAATTGCTCCAAACAACAAGAAAACAGAAGCTAAACTGTAAAACCTCTTTTTCCTTGTTTATTTTTTTGTTGTTTTCATTACTTTTTTCTGGCTGTAAAAGAATAAATTTCTTATCAGTAAAAGGGCCCCATAGCCGACCACTCTTGCACCACCTCAATTCTGGACTGTTGCTCTCACATCGGCGAGTAGCTAATGTTGTTCGGGGTACATAATTCGAGGGTTCGAATATGAGACGATATCAAATACTAATTTAGCCGTGATCCTCTCAATTTGAGTTAAGTGGTTGAAAGCTCGTCATATATCCAACGATATTGAAGAGCCGAAACTCTATTGCTAAACCAATTGATAGGGGTGTTGAGAAAAAACCGAACACGGTTAACCGAACCGAATAACCGAAAACCGCACTTTTTTTTCGGTTTGGTTAACCGCACCGCAAATTTTTTTCGGTTAGGTTAACTGAACCGGAAAAAAATTTGGTTATTCGGTTCAGTTTCGGTTCGGCGTTTTGGAGTTTCGGCTAATCGAAATCGTACTAATTTTTTATTTTTTGAAAAAAAAATTAAAAAATGTATATGGCAGTTCGGTTTCGGTTCGGTTAAACAAAATAACCGACTGATATTCGATTTTCGGTTCGGTTCAAGATAAGGGCAAACCGAAAATTCGGTGAACCGATTTTCGGTTAACCGGGAAATTCGGTTTGGTTTCGGTTCGAATTTTATCCGAACCGAATTTTCGGTTAACCGAAGTTTCCAATTGAATCACCACTTCTAAATGATCCAATAGTCTTATTAATTAATTGACTAATACATACAACTATTTTTGCAACTGGGAAGTTGAAATAGTTACCACCTAACCCATTTTAAGTGATGTGATAGTGTGATGTGGTTCATGAGTTCATGACCATTTTTTTCAAAAGATTTGGTACATAAATCCTATTCCTGTCTAACCTGCATGTGCATCATGTTCATGGATATATAGTTCTTCCACATGCTATGTTGCTCTTCTAGCTTAGGAACTACGAGTGATCTGAATTCCGTTAAAGTTTTATACCGCATACTGTTTATTTACGATTAAATTGAAAACTTTTCTAATTATACAACTAAATTGAAAACTTTTCATATCCCTCGCATAATCCAATTAAAGCGGTCTGACGATAACTTATTAACCAAGCCAGCGTGTTTGGTGATGGAGGACATTGGAGGTAAACGAAAACTACCAAGTGTTGAAAAAGGCGTGACGCATTCTGGTATTATTAGCTCATAGGACGTGGCCCATAAAAAGAGCCCATCTCGTTAGGGCAGTTATAAACCAAATGGTGGGAGTTTGGAGAAATATGTGGTGATCGTAGGAACATGTGGGCATCATCATTTGGGAATGTTCCTTTCTCCCATTTACCTTTTTTTTTCTATTTTTTTTTTTCTTAGAATCTGACAACCTTTGCTTTTGGCCTTTAAATTATGTTTAATGTTTATACCCAACGAGTCCTTGGGCAAGATCGTGCTGTCCAAAATTAAACTTCCCGTTACATTTGAATATGTGCAAGGATTTCAAATGAAAGTGAGTTTCTACGCATAAGGTTTGAGACAATCAACATTGTTTATTTTGGACGGTTTATTAATAATACTATTACGGTGAATATTACATACTGAAGGTCCACCTAATAAAGAAGCTAACAATTTGTGTATAAATGATCATCAATATGATGTTTGTACGCAAAATGGCAAAAGGAGCCAAATCTTAACATCTATGGAAGCTGAAACTTGTCAAAAGCTTAAGCACGTCCATGGGAGTAGAGTTCGTACAAGCAGATCAAACAGGGAGAAGAAATCATATAACTATAGAAGCTGGTGCACTGCTCATACGGTTATGGGACAATCTTAGGGAGCCAGATCCAAAGTCTTTTCAGGACTACCTAGGAGAGACACCCATCACGACTGAGGAAGATAGACGGAAGTTCTTCGCAAAGGACATTGAGACACCTGACCTTAAAAAGTCGGGAAACACAAGACCGGGACGTGTCATGTCATCTTCAATAACGCTATCTCCACAGTCAAATTAATCACCATTTTCTCATGAATTCCGACTAACACAAAATCACCTTCGCCAACATGCCTGATCTAACAATATCAGGGCATTGCCAAATTCAGACAACCGAGTGAATTCAGCCAGTTGTTGCACCCAACAACTTTACAGTGAAGTTCCAATATCAGTTCTGATCTTTATGCAATTCTTGGCTAATAGCTAAGCTGCTGGCTAAATACATCAACCAACCGAGGACTCCCCAATCCTGCCCAGCATCACATGCTACCCGTTCTCCCATTTTTGCATACAAAACCAAACTCCATAGTATGATGCCAAGCAAACAACGCTCATCAACCTTTGTGCTTAAAACTACCCACTTATATACCTTGGACTCACTCCTTTGTCTTAAGATTCTAGTCTCAGGAAAGGGGATCAATACGAGTTGGCAAGTTTGCATCTCAAAAATATACCTTGAACATTGTTGCCGAAATCATGAAGCTGACTTCCTGGAAACGAATTTATCACCAAGCAGAGTAATCCTCCAGCAATCAGCTTGCAAAACAAACACCGAGTTTCTCTTGGGCACAACTGCACATTACCACTCAATGTTAAACATGTAGAACCGGATAGAACAACAAATTCGGGAATAATTTGCCAAAGCGATTATATAGAGACACTGACAATAACATGGGAGTAAAAGTCTACGAAAGAAGACATAACCTACTAAATGAAGAAGCTGTAAATCGAGCAGAGTAATTGCACAAAGAAAATAGCTCAAAAACCAAGACACGCTTGTGGTGACCAAGTATAGATGATGGTACCCACAAAATCTTCGTAGATATGAACGTTTTCATACACAATAAACCGTATAAAATTACCATAGTCCATGCCATATACATTCCGAGGAATGCGCGGAAAATTAAGACACCACGGTAGCCAGAATAATACCGAGCAATTGTTCCATGAAAATTGCTAAACTGTCATGTTCCCTTATTACCTGAGGAGGGAGAGATACCTCATGCACACATGATGCAATCGACCACACATCTTTCCCTAGCCAGTGACTAAATTGATGAATTGACAAAAACTGCATATTCAGTGGCCATTAAAAGAACGGACAAATTCGTTTGTGGCTTGAAGTTCATCTTAGTTACTAAAGTTTTACTCCTCTTGTCCTATTTAAACTTCCTTCTCCTTTTTCAGGGTTTCGACTTTGTTCTTCCAATTCCCAAACATAAAGATGTTGGTTAAGATCAACTTTTAACTTTATTTGCTAAATAAATCATGAAGTACTACTTTTAAAGAGTATTTATTATTTCTTCTTTTGAAGTGCGCAAAAGGGAGAAGGAAGTTTAAATAGGACCGGAGGGAGTATCTCACAACAATTTTGACACAATGCGCACCATCTGCTTTGATTCCGTCCTCACCCTCTCCCACAAAGAAAAAACTATGTTGTTTTCTTCAACTGCAGAGTCCTTAAAGCAAATTTAGTGTCCTTCTGCCTATTTGCCGTACCTGCTAATGTCCATTCTCTTCAAATTTGAAGTAAGCAACAGAACGAGAAGAAAAAGTGGCAACAGGAACCAATTGATGGTATTAAATCTAATCAGGATTTATATTTCATGTCAGAGCGCAAACAAAAGGATATGCCCCACAGATGCAGGTTAGCATGAAGACTAGTTAGTGTTCGCTGTATAAATATCCGGGATGATCTTAGAGCGAGAGTGAATGAATAAAACACAAGGTATATTGCATAAAGAAAGAAGTTACATTTGTAAAATGAGAACAAGGAAGATGACTATGTACCTCGAAATTTATTGTCTTTCGTAATGATGCCAAAAGTTTCTTCAGTCTCCCGGATCATGATGCCCATCACCCCGATGAAGGAAACTATCTTGCACTCGACCACTGCCAATAGAGTCAAATAGAGATTATCTATTTAATTTATTTGAAGCCCATTACACTTTACAGTTTCATCTCAAAACAAGGATATAAAATGCCCTTACAATCAACTCGCTCTAGATCTATCCCTGTCAGAAATGATTATTACAGAGAAGCCAAAACAGTGTAGAGGTCACATGAAACCGGCACAAAAATATAATCATGCAATGTAACAATTATCAACATTTAACGCATGTAAATAATCTTTTGCAAGTTCCTCCAGGAAACGTGAACAAGAGACTTGCCTAAAAACTTGTACAAAACAACAATTCAATAATAACACAAAACTCATCATAAAGATTAGAAACTTCGAGTGCATTGCGCAATGTGAATGAAAGTCAAATGAGCATCATAGTACGATCTATCTCACATTCTATTAAAACTCTCAATGACATCGATACAGCTCCAAATAGATATGCGGCTTTTAGGATTGAGCTAGAACCGTTGATATCAAAATGGCCACAAAATGAAAGATTACAGATATTCACTGATGCCAGCACATCAAACCATGGTGAATTTCAAAGCAGCTCTAGCGGCAAAAGATCAAATAAACGTCCAGAAGAGAACCCACACCGAAAATCAGGTTTTATTCTTTGTTTCAGTAAGGAGAAGTGAAGGAAAGGGATGGGACAGAGATCCGAATAAATTGATTGGACTAGAAATGGGGGCCAAAATACCTCGAAGAATAGCACCTTGGAGATTAGCGCCAAAAAGAATCGCAGGGACTTGATTTTTTCTACCAAAGCCAAAAAGACACAATAAATAAACAGTTCAATTAAACATAAACATAATGCAAGAAAAATATGTAATTCATAATAACAGCAAGTGCACAGAAAACACAATTCTTACCCAATATTTCTCAGAAGTTGCAGCACATACTCCTTCCACATCTCGTGCATGGCCATGAAAAGGTCAAATCTAAGCAACATAGGAAACACACAACTCAACCATCGTAATAGCTAAAGAGATGTAATTACTCTTCACACTAGAAAATGAGAGCACAAATTAAGAAGACAGTGCTTAAGGACGACTGGGATAATACCACTTTTACTTAAAGAAATGACATAATTGATACATATTTTAAGTTGGAACAAGAAAGCAGGGAGAAGATGTCTCAAATATGTCCCATTCTCATAAGAAACTTCAAGTATCTAGAAGGTAGAATTTGTTTGAGCCAGCGAGACTGAATTCTACACACACAATGTAGGATAAATAAGATACTCAGTCCGATGCGATATAATACCCTCATTTATGAACCATCAACTGAACTAATGGCCACAAACAACTAGTTGAGACTGAGAGGAAATAAAAGTTACTGGAATGCCTAAAGCAATAACCCAGACCAGGACTTTAATCAAATTAGGACAACCACAAGGATAGAATTTAGCTGGTCTGTCGTAGTGACTCAAGTTAGCTAAAAAGAGAAGAGTTGCATATAAATTTCCCTACAAAGTTTCAAAATCAGCATAAAAGAGATGCAGCAAAGATGCTACAATATAATGATAACAAAGAAGGAAGCGGCAATAGATGCAGGGAAACAAACGACAAACCAAGGGAACTGAGAAAAAAGAAAGTATAAAACTCAATTTTTTGTAAACCCGATAGCATGAGGTTTTTAAATAAGCACTGATGACCTAATGTATACTTTTACAACCTCGTTAAACCCCTAAAAAATTTTGAAATTATTTTGATGCTGGATCAAATCTAAAAATAAGAAAATCTATTATATTAACTGAAACGGAATATGAAACAAAAGAAAAAAAGACAAGAAGTCCTCTTGCCAAAAGAGCACTCAACACTTTTAGCTCATAGCCAAGAAACTCTTTTGCAAAACCACGAGCATAACTGAATGGTTTGCAGTTTTTTAGATTCTTGCACCCCTTATTCTTCCTTGTTAATATCTAGACTTGCGATTCCGGAGTTTGCCTACTAGTTCTAATCTACACCCCAAAGCAACTAGGATATCCTTAGCATAAGACGTCCTTCTAAAAGGAGGTTTGCATCATCTTACTCATCATCTCCATAGAAAAATTTCATCACTATTAAGATCCATTTTCTACAAAGATGATATCTTTCGGACTTTTGAACATAACATGCTGGGCTATAAAAATAATGTTATCACAAATTTTAGAACTAGTACTTCTATCTTAAATCCTAGCATAAGAACAAAAGGTATTTTACCATAATGTTATGATCAGAACTCAGATGGTGCACCCCCCCCCCCTCTTTCCCCGGCCCCCACCCCAAAACAAAATATATTCATATCAAAGTGACACGACATCACCCTAGCATGTGCACTGGTTGGGTGTAGCCAAAAAAAAAATATGTACTTAAAGGGTAAGTGGAGAGGGGAAGACAATGAGGTAGATCAGATAAGCACAACTCACTTGTGTAACTCTTCAGGAAGATCTAATAATCCACTTTTTTTTAGCTGCTTCATGGACATATGCATCTTTGAGCGCTTTGAGTTTGCTTGCAAGGCTCGTAAACGAGCACCAGTTGTGCTAGTTTTCTTACAAAAGTTATCAAGGTTGATCTGATAATCAACTTTCGCGCTCTTAGACCCTTGCATGTACTTTTGGGCTGAATCACCCCTCCGAAGAAGGTCGTGTAAGAACTTATCAACTCCGCTCTTGTCTTTCTTTGGTCCCTGCATTTTCAGGGGAAAAAAATGAAAAGAATGTAAGCCAATTGAATTATTATGTTTTTCCACAAACATAACTTTGATGAAGCTTATGGTTAAGGAATCTTTAATCACTCACCTCAACAGCAACAAGCAAATTTTCATGAACAGGTTGGCCAATCAGTGAGTATGTAAGGCCTTCTGTTTCAGGATCTGCACATACAGCGAGATAAATTTTAATTTCATCACCCAACTCTTCAATGCAGCATTACAAATCACATTCACAATAAGATAAATTTTATATTTCATCACCCAACTCTTCAATGCAGTATTAGAAATCATACACAAATACAACAACAAACGCAGCATACAGCTGGACATGTATCATACACAAATGCAGGAGCAAAACAAGCTGACGGCTGCACATCACTGATCTACAAAATGTACAGGAAATTGATATATTGTTGCATACCGATGCACAAGCTACAACAGAAAGGTTTAAGACAAGTATAAAATAACCATCACGCTAATTAAGTCATGCTACCAATTTTTCATGGTTACAAGCTGTACACAAGAATCAATAATTCACTTGTGTAAATCTTACTATCTGAATGATAAAAAGAACCCAAATATAATGATAGATTATATGCTCAAATCAATGTCTACTAAAGCCCTCAAATTGTATATGAAGTCAACACCATCTGAAATTATGAATAAAAAGAGTGCAGCATAGACTATATTCAGTTAAAACCTAATGTCGTTGGCAGCATTTGTTTTTCAAGCAGATGTACAGTTAGCTTTTGCAACTACCTAGTACTCCAGTCTCCAGCACATTATGAAATGATTTATTTTGGGCCCTAGCATTTTATGAACTACACTAGGATATCACAAACTCTTGAATTGCCAACAACAACATTACACCAGTGCCTCAAAGGCTACAACAGTCCAACCCATAGTGAGGTAAGGGGGGTCGGATGTAGGCAGGTCTTACGCCAGTAAAATTATGGACTAATTTGAATTGCCATTTTCCAAGCAATTAAGAAAAAGAAAAAATAAATCAAAGCTAAAATTGATACACGACCTTTGTTCAGTCAAGGGTTCTTTACATGTCACAGTTTCATATATTGTCTGAAGTAGTTATCCGCCCAAACAAGAAAAACAGCCTACATTCATACCTGGACTCTGGCGTATCTTCTTGTCTCGTATCTTCTTGTCTCTTGTTGGTGGGTGCTGCACATTTGCTTCAGCAGCACACCTTCGCTCCAGTGCCTCCCAAGCACGTTTTTTCGAATCTTCCAACGCTGTATTAGTTGCCATGACTGCAAACGTAACGTATCCCAACCTTACTCAGCTGGGCAGAAAACAAGACAGAGAGTTAACACCTAGACTATCAATTTCTACTTGGGCACATTACAGCAGAATTACTGTCTAGCCTCTCTAAGGCTAAACAACAACCCATCAGAACACCAGTAATTGAAGGAAAATGAATTTACGAATTAGTAGAAAGTAACAGAAATTCTTTCTTGAAGGATCTATATTGCTTTCAGCTAATTCAAGACATATTTTTCAAGAAAGAAAACGAAAATTGCAAGCAACAGACACCTCAATAAAGAACTTCCTTACTCATCAGCTTCATACTCTGAAAACAATAACTCATGTCTTATCTCCGCTACAATTTTCATTTTGGGTCATTTGTGTATAGCCTCTCTATGTTTCAATAGGGTTAAGGTTTGCGTACATCCGCCCCCTCCCCCCTTACCCCGCCTTATGGCGGGAGCCTTTAAGACACTGAGGTAAACACGATCAATGTCACATTGTAACTCAAAATTGGCAATGGTAATCGATTAATTGAAATCGTTTCCTCACAAGCATAACCACCATTCCTCCATATACTTGTTCTCACCAAAAATCTTGTCTTAAAAGCATGATTAAACTTATCAACCAGTAGCTTCTCCATCATCTTAAATCACCAATTAAACTTGTCGTACACACCACCGATATGTACATACTCATAAAATGTAACACACAATTCAATTCATAATCAATAGCATAATCAAACTAAATCAAGAACAAAATCACACTAAAAACCTGGAAATTAATTAACAAATTCAGAAAATTAATTAATAAAATTAGTAATACAGTAGAATGAGGTGGTGAAAACGGTGGCCGGACCACCACCAGAACCACCGCCCACGGCGGCGGAAGCGGCTGACGGCAGTGGCAACAGTGATAGAAGCGTATAAAGTAAGAGAGACAAAAAATTTGTGGTGCGGACTGCGGAGGTCGACGACTAAGGCAAAACTCAAAATTAAGCAACAGAGATACGAGGAGGAAGTTTTTTGTTTTTTTTTTCCCGTTTGGAATAGTCACGTGGTACATCACTTTTCCAATCCATATAGTCAAATCCAATAGTTTCAATCAAAGTTATTTACATATAAGCTTCAACAACTTGAGGAACGAATGAAACAGGATAAAAGTAACCAACTACACATAAGCAAACAATTACGCAAGTAGACACATCCCTTTCCCCATGGCTTGGTTCATTTTATCATTTTTATCCTAAGTTTCATTTTGTTCCTTTAGTTTGACCTAACCTCGCTCTAATACCAAATGTAACACCCTCAAATTTCCTGTCATTTTATAAAACATTTTTAAGAAAAATCCAAGACAGTACTCAGGAAATTTGAAGGTTTCACTCCGCATTTAAGTCGAAACTCAAATGCAAGGAGAATTTGAATATCAGTTCCAACAATCTAAATGGTTTAAATTGACCAATTACATCCAAGAACTTTAAAAATTACAATAATCCAAACTCAGAATGAAATATGAAATAACTAAGTTTAATGAATTGTCTAGCAAACTAAATTGTCTAGCTTTATTCAATAATCAAATCCTAAAATACGAAGGTGAATCGCGCCCCAGCAGTCAAGCATCACATCCCACCTGTGGTACATTTAAAACACAAAAACCACAGTTGAAAAAATCGGGAAATTGAGTAAGCGAACACCCCAACTTGTAAAACCAAAAACACTTACCTTGCTTTTCGAAAACGTTTTATTTTTCATTTGAAAACAACACAGCACATATTCACATACAAACAATCCAATAATGTTTCAACACAAACAAATACACTAACATCATTACAACTATAGCATTCAGGTAAGATCAATGAGTGGGACTTCTGAATCATTTAAGGCGATGTAACCAGCCTTGCATAATACGCAATCATTCAATCATTTAAGGCGGTATAACTAGCCCTACGTAATCCAACCAAGACAATCTACACCTTAAGTGTGCACATCCCCTATCAAATATTGCCGACGCAATAGAGTTGTACTAGACACCTACAAGCCCTCTTGAAGACCTATGCGGTGGAGCAATTATATATGCGAGCAAAAATAATATATGCGATCAATAATTTGCGCTCAAATAATATGTGCGATCAATAATGTGCGGTCAATAATATATGCGATCAATATTCCCAACTCATTGTCCTCAATAACGTTCGATCATAATTCATAAATCATCAATCATAATCAAAATAGCTTTCATTAAATCAAATTATCCACCATTTCATAAGTAATATGTGATCATTATCCAAATACAGTCATCCAATAACAATAACTAACATGATATTCAACAGTTCTCCACCTAGCATGCAACTATGTTCTCAACCAACAACCGAATCACACTTAGCACCAAATTTTGAAAGGTTTTGTATAAGTCATAGGGTTGAGCATGCTAGCTTACCTTCACAAACTCAAGCAAAAACAGCACTACTCATATAAATAATCCTCGTTCACGAACTCCTCGTCTACAATAATACAAACATGAATCTAGATAAGTTACTAATTCACTTATCCACCCATCTAGCTTCCTAACTAAATATGCAATCCTATATGCCATGTATGGATGTCTCATGTACCTTCGAAACACTTAAACGAACTTTGAGTACCACAAAAGTAATTTCATTACTCTAACTAGTTCATAACCACAACTAAGACACTAATAATATGAAAATTCCAAAAGTCTCAATTAATTTTGTTAAAACAGAAATTAAACCTTCAAAAATCATACTTTCATTTACCCATATTAATCCCAAATTAAACCAACTAAATACATCATGTAAAAACCATCAAAAACCCATATTTTTGGCCTAATTAACCTTAAATTCGAAAATTAGTAATTAAATTCCGAAAAATCAGAAACTAATTCCACATATAATGATAATTTCGAAAATGATTATGACATACTAATTTATAGTTTTCAAAATAGATTTTAATTACAAAACTAATTTCTATCATCAATTTCAATTAAACAAAAATCATGAACAAACTCCACATACTACTCCAAACCAAAATTCGAAAACCCTAGTATCATAATTGGAACTGACCGGAAAAGTGGAAGGGGAGGTGGTGAGGCGTCGGGAAAACAGCGGGCTTGACGGCAGACGTGGTGGTTGTCGGACGCGGTGGCTTCTTCGCGCGGCCAGAGCAAGGGTCGGGCTTTCGGGTTTTTGTGGGAGAGAAAAAATACGAGTAAAAATAAGGAAGGGTGGGGTTTTGCATTGGGCCAACGTGTATATGGGCTTACTAGAGATAATGAAATTGGACGGAAATAGAAAGGTACTTAACTAGATAACCAAATTTAAAAAGGAATGGATCCCAAACTCATTTCATTTTTTTTTTCTTCCAAAAAGCCACAGTATCATACATCATTTCATCAAAATATAAATATAAAATGTCATGAAAATTCGGGATATTATATTTTCGGTTGTGTGATTCTATCCGTTTAGCTCTAGTGAAATTTCAAAGGGGCAAAATCGATTTTAAATCGCTTTCTGTACAGATAAATAGAGTACTTCTTTTTTGGAACTACTTTCTAAAATATAACTTCCTTCATCACCAAACGAAAACAAAAATCCGTTGCAGACAAATTTTGACATATTTAATCCCGTGTTTTCATTTATTTAACCTTTTATACAAAAAAAAATCCATATTTAACTAGTGCATTAAATAGTTAACAACACATTTTTTTAATATGTTAGATATCTCACCAGTTAAATCTATCAAATGTGTTTTTGAACTCGCATTATTTAATATTCCCTCCATTTGAGTTTACTCATTCTATCACTTTTTGGGACGCAATTTATGATGCGATTTAACTATATAACAAATTACGTAAATTCTAAAATTTTGTGAAAATCGCTACACATTTAAACTTGTTTGTCATAAAATTTTAGGATTTTATATAATCTCTAACATAGTTAAATGACACCTTAATATATGTGCCAAATAGTATTAGAAAGAGTGAAATTGGATGAAAGGATTATCTATCATCTAACACTCGACACTTGACACTTCATACTTACGCCATCTCACTATTGAGTATCGACCACAGAAACTGTTACCACACAAACTCCTCTACTTTTGAGTACAAAATCGAAGAAAATATAAAATCTTAGAAAATGTTTCAATTTGGGCCCTTCAGTAGTCGGCAAGAGCCACATGCCCCAACTTACGTAGGCCAGCCCAAGAAAATAATGCCGCAAAAACAATAAAACAAACCCAAATAAGAAATCGTGGGTCCTAATAAAATGTACAGACGACGCGTGTATGGTGCTAACTTCCTACGTACTGAACACTGATTCGTTTGTCGTGAATATACACGATTTTCATTCTTCTACATACTTCCTTTATTATAAAGAGCAGTTACCAGTTCAGATATTTCTATTCAAATAACTTAAAAACACTTATCATCATAGATTGAGAGTGATCGAGAAGTTTCTAAAGAAAGCCTCAAAGAAGAAAGAAGAAAAAAATGGGTTCAGAAACATTTATTGAAGTGATCCTTGCAATCTTGTTGCCTCCTCTAGGTGTTTTTCTTCGTTATGGTTGTGGGGTAATTTTTCTAATTTCCTTTTGATTCTTCTCTTCTCGGTTTGTGTTATATATACGTCTTTTGATTTCTACGTTTCTTAATTAGGTTATTTGCATTTGGTTTGAATACGTTATACGCTCTGAAATCAACTGATCCACGCTCCTTTGTATCTGTCACATGACTTGTCACACACAAAAGAGCGTGGATCAGTCGATTTTAGCGTGTCGTTGTTACTATCCTTAAATTAAGTTGGGGCCTTACTGGGGGGTGATAAACATAGTAGTGATTGAATTGAGTTGGGGGTGATAATAAGTCTGATAACATTAATTATGTCGGTAGTAAAATTGTGTTACAAACTTACAAGACTCACAATAGTAAATTTCATGTATGCGTTTGGAGAATTATAAGAGCATATCTGTGTCCTCTAGCATTTTGCGATGTCTTTAATATGAGAGTGTCGGTCAGTTCATTTTGCTGGCACTTTAATCAGTCACTTTCATACACGTCTAAAGTAGACGGTGAAAAACGCGTTTGCATACACTTTGATTTAGTAAAAATATGAGTGAAACTGTAGCAAATTTCGCGGTAGAAACTCCTGTACAAATCGATTCATTTAGGAACTCCATTATACTGCCTCCATTTTATTAGGCTCTTTGCATTTTGGTTGAATCTCCCACATTTTCAAATCAAATGCAAAGAACCGTAGGAGTACTAGTTAAAGATAAAACTATAAAAGTTAAGGGTGTGTTTAACTGTTTCTGGGTCCTAGAAACTGAAAACTGGCTAAACACCCAAGACTTGAGAAACTGTTTCTAGTTTCTGAGAAGCACTTCTAGTGTAAATTTGTTCTTCCTCCAGAGAAAACAGTTTCTGAGAAGTAGTTCCGAAGAAGTTGGAGCTTGGCCAAACAGGCCCTAAGTCTGTTACAACTGTATGATTTTTTGTACTACAACTTTGTACAAAATTTACAGTGTCTTTGCGGCCATTGATTTTACTATTAAACATTTGGGGTTATTCATTGAAATCGGCATATTTATCGACAATTTTGTTTGCGAAATGCAAACTAATGTAATTTGTGTTTGGTTTAATTTGCAGGTTGAATTCTGGATTTGTCTGGTTTTGACATTGTTGGGGTACCTCCCGGGTATAATATATGCTCTTTACGTGCTTGTTGCATAGAGCTTGATTGTATGTCCTATATCACATTGTAAAGTCGAACTCGAAACTCCGATTTTCGGGTGGGTGTTTGGTTTGCCCCTTTTGTAGACCAGTGTGAGAACATTGTCGATTTTAGTATGGGCTGCTAGTAACTTTGTAAGCATGTCTTTACTGAACTAGACTAGACTAGACTCTGTTTATTGTGCTTGTTGCATTGAACTGGATTGTATTTCTTATCAAATTGTGCTGTAAAGTCGAACTCCGATCCTTGTTTTTCGGGTCCGATTCCTGTTTCCCGGGTGGGTCTTGGTTCCTACTTCGTAGACCAGTGTGAGAACATCGTCGATTTTAGTATGGTCTGAACTAGACTATGTTAAACTCTTTATTAGTGTGTCAAAAAAACAAAAATGGTGAAATCAAGAGTGTTTGTTACGCTCTGTGTTAAGAAATTGTGATAGATTTATCCTTCTTGATGTGGTTTATGCGGATCCACATTTTTAAAGTTTCTGATTGGGACAATTGAATGCATGTGAAAATTTCCAACAGTCCCTTTTCACGTGTATCTTGCAACATACGTTTGAATGATGAGGATCAACAGTGGTTCGAACATCTAATATATATTACAAAAGCCGAATACAGTCCTTTATTGATGGATAATTGGCACAATCATATTGGATGAAATTAAAAAAAATAGTATTTATTATTTGGATATGGAAATACTATATAAAATATTAAAGTAGTAATAAGGAAAATTAATAAACCATTAAAAATTATAATTAGTTGAATATTTAAATAATTTAAATTTAAATAGAAAAAGAAATTTTTTAAAATCTATTAAGTGTAGAAAATATTAACAGTCTAAAAAAATGATTTACAATCTATATAAAGTATATGATTCTCTTCCAATTTGTTAATCATGATCAGAAATATTTGTGACACAGTTTCATTTTGCAACATATCTGTTACAAAAAAAAAAAAAAAAAAAAAAAAAAAAAAAAAAAAAGTGCCAAAAAGAATGTGCAAATCATAGAGAATTGAAAAAAAAGTATTAAGGTGAATTATTATTAGTTTAACAATTGATTATAAAGATTTCAGTTTACTAATTTTGCCAATTTGACTTTTTCGTACAAGTGTCGAAAGAGTTTTATTTCAAAAATATTTTACAAAATTAAGCAACGCCTTTAGAATATACTACTCATCAGTAGTACTTAAGAAAAAATGTCTATACAAAGAGTTAGTAATTTGGTTCATGAATAGATCAGAGTTGGGCATGGTGTATTTTCAGGCATTTATAATATAATAATGTCAGATTATGTAGTAATAGGACATTATTGTATTATGTAGTAATAGTTCAAGAATAGGGTTTGGTTGAGCCAGATTCTACCACGTCGATTTATTGTATTTCTCTGATCGTGTCACCTTTGATGCAAACAAATGTGACGTATTATTATAAAAAGTGATTACATAAAGTTCTCCATTTACAACTTCTACGTTATTGTAATTTTACAATTCGACTCTTCCGTTTGGTAATTTAGAGCTGAAGAGTTATATTTTAAAAAGTTCAACTACTTTATAAGCAATGTTAGTGCTTATATGTAAAAAAGCAAGCACATTATAAAGAAATGAATGAATATTAAGCTGTATAATTTTTTCCTCTACGTTAGAGTATCTATTACCCTTATAAAAGCCTCTACACAACATTAACTGTTCATCACTATTCATTTGAACAGTGTGCTCCCATCAACGTGCCCCAGTGTGCCCACGTCTTCCCATTTCATATCACCCGTTGGTTCTTCTTTTGATCCCATCATCAAAATCCCAGCCAAACCCTCCTTCATTCGCGGCCTTTCATCCCACCATATTGCTTTCTCTCTCCTACGGCACTTCACCGGCTCCTTCATTCTCTCTCCTCCGATCACTCCTCCGATGCTCCCAAGGTATGAGTCCGTCTCTCCCAGGTAAGATGACGCTCCCATTCTCTGAATAGTCGTCTTTCTCTCTCCTCCTGCCTCTCAATTAATCCGATTTTTGAGTTTTTCTTCGATTTTTTGTGCTTATAGGGCAGATCAAGACACCATCGATGTTCGTAGGCTGAAATCGTGCAATAGTTTCGTTTTTTTTCGTTTTAAAATTCTGGGTAATTTCATTTTTTGATGTTTTGATTAAAAGTTGATGAACTTTCATTTATGAATTTAATGGATTGATGAAAGTTTAATTTAAATTTTGTAATTACTTGAAATTTTAGGGTTTACAGGGGTGTTGCTGAAGAATATGGTGGCGACAGTGGTGGCGAAAGGAGTGACGGAGGCCAAAGGTTGGAAATAGACCCCCTGGTTGCTACGGTAAGGTCATTTTTTTTTGGGTTTATAGTTTTTTTTATTCGACGACATTATTATGTCACCTAGCTCCAGTTTCTACCAATTTAGCTTTCATTTGGTTTTCCTAAGGTCTTCACTTTTGGTGTTGCCCACTTTCCTCTTCAATCGACATGCATAAGTTTGGTAATTTCCCGAATTTGCTTGGCCTGAGCTTTCCCTTCCATTATGTTTAAAATCACGAAATTGTTAGGGAGTTCCTCATTTCTTCACTTTTATTAGTTATTATTCGTGATTTGTCGGTGTTGGTATGGAGTAATGAGTCAATCTATGCTTCCTTTTCTGCTCCCTTTTTTTTTGTTCAAATTCGGAAATTGGCATATATGGTGAAGTATTTCTGTTTGTTTGATTACAATCTGTAATATTGTTTGATTATTTGTTTGGTTGATCTGTGAAATTTCGTCGTTATTGAGCTCTATCTAGCTCGATGGTCGGCTCCAATCTTCATTATAGTTAAAGGGTGGTGTCAAATTTGAAAGTTCGTCTTTTGGGCTCCTAATTAATAATTTTGTTTGCTCACTTCGTTTGGGTTGATTGATTTTGCAGGGGCATCAGTGCATGGTTTGTGGCGGCATTTGTTGAGGTTTTTTTTTTTGGGTTTTAATTCAATTTTGAGCTCTGGTCTTGAGGTTTGCTCTTGGTGATCAGCTCAGGAAGGGTGTTGGATTTCAGATTTTAAAGTTTTTGATGTTAACAAATAACTAATTGCGGTTGTTGGATTTTGTAGGGGCATCAGCGCATCAAGTTTACCCACGTTTGTAAAGGTTTTCAATTTCTAGCCCTTTTTATTGTTCTTATTGTCGGATTGTTTTGTTTTCTATTGGGGGTGGGGAGTTCATATGAGTATGGTTATGTTTGTCACAGTAGCTATGATGGCTTCTCTATTTAGTTCTAAACATTCCCTTTTTTGGGGGGATCTTTGCTTGCGGGGAGGTGGGTTCCTGGTAATGGTCTAGATGGGCGTAGCATAGTGTTCAATTAGATTAGATTTTGCGTGTTTGAAATTTTCGTGAATGGATGCGTTCGAGGTTGGCTTTTGGTGTGGATAATTTGTTGTGCATCGTCGGGTGATTAGTAGGGAGTTTGGCGGGTTGTGTTAGGTCGTAAGCTCTTGTTTTTTGGGTCGTGTATCTGGTTTGTGGTCATGTGTTTCTTTGTTGAGTGTTCCATGTGGATTGTGTAGTTGTTAGGTGGTTTGGGTTTTAGATGGCTTTGACACCGTTCTCAGTCTTGTTTCGGATTTCCTAAGGTTGATTAAGGTATCAGTTTGACATGTAATGGAAATCTACGCTTTCACTGTGAACTATCCACTCTCTCATATGGACCTTACAGTAACTACTTATTTAGAGGGGTATTTATTTGTCATCCATGCTTACAAAATTTTGGAGTTACTAATTCTTTCATAGCCATATATTTGTGAGCGCCGAATGTGCTGTATCAGTATATTATCCTTGCGCTAGCTGTACTTGTAAATTGCCTTTTGTTTGTCATTGGCTTTCAAGTATAGGGAAATCCACTGTCCGTTGTGCTCCTGTCTTTTAGGCTTGGGCAGTTGGATCCGTTATTGCTCGCCTATTTTCAGAAGCATGAATTTTCTTAGGGAATGGCAGAGAATAGCTTGTGCTCTGATTTCTCTATACCTTCCTATGAACTTCAGTGTTATTGTAATCCTGAGTTGCATTCATTTTGGAATTGGTTTATACGTCTTGCATTAATTCGGTGATGTTGATTTCTGTGCATACGGAACCTCTTCAAATTAAGCACTATGGCATTCTTAGTTTGGCTTTAGCATTACAATGACTGAACTTATATATATATATATATATATATATATATATATATATATATATAAACGCAAATGAGATGTGAAGGATAATTGCTTGCTGTTGCTCCCACATTATATCAGAAACATGTTCTTAGATTATTAATCTGTAATATTTTCCAGCTTCCCCGTTTTTATGCTAATAAAAGTGTATGCATGAAACCCCTTCAACTTCGTTCTCTGTTGTATGTATGAATCCTCTACAACATCTTTCCGCACTGAACTTATTTATTTGAATGGATGGATATTGCCTGAATTACTGCACACAAGTATAAAGGTTATTCTGATTTTAAACTTTTCCTATTGGTCGATGCATGTCCTTATATGTGCGCCAATTTGACATCTAGGAAGTTGTCTTTTGCTTGTGAATAAAGTGACTAGAAAGAGGGAATCATGTCCTTTTATGTGCGCCAATTCGACATCTAGGAAAACCTAATCAAATACGAGTAAGTTTTCTTGATACCTCAGAGCAATAATGTCTTCAAAGAAACATGTTCTTTCAGAGCAATGATCATAGTGGCCAATTCTTTAGAGTCCTGGGTTATTGATAGCTGTTGTAAGTTTTGTTAGAGAGAAGTCCATGTCTGAATTTGAGCTCTTGCATGCTTCTTTATATGAGGAAGAGTTAGCTGGCATGAAGTCCCCCTCTATATATTGTGCTAATAATAATATAAAGCTCCTCTGAGCTGGCCTATGTTTTTTTCGTACAAATTATTTTTAACTCTGATGTTTTGGGACTATCCTCCTGTTTCTAGACGAACACTCGAGGGTCACTGGCTAGAGTAGTGTCTAATCCTGCTTGCTGAGTGTGTAGAAGCTTTCTTCTAAGAAATTGATGTGTGATTGCTCAGTCAATTGTGCTCATCTAAGATTCTGTTCTCTGCCTTTTGTATACCATATCTTGATCTGTCAATACTGATATTCTGTGATTTAATAATGTAAGATTAGTCCCCAGCAAGATCATTTATTTATAGGATTTCACTTCCTAGGTTTATTTCTTCATGTCTTCTCATTTCCATGTTCAATTTCTGCAATAGCCACCATAGTTGGCAGGTAGCCTTGAGTCAGGGGGTATGATTTTGCAAGTACAACTGTACGAGAAGCTTGGATATGTTATACGAGGTGCAAAGTACGATAGATACCCTGTCAATGTCGGTAGTTGACGAGACATTGACAATTTACGGAGGTGGTCAGTTTTTCCTCTCCAAAATCTACTTAAGTCAATTCATTATGGTTTCATATCGTCAGTTCTATTATCTCATTTCAATTATTTGGGAATTGGGTTATTGTTTCACTTAATTGATCGGGGTTCATTGATCACTTTGATTTCTTTTAATTGGAGAATTCTGTAATTGTTCATTAGTTTTGTTCCTGACGACGGATCAATCCTACAAGTCTTACAGAAGAAGCTCAGCAGCGATTGATCTCTCAGTAACGTCAAACACGACGACCCTCTCATTATGGTCTGGAAAGAACAAGGGTATACTCTTTATTTCCTTTTATGGTGCCGTTTTTTCTTAGGGATGTGTTTGGTGCATGCTTTTGGCTTCTCGATTAGGCAACAGTCTGTTTTAGTGAACTCTGTAAGTTAGAAAGTGGGCCTTTTATGGTCACTGTCTAGGTTGTTAGAATTTGACTGGGGTTCTATGTTGTTTCTCATACTATTTTGTGCTTGAATTATTTGAGTAAATTGAATTAGATGTGATTCTCACACATATTTGCTTGCGGAGGGTTGATATTTTTTGGCCTTGGATGTTGCTGTTGTGGTTTAATAGGCTGGTCATTATATTTGGGTCCATAAGTTGGCTTGATTACTAATCGCTGCATAATCACCTATTTGGGTCCATGAGGTTTACATTGTGTCGCATTGCTCTCGTGTGAGGGTTACATGTTCAAGGTCGTTATTTAGGGTACACTGAACATTGCTGACTAACAGATTAAGAAGGGCGCAAGGCGTAGGTCCTTCCCTTTTCTTCCTTTTTGCACTATGGTGGTTAGTTTAGTGTGTCGCATGCTCGAGGTGTTTTTCAAATTAACAACTTGGGGTACTCTGAACATCATGAACGCGGATTAAGAAAGGCATTAAGGGTATTTGTTTAAAGGGGTGAGGGTCAGTTATGTGTTTTCCGATGCCTGGGTTTTGAAAGAAAATCATGCGTTGTCATGGTGGGGTTGTGCTTGGGTGTTTTTTCTCACTGTTTTTGGGTTGGAAGAACGCACCTATGTGTGTTCTAAAGGGGTGACAATCACCTATGTCTATATCACACAAGGACTCCCTTGACACACCTTAGCTGGGGGTGTTATCATCAGGTGCTAGCTAGGTGGTTGCTTTGACATGAGGGCTAATCCAATCGTTCGTGTAAACTTGGACATATATATTGTTTGATACTTTGATCATTGGGATGGTTTATTTCCTTACTTGTGCAGGATAGTTGTCCTACTTTACCATCTTTTCGTGCCCTCATATTGCTAACTTTAATAACACATAGTTCCTCTTTTTACTTTAGGATTTGGGAGAAATACCAAATGTTTTGTTGCTTGAAGCGTTGCCACTTCGTGCTTGACACCAATAAGCGTCAGTAATAAGGAGGGATGCTAAACACTACATTGGTTCCGAGTCAATTAATTGCTAATTTCTGTTTTTTCTATAGGCTATTAATTGCTCATTGGTAGAGCAATGTGCAATCGGGCACATGATCTTGGGTTCGAATCCCAAATAGCCTAAAGTTTTGATATGCAAGCATGTATTCGCATACTGTTGTTGTTGTCATTGTCAAAAGACACTACTACGATATGTTTTGTAGTTTTCAAGCTATATAGCCGATGTTAGAACCTTTTATGCATTTGAGCATATGAATCGCATTCTACCTAAGTAACTATCGTGTTTTCGAGCATATGACTAAGTTCTTCGTTTATATGGCTTCACAAATATAACATCGTATGACCAACATTATCCGATAAACGCCTTATGTTGCGCAACATAAGGCCATCATAGCCAACAGAGTCCTAATGTAGGGCGGCCGCGCGCGGTCGAACGACTAGTAGTGAAAAAAGTATGTCTATACAAAAAGTAATAATTTTGTAGGGAAAAAGAATTAATACATGAATATGATATGATATAAAAGTTTGACCTAAATTTAATTTCTCCTTTTTTTTTTATTCTCTTGACTACTATGGTTTCTTATTTTTCAAGTATTTCGTTTGCTTATATGATTGTAGTTTTCCCCTTATATAGGTCATATTAAGTTCATGCCATGTCGAATCGAGCCGATTTCGATTCAGGTTGCTATCGAGCTGGGTATTATAGTTTCTGTGCTGTTAGTTTTTTTTAGATCCTCATTGGGTCTATTTATATGATCGCATCATCTCGAATTTTTTTCAATGTTTTTTGGTTTTTAGACATCCAATGAAGTTCTTATCTCGAATTTGTCTATACAATCCCCCCCCCCCTCTCTCTCTCTCTCTCTCTATGGCTTCTTGATCACTATAATTTCATATTTTTCAAAAGTTTCATTCTTTTATAAGAATCGAAGTCAAGTTCAGGTTGAACATTATTCTGTCACGTAGCATTGGTTCATGAATAGAATCGAGTTGACTCATGTTCTACCACGTCGAGTTTTTGGACTTCTCGCATAATGTCTCCTTTCCTGCAAACAATTAGACTAAATAATACTTTGAAATGATTATATAATAGGCTCTGATAAATATTTATTTACATTCATAATGTCACAACTAAAGTATATTTTTTCATACATTAAATAAGGGCCAATAGGTGACATTTACAATGCAACATCTCAAAATTGGAGGTAGAATAAATTTTTTAAGTTAGTTATCATTTTTAAAATTGATTATAAAGTCCCCCCTTTACTACTTACTACTATTCTATGTGGTAATTTATTGTTGAAAGAATTATATTTAAAAAAAACTTGGATTAAAAGTTAGAATCAGAAACATGACACTTATTAACATAAGTATGTATATATAGTCAATGACTTAATTTTTTAAAGACGATCAATAAATTATATAAAGATAATGATGTGAATTACTCCACGCAATATGTTTATCTTGGTAAGATGATTACGTATGTGTAGAATTATCGGTTTCTTTGTAATCTCAACAAAGATAACAATAAATGAAAATTCAAAGAGAGTTAGAAATTATGAGAGTCAGATCAGTTTCATGTATGGTTAGAGCAGGTTGAGTTATATTGACTTCGTCACATGTCAGATCCACATGAAGTTGTAGTTTTCATGATTTATTATATTTGAAAGTACTTTTCGATGCGAATCCCACGGTGTGCTTCATTATTTATCTTTTATGAATATTTATTCTTATATTTGTAAGTCAAACCTCCATCAACGTCATCTTTATTTTTATGGAGGTGGTAGTAGTCAACATTTTATAAGGGATATATATATATATCCAATACTCTTTAACTGGTAGCTGACACTGATAAATTCATAGCTAAACTATTTTTTTTGTTTTTCATACGTCAAATAATGTTCAACATGTGACATTTATGTGCACAATGAAATTATGTAACTACGTTTTTTATTTTTTGTGAAACACGTATGATTGATACAAATAGGGAGCCCGTGCGCGGCACGGGCACGGGCACGCAAACTAGTTACAACTAATCTCGTTAAGAGTTCGAGATCAAAGTCCTCGACTTTCGTCTTAAATTCAAAGTTTCCAAAAACTTTCCCTCCTTTTGTTTTGTTCTTTAGACTGACAGTGTTGAGAGCTATTATAGACCAAATGAATCGTTCACTTGTTGTAAAATTCAGTTTTATTGCATTTTACCAATTTCACATGATTTTAATACAAACACGTTTTTCATTATTATACCTCAACCGTATTTTAAAAGGAGGAGAAGTTTTTAAGTATGACTCGTAGGAGTAGTATGTAACATCGGGTGAGAATCGTCTAGAGTCCGAACTTCGAAAAATAAAGTCGGTCATACTCATACACATCTCACTCTCAAAGTCTCAAATAGTCAAAATCCGAACAATGTTCAACTAAAATCCACCAATGAAACGATCGCAACTTTCTTCAATACTCAACCAAAAATGGCGAACACAAACAATCCTACTCACCATCTTCTCTCTCCTACTACTTACTTCCTTCACACTCCTCCGCCGTAATAACCACCACTCCGCCACCACACCGTCCGACGAACCACCACTTCCGCCGCTCCCACGCTTCGCCTACCTGATCTCCGGCACCGCCGGCGAAGCTAAACAAGTAAAGCGATTACTCCAATCGATTTACCATCCTCGTAACTACTACATTCTCCACCTTGATCTTGACGCCACCGATGAAGAGCGGCTGGAGCTTGCTAAGTACGCTAAGTCCGTGGCGGTGATACGTCATTTTCGGAACGTCATGGTGGTTGGTAAAGGGGATTTGATCACCTCTAAGGGGCCTACCGCCGTCGCCGCCACCTTACACGCGGTTGCTATTTTGTCTAAGCAGGCTAGGGATTGGGATTGGTTTATCAATCTCAGTGCTGCGGATTATCCTCTTGTTTCTCAAGATGGTTAGTTAGTTCTTCATTTCTTAGAGATTGATTGATTAATATTTTTTTTTTTGGTTGCGTAATTTGGAAGTCTTGTTTTAGTTGAGTGGAATTGATTGAGTTTGGTTTCTGCTGATTGTGGCACGGTGGTGTATCGGTTACGATTTTCGAATGATGTTGTTTATAGGTATGGTTATTAGAGGAAGTTGAGCTGAATTGTTGTTTTTGTGGCGAGATCAATGTTTAGGAGTGTGTGTTTATGCGATAGTTTCGTTTGAGAAAACAAATTTCGAGATCGAATTCGATTAATTGGGGAGATTTTTGCATATGTAAGGCGTGTATTAGACCGTTTAACATGCGATATTGGAAGTTTAGTGATGCAGTACCAGAATGGGGACTGTATTTCTTGAGCAATAAGATAGGATATGATCAGATTTTAGGAGCAAAAGCTCAACTAATAATCTGATCTAGTTTGTGAAACTTGAAGAAAAAGATTTTACAAAAAAGAAATAGAGAAAATAGAGGAAGAAGAAGAAAGGAGAAGACAGGAATTAGAGAAATAATCAGACTTTTTGTGTATTTTCTTGATTTCCAAACTTATTACATACTCTGGGTATTTATACTAGCAACTAAATGGTAAATGGTAATTATCACTTGCTAATAAGTTGAGACCACTCCTAATTGACCTAACTTGTGCAAATAGTACAATTACTGGAACTTGTGCATCTCCCTCGTGAAACTTTACGCACTTACGAATCTCGGCTAAAAGGATGAAAGCTTGTTTCATGCTCTAAGACTATGATACACGGAGACATTTGCAATAAAAGTCGCGCAATCTAGGGTTTTTGAGAGATTAATTCAGGTTTTGTGGGAAGCAAAGAGAGTTATTTGCCCTATTTTTCTTGTGTCATGTTCGAACCTTTGATAGTATTTCTAATATAAGCTAAGAACTCCTCCTTCCGTTTGTTGCCAACTTATCAATGTAAAGGCTTATGAGTTATGAGGGTAAAACATGATGACAATTGAGTGTATGTCTCCATCTTTTTAATTAGCGTAAGAGTTAATATATCATTACCTCTAGCTAGTTGGAGGGCATAGGACCAAATCACAAGATATCTAAGAGCTATGGCATGTAGGTACAAGAGATGTTATAGTGGAGGTGACAACACGAGGAGGTTTATTCCTAAAGCAAAGAAGAAAAGACTCATTGGTTTATCAAGTGTTCAGCTCTCGCCTCTTTTTATCAATGTGAGACATTTACACATAAAACTCATGGGGTCACCTAAGGACTATGGTGCTCTCATCCAAATCATGTGCACATGTACAATGCTTGGTGGAATAACCTCAAAAACATTACTTTTTTTGAGAAATTTATCTCCACTGAGTTCTCTTTTCTTTTGTTCTTGTTTTTTGTTTTTTTGTAGCTTGATCGTGTAATTACATGCTTCCGCTATGCATGCATCTGGGTATGGGTTGGCGTGGGTTTATAAACTCGTTGACATACTCAAATTATGCCTAAATAGGGCTTTGGAACTCTGTTAACCGAATTGTAATCCCTGGCTGATTATGAGGATCAAAATTTTGTTAATATGCGATGATTCTATCAGGCGCTATAATGAATGACATTGAATTGGAGTTGGTACAGGCATTCCAATTTGTAAGGGAAAATATGAAGCTTTTATTTCTATATGTTTCCATTTCTATTCACTTATAACTTTCAATGCCTGTCAAAATTTGATTATTTATGATGTATTTCTTGTATAATCTTTGGTTGGTGGTTCTCATTTTGAATTTTTATGCTCAGATCTTCTGCACATCTTCTCTTACTTGCCTAGAGATTTGAACTTTCTTGAGCACACTAGTGACATTGGTTGGAAAGAGTGAGTGTACTGTTCTGTCCGTCAACTTCTCTGCGATAGTTCTTCCTGTATTTTAACGGGATTCCTTCGTCCTTGCAGGCATCAAAGAGCAAGACCTATCATAATCGACCCCGGCTTGTATCATGAGAGAAAATCAGGAGTGTTTTGGGCTAAAGAGAAAAGGTCTCTGCCGTCCTCTTTCAAGTTGTTTACTGGTAATGTATCTTGTATTTGCCTTACAGCTCCTTTACTTGTTGAAATTATATTACATTTCAAGTTTGAGTTTGACCGATGCATGATTTACCGTTTGCGTGTGCATTACATGTAAAGGTTTCAAACTAGAGATGATTTGTGGCCTGTATCTGTATGGTATGGGGAATGTACTTGAAAACTCGTATACGTCCTCCCAATTTTTTTTTTCTTTATATCCCAAAATGAATATGCGAGTGATCTGGTGGCCCAAACCTGAGAAACTGTTGTCTTTATCTCATAAGAAGTTACTTTAAGTTCTCTGTTTATGGTTTTAACTGTTACCAACCTATCATTACTACTGTTCTGCTAAGAGAAAGGAATGATATCAAAAATGAGGAAAACAAGAGAGAACAAGAAGACCTTCTTATGACTTAAAACATTAACATTACATGCATCTCCAATCCCTTGAAGGAAGGGTATAGCCAGTTCACCCCTCTTTTGAAACCACTAGCAGCATTTAGCCATAAAGAAGCTAAAAACTATTACCTGGCCCCAAGCATAATCTACAGAATTATGGAGCCCTGAAAAAGATATGGGAGTTTCTCTCAAGCCACACGCACTAGCAAAACGCCAATACCGCACATGTCCATAGCATTCTCCCATCTTTGCTGTTCCTAACATTTAGAAACTTGTATATATATATGCAGCCGGGCTGTATTCTGATTAGTTGGTTTTTACTGGCAGGGTCTGAACGGGTGGTGCTAACTAAACCATTCATTGATTTCTGCATATGGGGTTGGGATAATCTTCCTCGCACATTGCTAATGTACTATGCAAACTTCCTATCCTCTTCAGAAGGATACTTCCACACTGCTGTATGTAACCATAAAAACTTCCAGAATACTACTGTGAATCATGATCTCCGTTACATGAGATGGGACAATTCCCAAAATCAGCAAGTCAACCTGACCCTGGAGCATTTCGACGATATGGTCCAAAGTGGTGCGGCATTTGCTCATAGGTTCTCCATGAGTGACCCCGTTCTTCGAAAAATTGATCAGGATCTTTTGAGTAGAATGGATGGTCACTTTGTACCAGGGGGGTGGTGCCTAGGTAATTCTGCTCATGGCAGGGATCCATGCGGACGCTTTGGGAGTGAAAATGCTGTTAAACCAAGTGTGAATTCCAGAAGACTCGCAAAACTAGTACTCCAGCTCATTGATCCTGAAAACTTCAGGTCTAAACAATGTAAGTAGTCTTCCTAACTCCTTGCCTTATAATCCATTCATGATGTCAGTGATCTGATGCTCCGTAAGTTGTGATGTTGCCATGTTATTGCTTCAAGCACCGTCTTCACTTCCACGGAAATGTGTATATGTGCATTATCATTTAGATGATATTGTTCTACTTAATCTTATTTTCAATTGATGAGCTTGTTTTCGTGTGCAACACATTTTCGTTGATCCTGTATTCTCTACCTTACCACTTGTAATTGTAACAGTTATGTAGAGGGGGGGGGGGGGATATGTTGAAACATCGTTGATTTGTGATGGTATAAAGTCGTACATTTTGTATTTGTCGGTTGAGTTATATCTCTCTTGACTCCCTTCTAAAGTAATATACACGTATCATATCATCTCTGGAGAGGGACTTTTAGTGAGCGGGATCAACTGAGGTGAGGTTCAGTGGAGGTTGATAGAGCAATGTCGGTCATCAACGAGCTAGTTTCCATGATTGACAGATATAGCCATAGAGGTTTTAGAGATGTCGGTCATCGACGAGCTAGTTGCCCATAGTAGTGATGCCCGACGGAAAGGCGCCATGGTTAGAGGGCTAGAGGCTTAGTATGCTGTCGAGCTCCCGAATGGCCGAAATAATTAGTTAAAGCCTTTGTATTCCTCAAGAAAGTTGCTTTTATCTTTCTAAATTTTTTAAAAAGGGAAGTTTGTAACTAGTGTGATTCAATCAACTCAAAAAAAAAAAAAAAAAAGAAAAAAGATAATTATCCTTTCAAGATTTACAATACGGAGTATTAATTAAGGGACAAACATTCATGGATGGATCTTACATTATTGTGTAAGTAAACTGTAAAGACCACACCTTAGTTTAAGGAGGCGCGAGGCGCACCGAGGCGCTGGGGGCCGTTGTGATGAGGCGCAAGGCGCACGCCTCATGCACACGAGGCGCACTCATTTAGCAAACAAAATTCTATTTTTTGAAACCACAATTTGCAGAAAATTACCCCTTTTGTGGTATTTAAAAAGGGCCTATGGGTAAAGAAGTATAAACAAGGGATTAAGGGGCAAAGGGAAGGGTAAAAATAAGATTACAAGAGAAAGAAAACTGGAAATTGCAAAGTCATGCGCCTCGGTGCGCCTCAGGTGCGCCTCATGCACACTTGTGCGCCTCAGGCTTCTGAGGCGTTGGCAGCTTCGCCTCATGGCGCATTGCGCCTAGGCGCGCCTTAGGCACGCTTTTTTAAACTAAGGACCACACTGAAAACATAGACAGAATTCTCGAACATTAATCAAAAGTTTTTAGTTGAAATGGAATAGCACAAAAGATATGCTAGACTCAGAGCGTTTTGGGCAAATTCCCATTCTTGTGATGAGAGGTTATAGGTTCAACTCTTACCAATTTAACCCTCCTTGTTGAAACAGAAACAGAAACACCCAAGACATCCAATTTCGAGAAACTGATAAAAGTCACATATTCCTCCTATTGCTTCCACTTCTGCTGAATTCACACACATAACAACATAAGAATAATGAGATCAACGGAGGTGACAACAGCTTACCGATTAGCAATGGCTGCTAAGAGGTTTCTTTTGTTGTAATTATTGTTATCTACTCTTACGTGGTTTTACGGTATATTTAGACTTTGTCAAAAAAAAGAAAAAAAAAAAAAATTGAGTTCTCCAGTTTATGCAAGGAAGTTAGTTTTGATATCTTCGAACAAATCGTACAGAGTTTTATCTAGTACTACATATTAATTCCTGGAAAGACACTTTATGGTGACTATGGTGGTAAACTAATTTATGGAAAATAATAGTGTTGCTAATAATATTATAACAAAGATAAACTAACAAGGTCATAAAATGAGTATCACAATTTAGATATACAGCCCGGACATGAGTCGGGCATGCAAACTAGTTAAAATAAATACCCATACACTTTAGGAACGTACTCCTACGATACCCGAAAGAAGAGGCGAAGATATAAGTTATCAGGTATTTTACTACTCCAATTGTTCATTTGAATTGTTAACATTTTGATTTGACAAGTGAAAAAAAATTCAACCAAATGTTAGCAAATAAGGGAACGGGAGGATAAAAGGGGTGACTTACAGTAAGGGACAAGTTTCCATTTCTGAGTGTTTGCCTTGTTCAAGTGCTTAGAATATGAAACATATATGCCATCACAGCCTCCTTTGTCATTACCATTCCGAGCATCCATGGCTTCACCACTGCCATTAGCCGTCATTATGAATCTATAACCATAACCGGCCTCCTCGCTTTCGGTCCACAGAACAGCTCCGTCAACATTTGCAGGCCTGTTCACCAATTGCAGCTGCATGCCAAATAATACAGACAAAATTACATGTTAGTAAATGTCTTGGAACTTTAAAGAGATTGTAAGTATTCTAGTGCAAAAGCTCACCGGTTTACCAGCTGAGGACCGTTTCGCAACCTGACCAGTGGCTCTGTTAACCAGCATAAAACACCCATGACCGGCGTTTTGGCTGTCATCTTTGTACCATTGCTGCACCAACAATGTCATGATAGATTGACAAGTGGCAAAGATATAGTAGTATCTAATTTGCACGTATATATTAAAAAATGTCCGAGTTTTGTAAAGTTGTAGACCAACCATGTAAGAGGGTGGTCCTGAAATTAAGTATCAACCGATAAACATGAAACCTTATGAGAAGAAAATTTAAACTGACCTGAGAAAGATCCTTAGCATTGGGATTGGTAAGGACCATTTTTGCATCTCGGACAGTGACAGAATACTGACCGTCCCCAGCTAAACAGTAGATCATGTTACTAGGCTGGTTGTACACAGGAGCCGGAGTAGCACCCGCGGTAGGAGCTGGAGTAGGGGCAGGGGCAGGGGTAGGATTAGGAGTAGGAGTAGGAGCCGGGGTAGGAGCTGGAGTAGGGGCAGGGGCAGGGGTAGGAGTTGGTGTAGGAGTAGGAGTAGGAGCCGGGGTAGGAGTAGGGGTAGGAGTCGGTGTAGGAGTAGGAGCCGAGGTAGGAGCTAGAGTAGGGGCAGGGGTAGGAGTAGGAGTAGGAGTAGGAGCCGGGGTAGGAGCTGGAGTAGGGGCAGGGGTAGGAGTAGGAGTCGGTGTAGGGGCCGGAGTTGGAGTTGGAGGACAGTTAGGGGCCGGGACGAGTTTCCATTGAGCATTCTCTCCAATTGAAGTTGGATCCGAAGTCGAACTAGGATAAAGAGAGACTAATGTGCCCTCAAATATATGACCATTCCAAGCATCCATACCCAAACCATTGTTACTCAGAGGCCTGAAAGTCTTAAATCCGCATCCAAAGTCTCCAGATTCCGTCCACAAAACTGATGTATCCACACAGTTTGGCTTGTCAACCAAATACAACTGGATAACAGTTGGAAAAAAAATGCAGATTTAAGCATATGGTTGTACAGTTTTAATAAGATCATGGCATCCTGAGTTCATAAAAAACGATTTTTCATGAGAACGGGGAATGGAAACTCACCTGAACACCAACACCAGAGTGTCTAGCAGGCTTACCAGTGGCTTTGTGAACCAACATAAAACTGTTGTTATTGCTCACTTCTTTGTACCACAGCTGTTTTCACAACATACACAAAACATTAGTAAAACAAAGATAAAAACCAGCGCTTTCAATACATCATGAGCTGACTCGAATGTCTGCAGAGCGATGTTTCTTCAGAAAGAAGTTGAACTCTCAGGCCTTGGTGCCTTACTGTCAGTTAAATCATCAAAATGTTCAATCTTAATGAGTTGAGATCTCCTAGAGTAAGAATTTACTCTACCATATATAATATACTAACGATAACACTACAAAATGACGTTGTGAAGTGATGGAGTCGTAAGCATGCTAGAAGAGTTAACTTGAAGCTAACCTGATCAGGATCATTATCGCTAGGAAGCGTAAGAAGCAATTTTCCAGCTCGAACAGTAACACAGTAATCACCTCCTGGACCCTGTCTTCTGCAGTATAGTCTACTCGGCTGATCATACGAGGGGGGTGGAGGGCAGGGGACCGGGACGAGTTTCCACTGACCATTCTCTCCAATAGATGTTGGATCTGAAGTCGAACTGTAATAAAGAGACACTAATGTCCCCTCAAAGATATGACCGTTCCAAGCGTCCATACCCAAACCAGGGTTGCTCAGAGGCCTGAAAGTTGAAAATCCACATCCAAAGTTGCCAGATTCCGTCCACAAAACCGATTTATCCACACAATTTGGCTTGTTAACCAAGCACAACTGGATAAACATGCAAAGGAAAATGGGAAGTCTGAGCAATTGACAGTAACAGCAGATCATTCCGAATTCATAAAAATCGATATACATACTATATGTACAAGGAACGAAAAACTCACCTGGACACCAACACCAGAATGTCTTACAGCCTTATCAGTGGCTTTGTGAACCAACATAAATCCATTGTTATAGCTTACTTCTTTGTACCACAGCTGGTTTTACAACAACAATGAAAAATAGAAATCATAAATGTATCAAAAGATAAAAACCCAACACATTTGAATCAGATAAACCAACAGTAAATCTTCTCCATATGGGTCACAAATCACAATGTTAGAAAATGTGTTACTAGCTAGAGTGAGACTGTCTCATACGAGACTTTGTGAAAAACCAAAGATATCCTTGCAGAGGAGTGATACCACTCAGATCCATCGAAAAGACGGCCCTGGCAATCCATTTCTCCCTAGTTAGATGGATCAAAGATTCAAAACCATACGCACTGGCAGCAGCAGATGCTACCCAAAAACTTGTCCATTTTCTCTTCTCAGAAGATAGCAGAGAGTTTCCTTGCGTTGACCAAAATAATTTTTAAGAACAAAGATCAATGCGTAACGAACACATAATACTCCCAAATCAATTTTGTAACACAAAGCCATTTTTTTCTTAGTCATTCCACCTACATAATATCATCAACTGAGTACTGACACCAAATATTCGCATACCTCAGTGACATAACCAGCTAAGCACATCCGCATTATAATGAAAGGTTTAAGCAATGGTAACCTTACTACATAAAAAGAAATAGGGTGAAGTGATAAATGGAGTATGCTAGGAAGTGTGAGATTGAAGCAAACTAACCTGATCAGGATCATTATCGTTAGGAAGAGTAAGAAGCAATTTCCCATCTCGAACGGTAACACAGTAATCACCACCTGGTCCCTGTCTTCTGCAGTATAGCCTGGAGGCCATGGAAGGATGAAGAGAGTATTCAAAGTGAAGTTACTGTTAGGTTTGTTTTTTTAACGTTCTCAGTTGTCACCCAAATGACAGAACATGGGAGGCCGTCTATGGGAGTAAAAACCAGTACATACATGCCAACATGCACGTCACAGTTATAAAATTATTGATTTAGTTGACCTTTCCATGTCATGTTAAAAATTATACAAATGACTGAATTGGGGTACTGTATTATCTGTTACGTTGACTTTGGACATTTGACCCGACAAAACAGATCATTTGGGTCGGGTCAGTTCAGGGTCATTCCGGAACATTTTTAGGTATGTCGGATTCCTCCATAGGTATTTTTGTAGTATGGGTTCTTTGAACATCAGTCCGATTTTTGTGCGTTCCACTTGATCACTACATTTAATATTCAGCCTTCCTAGCCAAGTTCTACTCTAAATGCGTCACGTTCTGCTTTGAGCTTCATAGCTTCGATCAGTAGCTTCCTCATCACTACACTTTCCTTGTTTTGGCATGATATCTTATGATGCACCTGATGAATTTTTACTTACTATCCTATTTCTCGACTTCTCTTCGTGATTGTTCACTATTATCTCTAGTGAACCGCGATTTTTCTTTTGAATTTTCGCAATTCAACTCTCGTATTTTGTTACATCGTTGATTGGTAAAAACTACTCCCTGCATTTTGTTAATTTTGTATTTGTCGACCGATGATGAGTTATGTTTAAAGTAAAATCAAACATAGACAGAATTCACAAACAGTAATCAAAAGTACAGTTCTTAGTTGAAAAGAAATAACACAAAAGATACGCTAGACTCGGGCGTTTTGGGCGCCGTTATGAGCTAATTCCCATTCTGTAAATGAGAGGTTATATGCTCGATTCTTACCACCTTCAACCCTATTTGTTGAAATTTGAAAGATAAACACACAAGATATCCAATTTTGAGAAACTGATAGAAATAACATATTCCATTTTTGAGTGTCTGCCATCATCAAGCTCTTAGAATATGAAACATATATGCCATCTCGGCCTCCCTTATCATTTCCACCCCTGAGTTGGACAGTGAGGAGCCGGGGTTGGACAGTGAGGAGCCGGGACGAGTTTCCACTGACCATTGTCTCCAATTGAGGTTGGATCCGAAGTGGAACTAGGATAAAGAGAGACTAAAGTGCCCTCAAATATATGGCCGGTCCAAGCATCCATACCCAAACAATTGTTACTCAGAGGCCTGAAACACTTAAACCCACATCCAAAGTTGCCAAATTCCGTCCACAAAACCGATGTATCAACACAATTTGGCTTGTTAACCAAGCACAACTGGATAAACATTCAAAGGAAAATGGGATTTTAAGCAATTAACGGTAACAGCAGATCATTCAGAACTCATAAAAATCGATATATTATGAAAACGAGGAACGAAAAACTAACCTGGACACCAACACCAGAATGTCTTACAGCCTTACCAGTTGCTTTGTGAACCAACATAAACCCATTGTTATAGCTTACTTCTTTGTACCACAGCTGGTTTTATAACAACAACGAAAAATAGAAATCATAAATGTATCAAAAGATAAAATAAGCCAACAGTAAATCACTAAATCATCCTAAAACTCATTTGCTTATTTTCATTTGTACAGGTCAAGAGTTTCACTAAGTTTTTTTATTTTATTTTATTTTAATAATAAACTATTTTTTCGGATATTCGGATATCCGATTCTTCCGGAACTGATAACCGTAACCGATACCCGATCCGAACTCATTTTTAGATCGGATATCCAAATTTTCGGATTAGTTATCGGATCAAATATTCGGATAATCGGATATTTTGCTCAGCCCTAGTACTCCACTACCCTAATTATACTCTTGTATTTATATTCACTTTTGTATATCAATACAGTTATACTTTTCCCTCAATCTCATATTCTTACACTAAGCACATCCGCATTACTCCCTCCGTCCCCCTTTAAACACCCCATACCCAAAACACACCCTTATTGAGGAGTTTGTACACGCTAATCGGTTAATCAAAGTTCCAAAAAAATTGCACGGAATTTTTGCTAAGATTCTTATCTAACCCACTATGCAACTTTTTGGGAATTTTGATTAACAGATTAGCGTGTTCACCCTTCTCAACACAGGGATATTTTGTGTATAGGGTGTTTAAAGGGGTACGGAGAGTGTATAATGCATGGTTTAAGCAATGGTAAATTGGTAACCTTACTACATAATAAAAAAAAAAGGAGGGGTGAAGTGAAGCAGTGATAAATTTAGTTTGCCAGAAGTGTGAGATAGAAGCTAACCTGATCAGGATCATTATCGTTAGGAAGAGTAAGAAACAATTTCCCATCTCGAACGGTAACACAGTAATCACCCCCTGGTCCCTGTCTTCTGCAGTATAGCCTGGAAGCCATGAAAGGATGAAAAGAGTATTCAAAGTGAAGTTACTGTTAGATTTGTTTTTTTTGACGTTTTCAGTTGTCACCCAAATGACAGAACACAGGAGGCCGTCTAGGAGATTAAAAACCAGTACATACATGCCAGCATGCAGGTCACAGTTATAAAATATTGATTTAGTTGACCTTTCCATGTCATGTTATAAATAATATAAATTAATGAATTGGGGTATTATCTGTTTCGTTGACTTTGGATATTTGACCCCACAAACAAATCATTCGGATCAGGTCAGCTCTGGGTTGTTAGAGTAATGGCTGTCTCACAGTTATAAAATTGTTGATTTAGTTGGCCTTTCCCTATCATGTTAAAAATTATACAAATTAATGAATTGTGGTATTATCTGTTTCGTTGACTTTGGACAATTGACCCGACAAACAGATCATTTGAATCGTGTCAGTTCTGGGTCATTTCGAAACATTTTCAAGGATGTCGGATTCCTCCATAGGTATTTTTGTAGGATGGTTTCTTTGAACATCAGTCCGATTTTTTTTTTGCGTTCCACTTTGATGCACCTGATAACTTTTACTTACTAGCCTATTTCTCGCCTTCTCTTCGTGGTTGTTCACTATTATCTCTAGTTCTTTGTTAATTTTGTATTTGTGGACTGATGATGAGTTATGTTTAAAGTAAAATCATGATCATCTAATAGGAAAAACGGAAGGTGACGATATTACGACATAATATCGAGAGACATTATGGAGTAATATGGTCAACAATATATTACCATATACGCTTATTGTGTCAAGCAAATCAAAATAACACTGAAAACATAGACAAAATTCTCAAACATTAATCAAAAGTACAGTTTTTAGTTGAAATGGAATAACACAAAAGATATGCTAGACTCGGGCGTTTTGGGCGGCGTTATGAGCTAATTCCCATCCCGACGAGAGGTTATAGGCTCGATTCTTACCACCTTCAACCCTCATTGTTGAAATTTGAAAGAGAAACACGCAAGATATCTAATTTTGAGAAACCGATAGAAATAACATATTCCGATCCTCCTCCTATTATATTGCATCCACTTTTGCTGCACTCACACGCATAACTTCAAGAGATCACTTCAGTTCTCCTGCATTCAAGCAACTGCAGAAAATGAATGAAAACTTTATGCAAAGAAGTTATTACCTCCATTTCCTTTATTTTTTTATGTTGCCACATTGGGTCGGGTTTTATGAGGGGAACCCCAGTCACAACGTAAAGAAATGAAAGATATGGAGGGAGTATACATAGTAGTTATGTTTGTTGGGTCTACTCTATACCCACGGTCCAACCCAAGTAATTACCAAGTCGGTGTAATTCTTGGTTTTGGAAAGTTTGGCAAGTTTAGTGTTGGTAACAAATTGCCGTGCAAAAGTGTTTTAGGAAAATAAGGCACTTTTGACCCTTTTATAAAAAGGAGACCTATACCTCCTTTGGTACGTACGTAAGAGTTGAGCGAAAATATTAAGGGCTCGATTTTTGTACGTGGTACGAACGCGCTGGTGCGAATAGACGATCGGATATTGTATCGTGGAACGTTCGCGGGATTAACAAATCTGGTGATTGATTTGGGCAGCAGCGTACGTGCAGTACAACGGTTCGTCTACAATCTCAGGACGGTTAGTACATCTGTTTAGGTGTGTTTTATCTCTAGGAGTATTATTAATTGGTGATTATTAATTATACTCGGAAGCTAGGGGTAGTTTATCTTTGTTCCTGATTTGTAGCGTGTTTCGAATTCGGTGTTGTAATTCGAGACGGTGGTTGTACTGGTGCTATTTTATATAGTGGAATTCAGCGGTTTTGCTGGTGGGTTTTACCTCCGGAGTTGGAGGGTTTTGCCCTAGGTTTAGTCCCTAAAATCTGTGTCTCATCTTATTAGCTTGCGTTTTTCTACTTTTGTTTATTATTGTCGATTGGTTTACTTCCGTTGCGTGTGGGAGATTGGTCTTATTTCCCAACAATGTTACTAAAAAAATATATGCTATTGTAATGCTCAATATATGTTTTTCAAAATTTTCGAACACAGAATGTGCTCTTACGATATCTCAAGAAAAAAGTGAAATGTATATATGAGCCAAATTAGTTAGTTGTGACCTTATCAGTTTTTTTTTATATCAAACATTAACAAATTAAGAGAACGGGGGATCGGAGTAAATTGATTAAGTTATAACCTACCGTAAGGGACAAGTTTCCATTTCTGAGTGTCTGCCTTCATCAAGCTCTTAGAATATGAAACATATATGCCATCTCGGCCTCCTTTATCATTTCCATTCCGAGCATCCATGGCTTCACCACTGCCATTAGCCGTCATTATGAATCTATAACCAAAACCGGCCTCCTCGCTTTCAGTCCATAGAACGGCTTTGTCAACATTTGCAGGCCTGTTAACCAATTGCAGCTGCATGCCAAAATAATACAGTATACAGACAGAAATACATGTTAGTAAATATTTTGAAACTTTAAGGAGATTGTAACATTTGTAAGTATGCTAGTGCAGAAGCTCACCGGTTTACCAGCTGAGGATCGTTTCGCAACCTGACTAGTAGCTCTGTTAACCAGCATAAAACTTCCGGGAGAAGCATTTTGGGTGTCATCCTTGTACCATTGCTGCACCAAATTTGATAAGTAACAGTGAGACAGTACCAAATTTGCGCGTATATATTAGAAAATCTCCTAGTTTTGTAAGGTTGTAGACCAATGAAATTGTCTTAAAGAGGGTGGCCTCGAAATTAAGTACCAACTGTCAGATATGTAACCATTTGAGCAAAAAAAAATTGAACTGACCTGAGCAAGATCCTTAGCATTGGGATTGGTAAGGACCATTTTCCTATCTCGAACAGCAACAGTGTACTTACCGTCCCCAGCTAAGCAGTAGATCATATTACTGGGCTGGTTATACACAGGAGTCGGAGCAGGAGCAGGAGTAGGAGCAGGAGCAGGAGGAGGGGTGGGAGTTGGGGCCGGAATTGGAGTAGGAGCAGGAGCAGGGACGAGTTTCCATTGACCATTCTCTCCAATTGTGGTTGGATCTGAAGTGGAACTGTAATAAAGAGAGACTAATGTGCCCTCAAAGATACGGCCGTTCCAAGCATCCATACCTAAACCACTGTCACTCACAGGCCTAAAAGTTTTAAATCCACATCCAAAGTTGCCAGATTCCGTCCACAAAACCGCACTGTCCACACAACTTAGCTTCTCAACCAAATATAACTGTAACAATTCATACGAAAATGCAAATTTGAGCAAATGCCTGTAACAATTCTGAGCTCATAAAAATCGACTTTCTTATGAGAACGAGGAACGAAAACTCACCTGAACACCAACACCAGAATTTCTTACAGCCTTACCAGTGGCTTTGTGAACCAACATAAATCCATTTTTAGTGATCATTTCTTTGTACCACAGCTGCTTTCGCAACAACAAACATAATGCATCAGCATTTTCTATGCATATAATTAACCTGCACATCACTTTTATACACCATAGGGAACTGAAGCAGTGATTAATACGCTAGAAGAGTGAAACTGAAGGTAACCTGATTATGATCATTATCACTAGGAAGAGTAAGAAGCAGTTTCTCAGCTCGAACAGTAACACAGTAATCGCCTCCTGGCCCCTGTCTTCTGCAGTATAGCCTATTATACGCGACAGGGACAAGTTTCCACTGACCATTCTCTGCAATCGTGGTTGGATCCGAGGTCGACTGGTAGTAAATAGATACTAATGTGCCCTCAAAGATGTGGCCGAACTTAGCATCCATACCCAGGCCATTGTCACTCACAGCCCTAAAAACTTTGAATCCATTTCCAAATTCTGCAGATTCCGTCCACAAAACCGAACTATCCACACGATTTGGCTTCTCAACCAAATACAACTGAACAAACATTCAAACAAAATTGGGAGGTTTGAGCAGTTAACAGTAACAGAAGACTATCCAGACTTCATAAAAATCGATATACTGTGAGAATGAGGAACAAAAACTCACCTGGACACCAAGACCGTTATTTCTTACAACTTTACCAGTGGCTTTGTGAACCAACATAAACCCATTTTTATTGCTTACTTCTTTGTACCACAGCTGGTTTCGCAACAACAACGAAAAACAGAAATCATTAGTGTATCAAAAGATAAAAACCCAACACATTTGAATCAGATAAACCAACAGTAAATGTTAGATAAACAACTGAGCCAAAAGTCTAGACTAATGGTTAGAGCACCCACAATGGTCTTATAATTCAAGAGTAAACCCTAGGTAAATGTGTCACAATGTTATAAAAGGCGTTACTAAGGTAAGACTGTCTTATACGAGACTTTGTGATAAACTTCAAGTATAACCTTGCAGTAATTGTAAGAAACCAACTGAACCAAAAGTCTAGATTGATAGTTAGGGCCCAAACAATGAATTTATATTTTAACAGTAATGCTACAAATTAGATCCCTTGAAATGACGCACACATAATAAAAAAAAAAAAGGTGAAGTGAAGCACATACGCGTTACAGTGCAGTGTTTAAGCAATGGTAACCTTACTACATAACAAAAAAGGGTGAACTGCAGTAAAGCAGTGATAAATGGAGTATATATTGCTAGGAAGTGTGAGATTGAAGCTAACTAACCTGATTAGGATCATTATCGTTAGGAAGAGTAAGAAGCAATTTCTCAGCTTTAACGGTAACACAGTAATCACCTCCTGGTCCTTGTCTTCTGCAGAATAGCCTGGAACTGGAAGCCATGGAAGGATGAAGAGAGTCTTCAAAGTAAAGTTACTGTTGGGTTAGGATTTTTTTGACGTTCTCACCCAATTCGTACCTTAGGCTTTGAATGACAGAACATGGGAGTTATTGAGTTAAAACCAGTACATATACATTACATGCAGGTCACAGTAATAAACTTTAATTTAGCTGACTTTTCTCTACCTATAATACTGTGGTTAAATTTTTATAAATTGCTGGATTGGGCTCTTATATGTTTCATTGACATTGGACATGTGACCTGACAAACGGATCATTTGGATCGGGTCAATTTTGGGTCATTTCGGAACATTTTCAGGTATATTGGATTCGTCCAGTTGAGTAAAGTTGGATACTAATAAATCATCACAGCTGCATGCAACAAGTCCACAAAAATTTACAAACTTTCTGTAAGACCATGGATACTTCTTATTTGGTCAAGTCAAGTAAACACTGAAAGTCTTAAAACATAGACAGAATTCTTCAAACATTAATTAAAAGTTTGTAGTTGAAATGGGATAACACAAGAGATATGCTAGACTCGGGCGTTATGGGCTGATTCTCATTCTTTAGATAAGAGGTTATAGGCTCGATTTTCAACACGTTCATCTCTTCGTATTGAAAGAGAAACACAAGAGACATCCAATTTCGAATTCAAAGAAATCAGATAGTCTTCCTTCTATTTACATCCACTTCTGCTGAATTCACACTTAACTTCATGAGATCACTTGAGTTCTCCTGCAATTCAAATTTCAAATTTATGCAAAGAAGTTAGTTATTTTTCCTGAAAAGTGGAGTATGTTATTGTGGTGCTCAAATCATTTTCATATCAGGTTAATCCTGGCTCAGGTCGGGTTTAGGTCTGGTCGGGTGCTTATACTATTCCGGAATTTGGTATGGGAATACGAGAAGTTAACAATATGTCCAGAATTCACTTGAATTTACAAACCTTCTGTAAGACCATGGAACTACACCAGGGAGGTACAAGATACAAATATAATGTCGCGCCATACTCTTCCGAAACATCTATGACACTACTACAAGTACGCATAATAAGGGAATTCTAAGCACAGATGACAGAACAGACACTTCTCCAACCTGTGAGAAAAAAAAAATAGAAAAGAAAAACATGGTGCTTAGCTTAGCTTACTTCTGACCCTTCTTCCATAGAACCCCAAACTTCTTCAGCATGTTACCATTCTTCTTCTTTGGGGAGTCGTCATCAATATCATCTGAAAGCGGAGACTCCATTTTTGTAGCGATGCTATTGTAGCTATTATCAAAAGAAACTGTACGGTCTACAAACTTGCCATTATTTCCTGTTGACAGCAAAGCAGCAGCTGCTTCAGCTGCCTTCCTCCACTGGTCAGACTGAACCTTCAATTTCCTCAACTCGGCTTCAAGTTCTGTGTTTGCTGTCTGTGCTGCATCTAGCTGCTCTGCAACCCGTGCTGCCTTCCTGCTACTCTTATCTGCTTCCTCAGTCACATATCCGAGTTTCATCATGGCTTCCTTCTCAGCAGCTTTTGCTGTCTCTGCTGATACAGCAGCCTCTTTGTTTGCATTGGTTTTGGAACTTTCTCTTTTCTGTATCTCGGCCCTTAGCATCGCATTCTCCTCCTTCGTACTTTGAATTTGAGTCCCCTTATCAAGCAGAACTGCCTTAAGATCTTGGAGATCTCCCTTCAACATCTTAAGCTCCATCTCAAGTTCAGAATTTTTAGTATTTATCTCATTTTCCTCCATTTTGACATCTGCCGAGGTATTTTGTAATATGGTTTCTTTGAACATCAGGTCCGATTTGAGGTCCTCTATGGTACTTCTTGCCTTTATCAATTCTGCCTCCAATTCAGCCTCCCTAGCACCTGTTTCTGATCTCGTGCGTTCCACTTGATCAAACGCATTTCTAATTTGCAATGTGCTTTGGATGTATTCCTCCTGGTATCTAAGTTCAGAGGCTTCTAATGCAGATTTCAGCTCGCCAAGTTCTACTTTTAATGCGTCAAGTTCTGCTTTGAGCTCCATCGTTTCAGTAGCTTCCTCACTACCCTTCTCCTGTTCTGACATGATCTCTTCTGATGCAGCTGATGAACTTTTGCTCCTATTTTGCGGCTTCTCTTGGTGGTCGTTCACTAATATCGCCAGTGAACGAGATTTTTCTTTTGATTTTTCAAACTCTGAGGCTAAAACGTTATAAGCCTCCTTAGCCTTAAGCCCTTCAGACCGTAGAGATTCTGCAATTGTCATGGCTTCCTCTAATTGAATCTGGGTTTCCCTAGCAACTTGCAGGGCCTGAACTTCAGATCCCTTGCAGTCACTAAGCTGTTTTCTCATATTCTCAACCAGAGAAACGGTTTCAGAAAGCTCGCCCCTCAAACATTCAATCTCAGCATGCGCTGCTTCAGCATGCCTAGAATGTGTGGCTTCAGAATCCGCCACCAGTTCAAATTGCCTCTTAAGCTTCTGGATTTCATTCAGAGCAGAGGCCAATGCAACAGAATCCATGGAGTGCTGTTTCTGGATAGCCTCAACCTCTGATTGCCAAACACGATCACGTTCTTGGGAAATTTTACGAAGCTCTTGAACTCTGGCATCCTCAGAAGTAGTAAGCTCATCCAGCTGTTGTTGGGATTCTTCAAGCCTCTCACACATAACCACGAGCTGCTTTTTCATTTCCCCGCTCTCTTGCTGAGCATGCCGCTTAAGTGTTTCAGATGAATTTAGCTGGTCCTTAGCTTTCTTCAACTCATCCTCAAGCTGAGCAAGCTGAGATTCAAGATCGGACAGCTTGGAAACACGTTTTTTCTGTATTTATATAGGCAGAAGCACACTGATTACTCACTGAAGAAAAGACACTCAGCTAACTAATTTTGAACTGTATAAGACAATCAGCTTTCTGACGTCGTTGCTATTGTAGAAAGATTAGATTACCTCAGCCATAGAGCTCCTAGGAGATCCACGTTCCAGGACTTTGGGACTCCTGTTTTTCGGTGTTCTGCTGGATGAATTTGGAGAAGCCAGAGAATCAGAAGCAGCTCCTGCAACCTTAAGCTGTCTAGAAGTCCGATTTGCCGAGGGGGATGACTTCTGTGAAGATTGTGTGGAAGGAGACATCCGCTGAGGTACTTCCAATGAGCCATTCCTACATTTCAGAAGACGAGAATCAGTATATATAGTTGCCAACTGACAAGTCATACAAATCTGTATGTTGGCTTCAGAACAAAACATCAACTTCTTATTGTCAGTATAGATAAAAGATAGATGGCATATAACCGGTCACTAGCCAAACACGCAACATAGTGATCCACATCCATCTATCATGTTTTAACCTTACGACATTGAATCTTCAAATCATACGAGTATTATTAGTCAATTACTACTTGAAAAATTAACAGAAAAACCAGTGTTGAGGCTATTTTTATTTAACTCTCAAAGACTCTGATACTTCATCTACAAACTAACATAGTAACCTGAAGCAAACAAGCAAAGTGGCCCAACTGCCTGACTAAATACACCAAGAGATCTTGAGGAATTGTAACAGGTTTAAGTGGAATTGCTCCAGGTTCTTAAAGCAAATCACTGTAATTACAGTCTAAGGAATAAAACTGTTCATTCTAGTAAAAAATCACAAATGTTTCATGGTATGATGCAGATATGACTGTCAGTAAGACTGTTCCGGTTAGCTAATCCAGCTTAGTTGTGTACTTGGTGTTCCTTTATCTATCTGTATCTCTGGTCATCACTCTGTCAGTCTTCTTTATGTTTGTATTCACAAATACAAATGACCAAAAACATCAAATCCAAATCTGAAATTATATTTCCGGGGTAAGTCTCAACTTATGGTGTTTGAGGCCACACCAATTGCTCTACAGTATCAGGTAGTCTGTCAGAAGAACAACCACAAATACCCCACCCTCTAATGTAGTAACCCCCGGTCCTGCAATGTTAGGTAATCAATGAATTAAACATCAAGTTAGCACACTGCGCACATACAGAACGACTGTCTTTATGATTATCCCTTCTATAATTGCGAGCAACAGCCAACGGGTGCAAGTGTGCAACCAAACCATAACGCAGGAACCCTTATGGAGATATAGGTCCCGAAGTAGACACACAATCCCCTCGCTATTAATTTACGTGACCACCTAATGGAAAGTACTCACAGGGTTTCTATTCTAAATGGCTATATCAAACCAGACATCTTGTGACCACTTATAGAGTGGTACTATAACAAACATAAATGCAACATAATTCCAATACACCACACATTTGACTGCTTCACTTGTCTAACAATCAACATTTCTAAGAGGGGAGCTATACAGGTAAAACAGGTCAACAGTACAGAGTGTCAAACGGAGTAAAGCTCGCTGTAACAACAATTTACCTAGCTTTCGGGGTCTGCATAGTTCACCCACTCGTAAAAGAAAAAAAAAAAAGCAGCAGGAGGAATCGCCAATGCCCTTTCAGAGATCTACTGAGTCCTGACTCGCGCAGTGGATGAAACCTTCAGCTGCATTACAATGCAAGTTCAGAAGAAATAAACTTTTTGTTTTGGCGTATGTAATACAATACACAAGTGCAAAGCAGAAATGAAATGAAGTTTTATGACGAAAATTAACATATAATGAGTAATTTTCCTACATCACAAATCCAAAGCTAACAACACAATCCCTTGAAGGAAACTCCATTGAAACAACCCCCACTTACACCAACCCATCTCACATTAGAAACATTTTAATGAAAGCAAAAAAAACAGTAGCTTTCTCACTTAAACAAATAAAGATAACACAAACAAAAACAGCACAGCAAATAAACAGCAAACCCCCACAAAAAAAAAAAAAAAAAAAAAAACTAAACCACCATTCTACGCCTCATTCTTTTTTCTTTTACGTCTTTTTACTCCAAATTGCGAATTGTTTCTTCCTCCAAAAATAACACAAAACCATCAACAAAAAAAAGTTAAAAATAAAAATTAAAAAGTAAAAAAAGAGGATTCATTTAGAAGTTCTTATATACATAAACACCATTATTAAAGCCATAAGTAACTAGGAAGCAAAGAAAAGAAAAAGACTAACAATAAACAACCTGCATAATATTCCACCCCCAACAAAATTATCTTGTGGTGTACACTTTTTACTTAGTTTAACTCTCCACTTTTAACAAACTTGTTAGAATCTCTTCTAAATTACGCTATATTTCGTTACTCCTTTTTCTATTTTAGTTTGCTCCTTTCACTTGTTGGGTCAGTTTCTAAAGGCAAATACTTTAATTATAAATTGTACTTCAGACAATGTTAACAAAATCAGATATCAGATAGCGATGCATGCGACTAATTAGGTTTTGGCCTAGTGGTTAAGATAGAGATACGGAAACACGAGAACTCGTATTGGGGGGCCGGTGCCCCGGAGGCAATAGACAAGAGAAAACATAATTAAACTTTAACTTTGTTCAGAAGTATATTGAGCTGAAAAAAAAGTAAAAAGATAAAGAAAATAAAAGGGAAGTTAAGGTTAATGCATGGAAAAGGAAGGAGGAGAGCAAAGTAACGGAAAAAGTATGAATTCAATTGACAGCAAACAGTAGATAATAATCACTTTAATTAGATCTAGTGTCTCATCAGTTTAATTATCAGTGAATTAATTAAATGCAGGGGAAAAACACAAAGGACAGTTTCATATATACTGCCCACCCATTTCCATGGTGAATGTAGTTCTCCATGACATGTTGTCTTATTCGACTTGAATCCGGACTAGACCCGATAGTGTAATAGAAGAAAGAAAGTGAAAGACAAAGGAGTAGTAGCATAAAATATAAGAAACCCAACAAGAAACAACTAAATCAGAAAGTAAAGCTTCAAAAATGGCAGTGAAACTAAGAGGCGTAATGGAGAAGGAACATACCAGCAAGAAATGTAGAATAAGGGGAGAGAGAGACAATGTGGGGAAGTTGGAAGGAGAGAAGATAGCAATGGCGAGGTGATTTATGAAGAGGAATTAGGAGCAGCTTCTGTTACTGTTTAGCTCTCACTTGCTTTGTGTCAGTCACACTTCCCCAAGTAGCCGTTTTTATTTTATGGTTTCTATTTGTCTTTCTCGTGCGCAAAGATGCTACTCGCCGTTTGTTTTTATTTGTTAATGTTTCGACTTCGACATATTTGACGTTATACTTTAACCAACAATAACTCACACCATTTTATCGCTTTTTAGTTTTTACAATCAGCAAGTCTTATGCGAGACGGTCTCACCATAAGTTATTGTGAGACCAACGCACAAAAAACTGAAATGTAAATATAATTATTTATTATTTCAGTGTATTGGTCTCACAATAACTTATGGTGAGACGATCTCATATGAGACTTGGGGATTTACAATAATAAGTGGGGTTTTTTGCCAGACACCACCTTTTAAGTTTTCGATTTTGACAAACACTACCTTTTAAGTTCAAAAATCCCAAACACCACCTTTTAAGACTATTTTCTTTGACAGATACCACCAAAAACAATTCCGGCCACATTTTCTCTTGACTCCGGCGTTGACTCACCCTATCTTTTCTTCTTTCTTCTTTTGAGACCAATATTCTTTCACTCTTCTTCATCCTTACTCTCTCTACTCAACCATTGCTTAGATTTCTTGATTTATTATCATTCTTAGTCTCATATGCTTTCTCTTCATTTGACTAGATAGAATTTTAGCTTTGATTTGCCTTTTTGCGTGTGTTAGGGACATGATTGGGTGGATTGAATAGCAAAGAGATATGATCCATTCTCTTATTGATGAGAGGAAGAAAATTGAAGAGTACATAATTGTGTTATTAACCCATTGTTAGATGAAGTCGATGAATTAAAGGTGAAATTGAGTGAAATTAAAGTTTGAAAATTGGAAAAAAGGATAAAATGGTGTTGTTCATAGCTTTGACAATGATTAGGGTGCATGTTGCTTACAATTGTCGAATCCAAAACTCTATTAGATGTGAGGGGAGAGATAAGAGATATTCTTGATATGATAGGGAAAAATGAGTAGAGTGAAATATAATAGGGGGGATTATCGAGTTTAGGAAAAGAAGAAAAAAGCAACGGAAAATAATCGGAGAGTGAGTCAATGCCGGAGTCAACCAAAAATGTGACCGAACTTTATTTTGGTGGTGTCTGTCAAAGAAAATAGTCTTAAAAGGTGGTGTTTGGGATTTTTGAACTTAAAAGGTGGTGTCTGTCAAAATCGAAAACTTAAAAGGTGGTGTTTGGCAAAAAACCCTAATAAGTGTAACTTTATTGTATACTCCTATGAAAGCATAATACATTAATGGGTCAAAATCCGACCTCAAATCGTGTCAAAGTTGAAATGTTAGCTCACCTCAATTTCAACAAAGCTGTATGGTTGGAAAACGGTATCTTGTATTCTTGTGCATCTATGGCAGTAGGGGTAGTATATATAACTATATAATACGGAGCGAACAATTTAATTTATGATTACTGTAAATATTGAGCAGCAATAAAATATGCTCTTCCCTGAAACAAATTAAGAATACATTTTAGTTTAAAAAGCGTCAGCTAATTTCCTTTTGGTTTGTCTCCAGAGAAGGCATATCATCTACCTTCAACAATGCTTCCGGCACTGACACTGGCATAGAATTGCTTACCTCAACTGCGTCACGTACAAGATTCTTCTCTTCAAATGGAGTCCGTGTCCCTTGGCCGAGTCCCAAATCAGGTGACAGCGGAGAACATGTACCAGATTCTGCACTCGCAGTTTGTTTATAACCCGGTAACTCCTCTGGACATGATAGGATGGTAGACGAATGAGTCTCCTCGTTCATTAGAATAGTTTCAGGCTCAACACTGGCTTGTGGTTCCATCACATCAGTCTTATGGTCTGACGCCTCAGCATGTATTTCGGATTCTTCCACTTGTCTGACTCTCATATCAGGCAACAGAGGAGAGCAGACAACAGATTGTGCACTTTCATTATGTTTATAGCCCGGTAACTCCTCTGGACATGGTAATATGGTAGCTGAATGACTCTCCTCGTTCTTCAAAATCGTTTCAGATTCAACAGTACTGATTTGTTGTTCAACCATCATATCAGCCTTATTGTCTGAGGCCTCAACATGTCTTTCCGATTCTTCCTCTTGGTTTACTGTCAAACTAGGCAACATCGGAGAGCACACAACAACTTCTGCACTCTCATTTTGCTTATAGCCCCGTATCTCCTCCGGACATGATAGGATGGTAGATGAATTACTCTCCTCGTTTTTCAGAATAATTTCAGACCCAGAACTTAGTCGTGACTCGATGACTACATCAGTCTTATGGTCTGGTGTCTCAACATGCTTTTCTGATTCTTCCACTCGGCTGACTCTCATATCAGGCAACAGAGGAGAGCACACAACAGATTCTGTACTCTCATTTTGTTTATGGCTCAGCAACTCCTCTGGACATGATAGGATGGTTGACGAATGACTCTCAAGGTTCTTCAGAATAGTTTCAGGCTCAACACTGATTTGTTGTTCGATCATAACATCAGTCTTACTGTCTGATGCCTCGACTTGTTTTTCCAATTCTTCCACTTGGTTTCCAGCACAAGTCTTGATCTCCGCTTCCTTTTTCACTTGTTCTTCAGCACAAGTATTTTCCACGATCTCCACTTTCCCCTTACATGAATTTAGATCCTCTTTATCCTTAGTGGCCAGGGCACAATCATCTGGATGTTCCTCTCCTTTGGTTGCTTCAGCAACTTCGATCACATCAAATTTCTGATCACTTGATAGTTTCTGCACGACTTCTGAGTGATCCTCGGACTTAAAACTAACCTCAGCAAAATGTTCTCCCCCATCACCTTCTACAGAAACTCTGCCAATTTCTTCTAAAGCTGCCTTGGTTGTTGTAGGTTTAGGAAGTTCAATAAAAATTTCAGAACCATCATTGACCTTCAATGCAACAGAGTCCTTGGGCAAACCAGATAAATGGTTTTTAGCATCTGAATCAAAATCAGAAACATGTTTTCCTCCATCAGCTGCTTTACCAACTGTGCTGTTTCTTTCTGAGGCTGACTTGACTGAGGTAGGTTTTGAAACTTCAGAGAAAGTGCCAGAATCACTACCACTTGGCGAATCCATTGAGTGATCTTGACGTTCTTTAGCTAATTTAGGGCTTGCATGACTTTTTTTAGGATGAAGTTCGGCAGCACTTGGCAAATCCATCGAATGATCCAGTAATTTTTTAGTTAATTTAGGGCTTCCATGACTGTTTTGAGGATCGAGTTTGGCGGCACTGGCTGCTGAAGTTGACACTCTAACAACATGACTGCCAGGTTTTACCTTGATTGCAGGCCCAGAAGAACTACAGTTTCCTGCAACTGACCTAGGAAGGTTACTGGGTAAAGCAGAACGGGGTCGTGCAGCACCGCTTGGAGTCTTGGTACCAGCTTTGGCCTGTGCAATGCATCACTTGATTAGAACTATGATGTATGATTCAGATGGTAAAACAAAGTGAGAAAACGTAGATGTCGTAAACAAGAACCCATTAATTGAAAATTCAGAGGGCATGTGAAAGGATCTTAGATTGTTTAGATCTCTCTGGCCCCTTCTGAAACCCATTTATCCAGGTCTCTGGTTGAAATACAGTTATTTTCTTTAGAAAGAAATGAAAAGATAATAGAAGACTGACCCCATCAAAGAAACCAATCTTCGGCGAAGGCAATCGAAGGCCTGATGGCTTGGCAGGACCAGGACGAGACACAGAACTTCCTGTTGGTGGTTGCTTTAAGGATTGGCCTGGAGTACCCGCAACATGATAATCATGCCTATCCACTGATCTATCATTGGAGTGCTTTCGCATATTTTGAGACCCATTACTATCCAAAGTAACCCCTTCAGGAGTGGAACAGGGTTTCAAACTACCATGCTTTTGATTTATTGTTGCAGTTGAAGAAGATGATTCTGTAGACCATTCACTAACAGAGCTTGCTGGGGATATACTGGGAGAAAGATCTGAATTCGACTTCACATAAGCAGAGAGCTGACTCTCCCCCGGCCGAGATTTACTCTTCACAGGAACTCGAGATGGAGTTCTGACTTTGGAACCAGGTGGCAAATTTGCATTCTTGTCTATCTTTCTTCTGATAACATCGGACAGGGATTTTCGAATATTTTCAGATGAAGAGCTACTCGAGCTGTCACAAGAAGGACGAGAAATACGTGTTCCAGTTCTGTTTGATACCGATGAAGCTGAAAGTACTGAGGATGCTGGAGCTTTCTGTAAAGTGTTTCTAGAACTAACTTGACTGGGGACTTTTGAAAGCAGTGGTCCTTGCCCAGCACCTGTTCCACGCAACCTTGATATTAATATACAAGAATTTAGAAATCAGTGAACAATAGCAATAAAGAGTACTAGAATTTACCATTAGTATTTCGTCCATTATTGATTTCTGATTTTGCGCGACTGGCACTAACTGACATTCTCTTGCTTTGGGGTGATCCTTCCATCCTCGGTTTACCAATTGCTGCTGGTGGCCGAGGCAGCTTTGAGCTTGGCTCTCTGCCCTTGAAAGCAGGCTTAAGGAAAAAGGGAAGGAGTAAGTTCAATTATTATGGTTACACCATGGAAGAAATATTTTGATTTCTGAACAAGTGCATTCTCACTGTATGAAATGCTATAGTATATCATAACAACTAATGAGATTAACATGCTCAAGGGTAAAGTTTATTAAAGTAAAGAGTATGTACTACAAGACTACAACACGCTCCAAAGACTGCAGAAACGAAAGTGATGTACAAGAAAGCCACATAAAGCAACAATGGTGAAAGTACATGCCTTAGTCACTTGTTTGTCACTTGAACTTGGCTTTAGCATCCTTGTTGGTCCTTGCACGGCGGGATTAAGCTTCTTAGAAGACATTTTTGGCTTCACCTGAAAGAAAAGTACTTCTCACATAACTTTATCAAAACGGTGATAAGCTTAGTAAATGTTAGCACCGCAACTTACCATATTGCCAACGGAAGGCTGGCTTATCTTCGAAGCTGGAGAATCAAAATACTCAGTTAGTTCCAAAATCCCAGCATAAAGTGCAGAAAAGAGCCCGGTTAAAACTCCTACCACAGATAGAGCCAGTTCAATTGCACATTAGAGCCTAAATAATCAGTAATCTCACTGGAACAATTAAATCACTCCCTGAATCACAATAGACTTTGTTATCACAACACCTTCACATTTCTCACACTGAAAACAAATGTTGATTAAGTAGAACAAACATCATTCTGCCAGCTACCTTTTCAAAATAAAGAGGACAGTATTCACAGCCCTATTAGCTAACGTGCAATCCCAACAAAAGAGATGTACAGCAAATGACTAAGCACGCCGCCTAATGTTTCTCTTGATGAAAGACTTAAAAAAAACACACAGTGGGATTTAAATCTTAAATAAAATGTGGTATACCATCAACTATATTCTTACCTAGGCAAACGAACAAAATTATACTTAAGATAGCTGAAATGCTAACATAAATACTGAGACTTAATGCAAACCTTCAAAACAGTATGACATTACTTACAACATTCATTTGCAGATTCTTTTTCCCTAGTACTGTTCCCTGAAGTGGAAGATTTGCTGCTTCTTTGAATTGAGGCTCTTATATCACAGAAAAGATCAGCCTCAAGGCTTTCCAGTGTCAAATTGTCACTCTGAAATGTGCTGATTGAATCAGTTGATTTACTCAACTCCTCTTGGATGCCAGGCAACAGATTATCCTGATTCGGACCAGTCTCAGCTCCTTCCATTATGTTGGACAGCTCTTCAGCGTCAAGAACTCCTGCAAAATTATTAGACACAAAAAGCAACAGGTGATTTGAGTGTAAGACATAAGTCAGCAAGTAAAAAGATCAAACACAGACCATATTTTTATGAACATACCAGCACTAGTGAAAAAAGCACTATCCCAAGCCAGACTTTTGCGCAAGTTACACTTGCCATGTTTTCTAGGCCTTTGAACTGCCAAAAAATCAGATGGAATGTCCATATGGGGAGCTTCAGTAAAAATGCCACCTTGACTTTCTGCTGCGTTGCATTCTGTCCAACAAACAAGAAGCTTCTGTCAGAATCTGTGATGACAATGAACTACGTCACTAGCAGTGCCAGTACCCACAATATTGGACTGCATGCACCCTGCTTCAGAGAGTCACGAAATATAGTTTCCTTATATGACCACTTATGTTCGAGTATAATTAAACTGAATTTGTGAAGTAAAAGGACATAACACAGTGTAGGCAAAATGGGCAATGAACCAGTGTATACTAGTCAAACCTAGTCTATTATTACCACATCTCGAAATGTTCCATATATTGTCCCAGAATTTCTAAGGAATAAAATTGTCCCACACCTCTCCCGATAGTCTTCCTATGTGCGCACTACATCAGCTTTGTGAATAATTTGTATCTTCCAAACAATCAACGGAAGTTTTACCACCCCGTAAGTTCAAAACCAACGGCAGGATGAGTAGAACATCTCACTAACATCGATTGAGAATTAAACATGTAGAACTTCTCAATTACCATGGTAACAAGCTGAGTTGTTTTCCTAAAGTGATATGCTTTTACCGTCTCCTAACAGGGAACGGAACATAAACAGTTGACAAAATCGCCCAGAGCACACAATGGGCTCAGCTCATGTTAGAACTGTCTCCCAAACTTATCACAAGTAAGAGCAACTCATACTAAGGCCAATACCGTGTTACTAGACCTAATAAGACTTTTCCGACTTCACAATCTCCACGACAAGTAATAGTAACGTCTTAAGACGATACATCCAAATTTTAGGCCACAAACATCATCAGCTATCAACAACAACAAATGCAACTAAAACTAACAGTCTAAACGTCAACATGAAGACACCCTCACCCTTACTCCTCAACGACACAATCTACGTCGATAATTTGAGCACGATACTTAACTATCCATCATCGCAATTGCATTGCCGTCTCCCATTTCACACTAATCAGTCCAATAATAACTTTCCTAATAATTAGAACATTTCATTGACCTAATAAAAATGAAACTGAGCCATATTTCACACTAACAACTCCCGTAAACCATCATTTGCGTATGGTTTACGCCTCAAAATCTCGATTTAATACTTACAGTTTACAGCAATTAGGGTTACACAGCAAGAAACATCAGAATTTAAACTTCAAAATTTAAAAAAAAATAAAAAATTTAATAAGAGTGACTGAGCTATAATTTCAACGAATTTAAGTACTGAAAAAACAATTAAATAGAAAAAATCGGCAATCAAAGATGAGAAAAAAGGGGGAAAATTATGACCTGAAGAAGAAGATAAGAGGAAATCATCGTCGGAAGCGGAAGCGTCAATGAGAGAGAAACCATTGGTGTCGGCGTCGAGTTGAGATGAATCTAGATCGTCCATTTTCACTTGACTGTTTGATTGATTGATTTTAGGAGCAGATCGTATTAATGGCGAAGATTTGATTTGATTTCACTCCCAAAACTGCGACAGTTTTTCCAGGAGATGAAATGAAGTGAAGTGTGTGAGAGAAGATACTAAAGAGAGAGAGAGAGAGTGGGGGACACAGAGAAGCGGTAAAGGTGAAAGTTTTTGAACTTGAATGCTGTTGTGGTTTTATTAAGAACATACGAAGTCCGTATAGCTTGACTTATAAGTTAGGTAGCATAGAGATGGATACGGATTTCGAAATGGATACGAAACTGATGTATGATACGATGGTCCAAAATAGACAGAGGACACGTTTAATTTAAATTCTTTTTATGAAAAATAAATTATTACGTACTTTAAATATTATTTTTTAATACTATATTTAATTATTAACGAATAAGAATGGAGTATATATTAATATATTGAAATATTCTTGAAGCGTCATTTGAAGGTGTCAAAGAGTGTCAAAACTAACAAAATATTAATACATTAATGGATGTCGATTTCGAAATTTTGCCCTCATATTGTCTTTGTGCCGTGTACATGTCGGTGTCGACATGGATACGCTAAATTATACTCCGTAGAAGTGTATGAGGGTCTCAAAATGTAGCCATGCGGATTGCATTTGAGAAAAAAAAACACGATATGTTGAAAATGACCATTTATAAGATTTCACCTCTCCAAAGTCCAAACCACCCAAATAGGGCCAAGGTGTAGTATCACTTCTACATGATGATATTTTGTTATATCATGTTTTGTTACGATAGATGTCTTCATGTAGACAACTTATGATACCCTTCAAGAAACCATCGCTCAACTTAACCGGGGAAACAACCCTTCTAACATCCCGGGCCCGGCCCCTCACATGGACCGCAAGTAATCATTTATGGTAGCTTGACACGATATGTACTCACCCCACAGAGCAACATGGGTCCTTTAGTCTAAGTTTGATCTCACACATCTGCACCTTTAAAAACACAAGATAACTCGAGCATCATGAAAAAGTACTAATCAATGTCAATACTCGATCAAATCCCCCCCCCCCCGCTAGTCCGCTACTATATATCTCAACATGATTATCCAAACGCCACTAATCTATCCTAAGATTACTACCCATCATGCAGGCTTAACCGTCGACTTTTTAGCTCATAGTCGGGTATTCTAGATAGAAAATCAACTTTTTGTTGGTATGAGTAACATTATTGTGTCAATCCCTTTAATCAGTCAGATCATATGAGCATTTTACTATAAGCCTCCTCTTAACCTGGAGTGTAATACTGCCTCCTCATACCACCAAACTGACCACCCAAGCTCTAAAAACGACCTTCGCTCTTTGTGTCTCTGCTCCCGACTTTGCGCAATGTAGCTAATTCTCATAAACGAGTGAGGCAGGGTTGTAGTTGATCAGAGACACCCACTTAATTTCAAAGGCAACAGTTACAATGGATCGACATTCTACCACCCTCACCTCGTGAGCGAGTGGTCTTATCATGTTGCTTCTTTAGTTGCCATGAGACCAAAGAGCTACCCAAAAAGAGGACCCAACCAGTGAGACAGTTTCGTATGATTGAGCAAGCTGTAATACTTTGTCTCTCACCTAGACCAGAAGTATTCAACTATGTCAGCTTGTGTTGTTGTGTGCTAACCATATAAACCAACACTGGTCTTTACGACGTACTTTAACTTGATCCAACTCGTGCGCACCCTAAGAAACTTGAGTGACTTTGAGGAGATCGAGTGTCGTCATCAAAGAAAACCACAACTGATGCAATACCTCCTCATTAAAATCTTTAGGTTCTCGAGTTTATTAAATTTAATACAAGTTTTGTCGCCGAGTTTGCACTTTGATTAGTTGAGCTGAGGTAGATCATTTTCGACCCTCATCAACCATAAATTATGGGAGAGCCTATAATCTTATGTTGCAATGAGAGTTTAGAGAACATAGAGGTAGCAAGAAGACTGTCACAATCACTTATGGAGCAACTGAAACTAGGTGTTAATGTGATAAATTTATGGTATATAGTTGAAATTGTAACAGCCCGATCCACCGTCCGTCGCAACACAACCCAATAAGATGGGAAATCACCTCTTAGGCCCAAATATCCTCTCGTGGGCTCTAAAAGGTGAAGGCCTTGTTGGTAGTATTATGGTAGGAATCTATTATAAACTGATCATATGAGCCTTAGTTTCCCAATGTGGGACAAACCAACTCCATAATCCACTTTCCATATTCCGTAGTGTTACAGAAATGGCTCATTAAGTTACTTGCGTTTCCTATGTCCCTGATACTCTCATCATATTATTCCCTAACCGGAATAATTCATAATATCTCCTAATACTTTCCCTAATATATATGAATTAGCAACTCGTACCTGTAATCTCTTGCAAATTACAACAATTTCAAATGTTGATGTGTATGTAGAAGTTTTTCAATATAAACCGATGTTGTTTGAAATTGTGGGCTTTGATCAATAGTATGTGACACTAGGTTAGAGGAACTTCTAATTTTTCTTTTCACCTATGTTTAGTAAATTACAAATCGATGATATTGCTCATAAACTAATTCACAACTAAATTTCTTCGCTTCCTTATTAAGGTTGTTGTACAAACAAATTAATAACTCAAAAACTCGAAAAATATTCAATCACTACTATGTTAACCGAGTCTTCATATTCACTTAAAATCTATCCTCTCAAAAAAAAAAAAAAATACGGAGTAATGTAGATGTTTGATCTAAAAAAAAAAAAAACAGAGGGAAACAATTATAACGGTCAAATTTCCAACTATATACTCCCTCCGATTGAAAGAGATTTTTCTCTTTCGTTTTACAGTTTTCACTTGTTATTTATGGGACTACTTGTAAACTAAATGAAAGATCCATTTGTTGTAAAATCAAATGGAGTTGGTAGACTGCTTTACAAAATAAATATGTATTAATGTTTACAATGAGTGAATGATTCATTTGATATAAAAGTAGATCTCATCAATATGGCACCTCAATATATACTACAAATAGAAAGAGAAAAATCTCTTTGAATCGGAGGAAGTATATATATATCTTCGAAAACGAATATACAACTTCCATAATGCACATAACCCTAATTTATCTTTGATTTCATGGTGGATTTTTTCAGGTTGCTGCATATTCCGAGACGGGTTTACTTTAGGCATTGATGAGGGACACAGTCCAAGCGACCGTTCAGGATTAGAAGATCTGATTAACTAGCGTAATCCATTGGTACACGCGGTTGTTACTGTAGACACCCTACTTGGGGGCTTCCCTTACAACGCCCGATGATGAAAACGGACTTAATACGCGATAATCGGTTTTGTTTGCCAATGGGTTTAGACTTTAGTTTAGGCCTAAGTTACCGTTAGTTTATCAGTTAGCCCAAAAATTAATGTACCACTCGTGAGTTGGACTTGATTCATCGTAGCCCATCTGCAAGAAGGTAGATTTTCCATGATATCCTTGGCCCAAATGACATATGAACTAAATTACGTAGCATGCAAGACAGAGAATATGGATGCCACTTGAGGAACTGGCATCCAAAGTGTTTGGTTTACTCACGTCCTTCCGGGAGTTTGTTACACCATTTTATGACCTCACTTTTATCTTCTTACTCGGATAAAGCCTGATTTGACCCATATTCATATCACAATTCATATCCCATATTATCCACCATAATTTAAACTATTATCCTTTCATACTTTTATCCTCCGATTTGTTATTATCTACACACATTTTCACACCATTGCAAACTCTATCTCTTTGGTTTCTTGGAGATTAAGCCTAGGGTAGCTGAGCCTAGCTTAATTCTCCTATATACAGGAACGTCATACCATCATTTTAACCGAGGGTGACACGTTGGGGAAAACGTGGCTGAAGACTACGATGACACATGACAAACATACTATGTACAACTCCACCTATACACTTATAAACACATTCAAACACACACATAGCATTCTAGGATCTTACCGAGATTACCAAGAGCAAGGCCAGACTGGTTATGAACTAAGTGGCATACAAGAGTCGACACCGAGGGGGCTCGTTGGCAAACAAAATCGAGATCCGCGAAACATCGCAGATAAGTCCCGAGGGCCCATAATTAACAAAAGTTTTAATTAAATGTGTTTCTTATAAAAATTGTTTTTTTATGATATGGTACGCACGATTGCATGGCATGCTTTGTGTTTTCTTTATGAATCATTCATACGTAGTACTATGTCTCTTATTCACTTTCTCGTTAGGCATGATTAATTACTTCGTTGATTCTTCTCTTCGAATATGTACGCCATCAATGTTAATCTTGTTTTATTTCATTTGTATGATTTTTATTCGTTTTGCATGTTAAATGTTATGTGTATCCGCCGTTGATTAATTACTTTTTAATTTATTATGGATCAATTAGTAGAGACCGTCGACCACGACGGCGGTTTGGATGCCTAACACCTTCCCAACCCGTAACTTTGCACGGACCCATTCTAGGTTCGTGGGGTCCTAAAAAAGAAAACCTCGCTGGCGACTCCTGGTCAATAGCAATTCATTTGAGGAGGGCGAATCGGCCCACCCGGCCGGTACGGTACCTCACAGTTACTAACGTAGCTGGAACCGAGGCAAGGTAGAGACGGTTAGTTTGCTCAACGGGCAAATCGCAAGGTTGGACGCTAACAACGTCAGGATGTTACGGGTTGAGGCGCAATTGAAGCAACAAATTGCATACGCGCCAAAGATTGTGGTTAATTCAGTTAAGGCAGGAAGTTATAGGAGACATTGAGGGTCAATCGTAGACATTCCTCATGGGCTTGATACGCAGCTGCGCCAACACATTTTGGAGATTATAGGAGACATGGATTATGGAGTTTTCGTTGACCTCAATCTCTGATTTGCAAAGGTGAATATAATCACTAGCCCAACTTTGATTCTCATGCAAAACTTAATTAGTATTGATATACAAGCTTACCTTTTAAGCTTGCGGACTTACATTGCTCGTACATGTCGTTTCCTAAAGTGTTTCGTAGACTTTTAATATGGGTGTTTCTTGGTCTCGTTTTTAACGCCTTTTTGGAGTATCATGTGCATCTATTTGTTTCGTTTGTTCATGATGAACAACGACGAACGATAGCAAATGTAGAAAAAACAAGAAATTACTTCCAACTAAATAACATGCATTAATATCGGTTATGCTAGCCCCAACACTTTGACGGGGCACAACATTAGAGAGTACTAAAAGGTGGGAAAATGGTGGGCGCAGTTGAAAACCCCACCATATTGTTTATTTCTTTACTTCTAAAATCATTAAAGTGATTGAAGTTATTTTTCTTCTTCTTGTTACCACATGGAAAAGAAACTAATTTTTTTCTTCATGATTGAAAAGAAATGCTAATATTTTTGTATCTGGTTTGAAATGTTTTCACTACCATTAAAATAAACTTTGGATAATTTATGTGATACTCTAGATATTTAGCAAGATTAATATTGGGTACTCCTCGTTCCGAAGTTTGTGCACATAATACCCCCTATAAAGTAGAGGATATCTATGGTGCTCGACAAGTACCCCCGGGGTCTGTTTGGTATCGTTTTCTGTTTTCAATTTTCTGTTTTTTTGAAAACTGAAGACCCATTTTTGAAAACCAGAAAAAGTGGTTTTCAGGTTTCGGTTGTTAGTTTTCATTTTCTGTATAACTATTATAGACCCAAACATTTTAAAGTTAATTTTGTAACTTATTTAACTAAATTTTTTACGCAAAAAAACAAAAAACTGAAAACGGCAGTGATACCGAACGACAATAATTTTTGTTTTTGTTTTATTTATTCTAGAGTTAGTAGTAGCTAAGTACGCACTAGTAAATTATATGTGTGAGTCATTTGATTCCCTTAGTTTTTTTTTTAATTAATGTTGAGTCAGCGTGTATTCCGACAGCCACGTAGGACAATGCTGTCGGAATTTTTGAATAAAGGAGCAGTAGGTGGTGCTACCATTCGTTTTTCATTTTATTTGGTGGTTCCCCACAACTTTTATTCTATAAGGGGGTTCCCCAAAAAATGATTAAAGTAGGAGGTGGTTCCCCACAAAAAATCCAAAGGTTAAATAAATGCAATTAACCATTTTTTTCTATTTCTTTTTTTGGTTATTTACAATATAATACTAATAATAATACAGGTTCATACTTTAGTTAGCCAAGCATGTTCCGATGCTCAGGCAGATCATTTTTGACCCTCGTCTACCAGAAAGAATGGGAGAGCCTATTAGACCGTGTTACAAGGATAGTCTTGAGGAAACAGAGTCAACAAGAAGACTCGCAAAGTCGCTTGTGGAGCGAATTAGACAAGGTGTGGATGTCGTAATTTTATGATATACGGAGTATGGTACAAAGCAAAGGAAAGCAAGCAATGTCTCGCCAAGTCATTTGCGCTTGCCTGTTATTTGAAATAACAAGCTGTACAATTAATCTGTTAATCCGTACAACAATTTATCAAATGTTGAAGAGATAACTTTCGGTTTAAGGTTTTGTTGTTGTTATTGAAGAATTCATCAAATGGACCTTTTTATGAGGTAAAATTTGGAACAATAATTTTGTGGATTCCTTATCTCAGCTTTTAAAGTGGACATTTTATGATTCCCTTTTAAAGTTTCCGACATTCCTTTGGACTAGTATAGCTCTATTCTTCTGGAGAACTCCTAAAACGAGTTTTTCCGGCCAATAAAGCCAATTTCCGGTCACACCCGAGCATGCGAATTTCTCTTCACACATCAGCAATAACTTGGAAGAGTGATACTCGTATATGACAGGCTAAAACTTCACACATTAGCAATAACTTGGAAGTGTGATCATGAAAAGAACACAAATTCTGACCAAAGATTTCACAGAAATCTGGACATGAACTAAGAAAATCCCGAAACTAGCTCTCCAATATGATGTTTATGGATTCCTCAACGATGTTTCAAATTAACAACTATGCTTCTTAACTATGCCTAAGCTGCAGCCAAAACATCAGGTAGATCAACCTAAATAAGCGAAATCTTGAGCAGTAAAAAGATGTCTGGAGTCAAATACTTACAAGAAGACAGCCATATTGACACAGACGGGAGAATCAAGCTGCAATGCCTTCCGCAAATGTTCCATCTTTTCTTCTTCTCTTACTCTCAGATGATGAAGCCTTGCGTGGTGAAGGTGCGTAATTCAGCTGATAACAAACAAGAGAAGCCCCAAAGGTTTCGAACTTTCCTGAACTGCTAAAGGCTGTTTCAGCATCTAAACGTCTCTTGAAGACCACCCTAGCACAGTTCTTTTTGGCCAATACTTCAGTTTCTGATTCCTTGAGAGGACCAAAGGCACTGAATATCGTATTTAACTTCTCTTCAGTGGGGATGGAATCCATGTCAGTAAACTTCAAAGTCAAAGCTGTTGTTGTTTCATCTTGTAGAGTATCTTCATTCGATTGTCCACTGTCTGATGCAACATTTTCGGATACACTTTGAGGCTGAGATCCTGACACTGAACTATCTTTCTCCAGTAACGCAGTAAAAAACTCATCCGCCTTAACAAGTTCATGCTCAGCTGGAGCCATCTCCTCATCACTCAAGGGTGCTTGCAGCTCTAGGACTTTGGTGGTTTTGCCGTCACAAGAAGCATCCTCCAAACTTTTGATGTCAGATGTTGTGGTTATACCACATCCCGATCCATTTATCTGAGGACCCCCTTCAGCCATTTCTTCAGGCCCTGATCCAGGACTTTCCTTGGACTTGCAAATAATATCATAACTTACTGAATCTCCATGCTTAACCAGGAACTCAATATTCACGACAACCGAATTCCTAAAGTCAGAAAAGAAAGTGATCATAGAAGTCAAGGAGCTGTGTTTGCTCAGGGGATCCACAGCAGTCAAGAGAAAATTTGAGAGAATAGCATCAGAAGAAGAGTTCTTGAACGGAATGGCTTCACTTTGTCCGCGGGATTGCTTGCTTTTGCCATTGCCCTTGGTAGATTTCCCATGAGATGACACATCCGTCTTTAGTAAAGGAGATGGCTGACTTAGTTGAAGTGCAGCTCTGAGAATGCTTTCTCCAACTCTTAAGCCCGGCTTTGGTTCTCTCGATGGCGTGATTTGTGGACTGCTTTCCTTTGATTTTGATTCACTGAAAGACAGTTTAGCCTTCTTGTGCCCCCGAACAGAAGATGAAATGGACTCCCTGCCTGCTTTTCCTGCACTTTCCTCACGATCCTCATGCTTGCTCGAGTCTTTCTTGCCCTTCCTATACATCGGGTCAGACAAAGGCTTCTTTTTCTTGCTTAAATTACCATTGTCACCTGATGAGTTCTTCCTTTTGTGGGGCCTAACATCATCTTCTTCCATCGCTTCTTGTGGAATTACAGTTGCATCACTGATCATTTGATGTGTCTCTTCTTTCTCTCTACTGACCGGAGCATCAGCCTCATTGTTCACGTACCCTAACAGTGGTCCAAATTCAGCTAGGTGATAACAGCCCTTCCACCTATAAAAAGCTGACATTTGAGCTTGAGCCACAGCCTGCTCCAGTCGGGAATTGTCTTCGACACGAGGCACTTGTGCCAGACGTTTTACATGATCAAGAAATTTCACTGGCTCAAAGCTCGAGGCAATATCCAATCTGTCCCCGCCCTCTCGAATGCTTGACTTTTCCCGTATTCCAGCATTCTCGATTTTCTGAGTTTTAATTCTATCATAAACATCCTCAGCAATGCAATGACAAGATAACCCAAACTCTACTCGCCTGGCAGCCTCCTCCACAGCACAGCTCACGGCATCCTGAAATGCTTCTGCAGTGCTCTGTTTTGCCATCTGAGAGAAATGTGATGTAAACGGCTTTAACTTCGCCTCTTCATTCCAAGCAAAAGATTGATCCCCAAAGTAAGCCACCAAATAATTCTTGGATTTGAAATGTTTCTTAGCCAGCTCAGAAGCATCCCCTGCTTCGAATATTTGAGCTGGCCACCAAGGATGGCTCCTCACTTTGCCCCAAACTAAATCAGAGGCAAAAAATCGGCCCTTCTTTTTGCTCTTTGGAACAGAAGCCCTCCCTTCACTAACAGGAGTCACGCCAATTGCTTTCTTGCTCCCCCCTGCATTCGAACCACTCTCGACAACCAAAACCTCAACCTCACCCTTACCTCCTCCAGTGACATTAGCACCAATATCCTCTTTATCACTAACAACATCATCGGTTCTACTTCCTACAGCCTGCTTTTCCTGATTTTCAACCACACTAGACGTCTCATTCCCCTCGACAACATAACCACTTTCAGCCAGTGAGTCATCAATTCCGACTACCTTCACCTGCTTACTAATACTGTCATTATTTCCCGACATTGGAAACAACTGCTGTGCAAACGAGTTAAAACTCGCCTTACCCTCACCCCCCTGTTTATCCACACCTCCAACACTCGTTTTATCGACATTTGAACACTCGGACACAACCCTCAAACCACTCTCCTCACCACCATTCCCCTTACCCCCTTCTAATACCACCACCCTGGAACCGACATTTTCGACAAAATCAACCTCCATATCCTCATCCCCGTCCTCACTTTCCAAACCCTCCCCCTCAACCCCATCCGCCGGGTCCACAACAGCAGCGTCAGACTCACGCAACGACGCCGCGGAGTCACCGGCTTCCCCAACAACGACGTCGTTTCTCAACTCAGGTAGGGTTTCTTTCTCCTCAAGATTATCATCATTATTGTTACTATCATTCAACTGGGCGGCATCAACAGTACAAGTATCGGTCGATTGCATGTCGCAAAACCCTAATTAAATCAATTATTACTCATATAAATATCAACTCTTCCAAATTAATAAAAAAAAAATCAAACGAAAATCAGATTGAAATAGCAAGAAAAGAGGGGGGGAGGGGTTAGGGTTTAATTAAGAAAGTAAAAAGTTTGGAGCTTTACCTTTGTTGTTGTTGTTGTTGTTGTTGATTGACGAAGAAGTTTCGCAGTTGAGGTGAAAGTGGAACGACTTGAATATGCTGTAGAATGCTATTGCTGGATACTGAATAGATTTTATTTTATTTTATTAATTAAAAGTTGGGAGTTGAGACGGTATGTTTAAAAACGGACACGATACGCTCGCATGACCCACTAGCTCATACTTCATACGGTACTATTTTGAGTGCGAAAGAAATACTCTTTCCATTTTAATATATATATATATATATATATATGACGTTTTCAAGTTACGAGTCAAATTTTGACTTTTAATTTTATAAAAAAATATCTTGTCAAAAATTATAAAAACTATACCATTGGATTCGTTGTGAAATATACTTTCAAAAGATTATAATTTCAAAAGTTTTGCCCTTGTATTTTGAGAGAAATCGAAGGTCAAAGAAGTGTCTCGAAATGTGAGAAAGACATATATTGAGAAAGAGAGAGTATTATATTTGTAATTCGGTGTGGTAACTGGTAAGGTACTAAGGTGTACCATAGTTAAAAAAAATCAAATTGTTGAACATTATTTTATCCTAATTTAATGGTCATGATTTTATTTTTTATCCTAATTATCAAATACTGACAATTTTAAATCTATAATAGAAATTTTCAACACGACCTAATAAAAATTGTGCAAGATCGTCGTATGAAATACTACCAAAAATGTGTCAATCAGACCAACCATCCCGATACAACCCAGTTACGACTCACGAATCACTCAAACCCGAACTAGACTCGACCCGAACCGACTCATTTAACCCCTTTTTTCCAGTTTCCTCCCCCTCTGTTCTCTTTTTTCCCGCCAGACAGCAGGAAGAATTAAGAGAGCGAAGAGAGTTGCTAAGTGCTCATTACCGAATAGAGGTCGGAGAGAAAGAGAGACGTTGGCGATGAGCGGCGGCGGAGAAAGCGTAATGATGAAGATGCGTCAAAGACCTACTTCTTCAACAGCAATGGAACCTAATTACTGTGATCTCAGTGAAATATGGCCGAATTACTTCCCTCAAATTGAACTCTCTTACCAGGATTGGCGATACCTTCTCATCTCTAAGCTCGTCTGCTTCTTCGCTACGCCTCGCGGCCAACTCGTCGTTTCTCAGGTACTTTACTTCTCTTCTGACCTAATTTCTTTTCCAAATTTCCGCCCAATTTTTCTCATTTTATGCGAATTCTTCACTTGTAAATTGTAATGGTTAGGTTTATCAAGCTTTACTGATAATTGCCCCTAATTCCGCAATGTTTTCGACATCCGATTGATGTTAAATTGTTTGCTCGTGTCGGAATCTTCGATAAATTTGATGATTTGATTGAATTATTGTTCATTTTAGTTCGACATTAGGCTGTTGTGTTTAAAATCAGGCAGACATTTCGCATTTTCGCTACTGAAGTACTATGTTGTAGCGCTGGATAATCACATTTTCGCAGAGTCGAGGACCACTGATTAAGTGCATGTCAAGGATACGAGGCGTTGAGATACTTGTAATGGTTAAGAGTAGACTGATGTTTGTTGAGGAAGCAACTTCCAGTAGGAAGGGGAATTTGCTCTAAAGATATTCTTGTGTCATTTTGTCTCATGTGTTGCTAGTTTAGAAGCTAAGTTACGGGTAGTAAGACTTGCGAGTATACAACACCGGTTTATGATTTTTTGTTAAGGAGCCAAAGAGTTTCAATTCTTTGTCTTTGGAATGTGCTATTGGAGGAAAGGAAAATGACTGAGCAAACTTCATATATATTTTATATTGCGAAATAGGAGTCGGTTGATGCAACTTTCATCATGGTGATTCGACTATATTCTATCCGAGCTTTAAACATAGGAGTAAGGTTGCAATCTTGCATACAAGATCCTATTTAAGATATTGGGTAATGGTGTGGTAGGACTTGGAGCATCGTGGTGATGATAATCTGGAATATATATGTCCTTTCAGTTTGTCTTCATTTCCGGTCTTTGTGGGTTCTCTATCAGTATCAGTAAATAGCCAAACCGTTTTATGTCCAAAGTTGAAGCTTGGCTTCTTTTTGGGTTTGTGCGATGCAGCTTGATCATTGCTTGGGGTTGGTGATTTGTTAATTTACAAATGCATATCCTGAATCACCAAGTAACTGTTTTTGTTCCAGTCTTTCAGATGAGGAATTTGGAGTACTCCATGTTTCTCTAAGTTTTGATGGAGATGTTGTCATAAGTCATAACTGATATAGAAACAATAGTTATGCTTTTTTTTTTTTTTTTTTTTTTTTATTATTATAAGGGAATCTTGCTTATTGCTCTGATCTAATACCAGTTTTCAGCTGCTGACTGAGCACTCAGTGGAAGATATTTGGCATATTGAAATTGTGGCTCTTTGATTAGTGTTAACTTTATTCTCTTAACCTTTTGCCATCCCATGTTGCCAAAAATTCTTTTGATAGTTTTTGATCAGGAACACGGATATGCCATATAATACTCAAGCAAATGTGCAGGTGAAACATGAAGATGGGGTGTTCTCTTTGTCACTCAACTTTCAAGAGTTCAGAAAGATATGTGATCTTGAGTGTTTCTATGTAAATCTTGAAGAATACCCTAAAGAAGCTCTTTTATGCATGGGGATGGCCATTCATAAGGTATAATTTGCAGTGATCAGACATATCTAGTCTTCTGTGCTTTCACCTCCATTTATGGTTATGTAACAACTTCCCGTATGATGGTGTGTCCCCTGAACACAGGTTATGCCTCTCCAGGAGAAAAGCAAGTTGGATACTCATGTGAAAATTAATGTCCGGCTTCATAACTACCCTGAATCCATGATTGCTTTGAAGAACCTTAAAGCAGCATATATTGGTAAAGTTTAGAAAAACAACTATGATTCAATGTTTGGTTGAAGAGAGCATCTAGAATTCTACCTTCATTTTGCAGTATAAGATTGAGAGAAACTGATTACTTCATTTCTTGGATTGAGATGGCAGATAGGCTGGTATCTGTTCGTGGCACTGTTGTAAAAGTTAGCACCGTTAGACCGCTGGTGATTCAGATGACATTTAAATGTACTCTGTGCGGAGCTGACATAGAACGTTTCTTTCCTGATGGAAAGTACTCTCCCCTGGCTACATGTCTGATGCGTTGCTGCAAAGGCAGAACATTCTCTCCGATGAGATCTACCGTAGTGTCCATTGATTTTCAAAAAATAAGGCAAGCCCTTTCTTCTCTTGAAATAGGAGCATGACTATTCTTTAGATTTCAATAGGAGTATCAGATGACTTTAAAGTGGTTTTATACATTGGTTCCTACTAGATTGCAGGAGCTTCTGAAGCCCGAAAATCATGAAGAGGGGAGGGTTCCTAGGACAGTAGAATGTGAACTTAGTGAAGATCTTGTTGATGCTTGTATTCCTGGTGATGTGGTGACAGTGATGGGGATTATACGGCAAATTAATAACTACATGGACCTTGGAGGAGGTACGACCTAATCAACAAGAGTATGTGTGTGTGTGTTTGTGCATGATCCAATTCTTTGCTTTTCTCTCTTCCTGATCAAGTACTAATAATAGAGTATAAATTTACATGTTTTTATTTCCTTTTACAAAGTTTCATTTTTACAGAGCTTTTATTCGAAATTGGTAATTCTTTTATTGCATCTAAAAAAACGCTAACCGTAATGAAAAGGAGAAAAAAAGCCCTACTTGATTTTTCTCTTGACGTGTGAGATTTCAGGATGAACATTGAGGTTGCGCCTGCCTTTTTAATTTTTTTTTTTATTATTATGCCAAGTCATATTAAGTTGAGACTAAAATAAAGGCAACAGGCCCATCCATGTTCATATGTGAGGGATAAGCAGGCATGAGTAAATAGGCAACACAGATTTTCAGTTTGGGTTTATTGCAGGCTAATATATACCTCCATGACCATACACGTTTTTAAGCCTTGTTGTTAGTTGCTGTAGTTTATCCATGGTTGTCCTAGATCTAAGACACTACACTCATCTCTTTACCATTTTGGTAATTTCTACCATGAATTTATTTGAACATGAAGAAGCCTACTTCCTTGTGGTGCGCATCACAGGCAGAATCCAAAGGAGGGTTAAGCTGATTAGATGTATGCATCTTCACAACTGAGCTGGTGACCCTTACTTTATAGGGCAATTTTTTGACTTGCTTTCACACAACAAATAAGAAGGGATGTACACGCTTTGTCACTAGTGAGTATAAAATGGTTGTATTGGCACTTTTCTACATCTCTGGAGTGTTTGTCATTGATTCCTTATAGTATATGGTTCACCTTCTGAAATTTGTTGTGGTGTCTCTTATATACAATAATGTGAGTAATTATTGTTAGTCAATTTATAATTCCACATCTTTAGTTAAAGGAATTCACACAAAGTTGGCTTATAGATGATGCCTCTCTTACCATGTGGACACAGTGGAAGAGTTATGTTGTAATTATCTTCCAGTCCCTTTGCAAGTTTGCATCATTGCCGATATTCGAAACCCACCTTGACTAACTTCCCCCCATTGCATTAGTATTCTCAAATACACCAGCTTCACTTGTGCATCAAGTTTCATTTGTTCTAAGATTGGTAGAGGTTGTAAACTTGTAACTGGTAGGTGGCAAGTATCCTAACTTGTATAAAGTCCAATCATGTTGTCAGATTTCATTCTCTGAAAAGTAAAGACTAGTTGTTCAATCCTTTGATGCCAAAAAAGAAAAAAGCTAACAGAACAGACCATCCATTTTCTTATAAAGGGTATGGGTTACTGAGGGCAGCCTCACGGCCCTCGCCCTGTATTTGCTGGATGGCTATGCATATCAAGTGTTTTTAAGTTCATTTTCTAAAAAAGTTATTTGATATATGAAAGCTCAGTGATATGTCTATAGCTTCTTCAGTTAGAAATCTTGGAAAATTTCAGGTAAATCAAAGAGCAAGTATCAAGGATTGTATTATTTATATCTGGAAGGAGTTTCTGTAACAAATTCCAAATCACAGTCCGTTCCAGAGGATTCCCATTACACAACTGCTGATGATAGAGCCACTGAAATGTCTGACTTATTTTCCTTCACTCCAAGGGATTTGGAATTCATTGTCAAGTTCACTGAGGAACATGGTCAAGATGTATTCCGACAAATAATTCATTCGGTTTGTCCATCTATATATGGTCACGAACTAGTTAAGGGTAAGATAAGTGCCTGCTGTTTCCTTTTGAAGCTTTTGCCTTTTGTCTAAGAGGAATTGCTTCTTTAAGTTCATTCCTAATGTCTACAGTAATCGTAATTGCCCCATCATCCTTAACCTTAAATACTGTGACTTAATGGTACAGCACTAAAATATAGCCCAAGAGAATATGTCGTAGTTCTTCCAATCTTTAGTACATCACAAGATTAAACTCATTATACCGTCTTTACAGCGGGAATAACTCTCTGTCTTTTTGGTGGCGTGAGGAAGCATTCGATGGATCAGAATAAAGTACCCGTCAGAGGAGACCTTCATGTGCTAGTGGTTGGTAAGCTTGTTGTCTTTTCTTACACTTCTCATTAAAATTAGGAGTTCAGGAACTCTCCGTTGCTCCACATCTGCTGCAGATATATGCTTTTGCACCATATTTCAAGCTTCAACTGCCTCATAGTAGTGAGACTTTCATATACTCAGGTGATCCTGGATTGGGCAAGAGCCAGTTGCTTCAAGCAGCATCCGCAGTTTCTCCACGTGGTATTTATGTGTGCGGTAATGGTACAACGAATGCTGGTCTTACAGTAGCTGTTGTGAAGGATCGCATGACAAGCGACTACGCTTTTGAGGCTGGTACTGATTCTGTAAGCCTCTTTTTCTCTAGAGTTTTCGACCTAGTTTGAAACATTTTCTGAACTGACAAGTGCTGAGTCCTTGCTCCATACAATTTTTCATTTATTAATAGTGCAGGATTTATGTGCTGCTATTTCTTCTTGTCACTTGCAATTTCTGGACATTGATACACTGAAGAGTCTGGTTATGACATCTTAGAGAAAGTCATCTTTCAAAATCTTAATTAAATAGCATGGAAAAAATCTTTTAGTGCACATGATACGCATCTGTCCCACTAATAGGTAAGTAGCATGGACAAAATCTTTTGGCTGCTTGCAAGTGTTTTCACTTTGACGTTTTTGGAAAAGGAGCCTTAAACGGTTACATTTATTCGATTATTCTCTTGTTATTGGTTTCTGAATTGTCCAGACTTTCGTTTTGTGGCCTTAAAACTCACATCTTCAGCAAGATATGCTTATGGAGTTATGGTAGGAGTGCTTGAAACAAATCTTTCAAAAATGAGACTATTGTATACATTAGTGACAAGCCCCGTGCAAGTTATATCATTCTTATCGTCTCTTGCTGTCAATAGAAAGACATGCTGTTGTGCTTTAGGAGAAGGGTGGCAGATGAAACTCTGAATGATAGACTCATCTAGTCATCTGTATGTGACTTTGTGTTTTTACTCACCACAATTCCAGCTTCTAACTTCAGTTATGCTATTAGACTTCCCTCTTCATCTTGACTCTTCACTTGGATCTAACATGCTACCTTCAGTACTCAAAGCGTTACCAATGGTTCCCTTTTCTTTTTTCCCCTTTTTTTTGGCTTTAGGCAATGGTTCTCTTGTCTCCTTTCACGGTTCATCACGTATCAATTTATCCTCTTCACAGGAAATACGAACACCTAAGCCCACAAAAAGTTCTTCGACCAAAACAATCGTCTATAACCTGACCTAAATTTATCTCAAATTACCTTTTATCAACCCGAACCCAAAAAAGCACCTGAACTGTGATAGCCCAAAATGTCTTGATAAGAATGGGTTATTTTGGGGGACTTGTCAGGTCTTTGAATATATTAATATCCCAAAAACAAAGAAATGATGTCCTAGTTCGACATTAGCTCAGTAAGCTCATCAAATTTACTCACCTTAGCTCTAAATGTGCTACATATTGCTTAATTGGTGGACTGAGAATTTATGGAACAAGCCTTGTTCGGGGGCATCTAGACACGACTACTAGTCATGTAGTCATATTATGAAATTGAGTTTTCGGAATTTGTTGTTTAAGCCAAAATGATGATATTGCCACACTGTATGTCACATACGTCAACTTAGAATCTCGTTATATGCTTCTCATTCCAATCTGCATTTGACATCTAAAACAAGCTTGTCTGAAACTCTGATCTCTTTCCCGTAGGTGCTGTTGTACTTGCAGACCGGGGACTATGTTGCATTGATGAATTTGATAAGATGTCTGCAGAGCATCAGGTTCTCCTGATAATTATCCGACCTTTGCTCCTCTTTATCTCCTGCTATTGTGTAGAGATTACTTTGAATCATAAAAGTGTACTGTAAACCCACGCCTCCACCCCCCGCGCCCTCTTGAAGCCAAAAACATGCCAAAGCAATTAGAAAAAAATAGGTTTGTTATTCGGCCTTCATTCATTTTTTATATGCTGTATGAGAAATTCATAAGGTGGTGGGGAGTAAACATCTTCGTAAATCTTACCCTTTTTTTATCAGCTTCCTCCAAATAACACACTTTGGATATTGGAAACGATACCTATCTAGGCGTGTTTTAGAAATTATCAAGGGAACTTTTTCGGAATAAAATTGTTTGTATAGAGTACATGGATTACTAGCTATTTGGTGGTGTACTTTGAAGGACACATTTTATGATATTGATTGGACACAGCAGGACATCGAAGTTGTATAGTTGCAGTCAAGTGTTACATTTTCACTGGCACTTGATTTTCCTGCTTTTTGTGGAAGCGTTCTCAAGACAGTCTAAGAGCTTCTTTAGCCATCTTTTGTATATGGGTGTCATCTCCATGGTGTCTTTTTGAAATTGGTGTCACCCCCTTGGTATCCTTTATGAATATACTAATAACGTGTCTTATCCAAAAAAAAGGTACATGGAATGACCATATACCTTTTGTATGTCAAAGGGATTGGAGAATGTCTGAGTGATTGGAGAATGTCTGAGTGAAGTCTCGTTTTATATCCCTTATCCAACTATATTGACTTGCATGCTTCTGCTCTAATCGGTCACTTTTTTTTTTCCTGTGCTCAGTCCTTGCTAGAAGCCATGGAGCAACAATGTGTCTCCGTTGCAAAGGCGGGACTTGTTGCAAGTTTATCAGCTAGGACTTCTATATTAGCTGCTGCGAACCCAGTTGGCGGTCATTATGAGTAATGTTCATCGTTTCTATACTCAGTATTTTTCTGTGCTGGACTATTAATTAGCCTGTGTAGACTGTGGACTTATTTTGTCTTGAAATACTTTTGTTCTAAAGTCAACTCACATACTATAGATGATGGGTCTCATAATATATCATTTATAGTTGTCCTCCCAACAGCTGGGAAAGACCTGCAATTTTTGTTCACTGAGAGATTCTGAGAGTCTCTTGATAACTTGAGCGACTCATTATCTCTTGAAAAAAGAAAAAGAAAAATAAAAGAACAAAAAGGATTGTACAGCTGAGTAGGAATCTAGCTCATTCAATCCAGATCTCTCATTTATTTGTTTTTTCAGTCGTGCAAAGACCGTAAATGAAAATCTGAAGATGAGTTCTCCTCTTCTTTCAAGATTCGACTTGGTTTTTATATTGCTGGATAGACCTGATGAACATCTGGATAAACGGCTTTCAGAGCACATTATGGCTGTAAGAACTCATTCGACCATCTTTACTTGTGTTTTCTGCTTGTACCTTTATGTGAACATGTAGAGGTGGCAAGCTTTCATCGTCCTCAGCTCTCGTTGATTTGCCTGTTTTGTAAGGAGGCGACTAATCTGGACATAGTGTAGAGTAGAGGGAGAATTGAGAAGTCATTTGCCTTAGAGAGCAAGGAGCAGTGACAATTCTAACTAGTAGCCTCTCTTGGGGATCAACTTAGAAATTCTACTAGCGTCATCAGTAAATGAGCTCATATTGAAACAGACACATTTTAAAATGATGGTTTTTGTTCTAGAGTTATTTTCTAAAATGATTTAAGTTTGAACTAATGAGTTTCTTGAGCTGCTCAACAAAATCGCCACGTTGACTGACGATGTTTGCCCTACCTTAGCTTCCCTGATATCAAGAAAAGACCTGAATGTGTTTCTCATGCATGGAGTCATGTTTGGACTCAATAGGAGACATTTCGGGTTTTCTGGTTTTTTTATTCCTGTGAATTTCATTGGATCATGATCATCATCTGGTACAATAATTCAGTTCTTTATAGGATTTTCATGTATCACGTGATAAGAACAGACATTCCAGCGCTCCTATGAAATCTTGCAATTATTTGTGGTTATGCAATCTATTTATTTAAGAATCAAAAAGTTAGTTTTCCAGTGGCCTCTTAAGGGTGATGCTTAATGTATTACACACGACTTCTTTATGTCCTGTGTGATCTGTCCCTTATAGTTCTCAAGTGATTTCAGTTAACTGTAAAGCTTTTGCAATTTTGCTTTGCTTTATGCGTAAAAACTTACAAGAAAGTTTATGTTGACTTTTTTTTTTTCCTTTTTTTGTCTACTTGTTTTGCAGCTTCATTCTGGTTATGGAGATAATTCCTCCACATTCAAAAAACTTTGTCGAGGTGGTATGTCCCTATTTTTGTGCTTGATATTCTCTGATGTAAAACTTACTCTAATTTTTATGTGTTTTTGAGTTTGTAACGCAGCGGAATTAAAACAGAAAATAAAGGATATGAATTAGTCTAGAATCCTCGCAAGAATACTCGACTAAGACTAATTTGTACTAAGATCACAAAGAAACAAGCACAAACAAACGGCAAGCACCAAGATCACATAGAAACAAGGTACAAACCAAAAGAATACCTCGCAAGGCCAAGATTTTGAAGGAAACTCCCTTCGACTCTTCGATATTAATGCTCAAACTTGTATATAAAACATTACAATAAGACTCTCTATTTATACTACTCTTAAGACTCCTAAACTTACCTAAAGTCAAGTTAAGAACCAGATTTAGGTCTTCCCTTAAACCAACTTCAAGCTTATTACTGAAACTTTCCTAAAATCTTCTATAACAACTTGGAAACCTTCTAAGGCTCCTTTATTCCACAAAATACTGTAAATAAGACACTTTCCTAAACTTAAACAAAGACACAAATAAGAATAAGTATTATATCTACTAAGAACTTCCTTGGACGTGCATGGCTTGGGGAATATAGCAGTTTCGGCCATTCTCGTGTACCCGCGTAGAAACTGGACAGCTCAACTTAAAACAAGCATATCTCCTTCGTTACTTAACCATTTAAGGCATATGACCACTTTTCGGAAAGCTTAGATCATGAACTTTCCTATACAATTGATTGTTCTTCGAAATATTGAGTACTTCAGAAGATATTGAGACTGGAAGGTGACGTGATAGTCTTGAACTTCCACTATAAGCTTTGACCCATAGCTCCCATGTATCATTCTCCCCTTCTTTGAAAAGATTCGTCCTCGAATCTGAAGTCCTATAGTAGAGAAACACATTCTCACAACCACCCGGATCATATACAAGGATCAAAAAGAGAAGTACAAACACCAAACATATGCACAAGTCCTTTAACTCATCATCTTCAATGTACTTGATGAGTTTTTCGATACCATGATCTTCAATCTCTGTTCTCTTTTCTTTAAACTTCTCATGGTCCATCATGTTTTGGACATCAAGTTTAGAGCTATATTGTTCATCTTTCACTTCGATGCCATTGTTATAAAGAAAGAAAGACAAACAGGATTTACCTTTGACATCTTCTTCAAGTCTCTCATCAATATAGCGATCAATTAATGATTTGTATGGAATCTTGGTCTCAAATTTGTGGTAAACAAATTTGTCATCTATCTCATCTTCAATTAGAACCTCATGTTCAATCGCACTCTTTATTTCGTTTTCCCCAAAAGACTTTAGTGAAGAATCAATGCTTTCCTCTTTAGAAGTATCATGAAGATCCAATGTTTTGTCTTGATCACTAATCTCAATCTCTTCATGCTCTTGGATTTGTATGAATTCATGTACTTGCGATTGTTCCTCCAAGATCACTTCTTTGATTTTTTCTTTGTCTTCACAAGAATCATGCTTTTCAAGATGTGCACTCCTAACTTTCTTCAAGTCATCTTGCATACGGTCAAGTTTCTTCGTCATGTCCAACAAAATCAGATCATTATTTGCTTGTTCATGCTCATAAGAAGACTTTTTGAACGACACGTCTTCAATAAAGTTCCTTGGCATATATCGTTTACGTAGCTTGCACTTGAGTACTTCCCACGAATGAATCTTGCACTTACCTTCATGTTTGCGTCGCTTCTTCAAAATTTCAAACCAATGGAATGCGTCTCTTACCAAAATAAGTTTCACATGATCGAATCTTTCACGATCATCAAAACCAATTCGATTGAATTTACGCTCGATCTTTCTTTCCCAATTTAAATAATCTTCAGAATCACCACTCCCATCAAACTTAGGAAATTTATAATTCATTGATAAACCAAAATCAACCACACCAAGACTAACAAAGCATAGAAGTTTGTTACAACCAAGCTCTGATACCAATTTGATGTAAAACTTACTCTAATTTTTATGTGTTTTTGAGTTTGTAACGCAGCGGAATTAAAACAGAAAATAAAGGATATGAATTAGTCTAGAATCCTCGCAAGAATACTCGACTAAGACTAATTTGTACTAAGATCACAAAGAAACAAGCACAAACAAACGGCAAGCACCAAGATCACATAGAAACAAGGTACAAACCAAAAGAATACCTCGCAAGGCCAAGATTTTGAAGGAAACTCCCTTCGACTCTTCGATATTAATGCTCAAACTTGTATATAAAACATTACAATAAGACTCTCTATTTATACTACTCTTAAGACTCCTAAACTTACCTAAAGTCAAGTTAAGAACCAGATTTAGGTCTTCCCTTAAACCAACTTCAAGCTTATTACTGAAACTTTCCTAAAATCTTCTATAACAACTTGGAAACCTTCTAAGGCTCCTTTATTCCACAAAATACTGTAAATAAGACACTTTCCTAAACTTAAACAAAGACACAAATAAGAATAAGTATTATATCTACTAAGAACTTCCTTGGACGTGCATGGCTTGGGGAATATAGCAGTTTCGGCCATTCTCGTGTACCCGCGTAGAAACTGGACAGCTCAACTTAAAACAAGCATATCTCCTTCGTTACTTAACCATTTAAGGCATATGACCACTTTTCGGAAAGCTTAGATCATGAACTTTCCTATACAATTGATTGTTCTTCGAAATATTGAGTACTTCAGAAGATATTGAGACTGGAAGGTGACGTGATAGTCTTGAACTTCCACTATAAGCTTTGACCCATAGCTCCCATGTATCAGTTTGTGATCTAAGGAATGGAAAGTTCATTGATAGAAATGTTTCAATTCTCAATAACACGAAGCACTGGCGATTGTTAACTCAAATTTATGTTTGGTTAGTTTGTGAATTTCATCTCAGAGTTATTTGGCAAGCTATTTCCACGTGTGTTTTGGGTCAACAAAAATAAGTACAAACTATTTTCAAAGATGTGTCTCTCTTGTTCTACTTACCAGAGCATCCTGTTCGGTTATTTCTTCTCTCAAGTCTACCCGGGCACGAGCCTCTGCCAGCCTGACTAGACTTTCTAGCTGCCTTGCAGTTATAGGGGTACCATCAGCTGAAGTGTTACGATCTCTCAACCGCAAATAAAAATTCTGCAAAATCTCTGCTGCTGACCTTGACATCCTGATAAAATTACGGCACAAGTAGAGTCGTATGAATCTCTTTCTCATCAAATTTATACTTTTTATCGTATAAAATCTAATAGGGTGATTGGCTTACCGAGGAAAGACGAAAGTCCTTGCATAAGCAGTATACTTCCTAAGGAGAGGAGCAGGAAGTGGGACAAATTCACTGTCTTTCTTTGGATCTAATCTCAACTTTGCAACCAAGGACTCGCTTTTTGTACTGGCATCTGTTTGTTGAGTGTCTTGTGAAGCTGCATCAGATAGAATTTTGTTTAGTTGCATGACAGTAGTTGAGAGAATGATACATGGGAGCTATGGGTCAAAGCTTATAGTGGAAGTTCAAGACTATCACGTCACCTTCCAGTCTCAATATCTTCTGAAGTACTCAATATTTCGAAGAACAATCAATTGTATAGGAAAGTTCATGATCTAAGCTTTCCGAAAAGTGGTCATATGCCTTAAATGGTTAAGTAACGAAGGAGATATGCTTGTTTTAAGTTGAGCTGTCCAGTTTCTACGCGGGTACACGAGAATGGCCGAAACTGCTATATTCCCCAAGCCATGCACGTCCAAGGAAGTTCTTAGTAGATATAATACTTATTCTTATTTGTGTCTTTGTTTAAGTTTAGGAAAGTGTCTTATTTACAGTATTTTGTGGAATAAAGGAGCCTTAGAAGGTTTCCAAGTTGTTATAGAAGATTTTAGGAAAGTTTCAGTAATAAGCTTGAAGTTGGTTTAAGGGAAGACCTAAATCTGGTTCTTAACTTGACTTTAGGTAAGTTTAGGAGTCTTAAGAGTAGTATAAATAGAGAGTCTTATTGTAATGTTTTATATACAAGTTTGAGCATTAATATCGAAGAGTCGAAGGGAGTTTCCTTCAAAATCTTGGCCTTGCGAGGTATTCTTTTGGTTTGTACCTTGTTTCTATGTGATCTTGGTGCTTGCCGTTTGTTTGTGCTTGTTTCTTTGTGATCTTAGTACAAATTAGTCTTAGTCGAGTATTCTTGCGAGGATTCTAGACTAATTCATATCCTTTATTTTCTGTTTTAATTCCGCTGCGTTACAAACTCAAAAACACATAAAAATTAGAGTAGGTTTTACATCACAAACTTGATGTAGGAATAAAATTTCCAAAGTCGTTCTGTGAGATGGTTTCGAAATCGTGCTCTTTAGAAGGGTGATATGCGAAGATGAATTGCTCATAGGACTTTCTAAACTTCCCATAATTACTGGCCAAAAGTCTAGCTGAGAGTGTAAAACTTTGGCTGAGATATCGGACTTAGGAATTGTACATTTTCTGGAGATTGGAAACAGACATGATGTAGAAACTTGATACCTTTGACAATATACTTCTGGTGTTTCGCATTAGACATTTCTTAGCATAAGAAGTTGCGCGTGACTTCACGTGACGCAATCAAATTGCAGATTGTATTATTTCAAAAACTTCTTATTACGGATTCTGACATTGTTCTCTTTGTTTGAATGAATTTGCAGGACGTTGTAGAAATTATGAAAGAATCCCTGTACGATAAGTATGTTGATGAACACGGAGTTGTTGATTTTGCTCGTAGTGGAGGAATGAGTCAACAGAAGGAAGCAAAGCGATTCCTAAGTGCCCTGAATAAGCAATCAGAGTTGGACCAGAAAGATTGCTTTTCAATCTCTGTATGCAATTTTGTTTCCAAGTCTCTCCTTTTACAGAATTTATTTGTTTCTGTACTACGCATACTTAGAGGGTTCTTTCAAACTTTTTTTCTAAAGTTGATGCTTGTCTTCTTTAGTTTACTGGAATTGTATGTGTTCTCGATCCAGGAAATATATGGTCTGGCAGATAGAATTGGACTAAGAGTTCCAGACATTGATGTATTTGTCGATAACTTGAATACTGCGGGCTTCCTAATCAAGAAGGGACCTCGGACATATCAGGTATGTCAAATTCTTCGCCCGATTTGATCTCAGCATGACAATCTTCCCATATATCTTTCCTCACTGTTCAGAATCTGATATGATACTTGTTTAATCGACTTCCAAAGATTGAAGATCCTTTTTAGCAAAACTGATTTGGAAGAGTTCTATATTTATGCAATCACATGTACTTTGGGTTGATTGTTGAATGTTAATATTACTGCCTTTGACCTGAGCTATTGTTGCAACCACTGTTTAGTCCAGGCTCTCATGGTGATGTGAAAACTTTACGCAAATGTTAGCCCATCTCAAGTACTTCGAGCAAATCAGTGTTTTCTTCTTATTCTTTTGAAGGCAAAATCTTAAATCTGTCTTCTATGCTAATGTTTGAAGCAAATTTTAACCTGTCTTTAATGCTGGTATTTTCCAATCTGTGCTTGTAGGTGCTATCATCGTCCTATTCGAGGAGTCAGTCATCAAGGTCCAGAGTTTAGATGGCGAGAGTTTTGGCAATCGCTGTCAAGACTGAAGAGCATTGAACCATCATTGGCTTTGTAATTTAACATCGGTACAGATAATTATCTGTCAGTGTCTAAACAAAAAGCAGGCTATCGACTTCTTAGTAGCCTAATACTGACTGTGTTGGGCTTGTACAACAGTTCAACCCCTACAGAAGTTGCGAAATGTACTCAAATTGGTACAAGTGTATATCAGTAGTACACCAGATTAAAGTTGCTTCGGCTTTTCTGATACAATGCGCCATTTTTCAGGCAATTTCAGTTTAGGTCATCTTGATGCAAGTATATACCAGCTTTACATGTTCTACACAAAGAACTTGTTTACAATGTTACTATAACATACAGAGGTGTGATCTGAGTCTAGTACAATCTTCCTCGTGGCAGGTCTCTCGTTGCTTTCAGCGGGCACTTCCATGGTACATTGGCCGATTCAGGTACAACAAATGTTCCATTAATCATGTCAGTCACCAGGAACAGTCCATTCACTTCCATAGTACTCGTTAGGCAACCCCAACCAAAACTTGAAAGCCTCTGCAGCTCTCTTCCTCTCGCGTCTCCTGTCTTGTCTGGCTTGGGACGCATGCTTACTCGTAAACATCCTTGAATGCATCTCAACATAAATTCTCGTAAACTTCGTTTTATTGGGTGAAATTCCATTCTCTTCCATACAAGCTACGATCTCCAGTGCCTTCCTAAAGAAGGCAGCTCTCACACATATATCAGCCAATGTATCCAGCAGCCCCTCATCAGGCTTTATAGGTGGTGGCAGTGAAGAATCCGTAGCATCTCCTTCTCTCCTTACAGCACATCTCTCCTTCACCTCAGTCCACAGAAGCAATGCTTCACCCGGCTTCCTAGCTAACGCGATTCCATTAGCCAGGCTTCCGTAAGTAGACACATTAGGGTGAAACCCGAACTCCCTCATCCTCCCAACCACCTTATTCGCTTCCTCGATTAAACCCATCTTACAGTACCCTTCAACCAACATATTCCAAGCTACTTGATCAACTTTCACTCTAGGATCCCTCAACATCTCATCAAACACTTTGCTAGCCAATTTAGGTTGCCCTGACAAAGCAAACGCCTTCATCAAAGTCGTGTAACTGATCTTAGTCGGGGCAATTCCCCGCGCCCTCATCTCATTGAAATACTCTAGAGCACCTGCACTATCATCCACCAATATACACCCATCAATGAGTGTATTATAAGATACAACATCAGGCACCAACCCCACATTCTCAGTCATATCCTTCATCAAACTTTTCGCTTTCTCAATCTGCAATTGTTGACAGTAACCCTTTAACAGGACATTGTAGGTCACCAAATTAGCAGGAACACCAATCTTCTTCATCTCACCCAAAACCAACCTAGCTCTATCCATAGACCCTGCTTTCACAAGAGCAGATATAACTGTAGTATACGAAACATGATCAGGGTGACTTGAACTGTCCTCCTGATGCCTCATCGCCTCCAGCATTCGGACCGTATCAGCAACCCTCCCTGCCTTCATATACCCCTTCATCAACGTCGTATACATCCTAGAATTCGGCTTATGTGTTTTCGGCATCAGCAAATTCCCTGAATTCTCCCTAATCGACCTAGGAATAAGCTTCTCAAACACGTCAATTTCGCGGTAATTATCTCCTCCTTCACCACCACCTTCATCATCCTGATCAACACCACTCGAATTCGCGTCCCTGAGCACCTTACAAACATCCCTCCTACCCTCACGCAACGCCTGAACCAACCTCTCCGCGGCCCCTAAATCGCCAAACCCGACATAAGCTGCCACAAGTGAATGCAATGTAGTAACACAAGGCTCAACCTCTCTACTCAGCATAAGCTCCAATACACAAACAAGCAAGTCCTTCCTATTAACTCTACCACAAAGCTTAATCATTACGTTATAAGTTAATGCATCAGGAACAGCTCCAAACTCAGGCATTTCATCAAACACTTGGCAGAACATCCCAACATCCCCTAAATTAGCACAAGCATTAAGCGCCCCATTAAACGCCGCCGTATCAGGTCGAGAATTCGCCACCAAGGTAGCGTCCTCAACACGACGTATCCGCTTGATTACCGAGTGGAATAACTTGACCGCGTTAACCGGTCCGTCGTCAGGCGAAGCGGAAAGCTTGCTGACTACGGCACTCCAAGCTTTAACATGAGGCAAGTAGTTGGACTTCAACATGGACTTGATAATGGAGATAGCGTAAAGAGTATGCCCGAATTTGACGGCGGAGACGGCGAGTAAGCCGAGGGAGTTGGAGTCGAGGCGGTGGAGCTGGTTCTCATGGCGGAGGCGCGTGATGATAGACTGAGCGCGTGAGAAAGAGTCAGGGGTATTTTGGTAAGAGAGCTGGGAGACTAAACGGCTAAGGCAAGTGGGGTCAGGGAGGTGAGGGGTAGTTTGGTAAAAGAGCCAAGCTTGTTCGGTTTTTCTTTGGCGGAGGAGGGTGAGAAGGGTGGTTGAGGGGTGGTGGTTCTTTTGGCTGAGGTCGGTGGTTGAAGGGGTGGTGCGATTAGCGCGAAGTGTGAGAGGTTTTGCGGCGGCGGTGGCGGCGGCGGCGGCGGAGAGTGGTGGTGAGAATAGGGTGAGGAGAGAGAAAGAGGAGGAGGTTGTGTTCATGGTTGGTCCATTTTTAGGAACAAAATATGGAGATTTTATTATTAGTAGTAAGTTAAATTATTAAAGTGTGCACATGAAATAAAAATGTTGGGGAGTGATTTTGGTTGGTTAGTGGACATGAATGTGTAACGTTGAAGACATGATGTTCTTTCGACTGACCTGATCCACAATCCCACATTGTTGGTCATTTGGTTAAGTCCGGGAAATAAACACACTCGAGTTTATGTTCAAAGTGTAATATCATTGGGTTTTGTTTATGGTAAGTTTTGGAATTTATTATCATTAAAATTTTCAACTTAATAAGTGCTCGTTTGGATACACTTGGAAATTCAGAATTCACATGGATTAGTTTAGCCTAGGAATCTACAATGCGTGGGAATTAGGTAACGATTTTTTTGATATATACGGGATGGGTCAAATTCCCGGGAATTTCCAATTCATGGGAATTCATAGAGCATCCATACAAAGCCTAAGGTGTCGTTTGGAAACACTCGGAAAGTCGGAATTCCCATGAACTTGAAAATCCTAGGAATTTAGAAAGCATGGGAATTGGAGAAATTTGTTTGGATGAACAAGGGAATTCAACTCCCATGAGAATTTCTCCTTACCTACCCCCCCAAGTAATTAAATTCCTACACTTTGAAGGAATTGGAAATGCCTAGGAATTTCCAATTCCTACACTTTAGGATAACCAAATAACTCATGGTAATACAATTTCTAGGAAAATAAAATTCCTATGGATTTTGAGGGTATCCAAACGACCCCTAAGATTTTTTTTGTTGGACTACATCTCATTCTAACCTTACCCCTAACGTGTATTTCATTCCTTAATTAAGTGATGATTTCTTCAATGAAGCAATGAGATCTCATATTGTTTTTTTTTTCCATGTGAGTATCTGACTTAAGTAAGGAATGCAATGCACTTTATCATGTGATCATAGATTCATAGGGCACACGTTTGAAAAACCGATGTAATTATTCAGTACTTCTGTGAGCTTAGATTTTTCTATGTTTGATCATCAATAGTTGACAAGAATAAACATAGCAGACTTGGAACTAATTTAAGCTGGAAAATATTGGTAATGAAACTTCAGTTACCAAAGTAAAAATATATTAGGCTGGCAATAAACTTGTTCTGTGTTGCCGTAGTAAATGCTTAACGCCCTAAACGCTTCTCCCCTTCTAACTGTACGACTCATAAACCAGACTAATATATACAAACCTGCTCTATACACATTTCGGTTTAGTCCTCACAGAAGTCGATCTCGTGCTGTGAGTTCGGTTCAGAAGTGGCATAACTCTCTCCTCGTGCTGTGGTATATTCAGGAAGACGCTTTCCACGACAAAGCTGTCCTTCGTTCTTCTTATAATGTACACTGCATTAGCTACTCTATCCAACTAACTTTACAGATTCATAGTTTTAGGCATCTGTTTGAACTATGAGAGATGGAAGGAACCTTGCCCTTCACTAATGGCATATAGGAGCTTCTCTTTCATCTTCGCCTGCATACACATGCCATGAAATGTCAATTTATGAGGGTATATCGTGACAAGCAACAACAGCGCCACCAGCAATACTAAGGTCCGAAAAGGATTTGTGATAGAGGCTAACATGAAGTGGGATCAGATGTAAAACAAACGTATAAATGGAGAGCATTTCATTGCTATGACATACCTTGGAAGAGTAAGGGGGTAGCTTCAAATAATTAGTACAAGTCATGACACTCGGTAAGTCTGCGTCAACAGAGTCGGTGCTAGAGTGCTGCAGAGAGGCAACAGAAAAGTCAAACAACCAGAACACTTCTAAAGGCCAGCTAATCTGAATCCCGAATCTATTTTTATAGCTTCAGCCACAAAGTGTTGCAGACGTCAGGCATTGCTAAACATGGCAGGCTTCTTAATTTCTTAATATATTCACTTCCAAGAACATAATGCACTAAATAGATCAGGCACTGCTGTAGAATCATCCAGAACATGAAGCAATAATAATACAAAGGAGAGGCGTTAAGAAAACAATTTTCCAAGCACATAATGGTACCTTGCGTACAATAGTCAGCTTTGGATGAAGGGCAGCCAAACCACCAGGAGGCAGTCGTGGTGCACCAGTTACGAATTGAAGAAATGCGCGTCGCTGCTCATAGTCAAACTCGCTTATAACCTCAAGTAACTGAGATACAAAGCATCAACATTAGCTCAAACATCTGGATCTTCTAAATTCTAATACATTAGGCCAAAATTGAAATAATTAAAAGGTGGTGAGACTAACATTAATGATTGGAGGACTGCTGGCAGTGTAACCATGATCGAGTTTAATATGATCAAACAAGTCGTATGACTGTCAAAATAACCACAGCAAAGCTTTAGCAATAAGGTAATTAAAGTAATCTTTAAGAGGACATAATTCACGCACATACCACCCAAGAATCGCGTTCCCCACAGAGTAGACGCTCTAGTTCTTCCTCAGTAAAAAGATGCAGATGTTTATCAGGGATCACCTGAAAGAAAAAGCATAAGGTTCCATAGAGGAAGGTTAAGCAAGCGCAAAAAGATAAGGCGACGTATAAAGGAAGGCCACCTTCCATCACAGCTAAGCTAAATATAACAACGCAACCCTAGGCTATGCTATGGGCAAGAGAAATATACTATCAATCATTCAAAAGTCAAAAGCGCCAGCAAGAAACAAAAGCAACATAGAGACAAAATCTAACTTAAACCTCAACATTGGGATAAGGGCGTGGGGCTGGTGTTGTAGACTCACTTGAACTCCCAGGCATTCTTATAAGCACCGGAGAGTTGCAATCTAGGAAAGGTCCAGTATTTAACAGCAGCCCTATCCTAAAGCTCAGCCAAAATGACAGATAAACTAAGGTCAGATTACCTTTGGAGACTCATTACTTTGTATCCTAATGGGGCAAGGGCTCTGGATCTTCTAGGGATGATTCCTAAAAGTGTTATCAAGCAATGTTGGAAGCAGTAAATGAAGGCTCTTGTAATGTATGGTGTGTCCATAGTGCGTACTACTATATCATGTTTATGTATAATTACAAGTCACACAATTCTCTCTTAGGGTCGCCAATGAGCATAGAAGTTACCGAAGCAAAACAATACCTCATTCAAGAAGAACGAACCATGAGTCCTTGAATAAAAGGAAACTACTTGAAGTTTCTAGCAGGCCCAATAACATATAAAATATGCCTGAAAAGGGATCAGATATTCAGATGAATGGTATTATAGAAGCAAACCTGATTCAATCCTGTCTTAAACGCTTGCACCTGTCTATGTATTCCTGAATATAAGGTTGCATCTAACACCATGGAGATATATTCTTCCAAGTTACTGCTGGTGACCTAACGGGAAATACAGCAGTTAAAGACATGCTTCTGAGAAAACCTTCTGCTTAAGCAATATTGAAAAAGTGGAAAGTAAGTGAAGCCTAACCATTAAACCATCGTCCATTCCAGATGCGAGGATGTAATCAGGGTATCCAGGGAGTGTAAAATCAAGACACAGGTCCTCAATGGTTGAATCCCGGAAGCCTAAACAGATATCGTTGGCTACATCATTCATGCGTCCAAGTTCCAGAACTTTACGTCTATTGATAAGAGCTTTAAACTCTAAAAGTGTTCTTCCAAGCTCAGGGTCAAATGTTTGAATATCACAAACAGAAAGCTCCTGACAGAATAAAAAAGATCAATTAGACTGAGGAGGGAAGGAAGACTGGAAAAGCAAAGCCAAAACATATGATAGTACTGTAATTTGTAAAATTACCTTCCGAAGAATGAGTTTGTAGAATGATTTAGAGAAGGGTATATCCAGAACCCTTCCATCCCGAATAGCCTTTCCTACAATCTGTCCCAATAGGATAAACCTCTTCATGACATCAGCGAACTGTGTCCCATTTATTTCGCTTGATTTTGGTGACCAGGGGCGTGGGAAAAGTCCTGAACTCCTAGCCTGCTGACTGTAACTCTTAGTAGGAGACATGTAATCACCTCTCCACATACCCAAGCCAGCCTTTTGAAAATCATGACACACTAATGTGTAAAATTCTAGAGTAGGCCCAAGACCTGTACCAATTTCATCAATATATTCCACCTCAACAAGAACATTTTTACGGGCGTAAAGTTCCATCATTTGAGAGGCTGACTCTAAAATTTGGTCTCGACACACCTGGAACTTCTTACGAGGAGGAGTACCAGTAGAAGATCTCCTATCTCTTGACACATTTGAATCACTATGTGACGTGTTAGGCAGGACCTGCAGTCTACCAAAAGCTGCAAGTTGGAAGTACTTGCATCTAGCCTCAAAGCTGAATAGAAATGGACAGCCCAGCATCAAGTGGTTACACCACAGAGGCATGGCACCAATATGCATAGCTGATGAGTCCCACATCTGCTGCTCTAATTTCTCTGTTAATCTGGAACTCACAAACTCATACTGTGATAGAGTAGGGACCGGTACTTTCAAAGTGTCCAAGTCATCCGTTTTACCATAAGCAAAAGCATTTAATCTTTCATAAGAGAGAAGATGATCTGCAAATCTGTTCATCCTTTCCAAACTTCTAAGGAGATATAGTAAATCACTCAAGGAACTTGAAGGGTCCACTGCAGAACCTAGGGTCTCCAAATAAATGCTCGAGAATTTTGGCACGACCTGCTGAAACAGAAAAGCTTGTTCTGATGCATCATTATCAAGCACAATTTCCTGTTCAATATCACTTCTTGCTTCACCATCTGCCACACTTTTATAAGTTAATGTGTATGTTGTACTCCATAATTTTGCAATATTTTGCCCATGTGGTGACTTCAACTGTCTCTGAAGAATTTCTTGGTATAGGGTGGATGAGTATTCTAACGGCTCTCCGTCAAGATAAAGCACCACCTTTGAAGAAGCATCCTTGACGCTAAGTGATACTTGACCCTGGCCCTTCTTGCTATTTTCCTCATCAGCAGAATGACAAGTGTAACCACTAGCTGCACATGAGAACGGAAATATTAGACAGCACTCATCCTATTCATTGAAACTACGATTTTAGTATTAGCAACAGAAGACACCTTGGCAGCTAAATTAAATGACAATTTCACTTCTGAAAGTAAAATGTAATGTCAATTATGCGCATCAGTTCACCATTTCAAATTGACCACTGAGAATGCACTAATCTTTTGACATTTGAAGATTACATTTCCAATGAAGCCAAAAGGTTCATCATTCTTGGATCGAGGTCCCCTGGGGTTGATAAATACTCTACATGGTAGAGTTTACTTCAAATGAAAAATTAACTCGACCTTGTAGATTATCTCTTGTTCTCAAAATACATTTTTTTACATTTATAGTGAACTCTACCAACTCCAGGAAGAAATAACTCCAGGGGATCTGAATCCATTTTTCTTATATTCTGGAGTATAATAGAATGAAGCAATATGAACCAGAAAACTGTCTGTGCATCTACATGAAATAGCAGTCTGTCACTGCGATTCTCGACACAATATTCATTATGGGTCATTTGGAAACATCTTCTCTATATTTTACAACATATGGATAAGGCTGCGTTCCTCCGACCTCCCCCAGGGAGCTTTTGAGGCACTGGGTAGTGTTATTGCTGTAAGATCTGATTTTGAAGCTTAATTTAAGGTTTGAAAAGTTTGGGTTTTAGGCAAATACACGTGGAGAATGGTAGAACCCACAATCAAGTCGAATGAAATATCATTTTGCGTGCACTCACCTGTCAGATTAGTTTTCGCGTCCACAGAAGGCATCTCAACATCAGTGGATCCCTGAAAATGCAAACAAGGGAGAGTTAGCGCTGCAAGAGAAGATGCATTAATGTTAGACAGAAAGAACAGTCCGGTTTAGAAACTTCTTGACTACGACAGTCCCAAACAAGCCATTGATTGGCCACACATAGAAGGCACTCAGTTCTTGTACCACTGCCTCAGCGCCTCACATGGTTGGTATTCGACCCCACAAATATGGGGGGTTTCAAAGATGCTGTAGTTCAATACCCCCCGCCCCTTCGGCGGCTAGGTGCTATCCTAGAAAAATGACACATCTATTTTTTTTTTTTGATAAGTAAATTAGGATATCAATATATACAAAAAGACACCTAAAGGGGTGACGCTCGTAAGCAAAAGAGCTAATCACGCTCTAGGACTATCATGAGAAATTTTATCCACAAAAATGACACATGTATAAAAAGTTTCAATCATAAACCTTAGGAAATGGTACAAATTAGGAAGCCAAAATGTACATTGCCTATGGTTCACAGAAACTACGACTTAGTAAAAGCTATACTTATAAGTGAAGGAACTGAATTAGACTTGCTGACTGGCCTTCCCTAATGACTTCTGAACTTTTGACTATAAACTTAGTAAAAGCTATACTTATAGGTAGATACCAGCAGGCAGCAAGTCAAACACCAATTCCAGTCTAGAATTGAGGAAGATAGGAGCAGCTGAAAAATGAAACAAAGTCGGTAAACTAGTCTAATGTAAGTCGTCAATACTTATTGGTGTTGTTCAGGAAAGTACATTCATACTCCCTCCATTCCCTTGAGTTGTAAAGGTTTGGTTTGAGTTACGCTGTATTCAAACCAAACATTCCCAATCCAAAAAAAGGGAGCAAGCACGGCTTAAGAAGGTTTTGTTTGGTAACCAACCTTACATTCTTATGCAAAGTATGCAAGGAAAAATAATAGACAAATTCAATCATTAATGAAACAGCCTTTCTGTTGTCAGGCAAAGATTTAGTGGGACTTGTAAGGTTATGCGCCACATAAACTATTAAGAGATGAAAACCATTGACAGGGCCCTATGCCCCTATGCTTCCTAAACATTGACTGATAATAATTTCCCAACACAAATGTCAAAAACAAAAAATAATTTCCCAACACAGAGACAATGGCTGAGCCTAACCTGCATATCAGCAGAAGCATTGCACAAGCTTTCGGACCCAGTATGTTCCAATTGCACACCTTTGCCAGCAGGGGAGGCAGCATCACAAGGATGCTTAGTGGACGCATTTTTAGAAGAAAGAGCATTGGCTTCTGATTCGACCTTTTCTGAGCAAAATTTTGAAATTAAATACTGTCCAATTTCATACACCTGGCAAAAAGGATCAACAGTGACAGCCCCTGTTTCATAATTATTCAAGTACAACTCTTCTACTCCTCTTACAAAATGGACCCTGAGAGATGGATATGTTGTCTCGCGTCGACTAGGTACAGTTGCATAAGAGCCTCTTTGCCTAGCAGTACACCCCACTATAGCAGGAAAAGTTTCCAGAGTTGACAGTGCAATTTGTAATTTCCTCACGAGCAAAGAAATTGTCAGACAGTTTGACGCTGGATCAGGTGAAGACAAAGCTATTCTTGCAAAGGCCTCAAATCTCTTTTGAACACCATATGTTTGGCCGACATCATCAACGGAAACATGATTTCTTCTTAAATACAAACCATTGGACAGGTAGCTCAACAATGCCTTTACAATACCACTTTCAATGAGCTCAAATGTAGATATCGGTTCATTCCCAGTCAGTTGACGTAAAACTTTGTGTAATATATGACACAACTTATCTTCAATGTGAGCACTTGCTTCCCCAATCGTGCATATGCTCAAAAGATCAGTAATTGCTGCTGAAGCATATCTAAGATCCTGAAGAACAACGGTCACCATGCCCTGGGAGCTACATAGTTCTACAGGAAAGTACATGCTTTTAATTAACTCAGCAGTCTTATGAACGGACTCTTTGTCAAGCTTACATGCTTTAGATTTGGGGGACCTCAACCTTGAGGAACGGTACGCATAGCACAAGCACCTTATAGCCGCCTCTCCAGCCTCCTTAGTACTTTCAAGAGAGTTAAGCTGTGGAGAAGTGACCTGCGAGCAGCTCTGGGGCAGTAGAAGAGCGTCAATGGCAAAGAGAACTCCTTCCTTAACAAAAGCTTGCATCAGAATACTTGAATGTTTCTCCAAGACTATTTTGGAAATCTGTAGAGCTAATGACAGAACATGGTGATCATTTCGCATGAATACCCCCGCCAAAAAACTGTCATTCAATCCAAGGAAGACCATTAAACAGTAAACATATAATACAAATTCTACAAAAAAAAACACTTACTAACATTCAAAAGTAACTTAATTTTCAAAAGACTAGTCAATCTTCAAAAATAGCAATACTGAAACTATAAAACTCAAATTCCCCTACCTTGCAATGTTGATGCCATTGAGAATTACCAGGAGGGACTCCGAATTGCTGAAATAAACTAGTCTGCTGATAATGGAAAGGCACCCATAGCAAACATTTAAGTCAGCACCAGAGTTGACCAACTGCAAAATAATAAAGTACAAAGAGTCAATAGATCATAAAACCGAGAAATAAGATAAAAAAGAAGGTCCTCATATAATAAGTTAGGATCCAACCTGCACAAGTGTTGGAAAAATATTCATTCCAAACTTCTGCAATGTATCAGACTGCTCCAACAACAATCTTTCCTTGCTTAACGAGACGACATCCTTCTTATCTCTGGTTTTTTCAGGAATGAGCTCATGTAGTAACTTTAAAATTTCAACCTAAAAGATCAACAATTCAAGAACCTCTTAAATGGAAAGTAAGTTTTAGTTTGCACCAAAGCCTAACCGAGATTATGCACAACATGGCAATTATAAATGATATACTTTCCTCAATATAAAGGGCAGCCCGGCGCACATTGGCGTCCCCGCTAAGCGAGGGTCCGGGGAAGGGTCCCACAACAAGGGTGTAATGAGGGCAAGCCTTCCCTTGTCAATTTATTTGACAAGAGGCTGCTCCCAGGACTTGAACCCGTGACCTATCGATCACACGGCAACACATTTACCGGTGTGCCAAGGCTCCCCTTCACTTTCCTCAATATATAAAAAAAAAAAAAAAAAAAAAAAGTCACTCAAAAGTTTCATACTCAGATGTAAAAACTCCATATCTCCCTTGCCACTAATCCTTACACTGTCAAAGAGAGAAAAGCTAAAGCTAATCCACAAACACTTATATGACAACAATTACAAGTGCAGTGCCTCACTGATGCAATCTGATAGTGTAAAACACAGAGGCTGTTACTGTAAAGCTCAAAATCGGGATTGCATCGAGAGTTGAATCAACGGACATCTACTTAACAATGTAAGATGCAGTCAGTTTTATTAGCCACTTTACATTATACCATGAGATTTCAAAGCAAAGAATAGTGAACCCATCGAAAAAGTAGACTACCATGTGACATAATGTAAACTAGTGAGTCTTTGAACCCATCGAAAAAAGTAGACTACCATAATTGAACCATCAACAGACCCAAGAGTCACCATCTACCAACATATGGCACAAGGATATGATGGTGTTGTAAGAGCACTTGTTCTGCAGGTTACAGTGGTGAAGGATGGGAGGCTGTGGGGCGGTTTACAGTGGTCAGTGTGGTAGTTTAACGCTTAGCGTGGCCCCTGTGGCTATGGTTATAGTTATAATTGTGCAAGGATGGGATGATTACATGGTTTTGCATGGGTCTGCTGGAGTAGCATTGTCATTAATGAAATACTTGACATATTATATGACATTTTGACTCCAAAATAGTTCTTTATCCTTTGATGTACGTCAAGAAACTCATTTAATTCATGACGATCATAAGTAGAAAGCTCATATTCTTCAGTCATTGATAAACAATGTGTTGGACAATATATTTCAAGCCATGTTTTAGGTTGAACAGCGTACACTGATTTAGGGGAAAAAAAACACTCCACAGTTTCTCTCACATGTTTATGTTCAGATTAAAGACCTAGTCCAGCATGTCTTCGAAACTGTTTTAGACATCACTTAGCATTTGACTGCTCACAGCAGCACAAAGCTTGGTGCTTTTTGATGAGCATGTACTCCTCTCATACATGTCAGAAGTTTCATGTGCAATAGAACATAAATTTGAATCATTTCGAGTTAGGAAGCCTCTCAACATGTCTTTTAAACTTAACAAAGGTCAGATCACTGACAGCAACATCATGACAAAAAAACTTCTCGTGCAAGCAGCTAAATTTGTTTTTAATCCAAGAAGCAATCAACAAAAGCCTCCGAAAAAGATGGAACGGCAAAAAGAAGGTAAACCACACACCTGGTTGCAACTTTTGTCCATAGAACGAGACTCTATACCACGAGAAATTTCAGAGTTGGACAAAGCACCCTTCAAGATGGTGCCAATGTTAAGTTCAAAAAGAGATCTAACAGCATCAACTGATCCAGCCGCAATTTTCGAAATCACCCCAATTAGCCCCTGTATTGCAAAAAGGGTAAACACAATAATTGACCACAGAGCCTACTACAGCTTGAACGAAAAATTCTGTAGAGCAAAAATGACACATTTGTGCAGGTGTATTAAGGTTTTAAAACAAGCTTACAGCATAAATTGGTTGGCTTAAAGTGACTCGACTATTCAAGTCTATGAGATGAGTGACATGACCAATAAGGCCATGATTATATAACTCACTCAACATCTCTGAAGAGCCCTTCACACGATCCGCGATCTTGACCAAGCAAGTGACAACAAGCTCTACAAGCTGCAGAGTCATGGACCAACATGTATTAAAACCAGGAGACGTACAAGTATTTAATACATCAAGTGGATCAGATAAACAAATGTACACAAGTTTCGAAAATAACTGAGAAAGGAGGCATCATGATCTGAAACCACTGACCTGCTGATCCTCATACTGAAGAAGATTACACAACCTGGGAATGGCCTCGATGACAGATGAAGGGCACTCGGATGGTAGCTTCTTACATATGTTAACAACAGTGCAAACTGCAGTTCTCTATAAAAGAAACATAAATATTATTTAGCAGCACAATTAAAGCCCCTTGGAATGTTAAAAGGGCATTCTAAGGACTCCCTTCCCAAATGTTCACCGCATTATTTGGCAGCATACCTGGACAGTTGTGGAGAAGAAATCTACATAACCTAAAACAGCCATTATTGCCCCAGATTCCAGGCATGGAACAGGGTGATACCGTGAAATTTTTTCCAATGCTTGCAAGCACTACATACAAAACGAGACATAGATTATTACTGTTCAAAATTACTTGCAAAATATATTAATAAATTTTAAAATAATGGGTCAGCCAAGCAAGAAACACATCATACTTGTTCAGCAACGTCAAGGAACTCGATGACCATCAACCTTTGGCACAAAGCAGGAACTGCACTATGGCTCACAAGGATGCTGGATGATGGAGGGAAAACATCACATAAATAAGTTAAAGCCCTGATCGCCAAAAGCATGATATCAGGATTGGTCTCATGATTTGCCAACTTTACAAGACAAGGAGCTATCTTAGTAGCAAATGCGGCTGATACTGACTCCTCAATAGTAAACGATAAAAGCTCGCACAGTTCAGTCAAAGCGGCTAATTGGCCAGAAGGCTCCGCTTCATTACTCAAACTAGATAAAAGATTATTAAACTTCGCACCGTCACCAGAAGCACGACTACGTTGATACTCTTGAAGACTGCTGTATTGATGGTCATCGTTCATATCATCAGAATCCGAATCATACGGTGAATCCCTTTCTTCCTCATCCTCAGAATGCTGGGACGCTGAAGCTGATGAAGAAGTTTCCATATCAGCTTCTTGTGCCTCTACCACTGGGACAGTGACAGCGGGGGTAGCAAGTGTTTCAGGAGCCGTACTCGATGAACTAGGTCTAGACTGGAGAGAACTACAAGTTCGCTTGTCAGCAGGCAATTCCTCAACCAATTCAGGTCGTTTCTGGCCCCTACACTCCATTAAGTTATCCCCCAATTAGGTACTCCTGATTCTACCCTGTATCCAGAGATATAATAACATAAATAAAATGAAAGGACTAACATTTAAACCATGTAGTTCCTCATCACTTCCTCAATTTCGAGTCTCATTAACAATGCCGATACTCAGGAGGGTGAACTATGCCTGCCTATTGGTCCTATCCAACTCAAACCCGGACTCGTACAATCCCGAAAAAAGAACTTATTGGAACTAAAGCAACCCTTGAATCAATAACAACAACAAATTGAACACCCAGGGAACAATTAAGACAGTAAGAACAGCAAACTAACCCAAATTAACAACAAAAGTAACGTACTTTACACTAAATTTGTGATAATCAAAGCCAAATTTTACACCAAGACCAGTTCAATTGCAATGATCACTTGATCACAAGCACAAACACAGTTAGAACAAAACCCAGAAAATCCATACTATTAACAAAAAAAAAAACCTCATCACTATGATCAAAAGTAACCCCAGAATTATTATAGAAACAAAAAAAAAAAAAAAAAAAAAAAACCTTGACCAACCCACGTAAGAATTAACAAAAATAAAAGTGCCCACCAAAAAAAAGAGCCCTAAAATTCAGAAATTCATACGAGTACTATGAATGAACTAAATAAGCATTGAATTAAAGCATATGATCATATGATAATGTAATAATTGCATAAAATTAACAAAAACTTACTGTATACACAAAGTTTAACGATGAATACCTTCGAAAAAAAGATGATTTTGGGGAGAACAAAGAGACCCAGAGAAGAAGAAAAGTGCCCTACACGAAATATTAAGCAGCAAATTAATTTATGCGACCGCTTTTTTTTTTTTTTGGAGATGAATGAATTATATCATGTGAATTTGTAAAAAGATTGTTTCTTTTTTATTTATTTGTTGTGTTAATTACAAGCAGAGTTGAGTTTTTTTTCGTGTGATGATGATAATGATCAAAGTTTCGAAAAAAGATTACTTATTAATGAAGATTTTATAATCCCTTATTCCCTTGTTTGTAGGATTAAAAAAAACTAATCATGATAGACTTTCTCTAATTCTCTACTACTCTTTTTGTGTTTTATGTACTTTGTGGTGCCGGTCCAAGTTAGGCAATTGTGTAAAATTCATCACTAATTCTCGATTCAATATAATAATTATCACATTATTTTTATTATTTGCGGTTTTTGGATAGATAAATTAAAAATAAACATCGTTAAGCTACTTGTTCAATTTCCTCAAGGGTTGTCTCATGTTCGAATTTTCATATCTCGTGTCCTTATCAATCAACCTCTAATAATTTCGATGGCAAATTACAAAAACCTGATTAGTTTGGTACGCATAGTAGGACACAAAATGGGACAGGGTATCCCTAATGGTTTTTGGCTTATTAGTTGTTTGTTGGATGAACAAAAACGAAATATGGTCCAATGACAAAAGCATTTAACTTCGATTTGAAGTTGGAATTACATAACGTATGAATTAAGGATTACTATAAAACATTGGCGACAATGGTCAAACACATGATTAATATGGTGTATCTAGGTTTGTCCAAAGGTTAGTAGTAAATAACCTACTTACACAGTTACACTATGTTCGAGGTACCGAACATACCGTTAGTCGAACTCACAACCCTCACACCCGATCCATCTGATATGGTCTAATTAAGGCGAGTGTTCGTACAAGAGAGCACGTCTGGCAAAGTTGACACACACACCTCAACATCCGACCTGAATTATTTGACCCCAACATCCGACCTTGACAAGAATTTCATAATATTTAGCTTTGTCCAAAGGTTGAGTAAATAACTTACTTACAGAGTTACACTATGATCGAGGTACCGACCCTACCATTAGTCGAACCCACAAACCTCACACCCGATCAATCTGATAGAGTCTAAACAAGAGGGTTGTTCGTACTTGAGAGTACACATGTCAAGACTAACCCAAACATTAGACCCGAATCACGTTGACCCCTAGCATCCGAATTTCATAATCCAAACTCAGCCGAACCCCGAAATATCCCCGGCTTGAACCCGTGTTTGAAAATGATCCGAATTCGGTTTCACCCAGTATTAACTATCGACCGATTCCGAAAATGACCCGTTTACCATGTCTAGACCCAAGGGAACAAAAGGGAAACGGAGGGTGTTGAATTGTTTGATAGATATAGAGCAATAAAAGAAGGTAAGAAAAACACACACACACAGACAAAATCAGAGAGACAGACAGACATATGTGAAGCGTCGGATCTGAAGTTTCCACAATTCTCTCTCTTCATCGCCTGCAACCAAACCCCTCCCCCGCGATCTCCTCCAATCTCAACGCCTCTCCTTTTTTTTCCATTTCCCATTTTAATCGGTGCTGGTAAGTATCTTCTCCTACAATTTTCCCTCCCTTTTTTCTCTCTCCTCCCCTCCCCTCCCCTTTCTCTCTCTTCCCCCTTTCCCCTTTCCCCCTAATTTTTCTCTCTCCTCTCCCCCACCCATGGCCCCCATTTCACACCTAGGGTTTCCAACAATTGTGCCTCTCACGCTTCTTTTATTTCATGTTGTTTGGTTGATTTGGGTTGAATTTGAAATTGATTAGGTTAGGGTTTGTTTTGTTGGTGTTTTGTGAGGTGGTGGGATGGCGGAGCAGGGGAGTCCCGGCGGTGGGAGCCACGAGAGCGGCGGCGATCAGAGTCCGAGGTCGTCGAATGTGAGGGAACAAGATAGGTATTTGCCGATTGCGAATATTAGTCGGATTATGAAGAAAGCTTTGCCTGCTAATGGGAAGATTGCTAAAGACGCTAAAGAAACTGTTCAGGAATGTGTTTCTGAATTCATTTCCTTCATCACTAGCGAGTACGTTCTCCGGTTTCACCCTTTGTTTGGGTCGTAATTTTATCGCTGTCGATTTCGTTTGTTGGTTTATTTGGTTGTTGTTTGTGTTGTATTAAGGTGTTTTTGTTGTTTGTTTGTTCGAAAGATTGATACTTTAGCTTGATATTGGGTAGGTAGTTGGCGTAATTGGTCTCGGCTTCATTGAATTTGATGTTTTTTCTGCTTGTTTTACATTGTTGTAATTCTATTGTGAACTGTTATTTGGGCTTGGTTTCTTAAAATTTGATGTATCTAGTGTGTAGTTGTGTTTGGTCTGCCCCAAAAATGTATAAAGGTCGAGACTTTAGCTTGAATGGTTGAATATAGATAGGACGATAGGTAGATGAAGGTTGAATGCTCACGTTCTGTTATATAAATTTTCAAGCTCAGTCTACTTTGTGGTGGTATTCTGATATCCTCTAAAATGGAAAAAGGTGAGTTCTTTGTCTTGAAAAAGGATAGGTAGTTGAGGTTCTTTAGCTTGGTCTCTTTGAGATTAGATTTTAGTTTTCGTCACCAACCAGTAGACTTACCGAGTTACCGGACAGTTTGCATTGGCATGTTACGGGTCTTGCAGATGGAATAAAGATTTCATACTGCCTGAGGTTGGGTTGATGTTTATGTCAGGTCTCTAATCTATGGTGCATTGCTGGGCTTTCATGTTTCAGGGGTTTATAAGGCTCCCCCCCCCCCCCCCCCCCCAAATTTAGCGATTTTGGGTTTGATTTAATTCAGGAACTTAAATTTCATCTGTATTGGTTTTATTATATCAACCAGAATTCTATATTTAAGGAAGTAATGTTGTTGTATTATGTCTGTTGTGCCAGAATACACAATGGCTTAGCAAGATATCTGCTTTGCTTGAAAGTTTTATGTCCTTTTTAAACTTTGAGTCTCGGTGCTTGAGTTGATATGCCTAATCCCTGTTGCTACTGTGATACAATTGATGTGATTGTTTTATTTTTTGTGTCAGTAAAAACATAATTGCTAAAATTGTGAAACTATGCTTTTCGAAACTGGCTGCTTGTATATGTGTTTGTTAGTACTACCACCACAACAAGAGATCCTCGTTTCTAAAAGGATCTGGTGATAGCTAATATGAACAGACTACAGTTATAAGGAACTATATCCACAAAAAGATAGAATGAGAATATACAGGGGAAAGAACCGTAAAAAGGGACAAAGGGGAATTGGGTTTTGGTCAGCAACTCACGGTGAAACGCATATCGTTGTGTTTTTGCTTTCCTTTACGTACCAGTACCTGAGTGATGGTGTAGACCTGGTAATGCTAAACTTTGCATAATCACTTGGTATTGGGCAATAGTTACTAACTTTCATTGTAATAGTTACAAGTATAGGATGATTGTGCATGAAACATAGCGCTTTTCTTACATCCGACCCTCCCTTACCTTGCCGTAAGAGGGATATTCTAGGGCCCTCGGGTTATGTTGATATTTATAGTGTATATTCGACTTGTCATTTCAGATTACAAAAGCTTCATTCATTCATTTCAGTTAGCTCATCATTATCATTATTTTTTTTCCAGTTATTAAAACTCCATCTGCTTATTGTTTGTTTTAGAGCAAGTGACAAGTGTCAGAGGGAGAAGAGAAAAACAATCAATGGAGATGATCTGCTTTGGGCTATGGCTACCTTAGGTTTTGAAGACTATATTGATCCGTTGAAGGTCTACTTGACTCGTTACCGGGAGGTAAAGTGTTCTTTTTGCTATTGGTTGTGACGTGCTCAACTCGTATTTTCGCCTTTTTATTTTGAACTTCCACTCTTTGCAAACCTAACCCAATGGTTTTCTTTTTTTGACTGTTCGTGATCGATGGATTTTGCATACTCCTGCAGATGGAGGTGGGTATTACTCTGTGCTTGACTCTCTCCACTATCAAATTTCTTGCTATAGTGCATCTTCTATATAATACTCTTTGTTTGGAAATTGGAACTTTAATAGGGTGATACCAAGGGATCTGCCAAGGGAGGAGAAACTTCTGGCAAGAGGGATGCAATGGGTCAGCCAGTTTCAAATGTTCAGGTAAGAACCTTGTGAACATTCTTGCGTGATTCTTTTTCTGAGAACATTGTCTTATTGCACATATTTACTATGTTTATCAAAATCTTGTGTCTTTGAGCTAACAAAATTTGCTATTTCTATTGTTGTTTTGGCTATATGACAGCTTTCTCACCAAGGCTCTTATAATCAAGCTTTGAACTACGGCAACTCTCAGGTAGTTTTCATTTTAAAACATTTGGTCTGCTGGTGCAAGCTGCCTTATGTAGCTGTTTCTAGTTTGCATGTCCATATCTTCATCATGGTATCTGCTGCTATGCAACTTTCCGGGAATACAGCTTTTTAAAAGTTTGTTTGATCTTCGATGGGAATTTATTGCTAGTAGGATGGTTTGTTTTTGTCTTGGCAAATGTCCACTTCATCTTGATTGATGGTCAAAACGTGAACTGATTTATCCTATATATCATAGTAAAAGTGTTCCTTGTATGGTATACCTTTGAGTATGCTTTTTATAATAGTTGGTGATGTGCTATGATTCGTTTCCTTTCCTTTTGTACAGTTTGAGATATGGTCATGTATTAGGGACATAGGAGTATTAAGGAGTTATAGTTTTAAGTGGTAGCGCTAACGCTTTGGATGATGAAATTAGAGGAATGAGAGGGGATGGTAAAGGAGATAAATGAGGGAAGGTAGGGGTGAAAGGGAGAGAAAGTACTCTTAGGGTAGCGGAACGGTAGGATAACAAATATATAGGGGAGGAATCGAGACAGTAGGAGAAACCAACTTCCAACCATCTTTAAGAAGCCATTGCATTTCGAAGTGGAAAAGTTATGGCAGGAAAGCTCCCTCTCTGACATGTGTGACAAACAAAAAGACGTGATGAAACATTGGATCAACTTCAAGAGGCAATATAGGACATTAATAGAGGTTTGTTGAAGGGTGTGATTATAATTGGATTGTCGACATGCAGTCGTGGTTAAGCACTGCCACAACAGGCGAAAGGGTATTTTGTAGAAGCACTTGTGGAACAGACAAAAGGGTATTCTTTTAGAAGCACTCATGTACCCATGACCCGTAGAAACACCAGATCAACAATTTCGTATGCGGTAACTTTTCAAATCATGCAATTGTATATGATGATATTGCTTGAGAAGCAGAAGTTTTTATGATACATTTGAGAGGGGCAGGTCGCTGAAGCTGCTGAAAGCTTTGACATTACTTGAGTTCCAGTTTGTATCAACAAGGGAATTCCCTCTTTTGCTCAATCTCCCCATGAATGATCCAGATAATGGTTTTTAAGTTTGCACCAACGAAGTTTGAAGTTTTGAAGTGTTATCTTATTCAGTATGTCTTTTTGGTGGGCGAGTTATTAAGTATCTCCAGGACACCTACGGCTACATGCTTAAAACCTTAGATCACCATCTAGGTGGTGCATGCTGCTGAATCAAACCATGATAATACTGTGATGACTACCCCATGGGTTGCTTTCAAGAGAGACCATAGATATGGTTTGAGTGGTAGCAATGGAAGTTTGGGAAAGGTGTTGAAATGGCAAGGTGGTGTGAGGTTTGTTGTTAATCCATTGAATGTGAAGTTGTCAGCCATAGAGTTTATCTCGAGCTTTTGTCTTGAGAATGTTAAATGTTTGACCCAACCTTGGGGACTGAGACGTTAGAGGTGCCATGATTGTGCTGTTGTATTGTCAAGGGGAACATTTCCATGTGATGAGGTAATGGTTGTAACTTGTAAGGGGTTGAGGCTGGTGGGTTGATGAATGATGTGCCTCAATAATTTACTCTTCGTATAGAACGTTTATAGTGCTCTTACATTGCCTGTTGTCTTTGTATTTGCTTCTGTTAGCATGCCGCTTTTAACAAAGCTGTGTCTTCAGGTGACTTAAATTACAAAATAGGGATATGCTTTGTTTCCATATGGATTCATTTGTGGTTGCTGGAATTATTAGACACATTCTTGCTATTTAGATCTTTTTGACTGAGATGGGATGCATATCTTAGGTTTGGCTCAAAGGCTAGTTATGCCTCCTAAAGCCTAACGTATCGTGTGTTGAAGTAAATGATTGAAATCGAGTCTTGCGTTTTGGATGGATAACAGTCAGGAATCGACTCCCAGGTGATTGTTGAACCTGTTGGTGGAACCGTGTGTCGTCTTACAATAGCCGATGATGCTATTTTCTTCTATTGAGAGATCCTATTCTAAAGAAGAGCTGTCTGAGTGTGGCCTGTAACTTTTATGTTTTTGGGTTGGGGGGGGGGGGGGAGCGGTAGATACTTTGGTTCAAGAGTTATATGGATCTGTTTCTGAGGGGAAGGAGTGCATTTTATAGAGGCGACTTCCCGAAGATTTACTGGTTTAGACTTTAGAGCATGCTCCGTATTGCTGATTATTATGGAGTGCTGGATATCTGAACTTGTGATTTGCTTACAAAAAGCTGATATCTTTGTAATGTTATTGTTTCTGTTTGCAGGCTCAACATCTAATGGTTCCTATGCATGGCCCAGAGTAGAGAGCTTGCTATTCATTGATTTTACCGGGATGACGAGTTCATCAATGCGTCCCTGTGAAGTTGATGTCGTCAGCGCAATAGGCCAACTTATATGTAGAGTACTTATTCTTGGCATTGTAGATTTTGTAGGGACCTTTTAGTATTTATCAGATTAGTGTCCGATTGTATATGAAATTGGTTCGCGTCGCGTGGTTGTATGAAGAAGATATATATTTTGTTGTGGATTCGTCATTTGAGGTGATGGGGAGTTCTGTGCTGTTGTACCAGCCTCTAATAAGCTCTGCTGCATGCTTTATTGTGCCGTCATGATGGCTGCACATGTTTTTGCATCATTTCTCTTCTGCTATGGAAATGATGTATTTATCTCCTTGGCTAATGTAGAACGGGCGATGTTTCAGGGTGATGTGATATTCACTGGCGGTCTGGTGTTAACATTGCCAATTTGCCTTAAGACTGTAGGGGTAGGTCGATGGTCGTTAGTTTTTCTTAGTAATGAAGCTTAGAAGTGAAAAACCCAACCTATATAATCAATAAATCTCGAGTCGGGGTATATTTTATCACTACTGAGACCATGACGCAGATCAAGTCACAGTCTCACTTAGGATAGGCACACAATATCGTCATTTTCTCTGGTATGACATGATCTTTTCAGAGGTTGCATACTCAGAGGTGACATGGGCCTGATGCATGGTAGATTTGTCACATCTCCCAGAGGGCCAATTGATTTCCCAGGTGCGGCTCGTACAGGCTTGACAGATGTCGAGGACGAATTCCTCACTGAAATTCTGTTGTTTGATGGAACTTTCCTCCCTGCTGATGGCATCCAGGACTTGTGTGTAGTTGTTTTTCCGGAACTTGACCAATGCTGATTTGTCTGTGACCTATTTTCCTGCGTATTTCGTTTCGGAGGATGCTTGGACTCAACAGGAGTGAGCTTTCCTTCAATTTGGTTTGTGAAGACAAAGGAAACCTGCAAGTCAGATAACAAATGTAGCTCTTGGGTTAAGTCAGATAAGCAGACAATCAACAACTACTGTACGTTCCCCCGAAAAAGAAAACCAAATTTACGACACTCATGTGCAGCAGCTTGGAAGTTCAGTTTAACTAACCAGATCACCAGCTGAAGCCTGCAAAAGATTATCAGGAACTGTATTGGGTGATAAATGGTGCGCCCAGCTGAGTAGATCCTCTTCAAGGGGAGTCCCGACCTAAAACCAAGCTCTCCTTGTGGTAAAAATCTACTTTCACGGACGACATTATGCTAACCAAACAACATTTACCTGTCTTTCTGATCTTCTCAAGTTACGTGATCCAGAAATTTCTGCAAATCCACCAATATCATCACCGCTGTAACTTTCACTCATCAACTCAACTGTCAAGTCCTCTGTTGTGTTATTGAGCATGTTACTTTCTCGGGCACTGTTTATACAGCGCAAGCAATTCATTTTTTCATGGATCTCAGACCTGCAGATAATTGATTATATGAAATCAAATACTCACAAAGATGCTGAAGTCAGGTGCCCAGTCAGCTAAACGCTTAAATATGGTACTGCCGTACTGGTTTAAGCAGGAAAATATAATTCCGCATTGCTTTTCACATGGACATATGGTACTTCAAAAGTTTACAAGTCCAGCTTTTGCCTACACATTTGGACTTATATTTAGCAGCCAGAAACAGTGACAACTACTCAACTTTCCCCTTTTTCATCGGGTGTATTGGACTGATATAAGACTGTTTATGTTAGATTGTTAGCCGACCCTAAATGATTTTGGGACTAAGATTTTGTAATTGTTGTTGTTGTTGAAGCAGTGACTACTTCCCATCCCAACTTTGTGGCATTTGAAAATTTGGCTTTACATTTGAAATAGGATAGAAACAAATACCTCATATCCCCGTGGTAAGTGAACAGATCTCTGAGCTCTTCCGTTGAAAAAACGTTCCCCTAAGAGTTTGAGAAACATTGGTAAAACTAAATAAGGAATGAACTTCATAGCCAACCAATTTAAAGCAAATTACTTTTTCAGAGTCGCTTTGATCTTGCTGTATAACTTTCTGTAACCCTTCCTTTGACATCTGACGCTGGTATACCTTCGAACATATCCACAAAGAAAAACTGTCAAGAAGTTGAAAAGAACGACAGAACTATATCATAGTGAACACGAAGGCAATTTCAGTTGTTCCACCTAGAAAGGGGGGGGGGGGGGGTTATTTTCAAGTGAGAGGAGCGCTGTGCATCTTTTGCAAAAACATGCTAAATATCCTTCAAATTCCATTGCTCTGGGTTTGCATGGCACCAAAGCAAATATGGTGAGATGTGAAAACACCCTTACTTAGTCAACTACCCGAAAAGGTAAAATATCAAGCTAAAAACTTTAGATTAACCAAGAGATGTTTGTCAAAACCTTCTCCTCTATGGTTCCTGTACTCAGTAATCGGTAGATGTACACCCTCTTCTTTTGTCCATCCCTCCAAACTCTTGCAGCGGCCTACATGAATATAAGAATGGCACAATGCTTCAAACCAGAATAATCTCACAGAGAAAGTAAATAGATTCATTGAAAATTATGATCCAAAAGTTACTTGTTTGTCATTAGCAGGATTCCAGTCAGGATCGAACAAAACCAAACGATTTCCGCCAATAAGGTTTAGGCCACATCCACCAGCCTTGCTGCTTAATAGAAACACAAATTCATCCTGCAAGGTGTTTGCCTACACCTGAGTACGCGAAAACTTTATTCCAAGACAGCAAGTTAATATAAAGGAAACACACCTTTGAAGGATCATTAAACCGATTGACCAGCTCTTGCCTCTTGCTGATTGATGTACTGCCATCAAGTCTCAAGTATGGGTATCTTCTCTCAGAACAGAATTGAGCAAAGAGGTCAAGTGTCTGAAACAAAATGGCACAATGAGCATTATAGTGAATACTGATACAAAGCAATAAGGGACTGGCCAGCAACCTGGAAAATTTGAAAAATCGTTTGATTTGTTTCACGAAAAAGAGCCTATGCCACCCATGTGGGAGATAATGAGCTTTAACAAGTCAATATAGTGAAATAGTATAGGGTTGCTTCAAACTGAGTAATACAAAGTTCCAGTAACAAAAATAACAAAAAGTATAAAGGGAAAGTGCAATATGAACATATGCATCACCTGAGTGTAGTTTGAAACTAAAACTATTCTGTCATCTGTTGTTTGACGCAACTGAGCTAGTAAACGTGCTAATACATTCATTTTCCCAGAAAGCTCAACCCAATGGCCACCACCACCAGTCCATGACATAGTTCTGGGATAATTTTATCGCTATTAGTTTACATTTATGGTCAGGGAAATTATCATGAGGTACCATGTCCCATGTATGACTATTGAGTTACCTTCCAGAGAAAGCTTCTGGATTGAAAAAGCTCAAGCAGTCCTCAAACCCAGATATTCCTGAATTTCCACCACTTATGGAATCATATATGAGCTGCAACAAATGAAATTTTGCATGAGAGTGTCATCTAAATAGGGGAAACAACAGTTCTATAATTTGGGAAGTGGGTTTTGTTTAGAAATGAACCATAAGTAAACTTGGTTCCTACAGATGTGAAACTTTAACGCTATCCTCCAACACTGAGAGCAAAAAAGTATTTTCATTTCATTACGGAGTACATGTTAGGACACGCTCATACTTCCATGTACCTGAATGCGCTTTCTGTATGCTTCAAGTACTTGTCAAATTTCTCAAAAAAAACGGCACATTAATTACCATTAATCACAAGTTGTCAGAAACATTAGCAAATTGTCTTAAGATAGCTAATTCTAGAATGGGAGACAAATTCTTTTGACTAAACGTAACTGGATGAAGCAGAGCTCAGAATGTGCTTTCACCAGAGAAACATACATATATAGGTCCTTTTATGATTTAAGAAGCAACTTCCAAAATCTCTCTTTAACATGAATCTTAACCTCTGAAAGCTGATGTTTGCTCATGCCTCTCCAGAAATAGAGGAAAATACTGGCAAATCAATGTAAGGATTTCCTCTTTCAGTATCGTTCAGATCAATCACTTTAAGAAACAGCCAAACGTGCATACTTTAAATGCCCATTCGATCAAACTCAGGAGGACTGATGTACTAGCTAATCTACTATATAGAAGCTTAATTAGACAGAAAACTACTCATGTGAGTTTGGTTGGCCAAGAAACTTATTATAAACTTAATAACTCAAAGCATGAGGAAGCAACAGTTTTAGAAACTTATTTTAAATTTTACAAGTTACTCACGTAACTTTTCAACATTCAGTTACCACTGTAAGACTACCTTTGAAGATCTTACCTTTGGGTGATTACAGAGTTTTTTGAGGGCTGTAATGTATGCTAAAATTTTGGAGCTCTGTGCTTCTTCTGTAATAACCCGTTTTACCTGACCAAAATAGGAAACAATTGAGATTTTATTTTTCGCCCTTTGACAAGAAACAGCCATGCTCTATTGATCAGGACTCCAAAATGACCTACATTTTTTGACGCGAGAAAATGACAATACAATTCTGACTGCAGAGTCGTCAATTTGCAACAGACGACTTCAACAATCTGCAGTAACAAGAGGGAAGAAAAAGGTATGCGAGTAATCAGTAAACTCACTAGATGCACCCCTGATTTCTTAGTCCTGTAGCACATAACACATGTATTTGCCTGAATTTGAGAAAATTTTACGAAAGACTATATCTATTTGGATGGCATCTTCCATTATAAGCTCAGGACAATTAAAAATTGGACAATTTTACGAAAGACTACTAGGTTTCAGCCTAAGTATTCGTTCTTATTTAAAAATTAAGTAAACATGACTTCAACTGCACCTAAAATAGGAACTCGAAAGGAGGTATGTTAAATGATGGTTTATTTTTTTAGCAAGAGAATTTTATTGCAAACTCTGCCTAAACAGATGTTGGCGATAACAGAGAGAGAAGAACATTCCATTTCTTATAAAAACTGAGATTCATTAAAAGTGCCAATGTTTAGACAGAGAAAGTGATCAGATTCAACACCGTAATGAGACATATTTGAAGCGCATACATGAAACTAGCGTTATACCTTTGGTGGTAAGTGATTGGATAACAATGCGTTAGTCCTCCTCAATATAAACTGCCGGTGAAGAGAAGGAAGCAGTCAGAATTAGACATGCAAAGGTTTTTTAAAGTTTAGCTCTAAGATGGCTCTTCATAATGATTACAGCTGTTTCACAATACATGACATGCAGTTAGCTTAAATCTGCATTAAGCTTAACAATAGAATGTTGCACAGCTCCAAATAGCAATTTTTACTGCTTGCATAAAAGCACTGATTGGTCTGATTCAGTGAGAGATTACCTGATTTACAATGGCACTCAATTCCTCTGATCGTTCAACACCAAGCATTTTTTCTTTCGCAGAAGCTGTGGGTTCTCTTCCAATTAAGATTGGTGCCTTAAATTGCTCATCACAAGGCATATAACGATCAATAATAGAATCACAGATATGTCCATTTATTTTGATCTTGTGTGAACTGGCAGATATGCACTTAAACTATCGAGTTCAGACTTTGGAACCCTGACAAATGCCCTTGCATAGCAGTCACCGGCAATTTTAATTGGATAAAGGATTTTATGCCTCTCCCTCCAATGATATAATTCTATAATCAAACAACACCTACAGAAGTTATGAAAGGCTTCTCTCTAGGACGCAGAATGATATAACTAATAATTCTACCAGGCGACAGTGAGAAAAAAACTGCAAATGTTTTATGAAAGTGATATAGTACTTCACAGTTGTAACTGAATTTTTTCAGAAAATGATGTCACAACATAGGAAGCAGCCAAACTTCAGTTGGGTTTTCCCCCTCCCCTCCTTCATGCATCCAATAAAAACTGTTTCCATATACAAGTAAAACACCACTGCGGAAGGTTCAAGCAGAAATGGAATATGTCAATGAATGCTGGAACACCGAAGGTAAGAAGATTGTGAGAAAATACCTGATAATACCTCCGAAAATGAGCAGCATCACCTAAGATTCCTGGATTAGTGAAGTTGACCATGGCATAGAACTCTTCAAGATCATTCTGTAAGCAAACTAAAGGAAAATGAGTGACAACTGACAAGGCCTTACAAACATGTGATATCCTAAGTGACAGATATGATCATGAATTACCTGCATTGGCGTCCCTGACAAAAGGATGCGGCGTTTGCAGGAGAGTGAAGCCAAAGCCTGTCGACAAAGGACATATAAAGATGTTATTGGATCAAGTACCATAAAGCATAATATGACAATCAAGTACAGAGTCATACCCTGTTTGTTATTGTCTGGTCATTTTTTAGCCTGTGAGCCTCATCACAAATAAGGAGCTCACAGGATCCACTTTGTGTCAGTTTTGAAGAATGCATTCTTAAGGTTTCATAAGAAACAATCAATACCTGCAACGTACTTGAGTAGATTAGTAGATATTTAGTCAAACCAAACAAACAAACAAAGTCAAACTACCTGTGTGGAGCTACGTGGATTTGTGAAACTATTGAATCCAGAGATAACATCCCCTCTGCTGCTTTCACACAAGGCAATAAGTTGAACCCTTGCACCAACCCATTTTTTAATTTCTGCCTCCCAATTACTCACCAAACTGGTAGGAGTAACTATAATAGCTTTCTTAACCATTGGTTTCCCATTAAATCCTTGGCGGAGAAGAGTATAAAGCAATGTGATTGACTGCAGAGTCTTTCCCAAACTGCAAAAACATAAGTAACAATGTCAACATCCTCATTAGATCACAGGAATGGAAAGTATATGCACACATTAAAAGATGTTCACCCCATGTCATCAGCCAAAATGCATCCGTAGATATTGGCAGCACTTTGCAGTCCAGAGACACATCTGAACATAAACTGAACGCCTTCTCTGCTTATCATGTCGTAAAAAGATTAGAGACATCACCAATGGTCTGACTAATTTGTCAAGCGACATAGCAAAAAAAGAGTATGTTTTCTAATTTCAATGAGGACTCTGTCACATTCATGATGGAATTGAAAAGTACTATATAATAAGTGAAAAGAAAAAGAGATTCATCCCTGATACTCACTGTTCAAAGGTCTCGACTCTCGAGAATATAAGATGTACACAGGTTGTTCGTAACAAATTAGGGAATCTAAACAGCTTACTGTGTTTCAAGAAAAGAAAATCTCCTTATACAGAAAAAGGGCTAGACATTTACAAGGAAATAATATGAAGTGGCTAAGTTATTGACATCTCATAATTTAGACTTTCAGACAAGATATCACAAGATACCATGACCAGGATTCCCAAGTGAATTCATAATATCATGTGTAGCATCATATGTACACTTAGTATTACCTTTGATGTGGTCGAAGAAATTGAACAAGTAAGGGATCAACTACTATGGGCATCAAGTTATGATCTCCACAATCAGGTGCTTCTAGTGGCCATAAAACCAAGGGATCAATACCAGGAGTAGGCCTGGGCAACAGGGCAGGCCCCCGTTAAAAGCCCACGAATGACCCTCATAAAGAGGGTCAAAGCCCGGCCTGTCAAATAAAGGGGCGGGTCGAAAAGGGTCAAGCCCTTTAAGAACTGACGCGGGCCTGGCCCTTTAAAAACAAAAACACGGCCCAAATTTCCATTTCCCATTTCCCCCAAATCAATTTCCTTCCCCATTTCCCCCGATCGACCCATTTCCCCCAAATCTTCTCTTCTTTCTTCAATTTCCTTCCCCGACCCATTTCCCCCAAATCAATTTCCCCCAAATCAATTTTCCCCGACAAATTTCCCCCAAATACTTCACAATTAAACCCTAATTGCAATCCCCAAATTCAACAATTTTCCCACAGATCCTTCCTCTCGACTATTCAGGTTGGTTCAACTTTTATCACATTTTCTGTATCTAAATCTTCGATTTTTTTTTATGAATCTTGTGTTTACTCATCTGGGTATTGTTATCTTGATATGAAAAATTCTGGATCAAGTTTAATTTTGGATGAATTTTTCTGTTTTAATCATGTGGCTGATGTGGGTATTGTTATTTTGGCATGAAAGTTTCTGAATTAGGTTTGACTTTTTGATTTGGGTTCATAAATTTTGATGAAAGCTCAGGTTTACTCATGTGGGTATTGTTATTTTGTCATGAAAATTTCTGTGTCAAGTTTGTTTCTTCTAATTTCGATTGTTAAAATTTGATGAAATCTTCAGGTTTACTCATTAAGGTGTTTAAATTTAAATCTGTTGATAATATATTGGATACCCTTAAGGCCTTGTATGATGAGTATAAAACATCTTTGGGTGTGTCGGCTCTTAGTCCACCTGCTCCAAGAGTGGAACAAGATAACTTATTTGAGGATTATTCAAGCTTTAGAGGAACGAGGTCTAGGAGGGTGACAAGGAGGTCACAACTTGAATTGTATTTAGAAGAGGATCCCCTTGGGTTGACTTTGGAGTTAGATGTTTTGGAGTATTGGCACCAAAATTCAGTGAGATTTCCTGTGCTTTCCAATCTTGCTCGTGATATGTTGACTATCCCAGTTTCTAGTGTCGCGTCCGAATCCGCTTTTAGTGTTGGAGGGAAAACTATTTCTCCGGCTCGAAGTTCTCTAGCCTCAAAGACTATTCAAGCACTCGTGTGTGTTCAAGATTGGCGTCGTGCCGAGGATGACTCTTCTAGCCAATTTGATTTGCTTGAGGAGGGTGATAGTGATGATGATATCGACGAGGAGGATGATAATCTAGGCCTATTTGAATAGAAATACCGTAAGTGTTAATTTTGATAATCTAGTGCAAGTCTAATTAGTTTTTTTAATTGCGGACTTTTGTAACATTGCAGCTCATGTATGTTTGATTGATTGTTCAAATGTAATTCTCAGGACTTTTGTATGTTTGATTGATTGTTCAAATGTAATTCTCAGGACTTTTGTATGTTTGATTGATTGTTCAAATGTAATTTCGTCTGAGTTGTGCTGATTTGTCGAAAAGCCAAGGTTTGATCAGAATGCAGGCAATGGTGGTGAATGGGGATCATGGGAAGGACAGTATTATTACTGGCAGGACAATGCAACAAAGCAAGCCTTGGTCATTTAGAATCCTTCCTTTTTTCTTGATATTCTTGGTACTTGGCCTTAGGCAACGGGCCGGGCCGGGCCGGGTCAAAATTAACCCGTGACCCGCCCCGGCCCGATTCGAATATGCATGACCCGGGCCCGCCCCGACCCGTTTAAGAGTGACCCGGGCCCGCCCCGGCCCGCCCCGTTGCCCAGGCTTAACCAGGAGGCAAGTCCAGATCATCTTTCTTAGCTCTTGATGGGAGTTTCACATTTGAAGTCCCAGCACTTGGTGAATGACATGGCACACATCCTTTGCGAGCTAAAAGCCGCTGATATACATCCTCATCAGAGTTGCTACACCCTTTAGAGAATGGTGTTATAAAAGATCTTCTTACACCAGCTGCCCCATTTGACGCTGAAACAACTCGTGGAACCAATGGCTGTTGCCTCACAGTGGGCAAATGTACTCTGGTGTTCAAAAAAAAAAACACCAATAAATAATAAAAGCAGAGGGAAAGGGTCGACAAATCTGATTTTCAGACATGTCTGAACATTGACAAGGGTAGTTGACCAGTAATAAAAAAAAAAAGAATATACACAGTGCAGCTCAGACTTCACCACAGGTCAAGCTTTATACAGTAGGAGGAGTAAAATACTTCTGGAGTTGGAAGCATACAGAACATTTATTTCCGGTTACAGAAATATCCAGCCAGGCAAAGATTAGTTTCTTTATTAACCGAGACAGCAGCACTGGTCTTACATTAGCGATTAGCCATTTCAGAACCAGCTAAAATGGCTCAAATTTCTATCATATACTTAATAAGTTATAATTCAAATGGCAAGCATCTAAACAGAAAAATCAATTGATCTGTACGTCAAGCGAGCCTTGGACAAAAAGCCTCTTGATTGTTATATACATTAGTCATGTTCCTTTCTTTTACTCCTTCCTATCTTTTACCCAAACAATGAATTTCGGACGCCTACCTTTCACTTCCCTTTAATTTCCAAGGGAAAAAAGGAACTTACCCTTAAGACTTCCACTAATTGTGAGTTAAGATGTACGCAACCTTATACCCAGACCCAAAAATTACAAAGATATCATTCTTAACAATTCAGGCTATACTGTTCACACAGGCTTCTTCTAACACAAGCTCTAAAAAGTAATGTTAAAGCTTCTCCACTACGACACAGACAATATGGAGACATGCCGAAAAATACTCCTAATGTCCACATCGTGCTGGTGTCCAGTTGCATGTCCGTGCTATGTATCAGACTACAGATGCACGAAAACTCAGGCCTACTTGTCCTTCCAAAAATGACAAAGATATCATTCTTAACATTTCTTCTACACTATTCTCTCAAGCTTCTTACACAAGCTCCCCCATTTCTCTCCATAATTTCTTTACCACCAAACAAAAAGAAAAATTCATATGAAACCCTAATTTCCACTCAAAATCAATTTTAGTTGAAAATCGATTCTCTCCGTCGACATTTGCCGCGGAACCAACGCCTGAACCTCAAATTAACAATTACAATCACCTCGATTATCAAACCGAATCGAACGAAATACCAAAATCACACAAAATCAATCAAATAAACAGTCCAATCGAATTCACAGCTCCAACGATTAATCGCAATTGGGTTAAACGAACAACAAATTTGGCGATCCTAATTAAAAAAATCAACGTATAATTAATCACAATTAAGTAGTAATTAGGCGGAAAATTGACAAAATTACCTAGAAATAGAAGGTAGTGGTTGAGGCAGGGAGCTTGATTGCGGCCACTGTCATCGACGATGTAAATGTCGTCGTCGTCGTCGTCTTCGGCACCTTTTTTACAAGCTACGCGTTGTGCTTCGGCGTCGATAAATTCTACGAGACGCAACAGTTCTTCTTCGAGATCCATGGTGGAAGGGAGTGAAGCTGGGATTCGTAATAACTTGAAAGAGAAGGAACCAAGTTGTGGCGGGAAATTGGAATTCCCAATACCTCAATTAGATTAGAGAGGGGCCTTGTGCTGAACGGCCGGTCGGGTCGGGTCGGGTCGGTTTCGAGTTGTATTGTACTCGTAATAAGATGGTTTATGTGAAATTCGGATTTTATTGATTAAAGGTTTTTCAATGATGGTATAGTGGTTAGCTATACGATATATGAATATATACGGAGTATATTTATATATTAAAAAAAATCATTTCTATATTTATCCAATGTTTTTATTGAAAAATAACACAATTTTTTTAATTTATTCTTGCATACAATTATACAAACACTAGTTTTTATACCCGTGCAATGCACGGGAATTACAAATGCTTATATGAAATAGTTTTGTGTCATACTCCGTATTACTTTAATTTATAGATATTAAATAAAAGTATCGTAATATTGACAAATATAAAGAAATTTCAAACATAGCATTAGCAAACATAAATTTAAAATTTGTAAAGAGAATTTATAGATGTTGATAGAAAAGAACACCAAAATTTATAAATATAGGAATTTAAGACCAATGATAATGATTTTGTCTTTTCCGTGTGATCAAATATGTTTAAAAATGCACGCAATCATATAAGATATCGTCCCTACCAACTTATTTAGTTTTGAATCTCCTATTGAACGCATAAACCAACAATCGACTTTTAAACTTGACAATAATTATCATCCTGAAACTTTCTTAGTTGATCCCCTCTACGCTCAACCCCTTAAATACCCTAGGCGTCCCCACAATTCATTTTAACTCTTATTCAAGGATCCTTGACCGACAATTTGCACCCCAACCATCAATTTCTATTGCCCAACACCCAATCATCCGTCAACATGCTACACGACACTGTAATAGTCTGATGCATCATACGTCGCAACACAACCCAATAAGATTAAATGTCACACTTAAGTTCGTAAATCCATGCTTGAGTTTTAACAGGTGAAAGGCTTGTTGGTAATGTATAGTAGAAACCTATTATAAACATATGATAATAAAAACCTTAGGGTCTGTTTGGTATCGTTTTCTGTTTTCAGTTTTCAGTTTTTTTGAAAACCAAAGTCCCGTTTTTGAAAACCATAAAAAGTGGTTTTCAGTTTTTAGTTGTCAGTTTTCATTTTCAGTATAACTATTATAGAAACATGCAATTAAAATTTATTTTTGCAACTTATTTAACAAAAAAAATTCAAAATAAAAAACCAAAAACAGAAAACGGCAGTGATACCGAACGGACCCTTAGTGTCTCAACTTAGGACAAAGCAATTCCATAAACCACTTTCCATAATTTTGGAGTGTTACAAACACCCTCTCCCCTTATGTCACATGTTCTAGCCGACCCTCACCCCCAGTCGATACTTACTTGGCCCCTTAACCAACACTTCTTCACTTGTCATATTTTTAAACGGCACTGCCACACATGAACTCATTTGAGGTCCCACTCCAAGTGAATTCTTGTACTGGACCCCCACCCGGTCAATTCCTATGCACCCGTCCTCTTTACCCGTGTCAATTCGTATACTCGACCATTTATAACACACATATTATCGACTCCTCCACTTGCCCTGATCTGCCTAAGCGACATATGAGGCTCTGCCCCACATGAACTCCTATAGTCGACCTCCAACTCGGTCATTTCTTTTACTCCCTGTCCCCTTTACCTATGTCGGTTCTTATACTCGACCCCTTATAACACATATGTTATCGACTCCTCCACTTGGCATCCCTCATCTCTATGCAACATATGGGGCGGATCCGTCCCACATGAACTCCTCTACTCGACCTCCAACTCCATTCTTGTACCATGTTCTCTTCACCCGTGTCGATTCTTATGCTCGACCCTTTTTCACACACATATTTTCGACTCCTCTAGTTACCACCCCTGATTTTCCTGCGCGATGACCCCACCATTCTCCGAAAATATTATATCTTACTTTCAGAGTATATTGAATATTTTAAACTCTTCTAATAATATAATCGGTGAGCAATCAATTTACTTTTATAACCAATGACATCTATCGTTGTGCATCAACTTATAAGTCAATAAGCATATATTTTCGATGTCGGTCAATAAGCATATACTCCCTCCGTCCCCCTTTAAACACCCCATATGCTTTTTCTCTTGGATTAAGGTAGTTTTTGTTTGTTTATAATTGTTGGTGATAATGGTTGGTTTGTTTATTATTGTTGGAGATAATGGGTTGTTTGTTTATTATTGTTGGAGATAATGGGTGGTTTGTTTATTATTGTTGGAGATAATAGGTGGTTTGTTTATTATTTTTTGAGACGGATGGTTTGTTTATTATTTTTGGAGATAGTGGAGTATAGATGTGTGGTGAAAACTTACCCCATTTAGTAAGTTTTGAAATGGGGTGTTTAAATAGGGACACCCCAAAAAGGAAAGCTAGGTGTTTAAAGGGGGACGGAGGGAGTATTTTCTAATCCACTTGTTTTCTCTGATTCTTCACTCTAGTCACTTGCATACTCCATCGTTGGATCTAGTCCTAGCGTCTCTCCTCGAAAGGCCCAGGTTACCATGCAAAAGTAATAGAGCGATCTAACTGTACATGTAGTCATGTACCGAATCTTCGTTTAAAAATTGCTGAAATACCTAGGGTTTTAAATATGTGGTTCTTTTCTCTTTTAATATTTAGTATGTAGAAAAATCTTATCAACATATATTCTTGTTCATATCTTCATTTTGAATTGATGAATTGATTTATGTAAATGTAAATAAAAATTAGTTTATAAATTCTTTCGCTTTTTAAGATTTCTAGATTTGTTTCAATAATTAACGAATCATAATACGAAGAGAATTAATCTTGGGCATTCATTCACCTAGATCTAATGGCTAACAAAATACTCCCTTTTATTTCCTCTCTCCTCCCTTACCCACCAGCACCACGCATCACCAATTCGACACCCGCTTGAGATGTTGCCGCCGCCTCCACCGTCCACCACCTGAGATTGTACTTCAACTGAAGGTGCTTCAATAGTAACTTGTGAAGTTGATATTGTTTCACAATTTTCCATTTTGCAGGAGAATATGTGCGTGAAAAGAGATTTGTATCTGTCAATGTCATTGCCTCGAATGTTATGTCGACTACCATTTATATAATAGCGTGTAATTAGGGTTTGATCATAAAAAAAAAAATCATTACACACACATAATGTAATGGGCCGTATGAATGTCTTGTATTTGTTTTTTTTATTTGGACTGGTTCTTTCCTTTATATAGAATAAGTTGTAAAAATATGCATGAAGTAACAGTTAGCACACTGGTAATGTAATGAATATGTAAGTGAGAGGTCAATGGTTCAATTCCTAGCTCACATATTTTTGGTTGATTTACCAGAGCAGGCTGGTTCGACCCTTTTTATAAAATGAGTTGTAAAAATATGAATGAAGTAACAGGTAGCACACTAGTAACATAATGAATATGTAAGTGAGAGGTCAATGGTTCAAATCCTAGCTCACACATTTTTGGTTGATTTACCAGAGCATTGCTGACGTGTTAAATGAGTGCTGACGTGTTGTTCACGTGTCAGTTGTTCGTTGAACCTCGTCACGTCAGCTTATCATGCACGCAATTATTAAAATTAATAGATAACACGTACGGAGTATGCTCCAATAGGATGGTGATACTTACGGAGTATTACTTTAGTGTGGTATATGGGTCGTGCGGTAAGGAGGGTAGAATAGTTTAGGGTGTTGCAAATGCGATATATTGTACTTTGGTAATTCAATTTGTTTTGCCATTTACCTAAATCTAGTATTTCATAAAATAAGTTAATAAAAGAAAAGGATCAAACAAATTCATTGTACAACACTCGTATATATGGTGTTCTCTTGAAGAGAAAATCGAAGAAAGAGTGAATAGAAGAGATAATTGAGGAAGAAGGGGAATGGTCGTTGCATGTGGTGGTCAAATCTTTGATCGCTGACAAAATGTGGGTGGGAGTGGCGGAGCTAGGTATGGTACTGGGGCGGTGAATCTAGTGAATAGGGAATTTAAGATGGGGCACGATATGGAGGAGGTGGAGAGAGAAACGGGTTTTAATTGATAATAATAGATTAGTTGTAACTCGTAACGGGTAAATGATTCATAAGTTTAAATATAACTAAAGTTCCGCTTAGAACTCAAATATATGCACTAGTATATTGATTGCATTTAATACAACTTCGAAACATTCATGATGCAATCTATGGACATAATTATCTTCCTCCATTATTTTTTGCGTTCAAATATCTATCGTCCATTCAGATATCATGGTTCGTGTAGGAGGCTGCTCTAGTAATAGTGTAGGTCTGTGAAGTTGGTATTATTACTCTTATATCTGTATTTTATTTCGATTTACTTTCGCAAAAAAAAAAAAAATGATTCGCCGTCGATTTAAATTAAATAACAATATATGTACCTCTAATAAAGTCCATTTCGTTTATTGACTTTCTTTAACCCCGACTGGAAAAATAAAGTCTAACTAATTTCTTGCAAAAAAAAAAAAAAATTATTCTTACAAATGATACGTGTCATAATGAGAAAATATCTTATCTTATACTATATATTAAAAGTTGTGTTAGAGGCAACAACCACGTTCACCGGCTTTAGTTAGGCGATCTGCAATGCCACGTGGCATGTCTCTTCAATTTTCTTTTAAAAAATTGATTTGAAATATCTTTTATGGTAAAGAGTATAACGGCGTTTTCCATATCAAAACATTTCACAATATTTTTTTATTATAAAAAATCAATGTTTACTATTAATTGTTTCATCTTTACCTTATTATTTTGTACCTTCCTTATTATTTATTTCAAGAATCACATCATCTATATTGAAAGTGAAAGTTCTATAAATAGTAAATTTTATTGACAAAATTATTTGTTCATAAAGAAATAAAATGACTCTTTATTATTTATTTGAAGAATCACTTCATCTATATTGAAAGTGAAAATTCTATAAATAGTAAATTTTATTGATAAAATCATTTGTTCACAAAGAAATAAAATGATAAAATCTATTCCGGGCTAATACGAAAATTATTAGCTAATTTATAGAAAATAATATAATTTATGGTGATTATGGTGATGAGCTAATTTATGGAAAATAATAGTGTTGCTAATAATAATATAACAAAGGTAAATTGACAATTTCATAAAATGAATATAACAATATAGATATACAGCCCGGGCGTGAGCCGGGCATGCAAACTAGTTATGTTAGATTTCGAACTTTAAAATCATGTAATAAAAAGAAATTAATTATATTATTAATGAAATCCATTTATCGCTACATTACGTCCATTTATGTTTTGTTATATTAGATAACAAGACGTTATGTATATGAAATTGGTTCATTAAGAGTCCCGTGATTTTACGGGGTTTAAAACTAGTTTTATATGAACAAACTAATGATGGTGCTTTACCTTCAAGAATATTATAAATTGTGTATTCGGGACTTGATACCACCAAAACTAATTAAACGTGTTAGTATTTACTGGAACACGAGTACACGAACACAATCTTTGCCAAACACAGTTTAATCAAATCACCCTCAATCCAGATCCGCATCATCTCCACTTCCTCCAGCTCCGTCGTCATTTGCGGTGGAACCAACGCCTGAACCTCAAATTAACAATTACAATTACCTCGATTATCAAACCGAATCGAACGAAAGACCAAATCACACAAACATAATCAAATAAACAGTACAATCGAATTCACAGCTCCAACGATTAATCGCAATTAGGTTAAACGAACAACAAATTTGGCGATCCTAATTAAAAAAATCAACGTATAATTAATCGCAATTAAGTAGTAATTAGCCGGAAAATTGACAAAATTACCTAGAAATGGAAGGTAGTGGTTGAGGCAGGGGAGCTTGATTGCGGCCACTGTCATCGACGATGTAAATGTCGTCGTCGTCGTCTTCGGCACCTTTTTTACAAGCTACGCGTTGCGCTTCGGCGTCGATAAATTCTACGAGACGCAACAGTTCTTCTTCGAGATCCATGGTGGAAGGGAGTGAAGCTGGGATTCGTAATAACTTGAAAGAGAAGGAACCAAGTTGTGGCGGGAAATTGGAATTCCCAATACCTCAATTAGATTAGAGAGGGGCCTTGTGCTGAACGGCCGGTCGGGTCGGGTCGGGTCGGTTTCGAGTTGTATTGTACTCGTAATAAGATGGTTTATGTGAAATTCGGATTTTATTGATTAAAGGTTTTTCAATGATGGTATAGTGGTTAGCTATACGATATATGAATATATACGGAGTATATTTATATATTAAAAAAAATCATTTCTATATTTATCCAATGTTTTTATTGAAAAATAACACAATTTTTTTAATTTATTCTTGCATACAATTATACAAACACTAGTTTTTATACCCGTGCAATGCACGGGAATTACAAATGCTTATATGAAATAGTTTTGTGTCATACTCCGTATTACTTTAATTTATAGATATTAAATAAAAGTATCGTAATATTGACAAATATAAAGAAATTTCAAACATAGCATTAGCAAACATAAATTTAAAATTTGTAAAGAGAATTTATAGATGTTGATAGAAAAGAACACCAAAATTTATAAATATAGGAATTTAAGACCAATGATAATGATTTTGTCTTTTCCGTGTGATCAAATATGTTTAAAAATGCACGCAATCATATAAGATATCGTCCCTACCAACTTATTTAGTTTTGAATCTCCTATTGAACGCATAAACCAACAATCGACTTTTAAACTTGACAATAATTATCATCCTGAAACTTTCTTAGTTGATCCCCTCTACGCTCAACCCCTTAAATACCCTAGGCGTCCCCACAATTCATTTTAACTCTTATTCAAGGATCCTTGACCGACAATTTGCACCCCAACCATCAATTTCTATTGCCCAACACCCAATCATCCGTCAACATGCTACACGACACTGTAATAGTCTGATGCATCATACGTCGCAACACAACCCAATAAGATTAAATGTCACACTTAAGTTCGTAAATCCATGCTTGAGTTTTAACAGGTGAAAGGCTTGTTGGTAATGTATAGTAGAAACCTATTATAAACATATGATAATAAAAACCTTAGGGTCTGTTTGGTATCGTTTTCTGTTTTCAGTTTTCAGTTTTTTTGAAAACCAAAGTCCCGTTTTTGAAAACCATAAAAAGTGGTTTTCAGTTTTTAGTTGTCAGTTTTCATTTTCAGTATAACTATTATAGAAACATGCAATTAAAATTTATTTTTGCAACTTATTTAACAAAAAAAATTCAAAATAAAAAACCAAAAACAGAAAACGGCAGTGATACCGAACGGACCCTTAGTGTCTCAACTTAGGACAAAGCAATTCCATAAACCACTTTCCATAATTTTGGAGTGTTACAAACACCCTCTCCCCTTATGTCACATGTTCTAGCCGACCCTCACCCCCAGTCGATACTTACTTGGCCCCTTAACCAACACTTCTTCACTTGTCATATTTTTAAACGGCACTGCCACACATGAACTCATTTGAGGTCCCACTCCAAGTGAATTCTTGTACTGGACCCCCACCCGGTCAATTCCTATGCACCCGTCCTCTTTACCCGTGTCAATTCGTATACTCGACCATTTATAACACACATATTATCGACTCCTCCACTTGCCCTGATCTGCCTAAGCGACATATGAGGCTCTGCCCCACATGAACTCCTATAGTCGACCTCCAACTCGGTCATTTCTTTTACTCCCTGTCCCCTTTACCTATGTCGGTTCTTATACTCGACCCCTTATAACACATATGTTATCGACTCCTCCACTTGGCATCCCTCATCTCTATGCAACATATGGGGCGGATCCGTCCCACATGAACTCCTCTACTCGACCTCCAACTCCATTCTTGTACCATGTTCTCTTCACCCGTGTCGATTCTTATGCTCGACCCTTTTTCACACACATATTTTCGACTCCTCTAGTTACCACCCCTGATTTTCCTGCGCGATGACCCCACCATTCTCCGAAAATATTATATCTTACTTTCAGAGTATATTGAATATTTTAAACTCTTCTAATAATATAATCGGTGAGCAATCAATTTACTTTTATAACCAATGACATCTATCGTTGTGCATCAACTTATAAGTCAATAAGCATATATTTTCGATGTCGGTCAATAAGCATATACTCCCTCCGTCCCTCTTTAAACACCCCATATGCTTTTTCTCTTGGATTAAGGTAGTTTTTGTTTGTTTATAATTGTTGGTGATAATGGTTGGTTTGTTTATTATTGTTGGAGATAATGGGTTGTTTGTTTATTATTGTTGGAGATAATGGGTGGTTTGTTTATTATTGTTGGAGATAATAGGTGGTTTGTTTATTATTTTTTGAGACGGATGGTTTGTTTATTATTTTTGGAGATAGTGGAGTATAGATGTGTGGTGAAAACTTACCCCATTTAGTAAGTTTTGAAATGGGGTGTTTAAATAGGGACACCCCAAAAAGGAAAGCTAGGTGTTTAAAGGGGGACGGAGGGAGTATTTTCTAATCCACTTGTTTTCTCTGATTCTTCACTCTAGTCACTTGCATACTCCATCGTTGGATCTAGTCCTAGCGTCTCTCCTCGAAAGGCCCAGGTTACCATGCAAAAGTAATAGAGCGATCTAACTGTACATGTAGTCATGTACCGAATCTTCGTTTAAAAATTGCTGAAATACCTAGGGTTTTAAATATGTGGTTCTTTTCTCTTTTAATATTTAGTATGTAGAAAAATCTTATCAACATATATTCTTGTTCATATCTTCATTTTGAATTGATGAATTGATTTATGTAAATGTAAATAAAAATTAGTTTATAAATTCTTTCGCTTTTTAAGATTTCTAGATTTGTTTCAATAATTAACGAATCATAATACGAAGAGAATTAATCTTGGGCATTCATTCACCTAGATCTAATGGCTAACAAAATACTCCCTTTTATTTCCTCTCTCCTCCCTTACCCACCAGCACCACGCATCACCAATTCGACACCCGCTTGAGATGTTGCCGCCGCCTCCACCGTCCACCACCTGAGATTGTACTTCAACTGAAGGTGCTTCAATAGTAACTTGTGAAGTTGATATTGTTTCACAATTTTCCATTTTGCAGGAGAATATGTGCGTGAAAAGAGATTTGTATCTGTCAATGTCATTGCCTCGAATGTTATGTCGACTACCATTTATATAATAGCGTGTAATTAGGGTTTGATCATAAAAAAAAAAATCATTACACACACATAATGTAATGGGCCGTATGAATGTCTTGTATTTGTTTTTTTTATTTGGACTGGTTCTTTCCTTTATATAGAATAAGTTGTAAAAATATGCATGAAGTAACAGTTAGCACACTGGTAATGTAATGAATATGTAAGTGAGAGGTCAATGGTTCAATTCCTAGCTCACATATTTTTGGTTGATTTACCAGAGCAGGCTGGTTCGACCCTTTTTATAAAATGAGTTGTAAAAATATGAATGAAGTAACAGGTAGCACACTAGTAACATAATGAATATGTAAGTGAGAGGTCAATGGTTCAAATCCTAGCTCACACATTTTTGGTTGATTTACCAGAGCATTGCTGACGTGTTAAATGAGTGCTGACGTGTTGTTCACATGTCAGTTGTTCGTTGAACCTCGTCACGTCAGCTTATCATGCACGCAATTATTAAAATTAATAGATAACACGTACGGAGTATGCTCCAATAGGATGGTGATACTTACGGAGTATTACTTTAGTGTGGTATATGGGTCGTGCGGTAAGGAGGGTAGAATAGTTTAGGGTGTTGCAAATGCGATATATTGTACTTTGGTAATTCAATTTGTTTTGCCATTTACCTAAATCTAGTATTTCATAAAATAAGTTAATAAAAGAAAAGGATCAAACAAATTCATTGTACAACACTCGTATATATGGTGTTCTCTTGAAGAGAAAATCGAAGAAAGAGTGAATAGAAGAGATAATTGAGGAAGAAGGGGAATGGTCGTTGCATGTGGTGGTCAAATCTTTGATCGCTGACAAAATGTGGGTGGGAGTGGCGGAGCTAGGTATGGTACTGGGGCGTGAATCTAGTGAATAGGGAATTTAAGATGGGGCACGATATGGAGGAGGTGGAGAGAGAAACGGGTTTTAATTGATAATAATAGATTAGTTGTAACTCGTAACGGGTAAATGATTCATAAGTTTAAATATAACTAAAGTTCCGCTTAGAACTCAAATATATGCACTAGTATATTGATTGCATTTAATACAACTTCGAAACATTCATGATGCAATCTATGGACATAATTATCTTCCTCCATTATTTTTTGCGTTCAAATATCTATCGTCCATTCAGATATCATGGTTCGTGTAGGAGGCTGCTCTAGTAATAGTGTAGGTCTGTGAAGTTGGTATTATTACTCTTATATCTGTATTTTATTTCGATTTACTTTCGCAAAAAAAAAAAAAAATGATTCGCCGTCGATTTAAATTAAATAACAATATATGTACCTCTAATAAAGTCCATTTCGTTTATTGACTTTCTTTAACCCCGACTGGAAAAATAAAGTCTAACTAATTTCTTGCAAAAAAAAAAAAAAATTATTCTTACAAATGATACGTGTCATAATGAGAAAATATCTTATCTTATACTATATATTAAAAGTTGTGTTAGAGGCAACGACCACGTTCACCGGCTTTAGTTAGGCGATCTGCAATGCCACGTGGCATGTCTCTTCAATTTTCTTTTAAAAAATTGATTTGAAATATCTTTTATGGTAAAGAGTATAACGGCGTTTTCCATATCAAAACATTTCACAATATTTTTTTATTATAAAAAATCAATGTTTACTATTAATTGTTTCATCTTTACCTTATTATTTTGTACCTTCCTTATTATTTATTTCAAGAATCACATCATCTATATTGAAAGTGAAAGTTCTATAAATAGTAAATTTTATTGACAAAATTATTTGTTCATAAAGAAATAAAATGACTCTTTATTATTTATTTGAAGAATCACTTCATCTATATTGAAAGTGAAAATTCTATAAATAGTAAATTTTATTGATAAAATCATTTGTTCACAAAGAAATAAAATGATAAAATCTATTCCGGGCTAATACGAAAATTATTAGCTAATTTATAGAAAATAATATAATTTATGGTGATTATGGTGATGAGCTAATTTATGGAAAATAATAGTGTTGCTAATAATAATATAACAAAGGTAAATTGACAATTTCATAAAATGAATATAACAATATAGATATACAGCCCGGGCGTGAGCCGGGCATGCAAACTAGTTATGTTAGATTTCGAACTTTAAAATCATGTAATAAAAAGAAATTAATTATATTATTAATGAAATCCATTTATCGCTACATTACGTCCATTTATGTTTTGTTATATTAGATAACAAGACGTTATGTATATGAAATTGGTTCATTAAGAGTCCCGTGATTTTACGGGGTTTAAAACTAGTTTTATATGAACAAACTAATGATGGTGCTTTACCTTCAAGAATATTATAAATTGTGTATTCGGGACTTGATACCACCAAAACTAATTAAACGTGTTAGTATTTACTGGAACACGAGTACACGAACACAATCTTTGCCAAACACAGTTTAATCAAATCACCCTCAATCCAGATCCGCATCATCTCCACTTCCTCCAGCTCCATCACCACCCATGTAACGACAATCGATAAGGTAATTAATCTACATGCTTCTCTCTCACGCTTTTGTTCTTTTGGTGGTGTTCCCCAAAATTATCGCAGAACGGACTATGGGTTTAAGGAACTGATTCAGACTTGTAAACATCTCAACCTCAACCTTTTGGTGCCACGTCGGCGGACGAAACTTCCAATTGCAGCCCTTGATATCACAGAAAGTCCTTGTATGTGGCAGGTACGAACCATACGAACCCTCGCCTACACATTAAATATGTCATATTTCTTCAATTAGTTACTGTATAGATTAGATGCTAGATTCAAAGTCGTGTCGTGCACCGTTAACTTAACATAGGAGCACGGGTACCACTTATAAACAACGTGCTTTATTGCCACTACATATGCTAATGAAAACTTAAAGGCCTAAAACAATCATAATTTTAATTTTTACTGTACTGTAATTTGAAGGAAGTCATGGAGATCAAGGTTTGGCCTAGTGATGGAGCTAGATCTACTTGTCGGGTTGTCTGAACGTCTTGGGGTAATGGCCGGCATCCAACCACCCTTATTACTTTATTACACGTGGCTCTTCATCCGGACAGTAGGAGGCCCCTTGCTCAACCGAATTAGAGAGTTGACAGCGTCAAATTCGTGATCTGTTCTCTCCTTGTTCGACTAGTTGAGCAAACTGTTACAAGGTTTGTTTGTTATTAGGAAAGTTTGGCTATCTTCCACACGGAATACACTATGAATCCTTGTCACACCATTTGACTAACACATGCCCTCTCTATCATTTCTAACAATCATGACACTAACTGCATTAAGACCCTTAAACAAACTTACACATTAAAGATGTCATATTTCATTGTTTCAATTAGTTACATTATAGATTAGATACTAGATTAACAATGTAACTCAGTACGATTACTAATTATAAAAAATGTGTTGTATTTTTTTTTTTTTATAAAGGAAAGTGAAGAAAGGCACTAGGGTCCCCTACTGCCAGGGGAGAACTTGCTAACCCTAAGTGCCGTACAAGGGGGGAGAGAAAGAAAGATACAAAGCCGATGTCGGTCCAAATACCAGTGGTTATTAGGGGTGAAAACAGTGGATCCGGAAACCCGATTTTAAGGGCACAAACCCGAGATCCATCAAGACCCGAACCTCCCACGGTAAAGAACAAAGCTACCACGGTCCGCAAAAATAAAACAACATACAAAGTGGAGTCTCTGTCTTCCCTAATGTTATGGAACTACAAGGATGAGAAGGTAATTCCGGCGGTGCCCAAATAAAGGGCTAGGGGTAAGAACCAGATTTACACAACCCAAGCCAAGTAGCCCAAGACACTAAACAGAAAACAGACCTAAAACAATCATAGTTTTTACTGCACATTAATTTGAAGGAAGTTATAAGGATTAAGGCTGGCATAGTGAAGGAGCATACATATACTTGTCTGGTTGTCTGAGTCGCCGTTGGGGGTAATGGCGTCCAGCCACCCTTTTTGCGGTTGCTTCTTTTCGATTTCGCCTTAGGGCTTGTCTCTCGAACCGGAGTAGTAGGAGGCGGCTCAGTCAACCAAATTGGAGTTTCTGCGACAGCATGTAAGGCCATGTACAACGCTGAAACGCACTCTCCATAAAGCACTAGCTCTCCAGCACATTCTCTCTCTTTGGAGAGTCAATTCCTTACTTCACCCTCACAATGCTATCACTCTCTCTATCTTACTCTCCACCTCACTTTTAGTGGACCCGATTATATATTTTATCACATCTTTTCATTTTCCACTCATTCTTTTACTATGTTTTCGTAAAAGTTCGTTATAAGTTCGGTATTTTTCAATATCACATAAAATATGTCGACATCAAAATTATACTCCCTCCATTTTTTTTTGTTCTTTACGCTTGGTTTGAATTTCTCTCACAGATTGAAACCAAACGTAAAGAACCAAAAGAAATGGAGGGAGTATTATATTATAAATTTATTTTTTAAAAAATAAAAAATGGTTTTTTTGAGTAAAAAAAGTTATTTTTGAAAATTAATTATTCTCGAACTTTATTAAATTAATAAAATATTTAAATCGTGGTTGATTATCGTAATTTGGTAGCATATTATATGAGAGTGGGTGGGGTATGTGAGAAGAGAAAGAGTTGTAGCTAGGTACTTGTGTGCTGCAAATTGAGAGTTAGCTACACAAATATTGATGGAGAGTTAACTCTTCATTCTCTTGAAGCACACCACTGTGAGGTTAAAGTTAACTTCTTCTCTCTCTTCTCTCTTCAAGAGTTAACTCTCCATTTGAAACACACCATTGTAAGTGCTCTAATGCGCGATCTGTCTCTCCTTGTTCGACTTGTTGAGCAGTAAGAGGAGCAGCAACAACAGTAGTAGTAGGAATATGAGGAGTAGTAGGAGCAGGAGGAGTTGTAGGAGGAGGAGCGAAAGCAGTAGGAGGCACCTTGTTCAACGCAAGTAGAGCTTTTGCGTAAAGATCTACTTCGCTCTCTGTCTCTCCTTGATCAAGTCTTCTCCCACTTGGTATTCGGTTGTAAAACACCAAGTGCGCATTCTTGATCAAGTCTTCTCCTACTTGGTATTCCATCACCTAAACATTAGTGCCACATAATTGCAAAGAGCGATTATATGCTAAGAGCATTGTTAATGGATACCGGGTTAGAACGTGGGTTTCGTTTTCTCTCTTCTATTATTTAATTTAGAATAAACTATCTTCTCTCTCCAACCTCACCCCTCCCTCTTTGACCCCACTTTTCCCTCTCACATATGATACCCTTCTCCCGGGTGCCAAAAGTAGGTAGAAACTACTACCACCTTTTGCTTTTCTCTCTCCCCTTTTTTCTCTTTCCTCCATTCTTTATTGTTTTTTCTTTCCCTCACCTGGTGTAAAAACTACCACTAACAACACTCTAAGGCACTCAAAGTAGGGGTGGCAACGGGTCGTTCGGTCAGACCAAATTAGATACTAATCTTTTGGGTCGGGTTGGGTTAGTTCGAACGGGTAATTTTTATGTCGGATCGGATCGGTTTTGAATCGGGTTATAATCAGGTAATAGTTACTCATGATCAACTTGTCAATTCAATTTTTGGCACTACATTGCCGAGTAATTGGCCAAGTTTGTCGATCTCAAGTAGGGTATCATTGCGTTGTGTTGATTTGGGTCAGCATCGGAATCCTTGGTCAACTAACTTGAAAGCGGTAGGAAAAACGACAAATAACAAAAAAAATTAAAAAAAAACATGTTTAAAAGGTAGCTAGGAAAACGTCTTTGGAATATGATATACTAGTTTTGCATTTCCGGCCCGCGCTACCTATCTATATTGTTTACACACGTTTCCACTATTGTTACCCGTCATAATATATTATTGTTTATTTCTACTAATTAATCGTAATTTTATTTCCTTTCCACTTGTGTTATTCCATCCATTCCATATCCCGTCACCTATTATACTGTTTCATTTTCTTTCCACTATCACGTCACCTGTTATGCTATTTTATTTTTTTTCACTATTCCATCACTCCCTTATACAAAGTTTTGTTTGTAAAACATTCCAAATTATAGTCGTCGAGTGAGAAGTCCCTTCGCCCAAAGCATCGGACCAACAGTCACCCATGACTTCCTTCCGCCCTCTTTTCATTGAGCTCCCGGCCAAAATTAGCCCTTCTCTCTCGCCTTTTCTAAGAATACTCCAAATTATTTTCATTCGGCGAAGGCCAATTTGACTGATTTTTGCCGGAAATATGAATTTGAGAGTATTTCACGTGTTGGACAAAAATTCATAGGACTGTATTTTACGTAACAAACCTTTTATATAAGAGGCCATTTCTACCAAAAGAAATAAAACTCATGTCCTGGTAACAACCTATGTTGCACGAGTACGGATACCGATACGAACACCGGGACACCACAATCTCAAAATCTATGTCACCAACACCGCTATTATTTTTTAATATAAATATATTAAAATAAATTAAATATTATTTTTTTAATTAAAAAAAATAATAATTTATAATTTAAAACACAAAACAATTTCAGAATGAAGATATTACACATGATCATTGAATATTTAAAGGAAACGCTAAGGAATTCAAAATTAAGAATGTATATTTCGCCCAAATGCTTGCTTAATGTTTGTTTTTTGTGTCCTAGAGGTGTCCGACCGTTGTCCTGTGTGTAAAAAATCGAGTTTTGTATCCGAGTTAAAAAGAATAAACCGGACACCGGACCGACCGTGTCCGACACGTGTCCCCCCTGTGTCCTCTCGGTGTCCGCATCAGACGCCGTATTGGATACGGACACTTCACTTGGGAGAGGTGTCCGTGCTTCATAGGTAGAATTAAGCTAATAACGAATATCGTCTCCATCAAGGCCAGATACTCGGTCTTCACCTGACCACGGTTGGTCATAGCATCAACCCTTCTCGCCTTGGCATAAATGTATGCGCAAATCGCTTGTAAAACTTTGTTATACTTGATTCAATAGGGTGCCATACCGCCATGCCCATGAGCGTAATTGCCCACGGTATACCTCCGTACTTTGAACAAAAAAATTGAATACTTTCAACCTTGATTAGTATGTGTATGATCACGGAGGGAAAACAAGCCTAAACACTTTCGACATATGTGCACTTGACCATACAAACCAATTTACAGCCTCCGACCATTTTGTCAAGGAGGAAAGATATATATGCATCACAAGTTAGACGCCCCCTTTGGACTTCCGCAAAAATGTTGAGCCATATAAGAGATTACCCTAGAACGATCAAGAGCTGTGACATGATTCACATGAACAGCTACCGTGCAGTAGGCCGGGCAATTGACTCGTCTATTGACAAATAACTATCATTAGGGCCCAAGTCCATGGAACTCATGTGGAGTGAGGAATGCAGTGAATGTCTTGAGATGTCATCGGAGTTCCCTTCCCGAACTGCTCGTGCTTCCTTCTCAATCATGATAGCATCTTGGACCTCCTTGATTACTTCTGACATAGATGGCCTCATGTGACCATGGGCTTGGACACACATCAAGGCTTTTTCCGCAATTTTCCACATCGATTGTATGTCATAGTCATCTCTCAATGAAGGGTCTATGATACCTTGAATGTCACCACTCTCAATATGTAGCTTTGCCTGCACAAGGGCAGTGGAAATTTTTAGGAACAACACAAACAGCCTAACAATGAATCACACATGAATCTTCTAGGGCTCATTCGTAGTTTAAACAACAACAACAAATATAAGAAAGGGGGTCGCTCTCATAGCCTCATTGCATTCACAGCTCCCTCACATCAAGCATGTTTTTATGAGACACGCAGGTTATTGCATTTGCCCTCGCATTAAGTGAGTGGCAGTTCGAGGTGGAGAGTAACATATAGTGGGCTGGGCTGCTGGCCATCACCTGCTAATTATCAAAGCACACGAGAATTTGCACATGGACAGTGTGGAAGCCACTTTTAGTGTATTATCACTCCCTACGATGTCAGAAGAGTTCAAGTAACTCCTAACTATTTACAATCTTACATATTCTCTTTTGTCATAAAGCTTTCCTCCTTTCAGGAAAGAACTTCAATGCATGAGATGGCAGTAAACAGATAATGCCACCATTAGAGTTACAAAAACAACCAATCCTAAATATATTGGTAATTACCATACAGCACCACCAGTGTCTTCCAAGCTCAGGGAAATTCTAGTCTATTTTGATTTTCTCTGCACTGACCTTTTCTGGAAGTAGCAGACTAGCAGACCATGATTTTGTTTTAAGTGCCATTTCAGGCTATAATTCACTGAATAAGGAGGCCACCATGAGTCCATGACCCCCCTTGGTCCGGGAGCCTCTTGGAGGCATATTGCGGTATGATGATGAAGATGAATACTATTATCAGTCTCAACTACTGAGAATAGCATCCAACAATACAGAATAATAACTCTGCTAGAAACAAACATTAATCATGTAAAGTGGTTGAGCAAGATGTAGGAATCAGATGGGGAAGATATATCTTTTGATCTTTTCAATCACGACAACTATACCACTTACTCACGAGGGCACAATTCTCAAGTATAAGAACTAAAAATTCATATGATCTTTCAAGATCACTATACTTGCTACTAAAGTTAAGAAGAACCAGATGAAGACTTAAAACTGGTTCAAAGGGATGTAGAAACAACATCGAACATTAATGTTAAAATTGAAAGTGTTTTAGATTAACATACCCATTGGACTATGTTCCGGCAGTTAACTCCAAAGTTTTCATTGGATATTGCTTCTTGACCAGAAATTAGCTCAAGCAGAATGACACCAAAACTATAGACATCACTTTTGTCGGTCAACTGTTGAGAGATATAATACCTGCAAATCATTGCAAAACGGTTGATGGCATAGTTAATTGCCAGAAGGCATGGACAAATACCCGAATCGTGATAATGAATACTATCTAGCAGGCAACAAAAAGGAAACAAAATTCATAATAATCAGTTCATCAAATATTCTTAATAGTATTTAAAGACGCACTTACGCCACAAGAGTTGATTCCTTAAACAACACGATTGCTGAGGAGTGTATATTCAGTTTGGATTCAAAATCTCAAGGGCAAAAAATTAAGAGGTTGTAATTTTTAGTTGACAAAAGTGAACAGCAAGCACCACCACCATATTTGATAAAAGCGAGCAGATTGCTTACAAATTAAAAAAGAAAAAAAAAAACTCCAACAACATGCTCTGACTCTTTCGCTTGTATCCGATATCATTCTTGATTGCAGGGCACCGGACTTTGGAAATAGATTAACTTCCCCACCATCCACGTCTTGTGTGTACTCAAAACTTGGAAATTAATCCTATGTCTGTCACAAAGTGATGATTTGTGCAGACTACTTTTGCAGTCTATTTCAAGCTCTCAGTTTCCTATGGTAGATGTGTGGACATACAAGAAAGAATTGTTTCTGTATCCTAATCTCCTAGTACCCAAAGTAGAAAAGTGTCCACTTTCCCCCCCCCCCCCCCTTAAACGAGATTTGACATGTACTGTGATTTCCTCCCTTAACTCAAGTCCAACTTTCCTAACCTACCACTATTTTTGAGAGAGATTTTGAAATTATGGGAACTTGGGATGAATTGGATTTAAATGGAGGTAGTATTTGTTATAGTAGAATTTCACCGAGGTCTACTTCCCACATGCTTTCCCCTTCTTTTACTGACCAAATAAAGACATTATCAAGAATTACAAACACGTGGGAAGAAAACAAGTTGTCGCTATAGAACTTGAGGGTCAACTGCTTTCAGCACGGCCAATAGGACACTCTTGAAAGTAATGTAGGCAATAGCCTCTTCTTCCAAAACAGAGCCTAATAAACTCCAAACAAATTCCCAGGAATGAGGGGACTAAAGGAATAAGCTTCTGAGCCAGTCAGTCAAAATGTCCAGGATGTATGCAATATTTTAAAAACCTGGCCCTTTTTCCATATACCACCTCAAGTATGCAAAGTACACTCTTAACTTTATGCGAAAAAATTTATATCATTCTAACTTTCTAAGCACTCATTTTTAGTTCTTCTCGTCTTTCAGAAACCCACTACGGCCACTACCCATACCCATGGCGTTTCCTTGTTCTGCTTCATTATGATTTTGCTATTACTCTAGACATCCAACATGTCAATCAGCCTATGGTGAAAAGCATTTGATGCACAAGGGCTGCACACTGGTGACATTCTAGGAATACAATTTAGACAAGGAACATCTACACAATGCAAACATTAAACTAAAGCCAGAATATTACTCTGGATCAAGATATCCGACGGTGCCTCTTACGATGCTGGATACATGAGATGTTCCATCCACTGCAAGTTTGGAAAGACCAAAATCTGAAACTTTGGCCCTCATATTCTTGTCCAGAAGGATGTTGCTGGTTTTCAGATCTCTGTGGATAATAGATGGCACACAGCCTGTGTGAAGGTATTCAATTCCTGAAACACACATCAGAATACTATCAACTTCTCCAAAATAAAATCACAAGGCTAAGAGATTTATGCAAACATTTACCAACCTTTCGCAGAATCTTCAGCTATCTCAAGGCGCTGGATCCAATTAATACCCTGGTCGCGTGTCAGAGGACCTACCAAAATTAAAGCAGATGAGTGATATTTTAAATCAGAGTGGGAAAATGGATTTACTCTCACTAATGTTCTTAGTTACCGTAAAGATGCTCTTTGAGAGTTCCTTTGTGCATGAACTCATAAACAAGGATGCTTTTGCCATCTTCTTGACAATATCCCAAAAACTGCACCAGGTTTCTATGGTGAATTCTCGAAAGGAGAGTTACCTGCATCACATGTTATTTGCATAACTTTTCTATCAGCAGTGAAGTTGGGTAAGACTCCCTCCTTTCAAATCCAAATGACCCATGATTCAAAATTTCCCTCACAAAAAGGTGGACCCGTGTCCTTTGGATTTGAATAGAGAAAATATTTTACATGGTGTCCAAACAACAATAGCCTCATGAACAATAAAATAAATGATTCACTTTCTAAAACCAATATTTTAAGTGTGCGGCTTCTGTTAGAACAATGTACCTCATTTGAAAATTCCCTTTTCCCCTGGAAAGAGTTACTAGTTAAAACTTTGACAGCAATCTCTCTTCCATCTTTCAGTTTTCCATAGTAAACCACCCCATAACCTCCGGAGCCGATTTTCTTCTCAAAACTTTTGGTACCTTCTTCCAGTTCAGAAAATGTAAAGCAGTGGGCCGCTTCTGTTGCAGAGCTTTCCAAAGCAGATGGCTGTAACTTATGAGACTTATGAGCTGGCAGAACATGTCCAAGGCGTGCTGATACTCAAAAGTCAAGACATAAAAAGTCACTGTCAAATAAATAGCAGGTTTAGTATAAAAACAGAAAAGGAAACAGAAAGCAAGATGTTTAACACCAGACCTTGGTCCCCAAACTTTTTCTTAGAGTTCTTTCCCTTGCGAAGGAGTAGGCAAGATGAAATCGTTGCCACAAGAAGAACAGCTGCACCAATTATTGACCCAATAATGATGCCAGTCTGGCTCCCTCTACTTCTCCCTTTATGAATATTCACATTCCCAGTGTAGCTGACAAAACGTCATAAAAGTTATAAGTTTTAGACCCCCATCATTTAAAAGGAACTATTTAACGAAACCAAATATAAACAAGCTTTTAAGTTTTCACCCAAAATAATGAATAAAGCAACATAATAATCCTAAAGATAACCAATGACAATACTTTCGATTCTGCCCATTCTGCTGATGCAGATGACAAGGCAAAGGTACCCGATCTTAGTTTAGCACTGAGAATGGGCTGTTAGCCTGTTACTAATGCTGTGAAAAGTAATAAAATCAACAGGAAATAACAAACTTCTTTTTCGTCACTCTATAACATTTGTCAATCACATATCCTTACTCCCTGCTCTCATCCTCAAGACTTGCTATTTTATTTTTATAGGATAGGATTCCATGTATTCAAAAGGACACCAAGGTGGCGACTCCCATATACAAAAAGTCACCTAAAGGGGTGACGCCCATAAACAAAAGAGAGCAAATCAAGTTCTAGGACTATCATGAGAGCTTTTATCCACAAAAGGATTGAAAGACAAGTGTCGGTGGGAATGTAACACTTGACTCCAACTACACAACATCCTCAAAAACCTAAATTTGAAGTCTTGGTGTGTCAACATAATATCATCAAACTGCGATGATTTCTTTCTTTCCAAGTACACCACCAAATCGCTATTGGAACCATCTTCCACACTTCGGCTAGCCACCCTTTCTTTATTCTCCTTTTCCAAGCGGAGAGGACATCTTTGGCTCTCCACGGATGAACCCAGCTCAATCCAAACAAAGACAAAGCAGTGTGCCACAAAGACATGACCCAGAGAAAAAGGTGATCAACGGTGTCTTCCACTTCCCAACACAAAGAGCAACGACTAGCCAAACTAAATATGTTAACAACAATACAGAGTCTCTTGGATAACGCATGGACAGTTGTTGATGAACAAAAACCGCCCCCGCATGCTCGATGTTGGAGATTAGACAGAGCCGAGAACAAGAAAGTTAAATTAAGGTGATGACAAGATGCACTAGGCACGTGGTAAATTATACAAGAAGAATGGATTATAAAGGGCATTACACCCATCTCGTATCAAGAAAGGGTTGGAGAAAATTGTCATGGTAAGATGTTCTTCAAACCAGGAATTAAGGGAAAGACGACCTTATCAGCAAGAACAAACTGTTGGTGATCAGAGGATCTGGTCTGGGCAATGAGCGGTAAGGAAAGTGCTCAACGATTTTGTCAATACAACAACAACCAAGCCTTATTCCCAAATTGATTTGGGGTCTGCTAACATGAATAGTCATCTGCAACCGTCTTGTGTATGTCATATAAGTTCAAGATCATTGTGAACCAGTTAAAATTATTGAAACCCATTTAAAAGAAGTTTTAAAAAACCCATCAAAAGAAAAGGATAACAAAAACTTAAAAAATGTATGAGAAAATGTCAATGGTGGAATCAAAATTTTATTTTTCACTAAGGCCATTGACATCAAACTTACATAACCCAGCTGTCAGCAGTTCAGCATCCTACAGTTTACCTATTACTATACGAGCTACTTGTTTATTGATTAAACAAAGACTTTGTAATCGTTATACTCACATGCATTATGTCTATCCAGTGAGGATTAAGGTTGGCCTAATAGTTAGGAAATCAATCTACCAGGGGGTTGTCCCGGGTTCGAATCCTTATATCCCCAAGCCCGAAGCATCAGCAGCTCTCATGTATGGAAAAAATATGTATATCTAATTAACTTCAACAGAAAATGGTACTTGAACCACACTATAAGTCAAGAAGTAAAAGGTATGTTTCGGTGAATCATCTCCCACCTACAAACTCACTACCGCCCACCAGTCCACCACCAAGCCACACCAGGCCATCAAAGGCCCCACCAATCCGAAACTGACAAAGTCCAATGCAACACCCCTGCAGCACTATGTCCCAGAGGGCCCAAACCACTACCGCCTTAGCCCACAGCTGCATGCCACCACTGCAGCAGTATGTCCCAGAGCATCACCGTCCACACCATCAGCTGGGCGCCCTCACTCACCTTGCAAGCATGAAGCACCTCTTCATGGCTTCACCATCGACAAAAACATGAGCGAGATCCATAACCTCCTACTAAGACTGACCAAGGTCTAGCTCTACAACCTGCCAACCTCCCATCAGGATTTAGATCCCTCAGTCATGCTCACCCTCTTCTCCATCGCCAGCCCTAAATCAACTTCTGAAAGAACCACACAAAGCCAATTTTTACTGCCAGTGTGGGGATGTTAAGGACAGTGATAGTGAGATGACAACAACAACATCATGTTATCAACTCTCGTGTTGACGCGAATCTCACACGGCGAGACACTGATCCCTTGCCCAACTGTGAGGGAGAGATAAGACACTCAGGTATTTTGTCAAGTCTACAAAAAGCCCGCTGAGATCGAAGTTCCCAAATCACAACAATAACCACAGATCTAGAAATTGAATACTTGATGAGGCAGCAAACGTTAATAACATTTTCAGCCTTTTATTTTTCAATAATCATATAAATATTACTCCGTATAATTTACTTTAAAATTTAACTATTTTGTATCCATATCCTTAATCAGCTCTATGTATCTTGCGAAGATCCTCAGACCCCCTATCAGCTTGGATCCCAAATCACAAGTCCAAGTAACTAAGTGTAGGCTAATATCGCTATGAATCAAAATAGTCAAGTCTATTTACGTCTTCCCTACCCTCAAAATCCCATCAATCCTCTACTCTTCACCTACTACATCAACTCACTAAGTCGCCATCTCATATAGCCAATGTTAGGTAAATCATTCTTCCCCTCTGTTTAACCTTTCCTTTTTTTCTTTACTCATTCCCTAATCTGAATCAAACAGCCCCTTAGAGAAGAAGACATCAATAGGAATAGAATACTCTCTGACCTGTTTTTAGTTAAAAACATGGCCTAGGTCTGTAAATATAGCAGGTTTAATTCTGACTTCAACCACAAGACTCTTACACCAGGGACAAGTAGGCATATGGACAATATTATTTGATTGATTTGTAATAAGTAACTTAGTAAATAAAAATAAATAAAATACTTACTTCAACACGACGTCATCACCAAAACCCGATGGCAATTTTCCAGATAATAGATTATTTTGCAAGTCCCTGCAATAATCAGGTGGCTGCTCTGTTGAAGGTCCAATGTTTGCCATAAAATGTAACTTCACAAAATAAATGAACATTACATCATAACAAACAATTCAGTTAAAGAGCTTACAGTTCTTTCAAATTCCCTAGGAGAGTCAGGGATGATGGAATTGGACCTGTCAACTGGTTGTTCTCCAGATGACTGCAATAAACAAGGATTTCAGAAAAATGCAAGTATCTAGCATTCTTTTAGGAAATAAATTATCAGTCAAGCAGGCATACATGATCTTCAGGTTTGGGCAGCCGCTAAAGTCAGGAATGGCTCCAGTCAGCAAGTTATCGTCAAGCCATCTGCACCATGATGCAGGCCAGTAAATTGCAAGTAACAACTAACGAGATGAAGCATCAGTTCAGCTTTCTTTTATTATAAGAGGGGGAGGATTTAACAAGAACTTACAGCTCAACTAAGCCACTCAATTTCGTGAGTTCAGAAGGGATATCTCCTGTCAAATTTTTCTTTGACAGATGACTGCCAAAACAATGAGAATAAAGTAAGAATAAATAAAACGTGGCATTCGAAAGTACAGAACATCACTTTCAAAATTTAAACAACCCAATTGGCCAATTTACACGGGTTGCCGCTACACTTTCAGAAGTCTCCTATCAATAACAATAATAATAGGAAAATTTGTCAAAAACCACCTTTATAGATGTCTGACTTTGCAAACAACCACCTTAGAAAAAATGGTCTGTTCACAACCACCTTAGAAAAAATGGTCTGTTCACAACCACCTGATTAACATATTGGTCAGGATAATCACACCTTATCTTCTTACCCCACCACATAACCACCCTCCACCACCTCATGTCAACCACTAAAATTCATTTTCCTTTCTTTTTATTAACCAAAAATTAGTAAAACTAGTTAATTATTTTTACTACTCCGTTAACAAACTAATTACCCACCACAGCACCACTGATGCCTCGCAAACCCTTTCCCCATATACTGATGCAATATTTTATCTACTCAACCTTCTCTCCTGTATATCTCTCATCTGTCTGTCCATCTCGTCTCCATTTTATCATCAAGTTGTCTTCTTCTGGCATCAGGTGACAACCCCCGGCATGCACTTTACAGTGTAGCATTGAATTGGTCCAACGATTCTTTCGTCATCACCATCAAGCAGGGAAAGTACACAAATCTTTCTCAACAACTCAATTGAATTTTGATCACTTGTAAAATTGGAGCATGTATATGATTCGAAAATCACAGCCTTTATTTGTGCATAAATGTAATTTCGAGACATTTAGCATTAAAATTTCTGATTTTTTTTGTTGATTGAGATGAATTTAATTTGTGCTGGGAACCCTAATTCAATTGATTTTGCCTTATCGTCGCAGAAAATTGAGACTTAATGATATCAAATAAGAAGAGAAGAGCATTCTAAGGTTGTTTTGACAGAGGAAAGAGCAGCAAATGAAATCAGGGGAAAAGATTAGAAGCAGAGTTTTTAAGTTTTAGTTTTTCCAGTTGATGAAAAAAGAAGGAAAAATAGGCTTTGTAGTTGACATGAGGTGGTTGCAGGGGGTCGAGGGTGCTCATGTAGCGGGGTAATAAGATAAGGTGTGCTTATCATGGCCAATAGGATAAGGTGGTTGTGAACAAACAAATATTTATAACTTAATAAGGTAATTGTTTGCAAAGTGAGATACCTATAGGGTGGTTTTTGACATATTTTCCATAATGAAAACAATATTCGTGCATATGATCTCCGATAGATAATAAAAACTGTCTGAGAGACATACACTTTAGTAACAAGTGGCTGAGGGTCCGAGTTGCACTCCAACCATGACCATGGCACTGGCAGGCATGGATCACCCCCTTCCTGAGCCCAATCAGCAGATAAGTAACGCGAAACAAAAGAGGCAATAGTACTTCCTGCAGCCCATGCCAACAACCATATCAGATACCAAAAAAAACATATATGCTATCCGGTGTAAATAACTTGACATGGTCAGTTAAGAGACCTTCGTCAAACATCAGGTTCAAAACAAGCCATTCATCCAATGACCCTTTTGAGAGAAAAATCTAATTAATTGTGAACAAGTGTAAAAACTGATTTTATCCAAATCACAGCCCCATAACATCAAACAATGCAAGGACTAAACACTTACCATCCACGGCTCCAGTATTTATCTTCACATACTTATTGATCTCCATAGCATTCAATAGAGGCCCCAAAGTGGAATCAGGAGTTTTCACAAACTTAAAAGATAGAACGAAAGGAAGCGTCAAGTTCATAAACCCAGGCTCATAGACGCGATATTTCCCCTGAGCATTTTCAAGGATATTTACTGCCGCTTTAGTGGTTAGAGGCGCATCAGGAACCATAAGCCTAAATTTCCTCAAATCAGTAGGAGCTATATCTTCAATTTCTGCAAAGTAGGTGAAAGCCCAGCCACCACCAGGAAATCCATCCAAATTTAAACGATATGTTAAAGTTCCATTTTTGCCAACAACTGCTGTTTGCATCACTTTCTGAGGCGGTCTATCATCTCTGTCAACATCAATAGGCATCTTTGTCGATATTTTTTCAGTACCAGCAGCAACATCAACTAGATAGTTTGGTTTCTTCAGAGAGTCAGATTCCCATATTCTATCAAATGGGTCATCAGGATACCTGAAAACCAAATGCCACTTCCGGAGGCTCAATACCCAAAACTAAAACTATATTGTAATCCGAAATTCGGTGCAGTTCTATAGTCTCAAAAGAATATAGTACTATTTGACACAGGAATAGCTTAGTAAAAATTATGAACAATGGAGATACTATGAGATTTCTAGTCTAGCATGCTTAATGAAAACTACTAACAAGTAACGTGACAGTTCAAAGAGAAACTATACCTCACAGGATCAACACTGTCGGCACCAAAATTTATCCTGGCAGATACACTCATATAGTTTTGATTTTCGAAATCTGTAATATACATTGAACCATTGAACTGCCGAAGCTCAAGAGTAGAGATAAATAACTGCCCTGTTGTAGCATTTGATAAGCACACACTAATTGTAGGATCGGAAGCAAGAAATATCATTTCGATCTTCTCTATGGTATTAGCATCAGATATCACAATGGTGGACCAGGGAGTAGCCCCCAATGAAATGTCAAACTTCGGATAAACATTGTTGTCGTCGAAGTTACCATATAAAAATGTTGCTCTCACCAGATACCTCCTCCTGCTTGTCACATTCAATGTGTAGCAATATTTTCTTCTGTTATCAAGAGGGAAATATCTCAATGTCATATACTGCTTTCGTGTTTCATTAGGAGTAGATATATTAGCAGTCTGTCCAAATCTGAATTGGTCATCAGGAACCCATTGAAGACCAAGTTCATCTGTGTGACCTTCTGTGGCGCCACAATCCAGGCTCACAAAATCTGCATTGACATTTGACAATTAGCACGAGAAAAAGAAAAAAAAAAAAAAATCCTTCGAAACAGACTGTGTCATATGACTCATATCCAATAACATAGCGCAGACCCGCAGATGATTTGCAGTACAAATACACAATGTATGTAAAGGAGACATCAAACACCTAAAGGGACAGGACACTTTCACAATGCAGAACTATGGAATGTTCATTCAAAAATGAGAATTAATGTTTCCTGATTACTCTAAATCATCTCCGCAAAGCTCCTGGTTCATTACACTATACCCAAAATTTTAGTATCTTATTATTCTAACTGTTATTAGCATAAATTTTTGAGGAGTGGAAAATCTTCTCAAGTGCCTAACAGACAATATAACTTATAGTTATGGCTCACATGAAAATTCCTGCAGATTGTGACAATGTGCAAAAGCGCCATAGTGTAGGCAATGTAATTCAAAGCTCATGCTCTCGAAGAACATGAACATCCTAGCAAGCAGTTACTGAGTATCAGAAAAGGTTAGTCACCAGGCTGCACTGATGCTGGAAAGTGCCAAACATTGGGAACTATCCTCCATCATTTACACAACACTCCAATATTGTCACTTATATAATGAATTACACCACAACAACAACAACAACAACCAAGCCTTATTCCCAAAATGATTTGGGGTCGGCTAACATGAATCGTCGTCTAGTAACCGTCTTATGTACAATGAATTACACCAATAAAAATAAAAATAAAAACTTAAGGCTATTTCTGATACGAGCAATTCCTAGGGACTAATTTGTAAAACAAGTGGCAGCGTAGTGGAGCAACCCAAATCTTGGTTGCTGTTGACAATAGATACTAAGAGATAATATAATGTAAAGAGAGAAAAAACACTACATCAAACAATGACCTTGAACAATGTCCAACCTGACTTTTCAGAAAGAAATCTAAACAACATACCAACGACAACAAGAGGACTCGCTGCAGGCTCTCCCTTAGCTTTTTTTGCTTTCTAAAACTCCTTTTGAAGTATTTCAATATTTCTAAATGGTCCGCAATGTTTTTGAAATTTTATGGCATACACAAGACGGTTACCAGATGACTATTCATGTTAGCCGACCCCAATCATTTGGGGAATAAATCTTGGTTGTTGTTGTTGTAGTATACTTAGACTTGTTCCATCACACAGATTCAATTAGTCACATGTTCGGGCTCTAACAGATTATTCTAGTTACGAACATCCTCATCATGTCGACAGTGAAATCGCAGCTAGTAAAAGTTCCTTAGACATAACTCGAAACATCTCTACTCGAATCAGTCTCAACTGCTACTGTTCCATAAAATTCAAACACCACTACACCAGTCAAACCCCAGCTAGTCAGTCAGTAAGATGTAGCACCAAACATCAACATTTCATGCAAAGATCACCAAACCCATGCCAATTTCCAACTAAATTATCAACAAACAAGTCCCAATGGCTCGAAAAATCGAAACTTTGATAACCTAAACCATCACAACAATGCCAAAAATAGAAACAAAAATACATAAATCAATTACAATTACACCAGTAAAACAGAAAAACTCAAAATCCGAACATAACATACATAAATTCTACTTCGAAAATAGAAAGTAAAAAACTAGCAAATACAGTAAAAAAAATTAATAAGCAAAAAAACAAAATTGAGAAAGAAAGAGTTACCTGGCATCTGGGCATGGCAAAAGTAGACATGAGAGAAGAAGAGAGTAAAAACTATGGAAAACCCAACACCCCAAATCTCCATTATTAAACAAACTTCACTGAGAAGATACAAGAAACTGTGAAGAACAAAGAGAACTCAGATGGGATAAAAATTAGAAAAGAAAAAGGAGATGAACAGAGAAAAAAAGGTAAAGTTGAGAAGAGTGAAGAAAAGAAAAAAAAACAACTCAAAAAAAAAAAGTTCACATTTTTAAACAACAAAGACTAAATTAAACCTCCCCATGTAAATCCAGATAGATTTAGAGAAAGTGGGGAGTGTTGCTTTTTCGGAGTGTTTCACAGCATTCATTCATTCATACAACATGTACTTTCCTCATGGGGAAGTAAGGGAGTCTATAGAAAGTACTGTATGATTAACAATGGTGCTAATCATGTAGTACGAGCCAAAAGTATCGTCTCAATCAAAAATTTAAAAATTACGGTCGAACTTCAACCAACGTTAGATTAGTGCTAAGTATAACGAGTTTTTGTTAAGATTTGAGGTACATGGTGTGGAGAGAATTGTAAAGAATAGCTAATTATGTACTGCAAGCGGAAAAATATCGTCTCAATCAAAAACTTACAAATGATGATCGACGTTTAATCAATGGTTAGATTGGTGATAAGTGATAACGACTTTTGTTCGACAAGATTTGTGTTACAATATACATGGGACGATGGGATATGTAGTTGGAATTCTTGGAAAGTACTAGAGTTAACTAATTAATTAAGATTATTATTGGAATCAAGTGGGCGTATTAATTAGTTGAGCAAAGACATTCGAGGCTGATATAACTGATTACAGTGATTAGCAAGTAAGACTTGAGTCAAAGCGAAATTATAGAAAAAGAAGACTGCTATTTTAATGCACAAAAGAGTGGTGCACCGTATACTATACAACTCCGTATATTATGCTGACCTGAAAATTATGGCCCAATACGGTAATCGTCGTAATTACGCGAACTAGCACTCCGTATTTGATTAGTGAGTAGTGGGTACCATACATCTCATACCCGAATCTCCATACGGAAATTAGACGGTCCGTGCGAGTGGTAAGGATCCTATTACTTGTTTGGTAGTCGTAATTCGTAGTTGTTCAGGTAGCTTTTAACTGTTAAGGTAGCTGTTAGCAGTTTGATTAGCTGTTAGTTGTTAGCTGAAAAGTAGCTGTTAACAATGACGTGTTTGGTACGATCAGTAGATGTTGAGTTAATATATACGGAGTATTATAAAATTAGAATATTATAAAGGAAAATTTGCGAGTTTGCACCTTATAAAAATCATTTTTTTGCGATACCGTATCTTTAAAGTTAAATTTTATGAAGTTAGACCTTTTAAATTTTTTTTTTTTTTCAAAGCTGCACATTTTCTCATTTCTGGTGACCACTGGGCTTAATTTCACAAACTAGATAGCATCCATGGACTTTGGGCTTGTCTAAACCAGAATGGTTGGCTTAGTCGGGCCCATCGGGCCATACATCGCACACCTGATCAAAATACTTCCCTCAGTTTTGTTTCGCATTCCGAGGATTGATCAAATCAAAGTCGACTCAATTTGGTTTTGATCAATTTGTAATGGATCAATACGAATTAGGGTCACTTCAAATCAAAGTCGAAAACCAAATCGAGTATTCAAACAATTATCACAACATCTTTAATTTCAACTTAGGTGTCGTTTGGATACACTTGGGAAGTCGGAATTCCCATGAACTTGCAAATCCTAAGAATTTAGAAAGTATGGGAATTAGGGAAATTTGTTTGGATGAACAAGGGAATTCAATTCCCATGGGAATTTCTACTTACCTACCCCCCCTAGGTAATTAAATTCCTACACTTTACTTTAGGATAACCAAACAACCCATGGTAAATCAATTTCTAGGAAAATAAAATTCCTATGGATTTTGAAGGTATCCAAACGACCTCTTAATTTTATTTCAATCAAGTGTACAACTGGAACTCCTACATTTTGATCACAGCAATTAAACTCATTAGTCTTTACCAGTTCTTCTGTTCTTGCATCGAGATCAAGTCATACTCCTTCCAATTGTGAATGATCTTTTTGTTTTTTTGAGCCAATTATGAATGATCTTCTACTTTTTTTATTTGTTATATCATGTATAGTCTTAATGAATTGTGACCCGCGAACATTCATTTTTCATCACATTTTACGATCTATAAAAACCTGCGATCCACTTCTATTGTGGAACATCAAAGTGAACGGGAGGAAGTACTAAACGAGAATATCTCTGAAGCGTGTCAACAACGTTGGTTGATGATAAATAATTACACGAGAAATGGTAATATATAAATGTTGGAGGCTTTGCAGGTGTACTATCAAATCTTAAGCGAAAAGCCACAGATTGCGGGAAAATTCATCACTGAAGTTAAAGAGAAGCAGCCCCTACATGGCCACGTATCATGCAATTGTCAAGTTCAATTATTTTTATCCAGGACAATTATACGGGACTGTTTGGCGGGCCAAGATTCATGTTTCAGCGTCCTATAAGACACCCCCTTAAATTCCGTAGGATTCCGGGTGAAATCCCTTAATAATCAATGCCTTAGTCCGGACAACCAAACAGTCACAGTCTCACAGACGCTGCCACAACATTTGATCAGTACACTTGTACTTGTTTTAGGTTTGATATTAAGGTGAACCATCCAGACTACTTCGGCTCGGTCACGGATTAACTAAACGAGCTTCCGATATACACACAGTACGTAAAAGAGTGTAAAGATCATTAACCCGATTTGAAAGTCCATATATGATACACCTGAATCGAAATTGAAACGAACGTATACCATGCTTGATGCCTCCTTTCCCTAAAAGAACATTAGTGACCCAAACTGAAAGACGTCCAAAGTCCCAGTCGCATTCATTTTATGTTGCATTCCCTCAATTCATCAGATACCAATTACTTCGACAATAATCGAAATGATTTCGTATCATGAGAACGAATTTAGGCGACAAATGACAATCACAAGGAACATAATTTTGCTAATGATAACATTCGATAAAATGCTGACGATTACATGAATAATTGAAATCCGATTACATGAATAATTGAAATCCGAGGCGAGGGATTTTACAAAATTTGTCATCGGTAAGGGACGACTGATACAGTGATACATAACCTCTGGTGAGTTAGTTGCCATAATCTAGTCAAAACATTAGTAGTCTTTCGAACTTGGTATAATTTCTGTTCCATGTACTGGCATGGGAGAAATAGAATAGCACTCTTAATCTGCCATGATCATCTTTTATGATGTAGAGGAAGATGGCAGAAGAATTAATGACACGCTCATATCATATCTTTGCTACAGAACAGTCTCACCCATAGCAAGGAATTGCTGTCTCAGAGAGGGAGGGTGGAGTAATGTAGCGCAGACGGGTTATGAAAGTGACCTTTACCAACAGCAGCTGATGAAGCAGTTGCGGTTGAAGGGAATCCTGATGATGCTGCATTAGAGAAGACAGGAACGGGCATTGCTCCGCCATGATGAGTTCCTTGGAGTTGGACTTTCCATGCCCAGTTTGTCCAAGGATCTATTTCTGCTGTCTTCCCTATCGCTTTTTCCTGTCAAGTTTCAGAAACAGCAGTCGCAAATTAAAAAGTTCAGATGGATTTGATGAAAAATGATACATTTTCAACATCACACTACTGTTACAGGTTTCAGGTAGAGTGATCACTTCTTATGTTTTACAGAATAAATTGTTCTATTCTAGAAGAGTCAGTGTCATTACCAAGTACACCAGAAGACATTGACAGTCATAAAAGAAGTTCAGTTTTCCATTCATGGTTTACGCTACAGCATTACTAAAAGCCGAGGGTGACAGGATGATTTAAAGATACGTGATTAGTAATCATACGACTATTACCTGATAGACAGGAACGAATAGGGGATTAATATCGCTCCAGGGGGAATGGAGCTCAGAAGGGTATGTATGGCCGTGATGAGTTGGAGGCAGTTCTGTTGCTGAAATCCAATTCTGGTTCTAAGAACGCAAATTCGACACCCTTGTTAAGCTTTCAGAGAAGTTAATCATGATTCTCATAGTACATTGTGAGCATGAGCCTTGTACACTTACCTTTGTTCTCATGTTGTTTAGCCTACCATCTGAATTGTGGCTTTTCTTGTGCGCATCAGCAAAAGAGGAATTTCCTATTCCCAAGTTCAAATCAAGCGTATGCTGGCCACCTGCAACACATAACAAGTTCTTCGATAATTGGCAGACGAAAGAAGTACACACTGAATGAAGTGTAAGACACCATTTCAACCAGCTGGTACCTGCAATGTGAGCGTCAGAGATCAGCTCTTCTCCATATATGGTCGGATCAAAGTTTGTGACAGCTTCCTTTCCATTACATTGAAGTGCAGCCTTGTCATACGCCCTGAATCCGCAAAACAAGCACATTCAAGCTACCTCAGCAAAACTTCACTCAAATATAACGCAAAACAGACAAATGATTAATCAAACCTTGCAGCTTCAATTTCACTGTCATACAAGCCAAGATAGATATACCTGCACATCACAAATCGACTGAGAACAAGGACGAAAACAGATGTCTGAAAATATAATGCCATATATGTTGAGAACATGAGACTACAATTCAGGTTCCTTACTTTTTCCCTAAGAGCTGTCCCATTCGAGCCTCCCATCGACCACACTTATGTAGAGTCACACCCCTGTACTTAGAGGTTCCTCTGGAGAATCCAGTACTCTGACGACGAAGAAGATGCACGAATTCTTCTTTTGTCAGGTTGATCATCTGAAGCACAACAAAATCCCTGGTTCATAACCCTATCAAACAACACCAAAAGCTCAACCATAAATACATCACAATTTTACCCACTTGTTTAAGATCATCTTCGTAATCACTGACATCAAAATTGATATCTGCATCAACTCCACGAAACTTGATGGCAGCTCTATCATATGCCCTGCATTCGAGTTCCATCTGAATGAACAATCTTACGCATGAAATTGCACAATGCCGTAAAATTGAAGCAACAACATTGACAAATATTACTGTCCACTGAACTCTTTACCTTGCAGCAGCATGAGCAGTATCAAATCCTCCTATAAGAACCAAAAACAAACAATTATATCACACAAATCAGACAATGCATACACATAACTCGTTTGTGGCGATATGATCAACCATAATACATTCGAGACCCCCATTATACCACCATAAGCGGGAGCTTTTGAGGCATCGGGTAATGATCGTACTGTTTCATTCGCTACGAAAACTGAAAGGCATTGCTTACCTAGGTACACTTGCTTCCCATTGTCCCTGCAGCACATCAATAAATACATTAGGCTCACCTACAATGCAAATAAAGCTCATTTTTCGACAGAAGAAATCCAATGTAATGATCACAAGAAAGCATCAACATATTCAGCAAATTCAATTTTTAAGACCTACTCCCAAACACAGAAATCCCATCTCATTAATGATCATACATTAGTAGCTTACTTTGGAAGGCATTTAATTTTCTTTAAGTTCCAAGACTTCCAGCACCAGAAGAATAATCATGAAATGCAACCCTCAAAAGCATACATACAACCAATCCCTTTCAACATCATCATTAAATTTATCACTCCTATAAACCCAACCACTACATAACAATATTATTATCCTAGGGGTCGAGATGTACGCAACCTTACCCCTACCGGAGTAACGGGTATAGAAAATTATAAATCATTTCCGACCAACCACTAAACAACTCTTCATAACCAAGCAAAGTCACTCTTGTGCCACTAAACTAAAAACCCGTGGTAGGTCGAGATGTACGCAACCTTACCCCTGACTACGTAACGTGTAACGAATAACCACAACATTCATAAACAAGTCATCAAACCAAATTACAATTAATCGTGGAAATTAAAACAAACCCATTTCATGATCATCAAATAAAAAACACACAGAAATTAAATTAATTCAAACAACTTTCATCAACAATTCAACATTAATATTAACAACAACAACAACAACAATAATGAAAAGTAGCGTAACAAAGAAGAAACAACAACGAAACGAACCAAATATGAGATTCCCATCTGCCAGTTCTCCGATAAAAGGTGACCCCACGATACTGGGAGCTTCTAGACCTGGGTCCCCTCCTACTTTTCTTAACCTGACCCTGTTGGCCCACCATGGCCCTCACCTCCGCAAACCCGACCCGACCCAGCTGCCCGATTGTCTTCCCATCTGGGAAAAGCTCCTTGGTGACAACGGGCCCAGCTGGCCCATGATCACGGCCCAAATGGTGGGAATGGTTAAGTATGTCAAAGCTGTATGTAGTGGTGGTGGTGGTGGCGGGTGAGTGGGAAGCTGAGTTGGATGAGAAGGAATCGGTCGAGTTGGACGAGTTAGAGGTGACCGAGTTCTCATTTTCCGGCGAATACACGCTCAGATTAAGATCCAACATTGTCACACTACACACTAATTACAATTTTCACACGACTGAAAAATAATGTTTTTATTTTTATTTTTATATTATGGTTTTCATATTATTTTTGTAATACAAAGGGGTTCCTTGTAAATTAATATACACAGTGGTGGTGAACTGGTGAATGGTGATTGGGGAAAGTGGGGGAGAGGGAAGTTTTTATATATAGGCGGGATTACGGTTTATGGAACAGAGAACGATTTTATTTGGATCAAAGATTGAGAATGAAAGTAAGAAACTAATTTCAGATCGAGAATGAAAGTAAGACACTTACGGAGTATACGGAAATGAGATATCTACTCTAGTACAGTAGACGTACAGTAATACTAAAAAAAATACGGTTATTTAACTATCGTAGTCGGGTGGAAACGAGATGTTTAGTGGTAGTGGAGTAACATGATTTGGAAGGGTGTGAAATGGTGCAATTTGTGTTGGGTTAGGTTTAGACGGATTAGTGATGATGAACTGTTGTTGTTGCGTAAAAAGGGGGCTAGAACTAGAAGAGAGGGAAAAGGTGATAATAATGTGACAATGGAATCCCCGGTGGGTTTAGGAGAGGTTTATTAGAGAGAGGCCCACCAGTACTGACAACTTTTTTATTTTTTGTTTGGGCCTTCTGTTCTGTTTTTGGGCCCTAGTACTTCCACTATTTACAGCATACTATCTCGAATTTTCATTTTTTCGACGCTCATGTCTAATCAGATACGAGTAATAGGAGTTTGATGGTGAAACTGTTTTATTGTATGAGATGACTTTATACGTTATTTTTAAGATATTAATATGTTAGGCCCTGTTTGATAGAACTTATTTTCAGATAAATTCAGTTCAGTTCAGAATCATTCAGATCAGATCAGAGTTATTCAGATCAGTTCAGTTCATTTCAGAAATGTTCAAATAACTATCTATGTATTTGGTCCATAATTGATACTAATTCGTTGAAATTCAATCAAATTTTCAACCAATTCTGATCTGGTCAGTATCATTCAGATCAGATCAGTTCAGTCCTATCAAACCGCTGAAGTCCGAACATTGGTGATGAGAGTAGCAATAAGTCAATAACTTTGGATACTCATAACCCTAACAACAATATCAATATTGGTTCTTACTCCGCGTTGTCAGAGAAAGTAATCTGAGTAAAGGACGTTGCCGGTTGAGGGATTCGACTTAGAGTGGTCGCCAGATATTGATAATTGGAGTTAAGACACAACGTGATAAAAACATATTACTGAGGGAAATAATGGGTGATTTTTCTATTTCCACTTATTTATTACGGTGTTTTACGGTGCTCGTCGTATACCATAAAATTACTCAATAAGAAACCCTAGGTTAACGTTTTAACGACCTACCACGAGTCCACGACCGTAATTCTCACATCATCACAAATTGAAGTACTAAATATTATTGTGATCCCAATCTACTTTAATTAGTACAAAGTCATATTCTCATTAAATATCATTTGATTCACACTCATCACATTTTTATTCTTTTGCTATACTCCGTGCGTATGAGTAACATATTGATGGAGTATTAAGTTAGTAGCTTACCGCAGATAAGTTTTCATATCTTACCAGTTACTTCATTCATTTACCTAAATGAACGGCATATGTTTTCAGATTATTCTTTATCTATTTATTTTCATTGTTGAATCTTAGTACACGATATTTGTTAGGTAAAATATATATTGGTGTAAGGAATTTAATTAGTTGATGGCAAGAAAATCCGAAATCAAAGTTCGGATTCTTGTAATAATAATGATAAATAAAAGGCGGGAGGGATATCCTGCAATTATTAACGAGGATACGTTTAAACTATGCGTATTTAACTAGCCTCCAATCCGCCCTCTATATATTAGAAACAGAAATGATATGTCTATACCCTAACAAGTTCGATAAATGTTACCCATCTACGTACCATAGTTGTGTAACAATTCAATTTATCCTAACGATATTCTCAAGAATCTCGATAAAGGTCCAACATTCCAAGTGAGTCTTTCCTAGCTTGTGCCATTTTTCTCTGTTCCACTATGCCAACTACGGGAGCCGGTACCGACGATGTCGATAGCGGATGTATTCGACGCTGCTGGGACAATCCGAGACGAAAATACGCCATTCTCGTCATTCTGATTTTTGTGTTGATTTTTGTTTTTGTTACCGTGGGTGACTGGCTATTGTTCCATTTGTAATGGTTATTTTCCAACTTACAAGTACTAATACATACTAATATAAACTTCCAACGTTAGAAAAACCGATATACTACTCTTAATCTCAAAAATCGTTGCTTGCTCCATTTTCTTATGTGTTTCAATCTTGTTTGTGTACATAACACACAATCACATACCGAGTCTTATTCATTAGGTGCTTTATTCACTTGTTACTCGCATCCACGCCCTGGACGACATCGTCCTATACATTTCCATTCCCATATTGGAAGTGCCCGTCACATGGGAAAAAAAGAGAAGAGAATTGTCCACCTTATATTCCACCTTTCCGTGAATTGCCATTACCTTAATCCAACTAACTTTTTCCGATTTTACAACTCTCTCGCTGCAGATCAGATCGTTCCGAGTGTAGATCAAAATGAAACCTGCTCAAGTCTTTCTACAAACTTACAGCACATGATTGAGGGCTACCTTCTTATCAAAATTCTAAAGTCTAAGACCCCATAAGATTAAGCAGGCTCCACTATTTTACAACACATGGAGTGATTCAACCCTTAAAAAACATGCAGAAATTCAAACCGAAATACTGGAGATGCTGTTGGAATAATCTAGAAAAATCTAGATTAGTCCAAAATATTCTAGAATAGTGTAGCAATTAGAGAGGAAAATTAACCTAGAAAGTTCTACAAAGGTCTAGAATTATGTAGCATTAGGAAGAAGGATTGTAATTTATAAGCAAGCTAGAAGATACTAGAATGTCGGTTGATGCATGATCAACCGACTTAAGCATGCTATAAATAGCACAAAGGTGCTATCACAATGTAATCAACAATTCAAGAAACAAGTAATGAAAAAATACTTCCCAATCATAAACCAATAGCCTCACAAAATCTTCCTCACTTTCTCGGTCAACCAACAACAAAACAAACATACTAATAACAAATCAATCTCACCTTTATACACCAACACACCACACTTATATAACAAACAAAAATCCTAACAGTGGTATCAGAGCCAGTCTTATCTGGCTTAACCCAAGACCTCAAATAAAGTGCCCAACATTCAAACAATCAAACTAAATAATTTCAACTAAGAAACCCATATGGCCAACCAAGCGGGAACGTCTAACACAATAATTAATTATCCCCAAGTTAATTGGGTTCCAACATTCAGAGGCGAAAAATATGACCTCTGGTGTATACAAATGAAATCAATATTCATTTCACAAGGCCTTTTGGAATTGGTAAAGAATGGGTACGAGAAACCCACTGGCACAGAGGCATCTTGGAGTGCGGCAAAGAAAGCTCAATATGTCGAAAATCAAAGAAGGGATTCATATGCCCTATCTTTGATTTATCGAGCATTGGACGAGCCGGTACTACCGCGAGTTATGTCCGCTACAACGGCTACAGATGCATGGAAGATCCTGCAAGATACATACAAGGGCTCCGGAAAGGTAATTACTGTTAAACTTCAAACTTTATGGAAAGATTTTGAAAATATATCAATGTCGGAAGACGAATCAGTTGAAGCATTCTTTAACCGTGTCACAAACATAATTAACCAAATTCGTTCATATGGTGACACGATTGAAGATGCGAAAATCACGCCAAAAATATTAAGAAGTCTTCCGAGAAAATTCGAACATGTGGTAGCCGCTATAGAAGAATCAAAAGATTTGAAAAAAGTAAATATAGTCGATCTAATGAGTTCTCTCCAAGCACATGAGGAGAGAATGAAAAGATTTTCAGATCCTCCACTAGAACAAGCTTTCCAAGCCAAATTAAAATTTAATGGTAAAAAATCAAATTACCACGGCAAAAATTTTCAAAAAAGAAAAGATAATTCAAACTACCGTGGTAGGGAAAGAGGATCTTACCATAATACTGGGAGCCGAATTAATCGTACAGGGCCATATTGCAATTTGTGTAAGAAAGGTGGTCATGACACTAATGATTGTCGGTTTAAATGCAAAAGGTGTAAAAGACACACACTTTGAAAAAGATTGTTGGTTCCGACAAAAAGATGAAGCAAATTTCACCGAAAAAGAAGAACCCGAGGGACAATTATTTTATTCGTGTCTAAACACCCAACACCAGTCCACTGACATCTGGTACCTAGACAGTGGATGTTCCAAACAGATGACTGGCAATAAAAATTCATTTGTCAGTCTAAATGAGAATGTAAAATCCCAAATTACGCTTGGTGATGGGAGAAGCCAAGACGTAGCCGGAAAAGGGACAATCGCCGTTAAAACAAAAGACGGCTCATCAAAACACATCCATGATGTGCTGTATGTCCCTAGCCTAGCACAAAATCTACTAAGTGTTGGGCAATTAATCCAAAAAGGGTATTTGGTGAAATTTGATAATAATAAATGCCTCATCTATGACAAGAAAAATGGTCAATTGATCGCCTCAGTACAAATGGCCCAAAATAAGATTTTCCTACTAAGAATGCTGTTGGAGGAAAACTTAGCTCTCAGCTCCATCCTGGATGAACCTACATTATGGCATCTGAGATTCGGGCATCTCAACTTTAACAGTCTAAAGTTGTTAAAATAAAAGGAGATGGTTATTTGTCTCCCCCCCATTAAAACCGAAAAGAAAATTTGTGAGGGTTGTATATATGGCAAAATGCATAGATTGCCATTTAAAACATCAACGTGGAGGGCGAAAGCTCCGTTGGAGTTGGTCCATGCAGATGTTTGGGGGCCAACGAAAAGGTCATCCTTTGCTGGTAAAAGATACTTTCTGTTATTTGTCGATGATTACTCTCGCATGATGTGGGTGTATTTCCTGAGACAGAAATCAGAAGTATTTTACTACTTTAAACAATTCAAAGCCCTCACAGAAAAACAAAGTGGGCATTCTATAAAGGTTTTCAGAACAGATTGTGGGGGAGAATTTACGAGCAATGAATTCAATGCTTATTGTAAAGAACATGGAATTAAAAGAGAATTGACAGTGCGGCGTACACCTCAACAAAATGGTGCTGTCGAAAGAAAAAATAGAACAATTGCAGAAATGGCTCGGAGTATGATGAAAAGCAAACGTCTGCCTAAACACTTTTGGGCTGAAGCTGTTCACACAGCTATATATCTCCTTAACCGATCTCCTACGAAAGCTGTATGGGGTACTACACCTTACGAAGTGTGGTACAAAAGAAAACCCAATGTGGAGCATCTTAAAATTTTTGGGTGCATCGCCTATGCCCACGTCCCGAAAGAGAATCGGGAAAAGTTAGATGAAAAAGGAGAAAAATGCATCTTCATTGGCTACAGTGACGAATCTAAAGGCTACCGCCTATATGATCCGCAATCTAAAAAACTAATCATATCAAGAGATGTAATATTCGATGAGGAAGCAGATTGGAGGTGGCAAGAAGATAAGCAACAACATCAACAAGACGACTTTCCACTAACCCATTCCGAAACAATTCAAAACACTCAACCAGACACACAAGAATTATCACCTCATACAACACCTAGAACTCCACAATCTCCATATTCCTCTACATCAGAAAGGTTATCTCCAGTAAGGCACTCAAGATCATCCAGTCCAACTACACCTCAAGAACCTCCAGTTCGACATTCTATACGAGAAAGGCGACCTCCAGCTTGGACGGATGATTATCATTGTGGGCAAGCAATTGTGGCACTCATAGCTAGTGAGCCACAAAACTTCCAGGAGGCAGCAAAAGAAGAAAAATGGATTGAAGCTATGAATAATGAGATAGAGATGATCGAGAAGAATCAGACATGGGAGCTTGTGGACAAGCCCGAACATAAAGAAATCATTGGTTTAAAATGGGTTTACAAAATCAAACACAATGAAGATGGCTCCATCCAGAAATACAAGGCACGTCTCGTCGCTAAAGGATATTCACAACAACCAGGCATCGATTTCAACGAGACATTCGCTCCTGTTGTCCGCATGGAGACAATCAGGTTAGTCCTAGCTCTCGCTGCTCAATTTAAATTACCAATATATCAACTAGATGTCAAGTCTGCATTCTTAAACGGAGAGCTAGAGGAAGAAGTTTATGTGGAGCAACCACAAGGCTTCGTAGTTGAAGGCAAAGAAAATAAGGTCTATCGCCTCAAGAAAGCTCTATATGGGCTAAAACAAGCCCCTCGAGCCTGGAATAGTAAAATTGATGGTTACCTCTTACAAAATGGGTTTACCAAAAGCCCAAGTGAGCCATCACTTTACATAAAAACTCAAGGTAAGCAAGATTTTCTTATCGTATGCTTATATGTGGACGATCTCATCTACACAAGCACCAATCCAAGAATGATCGAAGATTTCAAGAAGGCAATGATGTCTAAGTTCGAGATGACCGACCTTGGACCGATGAAATATTTTCTTGGTATGCAAGTCAAACAAAGTCCCGGTCGTATTTTTCTATCACAAGAGAAGTATACAGAAGACTTATTGAAGAAATTCAAAATGATCGACTGCAAGCCGGTGACTACACCTATGACCACGAGTGAGAAATTATCTAAAAACGATGGTCAAGAAAAGGTTGATGAGTCTGTATACCGAAGTTTGGTTGGGTCACTCATATACCTCACCAACACGAGACCCGACATAGTTAGTGCAGTTAGCATTGTATCCAGGTTCATGAGCGAACCTAGCAAGGCACATCTGACAGCAGCAAAAAGGATTCTGAGATATGTCAAAGGTACGAAGAATTATGGTCTTATGTACGAGTCAGAAAAAGACAACAATCTCACAGGATTCACAGACAGTGATTGGGCCGGAAGCATCGACGACAGGAAAAGTACAAGTGGGTACATTTTCAAATTAGGGTCGAAGGTAATCTCATGGTCATCCAAAAAGCAAGCAACAGTTGCACTATCATCGGCTGAAGCTGAATACATGGCAGCAACAAGTGCAGCATGTGAAGCTATATGGCTAAGAAGAATTCTAGACGATCTACATCAGCCTTCTACTGGTCCAACTACCATATATTGCGATAACATGTCAGCTATCGCGATGACGAAAAATCCCGTATTCCACAGCCGTACGAAGCATATCGAGATACGACACCACTTCATACGAGAGCTCGTGGATAAGCAAGAGATCGAGTTAGAATTTTGCAAGACGGGGGAGCAGCTGACAGATATATTCACAAAGGCAATTCCGATAGAAAAATTTACACAATTCAGGCAACAACTCGAAATTCAAGATTTTTCAGATTAGGGGGAGTGTTGGAATAATCTAGAAAAATCTAGATTAGTCCAAAATATTCTAGAATAGTGTAGCAATTAGAGAGGAAAATTAACCTAGAAAGTTCTACAAAGGTCTAGAATTATGTAGCATTAGGAAGAAGGATTGTAATTTATAAGCAAGCTAGAAGATACTAGAATGTCGGTTGATGCATGATCAACCGACTTAAGCATGCTATAAATAGCACAAAGGTGCTATCACAATGTAATCAACAATTCAAGAAACAAGTAATGAAAAAATACTTCCCAATCATAAACCAATAGCCTCACAAAATCTTCCTCACTTTCTCGGTCAACCAACAACAAAACAAACATACTAATAACAAATCAATCTCACCTTTATACACCAACACACCACACACCACACTTATATAACAAACAAAAATCCTAACAGATGCATATTTTGAACTGACACCAGAGCTGTAAGAATAGCCTAGCACCGTGGGCAGCAAAAACGAGAAACGGTAGGACATTTTACCTGCAGGGAGATACATTGACCGTCAAGGCGAGCTGCTCCATTTGCCAAGACATTTATGCCAGAAAGCAGTGACACAATTCAAGAGGCTTGTTACAATGTTACCAGTTTCATGACTTCCATCTAATCCATAAGTTACAGCATGGGACAACAGTCATTCCAATTTCTAGCACTGTTCAGCTAAATTAACCAGATCAGCAACAATGCAACATGATGGTCGAAACTCAAAAGCTTTTCCCTTGAAAAACCGAATGGATTTTTCTGACACAGTATGCCACAAGATTACAAAGATGAAGGAACCAACTTCCCATTTCAGTTATTCTTTCTTTCAACCTCCTATTCTAACCCAGGAAGACATTTTCAGCTTTTTAACCTGGAATCATTTTACCGCAAATAAGGATAAATGCAAGTCCGAACCAGAAAAACCATGGAGAGGAGATAAATGACTTCTTCAATCATTAGACATAAGTTTCCTAACTCAAGCAGAGTTCCAGAACACCAAATTGGAATTCAGAATAAGTAACACAGAAAGGAATCACCCTGACAAAATCCTGACAAACTGCGAAAGAAGCCTGATTCGAGACCATCATATTATAAAGATTTACAGTGAGTCACTTTGAGCTACACAGCCACTCTCCCCTTCAGAAAAAAGGAAATAAATGGGATTTGGAAGGCAAAGACTACACTGATAGTGCTGTGAGGAGATCGAACAGAAACATGGAAAGGAAGGATAAACAAGAACTGATGATTAAGGGCGACGTAATCTCATACCAGTCACCCAATTCCATTATTTTGATGCCTGGTCATGAAAAGATTTGAGAAAAAGAGAGAAATATGAAAACATGAAAAATAAATAATAATTCATACTCGATCCTCTACATGAATCCTATTTCTCCACACCACCCTATCCAAAGCCATACTCTCTTCCAGCCCCAAAACACTCAAAACCACTCTATCATATCATCATAAGATACCTGGTTTCTATGGGTTACACACTTACACAAGTAACAATCAATCTGGCTGCATTCAAGTCCTGCAAAAGCTCATAATTCAAAAGGACGTAACACTGAAACAGGTTGGGTTAGGTGATACCCTGGGTAGAATGGTAACCCAATCTGTTTGTTTCGTTCCCTACAAACTTCTTCAGGCAAAAAAAATATATAACTGAGACAGGTTGAATCAGAACTTTTTACAAAGAGGATAACACAAAAACATAAAAATAAGGTTTTTACAGTTATACCTGTGTTGTTGCCTTCGGCATCAGCTTAAAATATAGCAGCAGCATTCCCGTATCAGTACACCAACCGGAGAATATGATAATTAGGACTTATCACCTGCATAGATAACATTTATGGTATCATCTCCTGAATTGTATCTGTTATTATTTACTGCATCATTTTGCTGAATGGTTTTTATTCACCTGCTGAAAATGATATCATAAGCAAGAAGCCAAATAAAAAATGGTGACAAGATGAAAGAAAAACATTTTGGAAATGGATGCCAAGAAAGTAAATACAGTAATCCTTTAAGCATAAAACCGATAATATACGGTGCACCAAATTTCCCCTTTGATCTGAATACTCTTCCCAGAACATGTACAGGTCTTCGCAAGTATGATCTGCGAACATGTTTGTCAAAAGGATAAGGTATGAAGCATGCACATGATGTTAAAGTACTTCCGAATCTTTCAGTGAAGATAATGCCGCCCATAATCTTTGCGGGACTGGCAAATAGTAAAGGACTTTTACTATACAACAACAACAGCAACCAAGCCTTATTCCCAAAATGATTTGGGGTACTTTCACCATATTGCGAATAATAAGTATTGTAATTATATACACTGAATTGGAAATGGAAGCAGAACCAAGAATGAAAATGCACATTAGCTTTAGCTCAGTTCTGCAGTGAAACTATTAATCTACTCCACCAGTCATACACCGCAGGAGGCCGAGTTACAAATCTAATAATATCACTTGGTCGGAGCAAGAATGGTGTATACCAATAATAACGAGATAATCACTATAGCCCCTGCAAGAGTAAACCTTGGGCTTGTCCATAACATGAGGTTTGATCTCTCTGTTCTCTTAATAGGGTCAACTTCTTCGGACAGTGGATAATTTGAACGCTTTGGGTTCCAGCTCACATACTTATTTGGAGAGAACTGTGAGAAGAGGGTCTTTTTGCTTTGCCTCTTGAAGCTTGACCACGCTTTGTCCCAATCAGTCGAGAATTTGTCACCTATAGATATTCGAGCAATGATTAGTTTCATTGACATTGCTGTAAGCCTGAAACATATTGTGTAAAGATTTCTGTAACTCATAACCGAGTTGTCAACTGGAAAGTGTGAAGCAACTAGGTGAACTATATCAAGAATAGTCGACCTACACTTTGTATAAGAAGCTACCATGATAGAGATTCCCTTGAGTCAAATAGACAGTGATTCACTACAGCAGCAAACTATAGAGGATGATCAGAGGCAGTGAATCTTTCAGATCAGACAGGTGGCTCAAGTGGTCGAACAAGGGAGTAGGATTGCAAGTAAATAACGCGACTCTTATTCCTTTCTCTAGTCTCGAAGGAGGAAGGTTACCATAGAATGTATATTTCTGATAGGGCTATCGACAATATCACAATCAAAAATTTAGGTTCCTGAATAATGTACATTTCCGGCAGGGCTATTGACAATAATTTTAGCTTTTGTAGTTGGACTCAGCTCATCTGCTATGAACAAATTTATAACAAGTAGAGCCCCAGCAAATATTTCAGCAAGAAGTTGACAAGACACTATGTTTTTGATTACAATGGCTGTGACACACTGACACCCATTAATCTTAAATGAGGCGATTCTAAAGAGATTTGATTACTGAACTTTAAGGTGGACTGGTGGACACCTGCATAATATATATGTTGCAATAAACAAAATCCTTGATAAAGTCTTCAACCTAATACGAAGCATTCTTTGCCTCAACGACAAGAAAACCCTTTTAAAAGGGTTTCAAATTCTCAGAACATATGACACCTTCTCAACTCCATTGACCATTCACTCTTAACGAATATACTTCATTTTAAAATGGTTGCACTGCTCCTTCACCTCCATTGCAAAGAGTCAGATCAACTTAACCGTAAGAGCTTCACCGAGTTAGATTGTACGATCAAGAAAAGACACAATACTTACTTTCGTCATACACCCGTAGCACATACTTGTCCTAGATCCCCCACTCCATCACATCATCTTGCAAAAATCACAGGGGAAAGGATGGCAATCATAATGCATGCTAACCAAAGCCAACAACAGTTCTGCACATTCACGCGCTCAGATACTATGTGTACTATTTCCTACCTGACATGTCTAGTGAGTTTCACACCAAAGCTCCTATCTTTCCCAACTAAGTGTCTTCGCTTTCACTCAAATCTAATCAACTCACTTTCAGCCCACTACTCCCCATCTTTCAGTAGACCACATTCAGCACAAAATTATATCATCTGATGATGCTTAAGGTGAAGAAAACCTCGATTCCGTATCATATCTACAAGTATCTTAATCCATACGCTGGCCTCCAATCCTCCAAAGCTACTCATATAGTAGTAATCTAGCCATAGTACTTTGAAGTGTAATTGATGACAATAATTTTTGAGCTGATTCATACATACAATGAGACAGTCTCATGCAATAATAGTTGTAATTGATACACTACGTAATCATCAAATAAACACAATTTCAAGAAGGGCAAAGAAAAATCCACTCCAAAAATTCAATAAACATATAAAAAAAAATCATAATTGGACCCACTACACAAAATCAAAGGGTAATTAAGGGGAAATGGATAAATTAAATAGAAAGATTAAGACTTTAATTAGCACGGAAGAATACCAGTGTTGTTGTTGTCTTTTGAATTCCCATTATCACCATTACTACTTCCCTTGCTGGAGCAGAAGGTTTTGAATGGCTTGTTGAAGAAGGAAGTGTTGGAGTTGGAGGGATTAGAAGATGAAGATGAGAAGTTGTAGCAGAAAGATGTGGGTTTGCTTTGTCTTGGCATTACAATCAGAATATCCATTTTTTTTTTTTATGTGTTCTTATTTCTGAGATTCCTCAAATTTACTGCTGGTGTCTTGCTTTCATGCCCACATACTGACATGAGTATATGATACGTAACACATTTGGCTCAAGACTTTCAAGAGCTCGATACATACTACAGGTGTCTTCTCTCTCACTGTCAATCGTCGCACTAGGAGGGAGCATCATATGTCGACCTCACAAACGGGTGATTCGTATCGTTTTACTATTTACTATTAGTAGGATGTTAGTTTTGAGTTGAGGTAAAATTCGATATACTACGGAGTATACTTTTTTGCATTCTTCGTAACAATTACTAGTATGAAATTGCACGTAATTGTTCGGATAAACTTTTTTTTTTGTAAAAGTTCGAGTCAGATTCAATATACGTCTATTTCAACCTATTTTCTGCGCAAGCTAGAATAAGCTCCTATAGTCCTAACTGAGTAGGCGAATGCACACTTCAACGAAAGAAGAGATGATTTTGAAAATTTCCATCTCACAATGTGTACATCGTAACCAGGTGGGTGGAACAGTGAGAATATAATGCATAGACTCATTGGAACAATGCAAAGTTAGTGTGAATACAATTCACTCGATTTTCTAAAATTACTGAAAAATCCTATTTTAATTTCAACGCGTATATTAAACCTCCGACAGCGTCATTTCCTAAAAACACACGTGGCGGTTACGGACTTACAGCCTACAACCAGTACACACTAGCAAGACAAGACTAGCAAACACTATATGGTTGACAAGTCATCTAGAAAAAAAAAAAAAAAACAGATAAACAACACAACGTGAACCCTTATTTTAAAATAAATAAATAAAAAACAACTGAAAAAAACACAACCTCAAGTTCGAAAATAAAAAGTGGGAAAAAATAAAAAGAAATTGTGTAGGACCCACTTTAAGAACTAATTTCGGCCACAAATTTTCAAGGCCCCGCCAAATTGGGGAGTTTGGTTGGTATGTTCGTTGGAGAAGGCGACCAGTTTCTGGTCCGCTGCCGAACACCCACTAACCAAAAAAAAACACAAAGCGTCACAAAGAAGTTACCAAAAAAAAAAAAAAACACAGCTTAATTTATGCTCTCTAATAATATTTTAATTATCATTACGGTCGATTTGAGAGCAGAGAGTAGTGAGGAAAATGAACGGCGGTGGTCAAGCAAGTACACCGACGGCGGCGGCGGAAGCGGCGTCGGGGAAGAAAGTAAGGAAGCCATATACGATAACCAAGTCACGTGAGAGTTGGACTGAGGAGGAGCATGATAAGTTCCTAGAAGCTCTCCAACTGTATGTCTCTCTCTGTTCCCTTTTTTTCCGGCATTTCTTACTCGATTTCATTCAATTCTTTTAGTTTCGGGTTAATTTTTTATTATTATGTTATTATGTGGTCCCTTTATATATTTATCCTTACCCCACCATATCCACTTGCTTTGGACTTACCTAAGATTTGGTTTGAAATCGGGTGCGAAGAATTTTCGAGGTTTATTACATTTTGCTACGTAGTTTTTAATTTTGGTATTTGGGAGGATGGAGAGGAATAAGGAGAATTACTAGGTATTAGCTGACATTTGGGGAATCATTTGTTTAGTTTGTTGAAATGGCCTTTGATGAGGATGGATTGATTAGACTCGGGTTTGATGGAATTATAAAGGTCTCAAATCGAGGTGGCATTGTAATTTGTTTAGTGTGTTGGAAGTATAGATGAAGTGTTTGATAATGGATTTGAATGAGCTAGGGTTGTCGCGGTTTATTGAACTTGAAATTGTCGACTTGTTGTTGGGGGTTGGGGGGGTTAAGGTCGCGTAATTTTGGATGACTAGGACTATGGTAGGATTCGTAAAGGGTTTGTAATTTGTAATTGGTTTGACTACTTTGGACTTTAGTAAGGGTTTAACCCTTTGAGGTTTGGGGAACGGGGAGTGGTTTAACTTGCTTGTTAGTGGTTGAGTGTCATATTTATGCTTTTGTACTAGGGTTGTCGGTGTTTAATGAACTTAAAATGGTTGACTTGTTAGGGGTAAGGTCGCGTGAACTGGAGATGGTATAACTAGGAGTTTGATGGACTCACAAGGGGTTTGAAATTCGTAGACTTCTCTAGACTTTAGAAAGGGTTCCCCTCTTCAAGTTTGAATTAAAATTAGCTTCTTAGTGGTTTAGCGTCTTAGATATGTTTTTGTACTAGAGTTGTCACTTTCATGCACTTGAACTTGTGAGCTAGTTAGGGGGAAAGATTGAGTGTTTTAGACATGACATGAAGAAGACTATGGTTGACTCGTTAGGAGTTTGTAATTGGTAGATTTCCTTGAGCTTTAGAAAGGTTTGGGCCTTCGAGTGTTGGGAAAATGGGGAGAGCTGTACACGAAATTTCCTTGTTAGTGGTTGAGTGTCTTTGTTGTGTTAGTAGATAAGGGTTACACTTATGCACCTATTTTGGTCTACAAGATTGTGCATGTTAATCTTGGGTTAGAGATAGGCAATTCTGAAGTTTATGTGGTTTTAACTATAGGGAGATGTTCAAGTTGGAATTATACGGGCTTGATTTCACACCAACTTCTTAAGAGTCTTAGATTGTACTTCCATTCTCATCATGTTATAGGTTTGAAACTAGTGAATCTTGCTTAATTTATTCTAATTAAGGTACAAAAAGAAATGATCTTTGTGGAGTTGGAAGGATTTGGGAGTACATGTTCCATATGCTTACTTCAGTAAAGAGATTCTAAACAATTCTTTTTGCTCTTTGGGCCGGAGCCTTGGAGGGCATGGAGGCCAACAAAAGTTGCTGTCTATGCATTGCTTTTGGCTCTTACACACCCATGCATACGAATATGAACTACTTAAAGTAAGTTAATATGTTTCTGGATTGTTTAGGTTTGATCGAGATTGGAAGAAAATTGAAGATTTTGTCGGCTCAAAAACTGTGATTCAGGTTTCTGCTCTTTCTTTTTGTGTCATTACTTACATGTCTTGACTACAAGTTCTATCTTGCGCTCTGTTGTTTGTTCAAGTGTTCAATTAATTGCTAATCCCTCCTTCAGTACAAACTAGTAGATTGTGTTTTTTGAAGCCTGTAAATTTAACAATGATATGGTAAGGTACTAAGGTGACATATAGATTGATTTTTTTTTTGGGTTTTGTTTTTTAAAGTAGTAGTACTACATGATATAAAGTTAAGATTTTGTTTATCAATCAACAAGTCAGTTGTCTATCTTCTTCTTTGACTAAAATTCCGTGGTCGGCATACCAACAGCTATTAGTTTATTTGCTTCTACTATATGAGCATTAAGCTATTCAACCCAGTTTTACAAATTACATATCAGATTTCACTAGAAGTACCTCAGGTCTTGTTGTATATTATCTTTCTATCTTTGCTTTTTGGGTTTGTGTGCACTCAAAAGATGGAGTAAGGGCAGGTTGCTGGGATGGGCGTAGCATTTTGGATGCTATCTTTTCATTCAGAATCCTTCACCAGGAACTATACTGGGTTAATAACTTAATTCTGACTCTGTTAGATATTTTAGCAGGACGTTGTATGTCTGACTCCAGACCCTCATGTTTTCTATCGTGTCAGTCCACAAAGATTTAGAATCTTTTGTTAAGTGGCTTATGTCAGATCATAAATAAAAGAATGTTAAAAATCTTCCGAAACTCTCCTATGAGACCTTCTCACCATAAGGGTTTGCCTTAGACTTGCCAATATCCCGAGAAATATTCAGGGTTTAGGATGAAAAGGGGAGATGTTCGAAGTTTGATATAACATGTTATTTACTTATTTTCACAGCACCACACTTAATCTCTAATTTAACTGTTACTCCGTATATCTTTAAAACATACGAGTTTACCTTAAAGCTGACAAAATTGACCATACGCTATGGTCAGACAGTCTTACACAAGATTTTGCTATTAATCTTTTATTGTCTTGCTTTTGATCTGAAGATACGCAGCCATGCTCAGAAATACTTTCTGAAAGTTCAGAAGAATGGTACATCAGCTCACGTGCCGCCACCACGCCCTAAGCGCAAGGCAGCTCATCCTTATCCTCAAAAGGCACCTAAAAATGGTATGTCCAAGCGATTGCAAGTGTTATTAAGTGAATATTTGCTATACAACTATGGCATTAATAGGGGAATGTTGGTTAAGCAGTGTCAATACCAGCACAAGCAGCAATGGCATTTTCTGCTTCCTTCAATCGTATTGCACCTGGATATCCTGCATGGGATGATGGTGCAGTTCTTATGAACCAAGCTACAAGTGGAATTGTGCCTTCTCAAGATGAATATAATCTCAACATGGTTGAAGGCAAGCCTAATCTCTTCTGTATACGTTGTTCTTAAACGAAGCTTCCAAGCCATTACTTCCCATCCCTTACCTCAACCTTCTTCCCCACCTCACCTGGGCCGTATTGAGAACCCATATAGGCGAACAGAAAAAATGGAAAGGGGAGATCTTAAAGGAGAGTGTGGGAGAATTCTGTTGAGGGTACTGAATTTAATATTCAAGGATCAACTTCTCATGATGTCCATGAACTTTTATTCAGTTGACGCTGGATCAAACGGCTTTCCTGGAATTACTAGTAGCACTTTAAGTGGAATCGGAAGTGTAGGTGGATCAGTGCCTGCTTCTGATCTACCAAAGCAAGAAAAAGGCTCTGTACTTCATGGTAAGCTTAAGATGGCTGATTTTTGCTTTCTCTTTTCTTATCTTCCGGTCTCTCTTTCCTCCATTTTGACTGTTATGTTTTCATGCTGTAATATCTTATAATGGTTCATGTTAGGCAATCTTAAATTCCTTTGGCACTAGGCCTTTTTGTTGCTGTAACTAAGTCTATTTGAGATTGATGGAGTGAATTCTGCTTTACAGTTTGCTAACTTAGCTTTTGTGTTTCTTGTTACTATATTCTACCCCCATTACAAAAATACGCGGCGATGATATCCTAGTCATTATTCAATATTTAATTGTACATATGCTAATTTGGGAATTTATTTTCTAGTTCTACTTTCATTTTACCTTATCTATGTGTGCTCATGTAAAACACCCTTTCAGGTTTACCAGATTTCGCAGAGGTTTATGGCTTCATAGGGAGTGTTTTTGACCCAGATACAAAGGGTCATGTCCAAAAGCTCAAAGAAATGGATCCCATCAATTTTGAGACTGTAAGTTGCCCTCATTAATGGCATTATCTTTGCATCATAAGAATAATTACCTATGAAGATAGCACATTCGAGACTTTGAACGCTCAATGGATTAAGTGTCTTAAGACACAAATATGAGTGACATTATTATGATTTTATTATGTGTTACAGAAGCACCATATGAGAAACTGTTTTGCTCCACATATAGACATACAATTAGCAGAACAGAACTTATCTTCAATCCCTGACTGTCTATAATCCCCTAACCTTCCACTTCCTGCCTGGCTTGCCTTCCGATCCTCAGACTATCTCTAATCCCTGATAGAAAACTGCACCCAGTGGCGGTGACCACTGCCATCTCTCCTGATCCAGTGGGTACTGGTTATTTGGATTTTAACCATATCATCTTTTCTATCTTCACCTTCTCCTTCAACTATACAACAACTTGTTCTTTGACGACCTGTCTTCATATTTGGCCAACTGTTACTCCATTTTATCTCTTTTATGTTCTGAGCCTATTTTATCTCCGTTTGGTACATGTCTCCTTACTATCTGAGAACCTGGACTTTGGTTCTTATTATTCCTACTGGCAGATTGGGTTTTTCATTTTTCCTGTGGTTTGCTCTTCCAACTGCTTGAGGCTTTGTTCCAGAATGGTCAAGGACTATAGTAGGGCTGATTCACTGAAGCATACTGGGTTAATTCCTCCTTTGATGCACCGTTGAGTGTCTTATATGCTTAACTTAAGATGTACTTAGAGCTTATGAAATTCAATTAGCAACTAAATCATGTTCCTTGACCAAGAACAGTCTAGATACCAATTCAGATGTTTAGTTTTTAAGATCAAGTTTCAATAGAGGGTCTGAAATTGTTGTATATCCCTAGGCCGTAGCAAATCACAATCTGGTCCTTGGCTTATGGGTTGGCAGTAGGCCTGGAAAAGGCCAGGATTTTTTTTTTCTTCGATAAGTCCAAGAAATAGTTAGTATTTTTAAGGAATCGGTGGGTGATATGTAACCTAGACTTCAATGTTTTTGGTTCTCCACAATAATCTCTGTCGGAGTTTATGATAAGCTGCTATGCCTCTGTGATGCCTCTGTCATAGAGGTGGCTTCTAGTGGTGTTGTAGAATTTGGTGTTGGGGATGATAAGATTGATAGTAGGCTTAGTAGCTTTTAGATAGTGCGACGAGGCAGAGGTGCCTAGCTTTGTCCTTGTTGAAGATTGTATACTTGTATCTCAACTAAGGCCAAAGAAAATCTAGGTAGTGAAAGTGTTCTGCAGGTCCAAGTTGTACCGCTTCTGTTTGTGGAAGGGCTGAATATGGTTCTGATGTTGTGAGTGATTCCTTTTAGCAGATGTTCTTGACTATCTCTCTTGTCCGTGAATCCAGAAGTAAATTCTTCCCATCTTCTCTTCCCCTAAGCCATCCATACTGTGGACATCAAGCGAAGAATGTGCGCTTCATCCCAGCTCTCCATCTTGCTCAATTTGTTTGCTAAAAAGTGTTGAGGATCGATTTCAAAGGACAAGTCTATGAATATTGGACTCAACAAGGGTATTGGACACTTCAGGGCTAGACTATGATGCCCCAGAAGAAACATTGAGTCAACGTCCTCGGGAGCTCGGTCAACTGATTTTCTTAAGGCATTCTAAACCTATCAGCTTTCTTGTTGCTTCAGTTTCTGGGTTCTTCGGAATAGGGTACCGTAATCTTCTCATCTGGTTGAATTCTAGAGTTTCTGGTTCCTTGACTCTGCCACATGTCATCCGCTGTTGCACGTGGAGGTTGAAAAGTGGTCTATTAACGTATTCGATTTGCTATGTTTTCTGGAAACTGTATGGTCACATCAGCTGGAAAAGTGCTGCTGCCGAGATAGCACTCAGGTTTCACCCGCCCTACTGAGACTACAGACAAGCTGCTTAAAAGAGAAAACATACAAACTAGTTATAGTTCTCGATTGAAAATGCAAACCTTGATTCTGCAACTATTACGTGTTACCCAGTTATATTAAGATATTTGAATACTGCATGTTGCATATTGCATTTATGTCCTCTCATCTCTGAGGCCGCGCTGTTTGATTGTGCTTTCTCAATATATATTTGATACTGTAAGTTAATGTCTGTCCACAATTGCAGGTGTTGTTGTTGATGCGTAACCTCACCATGAACCTGTCGAGTCCAGATTTCGAGCCAGTTGTAAGTACTAATATTTCCAAAAAAAAAATTTCACTATGACAAGATGGTCAACTTTTGGCACAATGTGCCACTCAAAAAAAAAAAAAAGGTTTCGAGTTTTGGCACAATGTGCTGATCGTCGCACTTGATGTTGGTGGAGCTCCCCGTAATAAATTCCGTCATTTTGTATTGAATGTTCTATGTTGTTTTTTTTATTCAATTTTCCTTCAACTGCAGTAATAAGAAGTTTGAAACACCAATGGAAACCACTAAAGTAAGTATCTATTGTCTATTCGGGCTTGTCCAGTAGCGAACAAATTTCGGGTCACATACCTCAATTATACATTGTGTGACTAGTCCTGGTCGAAAGTTCTTCAAATTTTGACCTTATTCTCCGTAATAGTTTCTATCAGAATGAATGCAATAGCAAATGGAGGAAGCTGGAATTTGGGATGCAAACTCTTCAAACTTAGCTGCATGGAACTAATTAATACTTAATTATGTTTTTACCTGATTGCAGCAGAAGGTCCTGTCGTCCTATGATGGTACTACGAAAACTGTGACTTCTGCTGCTGTTGCTGTAGCCAAAAACCAGCCAGCTAATGTGTCTTCTTGACTTGGAACTTATCTCTGATATTTGTATCTTACTATATGTTATACTTCCTTCTGATGTTATATCCCAAAAAATATGGCTTCTTCATCCAAGTTACTTGCACACTGCACCTGTGAGCTTTGCCTACGAGAAGGTAAGTGCACAGCATTGTGTTGCACACTCGCTTCTTAAAGTGAGTGTGGAACACCCAGCTTATTGGAGTTCAGTAACACAATAACTGCGGTGAGAGAGACTGCTGAAGAAGCTGGATTTCTTCCATTCTGGTACATACAAAATAAGGCAGCCATCTGTTTACTTCCCGCGGTTGCCTGTACAGTTTGTGTACCGAAATGCATGTATTTTTTCAATAGCTGATCTAATTGTGAGCCCTTTTCTGCCCTTGCTCTTGGAAGATGAATCCTCTGAAATTTGAGAAACGGGGCCTTTTGCAACTTCTTGAGTATACCCAGCTTGACTTTGAATTTTACTATCTTTCTGTGAATAAAGGGTCAAATAATTTGTATTGAGTTTATTACATCTTGAAGGCGATATATTGCATACGGAGTATAGTGCACTACTGTTTTTGCATAGCACGAATTTAGCCTAAAGGTAAGCGATATTTATCGTAAACTTGAAGTTGGTTAGCTTGTAGTTATGCGTCAGTTCCAGTCTATCATGGTTTGGAGTAATCTAACCCTTCTAGCTCACTAAACCCAGGTTCATTTTCATGTTTCTGACCAACATAACTCGTCATCTCAGATTAAAATGGAAAGAAATTAAAGTAACTTGAACTCTCGAACCAACGAGGAAGAATGAGGTACAAATGCCTCAAGTTGGCCAGAAATAAGAGAGCTCTAGGATAGATTACACGATTTACATCTGTATCTGGGAGCAGCAGGTACAGTTAGCCTTGCTTCTCCCACACAGCATAGTCTTTACCAGATGTAGCTACTTTGAAGTTTGATGGAACAAGATTGCCAACATCAAATCTTGATCCGATTTTAACAACGATCTTGTCATCGATCATTGCTAGGTATAGATCTGCATCTGAGGCCAGTATGTTCACACTACTTGATGAATGTATGCCATTCCTTGACCTAATTGATGTCATGTTTACGATTTCTTCTTTCATACCCCACTCAAAGAAATGATCATAAAACTGCACACACACAGAAGATATTGAGGTCAGTTATCCTGCTGAAAACATAGAGAGGCTGTTTCCAAACCGATCACTACTTCACAATACAAGAAGCGCAGACAAGATGTTTCGAAAACTTAGTAACTTACAATTGAAGGAATTCCGGGATGGGTCAGAATATAGGCATATCCAAGCATGACTTTATCAGATGGGAAAGGCCATAACTTTTGAGTTGAACCAGTATCATGATTATCAATGAAAGTAACAGCATTTGCAGGCATAATTCCAGCCAAACCACTAGGTTTTCCATTAGAGTCCTTCATCCTCCACCATTCCCCTTGTACTGCAGCTTGAAGTATACCCTTTGTAGTAAAATCAAACAGACTGACAGTGCCACCACCTGCGGCTCCAATCCACCCTGACAGTTGGTTCCTAGGCCCATCTTGGTTGTACTCAGGCTCACCATTCTGATCATAGTCTATAGGACTGTCCCACAGCTCGCCTACCGCGAAATTTGGACTAGTTCTGTCCATGTAGATCTTTGTTATGCTAGGAGCATACCCTCTTACAAAATCAAACCTCCACCCATCAAAACCAATTTCTGACTTAAGCCAGTTCATCCAATCTATCAGACCATTTTGTACCTGTGGGTTCAGATGGTCTATATCAGGCGCAGCAGGGTAACCTGCGCCCGTGTCTAAGTTACCACTGCCATCAGAATATTGTATGTCATCCCTACAGATAGCCCAGGGACCCCAGTCTAGACGATCATCAGTGGTTCCGCCCTCGAATATTGAGTAGATTCCCCTGCTGTCCTGTTTCTCTGCTGTTCTATGGTTTATGACTATATCAGCCACACTCTTGATGCCTTTCTGGTGAAGGGCATTGATCAGTACCTTTAATTCGGCCTCGGTTCCATATTTTGAGGCGTCAAGATCATACAATCTCCCTGGTAAATACCCTGAAATGCAATGACAGGTAAACTTAAGATTGTTCTGCATGGCTGTATGTTGCGTAGGGACTCCGACAATGGTCTTATACCTTAACGCATAGAAACAATACATAGTATCTAATCTTGTTTGTCACGGAAATAATCACTTAAAAGACAAAGGTTATATAGTTTCGGCTCTCTATCAGTTTTCTTAGATTTTTGACAAATACTTTGAATTTCTTTCAAATATTCACACATACTACATACACGTTTAACAATCCAAAACAACGGAGGGAATCTTCACGAAGGATCAACATATAAAATTCGTATATGTGTTTGTAAGTACCTTGAGGTGAAACTGAGTGAGAGGGAGGAGGGAGCCAGATATGTGTAACGCCTGCCCTACTCAAATCATCGACAGAATTCTTAAGTGTGTTGTACAATCCTCCTTGCTTGTTCCAGGATTCCCAATTAAAGCCCTATTGATAGCCAGCCAGTTAGTTTATCAGGTAAAACACAACATCCGTTATACGGAGTATATGCCTCCTTGTTAACGCTCCATCTCAACTACGTAGGTGTCCAATGGTCACAGACTTACAGTTCGATTAAAAAAAATAAACCCGGTTTTTTATATCGGAAACACGATTGTACTTGCAAAAAAAAAAAAAGGTAGTATTTGACACATCTACTGAACATTTTTTACCTGAAACAATAAGGTAGACGTACCAAAGGAGAAGAGGAGAGAAAATGGGACACACATACAACAAAGAGTGACAAAATTTGAACCCTTCATCTTTTTCAGACTCTTCACTCCAATTATTTAATTTACACACACAAGATAAAAAGAACTCACAAGAGAAAGAGGGAGTATGTAGAATGGGTGAAGAGGACTAGTGAGGTACTAATAAGGTTGGTTGATAATGTTATGTATTTATATAAGCCAAATGGAGGAGCGAGGCCGACTCAACAGCTAAGAGCCCGAGTATCTGAATAGATGTTTCTCAAGTTTAAATTCTCATATTTCTCATACATGGACACACACGTCCCCCCTTAAACTGTTGGATTAGTTTTTTTGTATGTGTACTGAAAAACCGATTTAAGCCGCATTAATAATCGACAAAATTGGAGCTAATCATCATGATTAGATGTTATTTGTCTTTGAGTTTATAAGTAGTCCTATATTTGTCCACTTTGTTGGAAATAATTGGTTGAGTAGAGTTTTTGGAGTGTCACAAATATATAAGTAAAAGATATGATTGTGGACTTGTGGTCTTGTGGATATAGTCTCATTCACACTAATGTTGGGATCAAGTTGTAATACGACATATTGGTACGTTTCTTCATAAGAGGCAAGTCATTCTTTAGTCAGTTTCCAAACATTTTTGTCACCTCTTTGTCCAATTTCTCGGACGAAAAAGGATCAAAGTTCATTTTGTGTTCATACTCATACATGTCTTTATCCCTACCAATGTACCACACTGCATGCATATAACTGTTACGTTTATAGTCATTTCATTTCATTTCAAAAAAAAATAACTGTTACCTTTTCCCGGCCCTCATAACCATAACGTGAAAAGAGTACATCGGTTATGAGTAATGTATCACTAAACGTTTCCCTTTTTTACCTACGTTCTTTCAGGTACAAATTTTATGTTCAAAGACCTTTATAGAGCTAGACATGGAAAGAGGGTTCTACAGTAATGGGGTATCGCCCGATGGCTAGCACCAAACGTTAGCCAGAGAAACACAAACTAAGCTAGCCATGCTGAGAAACTCAAGAAAATTACAATGAGATGATCCAACCATCTGCATTGGTGTGCTGCTCTTTCGAATTCCTTTGTAAGCAGCCCAAAAAAGAGAAAAGAATAAAAACCATAGCGTGTACACAAATTGAAGGGCACCCTGTAAAATCTTACTATCCGTGGTGCTAGTAGGTTTTATAGAAGATAATATCATTCAGAAGTCTTAGCTTCAATTACTACACAAATTCGCAAACATGTGGCATCACCAATACATTCTTATGCATCAAGCTTGGACGATGTCTACTGTATTCACAAAGTACTTGTTTACTTACATTAGCTGAAATGCAGGTCAGCATAATATGAAGCTATGAGCCCTTTAGCCAAAAACCGAAACTAGTTGTTGCCACGGTTCAACATACGCAAGATGGTCAGGAACAGGTTCAAGATATCCAGGTAGAGGGTAACGGATGCCCAAATATACTCATCGTAGCTGAACCGTTTGATCAAGTTATCAGTGTCGTAAACAATGTAGCCTGAGAACACAACGGCGCTGAATCCACCATAGACAAGAACAGATGTTGACCCGAGTGGGAAGAATGCCTGCAACATATTAATATAGTCAGATCTCAGTTTTAAAGATCCAGCATATAATTTAAAGGTATGATGGCATTATAAGAATCAGAGTCTGACCTGCAGGAATCCAGCAACGATGAGGCCAACAAGGCTACCAAACAACATGGGTCCAAGAAAGCTGAAGTCTTTCCCCTTCTTAGCAGCCCAAAAGGTGTAACCAGTGAGCGCGCAAACAACAGCTCCAGTCAAGATTAATGCCTCGAGGACAATTTTTCCTGCACAGATCACATGCAAAAGTCAACAGCGAACTTTTCAAGGAACAGTGAGAAAAGAGATTAAGAGAATGAAAGTGGCTTGCTCTAAACAGTCTCCTTAGAGCAAAATCTGGCTTTCAAGGAAAAACATAAATGTGGATAATCAGGAGAGATTTCCATCAGATCAGATGTGCATATTATTTTGTTGTTGGCATAGTTGTCCAACTTGGCAGTGCTATTAAAATGATCAACCTGGTGTGTCCAATGATTTTGTACGCATACTCCGCAACAGTCATGGTGATAAATTAAATCAGTATTATTTCAATGTTACTCGACTAGAATGTGGAAGAAGGTTTCTGTTGCAGCATGGCTTTAATTAAGCGAATCAGTGGGAGATGGAATGGAAAAAGGTTAGTCTGCTACTGGCATATCAGACACGGCTATTATTCAACCAGAAAGGAATCAAAGAATATTCTGATATCAAGAAACTGATGTGCAGACTTTACTGAAAAGACTGACTTAGGGTCTAGTTTGCACAGCTCGCAGAATCATAAAGCTGCATAAAATGAGCTTTTTGTTGAAGAGCGATCCCTAGGTAAAATTCATGATTGTAGCGAACACTTTTAGATTTCGAAAATGGAAGATACAGGTTCAAACATACCATCAGTGTTAGCACAAGATACTCCAACTGTGATACTCAAGCAAGCGGTGAATAATCCAAGGAATATCAAGTTGTGAGGATGCCTTTGCTGGTAAACATACAGCGGCCACAATACTGCAAATAGAACATGGTAAGGAAATAAGCAGCAAGCATTCCTTATTCACCAGTTAGACAATAAAACAGAGGCAACAAATAAGGCTAACACTTATATATATATATAAAAAAAAAAAAAAAAAAACAGATCAAAGGCCTCTTCAGTAAGAATAAGAGCTGACACCTGAGAATTCAATTAAAAATCTTATTCAGCATACTTCAAGCCTAACATATGCCAACTCATCTCTTGGCTCTCGCCGACAGTTCCCACAAATACTAAAAAAAATGGGAATTTTTCCAATATACCCCTGAGGTTCCCGAAATTTTCAGGTATACCCCTCAATCCAACGTACCCCTGAGCTTTGCAAAATGGTGTTTTTTTACTAACAGACTCTAAGGCCCTGTTTGATAGGACTGCATCTTTCTGATCTGATCTGAATTGGTTGAAAATTTGATTGAATTTCAACGAATTAGTATCAATTATGGACCAAATACATAGATAGTTATTTGAACATTTCTGAACTGAACTGATACTGAATGATTCTGATCTGATCTGAATTCATCTGAGAATAAGTCCTATCAAACAAGGCCTAACACCGTTAGTCAATTACTTCATTTAATTTATTTAAAAAGAATAAACGTAATTAAAAAAAAAAAAAAAAAAAACAACCCAAATTCCCTTTCATTTTCTCTCTCTTCTCCCCTCCCCTTCTCACACCACCGCAACCACCACATCAACCACAACCACTTGTGTCACCTCCGCCACCTTCTAGAGCGCCCTTCTCTGGCAGTGGTGGAATCGAGTGAGGGGAGGTCTACGATAGAGAGGGTGGAGTGGAGGAAGTGGGTGAGGTGGCGGAGCAGGGCACTCCAAAAGGTGGCCCCGAATGGTTGTGGTTGATGTGGTGGCTGCAGTGGTGGTTGTGGTGGTGTGAGGGGGGAGGAGAAAGGAGAGAGAAAATGAAAGGAAATTTGGGTTGGTTTTTTTGTTTTTTTTTTTTTACGTTTTTTTTTTTAAATAAGTTATGAAGTAATTGATTAACGGTGTTAGAATCCGTTAGTCAAAAACACCAAAAAACACCATTTTGCAAACCTCAGGGGTATGCTGGATAGAGCTCGGAAACCTGAGGGGTATACCTGAAAATTTCGGGAACCTCAGGGGTACATTGGAAAACTTCCCCAAAAAAATCCCTCCACTGAAATAACGAGCTTTTCACTCCGGCTAGCCATATGCGTGACTCGTTGTTTGTTATGAAATATATGACAACTTGTGCTGATAATGTAATTCGAACGCCACAGGCACACAACAATAAGCCGATATAACATGACACTCAGGCACTTCATTTTGGACAAACATGAAGAGTTCACAAGATAAATATATTGAGGTTAAAGAATCAACCATCCAGATAATTCCTATTGCCCCATTCAGGCTTCTCTTAGAAACCATGACTTAAGCTGAACATAGTTCCCTATAACCAACCAGAATGTCAGAAACATAAACATGACTTACAGACCTTAAATTAACCATCAGTCTGTCACTATATGACGCAACCTCCGACAATGATCCTAAACAAAAACCAAATACCTCAGACATCTAACATACAGATATAAGTAGGACATATTTTCATCAGCTGGAATTCTCCACATTGAACTTACGAACCAACTGAATTTAGTGAAGACAAACTAATCAGACCGTCTTGAGTGGTCAGGAATCTTGACCACAGATTAAAGAATGAAAATCAACATGATCTCATGAGCTCTGAGGTAAATAAAAAAATTCCAACCTAGCTAAACACAAAATAGAACAACCACGGATTCAACAAACGCCCTTCTCAATCATCACTACCCTTTCCCATCATCCAATCAAACCAAACAACATTATCTACCCAGGAACCTCAAAAGCTCGCCACAGTCTGAATACCCATTAGATCATCTCAGACAGGAGCAGCTAACCAATGATAAACCAAATGTAACCAAAAGAATGGATCAGCTCTGCTAATCCAACAAACCCCCTTTCCAATCATCAAATAAAACGACAACAATACATATCTACCAAGATATCTTAAAAGCTCGCGACAGTAGTCCACAACCCACAGATCAAACAATGAAAGACCTACATAATCCCCAAAACTCCGAGTCTGATTTCTTCAGCCTAACTAAAAACGAATTAACAAACCAGCTAATTCAACAAACCCCCATTTCAATCATCACATCACTACCCTTTCCAATCATCAAATCAAACCACACCAATACCGCCACAATCACTAACGCAAGAACACTTAACCGATCTGATGATGACGAAAGAATTCCCACCCAGAAACCTTAAAAACATCAGATCATCCCACCCAACCAATAGCCACTAATCAGCAAACAACATTGCCTAAATTTGTCACCAATACGCCAAAATCTGTCACCGACATAAACTCGATGACAACCAACAGAATTCCCACCCAGAAACCTCAGATCGTCACACCCAAACGGCTACAAATCAACACACAACCAAATGCAACAACAAACAAAAAAAATAATAAAAAGATTGAAACTTTATACAATCCTGCCTAATTTTATCACCGGTAGGCCAAATCCCGTAACAAATACGCACAAAAAAAAAGCGTAAATAAAACGGTAGCACCCAAAACTTTCTCGAAGAAGAAAACTTACAGAAGAAGGGAACGATGGCAAAGAAGAGAAGAAGACCGGGGTTGGAGCGGAGGGTATCATTGATGGGCGTGTAGAGGACGGTAACAGCAGAAACAAGGGTAGTCAAGATGATCTGAGCAGAAAGGATGCCGTAAACTTTACGAATGAAACCCCAACGAAGCTGGTTTTCGCCAAAGCCTAAACCTGGGTATAACACTTCTCCTTCTTCAATGTCACCCTTCATCGTCGTCATCCCCACTGGTTCGAACCCTGCTGACGTTGATGGCGTAAACATCTTCTCTTTTTTTTTTTCTGGGTTTCTTTTGTTTGGTGTGGGAGATATTATACGATGATGATGATGATATAAAAACGCGTCTGGATCTGGTCTCTCTTTTTACTATTCTTTGTGGAGGTCTACGTCGTCTACCGATTAAATCGACTTCAATATTTTCGATGAAATGTCGTGTATTTTTTGTTGGGATTTACGAGTGATAGGGCAACTGTCTACCAAACTCGTAGAGTCGTAGTGACCTTGATAATAAAGGAGTTTTACTAGACTCAAACGTTGTGATGGATGGAGTCATGAAGGACTTTAGTGGTTAGTGGGGAGACCCTCCATAGTGTAAATACATTTGATGATAAATTGGATTTTAACATGTACTCTGTGGTTAAACGATTTAGGTTAGTATTGAGAAATAAACATGGAGATGATAACCAATTGTATGTATACAACTATAGGATAAATTTGGCGTAATGAACGATAACACGACAATGTAATACGATCCTACGGCTAAATATTGATTAATGTTGGTTTACCACTAGTCTTAACATATCTAATAACTAGTTTAACACAATTAATATCTTTTCAGTTTAGTGTTAAGGTTTTACAATATATGTAATGGTATAACTACGAACTCGGCTTGTTGTGTCCTCAAAAAAAAAAGTTATTTCGTACGAATGGTCGAACACGACTCATTGCCAGCTCTAGTCATTTTAGAGAGGAGTTCTAAATTGCTTGAAAAATTTTCGGAGTTCACGTCCCTACAGCTATGAAGCACGGACACCTCTCCCAATTGGCGTGTCAGTGTCCAGTACGATGTCGGACACGGACATCAGGAGGATACTTGTCGGACACGGCTGATCCGGTGTCCGGTTTATTCTTTTTTAACTCAGACACAAAACCCGATTTTTATATAAGGGACACCGGTTGGGTACCTCTCGGATACCTCTAGGACAAAAATACATCAAGCTAGCCCATTTCGACAAAATAGACCTTTTAATCTCAAATTTCTAAACATTTCCTTTCTCATATCCAATAATGGAGTGTGTTATATTATCTTTGTTTTGAAATTGTTTTAAGTTACAAAATTAGAAATTCTTATTATTTTATTAAAAAACATAATATATAATATATAATTTATATTTATATTAAAAAATAATAGTGGTGTTCGTGTCCGCGTCCTCCTGTGTCCTACTCGTGCAACGTAGCCCTGCACTCCCTAGCTCAGTAGCTCCCTCCCTTCCTCTCCAAAAAAAAAAAAAGTTCAAGTATTTTGCAGCGCTATTAGAAAAAGAAAAAAAAAAACTATACAAAAAGTGACAAATTCTCATGTTGAGGACGACATTTCGGTTGCTTCCTCATTACCCCATTTCCTGCTGTCAAAGGTATGCAATCCCAATTCAATATGATAGATATTGTTCTTCCCAAGTTCCCCACTTTTTTTTTTTTGATTGATTTTCCTATAATTATTTCTGGGTTCTAATCTGTATTTTATAGTTCAAACTAATATCATCGATTTATTGTTTAATCTGGGTTTTTTTTCCGGCCAAATAAGTGATATGTAGTTATGCTGATTGCATGGGTTTTCTTGTGTGTAATACGATTTCCATTGCTTTTTGTTACTTATGGTGTGTCATTTGATAGAATTCAGTTCAATGGCAATGTTTTCGAAGAGCCGAAATCGGGTTCTTTTCTATTAGGCTCCGAAAGTTGTTGCCTTTGCGGCCCTGGGAGGGTTTTGACTGTAAAGTGAGTTAGTAGAGAGTTTGGTAATGAGTGTGTATAAAGCTAGAGAATTTGATTTCAAGATAAATATCTTTCGTGGAAGCGGAATTTCTTAGAATATTAACTGTGTGTCTGTGTCTATGATCAACAATTGGCCGGTATGTGGTTTAGTTGCACCACACTGATCGAGCTTGTTTGGATAGCAAAAATGGGAGGGGGGGGGGTGAGGATACTGTAAAATGAAGGAAATTGTAAGGGAGTGGTAGAGAACTTGTTGGCTGATGAGCAAGACAAAGAAAGGGAGGAGGGAGGGGGGGGGGGAGCGGGAGGATTTATTTCCCTCCCTCTTGAATAAACGGAGTTATTCCGATGTTGGAAATATTTGGGAGGAAAATGTTACTTCGCTCTATCAATTGCTACGAATCTACTATTGGCAAAGGTCTAGCTAATGATTTTGTTGCTTTAGTGAATGTCGATTGCAAGAGCTTCAATACAGAACTCTAGCTCTATTTTGTTAGATCTTTTTCTTCTGTATGAATGTCTGATCAGTAGCAACTGCATTTTCATCTGGAAGAGTGACACGTTGGTAATGAAAGATGATGACCTTCATAAGATTAAGGCCCACCTCCATACAAGAAGCCTCATAATCTCAGAAAGGCGGGGAGGTGAACGGTGTCTTACAGTGGAACAATGGAATCAGCCTAATTTTCCTCTCCCTTTCCTCGCTCTTTTTAGGTTCTTATCCACAAAGGATTACGGTCCCCTCCCTTTCTCTCGCATTCCTTTTCCTCTATTTCCCCCTATCCAAATAAAGTGTAAAGTTGTGGAATGAGCAAAAATTATAAGCATCAAGTAAAAACAACAATGTCACAGGGCTTGCTTGAAATGATGGTAAGTGTTAAGGAGTAATAGAGGCCAAAACACATGTAACAGAGGGGAATTTATTGAGAGGGGAGGAAAGAGGTGATACTTGATAGAGGAGCTATCAATTCTATTTGGGGGTAAAAATGCATTACTGTAGGGGGAGGTGGGTAACTACGGGGTAATTGTTGAGAAATTAGTAAGAAGACATAATGGTGTTTTTCATGTCAGAGAGAAAATATTTATAGAATGGCTGATTTCTGCATTACTTTATTACACTTGCTTCTGTTACCACACTCTGATTCAAAGTATCAGATTGGATTTGTTCATGTTTCTATTTTGGTATAGTCATCATAGTTGCCTTCTTGTAGTCTTGATTTGCTAGGGGTTTGGGTTGTTATCCTAGACTTTGGGGTTTGTACTGTGTTTGGCTGTTCTCATCCCTTCCTTGTCCCGTAGCGGAGAATCAATTTCCTATGGACATGTGCCATAAACTTAATGATTTCTTAACTGACCTGGCTTTATTCGTCCATGGAATTAATGTTTTCCATGCTGACTGTCAGATTTCCACTTGCCACGATGTCAACACAGGCTATTTCAATACCCAAGTTTGTACCAGTGGAGCAAAGTGAAATTACTTCGATCAGTCGCTCTGAAGGTACATCTGTCTTTGCTTATTCTCGTAGTAATAAGTGAAGTTCAAGATATGTAGATGCTATTATTTTCTGCATTATGCGTTTCATCAGGCAACAGATTGAGAATGTTCTATACATTTGAAAGGTAGGTATATCCTCAGTACATAAATTGAAAGCCTAAATTAAAGCCTGCTCAGTTTACCCCTTCTCATCACTCTTTGAATGAACAATATAATCTTACCAGAATGATTTTCCTGCAAATGACATTTACAAGTATTAAGTTTTGTGTCTTCCTTTTGAAGTTCTTGGTCAACTATCTTCTTAGAAGTTTGGTAGTCTATGTGGATCATTGCCGTGATGCATCATGTAACTTGGGCCTTTGTCTCATTGCACATATTTTATCCTATATTCCGACCACAATGTTCATGAGCATTCAATTCTACTCACACCAAGGCAGGGATGTGTTGGGATGGGAAATCTCTACTAGTGAGGCACCTTCATGTCTTTTAAATTGCTAGTATAATTTAAGTCTGTAAGTTTTAGCTGACAGACAATCCGTCTCTTTCTCCTTATTGCAGGCCACAAATTCAGTGTTGTCTCGTATAATATATTGGCTCAGGTAAAAATTTATGTTAGTGATAAATTGAAGTTGCTTATATGGGTATATAGTCTGCTCTGCATGAACTATAGTTGCTATAGTGATTGATGCCTGTAATTGTGTGCCACTACCAGAAGTGTTAATTTCGACCTATTAGTCAGAAGATTTGTGTTGGACAATTGAAGGTGGAAATCCTCATGTCAGTGTTGCTTTGAGTTTCAGAAACTTCGGGGTCATCGAATGTTGTTTGAGATGGAGTTTTGTACGATCAAAGTGACTTAAAGTATAGTAAATTATGGATAGGACCAATTTACCACTGATCATATCATGCTACTTGTTCAAGTATTTTGTAATCTCTTAAAATTAATGGGCTGGCTTTTAACATTTTAAATCAACATGGTTTCTTCAAAAACTTGCCCCAAAATTTGAAGAATCTCATGTGCTGATCTATTGGTCTTAAAGACTTTCATGGTCTTAGTATGAGCAATGATCAGATGGCCTCACCCATAAACGTGCGACTGTTTCTGCATTGTTACATTATGAAGGAAAATATATTAACATCTAATTTAATTCATAAATCTAGTATAATCTATAGATTAAAGTCTGCACATTTAAGAATTCATGTTAGCCGGGATTAAGGTTTTGTTGTTGTAATCTGTACACATCTTACTGTCGTGAACTCCAATTGCTGTGGTTTTCTGCTTGATGATTTAAAATCTCAATTTATTTAAAGGAAACTCAAAGCCTGTCAGTCATTACAATGTATGGTGCAGTACTTATCTCATCGGATAGGTATCTCGAATCTAATTACTGGTTCATGATTAACACATTTGTTGGTTAAAAAAAAAAAAATCATGAATTAACACAAGAACAAACATATCTCAATTGTAGTTGTTGGTGTAGCAACTCTGGCCGTGGTGTCTCAAGCTAGCTCTCTTCTTTAACCGATCATCGTAAAATCTTTCTTCCTAGCTGTTTTCTTTTAGTCCTGATCACTAACCTTGGCATCTCATCCACGGCTTGCATTTAGATCTTTAATCAACCGTAGCTTGTACACTGCCTTCCAACTTGTGCCAGCTTTTTTTTTTCTGCCCAATAAACAGTACATATTTACTTCTGCACTCTTTCATCTCAATTCTGATTACTAATGATTGCAATTCATGTCATTCTTATGAGAATGTTTATGTCAATAAAAGTGTTGCTATCATAAAACGATGAAATAACTTCTTATCCTTACAAGAAGAGAGAAGGCGGAGCTTAGTTTAAGGAGGCGCGAGGCGCACTGAGGCGTTGGGGGGACGTTGCGATGAGGCGCGAGGCGAAGGCTCACGCCTCATGCACACGAGGCGCACTCATTTAGCGAACAAAACTCTATATTTCAGAACCATATTGCAAAAATTACCCTTATTTTGGTATTTAAAGAGAGCCAATGGGTAAAGAAGTACAAACAAGGGAATAAGGGGCAAAGGAAAGGGTAGAGGTCACAAGAGAAAGAAAAATGGAAAATTCACAGTCATGTGCGTCAGTGAGCCTCATGACCTGCGCCTCAGTGTGCCTCAGGTGCACCTCATGCACACTTGTGCGCCTCAGGCTTCTGAGGCGATTCCAGCTGCACCTAGGCGCGTTTTTGTAAACTAAGAGGCGAGGAGGGAGAAAGAGAGACGGGATGAGAGTAAGAGAGATATTAAGAGGGGGTTACACACACAAACTTCATCTGCTGAGTAGTTCTCTCTGATGTGCATATGAACAGAATTTCTTGTATTCTTATTTTAGGATTACACCATGACTAAAAATATTTTGGACTTGTATTTAAAATTTGAATACAGTGTTTAGTTATATTTTCATCTTATATGTTTCATGTTTTTAAGTTTTCTAGCTGTGTGAGTATAAACAGTATGGATTGCATAACTTGACCTATGATTTGGAGTGGAAGCGGCCTGAATCTAAATATGAGAACCCTTTGTTTATGCCAATCTGACACAGCTGATCCTTGTTGTAACTATTTTAAGCAATATTTGTGATATGAGAATCTGCTTGATAATTTACTTCCATTGTACTATTCTTGTGGTAACGCGTCCTAACTTCCTTGTCTAGGCATATGTGAAGAGTGCTAATTTCCCACACTCGCCGAAGCCTTGCCTTAGGTAATTTTCATTTTGATCAATTGCTTGTTAGATGTTTATTTTTTCTTTGTAGTAATGATAGTGAATGGTTCCATGCTGTTCATTTGAACAGCTATTCCTCAGCACTTAGTATATTTTCTTTTCCAATCGATAGCAGTTAATCAAGCTAATGCTAATATCATTAATGGAGTAGAGAGATAACTATATACTCTATCTTATATGTACTCTGGTTCCGGCGACAAAGTCATGACATCTTTCATCTTTAAGTTGTAATGTACCTTATTTTGATTAGATTTTACCGTTAAGGAAAGCAATATTACAAAGGTTCTCTCTTCTGCTCTCAAACCTTATCTACTTAGGCTCCGAAGTCCTAACTCTTGTATCTGGTTCTGAATACTTGCTGTAGGCCTTTGGGAAAACTAGATATCCTTTCTGCCTAATTGTGTTGTATGGCATGTGATCTGATCTTGTTATAATCTGTTATTTTCTTTGATTGGTAGATTGACTTCTCGTGAATGAATAAACTGATTGTTTGGAGTGTATAATCTGGCATTGTCTTTGATTTGGGCTACAAAATGCAAGGATAAAAGGAGTTAGAGCTTTGAAAATGTAAAGTAAATATATTTTAACCAAAGACACATATTTGGTATACGTGGGCGTGGCTATGGTTTTCTAATATTTTGTAACTGAAAACCGCCCGATAACTCTTGCATAATAGCCGGGATGAGTCTACTAAGACTAATCTGTCATTGTAGGAAGTTATAGGTGTGGGTGGGTTTGGATATCTGTTTTTGTGTAGGTTAGTTCATGTCAAACTGTAGCTCTACATTGAATACGATTTTGTTTGTTTGCAGATGGAAGGCTCGCTCACAAGCAGTTTTAACTGTTCTGAAAAATCTCGGAGTTGACTTTCTCTGTTTACAGGTCTTCTAATATCTCTCTTGAGAGCATAGAGCCTTGCCTTCTCATCTTCTTTTGCCTCTAGTGTTAATTTCTCCTCATGGTTTTACGACTCCAATCTCTGCCATGTGCTGATTTTTGCAATTGCTGCTGCCGACCAGGAGTTGGATGAGTATGATAGCTTTTATAGAGAAAGCATGGAAAGACATGGATACTCAAGCATCTATATTCAAAGGAATGGTCAGAAGCGTGATGGTTGTGGAGTTTTTTATAAGCCAAGCAGGTGCAATTTTCTGTAGTCTTGTTACTCGTCTGACTCTGTATTATGGAATAAAGGTTTTGGTCCAGAATTCCTTGTTGAATACAACCCATTTAAGCTTTGGGACATTGAGTTTTATAGATGGTTATAGCAAATAATGTCACGTCAGTAGGTTTAAAAAAATCTCCTTTACGTGTGTTATTATTTTTCTAACTTATTCGCAATAATCTTTAACTTATTTGACATCCTTGAGACGGTGACTTATGATGATTTATGTTAGCTGACCCCAAATCATTTTGGAAATAAGGCTTGGTTGTTGTTGAACCCTACAGAATCTGTACAGATGCTACTGCTGGCTGTGATGTTCACAAGCTTAACTCATCTTTATGTGGCAGACCAAGCTATTGTTGTTGTTGTTGTTGTTGTTGTTGTTGTTGTTGTTGTATCAGTGCCCTTAGAGTGAACAGGAAGGAAACCTTTATCATACAAGGCTATCCTGATAGGATACGTAATGAGATTTTTGTTTGATGTTGTTTCCTGTTAGATGATTAATGTTTAGCTTGATGATGGAAGTTGCGTATTTTTATAGTTTTACTGATAGGTCCTTTCACTAGTGGTGAGATAGTGGGAGCTATCTAGAGTCTAGACTGTACACTTGTACAGTTTAGTTTTGATTTCCTTTGTCATGTATGAAAATGACGGTTGAACCCTACAGAATCTGTACAGATGCTACTGCTGGCTGTGATGTTCACAAGCTTAACTCATCTTTATGTGGCAGACCAAGCTATTGTTGTTGTTATTGTTGTTGTTGTTGTTGTTGTTGTTGTTGTTGTTGTTGTTGTTGTTGTATCAGTGCCCTTAGAGTGAACAGGAAGGAAACCTTTATCATACAAGGCTATCCTGATAGGATACGTAATGAGATTTTTGTTTGATGTTGTTTCCTGTTAGATGATTAATGTTTAGCTTGATGATGGAAGTTGCGTATTTTTATAGTTTTACTGATAGGTCCTTTCACTAGTGGTGAGATAGTGGGAGCTATCTAGAGTCTAGACTGTACACTTGTACAGTTTAGTTTTGATTTCCTTTGTCATGTATGAAAATGACGGTTGAACCCTACAGAATCTGTACAGATGTTACTGCTGGCTGTGATGTTCACAAGCTTAACTCATCTTTAAGTGGCAGACCAAGCTATTGGTCCATGATAGTCTTTAGATTCTTCTTTGTTTTGCTGAATACCTGTGTGTAATCGTAATCACATAATAGTCTTGTCTGCATTCTGCTTTGTTAGTTTCTTGTTTTACCTTAACATTTTGGTTTATTTCAGTGCAGAATTGGTGTTACAGGAGAATATTGAATACAATGATCTTGCAAAACCTTTTGATAGAGACAGTGATTCTAGTGACAATGATGGCGAACAAATCCAAGGTCTCTTTATTCTTTGTCCTTGATGATTTCGATGTCTACTGATAATATCCTGACATTATCAGATTCTTTAGAAACACACGAATTGCTGAATATTGTTTTTTTTTTTGTTTTTTTAAATATAGATTACTTTTAATCAACAAAATTCATACTTCTAGTCTTGCGTGCTATCTCAGATTCGTTTTTGAAATACAATGTTTGTAAGTTTTAATTTCAGTGCCTGTGACTCTGAGTAGAAAAATGAATAACCTTGGCTGAGTTTTTTCTTTTTTTTTTTTTTTTTTTTTTTTTGATGTGGCATTACTTAAGTAGTTGCATTTTAACCTGATTATTGGATTCAATTGTTAACAAGGATGTCCATCCTTTTGGTTCATGTTTTTTTTTTCTTTTTCTTTGGAAGAATGGTTCATCTCGTTGATATTCCTTAAGCTAGCTTGCTGATATGCTGTAGTATATTGTTTCTTATTCACATGTTAAAAGGCCGGTAACTGTAGTGGATCAATAGTTCTGTAGTTTTTCTTGTTCTTTTCTGCTTGATGGCTTCTTGGCTTCCTTTGATGAGAAATGGTTTTAGATCGTGCAGATGAATCTGCTAAAGAAGACCGTGGTGATCCTAATGACCCTCGTGTCAGACTCAAACGTGATTGTGTTGGAATCATGGCTGCATTCAGGCTAACAGATCCTTCTCAGCATCTGATTATTATTGCAAACACACATATATATTGGTAGGCGTTGTCACTTTTTACTTCTGCATTCTTATTACATTTCGCACCTTAGATTGTCACGTTTGAGTGGAATTAATCTTTGAAAAGGACAGTCATCTATAATTTCAAGTGATCTTTTCTCCAGGGATCCAGAATGGGCTGATGTTAAGCTGGCACAAGCCAAATATCTACTGTCTCGTTTAAATCAATTCAAAATCCTAGTCTCTGAAAGATTTGAATGTACCCCTTCAGTTCTAGTGACAGGCGACTTCAATTCAACCCCGGGAGATCAGGTAAAGGCTATTTCACTGCTCATATCTGTTATTTGTTGATCTTTCTCAGAAAAAAAAAAAAAACGTCTGTTGATGTTAGCTGCCCACTGATATGATCACATGGTCTATGGGATTGCCTGTTGCTGTTGTTAGATGGGAATCGGGATATATACATTACAGTGCTTTCTCTTTGATTCGTGCAGGTGTATAACTACCTAATCTCTGGAAGTTCTGCAGCAGAGCACACAGCTGAATTGTCTGATGAGCTGCCGATTCCTTTGTGTAGCGTAAATGGATGCACTAGAGGAGAACCGCCCTTCACTAACTGCACCCCAGGATTTACGGGTACACTGGATTACATATTCTTTTCACCCTCCGGCTCCATAAGTCCAGTCGGGTTCCTTGAACTCCCTGACTCAGATTCACCATCTGTCGCTGGTGGATTGCCGAACTATCAGCATCCAAGCGATCACCTACCCATAGGTGGAGAATTTGAAGTCATTGAAAACTATTAATGCTTGTTCCGTGTTGAGTCCCACACCGATGAAAACTTGTTAAAAGATACGTACACTATTCAATATTGATAACATTTTTGAATTGTCGAAATCTTAACGTAGTGGAACACGACACAAAACATTGAGCAAGACATATAATCTACATTACAAATTACCGACCTTCATTAGGTTTTTCGTCATGAAATCTATGTTACGAAATTGATTATTATTATTAGAAAGTCTAATTGGTAATGCTTGCATCTAGAATGAGTCATGTGACCATATTTCTTTGTCTTTTTTCCTTATTTTTTTTGTTACTAGTATTATATCATTTCATTATGAAGCTCATGAATGTCGTACCATGTGAAAGGTATCGAATGGATTAATTATCAAACAAGACGTCAATTAGATTATCTTAACAAAAAAAAAAACTGTATACAAAAGTGCACTTCTTTTGAATGTATGCTTATTAAGTTGAAACTTTAAATTGACGTTACTGTAAAATATGCTTAAAAACTACACGTGATACAATTTGGTCGTTGGAGAACTCTCCCTTGGGCTAGAGCCACACCTGGGTTTCACAGGTTACACATTCTTAATAAAATAGAAAAACCGTTTTTTTTAGTTTCAACTATTAATCTACTCTTTTAACCGAGATAATACAAATTTCAAAGTCGTCTGCCGTACCAAAAGTCTCTCTCATACATATCTGTGCCCATTCCAACTAGAACCTATGACAAGAATACAATAATGAGAAAGGTGGCAAACTAGGAGGTATGTGTCCCATAAATTCCCAATCTAGTCCATTTTGTAGAGTATTAAAGAAGACACAAGTGGGCATTATTGTAAAAATTTGGTTAGTTTTTGTAGGCTGTCAAGTGGTACAACAAGTTGTTAATAATTTTTTGCAAAATTTGTTTACTGAAATTAATTAAGCCACTGATTAAACTATATACTTGTCTTATTTCTTCTATACGTTAGCTTGTATTTGAAGGCTCACTCCACATTCATTTTATCCCCGCAAATCTAGCTTAGCTTCTCTTTCTCTCTCCTCTCTCTTCTCTTCTCACTTTCGCACGTTGACCACCTTCTTCTCCTGCATTCTCAGCTCTTCTTCCTCGGGTATGTTTTTTCTTCCTCCTTTCTAAAAATAGAATGTGTTGGGGTCAGCAAAATTTTAGTGGGTGATCCTTTCTAATTATACTTTCCTTTTTTTTGTTTATGTGCAACTTAGTATTTTTTTTTCACTCTTTCTTGAAATTGAGTAGCGATAATAGGTGATCCACTGTGTATTACCGTCGCATATATATTACATTTAGGACAAGACTTGTAACGACATATAATTAACATGTTCGATATTGCGTCGTGACGTGCATTACCAAACATTTCTCTTTAAATTTGACTCCTTTCTTCAAGAAGGATTTCAGCAATACATCCTTAGCAATAAAGGGAGTGGATTATGCGAAAATCGGTACTCTTTCAACGGTTGTTTAGGCCACTGATTTCTCCTAGAGTATATTAGACCGTAATAAGTTTCGGGAAATGATGGAATAAAGCAAAATGGCTCAAAAAACCCGCATGTGCTTCTTATATTGTGAAGTAGCAGGAATTTTCATTTTGGGTCTATGTATACGCAGTCACTCTATGTTTCAATAGGGGTAAGACTTGCGAATATCTGATCCCCTACCCCCTATGGCGGGAGCCTTTAAGGCGTTGGGGTAATGATATTGTTGTGAGCATAAGAGTGTACTTCAAGGCAGACATGCCGTACAAATGTATAATCTGGGACAGAAGTTCGGAGGAGGGAGTAATCGGAGTATATTTCTGAACAGGTCTTCTTAGAATGTACCGGTAATCCCCTTAGGGTTTCGTAATCGTTATCAGTTAATATATAGCCAAATGTACAGGAAAGTAATTAGGGATATATAGATTTACTTGCTTATTAAGTATATAGACTTACCTCGCTTTTCCTTGTTGTATGACACTCGGATCCTTCATTTAAAATAGTCGATTCTGACATTTGGACATGCACCAGTGTGTGATACTCTTAGCCAGTTAGCCGAGCCTTAGTATGATAAATGATGCTTTTAGAATTTCTTGTGGGGTTAAGTTGTTAACCTGCTGATATAAATTCCTGAGCTTCCTGGTATTATGTGTATGTAGTGACTTGTGAAGCTTTCTATAACAGAAGAAGCAGATCAAACTAAATTTGATGTGGTCAGCAAATGTGTTGCTGCTTGTGCTGTGCTCGTGTTTCGCGTTGTGTACTGCCATAGAAAACATTACCTTGACTCAATCCCTCACAGACTCTGATTCTATTGTCTCAAATAATGGCGATTTCAAGCTTGGATTCTTCAGCCCTGTCAACACGACTAATCGGTATGTTGGGATTTGGTATAATAAGGTGTCAAAGGATGCTGTTTTCTGGGTAGCAAACCGGAACAGCCCCGTTAATGATACCTCTGGTGTACTGAGAGTGTCAAAGGATGGTAATCTAATTATAGTAAATGATAAAGATGAAATCTTTTGGTCATCGAATGTTTCGACTGCTAGAGCTAATACTTCTCTAATATCTGCACACCTCTTAGATTCTGGGAATCTTGTTCTTCTAGCACAAGAAACTGAAATTACTTCAAGTAGAAATGGAACTACATTGTGGCAAAGTTTTGATCACCCAACAGACTCTCTGTTGCCAAATGCAAAATTGACATTTACTGAGTCTAACATAAAAAGCGTTTTACCATGTTGGAAGAGCCTTTCAGATCCTGCAATTGGGGAATTTTCGCTTGGGACCGATTCTCTTTCTCATTCCCAAGCGGTTGTCTGGAATGGTAATCGTCGACACTGGAGGAGTGGGCCATGGAATGGTAATATATTTTTGGGACTGGAATATTCTGATGAAGCCACCAACTATGCAAATACCTTTGTTCGTCCAAATCCCACAGATGGAACAGTTGAACTTAGTTATACAGGTGCTAGCACCCTGTCCTTTTCACATTATGCTTTGAGATATGATGGAGTTTTAAGTGAGAAATATTGGGACAGTAGCAAGGGAGAATGGCAGTATGTTTGGATTGCTACAGCAACAACATGCGACTTATATGGACATTGTGGAGCATTTGGAATCTGCAATCCTCTTAAGACGCCAGAATGTAAGTGCTTGAAGGGATTCATACCGAGGAATGTTGCAGAATGGAACAAAGGAAATTGGTCTAATGGTTGTGTTCGTAGGGAAGCCTTGCAATGTGGCGTTCAAGGTAGCAAAGAAGACGGATTTCTGATGTTAAAGACGGTCAAAGTGCCAGATCTTGAAGAGTGGTCAGTAGGATTAAACCAGGTTGACTGTAGAAGCCAGTGCTTAAAGAACTGCTCCTGTCTAGCGTATGCTTATGATTCGGGTGCTGGATGCATGTACTGGAGTAAAGACTTGATTGATATTCAGGTATTTTCCAGTAGCGGGGTGGATCTTTATCTTCGTCTCCCAGCATCAGAGCTAGGTAGAACTGTCCTCTCTTTTTTCTGTTTCCTTCCTACGAAAACACGTTAAAAGTAATTCTATATGATGAATACAATGCTCTTCAGTTTCTATGAGACATTTAAGAGTTTACAGAGTTTGATTTTTTTTGGCTTGCAGGTACGAACAGAAAGACAAAAATTATCATCACTGTGGCTGCTGTCGTAGGGACAATAATACTTGTTGCCCTGACATACTTGGTATGGAGATATTTTAGGCCTTCAAAAGGTAACTTCAGCTGTTCAGTATCTTGATTTCCATGTCGTAGCCTGAAAACTTATATTACACATGTTTGTCGTCATTTCTCTTTCAGCACTTGATCATCATCTTTATTGTAGACTCTTTAGAAGTTATTGTATTTTTAATCACGTGGTAAGATGGATGTTTTGCATCAGATAAGAACAAGAAAAATTTCCTGGGGAGTATGAAGTATAATTCAAGTAGCCACCGGACGGCATTTGAGGAGCTACCATTGTTTGAACTCAAGAAACTTATTGCGGCAACCAATGACTTCCACCTTAGTAATAAACTTGGGGAAGGTGGTTTTGGCCCAGTCTTCAAGGTAAGCATACTTATTACTGAAGAATGTTATCATTTACATAGTCATCGTCGTGTCCTGATATCTTTTGGCTCAGTAAAACAGTAACGATATTTGATTCATGTTTGTAGGGGAAGCTAGAAGATGGACAAGAAATAGCCGTCAAAAGACTCTCTGCTGCATCTGGACAAGGCATGGAAGAGTTCATGAATGAAGTGTTGGTTATCTCAAAATTGCAGCACAGGAATCTTGTAAAACTTCTGGGTTGCTGTGTGGAACGACAGGAGAAAATGCTCATTTACGAGTACATGCCTAACAAGAGCTTGGACTTCTTCCTATTTGGTATGCATGTTCTACAATGATTCTGTCTTTCTCTATTCCGTACGAATTTGGTCGTTCCTGAAACAAATTTTTTTTTATACCATCATCCAGATCCAAACAAAAAGTTGCTTTTGAACTGGGAGAAACGTTTCAACATCATCGAAGGCATAAGCCGTGGCCTTGTTTACCTTCACAGAGATTCCAGATTAAGAATTATTCATAGAGACCTCAAGGCTAGTAACATTTTGCTAGATGAGGACCTTAATCCTAAAATCTCGGACTTTGGTATGGCCCGTATCTTCAGCACCAAACAAGATCAAGATAGCACAAGAAGAGTAGTTGGAACATAGTAAGCACTCTAGCTTATTTCTGAGATATTTTAGGAAAGGTTAACTTTCTAATGATTTCCCATTTCGAAAATACAGCGGATATATGTCTCCTGAATATGCAATGGATGGTCACTTCTCTGAAAAATCAGACGTGTACAGCTTTGGAGTTCTGCTGTTGGAGATTGTGACAGGAAAGAAAAACAATAACTTTTGGTTGGATGAGCAGTCACTAACCCTTTTGGGATATGTAAGTTCTAAAATCACGACTACTATAATCGTAGTTTTAGGTATTTAATTCCATAGCATCTTTAGTATTTCCGACAAGGCTGCTATCTGTTGCAAATTAAGGGGCGCAGTTTCATAGTTACCAAGAGGGTTTTCGCTAATCATCTCTGTCACAAGAGTAGGACACTTTACTTGGTTATAAAGGTACTTTACAAGAAGGAAGAAGTTTAGTCTATAAGATGCCACATGATGTTCATGTTAGTTGACCTTAAATTATTTAGGACTCGCTATTGTTCCCGTCTTCTATTTGAGAGTGTCTTAGCTTAGGTGCACATTGACATAAAGATAGGATGCACATACTAGAACCAAGAGAAAAGGATAGGTATTCTTGATCAATAGGTGCAACTTAATATTGTCAGACACATACTGATCCAGATCCTTGCTTTTTCGTGAATGCTCTGACAACCAGGTATGGAAATTGTGGAATGAAGACAATGTTGCTTCAGTAATAGATCCAGTGATATCTGATTCAAGTTCCCGAGCAGAGGTGTTGAGGTGCGTCCACGTGGGACTACTGTGTGTCCAAGAGTTTGCAGGAGATAGACCTAGCACTTCTACTGTATTGTCTATGGTTGTCAATGATATATCACATCTTCCATCTCCTAAGCAATCTGGGTTTACTAGACGGTTAGTATCTTCAGACAGTGAATCTACTGGTCCCGGTGGTCGTTACACTTCTTCAACAGGTGACTACAACTCCATTACTCATTTATCTGGCCGATAATCATGACGCCCCAAGGAACTTCATTTCAGTGATTTTATGCGGCGTTACCATGAGATTTTTTGTGAATATATCTTTAAAATTGTGAATATCTTCTTTAGAAAGACATGTTCAAGTACATGATGTTTAGCTCTCTAGAGGCAGAATTCTTGTAAGGTTAAAAGTGTGTATAGGCCAGAGTAATTCTTGATCAAAAGATGAATGAATAGCTCTATTTTTTCTAGTCTTGTATTGTTTTTGATCCCTGAAAATCGGAACCATATAATTCTGAACATCCTTGTTTTACTTTGGGTTACACACGAGTTACACACGAGCGTATGTGCTAGGGAAGCGAACTGGACCTTTGGGCTCCGGTTGAGTTCCTCGAACTCCTTGGCTCGGATTCCCCCTCTGTCGCTGGTGAATTGCCGAATCATCAGCATCCAAGGGATCATCTACCCACAGGCCACAGGTGGAGAATTCAAAGTCATTGGAAAGTAATGGTGTTTGTTAACCCTAAAAATCTAAAATTATCCAAAGCACTGAGAGCAGGTCTTCATATTCGCTCGATGCCAGCCTTATTTTGTGTCTTACGCCGTTAACATTTTGGAACACGAACCTCATATAAAGTACATATCTCAAAATACCGCTTTTTATTTTCTTTTGCTTAAAATGACTTCGGCTTACAATATACCGAGGAAAAAAAAATTGATGTAAAAATCAGCCTTTGTGGTGGGGTATGAAAAAAAATGCATTAATAAAAAGTTTAATATGCGGGAAAAATTGTAGTGGGGTATTGGATGAGATTTTTTCCTTCATGGTTATAGGAGGTGAATGAAATTTGATTAAAAGCGGAGTTGATGAAAGAGAAATGGTGTAGACATGTAATTCCATACATTCTGAATTCCCATTTCGAGTGAAGTCTTTCGAAGGAGACTCAACATCAACTTGTGTGGGTGTGGATCCTTTAGATAGACTTGAACACAACTGCAGCGGATGCGGCCATCTTTCCCAAATGCAACAATGGTAGTCACCTTATCCTTCACTTCAGACTTTGTTAAAGCTTGGTCAGCTGCATTACGAGCTTGCGAACCTGACAACCAGGTCAGGTCGATTTACTGAAAGTGTCGGAGGTGGATATGTGTCGGGGTGTCTGACGCAACTTGATTTTTTTTCCCCTTAAGATGGAGTGTCTATGTGTCGTGCTCGACACGTGACACAGTAGGTAAATGAAGTGTCGGAATAACATATATATCGTACGTCGAATATATATTAACATCAGGGAATGACATTGTAACGTAACAAATACACTTTCGTGTAAGTCGCACTACTTGGCAGTTGGCACCATGGGCATAACGAGACGAGACCCACCCAAGACCCAACTTCCGCGATCTTGAGGCAAGCCTTACCTTGCACGGCGGTCAATATTTTAAAGTTTAGCCTGAAACAAAAACTAGCAATTAATCAAACAAAAGCTACTCCGTATATTAACAGAAAAATCTAGAAGACAAGTGATAGTGTGGACTGTGGTATTAGTAGGTTGTCTTTGTACCGTGTTGGTACAAAACAGTCAGCCTCGACGAAGAATTGAGAAATGGTCAATAAAAACGCTTTCACATCCTTACGTGTAGACCTGAAAAACGGGTCATTTAGGTCGGGTCTATTCGGGTCAAGTTATGTATTTTGGATCAGGTCGGGTCAGGTCTATTTCGGGTGTGACAACTACGGGTCAAATTCAGGTCGGGTCGGATTCAGTCAGGTCAGAACATTTCAAATTGTTCAAATATGATCATATTAATGTCAGATTTCTTAAAATGTTGTCTAATACTATCTTAATTTGAAGTTTTACTAGATAATTTGAGTGATTAAGGATATGACATATCGAATCTAAGTCATTTTTTTTTCTCAACCAAATCATTAAAAGTTTAAAACGTCTTGTTATTCGGGTCTAGATCATTTCAATTTGGGTCATGTTCGGGTCGGGTCAATTCGAGTTTCGGGTTGAATTCAAATTAGAAAATTCGGGTCAAGTTCAGATGTTCAAATTACAAACAGTTTTTGGATTTTTATTATATTAGTCGGAACATGGTTTCGAAATGTGAGAACTTAGACTTCTAAATGAAGAAAGTAGTCGTAATAACTTTGGTTCAAGTTCACACTCAATAAAAGCGAGTAGTGGAGCTTTCTAAAAATTGTGATGGCGCATACTAGGTAAGAAAAAGTCGTCTCTTTCATTTTCCAGCCATCATTAAAATATTAATGGCCCATATATATTTGTACTCCAAAATTCCCTTCTCATTCTCTTTCGTCAAACTATATTATGAACAGTGTCAAACAAAGTTATTTCTGCTGAAGAACAGAGGAGCAAAATTTCTAGACATGCATGCTTCATGTTAATTTGATCATTCGCAAGCTTCACTGGTAAGTTTTGTTCTTCCCTTTTTTAGCTTTCTATTTTTTTAACAAAATTCATGTTAGATGATCCCTAATATGTGTTATTGTGTTGTGTACTAATAAAGTAGTCGTGTTGGTGCATTCGTAGTAAGTGTTCATGATTAAGGGTTACTTCATAAGCTTAGACCTTAGTTCTCGTTTTATTTCAGATTTGAGTCGGGTATGACTACGGAGTACAAGTATACTGTATATTACTAGGAGAGCTGTCAAAGCTCTCTCATCAGACATGAGTAATGTTTTTTTTAGCATACCGTATCGTATCAACTTAATCAAGTGTTGTTTATAGACGGTTTTTTTTAACGAATTCACGTTAAATAAATGTCACCGGTCCGTATGTTTATGATTGTGTCAATCGACTTATTCAGGAGAAAAATAATAATGTTTTAATTGCGTGGCAATATGTTGTGGACACTCACATTGTTAGTCACCCTTATTAGAATTTCAAATGTCAACTTCGTTGAATTATGTGTATTTTCTTTTTCTTTTTCTTCTTGACAGAAGTTGAATTATGTGATAGTTACTTGTTACACTTGAATATTTGATGTTTACCTTTTAAGGTGGTGGTTGGGTCGGTTTCGGGCTTGGTTGAGGTGGGCTAGCCAGGTTCAAACCTAGCTAGCCCTTAGGGTGGCTCGGTGTCTTTCGGGTTGAAATTGGCTAAGGATGTACTTAAGTTGAGTTGTATTCGGACCAGGTTCAGGTTGGTTCTAGGTCGAGTTACATCGAGTTTGGTTGGGGACGGTTTGTCATCGGGTCGGTCGCTGTTCTCGGGTTCTGTTAGGTTTGCCAGCTCTAGGACAGGTACACACATAAATAACTAAATTAGTCAAAGGGCATCTTAGTGAAAAAATGGTGACTTTCCCTTATTTCCATGTTCTCATACACAGTAGGTGGTCTCACCTGAACTTATCTGTAGGAGTTTATGAGTTGGACTGAACTGTACCATTTGTGCCTAATTCCGCACATGCCTTTCCTTGGCTTAAGGAGTGCCCGATTTTTACATTTCGTGGTAATTATAAGCCACGTCCACTAAGTACTAAGCGTACCTATAGCGTGACATGATTCAAAATACAATCACGGCATTTCTCCAGTACCTTAAAGGCTTCCGCTTAGTCTATGTAAGTGTGATTCGGACGTACCTTTTAGTTAATAGAGTACAATTGTTAGTCTATGTAAGTGTGATTCGGACGTACCTTTTAGTTAATAGAGTACAATTGTTACACTGTTTATACTCTATTATTAGTGATCGAGCCATTTGGCCATCTTCCATCACATTAAATGCCGAAGAATAGTGAGTCTTTTGGTCCGTTATTAGAAATAGATGTCACAAGACAATAAGACATGATCCAATATATGTGCAGAAAATCTAGAGATGCATACTCCATCCTATTCAAATAGATTTTCCTGTTTCATTGGTGTGCCATGTTGAAGTCTATTTTTAGACCAAATGAATCGTTCACTTGCTACAAAAATTAAAAATATTACATTCTGCATTGCAGTCTGCCACCTTTAGGGTGTGTTTGGCCAAGCTTCTGAACTGTTTCTGGGTCCTAGAAACTGAAAACTGGTTAAACACCCAAAACTGAGAAACTGTTTCTGGTTTCTGAGAAGCACTTCTAGTGTAAATTTGTTCTTCAGAAGTAGAAGCTCCAATTTGGAGCTTCTCCTCCAGAAACTGTTTCTGAGAAGTGGTTCTGCAGAAGTTGGAGCTTGGCCAAACATGCACTTACTTGATTTGTAAGGCATACGGGTTTTTCATTTGGTCTAAAATTAATCCCTAACATAGCAACTCAAAACTGCAAAAAGAAACGGTATGTTGTTCAAAATTGCCACGAGTGAGAGTATGTAACCATCTACATGTTTAAGTATTTGTATTACTTGAATTTTCTTCTGATGTTGGCCACAGTATCAGTTTATTAAGACATACTCCTAACATAGTTACTTTTTTGATCAAATGTTTGCAAGGTAGATTAAGGAGTAAGATGCTTCCAGTTTACATAGTTTTCGTCTACTTATGCTTGGCGTTGAACATTACCAGTAGCATAGGCGATTCAACCGCCTTTCAGCTTCTTAAGGATTCTGAAACCAAAGTCTCGTTAAATGGTACCTACAAGTTGGGATTCTTTAGTCCTCCAAATAATACAAATAGGTATCTTGGGATATCTTATAACAAAGTTTCGCCATTGAATGTCGTATGGGTAGCCAATCGGAACAACCCCCTTACAGATTCTACTGGTGTATTAAGAATATCAGAGGGTGGGAGTCTTGAAATTGTGAACAGCAGGAATGACACTTTTTAGACACTCAATGTCTCAAGTCCTGCACCTAATGCTACTCGGAATATTCAGCTTTTAGAGTCTGGCAGTCTCCAATTTATGGAGTTCGATACAACTACTTCGAGTAGTAGCAGCACTAATGGCAGTGTCTTGTGGCAGAGCTTTGATGACCCTACTGATGCACTCTTGCCAAGCATGACTATTGTAGTGAAGAATACAGTTAAGACCAGGCTACATGCTTGGAAAAGCCCATCTGATCCATCAGAAGGAAGGTTTGCTCTCGGTCTTGATTCTTCGCTCAATCCTCAGCTAGTGCTTTGGGATGGTGATAAACGACATTATCGAAGTGGTCCATGGAACGGTAATCTTTTCCTGGGAATGATCTATACTGATCCTACTAACAACTATGCTGACACTTACATTCAGAAGAATGATGCACAAAATGAAGTTTCTTTGATTTACACTGGAATAACTGAGCTGTCCTATTCACACTATTACTTCAGCTACGATGGTGCCCTTAGTGAGATATGGTGGGATCCGAGTAAGAAGTTATGGAAAACAGTATACAAGGTTCCGGAGGACCCGTGTGATTTTTACGGAAAATGTGGTGCATATGGTACCTGTAACTCCCAAAAATTGCCTATTTGTCGATGTTTGAGGGGGTTCGTACCAAAGAATACTGCAGAATGGAACTCGGGTAACTGGTCTAGTGGTTGTGTTAGAAGGACCCAATTGCAGTGTGGAACTCTAGGGGGTGAACAAGATGTGTTTCTAGTCCTGAAAACGGTCAAATTACCTGATCTTGAATTGTGGTTACAAGGAGTAAATCCAAATGACTGCAGAACCATCTGTCTGAAAAACTGTTCCTGTGTAGCTTACGCCTATGATGCTGGTGCTGGCTGCATGTACTGGAATAAAGACTTGATCGACATTCAACAATTTACCAGTGGCGGAATTAATCTTAACCTCCGTCTGGCACACTCAGAACTAGGTTAGTTATGATAATTAATAGTGTGTAGAATACACTTTATCCATCAAGTCCATTACATAGATCAAGAATTGATGTCGCAGACTTACCCTTTTTCTGACTTGCAGGTAACAAGAATAGACAAAAAGTCATTATTGCAGCATCAGTGACTGTTTCCATAGGCTCAATTATCTTATTAGTTATCTTCTGGATTTTGTTTAAGCGACGGGCAGGTAAAATCTTTTCGAGCCCTCAGGTTACATTTTGTGCTTCCCCCGCCCATTTGATTAGTTTGCTGACAAATATTACACTCTCATCAGAAAAACAAGCCAGTAAGAAGGATGTCTTGGAGCACCTTAAGAATAGGGATCCTAATACCCAAAGGAAACTCGAAGAGCTGCCAATGATTGACTTTAAAGACTTAGCAGTTGCCACAGACAACTTCAACGATAGGCAGATGCTCGGACAGGGTGGTTTTGGGCAGGTTTACAAGGTACGGTTACTTAGATCCAAATTACCGTAAGCTCCAATACAGAAACCTATTAGCTACATATGAACAAATACAATTCTTTTCTGCAGGGAACACTGGGAGGGCAAGAAATAGCTGTCAAAAGGCTTTCAGCAGCTTCTTCACAGGGAGTGGAAGAGTTTATGAACGAAGTGGTGGTTATTTCTAGACTACAACATAAGAATCTAGTTAGCCTTATCGGTTTCTGTGTAAAAGGAGATGAAAAACTGTTGGTCTATGAATTCATGCCTAACAAGAGCTTGAGCGATTTTTTGGTTGGTATGTGCTGCAACTCATGACTTCTCGTTATTCCTGAGTCCTCTGATTGTCTGATGCGGACATCTTTCCGTTCAGAGTTTATCAGCTGAAATTTTGCTTGACCTGTATGTGTTTGTGTACATATGTAGATTCCACCAAGCGAGAACTCCTTGACTGGCATAAACGCTTCAACATCATTGAGGGAATATGTCGAGGCCTGATTTATCTTCACAGAGATTCTAGATTAAGGATTATTCACAGGGATCTCAAAGCAAGCAACATTTTGTTGGATGAGCAGCTCAATCCAAAGATTGCTGACTTCGGGATGGCAAGAATCTTCGGTCATGGACAAAATCAAGACGAAACTAGAAGGGTTGTTGGCACATAGTAAGTAACAAATAACCCAAAAGGAATTAACTTTACCATCCGTATGTTCAAAGAATAATTTTTACTCTTGATCATATTCGTAAACAGCCTCTTTAAATTATGATTGTAACATAGGAGTGCGGTTGCATACATTTGACACCCCCGTCCCTCAGTGCATCACAGGCAAAAGCCTCTAATTTTAGTGTTGTTGTGTTTTCCTTCCAAGACGCCTTAAGTTTCTTACGCACTTCGCGTGCATGTTGTAGGAGATTGTAAGACACCATGGTAGAGAAGAAGTAACAGCTTGTGTGTTAGTAATAGACTTTCTAAACTCAATTTGTTTTTTTTTTCTTTTGCAGTGGTTATATGGCGCCTGAATATGCAATGGATGGTCACTTCTCGGAGAAGTCAGATGTTTATAGTTTCGGTGTCCTGTTACTCGAAATCTTGACTGCAAAGAAGAATAACGTCTTCTGGTACGAGGAAGAATCGTTAACACTTCTGGGATATGTAAGTTGTAAAACATGTTTTCCACAGTACTTCTCTGTTCAAGTATTTTTCCTGTTTCTTTTTATCTCAGGGGAGACTGCTGAGTGCTGACCATAACATAGAAACTGAGTCCTCATAATTTTTGTGTATGATTTCAGGTGTGGAAACTATGGGCAGAGAGTGATGTCGCCCCAATAATCGATCCAGTAATATCTGATACTCTTTACACGAAAGAGATTGAAAGGTCTGTACTAGTGGGGCTGCTGTGTGTTCAAGAAAATGTAAACGATAGGCCGAGTATGTCCACTGCTATGTCGATGCTTTCTAGTGATATTGCAGATCTACCACACCCTAAAGAACCAGGGTTCAACAAAAGGCATATGTTTATGGACACCTGTAGCTCTCAATTACATCAAGTGTCCGGAGATCATATGTCTATTACAACAATTACTGGTCGATAGCCCCTGACATGTGCAAAAACTGTACAAAAAAACTAACCAAAAGTTGATATGGTAGCCTGGTGTTGTACTTTGAGATTTCTGATTGAAGGCATAGTTCATGATATGAAAAAAGCTGCCGGAAAATCAAAATAGCTGTGGATTTTTGCGCCTGATATCCACGAAGACGAGAAGCTATTTTGGCAGTGCTTCCTCTGTAATTAGTAATAATATTCAGGCGAAAATCACAGTATACTAATTGGAAATGGAAAGTCATTAAGGGCGGAAAATGAATCGACATCTTGATGCTATATAGTGCAAATGTGGTACAAAAGATTCGGAAACCTTGCAAGAGGGCTTTGATCAAGGATCAGAAACCCATTATTTGCCTATCACAAGTTGTAAAAAGAGATGAATTTTTTTTATGCCATTAAACGAAATCAATCTCATTTATACTAGTTGCAGCAACTGAAAAGTTTGAACCTGAACACCGGTGATCACTGATCAGTGCTTGCAGTTCCTTATACAAGTAGGAGCTGGTAGCCTGGTACCGCATCATAAATGTACCATAGAAACTAAGACGAAAAACGAGTTAATTGAAACTAGAGACTATGAGCAGCTTGCGAGCTTCCAGTACCAGGTGACACCCCCAGATAGGCAGCGACATAAGCTTCGGAGTTCTTATGAATAGGCAACAAAAGCAATGAGGCATCCATAATGTTGAAGTGGTGGTACATTGAAAAACAGAGAGATGCCGATCCAAATGTCATTCTTTGGCACGTTTAGATGAAAAGAAATATTACTGGATGACCCGAGTGACAATTCTATTATTGAGGCAGAAAGAACCATTCTTCTGGATAACTGCGTTCATTGCCTCAATCTGAGAGGGGAAGCGGACTTTTGCCATTCTAATTGGTTGTGGATATGCAGGTCTGCACATGTCGGAAATAGATAAACAGGACTTTAGTCACAGGAATGTCACAAAACAGATATCAATAAGGGGTAACTGCCTTGCTGCTGCAATTTTACCAAATGCTGACCTGACAAAAGTTTCCAACGAGGAAGATACATAGTTACAGCCAACGAGAAACCGCTCCACATCATCTGCAAGTGCATTGCGTGGTATCCCTTGCAGCAACACCTAATGATTGATTAAGTTAGCAATGGCAAAAGTCGAAAATAGCAAAGTGGCAGTATGATGTTAAATAAAAGTATTTGGCCACAAGTCTTAAACAGTTGTACTTTTAAGGCCCAAGTGGCATTGCAAGCCTTATTCAGAATTTGAGCAGCTAAGTTGATAATTGAGATCTATGAAGGGGACGAATAGATAGCCATCCTCTAAATTTGGACATCACAAGAACAACTCATTCATATTTCACTGAAGAATTAATAAACCTATAGGCGATAGCCAACAAAAAAATGGTAGGAACAACACATTCTAAGACTGTAAACTCCGCAATAATCACAGCTGTCAAATAATTGTACTTATTCAACAACAAAATCTTTACATCAAGATTTGGTGGCTAGCCGAAGTATGGAAGATGGTTCCAATAGCGATTTGGTGGTGTACTTGGAAAGAAAGAAAGAAATCATATTTTTTATGATATTATGATGACACACCAAGATTTCAAATTTAGGTTCTTGAGGACGTTGTATAGTTGGTGTCAAGTGTTACTTTCACACCGACACTTGACTTTCATTCTTTTTGTGGATAAAATTTCTTATGATAGTCCTAGAGCTTGATTAGCTCTCTTTTTCTTATGGGCGTCACCCCTTTAGGTGTCTTTTTTTATATGGGAATCACCCCCTTGGTGTCCTTTTGAATATAATGATATCCTATCTTATCAAAAAAAATCCTTACATCAGAACAAAAAACACACAGAAAGTATTTACAAATTAACGAGTAACGGTTGAAACCAACAGCAGTAAAACATCTAGCAGTGACAGAAAATGTTACTATCTCACAAGCAACAAGATCACATTATCTTAAAAGTCCACAGCAGAAAACCAAAGCAGTTAACGAGTAACGGTTGAAACCAACAGCAGTAAAACACCTAGCAGTGACAGAAAATGTTACTATCTCGCAAGCAACAAGATCACATTATCTTAAAAGTCCACAGCAGAAAACCAAAGCAGATATACTGATTCCAACATAACATCTTTTTATCCTTATCTTCTTTATTTAGATGATTTTATCCATGTAGTTTTCTATGGAACATATATCTTTACAAGAACTTCTATACTGAGGTTCAGACCTTAGTTCATTTAAGAAAACAACAAAATAGCCAAACAGAGGATAAAAAGTGAGTGTTGCAAAAAGTAGTATCTGCTTACATAGTTTCCATTATAGGGTGTAACAACGTCCCAGGACTGACGATCAACCTGAAATTTTAAATATTACAATCACTACCAGATTGATGCCCTGTAAAGTGAACTCTTGCAAAAACAATAATTAGACAACGTCATTACCTTATCCAATTTGTACCATCGGCCCTTCCTATTATTCTCCCTGAAGGCAGCACTATACTCTGATGAAGAAGGAAATTGCAGCAGCCTATGACATATACCAAAAGCTGAGTTTAGTGGGCTTCACAGATAAAAAATATTCAAAAAAGGGCAGCCCGGAGCACATTGACGTCCCTGCAAAGCAAGGGTCCAGGGAAGGGTAGATCAAAATTTTCAAACTTGCTAAGAAATCAAGGAATTACTTATACAGAAAATATGGTCACATCACTGATAAGAGCAAAACAACCAATTCCTCAATGTGAACAGCCTAGCTATATACAGTGTCATTTCTCCATCTATGACTCTTGTTCCTTCATACTGTGATCAGAGGACCAAAAGGATGTCAAGCTGAAAATGCATTATAATTAGTTGCAGGCCAAGAAGAAAATTTGAGGCCATCACCTAAAATGAAGTCTCAAACAGAACAAACATAGCTCTCCAGCTAAGATGGCAGTATGATGCCCAAAGGTAGAGTCTAGCAAAAAAAAAAGGAAAATTACATTGCCAATGGAGTGAACATCCTGTCATATTCAACCTTAATGTCATCCAATGTCAAGCCGCATCCTTCAAACAAATTGATGATATCAGTCTTCAATGTATTTTCATTGATGCCAAATAGCCTTCCGTACACCACACCTAAAACGCGCCAGAAAAATAATTACTCATCTATCTTTACAAAAACTAAAAGCAATCTCAAGAAGTGTAGAAGTTGAATGAGAAAACAATACAGCAGCAACATGATTAATAAAGGCAGAGATCTGGAGTGCATTATCAGATACCCTTGAAAAGAAAAATAGCTTTTTATGTTATCACCTATACTTTAACCATGGAGTTGGTCTTACAATCTGTTTACTGCTTATTATTGTATAACCTGCGTCAGTTAATTAGAGTTGTGAACAAGTTATCAACCAAGATTTAGAGAAACTACCAATGTGACCTTGGGTTCAAAATTAAGAAAATTTGCTAATTTTTTACTTTTATCTTATAAGAGCAAGAGCTATGACGTCCAGCCATACTAAAATCACATAATTGAAGACGAAATCAGAACAAATATGACAAACAAAACCTTGTTTATGATGGCCTGATCATAGCACATCTAAGGTTCTACGATAAAAACAAGAGATTAAAACATAATATGATACTTTTGGAACTTCACCCCTATACTTTCAAGTTTCTACCCTAATGTTGTAATCAACTAATCACAATCTCGTGGTAGAAAGATGTAAGAAAGTTACAGTGAAATAGATCAGATAGAAGTTACAGTGTAATAGACAAGATGAAAGAAAATGAGACATTGCAAAACATTGCAACCGTCCCTAATTGTATTGACCACAAATGAAATGGCTCGGTTTATAGAAAGCCTGAAGCCTAATGGACTGAACCAAACCATTTTCCTCCTTGCTTCCCGAAGGCGGAAGGTCTACTGTTTGAACTTAGTATTCTACTTGCTACCATCCCACAAACTTTTGTCATTCAGAGAATAGTTGATGAGCTCTGATTGCATTTCGGCTCGATATTTGGTTTTGGTCCCTGAAACTCAACTCTGGCTAAACTACAGCTCTCGACATCTGACAATAGGCAATTCATAGTTAGCCATAATATTCTCCTTTCAAATTAATGATTCACGGGTCCAATTGGTTAGTGGAGGGGAAAGGAAAAGGGGTCAAGAAAGGCGAAAGAGAAAGAACAAAAAAACCCTCATTTTACCCCATGCGCTTGGATAGCAGCAAAGAGTCAAACCACCCCCCTTTACTAACCAATTCCCATTCCCATTCCCATTCTCATGGCAGCCATATCTCTCTCTTCTACCCCATCCCAATTCTCATGGCAGCCATATCCCCATTCATGCCTTGTGAATTGTGAGTCCTCTCCACTGTCAGGTTTGACCGGTCCAACATGAAAGTCATCACATCCACCTCCTTTCAGTCTGACCCAGTCACCACTCAGGCCCACAAACTCGACCTCACGTCTCTCACACCCTCCTCAACCTCGAAGCCATGGCCAAGAAGTCCACCTGCATCAAACCCATCTTGGCAATTTGACATCAATGGTGGAAGATCCATGGGAATTAGTCCTGATGGTGACAATAGGATCCAGGTGAAGGTATGGAGGCAGTAAAGGTGGAGTGGGAAGGGGGGGGGACTTGTTGGATGGTGATTATAAGAAGTACAAGCAAATCCCAAAAGGGGTAAACCTTAAACATAGGGGACTTGCGGGTAATTCAATATGAACTATGGAAAAAGCGAATATAGGAAGAGAAAAAACAACCAACCATCAACAAAGGGAGTTGAGCCTTTCAGTGTCCGTGGATTGTGGGAGTGTGCTTCAGAAACTTCCAAAAACTTAAAGAAAGAAATCTCAATTTTGGGTGTGTCAAAATACACAGGTTGCACCACTTAAGCTGGCCCTCACAAGTCACAAGTTGTTAATTCTACAAAGCTGAAAGATTTGCATAATTTTAACCACATAATCAATTATCACAAGCACCTAAGTTTAATCAATTATCACAAGCACCTAAGTTTACAATTCCACAACCATAACTAAACAAATCTACTTCCTTTATTACCGCAACAGTTAAAACATTTGAAGGATCATATCATGAATGCGACAACAACGAGAAATTCTTGTAATAGTTGCATACAAGTCACTATCATCACTCAATTATGTCCAAAACACTACTCTCTCCAATCCATCCATTACTTCCCTCATTCCTCTTTTTCGACAATCTCGTCCAGTTCTTCCCATGCTTTTCTTCGTAAAATGATACCGTACGACACCCTCCCCACCTTCTTTCATCACCTAATCAGAAGAACCCCAGAGAAACTAAGCATTACAACACTAAAAGAGCAAGTGCCCAGAACTCCTTTTTCGTCAATTTCATCTAATTCTTCCCATTTACTTTCTCGGGCAACGACTCATTGCCATGATACCCTATGGCCTATGCCACATTGCCACCATCCTAGGCAATACTACACTAAAAGAGCAAACGCGCACAACTACCTTTTCTACAATTTCATCTAATCTTCCCATTCACTTTCTCGGGCAACGATTTTCATCTCAACAGGATACCCTATACCACCCTCCCCAGCTTGTTTCGGCCTGATCCGGGAAAACACCAGAGAATCTAGGCAACACAACACTAAAAGAGCAAGTGCCCGCAAATTCTTTCTCGTCAATTTCATCCAATTCTTCCCATTTTCTTTCTCGGGCAACGATTTTCTTCGAGAAATGATACCCTCCCCGACTTCGTCCAGCCCCTATCCGGAAGAATTTAGGCAACACAACACTAAAAGAGCAAGTGCCCACGAATTCTTTCCCGTCAATTTCATCTAATTCTTCCTATTTTCTTTCTCCGGCAACGATGTTCTTCGTAAAATGATACCCTCCCCGACTTCTTTCGGCACCTAACCGGAAGAATCTAGACGACACAACACTAAAAGGGCAAGTGCCAACGATTTCCTTTTCATCAATTTCATCTAATTCTTCCCAATTACGTATTCGGCAACGATTTTCTTCGCAAAACGATACCCAATGACACCCTCCCTGACTTTATTTCGGCCCCTAACAAGAACAACCCCCACAAGACTAAAAGAACAAATGCCCACGATTTCAAACCGAAATACAAAAACACCCAACAAAAAAACTAAGTAAAAGAGAAATTAAAAGCAGTAAAAAGGCAATACCTTGAGTAGGAGGGCTGAGAAAGGGATTAAATTGGGGAGAGGGTTGTTGAGATGGAGGTTGAGTTTCAGTTGAGAAATTGCGGGGAGCTTGACGAAGAAGCAACGATGATATAGCCTGCGGTTGGCTTGCTGAAGTAGACGATTGAAAGATTTGATTGAGTTTCTGGGTTCCTCGTAAGTACGCCATTTGTTGTAAATCTTGTGATTGAAGATGGAAGAAATGCAAATGAATTGAGGAGAGAGAGTGAGAGAGGTTTTGGGGGAGAAGTCACCAAGTGAGGGTTTATGTTCCGATCATGATACTCAATTACTCATGGGCTTTTCCCTAAGAAGCCCATTCTCACGAGGTTGTGTGTCCGTGTCCTTGTTTGTGTTTGATCTGTTATTGTTGGATTGTTGTGATTTGTGTTTGAGTTAGTTTGGCATCAAAACATGAGTACTACTCCCTCCGATTCTTTAGATTTGGCCCATTTTATTTGGGCACAAAGTTTAATAATAGTGGGCTAGCCTTGGCTTTTCACACTAAGAGCATTTTTAGTGGGAAAATTCTCACCAGGTTGAAAATAGGGGAAGAGATAAAATAATGCAAAAGAAAGAAAAGGAGGAGAGAAGGTGGTTGTACCAGGTGGGAAGTAGTACCGGGTTTTCATACTAAGTTGTGAGAGGGAGAGGTGGGGTATGAGTGTAAAGAGTCGGATAAGAGAGAGAGAGAGAAAATAGTAATTGTAAATAAAATATGGGAGAGAGAAAGTGAGTACCACGTTTTAACCCGGTTAACCATTAATAATGCTCTAAAGGACATTTGTCCAATATGCACATGAGTATGTCCAACTTTTAGTGAAAGGTAAAATGAACTTATGCCTATACAAATAGCACACAAAAATAAAAACAGAACAAATCTATTGCATCATCCAAAAAAGGAAAATGAGGCAAATCTAAAGAATCCACACCCAAATAGCTTGGGCCACGCTGCATGTTGAATTTTTGGGCAAAACTAGCCCTTGTGGGACCCACCAATTGCAGATTTCCAAGCTCAAAAAATGGCATTTTTGGTAATGTTGCGTTTTTTAGCGTGGATTTATGCAATGCTTATATCATGTTGCCGTAAGCACAAGAAGTATGGCGGTCTTTCTCACAATAGAGGAGTAGAGATCACACTTAAATTTATTTAAGTGTGGTCCCTACTTTACTCCTTCATTGTGAGATGGGCCGGTATACTTCTTGTGCTTTCGGAAGCATTGCATAATTTACGGGATTTATGAGGTCCAAAAAAAAATTTGTAGTAATGATGTTGTGTTGGTACCACGTACGGAAGAAGAAAGCTGATGAGGAGATCTATTTTATGTACGAGTTGTAGAGAAAAAAGAATAATGGAAAATGAATATTGGAAAGAGCCGTCCCCATATGATATTTGATGGCTCGTATCAACCGGTGGTGCCTCATCTTGGGTAGAACTACTTGAGGACTGTTTCAAGTTCCTTGCTTTTCAGCTTTCACTTTCAAATCATCGTAGCCTTGAAAGTAACGGAATGTACGTTATTACGACCACATACAAGTGATACAACTGAACGCAATGATAATAATTATCAATAGCACCAAAACCAATACGAAAATAGTAATAGACACAAGATACGATACCGAAGAAGAATATATATATGACACATGACATAAGTTTGATGTAGTTTAATTTATCGATCTATATATATTTAAATATAAAGAAGTATGTAGTACACTTGTATAGTTGTATGTACTTAAATCAATCTTTAGAAGTCCTTGCGATGATCACTCTAGAAAAAAAAACGAAATTATATTAACATAGATTTGGAAACGTATACGGTCGTTCACGTAAATTTTGTTAAACTCAAAACATAGGTATGTTATAACGGTGTTAACAATGCATTTAAATATAGACACGAACACGCTAAATATAGTAATATACCGAGTACTCGTATAGGAGAAGCATCGTTAATCAGTTACTTACTAGATACCCACTATCTACATATCGACAATGCCATGATTCTGACTTCTACTTTAGCAGTCTTACTCTCTTTATAAATACTTTTATGTTTTCCCCCCTACCTTTAAATCGTAAGGTATCACCTTCTTTTTTTTCTCACCAAAAAACATCATTTATTTAAGACAAATAAATACTCTCCGGCAAGACAATCGATGGATTTGGAATGGTGGGAAAATTACTTAAAAGGGATGATAAAGCCTGCAGCGGCGCTGGCGGTGGTTTTGTTGGCAGTCATGCTGTCTTACTTTCAGAAGCTTGGACTAGAAGGAGACATGTTGTACTCCATTTTCAGGTCTTTTGCACAGCTCTCTATCATTGGGTTTGTCCTTCAGTTCATTTTTAGTCAAACCAATGTTGCTTGGATCATTCTTGCTTATCTCTTCATGGTTAGTCTCCAATATCCACAATTAGCTTAGCTTCCTCCTTACACTTTCCATGATTTATACATCTTGCTCTTTTTTTTGTAATTTAATTTGCATGGTTGACTTAATTATATGATTTAAAATTTGGGGTGATCTCCTACGTGGTAATCAATACGTTTTTGGCAGAAATGTTTGGTGATACAACACGTCAATATGATAAGACATGAGTTCTTTTGTCTTGTAGTGGTGGAACGTGTGAAAAAAAAAGTGTTTATATTCGATATGTGTATTGTCTGGTAATACATCACTTATCACCTCTCGAAATAGTATTGATGCACTAGGCTATCAAAAATTACAGCCAATTATTTAGGAAATGAAAGTCAATCAATGGTATTTTAAATGGCCTAATAGCAATAATTAGTAGGAGTATGTGCTAAAGTCGTATAGAACAAGAGACATGTGCCAGGAAAGTTAACTCTTTTTATTTTTAAATAAGAAAGTTAACTCTTTTAACTCGAACTCTTGGAATCGTTTGTACAAATGAGATTAGAGCTCATTACCTTTAGGAGTAAAGTACAAATTAATTAGCACTCTGCTCAAGTAATGAAGTAATAACTAATATTTGAGGTCAATTTGGGGACACGGTTGAATAAACTCGGATTTTTGGAATCGTTTTTTTTTTCTTTCTAATTTTATGTTAAAATTGGATCTTTGATTTCGTAATTAGTTGGTGAATCGAGTATTTTCACATAATTGAGTTTGGAATATCGGGTCACATCCATTCATAAACCTTTTGTTAGTTTTTTTTTTTTTTTACTGAGATGGTTCGTTACATACATTACTTTGGCAATTGTCGAAATTCACTACTAAATGTGCAACAGAGTATGTATCCTCATAAAATTAAGTTTGGGATTTTCGGGTCACATCCATTTATAAGTCTTTTGTTAGTTTTTGGTTGAGACGGTTCGTTTACAATACTTTGGCAATTGTCGAATTACACTACTAATTACTCCCTCCGTCCCAGTTCAAACGCCCCAAACTTTTTTTTGTAGTGGAATAAGAAAAATTGATATAATAAGTTGAGTGATGTAATATTAGGAAAAAGGATGAGAGAGAATGTGTGGATTAATAAAAGTAGTAGAGAGAATGTGAGAGGGTGGGATAATTTAATAAAAGTAGGAGAGAGAAAAATATGTCCCAAAATAGATGAGGTGTTTGAAATGAGACGTCCCAAAACAAAATATGGGGCGTTTGAACTGGGACGGAGGGAGTACGTGCAACAATTGTATATGATAATGTAGAATAATGAAACTTAGCTTCTACTATAACAGGTGAGTGTGGCAGGTTACACAGCAGGGCAACGTGCGAAACACGTACCTAAAGGAAAGTATGTTGCTGGTGGTTCCATTTTGATTGGAACTTCAGTGACTATGTTTATCCTTGTTCTTCTAAATGTCTTTCCTTTCACACCAAGGTATATTATCCCGGTCGCCGGAATGATGGTCGGTAATTCCATGACGACTACCGGTGTTACCATGAAGAGACTCCGAGACGACATTAAGATTCAAATGAACTTGGTAATATTCTAATTCATACCTACATTATTTTATAAAATTCGCGTCACTTGACAAACTGTTCTTGTCTATACATTAGACCTTTAAAAGCGTCATAAAGATTGCTTGCTAATGTATGATGATTTGATTGTATAGGTTGAAACCGCGCTAGCATTAGGAGCAACACCGCGCCAAGCAACACTGCAACAAGTGAAAAGAGCATTGGTCATTGCTCTTTCCCCTGTGTTGGACAATGCCAAGACAGTAGGGTTAATTTCTCTACCAGGAGCAATGACTGGTATGATAATGGGAGGAGCTTCACCACTTGAAGCTATCCAATTACAAATTGTGGTCATGAATATGTTACTTGGGGCTTCTACTACAAGTTGCATTATATCCACTTACTTATCTTGGCCTAATTTCTTCACCAAAACTTACCAGTTGGAAGTAAACGTCTTCTCCTCGGATTAGTGATAGTGTAATCACTAGTCAGTGGCGAATTTTGAGTGAGGGGGGGGGGGGTGCAGGTTTCGAAATCACGTCCATTAGGTAGAAAACTGTGGTAATTTGTATTTGTTGTATGATGTTTCATCAAACTGTTTGCAATTACCAGTTTATTTATGAGTGACACATCCCTATAATATGAGAGATCAGATTCTGAGTTATGTGACGTGAAAATAGACATAGAAAATGGTAAATCACCAACGTTACACCCATGATGAGGACCGTAAAAGAGAGAAGCCCTAATTATTTTTTTAACTCAAACAATTATCATACTAAAGATGATCAAGGTTGGCTAGTGGTTAGGAAACCGACCTGCATAAGAGTTGTTCAAAGTTCGATCAAATCCGTATATCCCCACCCGGTCACTCCCGCAACATTAGACGTTCCTCTCTTATAGTATACACTATGACCATATATAGACCCATCGTATTATAACTACATTACTATAAGCATTGATATACATCTTAAGTACGGTGTACTAATAGTTCTAATAAAGAGGTTACAAAAGTCTGTTGTTCAAACTAAAAAAGTACCCCGTACTCCGCTTGAACATAAGAATTGTCCAGTTCCACCAAGTCAAGTATCTTAAACATATTTTTAATACCATGTCCTCCTCACAAATGTTATATGACGCGAACACGGACACATACACTTTTTTTTTTTTACAAATGGAAAGAAAGGACACATACACTTAAGTTAGCACAAGTGCACGACCGTTCGTGATATAACTTCTTTCTGAAACATTTTTTTTTTCTTGAAACGGATCCCTAATATAACTAGCTAGATCCCGATGGAGTTCATAAAATGACAAACATACCATGATCCTATTAGGGAAATGATTAGTATAAAATTATATGTTCATATTGTGATTGATTGTTATTGATTTGTGATATATTTACCTTCCTAGCTTAGCCTTGTATTATGAGTAATGATCAATTGTTACCTAGGTTAGTAGTATAATTATAGGAGTTATAATTAGGGTTTGATCCTCTTGTATTTGTATATAAACTGATTCATATCAATGGAAATACTCAAGCTTTCATGTATGTAATTCTCTCCTCCCTTTCCCCTTTAATTCTCTACATGGCATCAGAGCAGTCGACCCTTCGACGCGCTCATCAATGTCTTCCGCCTAGCTTCCGCGTTCTTCAAATATTTGAAAGTTTCAATTGGTCGTTGATTTTGTGATTTCGATCCTTCAATTGTTGTTCTTGAGAACACGATTGTTATTATCTCCCCCATGCTCCTCTCGTCTCATCACCCCTGATTTTTCTTCTCTTCTCCCTCTACGTGCTTCTTACTCTCTTCTGATCTTTTTTTTTCTTCTCTTATTCTCAAGAACTTTTTTCTCACAAATTTCCTTCTAATCGGCTACTGCACTCTCAATTTCGTTCTCTTTCACGAAAGTTTTCTTCTATTGCTCCCATTTTTCTCCTACATTTTATCTTTTATCACAAATTCACTTCCTTTTCTAACGTAATCCTCAATCTTTGCTGATCATTTTCTTCTTAATTCACAATTTTTTTTCTCCTGCCCCCTACTTTCTTCTCTTATTCTCAAAATTCACCCCCTTCTCGTATCTTCTCAAAATTTTCTTTGGTAATGTATCTTTGTTGTCGATTGTCGCTATTGGCAAGTTTAATTTCGCTGCAGCCCTCATCAAATTGTCGATATTGTTCGACATCTTGACCAATTGTCGTTGTTCTTGTGATCAACGAGCCTATTTGCGAAGCCTCTGTTCCCACAACTGTTCCTACCTATGTTCCTTCATTTGTTCTCAACTCCCCTTTCTACGTAAAACTCCAATTCTGCCTCTTATCTTACTCTGTGTCCCCTACTTTCTCTTCTTACTCTCAGACTTTCCTACTCACAAATTCATCTTCTTCTTCTATTTATCAGATTGATCTTCTCAAATTATTTGTTCGGTATGATCTTGTAATACCCGCAAATATTAATCTCTTTAAGCTTCTTTGTCCTTCCTATAACCCCACATCCTCTTCTACTCAAATTCATTCTCACCTTCTCTCAATCTTATAATCTCCGTCTCAATAACGCAATTTCACCTCTTCTCCCTCACGTGGTCTATTGTGTACCACGGTCACAATTTTTCCCTCTGCTAACCTACTCTCACCTACTCTCATGTTGCGCTACTCTTACATATGGTTTCGATTGTTCGAATGACAACCGAATGTCCTCCCTCTCTCTTTGATGCTGCTCCGCGCCTTTCCACCGATCTCTACAATTGTTGTTCAAGATTGCACTTACCCTCCGGCCGTCCATCTTGCGGGGGCGTATTAGGGAAATGATTAGTATAAAATTATATGTTCATATTGTGATTGATTGTAATTGATTTGTGATATATTTACCTTTCTAGCTTAGCCTTGTATTATGAGTAATGATCAATTCTTACCTAGGTTAGTAGCAAAATTATAGGAGTTATAATTAGGGTTTGATCCTCTTGTATTTGTATATAAACTGATTCATATCAATGGAAATACTCAACCTTTCATGTATGTAATTCTCTCCTCTCTTTCCCCTTTAATTCTCTACAGATCCATCCCAAGTTCCCAATGCATAGACTGATAGACGTACTTATTAAAAGGAATTATTCTTAAGGAAAATTTTCAAGATACTCGTGAAGTATTCGAGATTTTAAGTACACTCCCCACGTTTTCGAGTTTCCAAAGATACCCCTGAGTTTGCAAAATGAGGTTTTATTTTTGGGTAAATTCACGTGGTATCCTCGTGTTTTGCCGATTTGCACGTGGTACCCAATGTTTTGCAAATTTGTACAAAATACCCTCGAGATTTGATTATTTGCACACGATACCCTAAACTTAACCCTCTCATTAACACCGTCAATTTTTCTTTTTTAATAAAATGTTAATTCACGTGGTACCCTCGTGCTTTGCCCATTTTCACGTGGTATCCAGTGTTTTGCGAATTTGTTCCAAATACCGTCAAGATTTGACTGCTTTTTCATGGTACCTTACCTTTAAAAATATTTTTAACACCATTAATTGGGAAAAAAAAACCCTTTGATTTTCTCCTTCATCACCATCTTTATCTCCCCCCACCACTTTCATCATCACCATATTCATTATTCTCCACCACTGTCATCAACATCTCCATCCTTTTCCACAGTCACCATCATTTCCACCCATAATAAATACTAGGGTTAATTCACGTGGTATCCCCGTGTTTTGACTATTTGCACGTGGTACCCAATGTTTCGTAAATTTGTACAAAATACCTGTTGGAGTAGGTGTCCTCCGACAATAATGCGTTGACTAATTAAATCTAATTAGGAATAAACCTGGGATATATTATATATACTAAGTCAGTTGATTAACGTAAATCGATAACGCTTGGCTGGCTAGAGTTTGACGTTATTGTCGTTTTGACGGCGGTAATCAACTGATCCCTCCCGGTCACACTGATAAAGATAGTTTCTCCAGAAGATATTATATTTGTATTTAATACAATATAATATAAACCCTAATGTATCAGTTATAGAGTTAACTGATTATGTTGGATAGTGTTTTACGAGTTCGGAACTCGAGTCGGATAAATTATGGTTTTTGTGTAAATAGTCAAAATTGACGATTAGCTATTTAAATTACAAAGAGTTGTAGTTTTAGCTTAAAATGATGTAATTAGTAATTATTATATAGAGATATAATAAGTAACTAACACTTAAAGAAATAAGTGTACAAATTATACCCAAATTGTAACATAAGATGTTAAGGGGTATAATTAGTAAGGGCAAAATGGTCATTTGCCACAACCATTATATATAGTGTGTTTTATGTCAAATAAACACAACAAATCATTTCTACATACACAAAAACTTGATTTTAGAGAGAGAATAGAGAGAAAACCCTCTAATTTCTCTAAAAATTCAGCCTACTTCCAACTCTTTTAAGATCAAGTTTTCTTCATTGCATGTCAATAAAAACTTGATCAAAACACTTTACTAAACCTAGAATAACATTAGCTAAAGTGTTAGCTAATTTTATTTTGGTTTTAGGGTTAAAAAAAAAATCTCTTAAAACTAGTCCATTTTGTGAGATTTTTGGAGAGCTTCTTTGGTGGATCAAGAGAGGAGGTTTCCTAACTTGGAAACTCAAAACTAAGGAGGAGGATCCCCATTAATTAGCAGCTCAAGATCCTTCTTTTGAAGGAAGGTCAAAATTCCTCTTGATTAAGGTATAAAAATATGTTTTATTACCTTATTTATGCTTTAATCTTACATGCAACAAAAGATCCTAGCTAAACTTAATTAGGGGTAATTAAGTACTAATTAGAGGAGTCTAATTAGGGGCTAAATAACTTTCATGTGGTATCAGAGCATCGGTTTAAGTTGCATGTTAATTTTAAGCTTTAATTAGGTTAATTGGTAACTTAATTAATTTTTAATGATAAAAATTGGTTTTATCATATAAACTAAAGTTGCATGTGATGTTTTGGGCATGTGGATGCTCCAACCGAAATTATGGTATTTTAGGAATTTATTTGCTATTTTCTTGCTTAATTTTGGTTGTTTTTACAAGATTTATGCTATTTTCTAATTAATTGGTAATTAGATTAACATGCATGATGATTTTTGTAATTTAAGAAATTTATAATTTTTCCAGAATTATAATGAGTATAATTTCCAGAAATTATTTCATAATTTTAATTGGCCATTTGTTATTAATTAGTAATAATATAAATGGTGGAAAATTGATTTCTTAAGAGAAAATGACCAAAATAATTTTGCATATTTTTGTCCTTAATTAGCTACTGGTTGTGAGCTTAAATCACATAATGAAATAATTTCTAAATGTTTTTTCATAATTAGTTATGATTTATTTAGATATTTTCGGGTTTATTATGTGATTTTTGGACAAATAGTTAGCAAATATAATCAAATTAAACTAATTAATTCAATTTTAGTGGAGACTAAATATTGAAAAAAAAAAAAAAAAAAAAAAAAACTAATTTGTTGGTGGTTAGTTTAAACTTAAAAGGTGTTTTAAGTGTTGATTATTGATTTTTAAAGTTAGAATCGGAAATTCCTAAATTTACCGGGTTGCTTGTACTGTAAAGTTGAAAATCTGATTTTCGGTCTAATTTGCATGATTCTAAGTATAGTATGGCCATAGAGTACTATAGTATCGGTACTGTACCGAAATGTAAGGACGGTATCCGATTGGTTTGTAATAATTGCGATCTCGTATCGCCGGTTTGTAATAATATTTAATTTTTTTTTTTTCAAAAAATGTATAATAGGATAGTCCATATGTACATTTGTTTATATTGTAGACCGGCGCTTTTCACGGAGCCAAAAGTTGGTGACTCGAGATCGAATTGAAGACGGAGCCTTTGAAGCTTTTGAAGCCTAATTTAGGTTTAATAGCTTTTATTAGGTTCTAATCTTATGGCCATACTAGGACTTGGATTTATTTGATGCATGCTTGGTTTAATTTCCGCACAATTATAACCAAACTCAAATCCCACATTGTCATATCCATTATCCGCGACTCGCTAGAATTAGTTCACTTAAAAGCGATAGATATAATATGACAAGATCTCTCACAAAAAAATTTTAAAATCGAGATTTAGTCCTTCCACAATTCACACCTATGCAACCCTTGTTCATTAGGGGCACGCTCGCCCTAGCGGGGTGTTTCCTTTTTACCTTGGGGGAGTAGGTTAATAAAGAGTTATTACGAGTGAATTTTGGTTTAATCTTGACGTGATTTGCAATACAAGTCTTGCAATACGGGACTAAAGGATTGATTTAGTTGAAATCGATCAACCGAGAGTTCTAAGTGTAGAATCAATCATGAGTTGGTTTACCGAAATTACATAAATTTAGGATGTATCGCCATCCGCGTGCCTAGATTTATATAAGATCGGATCTCGGAATCATTTATATAATTTAGAGAGATCATTATATAAATGCCTAAATTCACAAATAATTATTTTAATGTGAATTTGACGATGAATTTAATCGATTGTTTTTTTTTTCCCACGTTGTAGTTTAAAGTCAAAAATGGCTCAAATGTCCAATTCAGTAATATCCAAAGACTCCTGGCTTCGTAATTTTATGGAAAAGAATGAACTAAAGGAGGATGGAAGCAATTTTACTGATTGGGAGTTAAACCTGCGATTAGTCCTTCAATCTGATAGAAAACAACGTTTTCTATACGAACCCCCGATTCCCGCTCCAGGTCCCGACGCCACCCCTGATATGATACAAATGTATGAAGAGTACAAGCATGAATCTGACCAGATTAAGAATGTATTGATTTTTGCTATGCACCCGCGTTTAAAGAAACGCATGATTGATTTCAGTGCGTATCAAATATTCGCTCGGCTTACGACTAGTTTCTCGCAAAAGCCGCGAATACTTCAATACGAAGCAGCTTCGAGTTTCTTTGAGACTAAGCTCTCAAAGGGCCAACCAGTTGGTCCTCAAATTCTCAAATTTATTGAGAATGTTGAAACTCTTGAGAAGTTAGGATGCCCAATTTCTGAAGATTTTGCGGTATACCGTCTGCTTAATTCTTTGCCTGCAACATTCGATCCTTTTAGGACGAATTACAACATGAATGATTTAAAGAAAAATCTTCATGAATTGCATGCCATGCTTGTACAACATGAGAGGGATTTGGTGTCAAGTGGGAGCGCGAATAAAGATGTTTTATCCATGGCGGTAAAACAAAAGGGGAAGTTCAAGAAGGGTGCGGGCAAGGGTAAGAAACCCGCGCGTGACAAAGGAAAAGGAAAAGTTGCTTCGGGCAACAATTCTATTGCTAAGAGAGGCGCGACTCCTGAACAAAAATGCTTCCATTGTGGAAATTTCGGTCATTGGAAGCGAAATTGCCCACAGTACCTAGAGGAGAAGAAGTCGAAACCAGGTATATATATGATAGACATTAATTATGCAAGTACCACGTCCTGGGTATTGGACACTGGATGTGGATCTCACCTTTGTAATCACTTGCAGGGGCTGACGAAGGCACGTCGGCTGGCAAAAGGTGAAGTTGACCTCCGTGTCGGGAATGGAGCTAAAGTAGCCGCCGTATCAGTAGGAACGTATATTCTGTCACTGGCCTCAGGGCTAGAGTTGTATCTAAATAACTGCTATTTTGTACCAACTCTAAGTAAGAATATAATTTCGGTTTCTGTTTTAGACGCTGAAGGTTTTGAATTTTCAATACGAAACAACAGTTGTACCTTCTCGTTTAATGATATGGTGTACGGAACAGCCAAATCTATAAACGGTATTTACGTTTTAGATTTGACAAATGAGGTCTATCATGTAGCAAATAAAAAGCTCAAAATAGGAGATCCCGATCAATCCTACCTTTGGCATTGTCGTTTAGGGCATATAAACGAAAAACGCATTGAGAGACTCGTAGCCAATGGAGTTCTCAAACCATTTGATTTTGGATCATATGGAACATGCGAATCTTGTCTTTTAGGCAAGATGACTCGGGCACCTTTTTCAGGAAAAGGAGTACGAGCCAGTGATTTATTGGCCCTCATTCATACAGATGTCTGCGGTCCAATGACAATCACTGCTAGAGGAGGTTATGACTACTTTGTCACTTTTACAGATCATTTTAGTAGATATGGCTACATCTACCTAATTAAATATAAAAGTGAGGTACTTGAGAAATTTATAGAATTTCAAAAGGAAGTAGAAAACCAATTAGGAAAGAAGATCAAGGCCTTACGATCAGATCGGGGAGGTGAATATCTCAGTAATGCCTTTGATATTCATCTGAAAGACTGTGGAATCATATCACAGCTTACACCTCCTGGTACACCACAATTAAATGGTGTAGCCGAAAGAAGAAACCGTACCCTGTTGGATATGGTCAGATCAATGATGAGTCAGACTGAGCTTCCTGATTCATTCTGGGGTTTTGCTCTCCAAACTGCTATTTTCACTCTCAATAGATGCCCGACTAAATCAGCTCCGAAAACTCCATATGAGTTATGGAGAGGAAAAGTTCCGAACCTCTCATTTATCAAGATCTGGGGTTGTGAAGCATATGTCAAAAATAAGACTGACAATAAGCTTACACAAAGATCTGATAAATGTCTCTTTGTAGGTTATCCTGTACATACTCGAGGATATTACTTCTACAATCGTGTAGAGAACAAAGTTTTTGTGTCTCGAGATGCTGTCTTTTTAGAAAAGGAATTAATTTCTAAAAGACAGAGTGGGAGAAAATTTGAACTTAGTGAAGTTCAGGAGCCACAAATGCATAATGAGGCTCAGGATGTTTTGCCAGAAGACATTCCTGAATCGTCTAACTCTGTGGTTCCATTTTCCACTCCTAGAAGGTCAGGCAGATCAAGCCATCCACCAGATCGATACCTAGGTGTGATTGAGGATGGTGGTGATCATTTTTTGCTTCTAGAAAGCAATGAGCCTGCAACCTACAGAGCAGCCATGACTGGACCGAATTCTGCTAAATGGCTTGAGGCAATAAAATCCGAGATAGATTCCATGTACGAGAATCAAGTATGGGACTTGGTTAACTTGCCTGAAGGAACCAAGGTTCTTCAGTGCAAATGGATCTTTAAGATCAAGACCGGCATGGATGGAAATCAAGATATTTTCAAAGCTCGATTGGTAGCTAAAGGTTTCACACAAGTTCATGGTTTAAACTATGACGAGACCTTTGCGTCAGTTGCAATGCTTAGATCTATTCGGATAATCTTAGCGATTGCTGCTTTTCATGATTATGAGATATGGCAGATGGACGTTAAAACCGCCTTCCTAAATGGGTTTCTGGAAGAGGAAGTGTATATGACACAACCTGAGGGTTTTATTGATCCAAACAATCCTAAGAAAGTTTGCAAACTTAAGAGATCCATTTATGGTCTTAAGCAAGCATCTCGGAGTTGGAACCATCGGTTCAACCATGTGATTAAACAAAATGGTTTCACTCGAAGTGTCGAGGAACCTTGTTTATACATGAAATTTAGTGGGAGTAAAGTAACTCTCCTAATCCTATATGTAGATGACATATTACTCATTGGAAATGATATCCCCATGCTTAACTCCGTTAAGGACTGGCTCGGGAAACATTTCCAAATGAAGGATTTAGGAGAAGCGCAACGCATCCTAGGTATTCGAATCTATAGAGATAGATCAAAAAGAATACTAGCGTTAAGTCAAGAAACTTATATTGATAAGATTCTTGACAGGTTCAATATGAAAGACTCTAAACGAGGCTTTTTACCTATGGGAAGTGGGATAATTTTGAGTAAATCTCAATGTCCAACTAAACCTGAGGATATTGAACACATGAAATCGAAACCTTACGCTTCCGCAATCGGTTCGATCATGTATGCTATGATGTGTACGCGCCCAGACGTGTCATATGCTTTGAGTATGACAAGTCGTTACCAAGCCAATCCAGGCGAGAGCCATTGGATAGCCGTTAAGAACATCCTTAAATACTTAAGAAGGACTAAGGACACGTTCTTAGTTTTTGGAGGGGATTCTGAGCTTCGTATAAAGGGTTATGCGGATGCTAGTTTCCAAACAGATCGAGATGATTCAAAATCTCAATCAGGATATGTTTTCATACTGAATGGTGGAGCCATATGCTGGAAGAGCACCAAGCAATCGGTGACTGCGGATTCTACAACGGAGGCTGAGTATCTTGCAGCGTCAGAAGCTGCAAAAGAGGCAGTTTGGATCCGGCAGTTCCTGGAAGGATTAAATGTAGTCCCTACAGCAGCGGATCCTATTCCAGTCTATTGCGACAATAGTGGAGCAATAGTTCAGGCTAAAGAGCCTAAATCTAGTAACAAATCTAGACATGTACTCAGGAAGTTCCATGTAATTAGAGACTTTGTGGAACGAGAAGATATATCGATTTGTAAGGTTAGGACAGACGATAATATCGCTGATCCTTTAACCAAGCCATTATCACAGGCTAAACACAATGGTCATATTGCCTCGATGGGTTTGAGGCGTATGCCTGACATGTGTTAGATTATATGTTGTAATAGTTAATAAGTGTATTACATTTTACATATATGATAATTAAATTCATCGTTTTAAGTTTTATTGAACTCGTTTATTAATTCATTTTTAATAAAATGCTGAATTATATATATGCTCTGTTGATTACTAATAGGTCGTGGAGACGATTTGAACCCTATTAAGTGAACAGGATTAACAGTGTATTCTGTCTCTAGTCATAAAATGAGGTGACGTCTCAATTGACTAGATTGTAAGTCGGTTGATGACTAGTTCAATAATCATGGATTCATAGAGATGAATAACCGATTACATAGACAGACTGTAGATGACACTCTGTCAGACATTTGACCAATTATAGAACCTTTGTGTCTGGTCGTGACAAGGTAATCTATATTATTCCTATTAGTCGATTCTTTCGACCTGAGATTGTTTGTCTGAGTTTATGCAGCAGGCAGTGACTTTGATTTATGTTCTAAGTCGTGCCGTAAAAGGAGGCTAAAAGGGCTTCTATTGGGTCATTACCTACTGTATGAAACAAAGAAAATATGTCAAGAAGGGATTGTCCACCCACGTCAGGGTATAATATCTTTGGGCCACTCGAGGAATTGTGACTGGAAATGCGTGGCCACGCTCGGAAGAGATCTATGATAGATATTCCGGTCAGACAGTCATAATCCAGATCGAGAAAACCACTTTTGATAAAGATCCAATGCAAGTTCGACCTGAAAGATACTTCGCATTGAGTGGGAGATATAACGGACAAGAGAATCGGTAACGCATGACTTGTCTCGGACAAGTGGGAGATTGTTGGAGTAGGTGTCCTCCGACAATAATGCGTTGACTAATTAAATCTAATTAGGAATAAACCTGGGATATATTATATATACTAAGTCAGTTGATTAACGTAAATCGATAACGCTTGGCTGGCTAGAGTTTGACGTTATTGTCGTTTTGACGGCGGTAATCAACTGATCCCTCCCGGTCACACTGATAAAGATAGTTTCTCCAGAAGATATTATATTTGTATTTAATACAATATAATATAAACCCTAATGTATCAGTTATAGAGTTAACTGATTATGTTGGATAGTGTTTTACGAGTTCGGAACTCGAGTCGGATAAATTATGGTTTTTGTGTAAATAGTCAAAATTGACGATTAGCTATTTAAATTACAAAGAGTTGTAGTTTTAGCTTAAAATGATGTAATTAGTAATTATTATATAGAGATATAATAAGTAACTAACACTTAAAGAAATAAGTGTACAAATTATACCCAAATTGTAACATAAGATGTTAAGGGGTATAATTAGTAAGGGCAAAATGGTCATTTGCCACAACCATTATATATAGTGTGTTTTATGTCAAATAAACACAACAAATCATTTCTACATACACAAAAACTTGATTTTAGAGAGAGAATAGAGAGAAAACCCTCTAATTTCTCTAAAAATTCAGCCTACTTCCAACTCTTTTAAGATCAAGTTTTCTTCATTGCATGTCAATAAAAACTTGATCAAAACACTTTACTAAACCTAGAATAACATTAGCTAAAGTGTTAGCTAATTTTATTTTGGTTTTAGGGTTAAAAAAAAAATCTCTTAAAACTAGTCCATTTTGTGAGATTTTTGGAGAGCTTCTTTGGTGGATCAAGAGAGGAGGTTTCCTAACTTGGAAACTCAAAACTAAGGAGGAGGATCCCCATTAATTAGCAGCTCAAGATCCTTCTTTTGAAGGAAGGTCAAAATTCCTCTTGATTAAGGTATAAAAATATGTTTTATTACCTTATTTATGCTTTAATCTTACATGCAACAAAAGATCCTAGCTAAACTTAATTAGGGGTAATTAAGTACTAATTAGAGGAGTCTAATTAGGGGCTAAATAACTTTCAATACCCTCGAGATTTGACTGTTTGCACACGGTACCCAAAACTTAACCCTCTCACTAACACCGTCAACTTTTTTGTTTTACAAAGAGGTTAATTCACGTGATACGCTCGTGTTTTATCGATTTGCACATGATACTCAATATTTTGCAAATTTGTACCTAATACCGTTAAGATTTAACTGTGTTAGTGAGAGGGTACCACGTGCAAATCGGCAAAACACGAGGGTACCACGTGAATTTACCCTCTTTTTTTAAGAACAAAAGTTGAAGGTGTTAGTGAGAGGATTAAGTTTTGGGTACCGTGTGCAAACAGTCAAATCTCGAGGGTATTTTGTACAAATTTGCGAAACATTGGATATCACGTGCAAATCGTCAAAACACGGGGGTATCACGTGAATTAACCCTAAATACTATAACCACCATTTTTTTCCTTCTCCACTGAATTCAACTTTTAAACGGCGTTAACGAAATTTTGAAAGTAACGGTACCATGTAAAAAGAGTCAAATTTCAACGATATTTGATACAAATTTGTAACACTGGGTACCACGTGCAAATCGGCAAAACACGAAGGTACCACGTGAATTAATCCTTTTTTTAAAAAAAAAATTGACAGTGTTAATAGGAGGGTTAGATTTAGGGTATCATGTGCAAACCGTCAAAACTCGAGGGTATTTCGTACAAATTTGCAAAACATTGGGTACCACGTGCAAATCAGAAAAATACGAGGGTACCACGTGATTTAACCCTTTATTTTTTCACTAAAGGAGTCTAACACATAGTCAATTAGTTTGTTTGACTTATCTTAGACACAATAACATAATTACAATAAAAAAAAATCAACCCAAATTCTCTACCATTTTCTCTCTTCTCCCATCATCCCCTTTCCCCCCACCTTGTGCAGCCACCTAACCATCACCGTAGCCACCACCCCAACCACCATCATTCGAGCCTGGACAACTCCGCCACCATATGGCCGGTATGATAATAGGAGGAAACGTCTTTTTCCCAGATTAGTATGTAATAATGCTCTCATCAGTCACGAGTTTTTGGGCCGGGAAAAGATAGGGGCCGGTTTCAAACTCAAATCGTTTAGGTAGAACTATAGGGCATATTCGGTATCCCTGTCGTTTTCATTTTTTTTTTTTTGCGTAAAAAATTTAGTTAAATGAGTTACAAATTAACTTTAAATTGCTATTTCTATAATAGTCATACTGAAAATGAAAACTGGCAATTGAAAACCACTTTCTATGGTTTTAAATAACGGGACTTTAGTTTTCAAAAACATAGAAAGTGAAAATAGAAAACGATACCAAATAGGGCCATAACTATATGTATTTGCTATAAAATTTCATCAAACTACGGCATATGTCACCATTTTGTTTATGTGGATCAATTTTCTAAAAAGTGAACGATACAAGTCGATGATGGTATATATGTTGAAAGTAGGAGATGCACCACATAATGCCATGCATGAATAAGGGCATGCTAAGAAATAATGCGCAAAATAAAAAACATAATGTGTTTTTGCCTAAACAAAAAGTATAAAGAACATAAAATCACAGATAAGCAGTCTAAATATGCAAAATCAAGATAACCTACAATTTAGAAACACTACTTACAAGTAAGGACAATTGGAGAAATTTAATTTTGTTCTATATTATAAATTATGAACACAAAGGCACTAAAAATAGTATTTTGCTACAAAACATACGAAACAAATTCGAAGGATAATTTACAGAAAGCAAATATCTATTCGTTCACAAAACAAAACAAAACAAATTTTTTTTACGGAAATTTATTTCATCAAGATGTATCTCAGGACCCCTGAAGTAATCCTTCATGTCCTGTTGATATCTTCATATTTTCTTGCATTTTCGGAGGCTAACATTAATATTGCGGATGATGTTATTAGCCAAGTCCAAGAAAATATTAATGAAGTTCAAACACATTTAAACCAAATTCATCAGACTCTTCACCAAATTCATCATACATTGCGCCATCCTAAGCCAATGGCTCGTCAATTTCTAAGGGCCCACAACAAGGTTCGATCAAAGTATGGTATACCTCCTCTACAATGGGATAGGAACCTTACCCGTTATGCTCGACGTCACGCTAAAAAACTTTCTAAGAATTGCGCCATGTCCCATTCTCATGGCCAATATGGTGAGAACCTATTTTGGGGAAAGCTGGTCCATTGGACCCCGGCTCGGATGGTCGCGGATTGGGCTAACGAGTCGCAATATTTTAATGTCAAGACGGGTCAATGTGACAAGGATTGGACCGAATGTGGTCATTTTACTCAAATTATTTGGGCCGATACACAACGAGTCGGGTGTCATCGTCAAAAGTGTGAAGGAGAAGCCGGTTTTATTGGCATATGCAGCTATGACCCTCCTGGGAATGCCGAAGGTCAAAATCCCTTGGTCTCGAAAAAAAAAAGTCACCATCTAAAACAAGATGAGCTCCAATTGTACCAAAATCACTACCATAAATATACATCCTTTTACATGTAATCCCTACTTTCAACGTGTTTGTTGCTTATGTATGACGATTCTAGGTAACAATTCACGTCAGCCCACCCAAATCAGTTTGTTGTTTGATGTCTTTGGTTCAATGAAATAAATACCTAATTTTGATGAGTCGTACGAAATCACTATAATGATCGTTTGAATTGGTTATACTTTTACGCGTGAGTGACACAGGAAATGTAAAAATCAATAATCTTCACAAGTGTAGTAATGAGGTTCCTACGTATCGTTTTTCATTTTTCTAAGTCCAGCACGAAGACATTTTTTCCGAATACCATAGTACATTACCAAACAACTAACGCCATATAAACCATACAAACTCAAACCTGAACTTCTTTTCCACGAACTCCAGACCATTAACAAACAACTAACGCAGTAAAACCATACAACCCGAACTTGGATCCAAATTTGCTTTCCGCAGGTTGAACTCCTAACCATTTCGCCAACCACTTAACTCGTGCTACAAGTCAACAAGAAGAACATCAAACAACTTATTCCGTTCTATTCTCCCAGCTTAGCGGGATTTCCGAAATATATACAGTAGGGCAGCAGGGTTTTCAATTGGTATCATCGATCTTGAATCTTCATCATTACGCCAATAAAAATAAAGTTAATGTTATGTTCGATGAATTCCGGGATTCCTGCTTTCACCTTCTTCTTCTTGATCCTTCTTAGCTCTTTCCCAGGTCGGTCCACTCTTTTGATTTAATCTTTTATTAATTTTATATAATGTCAATTTATTATCTCATTTTTTTTTATCGAGAAATTGCGTATTTAGGGTTAGCAAATACTTTAGATTATGAATGTTTTGGATTTCAATTGGTAGTGTATTCAAGAACAAGTTCTAAACTTAGTCGCCCCGGTAAAAAGTCGAGGTTGCGTATATCTGAAGTTGTCCGTTATCGGTGGGCAGCTTTGTTTGTAATCCGGGGTGGAGTGTAGTTTAATTAAGCAGATTCCAAATGCTTTTATGTTGGAAAGATGTGAATTGCGGTCGAATTGATCCGAAAACAAACTTATTGTGAGAGATGTTACAACTTACAAGTACTTGCTACTCCGAATTATTAACGTTTGGTTTGAATATATGAAAGGGAATAAAACCAAACCATTTCTTTTTTGATTGCTTTGTAATTGTATTTGTCCCATTCCTTTGATCAAACTCCTCCGTCCCAAATTAAACTTCTCATTTCATTTTCCATTTCCGGTGGAGCCAAAGACTAATTATTCTCTGGCTTTGGGATATAATGGAATAAAGCAAAATGACTTGCAAGTGATAAAACTTTCGGTGCTTCTTATTTTGTGAAGTAGCAACGCCAATCAATCAGTGCGATTCTCGAAACAATTTTCATTTTGGGTCATGTGTGTGTGTCCTCTCTATATTTCAATAGGGGTAAGACCTGTGTGCGTCCGGCCCCCCTTTACCCCGCCTTATGGCGGGAGCCTTTAAGGCACTGGGGTAAAGATGTTGTTGTTGTTCATTTGAACACGTGAGAGGTTTTCAAATGGAATGGGAAGTTTCAATTGGGATGGAGCCATGGAGGAGTATACGTTTGGGGGAGTTTCAATTTTCTGTAGTAGGTTCAAGTCACGCAATACATTATTCGTTGTTGGCCGCGCAGTTCTTTTGGATAACGTGGGGACTAAATTCCTATGGGAAGTTCCAATTCGTTGGAAGTTAGCTCTCACGACAAGTTCTTGGGAAATTGCCCCGTGATCGTTTGGTTGCCCTCTTGGGAGTTAGACTTACTTTTTCCCATGTGTTGTTTGGTTAATCAGCTTTATTTCCCTAGTTAATAATTCAAATACCTATTCCACCCTCTATTTATGAGGAAGCTATGTTTTTAAAGGGTACAATAGTATTTTTGAATACTTTAACCATGGGAATTGTGAATGACCATTGGGGCGGTGGGTAAGTTACTTCCCTATGTTGATAGGAAATGGATTTCCAAGGAAGTTCCAATTTCCCTACCTTTTGTAAAAAAGGTCATCTAAATAAACCCTAACAAAACCCACTTCCTATGAATTTCCAGTTTCTGTGGATTTGAGCCTTAAGTAGGGATATGGATAATGGATCATTTCATTTTTAGGTTTAACACTATTAGGCCTAGGCTTTTGGATTTATACCTTAAGATGATCGCTTTATACCTTAGCATGATAGATAAATATATAAGTAATAATATTTTAGAGTCTAGGGTTAGGGTTATTGGAGACCTCTCCAAGTTAGTTTGTATTATAACTACATTACATTAGTATTACTAATGATGAAGTCATTATTCCGCATTCTCATTATCTTACATGGTATCAGGCTTAGACTTTTGGTTTTATACCATAACACGTTCCTCATGCAAATGTCGCGTGGAGATAATGCACTGCACCCACACCTTGCTATTGAGAGTCCACTTGATAGAGGAGGGGGCTACAAGATCTCGGGAACGATGAGGCATTTTTATACCATGTTAAAGAACCATCTCAACCACAATCCAATCCTAAGTCTGATACCATCTAAGATGATGAAAGTGTGGGATAATGATTTGATAATAATTGATACGAGAGGATTTTAATAACTTGAACCCTAAACTCTAAAAGTATTCTTATTTTATACTCCGTCACTTTGGGTTGCTAGGCTCATGTATAATGCACATGTGTAAATTTATAGTTAGCCCTTTTTTCCAATAGTTAAGGGAAATAGGCGTAAGAGATTTCGTGTGCCATCAACTCATGTTGAAGAGCTCATTGTGTTGTACTCCGTACTCCACATGCGAGAGTCCCACATTAGAAAGACAAGAGATTAATTATCTACTTTGTATACCAAGGAGTTACTCCTGTTGCCAATTGGTTTTAGGATGAAACATGGAACATTGTAGCTGTCTCTATCCTCCAGACCTCTTTATGGGCTAGAACTAATTATGAATTTCACACATAATCATTTGAATCTCTTGTTTCAAACCAAGTAGTAACTTGTGAGAATGGCTATGTCCTTCTGCTAGTGTAAATCCATTTCAGTTTATTACCCCCATCCTCTGCTAGTGTGACAAACAACTTCCTGCCCGTTCCCCTCTATTTGATCTGAACTCTATATTGCATTTGCTACTTTTTAAGGTGCTTTCCTGACTCTGGACTCCTGTCTACTATATTCTTATGTTCTGTGATATCCCTTTCTGCAGGGAACGTGCCAGCTGCAGTTGTAACACTTCAGTCTATTCATTTATTTACAACTCATGAATTCCTAGGCACACCAACTGTCTATTTCCAGTGCAAAGGAGAGAACAAGACTATATTGCCGGATGTGAAGAAGGCCAATCATGTATATACTTTCAAGGGGGAAGAATCCTGGCAGGTTTTGTACTCACCTCTTTGCTATGTTATATGCACCTTGTTATTTTGTCATTTCTAGAGATGTTATCATGTTTTCTTGGTTGTTATTTTGTGTATGATGGTGTCAACTTTCTCTAGTTTCAACTAGTTAGGTATGACCAGCCGTGTAGGGGCTTCTGTTGTGCATGTTGGTTAATGAGTGAATTTTTCGAGCCACCTTGTATTCCACATATATTTTTTTTGCTTCAAGAACTTGCTATAAAATACTGTTATTTCTTTGTATCTCTCATATAAACTTGCCAAACAAGCGGTCTTTTTTTTTTTTTTTTTTTTTTTTTTTTGCATTACAATGATAAACTGATACTAGTTCTAGTGCCCTAACCACCTTCATGACCTCTATAGTAAATGCTCTTGTGGTTTTCCAGATTGCTTTTTGGTTATATTGATGTGCTTTTTATTGTTGTTTTGTTATTGGTAAGTACAGTGGATGAAAGGGCATTCTAACACAGACTTGCTAACCATATGTCGTCTTGTTGTTGTAGCCTTTGACAGAGTTTTCGAATAAGAAGTGCAAGAGATGTGGAATTTATGAGAAGGATAAGTTGTTGTGGCCACACGCTGATGTCTTTGATGAATGGGAGTTTTGTCCTTCTGACTTCACATCTTCTGATGCAATATATACTCTCGTAAAAGAAAAGGAGTTCAATGCCACTTTCTCATGCCCAGCATGTGAGGATTTGGATGCAGGTAATTCTCCTTAATCTATCTGATAAAGTTGGCAAGTCGCATAATGCATTTATAGGGGTATGATTATGTTCTAAGTTTTTAAAGCTCACTGAATTCTGGAAGTCATTCGAGTAAAGCCCCTCAAGTTCATCGACACCTCCCATTCCTACATTATGGCCATCCCTTTCGCTTTCTGCTACATTGTCTTACGTTTGTCTCACTAAATTCTACCTCCACAACCTGGTGAAGTCCCTAGTTTCCCACAAACAAGTTTAGACATTTACGGTCTTCTTTTTTTTTTTTTTTTGGCCATCTCCTCAAAGCTTGGTGTTTGTTGGACTCTAATGCTCCGCCATTATTGGCCGCAATTGTTTTATGTCTTATGGCTACAGATCCTCATGTTGCCCCACCACAAAGTGGAAGAAGAGGATTAAGCGTTGGTGTACTAATACTTATCAGCGCTTCAGTCACTGTTATTGTCTTAGTTGGATTCATTGGAGGTTATAAGTGGTGGCAAAAGAGGAAAAGACATCAAGAACAATTACGGTTTATAAAGCTCTTTGAGGAACAAGATGAGTTGGATGATGAATTAGGACTTGGAGACGATATATAACATTTAGCTTATGCTTTAGGTTTAAAGTTTGTAAATTTTAAGCTGTCCTTGAAGTAATTGTACAGAAGACCTCTGTTCCCCCAAAATACCATTTAGAAGAGAGCTTTTCATCGTCTTGAATTAACCACGAGGCATAAGGTTTGCTTGGGGATCGACATAGAGCGCACCCAGACATTATCGAAGATTACTAGTACAAAGGAGTAGCAGAACAGAGCAGCTTTTTCTTGTAGATTGCAGCCCTCTTGTGTGATTCCTCCATTATTACGTATTTATTGCCCCAAGGTCGAATATCTCCTTTCCAGGTGCATCTGTTTCACAGTTGCAGTACATTTGGGTTGCAATGGAGTCATTAGATGCTGTACACACCGTTTGATGTAAACAGACCTCGAATTTTGGACCGAGCTTTTGTTGTCGTTGAGGAAGAGTAAATACTTTTTCAGTACTGCTATTCAGTTGAAACAAAATTTGTTGAATGAAAGTTTGATCTGTTACATGTTTAACTGTGACAAAAATACTGAATATCAAATGTGAAACTTTTAACATACAGTTAATATCCAGATATTAGATAATGTAAATGTACAACAAGCTAGGTAAAAATAAATGAAAGAAATTAACACTGCTCCCAATTTTTATACTCTCTTATTTTTGCTTCCAAATATCAGTGTAACGTAAAACAGGAACCGAAATAGAAATCCCCAGGCGATAGTGATCCACAGGCAACTCAATCGACTCAGATCTGTTATCCCTTGTTGTTGCAGAATGTCCAGACCTGTAGTTACACAGCTGCTTCCTGTAAGATTTTTTCCCAAAACGTCGCCCATGGACTTCAGCAATGACAACTTCAGGCTGTCAGGAAAAGCCTGAAGTGGGGTGTTATCAAACATTTGCGTTCCTCTTACAAAGCATTTTGTGGGGTCATTGAACTCGTTCTGAAGGACGCCGTCATAAGGATACTTGACCAGGGAGATGTAGTGGAACCATATCCAATACGAAGGAATTCTGTCTTGCGTGATGAAGAATCCACTGAAAAGCACAAAGTAGGCTAGAATGGCTACGACAACAGTGAACCCGAGCATTTCATGTGTCACAACTCCGGAGAGGAAGGTGACGAATGAATGACCAGCCCAAAAGGAGGCCATAATGAAGGCAAAGTAGTAGAGGAAGCCTTGCAGACCACCTGCAAGACTGACTGACCAAAAGGTTATGGCTGCGAATGTCACAGACAGTATGATCAGGGATGGAATTGAGATGAGAGCGTGACTGAGAACATAAGAGGAACGACGATAGGCATTGTAGGCAGTCTCTCTCATGAAAATGTATCTCTCCTGCAGGAATGTCGGGATAGCCTCTGCGCAGGTATAGAACATGGTAGACATAGCAAAGGCGAAAAACCCAAGCCTTTCTTTGGCACCCTTGGGGGACTGATCCAGGTGCCAAAAGATAGTGGCTAGAATCGTCCCTGTTACGATAATAGCACCTAAACGAATGCCAAAAAGCTCAGGTGTTCTCCTTGAGTTTAGCAGTGACCTTTTTCCGATCACATAGACTTCAAGCCAGAAAGGGTTAGCGTATTTGGGAACTGAGGTTGGGTTTGAGTCATCATTGGCCCCTCCTGAGACCAGCTTTCCTTTGGAAATGCTAGCACTTATCGCGTCATTGAGGGACATCTTGGAGCATGGACGAGTAGTGAGTGATTGCTTTTGCTGCTGCCATGACTTGTGAAAACTGACCATATCTTGGTTTCCATCAGGTGACTCCTCTCGTTGCCTGATGAAATCCAAGGCAAACTCGGTCCTGTTCTCGTTTTCAGGAATCGGATTTCTGAACTCAGAGAAGTACTCTGGGAGGTCTGATGGCTTTCCACTGAACACCGTCTGTCCACGAGATAGGAAGATGAGCCGATCCAAGAGGTTGAGAATCCGCGCACTTGGTTGATGAATTGACATGACGACTATGCTCCCACTCCGAGCAATATCTTGGAGGACTTTGACAACCATAAAAGCGCTTGTGGAGTCGAGCCCTGAGGTAGGCTCGTCAAGGAATAGAATTATAGGATCGTGGATGATGTCGATTCCTATCGAAACTCTCCTCCTTTCGCCACCAGAAACTCCTCTGTGACCTTCATCTCCAATGACAGTGTTGGCAGCACTCCTTAGGCCAAGCTGATCAATGAGTGCTTCAACTCTCGCCTTCTTACTCGACTTTGACAGTCCCCTAGGGAGCCGAAACTCTGCTGAAAACATCAGTGTTTCCTGTACTGTCAACATTGGGAACAGAAGATCTTCTTGCATCACATAGGCTGATATAATCTTCAATAATTTCGATTCCAACACCTCACCATTCAACAGAACAGACCCCTTCAGACTGTCTTTAGAGATTCTGTCTGCTAATGCATCAATGAGGGTTGATTTCCCTGATCCACTAGCCCCCAAAACCGCCATGATCTCCCCCTCTTTCGCCTCGCCTGAAACCCCATTCAACAGAACTTTCTGGCTTACACCAGAAGAATCATTCTGTCGAAAACAACCAGTTGGAACAAGAGAAAACTTCTGATTGATCTTCACACTGTATGTAAGGTTATGGAATGACAGCACAAATGGGTACGTAGTCGTGGGTTTCGAGACAGCAGCAGCACCGAGCTCAATGACATAGTCTGATGACCTGTCGTCATCTGAATCACCCTTATACCGCGGTTCGCCCACCCATTTCAGAAGCTCACCAAGAGTAGGAGAAATGCTAGGTCTGGTGGTTCTGTGACAGAACTCTTTGGTGTGTCTAAGGTTCATATATGGTATTTCTGGCACATCATCACTTTGGTCATCAGTGCCATTTCCTGCAGGAGACATTATTTATGTAAATTTCGATTTCGATTAAACCCGATTCTTCCTAAAAGTATATAGATTCAGAGATATATACAGGGTGGGTTTTGTTAAGCCAGGAAGAAAGGGTGTTTGTTTGTTTGTTTAGTTAGCAAGAAGTGTGTTGAAATGTGGAGTGATGAACAAGGGAGTAAAATACGGCGTATAAGACTTGCAAGTATGTTGGTAGTTGTCTTTTAGTTGTTTGGTGGAGCGAATCGAGAACTAATTTAATTCCTACATCCCAAGGTATATGGCTAAATATATTAGGTAAGAGGAGTTGCAACTTACAACTTACAACTCTTGTGAAGCTGATGCCTTTTCTTTGTGAAGATTCTTCCTTTGCTGTCCGTGATTCAATGGGTTCAAGTTATATAGCTAGAAGTTTCGAGTTTGAGCCTTGTAAATGCTCTGTTGAAACTTAAAGAGAAAAAAGAACAAAAAAAAAACCACGTATCTTGTTTTATGCATGTTACACTAACTGATCAACCAAAATCCGGACTAAATCACATGGTACATTATTAGTACAATCCAAATATAATTGTTTCTTTAGTTTAATTTATGCCCTGATGCATATACTCCGTATTGACTATTGACTAACAACTCAAAAAACTTGTACTCCCATACTATCTCCTATTCTTAATGTTGGCTAGATTAATTTGTTCAAGGTTCGACGTGTTTAAAGACCAATGCAAACCGCACTCAATCCACCTTTAATTGTGATTTATGAACTTAAAACAAATGTAAACAAACGACGAAAATCAAGAAAAAGTCATATGGACGAGAGTCAATCCGTTCATATACAATTTGAACTAAATTGATCAATTGAAGTATTGAACGAGATAGCCCAATTGCCATTCACAATTAACCATTTTCTACTGGTTGAGATTTCACCTAGTTAAACATCTACTAATATCACACGTTTTCATACATTTTACGAAAGCTCAAGTCATAATTTTTTGCATGACATAGGCAAAGGGCAGGTATTAGGATGTTGATCAACTATATATATGTTGAATGTTTTTCAAATAGTATAGGTGAGCGTTTCTTCCACGAAAGCCAAAGAGTACACAGTAATTGAGTATTGAGTATACTCATAGATTTTGGTAGATATAGTTGTTTATCGAACACAAGAGTCAAAGGTACATCAAAGAGACCTCAATGGTGCTGAGTCAAAAATGGATTCTTACTCCTAACAAAAGAAATGCGGCACGCACCTTTTTGTTTGTTTCGGATCCACCTCCTATCGTGATGAATTAAACATCTCGTGCTGTTTGTAAATCACATCGGAAAGTTGTTGGGTCGTCGGAGATCCCTTTTGGCTAAATTAACCTAAAAACACAAATGATTTAAGTTATGTGTCTACAGGGCGGGTTCAAGACAAACTCTCGCGAAAACGAATTTGCCATGAGATAATATAAGCCAATTTCAACCTAGCAATTAGATAGAAAGGAGAGATTTCAAATAATCTTAACTTTTTTAGCCGACGGCCTCATATTTTGGAAAAGTAGTAGTGATTCTAAATAATTTTAACTTGGTTTATCAAAATTATGCTCTATAATAAAATTAACTGATCAACAAATTGGGTCGAGTTTCAAAGTATTCGACAAAAATAGTTCAACTACACCCATTGGCTCTTGCAAGCGAATCAAGCTAATCCTTCCTCTCCAACCACTATCAACCTTAGTTATGAGCGTACGCAGAAATATAAGATTTGAAAAGAGGAGATGTGAGTGGTGGAGGCATTCTGCATATGAAATAGTGCAGGGGTGGCTTAGGATGGGGCGAGAAAGGGTTGAGACTTTTTTTTTTTTTTTTTTGGTTTCCTCTATGTTTTGGGTTGGATCATTTAATTTTCTAGAATTCATTCTGTTAAAGAGAGCACCAATTGGCCCATGACGACTCTGACATGGTATCGAGCCCATGGTTAAAGACCTGGGACTCAAGAAAAGATGAACCGGGCATGTTGCAGATGGATCAAGTTTACGCAACCGAAGAGGACTAGAAGAGTCTCGGTTTGCGATGCCACCGAAGAGAGCTAGAAGAGCCTCGATGAGCTTGTGAAGGTCTAGTCTGCGCAGATAGGCAAGAGATGTGGAAACTGAAGAGAGCTAGAAGTGCCCCGGTTAGCCCCTAAGTCCAGTCTGCTAGTAAAAGGGGAACTCACACGTGAGGGGCAGTGTTAAAGAGAGTTCCACCTATGAGTGTCCTACATTGGAAAAAGAGGAGAGAGTTGAGTCGTATACAAACAAGGAGTTACTCCTCCTATTGCCAATTGGTTTTAGGATGGAACCTCCTTGGATTTATGAAGCGAACTCTCTCTCCTCCGTACAGGTGTGGCCCAAACCCGATCGTGCTTTAACACATTTTTATTGAGATACATGTCTAGACTTCTTGTATTAGTAAGTCGGTGTAATTTTCGAAATAATGTTCGTTATGAATCTTCTATAAGAATCCTCATTAAGGGTCATTTGATATGATCCCTCTTAACTTCCTTTAAGGCGGAAGCCTTGGTCAAACAACGGACAATGTTAAAGAGTGCCAAGAGACTTGTTGAATGTCAAGCTAAGGCATAGAGCTATGATAAAAACGCGATGTACTTGAGTACTTCCTTATGTTTTTGGGGGTGGTTCTTGACTTTCATTTTCCTCAATACTCCCAAAAAGCCTAAAACCAACAAAAAGACTTGTCGTTTGGTCAGACAAATGGTATTTGAGTCGTATACGAAGGGGTCGTTTGAATACCCTCAAAATCCATAAAAATTTTATTTTCCTAGGAATTGGGTTTTTGTGGGGTTGTTTGGATAACCCATTTTTGTAGAAGTGGAGGAATTGGAAATTCTTATGAAGCATAGGAATTCAATTACCTAGCCCCCCATGGTCATTCACAATTCCTATGGTGTAAAATATATACAATTACTACTTTACCCTTTAATTGCTTATTTAATGTTTATTTATCTACATTAATAGATGGTAAGTTAGTCAATTCAATTACTAAGCAAAGGAATTGGTGTACGGTAACCAAACAAAACATGAGAAATTAATTCCATGGAATTCTAAATTCCTGGATGGTATCCAAACGTTTTAAGGCAAATAGCCGGGAATTTACCATAGGAATTCATTTCTCGGGATATTCTATTTCCTATAGGAATTTAATTCCTATGCCATCCAAACGACCCCGAAGTATTTGAAAATATAATTTGTATCATCTTAGGTGGAAAATATAGTCGTTTGATAAAATTTGGAACTATGTTTTGGAACAATGCTAAAAAATAAATGTTAAACAAAATGGGTTGGGAAAAAACATGTTCAACAAAATAGGGTGTATGTCACCCATGTATAAAAGCCAAGGACCATAGCGGTTGCAAGACTTGTAAACAATAAAAAAACTATTACAAAATTTGGGAACATTACTTCAATACCAGTGTAAAACCGACATGGTCCTTGGCGGTTTTACTATTCACAATTTTTTGTTTGTATAAAGTCATAAAACCGCTAAGAATTTTGACAATTTTATATATGGGTGACGTGCACCCTACATCGTTGAATAAGTTTTCCTCCCACCCATTTTGTTTTAACATTTTTTTTCGAGCACTATTACGTTAAATAGTTCAAAAATTTATCAATTTACGTATACATTTTAGTCCAATCCAATATTCATTATGTTTGTGAACACCTTATACATTCCGATTTATGACGCTACTAAGAATTATTCATTTCCTTCATTATCCATTACAAAACGGATGAAATCAGATACGATGGAGACAACTTTGGTAGAATGGACCAAAAATAACGAATATTGGGACATAAATGGAAATTCCCGTTAATCCGTGACACGGACACACCTCTCCTCCGAACCTCTACCGAGTAAAAACTTACCGCAAAAACCCGTGCGTAACTTTGAAGATACACACAAGAGTTAAAATTTGAAAAGAAAGTTTCTTCAGTTGTGCATGAGTGAAGAACAGATCAAATCAGACATAAAACATATAAACATGAAACCCTAATTTTGTCGTAGATATTCCAACTGCCTGATCCGAACATGTCGGAACAAAATTTGTTGCTTCTCACTAACGCTGATCCCCGAAGGTTACGCTTACCTCTTTACTTTTGATCTCTAAACACTTGTTTCTTATTCCTTATTTTTCGCGAAATTTATTCTGTTGTGTTGGAATCTTCGTTTTTTCATGTCATTTTTTTTTTGACTTTGTGTTTTTTTGTTTTGTCTTGTTTGTTTGATTGAATTGAGAAAATGCATGTTCGTATGAAATGATTGTTTGTGTTGATTTGATGTTTATGTTGCGATTTTCGCGGTTTTTGTGAGATGAAATGTGGTAGTGTTTTGGTGTGAGATTCGATGTTTCTGTTGATTGTCGGATGAAGATTGGAATTGGTAGTTATGTGGATAGATATGGGAGGTCGGAATCGTAGTCGAAATCGTGGTTTGTTGTGGAAAGAATGTTGCTGTCATTGTTGAGTAGGCGTACTCTGGAGGCTGATTCCAGGTATTTTCGATCAGAATGGCGTAATTTAGTGATGTGTTGTTGCGATGCTGGTTGATTACGATTGGCATTTTTGTTACCTTTGTGGACTGCTGTGTTTTCGCGCTCTATCTGATTGGTTTAGTTTAGTTATGTGTTTGTTGTGGTACTGATTGATTAAGTTTGAAACGCGGTTACTGAGATTTGGTTTGCTGATTCCAGGTATTTTCGACTAGAATGACGTAATTTAGTGATGTATTGTTGAGATGCTGATTGATTATGCTTGGCATTGGCGTTAGCTTTGTGTTTTGCTATGTCTGCTTGCTGTGTCTGATTGAGTTAGTTTAGTTATGTTTGTTGTGGTACTGATTGACTGAGGTTCGGTTACTGAGATTTGGTTGGCTGTGTTTGTGATTGTTTTGATAGGGATTCTTATGGTTTCGCTGTAAGACCCCAACACCTCCAGAGGTACAGAGAGTATGGTAGCATTTATAAGGTAAATTTTTTACTGGTCAAGTGGTTGGTACTGTTGTTAGAATTAGGAGAATGATAGAAAATAGTGTCATTGTTATTCCTTGTTCGGGAATATTATACGAAATGAAAGAAATTCCTGATTGTTGTTCAATTCATGGCCGCTGCTAAATCTAGTTAAATAGAGCTACCATTGTGTATCTTATGATGTTTAGGGTTTGATTGGGTGGTTTGCTTTTTCAATGTAATGGAATCTTTACTGCTAGAAATAAGTGGGGGTAAAGCAGGAGAGGTGTTGGCTGGATGTAATCGTCATTACAATGTAATAGGATCTATTCCGTTGAGGTTTCTACCATCGATTAATTTAATTTCCGTAAACATCTATAGACCATTAGAAGAGTGGAAGGGTGGGGAAATGATAATATTCTTAGAGGTCGGGGAATACCTAAGATGACTTGCATGAGGGTGATTAGAAGTGATATAAGCGTCCTAGGGCTTGGAGAGAGTATGTTGTTGGATAGGGCGGCGTGGATAGACTCTATCCATGTGGAGGATTTAATATGATTTATTTTATTTTATTTTTTTCGACCATTTCATCTTCTCCCAAAACTTTTTCTTACTATTTGTTCAACGTTCATATGTTTTTCACTTGTTTTACTTTATTATTATTATTATTATTATTTTTTTTTTTTTCTATTATTATTCTTATTTTGATGCCTTTCTAAAACTCTTTATGAAAGGGTTTCAATATTTCTAAATGGTTCATTATGATTTTGAAATTTTATGGCATACAGATGACGATTCATATTAGCTGACCCCAAATCATTTTGGGAATAAGGCTTGGTTGTTGTTGTTGTAAACACTATCAGACCAGTAGAAACTACACTCTTTCCATCGTGAACCCCTTTTACTCACTTCATTGTCCACTTTATTTGTAAAAACTAGGACCTTCTTACAAACATGCACTGAATTTCGTGGTTCTTCTGTTGGGATTCTATGATGTTTTGTGATAATTTTAAACAGTGTTAGGTCTGTATTTTTCAACTCAGGATTTATTTAGCTTTCAGATTTTCAAAGCTTTTCTATGCTACCGTAGGATCAAATCTGATTCATGAGTATCACATGATGGCAAAGCTCTCCTCTTGATGGAGTATTCTGGGGGGGGGGAGGGTGAGATGCATGCATCTTCATCCCTATGACGAAATTAGGTTAGGGTATAGAAGAAAATTATTCGGATCTAATTGCAATGGAGCATTTTGAGAGCGTTTTTACGATCTATTATGGGAGTCTTCATTGATATTTCAGGAAGAGGAGGAAGAAAGATCAGATAAGTGGACTAGCTTTCTCCAAAGATGCTCAGACTCTATCCAGGCATGCAAGCCTGCTGAAGAACACTTTAAACCGTTAGAAGCGAATGCTACAGCTAAATCATCAGAAGCTGTCTCAGAGAATCACATAGAAGAACATGGCTCAAGTGGTGAAAGTCCTACGTATACCAGTTGCAAGGGAGGGGGAATTGAGAAAGTGGTGCCGACAATCAAAGGGACAAAGCACCATAACATCCAAAAATGGGCCCCACTTAGACCTTCTGTGGCTCCCATTGAGACAATGTTATGTGTTCGTGTCAAAAACAAAGCGTGCAAGACAAAGTGCCATGTACACCCGGTGCAGGAGCATATGCCACCTATCGCTGAAGAGATGTTTGCAAATGAGAACTTGGAGGAGCCAGAAAATAATTCTGAAAGGAAATGTTCTTCAGAGGGTTCTCCTTTCACAACGAATGTCTCTGAAGTTCAAGTTGAGGAAACTGAAGTACCTGCAAGCATTTGTCACAATGATGCTACTCTGAATCAGGCTTATCAAGAGAACAAAACAAGTGTTGATGTGACTGACAAAACTGTGGAGAACACTGATGACATTGTAGTGACTGACGAAACTGTGGAAAACACTGATGACAATTTAGTGACTGACAAAAGTGTGGAAAACACTGATGACAATGTAGTGACTGACAAAAGTGTGGAAAACACTGATGACAATGTGGTCTACACTGAGTCTTTATTTCCTCAGAAAGAGGAACTTGAATCCCTGGTTCATGGAGGCGTCCCGAAGTCTCTTAGGGGAGAGGTATTATTCATATATAGCTGTCACGAATTCTTTGCCTTTTAAACATTTTTATAAGCTCGGCAACTTTTATGAGTGTAGGTTTGGCAAGCTTTTGTTGGTGTGCGAGCTCGAAGGGTAGAAGGATATTACCAAGAATTGCTGAATGTAGGAGAGGATTCAAGTGACAGCAAACATCTCTCGAGCGTGGGTAGTAATGGGTCCTCTGTCTGTGCCCCTGAAAAATGGAGAAAGCAGATTGAGAAGGTCATTTGATGCATGGGTTTTGGACTTGTCTCATTCAATCTTTCAAGTTGTAGGTGCTCCTGCTTTAACTTTGGATTGTGATCTGGACTTCTTCCCTAAGCTGAATTTTATCTTCTGTTTTCAGGATTTGCCGAGGACATTTCCTGGCCATCCAGCATTGGACGAAGAAGGTCGAAATTCCTTGCGGCGCATACTTACAGCGTATGCTCACCACAATCCTTCTGTTGGATATTGTCAGGTTTTCTTTTGAATTATTCCTTTACCTTGTTCAGCATTAGAGAGCTAAATAAACAGTTATTGAAGGTCTCATAAGACTCCTATACTGGCATGACAATCAAATTAATGCGCATGTTGGTAGTTTAAATGGACTTCTAGTGATCTGATTCCTTTATTTTCGTTGTTTTTTCTGTGGAAACTTCTCTTCCCCCTGCTCAGAAGATAACCTTAGTCTTGCTGAAGTAGCCATTGTCTTTTGTTCCCACATTTCTGTATCATGTTTGCCCAGAAAATTCACAACCTAACTGGGCTGTACCTTATGTCTCATTATAATCATCTGTTGCTTGAGTTTGTTAAGTTTCCTGACACTGAGACCCGTGCATTTAAAGATCCTGCATGATGCATTATTGCTATTAAGCTGTTGACCAAATATTGACTTTAGGCTACTACTTGTAAGCTAATGTGGTCACGTTGGTATAATTTGGTTTCTGTCTCCTGCTTAATATATTTTTTTATAATTAGAAAAGCTGGTACTGGGCATTTGATAGGCTTTAGCTGACTTTAAGTACATGATCTTGACTAATATATGTGCGCTGAGCATCTTTTTGTGGTACTCGTGCAGGCGATGAATTTTTTTGCTGGCTTATTGCTGCTTTTGATGCCTGAAGAGAATGCTTTCTGGTAGGTACAATTTCATGATGTCATCAAACTGCATTACACCATGGATTGGAGTATAATATTACTAAATCAGGATTGTGAACAGTTTATGCTTACAAATGTGAGCTGCAAGCTCTATTACTTTGTTTTCAGTATCTGTTTCTGGATGGCTTAGCAATCTATTATAATGATAGTACATGCTAGACTTACATTTGAAGCCTTAACAGAAAAGTTATAAGATATTGGTCTTTTACAGTAGATTTCTTAGATTGCGGGCATGGTGATAAAATAAGCAGATCATGATAGCTAATGGGTATTAACTATTAAGCATGTTCTACTAATCAATTGTGATTTGTTTCAATTTTCTTTTTGGTTGTATATAGACTTTGTGTAGTTTACCCATTCACTGAATTCATCTGTCTTTCATTGCACAGGATGTTAGTTGGCATTATTGACGACTACTTCGAGGGATATTATACCCATGAGATGATAGAATCTCAGGTAACTTTCCAGTTGTACAACAGGTCTCGCCTTTTGAGTTTGATGGAACAATTGAATGCACACGCTTAATTGTCTTCTTCTAACTTTGGATCGCTTTTATGTGATGTGCTTTAAAAGAATTGCTTGTTGCTCACAAAGTGATCTCGGGGTAGATCCGTATCAGGCTGAATGTTATTGCATATTCTGTGTATTTGGTTTCTTCTAAAAATTAAGTGTTACTCTTTACTCTTCTGTGACTTTTACCCTAGTGAAGCAATATAATCTGTCTTGAAACAATCAGTTTACAATATTCCAACAATATTAATGGAAGCCCACAAGCATAATGATCTGTTGAATTGTAACTTTGGGGTCTTAGAGCTTAATCAGCACTCTCTTGTATATGGGCGTCACCCCCTTGGCGTCTTTTTGTATATGGGAGTCACCCCCTTGTTGTCCTTTTGAATATGACATCCTAATTTACTCACAAAAGTATTATTTCCGTGTTTATTATCACATATTAATTCCGTCCCATCGCTTTCTTTCTCCTAAAGAAGCTGACTGATGTTGCAAGCTTGCTGATTGATTTACTTAGGGCCAAATATCTAGAGATTTGCTAGCCATAGACTGTTGGCCGATTGGCAGACTCCTGTCAACACTACAGTTTTTCTATCTTGAACGTGTTTTTTGATTTCTAGGGAGGCATTATGATGGAAGCTGGTGTGTTGAAACTTTAATGAAATAAGGGGGAGGGAGGTAATGGTTTCAAAAGCTGATTTCAGTTGGGTGTATGACGTACTCTCTGCATTATGGATCCATAAAACAGTGATCAACACTAGGTATGGCCAAACCAAAGTCATTACCGATATCCCACGCTAGTGAGCCAAATGGTAGAAGTCTGGAAGGTCCTAATTATATGAAAATTTGGGAGTGAACCCTTATTTCAGGGCCATCTATTTGAACATATAGAGATGATTTTGAAGTAATTCATTGAATTCTTGTTGAGTACCAGCTTATAGGGTGTTACGTATGGCAGGTGGACCAACTTGTTTTTGAGGAACTGATGCGTGAAAGGTTTCCAAAGCTAGGTTTGTAGCTCTTAAGCATTTCCTGTGTTCACTGACCCATTTGCTGAACGAAAAGCCAAAATTTACATCTCTGATAAGTGTTTCTCTTGAAGTGCAGTTCATCACCTTGATTATTTGGGGATGGAGGTGGCATGGGTTTCTGGACCTTGGTTTTTATCTATTTTCATGAACATGCTTCCATGGGAGAGTGGTTAGGACTTCCTATCTCTATTAAGTTTTAAATTGATATGTAATTTTGCCTTGCATCCAGAGCTGCTGTTTCTTTGGTATATGCGTGGGTTTTCACTGCCTTTCCTTTGTTGTACCAGTTTTACGAGTTTGGGATGTAATTCTATACGAAGGCAGCCGTGTTATGTTGTTCCGCACTGCTCTTGCCTTAATGGAATTGTACGGTAGGAGAGGCAAAAAGTCTGCATATTTGCTCAAATCACAACCATTGTATTTCTTGTTTACTGGTAAATGATTATTGTTCCTATAGGTCCTGCGCTAGTTACAACCCATGATGCTGCGGATGCTATTTCGTTGTTGCAATCGCTTACTGGCTCAACTTTTGATAGTAGCCAGCTTGTTTTCACTGCTTGCATGGGCTTTCTTGGTGTGACTGAAGCTAGACTAGAAGAGTTACGTGAAAAGCACCGGCCTTCTGTTCTTGGAATAATTGAAGAAAGAATAAAGGGAAGTGAAGTTTCAAAAGAGTCAAAGAGTCTTGCGTCAAAGCTGTATAGCTTTAAGCAGGATGCTCAATCACTGATAAAAGAGCCAGATACAAATGGCGGTTTAAGTGAAAAGGTTATTGACTCTGTGACAGCAGAGGCCAATTCCTCGCCAGCTAATTTTGACGAATTTATGTGTGCCCTGAGTGTTGATACAGAGATCAGTTCTTCCCAAGATCAACAAGAACAGGTAGCTTGCTATTTTGTTCCTGTATTTCTTTAACTAGGTAACCACTATTGACAAATAGAAATTTGTGTTACATGTGGTGTATGGTTGCCTCCTTGCCTTACTTCACCTAATATGTAACACGAAGTGCAAGAAAGCTGGGTAGTGCATATAAGTGAAATGCTTTTCGTAGGATGTACCTGGTCATTATATTAGAGTCAAAAATTTATTTACTGGGCTCATAATTCATTCCCCACCCCAACAAACTCTGAACTGGTTCATATGAACCAATGTATGATCAGGTACGGAACTGTGGTGTTTTCCTAGGATGTTCACTAAATGTTATTATTTCACAGTATTCTGAACTTTTACTAAAGCACATTCATATTTATATAGGAATAGTATTGCAGAATTACTGTTTACTTTTAGCAGTGTGATTGACTTGCTTTTATTTTGCTGGCCGAAACAAAATTCTGTGCATTATTATATTACGTGTGTACTTATATTTTTGCAAGTTCCCACATCTAGGATATGTTGCTTGGTGCAGGTAGTTTGGCTGAAAGTAGAGTTATGCCGGTTAATGGAGGAGAAGAGATTAGCAACTCTTAGGTTAGTTTATGTTCTCGCTGTCTCATGAGTGGAGACTTACTTTTTATTCTCTTATCGAAGGCTAATTAGTAATTACACATTTGAACTCAAATCCCTTCCAGGGCCGAGGAGCTGGAGACTGCCTTTCTTGAGATGGTTAAACAAGATAATCGACGAGAACTAAGTGCAAGGGTAATCATATTAGTACATTTTGACATTTTATCTTGTTGCTTTGCTCGGTCAATAAGGTTATCTGTGACCATTGATGGCTATGACCAAGATGTCATAGTTTCAGTAAATTGTACTCTGGAAGCTTGCTAAGTTTTTTGTCCTGGTTCTGTATCGAGTCACATTGCTAAATACTGGGTAAACTTCTTCGTGCCCCGTGCCCTCTTGCATGATTGGTGCCTTTTTCTGCAGGCGGGCTGTACAAGCTTCTTTCCTGTTTGAATTATGTGCTTCTGGATTTCATGGTGCCATAAGTATTACCGACTATACCTGCAAGATGTGTCATTCCAAGTACTTCTTCCTACCACATTTAAACTTCATGTTACCTTGGGTACAGGTCCAGGAAATCGAATAAACAACAATAACACAAATTCTCATCAAAGACGGTCTCTCAATAATTATTCAAGAGACCATTATACTATATTACACAGTGACTCTTTTTATATTGCTTGTAACCATGATAATACTTGTAGTAGTCATATTAATTTACTATTATAAATCACATTATCTATGATTTTGGATGATCCCATCATATAAAATTAGCTAAAATTTATAAACTTTGCAAATCTTAGATTATTAAGTGTCAAGGTCTTTAACTAAAACAATTATTAAAAATAGCATAACGGTCACTAATTACATAAACGGGGTCACGATGTAAATAACATGGTTGGTCTCTCAAAAAATTATTGAGAGACGGTCTCCCACAAGACCTACTGTAAAAATAAAGCAAGTAGATGAAAGGTTAAGAAATATGAGCAATAGACAACAATAAAAAGCAAACACATGGGTGGAAAAAAATTCAATGAACAAGAAGAAAATATTGCCAACAGTAGGATATTTTGTAGCGGTCAACCAAATAAGAAAAGTATGGGAGTTAAATGGTCGGAGGAAGTATTGGCTTGTGGCTGTGTGATGCTGAAGCTGGAAAGTGAACACAGCAGAAACACAGGACTTGATTTCTGAAAAAGGAAAAAAATACCCAGTGTGAGATGAACTCATAAGTATTTGGATGATGCTGTACAGCCTGGACTGATTGTTCTTTAAGTGAAAAAAGCTGACTGCTGGAGGAGTATTTAAACTTGTAAGTAGCATTAGAATTCAAGGAAGTGGCGTCAACACTACTAATTACACGGTTCTTGTAACAATTTAATGAAATATACGTAAATCCTTGGAATATTAAGCAGGCAGGTGTCTGGCATATGCATCAATAATGTGGATAATTGTTGTCTTAATAATGGATGCATCATTTTCCTTGTCTTTTTCCAGGTTGAAATACAATTATGTTCTCTGTCACTTCAACACTTCTAATTTATGACGCCTGATTGCCTGTTCGTCACTTTTTTTTTATTTTTTATTTTTTATTTTTTTTTTTATCTATCATCTTGTTGCTGAGTCACTCAAAAGGTTTTCATATTTTAGAAGTAAAGCAATCGTCTTTAGTGTGCAGGTTGAGGAACTGGAGCAGGAGGTTTCACTGCTTCGGCAAGCCCTTGCTGATAAGCAGGAGCAAGAACATGCAATGCTTCAGGTCTGGCTGTCTAGTAACATGCACATATTCACAAGCAATTGTGGTAGGCAGAGCAAGAATCATTTTACCACCTGTAATACGGACATCTCCATTTTCGTCCACATGCAGGTACTCATGCGCGTTGAGCAAGAACAGAAAGTCACAGAAGATGCCCGAATTGCAGCTGAGCAAGAAGTTGCGGCTCAGAAGCGTACTGTTCATGTGCTTCAGGTTCGTTCTGGCCTTGTTTCTTTAAGCAGCTCTGACATGAATGATTGTTAAAACACATGTTCTTCTGCTCCCTGCTAATGTTAAGAGACTATGCATAACTGAATGTTGTGGGGTTATTTATGTGTTTAATATGGCGGCACGCGATGCTCATAGTCTTAAGTTCAAGAACAGGTTGAGGTTCTCTCCGCTATAAGTGTACTAAAAAGGTGGACATCTAGTCAAACTTAAGGAATTGGGTGTCTCTAACCCTTGAAGAATGAGAAACGTACACGAGGTAGCCAAATGTGACTTAGAGAGACAGTTTACGATGAAGTTATTGGTAATTCAGGATATTACCTGGAGTCCTTGTACTATCTATGTCTCCACCTATATTCCGGGAAGGGTTTTATGCTTATTGATTGATTGAGGGATGCATTTGAAGAATCGTTTGAGTACAGGTTATCGTCTTGTTGTCTTCAATTCTTCATATGTTTGCATCTAATAGATATCTTCTTACTCAGGAAAAATATGACAATGCTGTGGGATCACTGGCTGAAATGGATAAAAGGGTGGTAATGGCTGAGTCAATGTTACAGGCTACCCTTCAGTATGAATCTGGTCAAGCAAAAGTTCAATCTTCTCCACGGTACCTGGTGAACTTTGCTTGAGATATTTATCATGTTTTCTACTCCATATATTGTTTTTTTGAATGTGTGAAAATTTAGATTAGTGGATCACCCCAAATCCAAAACACTCACTTTCCAGAACTGTGATTGTAAGTTGAACGTTTGCTTTCCAAGAACCAGGTGTATTATGGTCAAAACTTAAAAGCCTAATTAACACACCAGTTGTAGTTGACTTATTTTAGTGGTTATGGGCATATATGTGTAATTATTTAGCTCTGTGGCAAATTAAGATTAAAACCATGAATCTGATCTAAAGGGAGCACTAACTGCAGCTTGATAGTGGTACCTCCATAGTTGTAGTGTTTCTGGTCCATAACAAGATCTTCTGCTTATGTCTGCAGAAAATATGGTTTCTTAAATGACAGTATTTTATTATTAGGCATAGAGGTGGTATCATCATCACCTAGACATTTATCTTGTTTGGCACTCCTCTGTTCCTGTTCTCTCTTACGAGTTTTGGTTGTACCTTTATAAGCTTAGAAAAAAGAATTGTCTCAAAGCTATTGGTGTCGTGTTTACATGATGTGACAATGACTAAACTTTGGTAGTGCATTTTCTATATTGTAGCCACTTTACCGGAATGTACAAACCGTCCTCCCATCCCTCCTTTTTGAGCCCCAAAACACCTGTGGATCACCCAAAACTGAGAAAAATATGATCCGAAGATATTTTACACTGATCACTGAGCGCATTAGTTATCCCGGACTCCCAATTTTAAACCTTTAGAAACATGCCAGATTCCAAGTCAAAACTGGCCAGCAAGCCAACGTAACAAGCGCACAGCTTATATTTTTGTGGAGAATGTAGACAACGGAAGAAGGAAGCTAGAACCCATAACCCAACAGTTGGTTTTATACCACAATACTAAGGTTTTCTCATGTCTCTGTATGAAGAAAGTTTATTAATGAAATTTGAACCTCCACTGCCTTTTTTTGTTTGCATAACAGCAAGTTGGCCATAGTGGTTGGCATTTTGCAACAAAATGTTTTTTAAAGTTCGCGAAAAGTTGTGAGATTGTAAAGAGGGGATACGTAAGATGACTTGTGGATAATTGATTTGAGTCTACCAGAGATTGAAAAGAAGATATTGTTGGAGAGGGCGTCACGGGGATATAGAATACATGTGGAGGGTGAAGTTTGACTTTAAATCTTTATTTCCTTTCCTCTTTCTGTTTTTGTTTTCAGTCGTTTCCTCTGTTCCTTTCTTCTGGTTTTTGAATTATTTCGTTATTGTTTTTCTCAATGTGTTGTACTCCGTGCTACTTTGTCACTTGATTTTTCGTCAAAAGTTGTTAAAAGTCATCCATATCATTATTGTGTTCTCATAACTTTCAACTCTTTACTGCTCACATATAACGGAATGATATGAGGATTCACATTTGGCAACCCCAATTCAATCTGGGACTAATGCTTGTTGTGAAAAGACATACTGGGCTTTAGTGAAACTGTAGAGAGGATTTATGATTAAGAGTTTGAGGAATGAGAAATTGTCTGGTTTTGGCGACTGCGAGCTGACATCTTGGAAGCCACTGGTGGTTGGGTATTTGGTCTAAGAAGATAGGTTAATAGTCGTTTTTCGGCATGAAATTTTTTAGCAGTAGAGAACATAAATCGTTTTTTTTTTTTTTTAATGTTGGAGAACTGTGTGTATTTAGTTGTCGTTTGGTTGCCAAGCAAAATCATGGGAATTCAGAATTCCCTTATTAAAATTTTTGGAGTTGTTTGGTAGCCTAAAATCATGGGAATTTATGGGAATTTCCAATTCCTACAAATGAAGGAATTGGCTTACTAGCCCCCCCCCCCCCCCCCCCCCCCCTTCTGGTAATTGGAAAATCCTGTGGAATTTCAATTCCTACATGTAACCAAACAGTTTTGAGAAAATCATGTGAATTTCTACAACCTGTGAAGTGAAAGTTCACTCATTCCGAATTCCCTTATGCAACCAAACGGCCACTTAGGTTCTCTAGTGAAAAATCATTAAGTTAATCGAAATATAATGTGCATCTGTTCATTCACGTTCTGTGTAAAATACATGTTTCTCATTTAAGATTTGATGGTGCAACTTTAAACCTGTGTATATTTATTCTGTGTTGTGGCTGCAAGGTCCACACGTGCTGATTCACCTGGAGGTAGGAGGACAGGTTTGCTATCCTTTGGGCTTGGCTGGCGTGACAGGAACAAGGTGAGTCTTCTTTTATTTTTTCTTTGGGATGTGGGCCATGGGGGTGGGGGTGGGGGGTAGGTGGACGTTATGTAGTGGTTGTAGCGATAACCTTGGCTGTTGTGAGGACTGATGCTCGAAGGTGGCCATCTTGATATAAGTTCCTATCACTGAGATGGGAGTCAAATGTCAAGACAGTGTGCCTACTAGGTTTATCGCTGAGGATGGCCTTTAAGACAGGTTGTGTTTCAGTTTTTTGGTTGTTGACATCAGCCCCAAACAAAAATATTTGCTTCTGTGAATAATAATGCTCTAAACTGGTGATCTTGTCACTGTGTTGTGAGTCGAATGTTTAAAAATTAAGAGTGCAAAATTAATAGCTGCTGGAGCTGCTCCATTCTACAATAAGGATATTATGTATTTATGTGCATCTAGCTTTAACCTGATCTCAATTGTTTATCGCTGAGAAAATTAGGCCCCTTAACTGTTTCGGTTATTTTTTTTTTTTTTGAGTTAAGACTGAGGGCACTGTCTTTATACTTGTAATTTCCCTTGCTTTCATTTCCGAGGGTTTCCTTCACGCATGTGAACCTCCTTCCCATCCATGAGAATGTTGCTGTTGTGTGAAGGATCAAGGAGAAAGCTGAGTGATAAGGAACAAAGCTGAAGATGAGTCAAAATTAGTCATCTCACAGGATGAAACCAAACTGATGATGCCCAAGAAATAGTTTCCAGCAGAATGAGCCAGTTTTTTAGGAAACATTCTGTGGCTGAACATCCAAGTGACCCAAGCATATCTCATTATTCAAATTTTTGCCTGATCCCCCGTTGAAGAAAGCTCGGGACTCGGCTGACTGTATAGTGTCTTCTTTTTTCACCTCTCCAAAACGAAGTTGTAATTATACTCATTCTTGTTGCAGATTATTAAAGATAGCATCAGCTATAAACGAAATTATTGAAATGCCTGTTAAACAGGATGTATACCCTGTTCGAATATTCTTTTGACAATGGAAAGGAAGCTAGAGTACATTGATCTACAAGCTCTACAGTATTACTTCCACTCGTTTACGAAGTATTTTGAGTTATATTGGCCAGAATAACTAATTTTTGGATGTGGATCTGGTACTGTAGTGGATGTCGCGGTATTACATCTTCAGCTTGCCAAACGACCTCAGTCGCGAGTATACGGAGAATTTCGGCATCAGTGATTCAGGCCATTAGTATACATAACTAGAATTAGAGAGCAACTGTAAACATTGATCAGAATTTCACTGAAAGTACCATTGACGCTGATAATTAGTCGAGCTTATGAATGACATTTTACGATAGCTCCGAAGAAAGAAAATCAGGAACAGAAATAGAAAGACTTGCCTGAAGAAAAAACAACACATTTTACAAAAATAACATTTATATGCTCTTTTTGTTTTGTAATGTGAAGTACATGACATTATTACAGTACACTTACGATTCATGACCTCGTCTCGACTTTGCTATAAACTCTACAACAGTATATTCAGATACTACAAAGCTATACGACAAACATGGGCAGGCCTCTATTGGGGTTGGGGGGGGGGGGCATTGGTGATGCAGACAGGTAATGAGTAAAATCTACCACGACTAAGAACCCTAGGATAACATGTACAACAGACATATAGACTGAGATAAAGTACCACTACAAAAACAATGTGACCGGAACATTTTCTCGGAACTTATATTACACGATTGACGCATCAGCTCTGACGGATTGGAAGAATTCTCGGATATGAAGAGCACCAGAGAATATGAAGTATTCTGGTGGAATTTAGCTCTTGACACTTCTCTCAAATCTATCACTGCTAAGTCTAGGAGAATCACTCATGTTGGAACTCCTTGCAGAACGGCTTTCTGGATTGTATTTTTGAGAGGCAAGGTATGTCAATGCTGTGACAACATCAGATATAACAGGCCGCAAGTTGGGTTGTTCCTGCACACACATGGCGGCAATAGCCAAAGCTTGATATAGTGCTCGAGATGAATAATGACCTTGCAGAGCTGGATCAGCCATCTGCAGAAACTTTCTCCTGTCCCGGAACAAAGGTCTCGCCTGTAATCAAAATTTTGGAATTGTTAATCTCCTAGTACAGCATGCTTAGCAATCTCCTATTCTTGAGATTTCACATGAATCAGCACCGACGTAATACAAACCCACAGCATAAGATTTCAATGACATTGAAGACCCGGAACAACCACTAATAAGAAAAAATGCCCTATGGATTTCAATGGTAAGCACTAAATAAAATTCCGTCGTCAGAACTGAAAGAAGCAGTATCATACACATAGCTAGCTAGGTAAAACCTACAGGAGTTGGTTCAGGACAACAGCAAAGCCAAAATAGCAAGGATTGAATATACAGTTCACAAATGTGCCAACATGAAAGATAACAACTCCTTGCAAATATTCTAAAAAAATCCACAGACCATGGGGTTTATCATGAATGATTTTAAAGTATATTCTCCTATTAATTATTTGACTATGATAAAATATGCAAGCAGTAAAGCACAAACTTTAAATAGAAGCAACCTATATTGAACGACTTTGAAGTCAAAGATTTTGCATAAGCGGAAAGGTGCATTTTAGTTTAATAGTCAATTTTGTGACATACTAGTAAGCAGAATCAAAACAGACTCAGAAGAGTGAGGTTTCACGCACATCGAAATCGTAATAGAAACATAGCTAGAGTATCTTACCCAAGCAACAAGGTTTTGCTCCAATCCTGCTTTCGTATCGTCAATTGCTCTTCTGCCCGTGATTATTTCTAGAAGAACAACTCCAAAACTATAGATATCGGACTTCAGAGTCAATTGACCCGTCATAGCATATTCCGGAGCACAATATCCATAGGTGCCCATTACCCTTGTTGACACATGTGTATTATCCCCTACAGGGCCAAGTTTTGCCAAGCCAAAATCAGAGAGTTTAGGATGGAATCCCTCATCTAGCAAAATGTTGGAGCACTTCAAATCACGGTATATAACCGGGGGTTTTGCTTTATCATGCAAATACTCTAGTCCTTTGGCTGCTCCTGCGGCAATTTTCATCCTTGTACTCCAATCCAATGGCTTTCTACCGCTTGGAAGGTCTGTACCAAAATCACATCGTATCAAACTAACAGCAAATGACTGAAATTATTAGGAAAAGCGAAAGAATTGAGATGTACGCATACCATGTATATGGTCCTCCAAAGATCCTAAAGGCATGTACTCGTAGACTAGAAGTCTTTGATCTCCATCAGCACAATAACCAATAAGATTGACAAGATTGGAATGATGTAGTAAACTCAACATCAGTACTTCGACCAGAAACTCCTTGTTTCCTTGCAATCCATTTGGATTTAGTTGTTTGATAGCCACAATCTGAAAGAAATAATGCAAAAAAGAGAAGTTACATCAGTTAGGGTGGGATACATAAGAATACAGTCGATCAGTTACTCGATGTTAAAATTATTCTAGTCACTCAATGAAGATTGAAGAACTAAATTCAAGTATGATGTAACGACTACCAATAACCAGCAACATTCAAATAAGAATTGGTGAATGAGGAAACTCGGGTTGAATTGTTAGCAAGACTAAAATGTGGGTACCCATTGACTAGTGCAATATTAATCAGCTTAACCGTTCAAGTGAAATCAGATGATTCCGTCTTTTGCTATAGTATATGCATGATCAATTCCATCAAACAAGAGTACAGAATACCCAGAGAAAAGGAGACATTTATGTGGTTGCATAATAAACAGGTTTAGATGTTCCATTCAACAGAACCCCCAACTCAGCTACAGCGATAATTTAGACACAGAAAATGCATAATAATCATACACTAGAATGATGTAATTTGGTACTGTATTCTGAAATATTACTTAAACTTCTTCTGTCATGCATTGATTAACGATTAGAAAGGGTTTGAGATGACTTCAATCGCCTTAAACAGAAGGGCATGTCTGACTTAAGATCCTTGATCTTTTTGCACACCAAAGTGGAAGCCTCCATGTACTAAATGGAGGCTGTTTGAAGCAATTTTTCGTTTTTTGGTTTGTTCTCTCCACATTCTGGTTTCTTGCTTGTCCTGTTTTGTTGTAAATTGCTACATTCCGCATTGGCTTTTTCCCATTGCGTATCTACGACAAAGCAGTTTACAACTGATACTAACCTACTTCATTGCATTCTTTCACTATATAATCAATCAGAAGCTTCTTCTCTTATTTATTCTTCGCATGATGCCATTCCAATTGATGCTAAATTTCAGTCTTAAAGCATTATGAAGATGCAACATTGCTTTAAACAGACAAACATGTCACAGTACAAGTTGACAACAATTACAGTCAGGGGGTTTCAAGTCAAAGAAATGCATCAAAGGATAATAGACAGGGCATAAAATAGGTTTAAGATAGCAAATGTCGAACCTGATTGATACTCTCAAGTTTCCCTTTATATACTCTACCAAAACCTCCCTCTCCCACAAGACAATCTGGCCTAAAATTTCTAGTTGCAGCAGCTAATTCACGAAATGTGAATGTCTGTGCAGCGATCCGTGTACTAGAAGATCCTGAATCAAGAGATGCCACCTTCCGGTTTGCTGCAGAATGTGGTCTCCCTCTCTCTGAAAATGTTGATTTGCCAAAATACCAAAAGTGTGTCAATACTCAATAGGATAAGATAGTACAACTACTTATATAAATGATTACATCAAGTGCATACATGAGACAAGATACAATTCTCCCCGTTTTGGTAAAGAAAAACACAATTGGTTTTGATGGTAGCCTTATTCTAACCGAATTCAAGGCTGTGCAAAACAAATGAATTGTAAGTCTTAATTCCAATTTGAGAGGGAACTCTCACTTTGTAATTGACCCCCATTTTTATTTTGTATATACTTTGCTTTTCAACTTCTTCATCACACCTTTAGCTTAATCTGAGAGGAATCTTGATAATATTATTACATTACATCCGCAATTGGATCTCCTCGAGTTTTAGTTTTAGATACGTTCCCACTTCCTAGTATTCGATAACAACTGCTTATATGAATCAATCTGAGCTCCAAAACTAATGTTTAGGACACAATCCTAGAAGCACAACTTTGATTTACATGGAGAGAAAAAAGAGAACTCACTACAGATGTAAATGAATTCAAAATTAGAAACAATTGTAACCATTTAAATCATCCAGACAACAAACAAACAAAAGAAGCTTAATTAAGAAGCTTAAACAAAACACAAGCCTAAATATATATTAAAACCAAAAGTAAAGCCTACAAACAACAACCACAAACCAACAGTAACAGCATAGCCTTAGTCTCAAAATGATCTAGGGTCGGCTAACATGAATCGTCATACAAAACCATCATCTTATATTCTCATATGAGCACAAGACAAGAAGCAAAATTCAGGATGATCAAACCCCATATGACTGAAACCCTAAGCTCCAGCTGCAAAATGATTTGGGGTCGGCTAACATGAATCGTCATACAAAATCGTAGTCCATAGTATATGTATGAGCTATAAAAGAGAAGCAAAATTGAGTATGATCAAAATTCAGAGTGTAAGGGAAGGTACCTGATTTTGAAAAAGAAGTGGGAGGGTTGGTGCTAGGCTCATCTGAGTTGTCTTGGAAGCTAGAACAGGGGCACCAACCCAAACCCATGATAGAGAAGAAATTTAGGGAGGCTTCTTGTAGAAGATATGAGAGAATAAAAGAGCAGGGGACAAGAGTCAAAATTCAAAGAAAGAGAGATAGAGAGGGAGTAGACATTAAAGAGAGGAGTTTAGAAGAAGAGGTGGAATTATTATTATCTTTCTTATCAATTTATCATCATGTCATATCAAATCACGTCATGTTATTATTATTTTAATTAGTGTAAGGTAGGCAGCTTTTTAGCTAACAAAGGTGGCAAATTTGGTCACCATCTTTTGTCTTTATTCTTCTTTTTATTCTTTTTCATTTATAATTACAGTTGTTTTCTTTTTTCTCATTCTTTTTCTTATTGGTGGAATGGAATTATTTCTAGGTAACAGAATCAAACTCAATAAATAGTACTCATTTTCGAAGAAATATTGCACTTTTTTTTATTTGTAAAGTATCGGTTGACCATAAATCGTACTAACTCCATTTTATAGGCTCTTTATATTACATTTCGTTTAAATATCTCTCACGTATATCTACATCCATGAATCATGTCTCTCCAACCCGCCCCTATCCAACCGCCGTTATTTCGGGTCTTCCCCAACCACAGGCGATATAATCATTTCCCCATGCTTCAAATTTTCCTAAAAACATTTTCTTTTTAGTTGGTTCCTACTTCCTAGAGTGGATATAGTAAATAATTGGTTTTTGTAAAGAAAATGAACAATAGAAATTAATAATTCTACTCGATTACATGCTATACTCGAGTAGATTTATTAAAAAATATCAAGTAAATAGCTGGAGTAGTAGTACTATTAGAAAATAAGATTGCATGTACTAGTAAATAAATCTGTTAAATCATCATAATACATGTTTTTTTATTAATGTAAGATTTGTTCCAAAGTATACGACAACAACGAGGAGTTCTAGGGTGCTCGACAAGTACCGAAAAGCACCATACTAAATTATTTTTAAAAAACTTAATAAATTTTTCTAAAAGGAAAAAATTATCAAATTATATTAGATATAGTTTGTACAAGGTATATATAAGCATAAAAGATTAAATAAATGTATTTAACCATTTTTTTCTAATTTTTTTGGTTATTTACAATATAATTTATAAAATATACCTAAATAAAAATAATGGATGGTGTAGATTGATTTTCAACATTATGGATGGTTGAGATGATGGCTCTTATTGTACTTTGCGGTACTTGTCAAGCACCTTAAAATTACTCAACAACAACAAATACATACAAACTGTTCAAAAGAAATCCAATTTTTTTTTTTTTTTTTTTTTTGACAAAGCGGAAATTTTATAACTGTTCAAAAGAAATCCAATAACCAAACTGTAAAATTCCAGAATTCAGAATAGAAAAAATATCATAACATCTGGGGCTAGCCTGGTATCAATTCAACAAAATCTACTAGTATATCTTAGACAACAAAGTTTATCATGCGAAACTTCATCGTATTAAAATCAGGAATATACTCGAATAACAAAAAAAAAAAAAAAAAAAAAACCTGAACTATGCTGTATCATATATTCATATCAACATCTATCTATTTATGCTGTACAGGCGACTCTGTATATATGTATTCTGATCGAATGGTCTGTATTCTGATCAATATATACAATGTATATATGTATTTACACAAATTTTGTTTACTCAACTATATACACGACCAAGAAACCACCATGGCTGGCGACCTCCATCGACCCATTGAAAGATCCGTGTCTTGATCAAGATCGACAATAAAACACCTGCAATGGAACATGAATTACGCAGTGACATTCTTAAGCAATTCATTGGCAAAATCAATCAATAAGAAGCACGATATAGACACCATAAACACGGATTCAACAATTTCTCCTGGCTATGAGTTTATACACAAGATTCCATACCACGCAACATGAGTCTGAACACATATATAAGACAATCTAATACTATATATTAAAACTCGAAACCAAGTTTTTCCTGGCAATCATTAATTGAATAGCAGCATTCTTTTCGCGTAACCGCCCTAAGGGCAATTCTATTAAGTTTCCTTATGTCCCAATATTGTGATCAGTTGATTAACTTGTATTGTCGATCGTTGTTGAAAACGCAGAATTGTAAACAGTTTATTGAGGATCAAGGTATATTAGCTCCTCCTATGTACAAAAGATAATATAATTATTATTGATTTCAAACTTTTGCCCTATAGCGATAAGCGCGGAAATTTTAATGATCGTTATATCCCATTGATTGTAATTAGTTTTGCGAGAATTAATATCGATTGTGTGACGACAATCTATTATAATCTAATCGATCATCAATCAAGACATACATATAAATAAAGCCGAATGCAGTCTGAAAACACAGAATGAATTGAATTCAGGCCGTAGTTTGAAGTTCTATATTTGAGGGAGAAATGGCAGGAAACAAATCCATGATTCTACTTCCAAGTATACTTCTTTGGAAGTGAAAAAGAGTAATAATTGAAAAGCCGAGGAACATGCAGGTACAAAGCTAATACATGCAGATAATGCAACCAGCAAGTTGATCGGATTGAGAGCCCATAAAAAAGAAAAATCAGATGCCTTATTTTAGCAACAAGATAGCGTACCTTGATCAGTCTATTAGCATATCCAACAAACAGGATCCCTTGGACACACATCAAAGCGGTTATCACAGAATCACAAGCAATTGATCCAACATCCCAAATGTGAGTATCAGCTCCATCTCCTTTTATTTCCTATTTATAGATATCCAAATCAGTAATTGGACAATTGATGTACCACCTGAGAAGTGAAAATAGCAAGAAGGACGACATTCTGCAAGAGACAAAATTCATAAAACGGGAGACCTAATCCACAAAGCCATTCTTAATATGGAGTATTTCCTCTTCCTTGGCTTCCTTTTATATTACAGGATCACAGAATATAATACATAGAAGCAAATTAGCAACATAGCAAACAGTAAACAGATCTCACAATGGGAAGAGGAACGGGATTTTCAAAAGGGCATTACATAAAAAATTTAATTCTGTTTAAATACCTGGACTTTCACAGACTTATCCCGTCCTCCAGAGAAAAGCCACCTCTCCTCCATTGCAAGAGCAAAAGTTGCTCCAGTATGAATATGTTTTGATGATTTTAGCACATCATTCATCCACATCTGCAATTAGTGATAGGATTTTTATTCAGCTAATTAGTTTACTAAGTACTAACTCTTGTACCAAAACTGCTGACTGCTAAAACCGCAAAATACCTGTTCCTAGCCTCCTAAAAATCAATAGGACGATCATGATTCTATCGTAAATGGCTCAATGCTTAGGAGTGCATAGGCGCACTAGTGGTTCTTGTGTAATAAAGTTGTCTATATAAATTTGATTGGAACAAAGTTTTGCTGTCTTTTTATTATGATGACTTCTTACAGGTAGAGAAACAAGGCAAACAAAATAACAGAAAAAAAAACCATAACCGCATGACATATGTGTTTCTTAAAAAAAAAAAAGATTCTGTACAACTCTCTATGCCTCCCCGATACTCAATGTTTGGGTTGGGAACCTGGATGTCAGTCCATGCCCTGGATGACCCTGGTCTTGCCATACACGGGAGCCTTTGAGGCATTGGACTAATGATGTTAGTGTTTTAGATTATTACAAAAAGAAGTGGAAAGAGATACAATTTTCAGTTGCCTTAAGGAGATCAAATGGTATTCCTATGACAGCACCAGAAACACTTAATAGTGGTACCACATTCTAGTCAAAGACGGTAAACAAATATAGAGTTTGAACTCAGTACCTGCAAATGACCTTTCTCGTAGGCTGCAATGACCATGTTTTGTTCAGCACAAAGACAGAGTACAGAAGATACAATTCCAGGCCTGTCCTCTCCGTACACTGCAAGAGGACTGTGATCGTGAAGAGACCACAACCGAACAGTTCCATCCCAACTTCCGCTGTAAAGAACCCCATTATTTAATGCCAAGCTAGAAACTACTGCTTTATGGCCCTCCATAGAGCACAGCAGGGTATGATCCTAGAGAATTTGAAATAGATTAGGTTATACAACAGTACCAGCAACTAAAATCAATCATGTGTTCAAAAACTGTCATTAAAGATTCCTTACCGTCAATGACCAAGCTTTTATCAATCTATCACCACTCCCAGTGTAGAGATAACCAGATTCAGAAAAAGCCAGTGCATGAATACCACTATAACGCCAATCTTTTTCTTCGTACCACTTCTTCAAGGGCTCTTGACGAAAAGGCTGGGTCACTTCCCACAAAAAGATACCACCGCCACTATCAGCACTAATACACAAGGGCTTTTCTTGATCAACAAAAACCACTGCCATGACTTTGTGTTCATGACCTCTAAATGTATGCATATGCGTTAAATCCTGGGCAAGTTATTCCACAAAATATTAAGTTCATGTACATGGAAGTAAATCCTGAAAATTTTCATCCGAAAAAAAAAAAAAAAACTGACATGATACATTAAGACAGGACCTATTAGCAATCTAGCATTACACATAAAACCAAGAAAAGTCAAAGAACTTTTTGAATCAAAGCTCTGCAGCTTCAGAAGTTCAGATACTTTATGACAAGATAGTTTTCAAAGATGACCATGTATGCTGGTCATCGTACTTTTGCTTCAAGTCAGTAATAAAGATGTTTGACATGATGCAATTTAGTCACTATCAACTATATATACTAACCCAAGAATGCAGTGCAGACGTGCGGACTGTAAATGGATGAGAGCCACAGTACAAATGTAAAAGCAACTACAGGAGAACTTAGAGAGTAAACAGGAACTGAGTGATTTTTCAGTAGAGGGATGAAGTTCTGGCAACTTCAGAACTTGAGCAAAACAAATTGGTAAGGAACCTATATTTTGGATTTTATTTGGTAACAGATTGGCTACAAACAAGAGCAACAAATAGATAAAGCATATAAGAGATTAACCTCAAGATATTCTGACCACAGAAAACAAATATGCATAATTTATTAAGTGATTTGTTATCGGCAGATCCGATGCTCATAGTACTGTTGCTTTTTGGCGACACTCGTCAAAATAGTCCAGTAAAAATGCAAGGGAGTGCTGTTATCCCGGCTTAAAATAGTCATAAACCCTAACCAGACAATCAGTGGGAGGGAGATGATCTAGACTGATTTCCCTAAGGTGGAAAGATAGCTATCAGGGACCTTAGACTATGGCCAAGTGCAGCCTTACAGTGAACTGCATATCTGCAATTCCTTTGAACCTTATGGACCTTTTAAGGGACCATTTATTTAGAAGACCTGCAGGCCATGGGGATAACTGCTTTGATTTGGGTTCTAAAGAGACTTTGTTACATCACAATCTTGAAACTTGACCCTCAAATTCAAAACTCGCTCCAAAACCTCAAAAGCCAAAAAGATCCAAATTGTTCAAATCGTCTTATTCAAGTCATACTAGAACGCAATACGGAGAAAGATTTACCCTTAGTGGTATCTATGAAATTTTACCCCAGTGGCATCCCGGGACTATAGCTAGCAAAAGTTCACATTACAACCCAACACACACGAGAATCGAGATTAGCAGGGTTTGCCAACAGAACATCCAACCTCATTCAATATCATCCTTTACCCTTTCAAAGAGATTAATACACAGAAGTTCACACAATATTCTACTAGACTAAAAATCAATAACTATCATAAATCCAAGAATCTGAAACAACATTAATTCTGAACTACCGAAAGTTACGTACCTGCAAACACCATACGTTGACTGTTTTGTCAAAGGAAGAGCTAAACAGAAACCCCCCTACAAAAGAGAAGGAACGTACATTCAACTCTTAGTGTTACATATCCGAAGAAATGAACAAGTGTTACAATGGGATTCACCATGTTTAGAGATCAGAATGTTATCATCCCCATTATATATTCCAAGTTAATAAATTTAACAGCGCCTGGACATCGGATATGATGATGTTAGGTGAGAAAGATCATGTTTCTCCTCCTGACCTCATTAAACAAAATTTTAAAAACAGATCCACCATAAAAACAGTTTGGATTCTCATATGAGGCTCTGAGCTCAGTATATGAGTATTCAAAATTTCAAATGAATACTTAATTTGGACAAGTACCAGGGTCCATATTTTCAATGCTAAGACTGCCGTGCAGGGACACCTTAGAAGGACCAAAAGACTCAGGGCCCCATTCTCAGTTTCTCACTCTTAAAATTCCTAAGCACACGAAATACCCACGCAATGTGACCATAAACCTACCTCCGTCTCTAACATTATTCCAAAAGCATACGTGTAGCAGTGTGAGGAGCAAGCAAAATAAATACTCTGTAACAATTAAGTGAATAGGAAAAACGGAAAACAATCCACAATGGCAGTTTTTACGACGTGAAAGGGTTAACACTTAATGGGCTAAGATGATTATATGAACATGTTTAATGTATGGCAGTATGGCTAACAATGTTGAAAATGAAACACCAACAGACACAATAGGAGATTTACCTCCTGCACATAATCCTGTGATACTATCCAAATGCCCTTGTAATTCCTTACACTGCAATTTACCAGTAGCTACGCCCTTAACAATATCGTCTACTTCAGCTTCTCCAGCCTGACTAGGATTCTCTGTACCATCATCACACTCCTCGGATTTACTTGATGTATCGCACAACTCACCGAGGGCCAAGCATTGCCAATCATCCTCCTTCATCAATGCCACATTTAAGCCAGTAACATGTTTCATATATTGGCAACCACTCAATGCTTTCATATTCTTCCACACCTCAGTAACACAAGGCCTATTCTCTGGGTTAGAATCCAAGCATTTAACCAAAATATCCGGCAGCAATGTCGAACCACTGCCCATCATAGAGGCAAAACTCGCATTTACCTTATCTATACAATTCTTATATGGAATGCTGCATTCGGAATCCCCTTCACTTGTTCCATCAAGTTCACCTTTCAAGTAATTACACATCAATTCAACAAACTCATCTCCTATAACAAGCCTGAGAAGAACACAGGCTAGCAACCAGACATCGGAACCATAACAAACAGTGCAACTCAAGTAACTCCTCTCCAGCTCAATGCCCTCCAAATCCAGCAACTCCAACATCACCTCTGGACTGACAAATACATCCATTTTCGACATATCAACAACAAAATCTTCGCACTCAGAGCCATTCATTTCCAATTTTTGCCCACCACTCAATCCTTTCACAAGACTCTCACTAACATTCCTTCCTTTCACCAAAACCTCACTCAAATCAACATAAACACGCCCAAAATCATCGAAACAGATACACGACAACCCCAAATAACCACACACGATTCCCTCCTTTCGCAAACTGATCAAAACTTCACACAGTTCAACACCCACATTGCCCAACACAGACCCCCAATCTTGATCACTGTCACACAAACTCAACAAACAATAATTCATCTTCTCAGAAACTAAATAAAGACGACAATTTTCGACACTGAGCCACAACCCGAAAACCCGACAAACCCTAGACAACCTAACAGAAACCCTTAAAATGGAACTCAATTCACCCCTTTTAACGTTACTCATACGATTCAGAACGTTCATAACCTTACTCAAATAACTATACTCAAAAACCGTATCGCTCGACACGAAACGACCAACTTCAAGCAAACTGATCTCCTGATTATCAACTAAACGACACCGTATAACCTCATTTCCCACCCCCAAATCAGACCCTAATTGAACTCTCCCAATCGCATGATCACCCGTCGAAACGGTATCGTGTGGAAGAATCCAGTCTTTCCAAGACTCGTAGAGCTCGCCGGAGAATAATTCCGCGGGAAAATTGAAACGACGGCGTTGAGGGTTTTTGGTGGTGGATTTAGGGGTGAGGAGAGAGAAACGGAGGAGGTCGATGTTTTTGGGGAGGGAGGAGGGGCGGAGGAAGGAGACGAGCTGAGTGCAGGCGGGGCAGCGGAGGGTGCGCGGTGGAGAGAGAGTGGAGAGGTTGTGGAGACGGCTGAGACAGGCGGCGCAAGTGGAGTGGCCGCAGGGAAGTACGCGCGGGACGGTGGCGATTTCGTCGTATTGTTCGAGACATACTGGACATTCCGGTGGTTCTATTGAGGAAGAAGCAACCGTCTGTGGTGGTGGTGATGGTGGTGGAGGAGGTGACGTCATTTTCCGATCATAAATTGGGTTTTTCTTTTGGTTTGAGTTTTGTTAAGTGTTGTACAAGTCTACAAGAAAGAAAAACCAACGGTTAACGGTCAAAAGACGCGGCTGAAAGTATGACCATATCTGTGTGCAGCCCCAAGTAAACGTACTCTCTCTCTTCCTTTGTATTGGTAAGATTGTAAGAATGATATTTTTCAAATAAAAATAAACAATGTAGTTATATACGAGTACGGAGTAAGAGTTTAAATAACGGAAAATGCACGTGGTATTCCTGTATTTTGGGGATTTGAACACGGTACCCGTGTATTTCAACTTAGTGCACGCGGTACCCCCGTACTTTTGAAAAATGCACATTATATCTTTTTTTGCTTCTTCCCTCATAACATCATTAGAGAATCTTTTTAGTGCTTTATTTAAGCAACTATTCTACATCATTAACATACTAACTACATATTAAAAATCAACTTAATCCTCTTAATACACATTTGTAAGTTAGTACGTGGTGGTGGTGGTGGGCAAGGAAGGGGAAGGGGAAAGGGCATAGGAGAGAGAAAAATGAAGGGGTGAGGCTTAATTTTTTTAATTATTACCATAATTTTATTTTACATTATTTGTTAATTAAATTAAGTTAATTGTATCATGTCAACATTATTAAGCATAAACTAACGGGATCGAAACTAAAAAAATGGCATACCGTGCAGTTCCTAAAAGTACGAGGCTACCGTGTGCATTAAGTTGAAGTACATGGGTACCGTGTGCAAACCCCCAAAGTACAAGGGTACCGCGTACATTTTCCTTTTAAATAATTACATAGACGAGAAAAGAAAAGAAAAGTAAGAAGATAGTAGTTGTTAAAATTTGTATTCAATAATACACGGTACTTGGTAATTGGTGTAAGATCAAGATTATATAAATTTTGCTAGTGTGACACTCTTTTAATTAACCTAGACTTGGAAGATGCATGGTAGCAACTAGCAAGGCTGAATGTTCTCGCCAAGTATCACCTCCTTAATCAATTGAGCTATTTACGTCTTGCAAGCAAAAATATGAAATTGTGAAACTTTTTTTAAGTCAAATTATCTAAGATAAAGACGCTAAATTTTCCTTTATTATGATACTAGTTTAACACAACCGAGAGGTTTTAATATCTCTATCAAACAAAACGACACAAATGACCAATTCTAGCCAAAATGTGCAAAGTGGAGGCAGTTGTGCAATTAATTTCTGCTCTATTTAGCCAAAATTTTCTTTGCAAATTATGGAGGTTATTGCATGTGGTTGTTCAAATTGATATAATCTTGTGTATTTAACCAATTGGGATCATCTGTCCCACATATTTGTGCCATCCCCTGTCCCATCCACAAGATGTTGCCACGTTTCACATCTTACCCTTAAAAAAAAACTCATCTTCACGCTTCATTGTCCTCAACTTTCCGATATGAGACAAGCTGTGCAATACTGGTTTTGGCCACGCGAGTGGATCGAGCACGGGACATATACTGTCCCGATGTTCAACACGACCACTTACTTTAAACACACCATGTCCCTTTACGATAGATTTGACTCCAAAAAGATATTACGTGATGCAGGTTTTGGTTGGGTTGTGGTCACGCTTTTCATCACCGCTGCATATATACTTGAGTGGCTCGCTACGACACCCTCGTTAGTACTCGTGGCCTGTGTTGCCAATCATGTAACTCAAACAGAATTATAGAACTGTTACCCACCTACTAATGGTAGATTTTATGTTGCAAAGGAACTCGAAATGAAGCAGAGCGGATCTTCCTCTTCCAGCATTATTCAAAGTCGCTCGAAAACCATCCGTAATATGTATTGCCTTTCGATCTGATTTTTATTCTCCCAACAGGCGATGAAAAAATGAATCCATCTCACAAAACTTGCTCTGCTTAATAATCGTGTACAATTATTTGTCAAGAAAAATGACGATATATGGTAGTATAGATGCGACAGCTTTGCCCCATCATGCTCTTCTACCATTGTAGTATGACATTATCACAGGCCTTCGCCATGAGTACAAATTATCATTCGTCTATCCGAGATTTCCTATCGACACTAACAAAACTTGTTTGGCATGATCAACATGCAAAAAATCACAAACTCTCCAAGCTAAGAAATAATCAAGCGGAAGCAGTGAGCTTCTCTTCCTGTTCGTCGAGATTAAGGACTTCCAGCAACTTAGGCCATGACTCAGGGATGCCTCCTGGAAGATCGAATTCCAATAATTTTCCACGGCTGCGATAGAATTCTTCAAGTGGTTGGCTCTGCAAGAACAGTTCAAATGTTAGGAGTCCATTTACTATTGTAGCGTATGAAAATCCCCAAAACAGAATCAGAAGAGATCTAGGGTAGATGCGATCTGTCAAATCCATCGGATCACAAGAAGCAAAACAAAAAACTACGAGGAAGTGTAAAACAATAAAAGTATGACCCCAAAGGAATGTCTAGACTTTGCAAGTTACAACTACGCACGTCAATCCATATTATCACAATCAGAAAACCAAGCCGTCAACGAGCGGAAACCCAGCCATTACCAAATAAGAGCTCAGAAATATAACCTACATACACTGGAATTACTATATAAAAGTACAAGGACACCAAAGATATGATGACTATTACCTTAACTCAGCCGGAGTATAACGACACCAAAGATATGAACTTCCACAAATGACGAAAATTTGATAAGACAGTTAAGACACAATGTACTGGCTAAAGTTAAAGACAGTCCTAACTTCACCCTGACACGATAGATATGAACTTCAACAAATGACGAAAATTTGAAAAGACAGTTAAGACACAATGTACTGGCGAGAGTTAAAGACAGTCCTAGCTTCACCCTATATTCCCTAGAATTTCTGACCCATTAACCTATATCAGTGACAGTCTAAAGTTCAAAACCATATGAGAGCAGTTTGAAATAAGTGAATTAACAATACCATCTCACTGTAGACACGAAGTCGTTCTTTCACCACTTCCTCGGTATCATCAGCCCGTGTGATTAGCTTGGAAGCACAATGTTCAGGAGGATCAAGGGGGGCCATAGTGATTGCAGGCTTACCATTCTCACCCTTGATGTTGATGGAGGCAACATTATAGTTTTTACCACACTGACTGCATATTCTTCGACCAAGGCATTTCTCAATCAAAGCTTGCTCAGGCAGCTTCAGATTAACCACCAAGCCAATATCTGTCACCCCTTCCAATATTTCCTAAAAACAGAAACATGCAGACAGTCACCAACATTGCTTAAAAAAGATATCTACAGAGAAATAAGAGGATGGTGGCTCATACGAGTATTAAGCACATGAAATATTCAAAAGAAGCATATATAATGGCGGCTGATACCAATAAGAAGCACATGAAGTATTCTAAAGGAACATATACAAAACAATGACAGTAGATAGGGAACTTCCATCTTCCAACTTGTGCAAAGCACCGTGTTGCTTAAGCCTAGACCAAGAGAGAAATCAATATCATTTGAGACAATGAGACACTGTTGTCCTATAGACACCAAAGTCCACGGCAACCTCCTTTCACATGACATCAATTTACTGCAATAGATATACCATCAACCACCTCACATTCATTAATCAACACCAACGATCTTTAGCTCAGTTATAAATGGAACAATTTGATTAAGCAATGCATAATTTATTTAGATTTATGCCTCGACACATTCTGCTCACTTTTTAAAGATGTTTGAACAAATCAAAGTTTCCAAAATATTGAAGAGTTCTCCAAATTGATATGGTCAAAGCATACACCAACTTCTCAAACAATTAGGTTTTCAACAATCTACAATGCAAGGACCCTGGTGTTTCAATCATTTTCATAGCTGTCCGCCTAAAGCTCAACGATTCACTTTGCTTGACTTAGAAAAGAAAAATAAAAGGACGTGGTCTCGAAAGAACTAACCGCTTGTCTGATTGTCCGTGGAAATCCATCAAGAATGAAACCAGATTCACCTTTTGCTTCTCCTGCCTCAAGCCTCTTTGATAACAAGGAAATTATTATCTCATCAGATACTAATTGTCCTTGGTTGACAATTTCGGCAAGCTGCAAGCAACAACAAAGGGCAGATGTCATATTACTGTAAAGGATGAGAGAGAATTATCACCAACCAAAGACATCAAACAAACATACAACAGAAACAGCACAAGGACAGAAAATGGAGGTTGAATATCACCGTTCTTTTCAATCTATGTTCAGGAATAATACACGAGTGACATCAAAAAGTGTTTATAGAATGCATTATAAGCTTATAATGCTAATCCACCTACACTCCATTGACGAACCTACCAAAAATAAGCACTTTGTGGAGACTGATTAATAGAAACAGAATTTAAGACATTTCATAGACCAATTAAAGGAAAACTTGGTTCCTTCAATATCAAATCTCACAACCTTCATAAGTTATCTCTTCTCCCGTCACTTCTTCCTTCCTTACAGAGTACCCAAATGGGTTAATAACCCACATAATCCCCTCTCCTCCCTAAACTTTTCTTCTTCCATCCACTACCTTCCACTCCAGATTAAGTGCCCAAACAACTTTTAATGCTACAGGCTAAACCTTATATGAAAACTCCTCCATAAAATGCATTGAATTTTTCAATGACAAAAACTACAACTTTCAAGTCAATAATCCAGATATAGGTAGTAAAATTGATTTTATCTGATCAATACTCAATAGAAAGATAAATTGCTACTACACTAAGACACATAAATTGAAAGTTCTCTGCAGACCTTATCATGGTCTCAAACTGCAAATTTAACTCCAGATAGCCTAGAAGAGCTTCCCTAAGCTCTTAGTTTATAGAGGCGCGCCTAGGAGCAAGGCGCCATGAGGCGCAAGCTGGGACCGCCTCAGAAGCTTGAGGTGCACAAGTGTGCATGAGGTGCACCCGAGGCGCACTGAAGCGCACGCGAGGCCCACAACTGTGCAATTTCGATTTTTCTTTCTCCTGTAAACTTATTTCTACCCTTCCCTTTGCCCCTTAATCCCTTGTTTATACTTCTTTACCCATTGGCCCTCTTTAAATACCAAAAAAGGGGTTATTTTTTTGCAAAATATGGTTTTGAAAAATAGAAATGTGTTCGCTAGATGAGTGCGCCTCGTGTGCATGAGGCGTGCACCTTCGCCTCGCGCCTCATCGCAACAGCCCCCAGCGCCTCGGTGCGCCTCGCACCTCCTTAAACTAAGCCTAAACTTAAGCCCACTCATGCACATAATTGAAGCTACTCCATACATTTACATAAGCTGCATGAGCAAGCAAAGGCAAACTTTCAGCATCAAGACAATGTATCTTCAACTATAAACTCTTCAAATTTCATAAAATACCTATCTTCCCCGAAATCATCTATCTTCCAAATTTCTAAAGCTCCCAGTACATATCTTCCAAATTTACAACTCCCACTTGACACCCTTATTTTTCTATTCCAGGCTACATTATGCAACCCAAAATGAAGATCTTCAGTTATGCCAAACTAATTAATGTATCGTCATGAACACTTGGTCCAAGAGAGGTGAGAAAGTTTCTATCTTTCCTCTAAATCACACAGCCACAACTCAAAATTGACGTTCTTCAGTTAAGCCAAATTAATTATTCTCTCTTTATGAACACCAGTTCCAAGACCGAAGAGAAAGATACCACCTTTCCACCAAATCACACAGCCACAACTCAGAGTGAAAGATCTTCAGTTACGCCAAATCAATTATTCTATCTTTAATAACACCCGGGTTAAGACCGATGAAAAAGTTTCCATGTTTCCTCCAAATCACACAGCCACAACCCAAATCGAAGATTCTTCAGTATCTTCATGAACACACTGACCAAACCCCCATGAGTAAATTTCCATCTTCCCTCCTAATCACACAGCCATCAACTTCCCTCAATCCCAATAAGAATAGTAATCGATACTCTATACACACTACGAACGCACCTCATTTGTTCAAACCAATAATTTCAACTTACAGTAAATAAATCCCAAATTACAGTGATTAGTGAATTAAACATGAAATCATCCACAATTCCAAATAAACCATTCTTCAAACCAATACAAAAATAACACAATTAACATTCTAAACAATCCCAAATTACAGTAATTAGTGAATTAAAAAATAATAAAAAGTTCGAGTGAGGTTCCATCCTAAAACCAATACGAGATCCAATCCGATAATAAAAAAAACAATAGTAATTACTCACCTTGGAAGAAAGTGGGCCCGAGGAGGAAAGCTCGTTGCGGACAAGGTCACCGGTGGCGATATGAGGAACGCCGAGAAGGGTTGATAGCCGGCTAGCGTAGGTACCTTTTCCGACACCGGGACAACCCAGAAAAACCCACTGGATACTCTTGGAGCTCGGATCTGACCGTTGCGAGAAACTTCTGATTGACTGATTCATTGACCCCACAGCGGCGGCCGCGGTGGTGGTGGTGGTCATTGACCGCCATAGTGAGGGGATGGTGGTGAATGTTGAGAGTTTAGAGAGGCGGGTTAGGGCGGCCATCTTGAAGAGAGAGAAGAGAGCGTGAAGAGGAAGACTCTGTTAATCTCGGCTCTTTCTCTCGGTCGCTCTGTTAGATTGATTGGGTGGGTTAGTTGGTGATGCCTTTTGTAAGTCGTTTGTGTTTTTTTACTTGTTTGGGGAACATTTTGAGGTTAGTGTTTGTGGGAATATTCTCTTCATGGGATCTTGGATGATGCTTGGTTTTAGGAGGATGAGTATTCGGAAAGAGCTTTTACGATGGTGAATCGTACGTTTTAAGTAAATTTATAAGTGAAGAATTATGTTGTGTTTGGGAATTTGATTCCGAAATTAGCGAGAATCTAGTCATTTCAATTTGAAAAAAAAAAAGAAAAGAAAAAGATGTCATTTCAATTCCTCGATGTCGTCGTTTTTTCTCTTTATTTCCATCATGCACCTCTACAGACGCAGTTTCGCTCAATCTGCCACCATTCACCACCGCCTATGAATCCTGCAACATGCGCCACGGAATGCACTCTCATCCTTACCCCATCAACAGTCTAGAGACGATATCACCCCCTCTCCCACATCCCCCTCCTAAATCGCCACCATACCAAAAACTCAGTTCTAAACCGCTACACCACCTTACACCTTCAAAGCTTCATCGGCCCTGGCAACCACTTGCACATAGCCCTCAACACCACCCTCTGACCTCTAACCCCCTCTCTCTCCCCTCTCATAGTAGCTACCCCTCATCTTCAGCCCAACCACCAGTCATCAGTGGCATCAACCAACTCCAGTCGCTTCACCATCTACCACTCGTCACAATTTTCAATTCTCTTTCACCTCCTTTCACCCCATCGGCAATGATGTTAGGAGTGGCAGGCGTCAGCTGGACCGATGACTATGTGGTGGTTACTTAAAGTGGGGGCATGTGTTCTGATATAAAGGGATGTTAACAAATCAAACTCCACGTTATTCAAAAAAAGATTTTGAATTGCTATTAATTTTGATAATTTCAAATAAAATTAACAAGTCAAATAATAATTTTCAATCGAATTCTTTATTTCCAAACACTACCAAAAACCGTCTTAACCGTTGTTCCAGAACAAGAGGCCCTCGTAGTCCGTCACCGCATACTCAGAGAGTCAGAGCTCACTAATGGGTGAGAAAGAGCCACCAACGTCATTTTTAATTGCTAATGGGTCACAAAATTGCTCGTCTCCACCAAAATGCAGCAGCAAACAATAATGGCTCTCTCAGCTTCTACGACACTCTTCACAACTCAACCATACCATAAACCCAACTCCCAAAACACTCTCTCCCTCCTAAAAAACCCACAAAAAGTTTCCTTCACTCTCCCAATTTCTTTCTCCACCCTCAATTTCCCCTCTTATCGCCAACACCATGTCACAGTATCTGCCATTTCCGGGTCCCAAGGTAAGTCGGACGATCCTAATTACAACATGTGGATGAGGTCTTTAAGGTTCCGGAGGCGGGTTTTTCAAAATCCCGCTTCCCGAAACCTTAATTTGAATTGCCTCGTATATAGGACTGTCTTACCCGAGTTTTTTTTTTTTGCATTGTGGCGTAGTGTTTAAGTTAATAATTGTTGATGTGTAGTTTTGTTGTTATTGGTGGCAGATGTTGGGGCGGTGACTGATGATGAGAACATCATCATCAATGAGTTGGATAAAGTTCGAGTCTTTGATTTGAATGGAATTGGTATTCCGATCACTGATTTGTGGAAAGATAGGAAGGCTGTTGTTGCCTTTGCTCGTCATTTTGGGTAATTTTTCGAAGCAATTTTCATTTTGGGTCATTCGGAAACCGTCTCTCTATGCTTATATCTCGCTATATGCGGGAGCTTTTGAGACACTGGGGTAATGTTGTTGCCGTTGTAATCTAGATTTCACTTTGGCTTGTTGCTTGTGGTTTAAATGTGTGGTTGGTTTTTTTACTGCAGATGTGTATTCTGTCGTAAGCGGGCGGATTATCTTGTTTCGAAGAAGGTGTTCATCTTGTCCTTAGTATTAGGCTGATTTGGTTCAAAGTTCCAATGGATTTGTGGTTTATTACGTTGCCTACATTATAATTCATGTTTTGGTCAGATTTGGTCATGTTTCCGAATGTAAGGACATCCAATTGAGTAGGAACGTATACAAAAATGCAAAAGGATAGAAATTGACATGAAGTGTAGTGTAATTCGCAGGATGTATATTGCGATTACACAAATTGGGTCTATGTAAACAAATAATCCGGCTAAGAGTGGTGCTGCTTAGTCCTTACAACTTGTAGAATGTTTATAACATACTGTATATATCATAAGGTTCATCCATTTTTCCGTCGTGCTTGTGCCCTACTGCCCTGTCAAACACATCCTGACTGTGTACAACTAAGTAGGAAGTTTTCTAGGTTATAGGCTTACAAATTTACCTGCCAACACCTTATTCTCGAGGAAGAAAAGCAGGAAGTCATTTTATGCACATTTTTGTAAGAGATCATTGTTATTTGAGCTTGAAGGCAATTTACCTCACATAGCTGTCACCGCACCTAGCCATCTTGTAGTAGCTAACAGGCAAACACCGGATGGATGTTTTCTTTTTAAACGGTTAAAAGCTTAGTTCTTGTGGAAAAAAAAATTCCCAGATTCTGTGTAAAATCTGACTTCCGAGGAACAGTGTGATGTGCTTCGTTGTGAACCAGAAACTTAGTATAATAAAATCAGTATTCCACTGTTTGTTAGTAACAGTCTTATCATATACCTTGACACGACCAGAGGGATGAATTTACTTATTGAGAGTAATATGAGCTATGCTTAAATGTCTGATAAGTGAGACATCTTGCAGTGTTCTAGCGAATATTGCTCTCAAAATTTCAAATGTCCTTTGAGTGACTGAGGCTCAATGTTCTTTTTGAACTTATTCTACCTTGACTTGAACTTATTCTACCTTGACTTTTCCTACTTTTGAACTTGTTCTTTTGAACTTATTGTCTTATTCTACCTTGTTTGTTCATGTTTCTGTTTTTATTTTCCCTTTCCAAATTCTATACTGATCATTCATGAGAAATCGGCCCTCTTTGAGATTTTGATTTCAAACAGCTTGGATCCAAATATATTTTCACCTTGTAGGATCTAAGTTCCCCATAATATACTTGTCTGTAAAGATGTCTTTTGAATTGACCACCATGGGTGGCTTTTGTGCTCATCAGTTTACTGATAGATTTAAAAATTTGTAGGGAGAAATGGATGCTGCTGGTGTAGCACTTGTTGTGATAGGACCAGGAAGCGTTGATCAAGTATGTTGTGTCCTTTGATATAGAAGCAACCTTCTTTCTGGAAACATGCTTTTGAGGATACATGGTTGTATCCGCGTCACTCTGTATCGCTATGTGCTCTTACTGTTTTTTATGTTGCAGGCCAAGGAATTTTATGAGCAAACCAAGTTTAAAGGAGGTATCTTTCTTCTTTTTCCCTCTGATCAGACAAGTGACCCATAGTTTGACACAGTTAGGCTTAACACTTGTAGCAGTAGAATTGTAGCGTTCAGAACAGGACAGACCTAGGAACTAACGACTGCATTGCTCGACACCTATAACGAGTCAATTGAAATACTAGTGGTTCCTTTAAGCTTCAAGTGATTTCTATGTTTCAAGATGGTGTTTCTGGTTTTGTTTCTAATTAAACTAGCAACTCAGATGTTGAAAACATGGCTAATAGACTGTCTTAATTGTGGTATAACAGCCTGGCACTAGAGCATTAATGTTGTATTTGCCCAAGTAACTAGTATATAGCTGCGGTGATAGTGCACAAACTGTGAGTGAGCTTGATTGGGAAGTAGCCAAACCTTTCTTTTGTTTTACTCTTCAGGACAACTAGAATAACCACTATCACAGCAACAAGTACGAGTAAATCGACCTAAAATCGTTTCAAAATCAATGTGTTGTTTTGACACTTAAACATTGTGAAGATGTTTCATAAATTCTTTCCTGCTGTTCATCGTGGGATGTGTATGACCTAAATAACTAAGGAACAATTAATGTCTCCTCAAATCAAGTTACCTAAATCTAACGTGAAGTATCTTTTACATAATTACATGTCAACAAATTCACAAATGTAAATATGGGAGTTGAAAATTTAGCTACCCGTTTGCTGATGCAATCAGTCGTTCCCTTCCTGTGATCTTTCAACCTTCTACAACATAGTATGTACTATCTAATTTGCCTGTAAGACTTTTAAACCAAGTGTGTTCATTGGAAGAATTTCCAAATTGGTCACATTATTGTGCTTAAGATAATAGCCAACATTACTTGTATTTAAACTGCTTGTTAGTGAGATACTGAGATTAACTCTGGGGTTCTCTTCCAAGTTTGCAATCTCTTCACATGATTTTCAGAAACTCTCCTGAGCTTTCGAAATTTCGTGAATTATCCTGAATTCCAGAACTTTTCATTAATTTTAAGTACAAGTAACGTTGGCTATCCTTTCTATTCCTCCCCTGCATTAAATTTCTAACACCTTTCTATCTTTGACCCTAAGAAAACCCATATTCTCTTCAACCACCCTCCTCCATGTTCATACAGTCTTCCCGTATCTCTTAATATCTTATCTGGGCATGCAGGAACCATTCAAAGTTATTTCTTTCTCTGATTTTGCAATTGCATTGACTTACATTGGAGCTTTTGTTTGAAGAATTAAATGTCATTCTTGATTCATCTATCCTTTATGTGCATTGATGTATTGTTTGAGAAAACTGAGTCTATTTTGCCAATACCCTTTCAGAAGTTTATGCAGATCCAGACCATTCATCGTACGAAGCACTGAGATTTGTTTCTGGGGTCGCAACCACATTTACCCCACAGGTGCAAAATACTTCTCTAGGACTTATATATGAAGCAATTTCTTGGTCATTCATGTAAGAAGCTTATTTGGTTTTAAACGTCAAAATGCAGGCTGGATTGAAGATAATCCAGTTGTACATGGAAGGTTACAGGCAAGATTGGGAACTTTCATTTCAAAGGGACACTGTGTCCAGAGGTGGCTGGTATGTTGTCATTGATTCATGGCGGTGTAAGCGTCTGTCATCCAGTGTCTGATGCATGTGAATTTTGAGTAGCTGGCCCTATCTAGTTAGTTACGGGTTTTAGTTCTTTCTTGTATTTCTTTTTCTCTGAATGGAAAACCTTCTGATGTGTACATGGATGATAGAAAAGCCATAATTTGCATTGCCCTGATGTTGCATTCTCATAGTTTGCCACGATTTTTGAATTGCAGCATAAGTTATTTTGTCGGAGGAGCATAGAGTTTTGAATATGTATGCATCATGTATCATGGCAATGTGTTAACTCTAAATCTAGCTAGCATTTCATTTAAATGCCTGATTGCTGGACATCTGCAATGGATTGCTCAAATTATTATCGGTTACTTGTAGGGCTATGTACCTCCAATCTCATATGTTAACTAAAGTTCCTCTCTTTGTTATCTCAGGCAACAGGGTGGTATCATTGTAGCTGGCCCTGGTAAAACCAATTTTTCCTATATTCACAAGGTAAAAACCTGGTTGGACCAATTTTTCTTATTCCGTTTTTTACTTTCAAATCCCGCATTGATAAGGTATGATCAATATGATTGGGCAAGGTGTGTTGCTTCAGATCATGAACTTGTTGAGATTGAGATTTATACTTTGGTTTTAGTTCAACCAACCTTTTTGATCTGTGTATAGACCGACACTGGTAGGGGTACCTATATAGTGTCCAATCTGTCCATATCAAGGCACATTGATACGCATTTACGGATCAACCCTTGTGAATTGTGATTGTATATACCTACTGAGAGATAGTCGGTTGGGGGAAAGGGTAAAGATAGGGTAAAAGGTCTCATGTAACTGGTGTTATAATGATGTTATTAGAAATGACTTCATCAAGGTGCTTTATGTTTTAAACAGGACAAAGAAGCAGGTGATGATCCGCCTATTGAAGATATTCTGAAAGCATGTTGCAGCGCAAAAGATGATTGAGAATGTTTTCCCCTTCTGTATATATGATGTATACTTGGTCCTTATGTAACTTATTATTTGTAAAAATGTACCTTGTGAATGAAATATATAATAGAGATGCCTCTTGTTCTCATCTCTGGTGCCTCTCTTGTTCGTGTTTTTTTCATTTTTCTTTTGGTTCCGCAGATATCTGCTATGGTCAGAGATTGACCATCAGCAACCACTCTCCATTGTTCTGCCTGCGTGATGTGAGCCACAGTAAGGCAGTCCGCAGTTACATGGTATGTAACAGTTGGCCGCAATAGGAATGGGATTAAAGGAAAGGGAGAGATGAAGAAGATGATTGTGTTCTCTGAGGTAAGCTGTCTCTTGGGTACTAAGGTTGTAACGCTGTTAAACCCTGCTGGGATCATTGTTCCATGACTGGTTCATAGGGCGTCATAGCGGTTTTAGTTTCGTGGTCGCAGTTGCCGTTCACAGTGGGCACTATGATCAGGGTGGATGAAGAATGGCACATAAAAGACTCGGAACTCTGGGAGTTGGAATCAAATATTGTATATGCTTGAACTATGAAGGTTCTTCATAGGGATGTGTCCAAGTACAAGGCTAAGCCTATAAAATATTAAAGCTATGATAAAATCTGAAGTAAAGAGGGAACAAAAATAGCTTTTGTTAGAGCAACTCCAATGGGAGTTGTTTGTCCTGCTTGGAATTTGTAAGCAGATGGCTTCACCGTGGAGCAATATGCACCATCTGCCCACCTTGCAATTTCTGCTCAAGTGAGCGAACTGCTTGCCCAAGATTCATGACAGGCTTTTTTGTTTTAGCTCCACAAATTGTTGATAAGTGGAATCCCAACCTGTTTAACTTCGGAGCAAATATACATTCATGAAGTTTAGACTGATGGTTGAGGTTCAATAATTGGTTTTATACCTTAACACGCCCCTCACGCGCATGTCTTTCGGGCTTGAAGCGTGGAGATCATGCACAGGTCCGCCCATACTGCTTGAGAGTCCACGTGAGAGATAAGGGGGCTATCAGGGTTTGAACTCGACACCTCAGGATATCATGTTAATGAACCATCTCAATCAAAAGTATAGACTGATGGTTGAGGTTCAGTAATTGGTTTTATACCTTAACAGCGCACAACCCCATTCTTCTATCCCCTTTGGTACGAGAGTTGTTTGATGTGCATTGCTTTCATCGAGCACTAATCTAATTTGATGTCAATTGATCTCCAATGTAAGTTAAATTATAATTACAAATGGTTGGACCATCCGCAAGCTTTCTGAACTTACGAAGTTACGAAACCTTCATAATCCGTCACTAATTGATTGAAAAAACATAACATCTGTCACCAATCTCATCCCGAAAATTCACATGATATCCCTAAAATATGTCATTCGGCATGTGGTATGATGCCGTTACTCTCACATTTCAATATAGCACATGGTGTCCTAGTAATGTCCGTTAACTTCCGCCATTATCACTTGTCAACTCCTGTTTGACTAACTCCCATTAACTGCTTAATAACTTCTCCTTCACGATACATCACTCAATTCACTCTGTCTGATCTCTTCAACACACAACCATCACTCTTCTTCAAAAATCTTGGTCACTTTACATTTAATTTGTGATTGGAGCTGCACCCTTCATCTTTACACCATAATCACGGGTAAAAATCCCCCCTTTTGTTCGTTTTATAGGTTTCATTCACTAATTTTCATGCTCAAATTTTGGTTTTTAGGGTTTCCAATTAGGGTATAATTGTTCTTTATTTTTATATTTCAACATGAAATTGTGGTGGTGTGCTCTTAATTGCAGTTTTAATGGTTTAATATGCTCTATTTTGATGTCATTTTGAATGTTAGTGAATTTTATTGTTGGTCTAAAATTAGGGTTTTGTATAATTTGGGTGTATAATTAGGTTTATGTTGGTATAATGTTAGGATGGAGACAAGGTGGATGTGTGTTCACTACAGAGACAAGGCATTTGATTACCCTGTGTATGATGTGGATAAGATGTTAGTAATGGATTTGATGATGAATTTTGAGGACCATAGTATTAAGCAAGATATGCGTATTCCGAAGGTCTACGACATGTTTTATAAGGGTAGAAATCGCGATAGGAAAACTAAGATCACATGTGATAGTGGTTTAGTAAGCATGTTTGATGAGTGCTTTGGTATGGAGACTATTGATTTATGGCTAGAAGATACGGATAACCCGATTAAGGAATTTGAGTTAGCTGCTGATATGAAGAGAAAACGGAGAGAACTTGAAGAAGCTAAGAAGAGAGAGGAGGAAGAAAGGGTCCGACTTGAAAGAGAGGCAGATGAAACAGTCGGGATTGGGCGGCCTATACGGATTGGTTATCCTGTTGTAGACCTTGACACCAATGAGACTGAGTATGCGTATGTGCAATTGCAAGATGAACCCTTTACTGAACCTGAAGCAAAAGAACCTCCATCAGTAGCACAACAATCGGAAATGTCTAGTGAATATGAAGCTGGGAGACCAAATCAGCCTTCTCAAACTTGTACAATTAACAAGAAATTTTCCAAAGAGCTGCAATCATCTTCAAGTAAGATGAAGACTCGAAAGAAAAGGGCACTGAAGGAAACACCAAGCAATGTTAAAATCCCTAAGACTACAGCTAGAAGAAAAGGGGCTTATGTCCCAAAGAGTCAACAACCTGCTGTCCCGGAGCCAGGTGAGATAAGTGCGGAAAGGGCAAAGAGAAAAGCAGCAGTGGCTGCATCAACTAATATGGAGTTGGTCTCATCTAGTGAGTCCAAGTCTGAGGATGAAGACTTTTTATTGAGTGGTGGGGAGGTTAAGTCAGTCTGGGATGTGGACGGATCAGACACTGAGCTAGTAGCCGCTTGTGGGAGATTACATCCATTTCATGATGCTTTGGAGCGGGTTTCTGGAGACAATGTGGATGAACAAGACCCTATGGATAGGCTTCGTCAAGGTGGAAGGGTTTACATATCTCAGAGATGGGGGGAGATAAACATTGGCGTGTGGAATATATTTCTGTCAAAGAGTCACTTCTTGGAGGTGTTCACTGATTATTGCATCCAAGAAGGATTTTCTGTTGTTGTTGAGAAATCTGATCCAGTGAGATACACGGCAGAATGCATAGGAAAGCAATGCACTTGGAGAATCCATACTTCAAAACTTCCACTCAGTATCTTATGGGCAGTGAAGACAATATCAGGCCTCCATGTTGACTGCTTCAAATTTCAGAGGAATTCAATGGCAACTTCAGACTGGATGTGTAAAAAGCTACAAGATGAACTGAAGGCACACCCAAAGATGCCTGTCAAGGCTATGCAAACTTTGTTGAAAGAAAAGTTTGGCATTGATACTTGTCGTAGAACAATGTACAAGGTGAGGGACATGGCTTTAAAGAAGACCATTGGTGGGAATGAGGAGAGTTACGACCTTGCAGCATCATATCCCAAAAGAGCGTAGCTGGCCGCCTCACAGTGAAGTTACCAATCCCAGACCCAAGCTGGCCCATCCCAGAGCCAAGGTACTAGAATGGAATGGGGAGCTGTGAATGAAATAAAGAAAGGAGCTGCCGTACAACAACCTGGTAAACTTTTGAATAGACAAGTTGGTATTAACTAGTAAGTAGTTGGTTTAGTAGTGTGACCATTTCTGACTAGTATCGCAGTTGCTCATTTAGATTAGTAGTTGATCTTACTCTGTTTTAAGTGCGCTTATGTCACCTATATTTGGGAACAAACTGTAGGCAAATCAGGTAACTTAAGAATGCGCTCAAAAAGGCAAAAAATTAAGCACTTTCTTTTTTTTTTTTTTTTTTTTTTTGTTGCGAAAATGACTATTTGCTAATTCATACATTTTTGTTCTTTAAAACATACTACTCCTACCCAAAGAGATTTTCCTGATTCTTTTTGCAGTTCTGAGTAGCCATGTTGGGGACTATTTGTAGGCTAAATGAAAGATCCGTTTACCTTGAAATCAAGTAGAGTTGGTTGACTGCAATGCAGAATGAAATACTTACTAATTTTTAAAGCAAGTGAACATTCATTTGGTCTAAATATAACTCCCAACGTGGTAACATGGCAACTTAAAACTGCAAAAAGAAACAGGAAAATCTCTTTGGGTAGGAGGGAGTACAAATTAAAGAAATTGCATCATTTTGGTGAATTCATCTATTTTCTGCGTTTGTACCTTCAATTTCTTCTTCATACGTGCTGCCATCTTCATCATATTTTGGTTCTTCATTTTTCACAATGCACCATTGAAACCATCCACATTCATCACATTTATGGTATGGCTTTGAAAAATAATTTGCTGCTGTAGGTCCAAATGCCCTTATATTTGATCTCTTGTTGCACATTGATATTCTTGTCGCTTCGGGACTAAGACGTACAATTGCTGCTCTGTTTGGGTATTAAGCACCAAAATGGGGCCAATATCGCTTTGCAATGTAGTCTACAAGCTAGTGTCAAAAGTTCTTGCTAATCGTCTAAAACCGCTACTGGAGGTTATAATTTCTGATGAACAGAGGGCCGGTTGATTTCTGATAATGCTATGATCGCGTTTGAGGTCTTTCACTTCTTGAAAACTCACCATAGTGGAAGGATCGGCCATTTGGCGTTAAAGCTTGACATGAGTAAAGCGTATGATAGAGTCGAGTGGTGTTTTCTGGCTAGTATTATGCGTAGAATGGGATTCTGTGAAGAGTGGATTACAATGATTCTGAGATGTCTTACGACAGTTTCCTCTTCTGTTCTGATTAATGGAGTCCCTACAAGAGCCTTGTCGCCGCGTCGTGGTCTTAGACAAGGGGATCCGATCTCACCCTATTTGTTCATAATTTGTGCAGAGGCATTCTCACAGATGCTCACTCGGGAATTAGAAAGGAAGACTATGTCTGGTGTACAGATTTGTAGACGGGCTCCTCGTATCTCGCATTTGTTTTTTTGCTGACAATACAATTATTTTTTGTAAAGCTGATGCAGGCAATATTACCACGGTGAAGTCGGTGCTGGAGGCTTACCAAAATGCTTCTGGGCAGAGGCTTAATTTGCAGAAGACTGAGTTGTACTTTAGTGCTAATGTTCCTGATTCTAAACGTGCAGAGCTCACTGGTCTTCTGGGTGCAACTCCGGTAGCTGTCCCTGGTAATTATCTAGGCCTACCAGCCATGGTTGGCCGTAATAAGACGTCCATTTTCTCTACTATCCGGGAAAGAATTTGGAAGAAGACGAAGGGTTGGATGGAGAAGATGTTGTCGTATGCGGGTAGAGAAATCGTGATAAAGGCTGTTGCCCAATCGATTCCTACCTATCATATGGGACTCTTCAAACTTCCGATGAACCTTTGTCGTGACATTGAGATGGGTTTGGCGATATTTTGGTGGAGCTTCGGGGAGGAGAAGAGGAGAATTTACTGGGTTGCTTGGGATAAGTTGTGTAGGATGAAGGACGAAGGAGGTCTCGGCTTCCGTCTTCTCTCGTCCTGTAATGTAGCCATGCTTGCGAAACAAGGCTGGAGACTCATGCAGTATCCTAATTCTCTAGTTGCCAGACTGATCAAGGCAAGGTATTTTCCTTCCTGCGACTTCCTTGAAGCAAAAATTGGGCACCACCCTAGTTATGTTTGGCGGTGTATTTTCGAGGGACAGTCGCTATTAAAGCAGGGGTGCAGGTGGCTTATCGGGAATGGGAAACAAGTTCAGCCTTGGAGGGATAATTGGACGACGTGTCCTCCATCCTTTCGGCTTATTTCTCCGGCTGATCCAATTGAGAACGAGACGGTTAGTGACTGGATAGACGAGGAAGCTAGTAGATGGCGTGAAGATGTGGTTAGAGCAAAACTTTTGCCATTTGAGGCGAGTGAAGTTTTGTGTATTCCTTTATGCCCGAGAACAGAAGACAAGTTAATTTGGCATTTTACTACGGATGGTAACTACTCTGTGAAATTGGGCTATCACTTTCTTCGATGGCGTGAACGTTTAGACGCAGGAGGTGTTGGCTCAAGCACAGATACCTTGGCTCAATTTTGGAAGCATCTATGGAAACTTAAAATTCTGCCAAAGGTAAGATCATTCCTACGGCGAGCGTGTAACAGGGCCCTGCCTAATGGTGCAAACTTGCAAAGGAGAGTTCAGGTGAATCCGACTTGTACCCGCTGTCATTGTATGGTAGAAACGGATTTACATGCTCTCTTTTTCTGCCCAAAGGTGCGATTGGTTTGGGCTGGTGTGGATATTAACCTTGATGAAGAGTGGGGTGAGGTTAGGAGGTGAGGAGTGGAAAGAGAAAACATTTGTATTGCTATGGAGCTTGTGGAACGAACGAAATGCTGAATTTCACGGTAGAAAATGTCGTGAAGTATGGCAAGTAGTGGCAGGAGCATCCAGCTTGTGTTGTGCATATGCTGAGGCGAATGACCATTTGCATGATAAAGGCGTTCAAAATATTACAAGCCCAGATCGGTGGACGCCCCCAAGCGAGGGTACTTGGACACTGAATTTTGGTGGTGCTACCTTTGGTGACCACGGTTGTGGGTTAGGCTTTGTGTTACGCGGGTGTCAGGGGCAAATTGTTCTTGCAGGGTGTCATCAATTTCGCGAGCAGTGGGAGCCTATAATTGTTGAAGCGAAAGCTATGGAATTTGGCTTGCGAATGGCTCGACAACAAGGCTTCAGGAATATAATCTTGGAATCTGATAATCTTCAATTAGTGTCAATGGTTAAACGTAGTGTTATGCCCTTGTCTTCCTTGGGTGGTATAGGTAAGGTCTTGCTTGATTTATTTAAGGTTTTTGAGTTTGTAGTTGTTGTTCATATTAGGCGTGGGGGTAACCAAGCGGCTCATTTTATTGCCCACTTTGGGCCGCTCGACTATTCCTGTAGGGTTTGGGTGTATGGTGGCCCGGATGGGCTTCTTGATGTAGGATCTGCTGATTTTATGTCCACTTTTATAACTTAATATATTTTTAGCGTTTTGACTAAAAAAAAAAAAATGTTTTGGGCATTTGGCACACTTTAGGCGTTTTACCAAGAAATGTCAATGTGCTTCTACAAAGACTAGCTGTGGTCATCTGACTGGTTTAGCATACATGTTAAATAAAGAGAAAGTCTTAATGTATATCCATATACATTTCTAAATGTATATCCCTAATTTTTTATCCACATAACCCACTTAAATAATGTAAGGACAAGGGTAGTGGTGAATTAGAAACAGTAGTTTTTGGTGACTGCCTCGATGGTAAAAAATACGATTATGTTGTCCGTCTCCTTTTCACCAAATCAACGACATTCATCTTTTCCATGCCTTTCAAGACGTTGTCCTTGTCTCCTTGACTTGTTAGCAGACTTGATATCGAAGTTGTCTTGGTGCCGAGTCTAGATCACCCTAGCTCTGATGAGTCTGCTCGGGAATTATTCGCATGTATGTGTGCTACCCAGGCCACGTCATTTCTTGCTGTCCCAATCGGGGAATTTGATCGCTGTTATTACCCCCCTTTACTATTGAAAGGGCACGAGAGCTGTACACCAAGTTAACCATGGCAATACGACGTGGCTGTACGTGTGCCCCTAGCTTGCAAGTCCTTTGCGCCGCGAGAGCAGTTATGTCCTTGATTGTGTGCACCATCGTGCAGGATCATCGTGTGGTTAGCAACAATCCCTTTCTAACCTTACGAACAAGCTTCTGGGGGTGTACGGGCTATGTAACGGGAATTCCGTGGGCAACGTTTTGGGTTTGTACAAGCAGTGTAAGGAGAAGAAGCTTGAGTTTGAGATTATATCCTGATTTGCAAAAAGAGGAGTCCCTTGTTATGGTAGTCGTTACGTTGCTCAAGAACCAGATTCTTGTGGCTGGCTCCAGCTTCCCTTTGACGACAGGATGAGTTTATTTGGTACCTGAAGGCTATGGTTGTGATAGCCTGACTATTATCGGACCCAACAATACATTTATGGACCCTCACGGCCTTGAAGTTATTCTTGAGTAAACATTCTGTATGTGAATATGTGATAATTGTGAAGCAAGGATACGCGGTCTGAACTTGCAGGGCCTGTTGAAGGGTACCTGTCTCAATTGTCAAAGTCACAAAACTGGGCCTGCAACTTTCCCCGAATCTGATGAACACCTGCAGGAACTGGAGTGAATTCAATGTGGCGAGGCACAAGTCACATGGACAGTACACTAGTCTTCCAAATATTTAGTAACTTTTATTGTAGACAAGCATGATGCAATGCATGAAAGCATTATTAAAATTATAAATTATCAACTTTATATCGGATGTTGTATTTTGATCGTAATTTTATCGTTTTTGAAAAGCAACATCCAGCAAACGCTTAGTTTTCGATAACAGATCAGATATTATGGTGACAGTCCTACAGAAGTGAATATTTCAATGACTTGATTATTCAAGCATTTGGTGCTTGTCTAAACGAAAACAAGACTGCACAAAACTGACTGTATTCAGGGAGACACGGGTTCAACTTGGACAAACTGACCAAATTAGTGAGCAGATCAAGAAGAATAGGTTCAACCATTGCATTTTATTTTATCTATGTAGGTCATTATTTTCATTTTACGATTCTCATCCTACCGGAAAAAAAAACGCACACTCTCAAACCGAAATCACATATCTGGTTTTCTTGCCATTAGAGATTGTCCCACATCGTCCAAGAAGTGAGGTTATCGTATTTTGGCACAATATATGTTAGGTTCTTTTAATTTTGTCCCACATTGTTGCATCAGAAAAAGATAGATTCAACAATGTGGTTAGTCATGGTTCAACTACGTGGAATAATTTTTTAGTAGAGGAGTTATATAATCCACCGATCATGATTCAACAATGTGGACGATTTTTCAGTATTCTTTTTTTTTTCTTTCAAGTTTAGAGATTCTCTCACATCGTCCAAGAAGTATGATTACAATATTTTGCCACACTATGTGTTAGGTTGTTTTAATTTTGTCCCACATTGTTGCATCATAAGAAGATAGATTCATTCTACTCGGTATTGTAATCCTAACGGAATTAGTTCTTATGTTCTTAAAAAAAAAACAGTTTATTAGTCCATACATATATTTCATTTGTTCATGTTCACAACGTGGGACAATTTTTTAATAGAGCACGCGGCTGAGACTTAGTGGGGTGGAGCAGTCCAAATGAGCTATAACGATATCATGGCCAGGGATTTTATTTTGTTACGTGGTCATGATTTGACAATGTGGAATGCCTTTTTATTACTCTTCTTATTTGCCAATATTGGAGATTGTCCCACATCATCTAATAAATAAGATTATAGTATTTTGACACACCATACACGGCTAGGTTATTTTTGTCCCACATCGTTGTATCATATGTGATTGCGATAAACCTGTTTTTTAACAAAATTGTAGGTGAAACAAACTGAACGTAGAATACTCTATAGAGTACTATAGGTCTATATGATACTCCTATACTCTTCTACTATATTATGATTTATTATTACTTCTACCACTTATATCATAGTATCATACACATCATCAAGGGCATTGATAAATCATTTTAATTCAAAGAGGTTTTTTTTAAACTAAAATAGAATAATGTGTCAATTTAAAAAAGACATCATATTGAAAACGTTTTTTTTTATACTACAATTATGAGGTTACTCAAAAATTTATTAGTATGTTGAACGTGCATACAAATGACAATTTTTAAACTTGCCAATTAATACTTTAGCAGCTTTATTACAGCCAGCCGAGTATAGATGACCAGACATTTTGATTGTGAATGTTGATCTGGGACTTCAACTATTTATAGCCAGCTGATTGTTTAACTATGATTAGGATTAGGAATATGATAGATCGGGATTAGGAAAATATACCAAAAAACCTTGCCCGATATATCTCTGCTTTATCGATTGATATGGAGTTTCTAGAATGTTTCATTCTTATTTATTTATTTATCTTTTACTTACCATATAATGCACAATTCATATTGATAATATATATTGATATTGACATTGATATTGATTTGGGTTAAAGGAAACTAGAAGTATGTTTGTCTAGGAATAGTATGTGTAATAGGAACGTGGGCTTGCCCAACTACTATAATTGGGGCGCTTTATTACACATATCTAAATTAGAATAGGAATATGGGTTTAATTAGAATTAGAACACGTAGGTGTTATCTATAAATATAGCGATGGTTTAGTTCAAGATTATTGAGACACAAGACAAGTTTTACGTACGATTTTTTTTTTTAAGATTCAGATATCCCCGAAAACCTTGTAATAAAAAAAAAATGCAAATCTTCGTGAAGACGCTGACTGGTAAGACCATTACCTTGGAGGTTGAGAGCAGTGACACCATTGACAATGTCAAGGCTAAGATCCTTGACAAAGAAGGTACCTACTATTTCTCAACCAATCTTATGCTTTCCTGAATAATTTTTCACTGTTGCGTAAATTTTATACTTATTAGTTATTACTTAACCTAATTTCTTACGGATATCATTATAAACATACGTACAATTTGGTAGATCGTTTGAACTAATTTATTAATGTTTTTTTCGGCCGGTTGGTCAACAGGAATCCCAGCGGACCAGCAGCGGTTGATCTTCGCCGGAAAACAGCTTGAAGATGGCCGTACTCTCGCCGACTACAACATCCAGAAAGGTACGGTCGTCCGGCCATATTATTCATTATTATTTTTTTCTTTGAAGTTTGATCATGTGTTAACTAGTGTATCGTGTTTGTGACGTTTGGTATGAATATGATGAATGAATGTAGAGTCGACGCTGCACTTGGTGTTGAGGCTGAGAGGAGGAGGATACGGCACGCTCAATTACCCGCCGAATTTGTTGGTTTTGGCTCAGCAATACATGAATAAGAAGCTGGTCTGCCGCAAGTAAGTTTTATTTCGATCATAAACGAGATTTTTTTTTCTTCAACATGTTTGAGATGACATAATAATTAGCTAATTAGTTTCTAGTATGATTGAATTTACATGGATGCATGCAAAAAAAAAAAAAACAAAAACAAAAACAAAAAAAAATTATTTTATTTTCCTTGATACCGTCTACTTATATGTATATGCTAATTATAAAACGATCACACGCTCACAATTTAAAAAGAGTCACTTTGTACCACAATATAATGAATTTATTTATGAGAGACCGTATTTATGGAATTCCGCATGCTTGACATATATGTAGAGCATAAAATTGCAAATTGCTAGAGGTCTACAGTGTAGATACAATTTATTTGTCTACAATGTAAAAATTGAGTTATAGTAGTAAAATTGAGATTTGAGTAGTAAAATTATTTTTAGTGAAAAATTCAGGTAGTAAAATTAATTGTGTGAGTAGTAAAATTTTGATAGTTAAGTAAAATTATTGCTGATTGTAGACATTTTTGGGTGTCTACACTGTAGACTTGTAGCATCGTCCCATAAAATTATGAATCAAATGAATAATGTTTGTGATGATGATCTGCAGGTGCTATGCTCGTCTCCCAGAGAAGGCTCAAAACTGCCGCAAGAAGAAGTGTGGACACACCAATCAGCTGAGGAAGAAGCACCCTTGGGTGAACAAGACCGGTGTTTGATTCTAACATACGACACACACTTAATTCCTAGTTATTATACTTGTGAATAATAATACGTGAAGTACGTATATATGTGTTGTCGTCATATATACCTCTATCGCTAGGATATAGTCGTCTGATAATAATAATTATAATGATCACAACTCGTTAGTTGTTCCTATGTGTTCGATTATTACGACAATGAGATTATCATATGTGTATATATATGTCCATCGCCTACTATGTAGTTATGAAGCTTGACTTCTTCCCATATGAGATTAATTATCGTATTTGATGTTGGTTTTCACACGCAATAGTATTTTATGTATGGTTAATTAAAATTTTATACTATTTATTACGTATTGTCGCCAATTCTTATTATCTTTATAGGAACAAAAAAACTCTACATCGACTACATGCATGTAATAATAATGATAAACTTTTGAATAGGTATTACTATGAAGTATACATGATAGCGGTATTCTAGTAATTTACTAGAATCAGTTGTAACCGAAAATGGTGTGCTGGCAATTAGTTTGTTAGAGCCAACCAACTATAAAATCAGTTGTAAGATCAGATTTTGTAACTCACTGAAAGTGATAATGAAAAGCTTCTTCTACACATTTCCAATGTCTTTCTTCCTCTCAATCTTCTCAATTAACCTTTGATTTACATGCATCATTATATATTTATATAGAGTAATTCTAAGGTGCTTGACAAATACCGCAAAGTACAATAAGAGCCATCATCTCAACCATCCATAATGTTGAAAATCAATCTACGCCATCCATTATTTGTATTTAGGTATATTTTATAAATTATATTGTAAATAACAAAAAAAATTAGAAAAAAATGGTTAAATACATTTATTTAATCTTTTATGCTTATATATACCTTGTACAAATTATATCTAATATAATTTGATAATTTTTTCCTTTTAGAAAAATTTATTAAGTTATTTAAAAATGATTTAATATGGTGTTTTGCGGTATTTGTCGAGCACCCTAGAACTCCTCATTTATATATAATCCCCTTTAACCTTAAATATATAGTTACATATATATATATATTTAAGGTTCACTTCTTCACACATCCATTAACGTACCCTATAATACGAACGAACCACATCCATATATATTGCATGCATACAGGGTATATGTTGAGTTGTTGACTATTCCCACACTTCAAAAAGACTTTGACACGATGATGAGCATGCGAGATTCTAATTGTAAAAGGTTTCAAAACACCAAAATTAAAGCGAAATTAAACAGCCCTACCTCACTCTGATTTGGCTGCGTTATGCACTCTTCAAGAGAAACAAGCTAAGGTAATACAGAATCTTCGATAAGGAGATAAGTATGTCTATAAATCTAATTTGATTTAACGTGATTTGAATACATTACAACTGATATAATCTGATTTAATAATTTGAATAAATCGGGACTAATTTGATTTGATCTGAATTTGTTGAAAATTTAACTGAATTTCCATGAATCAATTTTAAAAAAAGTCCAAATTCGTTGATTATAATTTCAACAATTGTGTATATGCCAGTCTAATTGTCGTTATTTAATTTCCATTTGACTAATTAAGTAAACTAATACGACATACGAGACATATTGATTCCAACCTTCCTCAGCATTTTGTTGTGGCTCCGTCTCTATCCCCTTCATTTAACTTTTTACATCCGAAAAAGACTTTAAATAATAATACTTACTTTGAATTTGTAAATTTTATGTCCAATAATTTTATTGTTTTATGGGAATGATATTTTGTCTAATTATTATCCCACCACCATATTATTATGGAAAAATTCACAAGAATAATCCAACATATTAAATGAAGTGTTTTTTTCACATAAAATTTTTAAATAGATAATATCTCAAGTGAAATGTTTTAGATATATATATGCAATTATATATATACGTACAAGTAGTAATATTTTGATTTGACCGGCTTTCTAACTAGAGTAATTTATTTAACTTGTTCTTGTGTTTCCGGTGAGAATCTTCAACAGGAATCCCAAAGGACCAGCAGGTTGATCTTCGCCGGAAAAAAGCTTGAAGATGTCCGTACACTCGCCGACTACAACATTCAGAAAGGTACGGTACGGTCGTCCGGCCATATTAATTATTCATTATTATTTTTTCAGGAAGTTAGATCATGTATTTCAGTATATGTATGTTTGTGTGATGATTTGGAAGTGTAGCGTGTTTGTGACGTTTAATTGTATGGATAATATGATGTTTGAATAATGTAGAGTCGACGTTGCACTTGGTGTTGAGGCTGAGAGGAGGAAGATGGGGCAAGCTGAATTACCCACCGGATTTGCTGGAATTGGCTCAGAAGTACATGAACAACAAGAAGATTTGCCGCAAGTATGTTTATGCATATACTCAACTTTTTCTTTGATTTTTTCCAAAGTATTATATTTGCCAAATTGCCAGTTTTCACAGATTTATTAATTCGTTGTTGTTGGATTTTTATGAAATGAGATTATTTTTCATCTACGTACATGTTGATTAGATTGCTTTATGGAGGGTTAATTTAATTAATTAAAATCTAATTATGAATTAATAATATTAATGTGATGATGATGATTAAATTTGCAGGTGCTATGCTCGTCTTCCTGAGAAAGCTGTCGACTGCCGTAAGAAGAATTGTGGACACAGCAATCAGCTGAGGAAGAAACACCCTTGGAAGTTCAACCCTGGAATTTAATTTGATTCATTCTTCTTTTTGCGAGTTAAGTGCTAAATTGGTCCCCAAACTTTACAATAGGGTTAAAATTGGATTTTTGTGGGTTTTGAGTTTGGATAGAGTCTTTTTTTTTTCGGAAATTTGATTGTCTAATGTGGTAATTCTTTGATTTTTGCTGGATTTTGTGTATTGCATGATTTCTTTGAGTCATAATGATGAGGTTATGGGGAATTTTGTGAATTGATCGAAGAAATGATTGAATTGATTTGAGATTATGCAAGTCTTCGTGTGAATTTGTGAACGATGAAGAACCAAATGAGCTTGCTCTTCTCGTGGAGTTGTGGGTATAATTTACCAGGTGGCTGAATTGTTGCGTGACTTCATCATAGATATTGTTGCCTTGTTGGTGAGCCAGCACGTCTTGTTAGGAACTCGATTGGATATCATCATTTCAATCTCATACTCCGATTGCTGATTGTTTAATTACTTATCATCTCAAATCTTATACTCCGTATTAGATATCATCAGGTTTGGGCGTTTGTCATTGGAAAAGGTTGCTCTGCTGTTAGGTCCTTGTTTTTTTCTCTCCTCTCTCCCCTGTGCAGGGAAGCTCAGACCCATGTGCCACATCATCGCAAGTTAACGTCAAACTTAACGGATGTTAACAGAGTCCCCATTTTTCACAACAAAACTGTAAAGTTCGGGGACCAATTTGACACTTAACTCTTCTTTTTGCATGGCCTCTTAATTAATTATGTCCGAGTTATTATGTGAATAATAAAAGGGGTGTACGTATGTAGCTTATTATTATGGAGAAGGACAATGCTAAAGGTCTAAAGTGTAGACACCCAAAAGTGTCTACAATCCGTAATAATTTTACTACACTATCAAAATTTTACTACTCACACAATTAATTTTACTACCTGAATTTTTTACTACAATTAATTTTACTATTCCGATCTCAATTTTACTACTGCTAACTCAATTTTACATTGTAGACAAATTAATTGTGTTTAAACTATAGACCTCTATCAATTTGCTATTATTATTAATAAGCCTTACTTTAGTAGTACGGTTTACGTTGCCGCTGGTGTAATGAACGTTTGATTAGGAGTACGTGTCATTTATCGATCGCTAGCTACTCGTCTCGCTACTTGTTCCTATATCTATCTATCTATCTAGTTATTATGAAACTCGACTTTGATCGCAAACGTGATTATTACTATTGCACTATATATCGTTGTATGGTGGTCTTGGTCTAGCTACTTAAGTTGATATACTCGTGTGAAGTAATTAAAAGGTTATTTACGACGTAATCTGTATTGCCTAACGAGATTATGAACGTTAGACGACGTCGATTATAAAAACCTATCAACAAAACACCTCGATCATATAATTGGCTTGCACTGGGATCATCTACTAGATCAAAAAGAAAAAAGTGCGCAAATGCGCTTGGCCTGGCTTGGCGCCTGAAGTTAACAGACAGTACAAACTGTCGTGATAGTACTGTATAAGGACCAGCAGTGCTAGTGCACAGTGGTGGTTTGGTAAGACTGAAATGCAGCGTCACCACCAATTCTTATCTATGATATGATGCCCATAGTATGAATGAGCGAAAAGCAGTGCCCTGCTAGGGTGCCTGTCGTCTGTATGTATACTATAAACAGTGTGACAATTTACAATTGTACCCTTATACTCTATTATACCCCCTCAATCTGTACGGGAAGAGGGAGAACGGACAGATTGTCCCGAATATAAAGATACTGCTTACTAGACAAACCTTTAGTAAAAATGTCCGCTAACTGAAACTGGGTAGGAACATACTCAACAACCAAATCCCCGTGAGACACATTTTCACGAACAAAATGATAATCAACCCTTATATGTTTGGTACGATCATGCAAAACGGGATTAGCTGTCATATACTTGGCACTAATGTTGTCACACTTCAGACGTACCGGACGTCGAAGACATACCAAGATCAAGGAGTAACTTGCGAACCCAGAGAGTTTCAGCAACTGTGTAGGCCAAAGCCCGATACTCAGCTTCAGTGGACGATTTAGAAACTGTAGGTTGCTTTTTATGAATGAGCGGAAAGCAGTGCCCTGCTAGGGTGCCTGGCGTCTGTATATATACTATAAACAGTGTGACAATTTACAATTGTACCCTTACACTCTATTACATAGTACATACATACGTACAGCTATGAGAAGAGATCAATTAAAAGTAATAAGTAAAAAAAAAAAAACAAATGCAGTGAAACGTAATGAAAAAGCATCCTAGGCTAGTTTGTTTTATTTACGTACACCTACTTTAATTTCCGCCTGTTTTCTCATGCAATTATCATTAGCAAATTAATAGAGGTATATAGTTTAGACACAATTAATTTGTGTTAAATGTAAAATTGAGCTAGTAGTAGTAAATTTGAGATCAAAATAGTAAAATTAATTGTAGTAAAAAATTCAGGTAGTAAAATTAATTGTGTGAGTAGTAAAATTTTGATAGTTTAGTAAAATTATTACGAATTGTAGACACTTTTGCGTGTCTACACTTTAGAACTCTAGCATTGCCCTTATCATTATTATTGATACGAAATCGAATTGTGGACAAAATCATAATCGGTATTTTGGTAACTGCCTCTTCATGACTATGTGTAAATGTAATAGTATTATCAATCTCTTTGGCGCTAAAATTTTTAAGATTCATTTACACCTGCGGTAGCTAATGTACCCTTTAATATGAACGAATTACTGGCCACCTACACATTATTGGCTGGTATCGACTATTCCGACACTTTGAAAATACATACTTTAATTCGACGAGTAGATAGCAAACTTCTTATCGATACCAACTAGCTCAATCGTAAACAATTTCGAGACAACAAAATTAAACAGTCGTTAACAGGAAATGAGCGATCAGTACTAATTGTAACTAACGGAGTGTTGACGAACCTCCGATCACTCCGTCTGTAGCACACCACGTAAGCATGCATGATGACTTGTGGAAGGAGTTTCCCATTTTTTTTCACCTTTATTACCACTTCTTTCACTTGTATAAAATACCACACTCAAATCAGCACTCCTCCTTCATTCATATTCATTCCCCCTTTTAGAGAGAGAAACTAATAAAGCAGTTATAGAGAGAGAAACAATGGCGGCTAGGAGAGATAATATGCAGATTTTGGTGAAGAATCTCATTGGAGAGACCACCATTGTTGAGGTTGAGAGCAGCGAAACCGTCGGCAATCTCAGGGCTAAGCTTCAACAAAAACCAGGTTATTTAGCTTCTTCTTCACGCTTCTCTTCATTTGCACTAGAAACTTAACCTTAGTAACATCATAATTATAATCCTGATTAATAATAATGTTGCGCCATTGATTTAATCATCAGGAATATTCCTTCAATCCAGCGCTGATGGACAGCAGGACGTAAGCTTCAAGTTCGGTCCGAAAATCATGGACGATGACCGTATTACCCTCGCCGCTTACAACATTCAGCAAGGTTAAATTAGCTTCTTCTTCAATCTTCATCTTCTTCTTCTCCATCCATATTATTTTTCATTACTTTTAAATTTATTTTTGGTGCGGTTAATTTGTCAAAAAAATGATTTAATTAACCGTGTGATTATTTTAATATTATTGTGAATGTAGGATCAACCGTTGAAGTGATCATGAGAGTGAGAGGAGGAGCTTCATCAGGATCCAATCATAATCCTCCAATCCAGAGTAGTGTTAGCGGCAAGTAAGTTTTCCGGCTGCCGTCATAATTAAGAAACATTATCATAATATAATTAATCATCTGCTAATTAATTTATTTTAATGATGTGCTAATAATGAAAATGTATGCAGGAAGGAGGAAAAAGTGAGCGAGAAGAAGAAAATTCGTGTATACGTTTACTCGACTGCAACTGATAACTACACTCGCTTGGAAATCGACGAGGATGCTACTGTTGATCATGTCAAGGAAAGAGTCCTCCGTGAAGAAGGTTTAATAATTCTTTCCTATAATAATCATCATCATATAAATATATATCGTCTTTGATTAATTCGTCGAATTTTCGTAAATTGTGGTGGATTAATTAATATTGTGTTGTTGTTGTTGTTATATAAAGGTGTGGATATTCCTAAGGAAGAGGCGCAGCTGAGTTACGATAGTGGTAGTGTTATTATGGAGGATGGTAACCGCAAGCTCCTTGACCATGATATGTGGAAATGTATGTAATAAGTAATAACTAACATCGATTTCGTTTCGGATTTAATTAAACATATGATATGATGACTTAATTAGCTTGATGAGTACGTTTTAATTTTGATTTGTACGTGATCTGATGAATGTCTTTTGTATGTATGATTTGTAGACGTGATTGACCTGAGACTGGAGTGGAAGGTTGAAGGAAAGGAAGAAGATGAGGACGTGGCGCTGAGGAATGAAGAAGATGAGGACGAGGAGCTGAGGAAGGAAGAAGATGAGGATGATGATGATGAGGAGCTGGAGAATGAAGAAGAAGGGTATGGTGATAGTGAAGAGTAACTTGTTGTTGACATGTTATCATTGATCATGTTAGTCGTTCATTGTTCTCGATCTGCATGCTGTTGTTTGCGTAATGATGATGATGATGAAGAGTTGGTTAGGAAGATACGTTTATCTAGATCACTCGTTAATTAGCTCTTTCATTCTATGATCTTAGATTTACATACATATATGTTAATGACGATGAGATTATGTCCTATATATTACATTTTATAAATTTTGGCTATGGATTATGATGTTCGGATTTTAGTATGAGGTCGTCATTGTACGTGTTATTATTATAGATATATACGTATGCATGGGAGATTATGCAATGACCACGATGGATGAGTATATTGTTACTTTTGAAGCCAGTATAATAAATAGTTTAATTATCGATTTATCGAATATCGTCGTATATATATAATGCCGTGCGTACGTACACTTTAATTTAGTTGATAGTCATGCTCATCAAAATGACATCTAATTACCTATGGGGTTGGATATGTGGTAGATCATTATTATTTATTACCTCTGAGATTTTGAAATTTTGATTAAGGTTACTCTTAATTATTTGTGGGTGTGATGAAATAGAAATACTTACTCCATGTAGAATACATACATGTGGACTAAAGGACTGTTGTTTGTTTGTATTTTGACTAAACTGTGGATCGGACTAGCTTATTTTCCTATTATTATTATTATTCATTTTCTGATATCGTGTTGCGTAATAATGACGACTAATGAGAATCGAATGAACATCTAATAAGCACCCTTGTGAAAGTTTAATCCTGGATTTTGATGTATTCTTCTTTGCTTGACTTGATGATCTGATTTGCCTCAGCTTGCCACCGCCACCAAATTAAACATATTATTATGGCCTTTAAATTAATTAAGTCCTAGTTATTATGTGAAATTGTGTAATACAAGTGATTTAGCTCGTAACTAATTAACCTAGCTTTGGTACGGTATATATATCGATCTGTTGACGCGCGGTCTAATGAACTTTTTGTTAGGAGTATATATATGTCATCTATCGAGAGTATGGCTAGCTAGCTTTCTAGTCATCTAATTAAGAATAATGATCACTACACGTACGTACGCTAGTTGTTCCTATTGAAGCTCGATTTCGATCGCAAACGTGATTATTCCAATGTACTATATATATGTTATTAGGTTAATTAATTTGAGACGTAAACTAAAGTAGTTGTCGTCTCCCCTTGGTCCCTTTTCTATTTAAAAGGTCACTACTACCTTAGGACGTAATTTGTATCCGCAACGAGAATATAAACCATAACTGTCGATTATTATAACAATTTAACAACAAATTCGAGTTTGGAAAATCTACACTTGAAATAAAAAGTGGCAGTCATAAAATTAAAGCTCAACAACTATACCAAAAACGAAGTAAGTGCGCAAATGTGGCTGGACTGGACTGACGCTTGCAGTTGACAGACAGTACAATATTACATACATACTCCATCCGTTCGGCTTTAAACTTCCTAGTTTTTATTTAGAGGTGTTTATCTTTAAACTTACTACTTGGAATCTTTCCTTATTTGTACATATAAATACCAAAACACCCCTATTTTTTCATTAAAGTGCAAGTGGGACATACCCCTATGTGTAATTTTACACCAAGTGGACCCTAAAACTCATTCTTTATTCTATTTTTCTTAAAAACTGTGTTCCGACCCTACGCGTTTTATAGCCGAACGGAGGGAGTAAGGACCAGCGGTGGAAGTGCACAGTGGTGATTTAATTTGGTATTGGAATGCAGCGTCACCACCAATTCTCATCTTCCTAGGAATAAAACAGAAAAATTATCTGATTCCCTAGTACATCTGTCAGAAGAGATTGATGAGTAAAAGTAATAAGTAAAAAAAATGGAGTAAAACGTAATAAATTAAATAGCATCCTTGGCTAGTTTGTTTAATTTTAATTACACTGAATTACATCTGATTTCCCCGATTTAATTTAATTTCCTCATGCAAATTAAATAATATAATTGATCCGAAATCGAATTTTGTCCTTTTAACGTATGTTTTAAGATCCGTTTACACATGACAACTTACGTGCGTTTTAGTACAACGATACTTTGACACGATAACTAAGTTGACTAGGTTAACCGTAAACCTTTTCGAGACAACAAATTAAAACGATCGTTGGAGTAACGGAAGTAATAAGGGAGTAGTAATCGTAACTAACGGAATGTTGACAAAGCTCAGCTCACTCCGTCAGGACCACGCCACGTAGGCATAAAATGATAACTTGGGGAAGGAGTTTCCCATTTTTTTTTTCACCTTCAATTTCCACTGCCTTCACTATTATAAATACCACTAACTATGCTGTACTTTCTCCCACACTCAAAAAAAATCACACTCATCTTTCATTCATATTCATTCCCCCTTTTAGAGAGAGAAACTAATAAAGCAGTTATAGAGAGAGAAACAATGGCGGCTACGAGAGAGAAAATGCAGATTTTGGTGAAGAATCTCATGGGAGAGACCACCATTGTTGAGGTTGAGAGCAGCGAAACCGTCGGCAATCTCAGGGCTAAGCTTCAACAGAAACCAGGTTATTAGCTTCTTCTACACGTTTCTCTTCAATTTTTATCAGAAATTTAATTTTATTAACATCATCATAGTTATAATCCTGATTAATAATAATGTTTTTTGCGCCGTTGATTTAATCATCTGCAGGAATCTTCCTTCAATCCAGCGCTGATGAACAGCAGGACGTAAGCTTCAAGTTCGGTCCAAAAATCATGGATGATGACCGTATTACCCTCGGCGCCTTCAACATCCAGCAAGGTTAGCTTCTTCGTCAATCTTCGTCATCATCATCGATCTCCATATTATTTTTCATTAATTATTACTCTATTAACCTTTTAAATTTATTTTTGGTGCGGTTAATTTGTCAAAAAAATGATTATTTTAATATGTGAATGTAGGATCGACCGTTGAAGTGATCATGAGAGTCAGAGGAGGAGCTTCAAGTTCAAATAATCCTAATCGTCAAAACCAGTGTAGTGTTTGCGGCAAGTAAGTTTTCAGACCGTCGTTATAATTAATTAACAAATAATATTATTATAATATAATTAATCATCTGCTAATTGTAATACAGGGAGAGAGAAACAATGGCGGCTAGGAGAGGAATAATGCAGGTTTTGGTGAGGAATCTCATGGGAGAGACCACAATTGTTGAGGTTGAAAGCAGTGAAACCGTTGGAAATCTGAGGGCTAAGCTTCAACAGAAACCAGGTATAATTATTAGCTTCTTCTTCACGCTTCTCTTCATTTTTACCAGAGTTTTAACCTTAACATCATAATAATAATTATATAATACTAATTAATTAATAATGTTTGAGCCGTTGATTTTATCATCAGGAATCTTCCTTCAATCCAGCGCTGATGGACAGCAGGATGTAAGCTTCAAGTTCGGTACGAAAATCATGGATGATGACCGTATTACCCTCGGCTACTACAACATTCAGCAAGGTTTAGCTTCTTCGTCAATCTTCGTCATCATCATCTCCATATTATTTTTCATTACTTTTAAAATTATTTTTGCTGGTGCAGTTAATTTGTCAAAAAAACGTGTGATTATTTTAAAATGTGAATGTAGGATCAATGGTTGAAGTGATCATGAGAGTCAGAGGAGGAGCTTCAAGTTCCAATCCTAACCGTCAAAACCAGATGAGCGTTAGCGGGAAGTAAGTTTTCCGACTGCCGTCATAATTAATCAACAAACATTATTATTAATTATTAATTATTATAATATAATTAATTATCTACTAATTGTGATTCAGGGAGAAAGAAACAATGGCGGCTCGGAGAGGAATAATGCAGATTTTGGTGAGGAATCTTATGGGAGAGACCACTATTGTTGAGGTTGAGAGCACTGAAACCGTTGGAAATCTGAGGGCGAAGCTTCAACAGAAACCAGGTTTAAATTTAGCTTCTTCTTCACGCTTCTCTTCATTTATTTTTACCAGAATTTTAATCGTAATTAATTAATGATGTTTGCGCCGTTTAAATGATCTTATGATCAGGAATCTTCCTTCAATCCAGCGCTGATGGACAGCAGGATGTAAGCTTCAAGTTCGGTACTAAAATCATGGACGATGACCGTATTCCCCTCGGCGCTTTCAACATTCAGCCAGGTTAGCTTCTTCGTCAATCTTCATCATCATCATCATCTTCATATTTTAATTAAGTTTTTATAACTATTGTTGATACTTTTAATTAATTAGTCAGATATACATTATTTATTTAATTAATTAACAGTGTGATTATTATTAAATTTTGGAGCGTAGGATCGACAGTTGAAGTGATAATGAGAGTGAGAGGAGGAGCTGCAGGATACAATAATGTTCAAATCCAGAGTGTTCGCCGCAAGTAAGTTTTCCGGTCGCCGTCGTTATTATAATAATAATATAATAATCTGCTAATTATTGTAATGATATTAATTAATTAATATTTTAATATGAAAATTGCAGCAAGGAGAAGGAAGTGAGCGAGAGGAAGCTTGTTGTGCACGTTTACTCTCCTGAAACTGAGAACTACACTCGCTTGGAACTCGAAAAGGATCATGCTACTGTTGATTATGTCAAGGAAAGAGTGCTTCGTGAAGAAGGTTCATTTCTTTTCTGATTAATCTTTAATTAATTCGTCGAATTGTCGTAAAATTGTGGTGGATTAATCTCGTGCGCGTTATTGTTGATATAATGAAGGTGTGAAGATTCCTAAGGAAGAGGCGCAGCTGAGCTACAATGGCAGTGTTCTGGAGGATGGTAACCGCAAGCTGCTTGACTATAAGATCAGGAAAGGTAATAATTAAGATCAATTTCGTTTCGATTCAATAATCTGAGTTTAATTTATATGATGATGATGATGATGGAATAAGATTTAATTCTGATTATTGAATGTGGTTTATTTTTGTGTTGATCTGATGTATGTAGATTGGACTGACCTGAAACTGGAGTGGAAGGTTGAAGGAGAAGACTCAGAAGAAGATGAGGACTAGGAGTAATGAAGAAGCTAAGAGAAGAAGGATTTGATTATAGATGATGGAGAGGTTTAGTTTCATTTCTAGCTATAATAATAATGTTCTGATCTGAGTAATAATACAGCAGGAAGATCGAATAGCTTAGCTTGTTGATGTTATCAGTGATAATGTTGTTCTCTGCTAACTGATGTTGTTTAATTTTGCGTAATAACGACGACGATGATGAGTTGATTAGGATGATGTGAATCACTCGTTAATTAGCTCGTTCTTATTAGAGTACTCGTATATGTTAGTGACGATGATGAGATTATCATGAGCGACATTTGTGTTATGACATCTTATTAGTTTCGGATATGTTTGGATTTTCGTATGAGATCGTTTTACGTGTTATATTAGATTATGCAATGACACCGATTATTGTCACTTTTGAAGGCCGCGCAATATAGTTATTACATTATTATTGTAGTATAGTGGCGTACACTTTTCTTTAATTTGGTCAATAATCATGCTCAAAATGACATCCAATAATTATCTATGGGGTTGAATATGTGATAGAACAAGTAAGTAGCTAGATGAGTAATTACCTCTGGTTGGTGATTACGGTTACTCTTAATTTGTGGGTGTGAAATAGAAATACTACTCCAAGTAGAATGCCTGTGGACTATAGGACTGCAGTTTGTAATTTGATTGTGTGTAACAAGTGGACTAGTTAGGAGAATGATATCGTGTTGCGTAACAACTACTCATGACCAATGAGAATGAACATTTAGGAGTACGCGTCCATCTATCTCTCTTGAGAATGATCACTCGCTGATTAAACTATTCTTATTTTCAATGACAATGAGATTACTTTTATCGTCTTACTACGTATTTAAGTGGTGTGCAAATTTTTTTACGAGGTTATCATGTTGTATATATGTATGGTAGATTGCGCTATGAGATTATATTTGTTACCCCTTCACTCTTTTTGATTTTTTACGTTTGGTTTGAATATGTGAGAGGATTTTAAACCAAACGTAAAAAATCAAAATAAATCGAGAGAGTAGTTTTAAAGGCGTAAATAATCCCCATCGTTTGGTATCGAAAATTATCTTAGCGAAGACTCATGCTCATATGACATAACTAAGAGATTGATTAAGTGATAGCACAGGAGGTGAATTGTTTATGGTTACCTTTGTTGGAGTGGAATTACTATCCACACTCCATAATGCCCTCTACAAGCTAGGACTACAACTCCGATTCATCAAGTAAAAAAAAAAAAAAAGATCTCCAAGTAACTGTGTATTGAGTGGAACAGATCTGTTACAGAGTATATGTACATTCCAGGGCAGAATCCTTACTACATTTGAGCTGTTACGATGTCAATAGAAGGCGCGACTCCAGATATACAAGCCATTTATTGATACCAATATATGTGTATATACACGACACCAAATGACACATATATATACCTCTACGATTAGTATAGAAGAAGATGGCACATAAAAGTGTGTCAGCTTCAGAACGCAGCATGTAGTTTTCTTCTCAGCCAATAGTTCAATGACTTCTTTGTGACCAGAAGCCTCTGCAGCACTGCTGGTCGTCGAGCAGGAGCTTCAAGACTCGAAGCCAGTTCACTCTTTCTGATCACGTCTTCTGAATCTTGATCTGTACTGTTTTCTAATTTTTGGACAATTGTAATACCTGGATTTGCTGGAAGCACTTCGAGTCCCAGTTCCTTAGTTAAAAGCTTGGTTATTGCATCTTTTACTATACTCCCTGCACCGAGTTTTGGTATTCCTAGTATCACTATAAGATCATCTTGCACGGGACGGCCTGCATGGACAAAGTTTCAACAGCTCAATGCAAAAAGAAAAAAAAATACAGTCGAATCAGCTCAGTTTGTTTCAAGCGTCACACATTTCTTGATGCTTATACTTCTGATGTCAAGCACCTCTGAAATCAACGTCTCCAGAAGTAAACTACTGATTACCTGACATGTAATTTTCTTTAATCATCCGTAGAACTGCAAGAACAACTAGCCGAGCTTCTACCTGCAAAATGGAGCGAGAATTTTCATGTACAGAGTGGTTGCTCAGGATGATATAGGTAAGCATGTCCAAATCGAACTACATATTCCTCAAGTCATTAGATGAAAAAGCAATTAAGCATTCCACTATAGAATCACGTCTCTTTCAACACTCTGAATCCTTGATACTCATGTTCTCATATCAGCTGATAAAAAATCAAAACTATTCTACAGCCAGATGTTAATCTGCATGATATAAGACAAAACTAAATAAACTATTTGCAAATCCGGAACACAGACAAACTGATATTGCATTCTTTGGTATGCCCGGAGTAAAGGATGAAAACATATAGAAGCATGATGTATGTGTAATCAACACACACCTTTCCTTTATAAATTTGCAACTTTTTAATGTTACATCGAGTGTCTGACACAAACCAGAGAACTGTATCACTAGAACTTCAACGTAATTTTTCAACTTAGAGTCGTTCAACTTCTCAATGCAGGAAAACAGGCCATTTGACTTCTTACAATTTCACTTAGAAAGGTCAAATGGAAGACCTCAGACGGTGTTTTTATTCAAGGAGAATGGTATCTTTGCAGTTCCAGCCTTGTAGGCAGCACTTAGTGTAAATTGTCTCACAGGCCTAAACAAGAGTTTTTTGACAACGGCCTACGCAAAAGTTGTCTGCTTTCGCACCTTATAAGTTATTTAAATCCAACATTATAACTTCGGAAGTCTTCTCTGATTATCAATTTGGATTGGAGTTTATATCCTTTTTGAAAAACTTATTTGATACAAATTCCTCAATTGTATCACCATCAATTAGTTGATTTCTTACATCGCCACATGGTCATACCTTTGTAAGTCCTTGGATGTCAACTGCCAGGCTTTCAGATGTATTCTTCTGCAAGTGAGTTGCTACCCTATCAAGTAGAAGACTTCGCAATCCACCTATATCCGCTCGTTCATGCAATTTGCGTTCTCTCTCCTCGCTGTTCTTTTGTATAACACCTTCACACCATTCTTCAATCAGCAGCTTAAGATAGTTGTCATAGGATTTGAAGCTGTGGAAAGAACACATGACATGTTAAGACAAGTAATATCAGAACTTGTCCCGTTCCGCATGTAACTCACTACATGGATAAACATACCTAAACAACTAGTGATTAAGAAGTGTACCCTGTTTCAGTGTGGAACTATGGATGATAACTGGTGATCACCAGCATTTAATGTCATTTAGTTATCTTTACTTCGCTCCATTAGGGTTGGGTTAGTATATTCAATTTTTGCAAATTTTACTATGGTTACCTAAGTTTATACATCTCCCTCGTTGATGACCCCAAGCTAAGGGTTAAGTACCAAAGAAGTCATTTTCCACGGCTGGGATATCTAGCCATCAATATCTATTTGAACATGGTGACTGATTGCCACATTAAGCAACCCTTGAAAAATGATGAGAAACCCCCTAAACACCTCAACTTTGTTGTTTTTTTGCCAGAGCGGAAAAATGTTTATTCTGTCAGTCTGTCACTAAATTGGCGCTTCTAGAGGCCAGCATAGTGTAACTACACAAAAACTTAGGGCGACTAGAGTGTGGTTCCGTTTTCTATATTTTTTAGGGCACATCTTTTTCATTCAGAGGCCTCTGCTTGGTCGCAAAGATCAAGAGAAAAAGAATTCAATTGAAATAGTCTTCACATGATCATAGGAAAAGAGAAATATGAACAGTGAGTTCGATACACAATATAAGTGCACGAGTCGAACCCTATCATAATTTGAAGGAATTGTTTAGTGTGAGAGTATGACAGAAACAAATTCGCAAGGTGCATAGAGGAGATTCTACGTGTTTCAAGGACTGTTTAATAGTAGGACGGACTTAGCAAATGATAATGGAGGACTATATATGGACAGATTCGTAGAATCACTGTACGTACCCAGCTCTTCGCATGTCCTGATATATAGCCAAGCATTGTTGAACTTCTTGTACAGAACCATATCTGCTGCGAGCTCTTAAGAGTGTGTTATAGGTTACCTGACATGAGCAAAATAACACTCATCACTGCCAGTTAGAGCTTAGAAAAACGTCAATAAACTTAACATTGTATCTATTTGTAAAAAGACAACAGAAATACAGCATTACAGCATAAAAAGGTAAAAACACGGCAGACTATATTAGACTTCCTAGTTCCCACATACCAGATTGGGTTTAATACGGTATCTCTTCATTTCTGCAAACAATGAAAATGCCATCTTCAAGTTTTTACTCTCCACGCAAACCTGAAAATATTAAGCCAAACAAGCCAACAGATTAAACTTCAGCATCTTAACAGCAGTAACATAAAGTTACTCAAGTATCTGAACCTTTATGGCAGTTGTATAGGCAACAACATCAGGTTTTATGCCAGTGTCACCCATAGTTTTCAATATCTGCAAGATAGGAAGATAGAGAAATGGGGTATTAAAACCTTGATCGAACAATGGAGTAACTTTACGAAATCTCCTCCAGAAACATTCTCACGAGCATTTACGAAACCATGACGTGTAACATAAACAGCCCCCTTTTTTACATGTCCAATACATAATCTGCATTTTACCAACATGATAATTACCTGCAAGGCACCCTGGACATCTCCAGTAGCTCCACACATATCAATCAGAATCGACCAACTTATTTGATTGGGTGAGAGATTTGCTTCTTTCATTTCATCCATCAATCCTTTAGCTTGGTAGATGTTAGTGCCACATGCCTTCAGAAGTATATTATATGTTGCTATTGTGGGTTGGAATGGAATGCTCTTAGCAAAACTTAAATGACGTGTAGCAGTCGCACTTTGAAATGGAATTGTTGAACGATCTTTGTCAGTTGGCTCTATGCTTGAGGTGATTGCAGCACTAGAGTTATCAGTAGACTTTTCTGAAGATCCACTACTCTTCCAGGTGTTGAAAAGGCGAAAAGCCCGGTCATACTGGCAAGCTTCAACACAGGCATGAAGAATTGTATTAAAACATTGAGAATTAGGTTCACAACCTGCCATAAGCATCTCTTCAAATAGCTGAGTTGCCTGGTCGACAAGACCTGCATTTGCACATGCACTGATCAATGACGACCAAGTAACTGTATTTGGAGTAACACCAGCTGATAGCATGTCCTCTTTGATTTTGATAGCCATTTGCCACAATTTTGCATCAGCAAATACCTGGAAATTTCAGGCATTTGATGAAGTGTACTGGTGCGTACGGATTGAACACCACAAGTTTATGAGAGAACCCCAGACAACATGACATGCACTACGGACAATGCGACAAAATATGAGATGTCCATGACAACCAATAAGGGATATACCTTAATGATTGTGCAGTAAGTGAAAACATCCAGTTTTAGAGCTCCAGTAGATTCCAAGTGCTGTACCTCCATGTAAATGTCCTGAGCCAAGTCAACCCTTTCAGACAGACAACATGACTTCAGAAGGATGTTATAAGACGTCATATCCGCCTGAATGCCGAAATCCTGAAAGAAAAAGTGTTTTGGGGACAATTGTAATTAACTTCAGGAGACAGAACACAGCCATGACATTTGATATCGACATAGACCTAATACAAGAATAAAAACATCAGCACTGCATTAGTCATATGCATTAAGAAGTTTGTTTTCTAAATAGTTTTAAAGGACAAAAACAAAACACTCAGGAGTGTAGTCAAAATACAGCTCAAGTAGTGATGAACCGCTGAACTGTAACAAAACAGTCATCTCTTTGCATCAGTAATTGAATAGAGTGAAATGCAGTGAAAGTAAAAGAATGAACAATAACCCGGGCAAAAACATGAAAGGGATAAGCAATATGAAAGCGAATGAGACTTGAGCAAACATACAGAGAAGTAATTTTCCAGACACCTATAACATTAAAGCCGAAAGATAAACTGCATGAGTTCAGATGTGCCATTACTTGCATTTGCTTGTACACTCCCATTGTGTACGTCAAGTCATGCGAATTCACGTTCATGAGACTGTTGAAAACAAAGATGTTTGGCGTAACTTTTTGATTGAGCAAATCCTGACATCATAAGCAAGGATTCAGAAAGCAGGTATAAACACTAAATGCTACCCAAAAAAAAAGAAGACAAGAACAGTTATAGAGCGTCTTATGAAAGCATTCACCTTGCGCAGAAGAGCATACAAGATAACATGGACACTATAACAAAAAGCACATTTTCGAGCAATGTCTTTGACACATTGGTGAAAGAAGTTACCTCATAGATCAACCTCGACTTGAAGCAATTACCACATAAGCCACAAACGTCAATCATAGTGCGGTAGACATACATGTTGTGCCCAGTTAATTTCTGTTTGGCAGCTTCAAATACTTTTACAGCAGATAGCAGATCCGCTCTCTTCCCAAACTCCCTTATGATAGTGCAAAAGACCACTTCTGCATGTGGAAGGAGACAGGCATACCTGCAAAGTTTGACCTAATCACTAGTCAACCAGGATGTACATGTTGGAGTCTATAGCAGCAGTATGAATTTTATACTAGTAATATTTTAAAACTACAAACGAAACTAGTGATTACAAATAGGCCATGAAACATTATGATAGAAGTATGCACGTTACATTCGGCTTAACAGGAGTAAGCTATAGTGGGTTTGTAGAAGTCCCGAAATCATCAGAAGCTATGGTTTATAAGATCACACCACATGAATAGCTTCAAAAGAAAATATGCGTTCAGTTACCTTATTCTTAACTGCATTCTTACAGTTCAACCTATGGTTTAACGTACTCTCCTACAGATAAGACATGCAGCCTATTAAGTGAATTATCCACTCCATCCGGCTTGCGCACAATTGCAATAGGTCATCTGATATAACCAATAACCACTAAGGTATTGTCACACCAAAATCAAACAGCTGGTACAGCCCTTTCTTCTCAATTAACACTAAGCCAAAAACATAATGAAGGACAATTCACTATAGGCCTAGCAATTTATACATTGTTGGCAAATACCGATGCCTCACAGCATGGAATGCTCTTTCTGAAGGTACAACTGACTGATGCTAATAGGACTGAGATCAAAAGATAATGAAAAACAGAAGAAAGTAGAAGGATCCCACTTAGCGGCATTGCGCCAGATATTAAAGTGCCCGATATATAACCTTCTAACCTATGATTGTCTACACCAAAATGCCACGAAACGATTGTTCACATTCTATCTCACACGATCTCTGATATCAAACAATGCCAAGTCCTCAAGTGCCCAAAATGTTAAAGGTAAAATGAAATTTGTCCTATAAGGAATAGCTCTACGGAGTAGAAACCAATACCTTACAGCTAAAACAGGTTTGCGTCTGCTAACGCACATTCTTATCAAGTCGTTGGGCTTGACCAAGTCTTTTATAGAGAACTGAAAACCTGAATTTTTCAATAAATCAGTCAAGAGACTTCATACTCATATCACAAACCAAAACAAGTACAGCACCTACCCAACAATTTCCTAGCCGAGTTTCACAAGCGAAAAATGAAACCGAGATGTCCCCTCTAAAAACAAGAAAAAAGGAAACCACAATGCACCCTCTGATTTAAAGCCACATTACTTGAACAATCAACTTCCTACTTCTGACAAGGGTATCCACAATAACAATCAAGCCATAACCTTAAATATAAAACACTTGATACAAGCAATAAGATACTTCAAAATCAAGCTTCACATAAATATGATCACATTCAGACTTCTACTAAGCAACATTATAATTACCAAAGATAAGAGATTTACTAATATCCAACACTACAAACCATATATTATTAGCTTGCCACATTGATAAAAAGTCGTAACAAAGTATGTCTTGGCCTAGTGATTAAGACGGGGAAATCTAATTACACACCACATTGATAGATAAAGTCGTAACTAAAGTAAGTCTCGGCCTAGTGGTTAAGACACTAAACACAAACACCCCAAAAAGTAGTAAAATTACCTGCTAACACTTCAATCAAGTCAACTGCATCATCCAAAAAACCCTGATTAACAATCCTAAAACACTCATTTTTAAGCAACTCCATATCAAACCCATCAAAAACCCCCAAAACATCAACACCCAATTGAGAAAAACACTCAAACAGCCCAACAACATCCTTAATTCTTCCCTCTTTCAACCCCTTAACAATGCCACCCACCAAAAGCTTGGAATTTAGTAAATTACAAAACCCTGAACTCTCACTAACTTCTGAGCTAATCACACTCTCCACAATCAGTTTAAATTCCTCGAATCGCCCCGCTTCAACGAGTTCCGAAGCAATATCGGCGTAGTAGCTCAGTTGGTTGGAGGGGTGGTGAGGGTGTGAATTGGGGGGAAGTGGGAGGGCAGAAGTTGGGGGAGAAGGGGTAGAAGAGGAAGAAGGTGGAGATGGTGAAGTGGGTTTGGAGAGAGAAAGTGAAATGAGGTTGTGAAGAGAGAGAAAATGGCGGTGGTTGTTGGGGGTGAAGAGGTGGTTGTGGTGGTGGTGATGGTGGTTTTTTGGGTTGGTGATGGTGGATGGTGAGCCTGTGGTGATAACCAGACTTCTCATTCTGCGTAACCCAGAAGATTGTGGCTGGATTTTGTGGGACACTTCCTACTTACTGGTTTTAAATGGTCGTTTTTTCGTGTGTTGTGTTGATGCACACTAAAATTCAAAGTATATGGATTACCGTTGTATTTATAATTTACGCTTTATTAATGTGGTATTGGAGTGGTACCTCCTCGTTTATTCACCTCTTTAAACGCATATTTGGATTGATATTTTGGTAGTGATTTCTACACTCGTCATTTTGATGTTCACACTCTTCTTTGTGAGAGGAGTATGGTCCCAATATTTGGAAATGTGATTTGTAATAGGAAGTGTGAAAATCAATCTAGGGAGTGTAAACTTCTCTACCCCGTATTTTGTCTAAAATTAAGACTCTTGATTAATTCATGGTGCATATAGACTACTATACGCTAGATATGATACACGCGCCGGTCACAATGTATAGTGGTCTATACACAATTTGGATATAAGACGACCAGAAATAACAAAGTGAATGGTTTTCTTTAACAAAAATCTTGACTAAGGATGCCTCAACGACGTAGCGAATAATAGTAAATGTAAAAATTTTCTCTCTTTCTCTCTGTACAAAAAACATCATAAGATACTCCCTCAACAAAGCCTCCTCGGGCATTTTTTGGTCATTCATGGCCTTATTTCATCCGTTTTTATACTTATATTCTTGTTAATCGTTAGCTTGTGTAGTATAATTAATTCTTTATCTTGATTTGAGAATGTATAGGAGTCTTAAGATCTTCTTCTTTTGGGAGTAGTTTATCACAGATTTGATGCCTCGATTCAACGTGGGGTTTCCAAATCTATTTTCGGGAATTGCGTGTTGGTCCTCTTATGATCTTCGCTACTCTAACCATTTCTATATCAAGACGGTCATCGTATATTACAACGAACTCATTCATATTCAAATGCCGGATGCCTAAGGTCCAAATTGAATAATCGTCCTAAAATAACCTGGCAAAGCCCAAAAATATTATTACTGAAAAAACAAGCCCACAAATAAGTAGCTTCTGGAGGACTCAACATCTTTTCCGCAGACAAACTCTTCCACACCCAACACCACCACCCTCTCCCCTCCTCCGCCCCCATCTCTATCTCACCACCACCACCATCTCACCGTAAAACCGCCGGAAACAGCCTCTTTGCGACGGTCGACGACGAAAGATGCCACCGAAACCGGGCCCATCAAAAGCCGATCTTGCTAAGAAGCAGAAGCTTGTTGAAGACAAAACCTTTGGTCTGAAGAACAAGAACAAGAGTAAAAACGTCCAGAAATATGTTCAGAACCTTAAACAATCCGTCCAACCTAAGACTGACCCCAAAAAAACTGATGCCAAGGTTTTTTCTTTTTCCTTTTTTATTATTTTACTCAAAATATTGTTCATTTTAGTGTAATTTTGGTCAATTATTTGTGTTTAATTAATTTGCAATTGCATGGTGATTGATTTTATTGGGATGAAATGAGTGGCAGTTGGGTTTTAGTTGTTGTTAGTTTTAGCACTTGAAATGTTGAGTATTGATGACGATTCATGTTAGCCGACCTCAAATCATTTTGGGACTTTGGGGGTGAGGGTTTATTGTTGTTTTATTTGGGCGTGTTGCAAAAGCTTCGATAAGACGGTCTTAGCATTTGCTCAAGGGTCACACTTTGTTGTTATTTAAATTTTTGTTGTGATTTTTAGGGGTTGTGTTAATTGAAAACAGTTCCAAGAGTTCGCCTTTTAATCATAATTTGTCCTCTTCAAATGCGGCCATCTAAGACGGGTCTTGATGGTTGCGAAACTGTGGTTGAAGAATTTTATGTCATCATAATGTACCCATTTTGAAGGGTTACTTTAGTATCTTGTTGCTGCTTTTGGGATTTCCGGATGGTCTGATATATTTTGAGAACTATTGTGGGATAGTTCCGCGGTCTTTGGTCCAATTGGAGTCCGTTTTGTATGGGTTGTGATTTATGTCGTGCACTTTGAGTTCAAAATATTTGTTGGTTTTTGTTGGTTGCAGAAAAAGAAGGAAGAAGAGAAGTTAAGGGAGAAGGAGCTAAATGATTTGTTTAAGATTGCAGTAACTCAGCCGAAAGTCCCAGTTGGTAATTGAACAATTGAACTGTTGTTTGAGTTTCGTTATAGTTGTAATTATGGTACCAGGTGTTTACTAGCTGGCTTTGGTGTGATCAGGTGTCGATCCAAAGTCAATACTATGTGAATTTTTTAAGGTGGGGCAGTGTGCCAAAGGATTTAAGTGCAAGTTCTCTCATGATTTGAATGTTATGAGGAAAGGAGAGAAGATTGATATTTACTCAGACAAGCGTGATGATGGTTAGTATTTTCTTACTCATATCTGTACTCAATTTCATTCTGTAGCTCATTGCGTCCCATTATACCTAGACTAGTTGTGTAGAACTTTTGAAGTATCACCCTCCTGCATAGTGTGGCATATGCACACAAACTATTCTGCGGGAAAGTTCTTTCGATGTTTTATTCGTATTACTAATTGTTGAATACTGGGTCTTTCTCCAGATGGAACTATGGAGGATTGGGATCAGGAGACCTTGGAAAAAGCTATTGCAGAGAAGAGTAAGGAGTACCAGCAGAATAAGCCCACTGAAATTGTAAGCTTATTTTGGTTCTTTGACTATATGTAGTTCTAAAGCTGGATACCTGCTGCCTGCCATCATTGATTTCTGTAGTTTTATTCATTAGTTGAGTTTGATAACTGGCCTTAAATAGTTGAAGACGAAGGTTGTCGGATGGTTGGCCATCTTGCTTGTAGCTGTGTGAGGTTCTAACCTAGATATGATAAGGGTTTTAGTCTGCCTGCTAAATTTTGGGTTACTGAAATATGCTCGTTGAACCTTTATCAGACTTATGCCTAGAGGCACACTTGGGAAGGCTTGTCCTGTCAAACATTAAAATTTCCTTCTAGTGTGATTAAGTAGTTAACTTTTGTTTATGCTTGAAAGTTGAAACCAGAACATTTTTGTCAATTTCATTGCACTGCCTTTTTTGCTATCATGCTTCCCATTATGTTGTTGAACAAGCAAATTGTGGCACTACAAAAACCATTCTTATAGTCTTGCTCTTATCTCAAATAATTTCTCAAGTCAAGTGTATAGTTGGAGTCAAGTGTTACTTTCACACTGACACTTGACTTTCATTCTTTTTGTGGGTAAAATTTCTCATGATAGTCCTAGAGCTTGATGAGCTCTCTTTTGCTTACGGGTCTCACCCCTTTAGGTGTCTTTTTATATATGGGAGTCACCCCCTTGGTGTCCTTTTGAATATAATGATATCCTATCTTACTAATAAAAAAAAAATTATTCTCAAGTCTAAATGGGTTAGATTTTATACATCAATTACTGTAAATCTTACTTGTAAAATACCTTGGACATTTCTCATGTTGTCACAGAAAATTTGAGACTTTTCGAGTCTGAAGGTGGGTCAGGACTCAGGAGTAGGTTTACTCTGTTTTGAAGTTCGGTACAGTAAGAGTCTAAAATTGATGTAATACAAGTGCTTTTGATGTGGTGTGACAGTGATTCAAAGCTTTTTATGCCATGATCAGCAAGGATAAAACACTTGTTGCAAGAACTTGTGTTAAAGTGCTTTTATAATAGCAGCACATCCCTTATATATGCCTTACTGTGGCGCTCCTCGCGTATTTGATGTGAATGTAGAGGCACACTCTGAGGCCTTTATCTTTCTGGTTAGTTGGCAAACAGAGACATTATAGTTGGTGCATCTACCAAAGTCAGTCAAATAGCACAGTCGCGAGTTAACAGTTGTGATAAGCTTGATGTTGTGTGTGACACTCTTATGGAAAATTGGAGGCTTAGTTTTATAAGTGCACTGTGCACCTTAGATGGCATCTGCAGTGTGACGAAGGCGCAAAGCATATGAGGCTCAATTGCTGAGACGTTCTTTGAGGCACGCGCATAGCTATGAAATACGAAGCTTATCTGGTCTTGTCAAAAATGAGTTGTGCTGTGTCCTCATTGTCTCACCTTGGCCCATTCAAAAACTAAGCTTACGAGTTTTCTCATTTTGGTATCCTTCAGGATACTCGTTCTATTTCAATATGGAAATCTCGCACTTTCCATGTGGAATAATGTTTATCTTTGTTTCAACCTTAAAGGCTATAGCTCAAATACTTCTTGATGTTCCCGTGATATGGTTGAGAGAATTGGGCATTGCTTGGATACTGGAGATTGCTTGAGCTGTTATTATGTTTGTGGGAGAGCTGTGGGGTGCCAGAAATGGAGAATATTCTGGTATTCTTGTGATGACTCAACTGGAGTGACTTTATTGTTGGAAGATCATTGCAGCCTTGCTTGGAGTCGATACAGCTGAAGTGCGAAGTTTCCAAGATCTTGCAAAGTTAAGATATAGTTTTCCAGTCTGTGCTCCAACAGATAAAACTTGCTCAATTTTGTTTCAAACTGTTAATAAGATTGTTGCAGATTTGTTTTATATGATGAGGCTAAAAGGCTTTAGGATGATGTGCTTTATGGGGTTTAAGATGTTGAATGAAGTTGTTGAGAACTTGAGTTCCTCTCACCCCGGTGCCTGTGCTGAGATTCAGGCCGTGAAGAGAGTGGTTTCTATTACCAAGTGGATGTTATGTGTATGTGATTGCTTCAAAGAAGTGGGCTCCCCCTCCTAGTGTTCATGCTGAACTATTTAATACCATTGCTTCTGAAATTAAGGAGGAACGAATTTTAGTAGAAATTTTATCGAGATATGATGAAGGAAAGTTGGCTGGTTTAACTGCTGGAAGGAGTTAATGTGAAGAGTAAATGTGAAGGGGAACTACAGAATCTGAAATTGGTACTAATTATGATAAAAAGTCTGAGGTTTTCTTATGAGGTTTAGATGTGTTAGAAATCCTCCCATCCCCTTAATGAAGCCACTCTTTCTCGTCTTAAAAAGGTCATGTACATCATGGGCCTTAAACGAAGAGGAGTATCTTGCATCCATTAATTAGTACACCAGGAATAATGTTTTGTTGATTTATTTAGTATTTAGTTAGAAGTTCATACCAAGTTCTGAGTTGTTCTTGTCTAGGAGAGGTGGGGATTGAAGTTCCTCTGCTTGGATGTGATGCTGCTGTATATCATTGGAGTGTTGGAGGGTGAGCATGTGGCTGCGTCATCATCTTGAAAGATTCTTTTCGATATTGGTGTCTAGGGTCTCCAATGATATCTTTTCTGTCTTCCTGAGTTCTGACTTTGTCTGGGGTGGCATTTTCGGACCACAGTGGAATGCATTTATGTGTGAACTCCTGGTTACTTAGGGACTAGGGAGCTGCGTTTGTTTGCAATGATGAGTCTAATTACCGATAACCACAGTAGTCTTTTTCAGCTATAAGAATGATATTCTCCAAGACTCACATCAGCAATTTCAGCAGTTATGAATCATATATCCAGCATCTGCATTTACCTTGTTTATGTCAACTGCTGATGTGTTCATTGCTCCTACTCAAACTATTTGTTTAGGTACAACGACATGTTTAAGTTTAGCCTGAAATGTTAGTCCTTAAAGTTGGAACCTCGAACGTGAGAATTATGAGACGAGACATGGAAGGTTAATGTGAGCCTCACTGGGGTAATTAAGAGCGTTGTGGTCTCACGGGTAATGGAAGTGGTAAATTGTTCGTTACTGAATGGTTTTGCTTTTTGAAACCTACTCGTGCCTTGTTAACACATGTACTAACATGATGGTGGTATCTTACTATAATTACTTACTATGTTTAATTTCTGGAGCATTTTTCTTTTCTGAATTATGTATGGATATGCATGGAAATATGTGTCTTCATTGTTGTGACGTGAAGAATTATGGGTTGGGGTCAGAGTTTCAAATGAGGAACACATACTTTGGTCTATTTGTCTTCGCAGCATGGAGTGTTCCTTTTTTTTTTTTTTTTTTTTTTTTTGTAATGTGTGTTGGCCCTGTAGCTTTTCACTGTCATTTATTTTCTGTGTTAGGGGATTATTGCTTATGTTTGCTTGTTTTTCTTTCATGCCACATTATTCATCATTGATGTGAGGATATCTGTAGGTGTGTAAGCATTTTCTGGACGCAGTGGAGAGAAAACAATATGGCTGGTTCTGGGTTTGTCCAAATGGTGGTAAAAACTGTCATTATAGGCATGCACTTCCTACAGGATATATTCTGAAATCTCAGATGAAGGCTCTGCTTGAGGAAGAAAGTGACAAGATGGCCATTGAAGATGAGATTGAGGACCAGGTAATTACGCTAATTATTGGATCTCTGTAATTAGCTTTCACATCAAACACTACTTGAACTGTTTTGGCGTTCCTGCATCATCATTTCATGAGTTTGACTGCTGAACATTCAGTTTGTTTGATATTTCAGCGATCAAAGGTGAAGGGTTCAACGCCTATGAATCCGGAATTGTTTGCAATGTGGAAAAAGAAGAAGTTGGATGAGAAAGCTGCTAGTATGGCTTCTCAAACTGCAGAGAGAGCAAAGAATGATAGAATGAGGTACCATCTTGTCTTTAGCTTTGGTTTTCTCTACTTCAATATCTCTTCGCTTTTCTCTTTAGCCTTTCTGGTGCTGTTAACCGGTTGCTTATGATTATTGGGTATTATTGTTCTCCAGCGGGCGAGAGTTGTTTATGTCCGATGCAAGCTTGTTTGTGGATCACGCCGAGGCATGGGATAACTATGAGAGAGATGCGAATCAAGATAATGAACCAGAGGTTGGCTTCTTTTCCATACTCATTTGTTGTCTTATGACTCTTTATCTTATTTCGTTAGTGCTGTAAGTGTAGGCATAGGTGAATTCTTGTCCTATTTCCGTGTCTTCTGTTTTACAATCTTGAAGTAGATGCTTGAAGTTACGGCTATACATTGCTTGCTGATTGCCTTGGGCATCTCTGTCTATGTCTTTACTCCTTTAGGTCATGTCTCCTCAGGATTAATTGGACTATATTGTGTTGCACTTTTCTTTTCTTTTTTTTTTTTTTTTTTTTTTTTTTTGTTGCTTCCTAGTATGTTAAAAGCCAATTCCTGTTTTCTGTAGCTACTTTGAAAGGCTGGCATTCAAGCTCAAATGATATTATATGGCTGGTTTTTGGACTTCTTCTGATCAATATTACTCAGCATTCTTATTCTTCCAGCTTTGTGTATTCACCCATAATAATTTCATTAAACTTCATTCCCTGCCTATGCTGAGGAGCTTTAGACTTCTCCAATTCATTCTATCTTTTTATGTTGGTTAATTGCTGGAACTTGGAGTGTACGTCTACAACTTCTAGCGTTTAAATGTTGTTTTACTTCAATGATGTGACAATGAGGGTTGGTCCTTGAGGGAGTTAATAACCGTGAGCTCATATGGTGCAATCCATGAGGTGTCTTATTGTTATTTTCCTTACTGCGATGTTTTTCGCAACTATTGATCACTACAGAGTTATTTGCTTCTAGTTTATACTTAGGGGCGCTGATGTCTGAAGGAAATTAACACCCACATTGTGGTTGCCCTATTTCAGGCGAATGAGAAATCTAGTGGTGCAGATGGCCCCAGCTCTTCAGGTCATGGTGTTTCCGATGGTCCTAGCTCTTCAGGTGCAGCAAATGGTGATGCTGATGATGTTCCTGATGACATTGATGATGACCTGGACGATGATGAGCTGGAAGAGCTGGAAGCTAGCTTGTCGAGAACATCAATACAGATAAATGAGCCAGGGCCAAGTGCATAAACACGTGAGAGCTTGTATACAGTCTCCTTTTGATGGGTCGGTTCTACAACTCTGCTCGGCTCCAGTGATTTCTCTCAATGCTGGGGTTGTGTAACTACTGTCTCCTATTTAGCCAGTCGTGTAGCCAGGAATGTATTATGTCATTTGGTGCCTCCTGGACTCCCAAAATAATTTGCTAGTCGATCTTAGTTTTTGATGCCTGATTCCCGAATCTTTTGTGTCAACCATGGAGTTCCTGTGCTTTAATGAAGAGTTATTTGAGCTATTTGCAGCTTCTCAGATGTAATCGGAGGCATACGAGGTTATATAATAGATATCTTCCAGTTCCAGAATAGCATAGTTTTTTCTGTTTGGCTTTGTTTGGTCCACAATGAGGCGTAGAGGATCAAATTTCGTCAGAGTGCATGCCACTCATATGAGAACCTGACCGGTCAGTTTAGCCAACCTGTCTTTGTGGTAACAGTGAGTGGTGATGTTCGACTTGGTGCTACCAAAGGTTGCATGATGTATTAGGACTATCCTTACCGGTAGTCTTTGTTGGAGTCTTAAAGCCGAGTATTGATGGAGCAGCGGTGTTGTATATCTGCAGCATTGCACCGTGCTTCACCGAATATTTTTGTTTCGCCATGATTCACAAACCAAACCTGAAAAGTTTACCAGTCTGATCTGATCGTAAGGCAATGGAACAAATTGGACTATAATATTCTCTGTTTGCTTTAGCCCATCAGTCAACTAAATGCTCACCATGTGGTGGTGGTGTAACTTGCAAGTTCTGGGGAAATAATGAAGTTTGCCAGAAACAGAGTTACAGCTCAATGAATTCAGGGGATTGTCCAACTGTTATCACTTGAGCTTCACTCTGCCTCGCCTTAATATGATCAGTGGTGTTCTTTAGTTCACTTATCACTTACACATAATTAAGGTTTACCAGTCGAGAAAATGGCAAAACGTTGGAAGAGGGAGACAGAAGATAAAGACGATGAGAAATCTCGGCCACCTGAGGTGGCGCTTTCCATCAACCCTCTGCCGAACTTGGCCATTCTTCATCCTTTACCGCGGTGTAAGTCATTCATGGCTTTTTAAGGGCCTCGTACAAGTCTTACATTCCACGTTTTCATTAGACAATGTTTTTGTTTATACATTAGACCTTTAACAACGTCTAACATCTAACATTATTTGTTAGCAGCTCTCGAAAATTCAACATCCGTAGATGAAGGGAGAAAACAATTTCTAAAATACGGAGTGCCCCTCTACCAAGCCGCTCTAGAAGGTGATTGGGAAACAGCTGAATGTATCATTAATCAGTCATCAAACTGGATTAATGCACCAATTAACAAGAAAAATGATACAGTTCTACACACAGCAGCTGCATCTAAACACAGCAACTTTGTGAAAAACTTGGTAAATAAGATGAGCACCACAGATTTGGAACTCCCAAACACTCTCGGAAACACAGCATTTTGCTATGCTGTAACAACTGGCATTGTCGAAATTGCGAGAGTGATGGTAGAGTCAAACACAAGATTGCCTAACATTCGAGGTAGCGATGCCATGACTCCGCTTCAAATGGCTATCTTACTCGGCCATAAAGACATGGTTTTGTACCTTCTTGATGTCACTGATTGTAGTAATATGACTGATCTTGAGCGATTGAGTTACTTACGAGTTCGATTGAATCCGACTTGTATGGTACGTTCCTGCAAATATAGCACATTTTATATATGTCTGCATGCATGTATTTGCTCTGGCCTCTAATATGTCAATTTGTTTGTGTAGATGTGGCGCTTCACTTTCTATACAAGGATAAAACTTTGGCTCTACGTCGAAATGCTAAGCAAGAAACAGCATTGCATACACTAGCTCGAAAGCCGCCTTCAAAGGCTCGGGAGGGTGATCGTCGTAGCTCGATATGGGAAAGATTTGTCGAACTATGTTAGTAGACTACTTCCTTATTTAATTTCACCCTCCGTTCAAATCCAAATGACTCCTGAAGTCAAAACTCGCCTCACAAAAAAGGTGGCCCTTGTCATACATTTGGATTTGAACGGAAGGAGTACAGTACGTATCCTTGTAATTCAAGACGTATTTACTTATAGAAATCTCATATCTAAACAAAATGTTGATTGAAACATAGGGAGAAGCCACAATGATCAAGGACAAATTTCAAAGGAATCATCAAGTGCAATTAAATTGGTGAAGTTACTCTGGGAGGAAGTTATAAAACAAGATGAGCTGAACATCTCCAACATCATAGGGCAACCATGGCGTTTGCTATTTGTTGCGGCCGAAATTGGGAACGTTGAGTTCTTAACAACACTGTACTTGTACTTTCTTATCCTGATATCCTTTGGAAAGTTTATGAGAGCAACCATAGTATATTTCATGTTGCAGTACGAAATCGACATGAAAGTATCTTCAAAATTGTACACGAGCTAGGAGCGATCAAAGATTTGATTGCCGCGTACATGGAACCAAGTACCGGAAACAATATGTTGCATCTAGCTGCTCAGCAAGCACCACCACACAGGCTAAATTGTGTTTCTGGTGCTGCTTTAGAAATGCAACACGAGCTGCTTTGGTTTCAGGTAGTCCACGAAACTCAGCATATAGTAAACTCTACCAACTCTATGAAATACAGAATCTTGACGTGTATGTATCTTCACTCTGTAGGCTGTGAAGGAAATCGTGTAACCTCAATACGCAATAGCGAAGAACAGTGATGGAGAAACTCCATAAGCATTGTTTACCAAAGAGCACGAGGAATTAAGGGCACGAGGGGAAGAATGGATGAAGACAACCGCGAATTCTTGCACTCTAGTAGCCACCCTAATCGCAACAGTCGATTTGACAGCCACGTTCACTATACCTGGTGGGACTAAAAGCAATGGTTCACCTGTGCTCGTTAAGCATGCAGCCTTCTTAGCTTTCTCCATATCGAATGCAATTTCACTATTCGCTTCATCGGCTTCGATATTGATGTTCTTATCAATCCTAACTTCGAGATACGCTGAGCGCGATTTTCTCAAACCATTGCCTCTGAAGTTGGTTATAGGGCTTATATCTTTGTTCGTCTCCATAGCATCGATGATGGTAGCCTTTACGGCTACATATTTCATCACTTTCCGAGAGGCCGAAAGATGGGTTCCGGTACCAATTAGTCTGTGTGCACTCTTGCCTGTGATTCTCTATGGCAGGCAGCAGTATTCCCTAATGCTAGACATATTTCGATCGACATACAAATCACGAAATTTGTTCGAATTTAATGGAAAACGACTACTATCTTGGAGAATGTAAACTCGAAATACTCCTATTTTTTTAGATTTTTTACGTTTGATTTGAGTTTCTTGCTTTCACATACTTCACACATAATAAACCTCATGTGTTAATTTAAGTATTACTAAAATAAAATGGTCTTAATTGTTTATATGGTGAATTGCCGGATTATATTGAATTGGTATATAGAGCGGGACAAATCATGAATCCCTACTGGTACCCCAACCCTAATATCTATTTAGTGAATGTAAGAGCGTTTTTTTATGGGTGAGACTCAAGTTTGCCAAATTACTGATTGCAAGGTGGTCCACTCTCACCATGTGAGTGTGAGTCAGATTACGAGCATACGGCTTATTGGTCTTAAATATCCCGAATTTTCGTGATTTTTATAATTATATTTTAATACAATGAGCTATAATCTGATTCCAGCTTTAGTTTTTTTCGGAAAATATAAACGAATTTTCGAGACGTTTCTAAATTTGGATTAATCAATTGGGCACCTCTCTATCTTCGATCCAATATCTATTCGCTACTAGTCCAAACCAACTCAACCCCAAAAAACAAAGCAAATTGCTAGAGGTCTACAGTATAGACACAATTAATTTGTCTACAATGTAAAATTGAGTGAACAGTAGTAAAATTGAGAATAGAGTAGTAAAATTAATTGTAATGAAATTTCGAGTAGTAAAATTAGTTGTGCGAGTAGTAAAATTAGTTGTGCAAGTAGTAAAATTTTGATATTGTATAAAAATTATTGCTGATTGTAGACATTTTTGGGTGTCTACACTGTAGACCTCTAGCATTGTCCAAAAAAAAAAACAAATTAAAAAAAAAAAAGTAACAGATAAAGAAAAACGAAGAGCAACCGACTCTGCTCACCCCTGTTTTCTACCGCGCACAACGGCCGCCGCGCCTCGGCCACTGCTTCGCCTTTCCCATCGATCGCCCCTCTTTTCTCTCTCTTTTCCGGCAACGCTTGGGTAACGCGACCCCTGCTTTTTTTGTGTGTGTGGGTGTGTGTGTTATAAGTGCTTGATTAGTTGTTATACGATAAGGGTAATTGAGTATAGTTGATTTTAGTTTTAAAGGGCTACTTTTTATGCAAGTTTTGATTTATTGGGGATTAATCGTGAAATTATGAAATTGGGTGTAATTATAATTCGAATTGTTAATTGCTCTTATGATTAATTTGATATTGTTGATTGAATGATTTATGAACCTAGGGTTTTTGAAAATTTGGTTGGGAGTAATACGTTGCGTTTGCTCACACTTTTGTTTAATTGAAATTGATTATAAAAATTAGTTTTGTAATTTGAATCTATTTTGAAAACTACGTACTTTCCTAATTGCATTTAGGAGTTTAGGAAAATACGGGTTTTCTAACGTGTGCCCAATGAGCACATGATAAGAACTCATTTTCTTTCTTAATTAAGTAAGATTCTCACTTGAAAAAAACAAATTATGGGCACACGTTAGAAAATCCGAGGAAAATATTTACCCCTTTCCTTTTTTTTTTTTTTTTTTGAAGGGCTATAAAAAGTAAGCATCCTGCTGTGTGAATTATACGTATAACTTGGTGGCTTGTTATAATATAACGTCCTGATATATCATATATACGGTACTCCTCAGAGTCCTCTCACATATGGCTTCTGCAACAAGTTTACCAGAAGACATAGAGGACCAACGGTTAATCGTGAGTCCAGCAATAGGTCGACCTGTTCGTCTTTTTAATCCATCATCAAACCATGTTAAGATGATAGAAGACTCACCCTTCGATCCTAGCTTATCGACTACGATCATCGGTCCTGTTAATGGACTCTACTGCGGTACGGGCAGCCTCTCACAGTATATCATCTGGAATCCGGCGACGAGTGAGCATCTCACACTCCCTACTCGTATCTTAAACGTTGAAGGCCGATACTGTTCCGGGTTCAGGTTTGGATATGATCACATCGACGATGATTACAAGGTCATATTGTTGTCCTATTACTATGATGCAAAGCTAGATTGCACGTTCCATTACTTCAATATATTCAGGTTTAGAGAGGGTGGATGGAGGAGTCGTATTACTGACGAATGCACTATTCGTGACATAGAAATCACAAGACGTCGTGATGCGGTCTTTGTTCATGGTGCCTGTCACTGGGTATGTACCGATAGGACGAGCTCGAGTTTGGAATACATGGTGTTAGCCCTTGATGTGTCGATGGAGTTGCACACGATAATGAAATTGCCTAGTGCAGCAAATGTATCGTCTAAGGATGTGAATATGAAGATTGTAGCTTTCAAGGGAAGTCTTGCTTTGGTTATAGATAAAACTCATAAGGCCAAGCGATCTTTGTCCTTCGATGTTTGGGTGATGAAAGAGTACGGTGTTGCGAAATCATGGAAGAAAGTTTTCCGTATCTGCTTAGGACCGGGGAAGAAATTGCGTAAATTTTTGGGGATTATAGGGGATCGATTTTATTTCAAAGCAAGCAAAAACCAGGTGGTTTCATTTGATCTGAAGGGTGATGTACGCCATGTTATTTATCCTCCACGATCACACACGTGTAATTAAGAAATGACAAATGAGTTTACGTGTTGAGAACACGTATATGGCATGTAAGTCGTAACTAGTTTTAATCTAATTGATACATTTAATGAAACGAAAATTACATCCAAATTTCATAAAGTGTGATACGAGTATTTTGTTTTCACATGATTTCGACATTGGTGATTATAATGACAAGCTAAGATCCTCTGTTTTCCTCTGTTCAAAAGAGACTTGATTGCTTTCCAACATCCTACTTGTGTTTGCTTGACAATCGTATTATGGTAGACTGCCTTCCTTGATCATCGAAATCTTCTTCCTCACGCTCCCCGTGCATATACGTCCACAGCCTTTTCTGTCGATCAAATTTCACACAAGGATCGCGTTCATAATGCAATCGATCAAGACCACCACTCACCACTTGGCTAAGTTGCTCATCCGGGATACCCTCGACAAGATATTGAGAGTCTCTTACAAGGACAGCAACATCGCCTCTTGAGCCTATTCGACCAGGCAGTCGAGCAGCTGCATCTCTCACGATTGCAAGGAGCGTGACACTTCCTGGTCGATCAGGCTTGAGTAAGCTATTATCTCTCGCTCTCAATGCCAACTTATCACCACATTTTCTTAGTGGAGCCACACTCGATTTAGTACCATCGATTACTGTATAAGCAAACGCCCTCTCAGGAGTCATGTATCGTAACCTCTCTTCAGACCGAAAATAAGCTCTTATATCAGCAATGCAGGGTTTAATAGTAGGAGAGCAGCCCTTAGTTCTAAGAGCAGTCCATCTTTCCTTAGGATTGAGCTTACACAGATCGAGTGCCAGTGGAGGAGGCGCGAGGCTAGCACGCTGCTTTAGGGCAAACTGTTCTGTTATAACCCAATCTGCAAATGAATCAACCAACTTAACCATCACATTCTCAGGAAACCCCCAAAAAATCGCGGTACATGCCTTGACAGTATCAACCTGATGTAGCTCAAACCGCGGAATTGGGCCAATCCAATGCCATCCTTTGTGAGACTTATCATAAGCAGACAGTGGCTTCCATCCTTTTGCACCAAGGGGAGGAATTTCTGATGAAAAAATCCTGAGACATCCTCTTACAAGGTCTGCAAGCGGAGCCTTATTAGTCTCGAGAATTCGAGGATCGGATCTCCTGGTTTTGATGTCACCTGCTGCACAATTTCATCAACAGTAAGATACACACACTTAGAAAATTCATCCTGATCCTCGACATTCAGAATTCCTCTCATTCTGTTCTCCTTTCCGAGGTCGTGTCGAGGATAAACCAATGCCAACCTCACAACAGACAGCAGACAGCAGGTGAATGACTGAAAATGGTAAATTTTTTCGAGTGCTAGAAATGATCACAGATGATGAATCATGTTTCCTTAAACTCGACACACGACTAGACCTCAATCTTCGTCCACCTTCATCAGTACTACCTAATCCCTGCTCCTCATTCACGGCTTCTCTCATACGCTTCCTGACAGCATCACCAAGGTCATTCTTCTGTCTCCGTTTGTTAGACATTTTACGTGTCTGATCATCATTACGCGCATTATAACTGTTTGATGAAAGTCCACAGACAACTTTCCTTCCATAACCCGGGTTTCTTGTAGCTTCCTTTACACTCTTCAAACACTCAGTACTACACGTAACTGATTTCAACGAAGCATAAATATCACCATAACCATAACCATCAGATATAATGTTGGATTTTGCGCAATTTTGGGAAGAAACATGATTATCATTAGCCAATTTCAGAAGGGTTTCTGCAGCATAAGCAACTTCCATTGTAAATTGCTCAAATTGGGTATTTCCAAAATGAGTTTCTTCAAGCTGAAGCTGCCCAATTCTAGTATCTCAAGTATGGGTATTTCCCTTGCAATTCAACATTTTCCTTTTTTGGCAAAGAATAATTATAGGGTTATTGGAGAAAGAATTGTACCTGATTGATGAATTAGTGGACTAAAAATCTGATTAAGGGTCGGAATTATAAAATTAAAAGTTGATTAATGGATTGATCCAGTTTAATTAAACTAAAAGTTGTGTTTGGGAGGAGAAATTAGCTTTGATCGAAAAAAGAGTATTTTTGGCTGCGACATTTCAAGGGGTTAAGAAACGGGTTGTGTTTTCTTGTCCGAAACTGTTTGGTTCAAGTCCAGGCTAGGTCTGTTTATTACTTTTCTCGAACCGAGAGATTCATGAATCGGGATCGTGATGCATATAGTCTATAGATAGAGCTAGCCAATGTGGGGATGGGCTATGGTTAGTAAGGTGGGGTTAGTTATTGGGCTGGCGTAGAACTCGGTTGATCTGGATTTTTCGGGGATAGTTTAGTGTTAAGGTGACGGTTAAATGGTTAAAGTTAAGACCCGGGATGGATTGGGTCGACTCGACCAATTGATCACCTTTACATTTAGTTATTACAAATAAATGGTTCAAATGTTCAATGGAGCAAGATTTCTATCAACATTTGGAGCATTACGTCTCGGAGGAGAGGAGTCGATTTCAAGTATTAGTTTTATTCTTTTTCTTCTTTTAATTAGGAACGAGATTTTTTTTCCATTTCCAATTGATCCAAACTAACTAATCTTAAACAAAATGACTCGTAATATTGTCTGCTTTTTTTTTATATTGTGAAGAAAAGACAGTTGTTGCGATTCTTGAAACAATTTTTATTATGGATAATATGTAGTCTCTTTACATTTCAAAGTAGGGGTAAGCCTGAGTACATCCGGACCCCCCGTTACCCGCCTAATAACAGATCCCTTTGAAACAATGGGGCAATGATGTTGTTATTCTTTGAACGATTGGGAAATACCACATATTAATCTAATAAAGTCCTAGGAGTTAGGTTTGCAAGTAGTTTTTTAAGATTAAAATTTGAAAACTACAAACTTGTAATGAGATTATTATTGTAAATGCAGTATGACATTCTAGTTCAGGAAAATGATCTTTTTCCTACCAAAAAAAGAATAATAACATGGATCTCCTCTCTACGAAACTAAAAGCGTTGAAGATTAGAGAAATTAATGACATCTACAAATGCGAATGTGTTGTAGTTTTGTTGATGAAATTCATACAATCCATAAGATTGCATACGATGACGATTCAAAGTATCTTATACGTGTATGGTGTATCCATATAGAAAATTCTATATATAAAAAAACGATAAATTTCTAACTCCTACCTTTTATATACAAAAACTTCCAAATTCCTATCTTATTTTTAAAAAGTTTCCAAATCTTACCTTATAAAACATTTTTTTATCAAACTCCTACCAACTTCTACTCCGGCGGGTTTGACTCTATTTTCTGACATTAACCTTCGACTTGGCGCGATTTCCTTCGATTTGTTTTGTATTCTTTCCAATTTCTCCCTCCAATTTCACCTTCTCTCTCCTATTTTCCATATGATATGACCTTACACTTCAATTTGATATTCTCTCTCCTATTTCTCACATCTTGCGATCAAATTGGAGTGCAATGTGATATAATGTGGGGAACAGGAGAGAGAATGTGAAATTGAAGGAATAAATTGGAGGAAAAACGAAACAAATCGACGGAAATCGCGTCAATTTGAAGGTCAATGCCGGAAAATAGAGTCAAACTCGCCGGCGTAGAAGTTTTGGTAGGAGTTTGATAAAAAAATATTTTATAAGGTAGGATTTGGAAACTTTTTAAAAATAAGGTAGGATTTTAAAAGTTTTGGTATATAAAAGGTAGGAGTTAGACATTTAATCCATAAAAAAATATGACATACGAGAACGATTATGTGTCCTTTACCATTCTCTAAAGCGTTGCTTTCTTATCTCATGAAAACAAGATTACAAGAAGGGTTAATTCACGTGGTACCCCAGTGTTTTGCCGATTTGCACGTGTTACCCAGTGTTTTGCAAATTTGTACAAAATACCCTCGAGATTTGACTGTTTGCACATGATACCCTAAACTAAACCCTCCTATTAACACCGTTAACTTTTTATTTTTAAAAGAGGGTTATTTCACGTGGTACTCTCGTGTTTTGCCGATTTGCACGTGGTACCCAGTAGTGTTACAAATTTGTATCAAATATCACTAAGATTTGATTATTTTTACATGGTACCGTTACCTTCAAAATTCTGTTAACGCCGTTGAAAAGTTGATTTCAATGGAGAATGAAAAAATGGTGATTATGGTGTTTATTATGGGTGGAAATGACGGTGGCGGTAGAAAATGATGAAGATGACGGTGGTGGAGAAGAATGAATATGGTGATGATGAAAGTACTGGGGGAAAGATAAAGATGGTAACGAAGGAGAACAAAGGGTTTTTTTTCCCAATTGATGGCGTTAATGGAATTTCAAAGGTAAAGGTACCATGTAAAATTAATCAAATTTTGACGGTATTTGGTACAAATTTGCAAAACATTGGGTACCACGTGCAAATCGGCAAAACACAAGGGTACCACGTGAATTAACTTTTTTTTTAAAAAAAAAAAAGTTGACGGTGTTAATTAAAGAGTTAAGTTTTGGGTACCGTGTGCAAACAGTTAAATCTCAAGGGTATTTTGTACAAATTTGCAAAACATTAGGTACCACGTGTAAATCGGCAAAACACGAGGGTAACACGTGAATTAACCCTTACAAGAATAATTGAGAGCATACTAACATGAATTGACAAATTCCAAATTCCAAATTCCAAATCCAAACATCCATGTGATTTTTTATTTTTTTGACGTATAAATACGAACATGTGATTTGAAACATGCAAATTTTGCAATCCGAATTTCATCCTAAATTCGAGTTGTCCCTTCGACCCTGTAACATTAACAATTAAAGTGAGGAAGTTTCTTGTTATTGCAACTTTCACTTTTTCCTCATAAACAATGAAATGATAGAATATTCTCAAAGCTAACTTTGATCCCTAGATACATCTAAATCATTAATGGAATAATGGCCCTTAATTATAACACACAAGTTGAAAGAGAATATGTAGCAAGGGGAGAAAAAGTTGCCTAAGAAAATGGGTTACTCCTCACTTATACAAAAATACATAAATGATATTATTTCAAATAAATTATGTATATGTAGTTACAATAACGAACGGTCTTTCTACCGTGTGCTTCATGCCAATGAAGAGGTTAGTTGGTTCACCAACTCAAGATATCATATCCGTAATTTTCAAGATATATACTTTTCCTATTTTGAACTCTTTGTTAATATTTCAACCTTTGACGATTTAAATCTCGCTAAAAATAGAAGGATAATCTAATTTATTCCTCGTTTTACAAAACTCATCTACCTTTTACAAAAATCCCAAGCCAATAGACTCGGAAAAGAAAAATGTCCACTTGACCTCAAATTCAAGGGGGTTTACAGGTCACATTTAGACACCAAATTAAGCAAAAATTAACCAATGCATTAACTCATTCTCTCTCCAATTTGTTTACTAATTTTTTGGATCAATCATACATCTTTTGGTCAGATCATCTGACATCAATTTGAAGATCTTCTGCCAAACAAAACTCCAAACCCACAATATTAAATTTTAATTTAATCCCTTCTGATCTCACTTATTTCAGACAGGACCCTGTCAACACCAAATCTTATATGTATTTTTACAGCTAAGGTTGTTGCCAAAACATGGCACACACCAGAAACACATTGCAGTCAACCCAGATTCAAGGTACCCAAAATTAAACCTGCAACATCCTCCATATTCTCTGAATTTCTAACCAAAGATCAGATATAAACAAGCCAAAACCTTTATTATCTGTTCGTCGTCGAAACGACATTATCTCTTCAATGTCATGCCCCATACCTTATAAGTTTTGTACACATTAATGGTATCCAACAAAATTTGTGGTTGTTGTTGTTGTTGTTGCTGTATTGCCCAAAGATTGGAACATATGCGACTCGAGTCGAGTTTTTGTTGTTTCTTTCTTTGTTTCGAGTATATATTAATGGCTGGCTTGTTCGGGTAAAATATATGGAGTATGATGCGTGAATTTGACGACATACATTGAGGCACATACATTAAGAGTATTACTATTATCCAAAACGTCCACGAAAAAATGGTTCTGTCTTTCTGTTGGAAGCCCTTTTGGGATAACAGTGTAAGCGACGAGAAACGAGATCCTAAGGGAAAAGTTAAAGGGTTAATGTGGTACAAAGATCTTGGAGAGCATGTTTATGGAGATTATTCAATGGCAGTCTTGCAGGCTAATGGTGTGATTGAAGATCAATGTCAACTCGAGACCGGCTCGTTCAGCTCTCTCAATCAAGGTCTTTTCGGGACCTTTGTTGGTGTCTATGACGGGCATGGCGGTCCTCAAGCTGCGGTGTTCACCAATAATAACTTGTTCCTCAATTTCAAAAGTATGCATCTTGTATATATATATGTACCTTCATATATGTTTGCATGAGATTTTGGTTTAAAAAGTTCGATATATTGGTCTTTGTGCCTCATTATATACCCCTATGTTAGAAACGTATTATAGAGGTGTTGTTCTAGATGATCAAGAATGAAAATTGTGTCGAGAATTGCATTGACCGACTGATAATAATTCACACCATATTGATCTGCAGGGTAGATAAATAATGGTGTGCCTGATTATCTACCAGAATTAATGATGGTAAATGTTCTGCAGGGTTTGTTTATGAACATCAGGAGGTATCAGGAGACGTAATAAAGAAGGCATTCTTGGAAACAGACGAGGAGTACCTGTCAATTGTGAGGAAGCAGTGGATCCAAAAGCCACATCTAGCTTCACAGGGATCATGCTGTTTGGTTGGAACAATATGTAATGGTTATTTGTATGTAGCGAATGCTGGAGATTCGAGGGTTGTTATGGGGAGGACGGAGAAGTACCCGAGGGGTTTACGAGCTATGCAACTTTCGACTGATCATAATGCGAAAATAGAGTCACAAAGAGAGGAGTTACAGGCATTACACCCTCATGATCCTGATATTATTGTCCAGAAACATAAGGCCTGGCGTGTCAAAGGCATCATTCAGGTATACACATTGCAGGAACAGGATGTTATGATCCTCTCTTTCATTTCAAACACAATTAGTTTGGCTTAAATTCAATGAATTTAGCTTAGCCCTAATAAAACAGGGTTTAGTCTTAAGAATCTGCAGCAGAAAATGAACCTGTCATCTGATTCTTAATCACAGGTGACCAGATCCATAGGAGACGTGTATTTGAAGAGTACAGAGTTTAATAGAGACCCACTGCCAGCAAAGTACAGAGTACCAGAACCGTTCATGAGCCCAATACTCAGGGCCGAGCCAACGATTTCGGTATTAAAACTGCAACCCGAAGATCGGTTTCTGATCTTTGCTTCAGACGGCTTGTGGGAGCATCTTAGCAACCAGGAGGCAGTAGACATTGTCTACAATAACCCACGGAATGTAAGATTCCTAACAATATTTTTCTTTAAATTCTTTGTCAGAATCATGTGAATGACAGTAATGTCACAAGCAGTACAATTTTTAAACAATCAAGTGTCAAGGTAGATAATTAAGTAAGGTTCTTCGACATTACGTTTTGTATAGGTTCGATGTTCATGGTTAATGATGCTACTGTATTATATAACGCTCTTGTTGTAACAACGTTTTATCTGCGATAATGCAGGGGATCGCAAGGAAGCTGGTAAAAGCTGCACTACACCAAGCAGCCAACAAAAGAGAGATGAGATACTGCGACCTTAAGAAGATCGATGCAGGGGTTAGGAGACATTTTCACGATGACATTACAGTTACAGTCGTTTTCCTAGATCAGCTTCAAGTCAACAGGTCACCTTTCCTTAATTCGCCATTTTCAATCAGAGGAGGTGGGCTATCAGAAGGTGGATAAAGTGGCTAATCCGAAGGTTTATGAGTCAAATTGGTTCCGAATTAAGTTCATGTGAAACGGTCTCATGGGAGACTTCCTCGTAGTTGTGATTTCTCAATATTGGAGGGAGCACACTATGAAAATGAACTATCTTATAACCCCTCTACTGTAGGCGCTAAATTGCACCATTGAGTTGCTTGAAGTTGGATCAACATTAGAAATGACCGAAACTCAACTAGGAAGATAGATGACTTTGTAAGTTATTGCTTATATACCTTTGAAATCAATATTAGTGCGTTTCACGGCTTTGTAAATTCATAGATGAGAGGAAATGCCATTAATTTTGTACTACAGTTCTTCTATCACCCCAATTTGAGATCAGTAGCAAAATGGGCATGGTTCCACAGACAGTCACGTAGGTAAAAAGAATGGTATCGTTGAGGGGCCATTTTACAACAATAATGGGCAAGACCGAATGAGAGGACGGACAAAGAGAACAACTAAGAGATGGGTGTTCTACTGTTCTGTGGGCAAGGAAAGACGGTGGACTACATCCAGGGTAGAAGCAATATAAAGGGACATCATCCTGGTGTCTCCGAAGTGTCGACACACTATTTTAGAGGTGTCTTCAGCCAACGGGGTAATTCAGCAAAAAGTTTACGTAGAATCAACTACCAAGGGAGTTTACACAGCGGAAGATATCAACAAAATATAAAAGATGGGACTAAATTTATATATAACAAAATACGATTTGATTAAAAGTTACAATGGTCCTCTGCCCTAAAAGATTTGACAACCAACGATTTCCAAGAAGTCCAACAAGTATGCACTAAAAATCTTCCCAGCACAGCCATAGCAGAACATAAAACGTTAACCAAGTCGGAAAAAGGCACACCTGCTTCAGCAACCTGGAATAAGCATTTACCCAACGAGGCCTAATATAGTCAAGAAAACCTTCTGAGGATTAAACGGCATTCCTACAGCATAATATTACTGACTCAATCATGCCCCAAAGAGGAAAGGGCCTTAGTGACCACACAAACAGAACCTTAAAATCCAAATCTTACCCAGACATCAAACAAGTCAAAGATCCAAACAGCTGAAAGTACACGAGAACATAAGGTATCTTCAATAAAACTAATATCTATTGGCCGAGTTATAAAAGTTGTCAAACTGGCTCCCTAATTGTCACAAGAGATACCAGGCCTACAAAAGCGTCCGAACAAAAAGACACAAGAGAAACCTTAACAAAGCAAAATGCGCAAGTATGGAAAACCAAAGGGAACAACTATAGGAGTCCACAATATCACAATAAGGCCCTCAAAACACAAACTTAAGCACAGTCCCATTCATGTGGGATACCATGATAATACCGAATAAAACTATAACCACCTATAAATCAACCCCACCCCACCCCTACTCGGAGCCACAAACTAGATCACATGCACAATCAATCTAAAAGGACTAAGAATTGCACTGCAAATTAACCATCTCATCTAAAGCACAAACCCGGGTAAGACCAGCATGTTAACCGATGGTACACTATAAGCGCCCTGCCAGTAAAATAAGAAACATGCCACTCAGAAGAAAATTCTTGACTACTCGAGACCTAACTGGGTAAAGCTTATTCCGCAATATAAAGACCAAAAATTTCTGGCTGACCAGAGCGACTGAAAGCACATCTTGGAAATCGAAAGGTACTGGTTGCCATGGGTGGAGAGGCCATAGGAGACAAATAACTAACTCATACTACACCTGCCAAAATAACAGAAGGAAAATTGTGGAGAACATATTAGACCCTTGGTAGCGTGACAACAAAAATGACAGGAAAACTTTAGTTATGAAGAGAAACTCACTACTGAATACCGAAATATGTGCATTGGTTGTCAAGCTCCTCCACCAGCATTGTCCACAATAGCAGTCTTCTGATACACGGAAACACAATTGTCAAAATACAGCGGATACATGAAATTAGGACTATCACCGACAGAAAGAATACAGCAACTTACCGAACCAGAATTTCCATTGCCATTACTCAACACAGAAGATGGTTGAGGATTTGAAAACCTGCAACACAAAGTGTCGTAAATGATTTAGAAAAGTTACTTGAGGATCCAGCAGCAGAGAGATGTAAAACAAAGAAAGTTGCAAACAAGTAGACAACACATTATGCAAAAACAGAAACAACATTAGCTGATCTCTAATAATTCTCTATAAATGTCAAACAGGAAAAGAAACCCACCTGAGTGCGCGTGCTTTCCTTTTCTCTTCCTCAGCACTGTCGACCTTTGTGACCTTAGTGTCAGTACCGAATTTCTCTGCCCGAGCTTTCTTCTTCGCCTCTGCATCAGCTGGAACAGGAATCCCGAACCTAAAATCGTTTCAGAAAGAAAAACAGTGGGAGCAAAATTAGAAGTAGCACGTGAGAATCGACATAGGATATAACAACAACGAAATATAGCAGAATAAGGACAGCCGAGCATGAAAAGTAAGAAGAGGGAAAGCAAAATATAAATACAGCAACTGAAGGTAACAGGTCTCTAACCTCTCCGCTCTAGCCTTTCGTTTATTATCCTCCGATGCCTTACATGCTTCTGATCCCGTCGCAGTTCCAAATCTAAATCACATTCAAAGAAGTTAGTCCAGAATTGCGCCAATTAAAGCAGACATTGTTCGTTGCATAAACATTCTATATTATTGCAATCATAATTACAGTTTCCAGAAATGCAGATAAAGACAAAAGGCACTTAATTGCAGCGTAGAAACATTTGCAGAGGGTAAACATATAGATTCAACACACAGAAAACATAACCCAAATCAGTTGATCATCAAGATTTTGAAGCTATGATACTCTTACTCTCTCCACGTTAGAAGCATAGAAAATTTGATGAGATAATATATAACAGGCATGAAAGAACATTAAGAATCTATATTGAAGTGATAAATCACAAGTATGGTCAAATTACTTAGTGTACCATCCGGGGCCCTGGGTGAGAAAAATAACCTCCCTACATAACCCCCCCCCCTCCTCTCCAGAAAGTATCGAGTAATCCTATTCTTCCATGACACCAACTAAACTCCTTAATACGTAACTCTGATTTCACCCAAAAGCCACTGCTTGGTACAAACCTCTCCTCCCTCTCAAACTCTCACAACTACAAACGAAAGCCAGAGGACAACTTGGATTATACATCACAAGTCGCCATTCAATTTCCGAACCAATTACTACAAAACTAACATAGATTGCCACACAATACCTTCTTCACTGACCCTCCCACCAATCAGCCAAGAGATATTAATCCAAAACCTCTCAAGCACAAAATCGCCCACAAACCTTCACTCCAATAACCGTCCCCTCAAAATACTCTCCTCGTTGAGCCTAACATCAATCAACCAACCAACCCCGCACACAAACGAGGCACGAGTTGTGTCTAAGCAACACCACTAAGCACCAACTTACCCCGAAATCCTAAACCGATGAATAAAAACTCGGTCCATCAAAAACTAAAGACGACGAACCATTGCTTAAAAACAACATTAAAGAGAATCCCTTTTTCTCCCTAATAGAGTTCTACAATCAGAACAACTTTTCTCTAAAATTAACGACCTAATCAAACCTTCTTATAGCTTACTTCTTAAAGACGATTTCGTATGACGATTCACAACAAACAAATAAATAGAACCAAAATCAATGCCAACAATAGACTAATCCAACTTCCGCTAATCATGAATATCATCATTAGAGAATAATAATTAAACCAATAAAAAAAAATGGAAGGAACATGAAATTACCTCTCAGCCCTAGAATTACGCTTCTCTTCTTCGGACATCTGAACAGGAACACCGAACCTCTCAGCCCTCTTCATCTTCCTGTGAATATCATTCGCAGCAGCGCCGGTGGGCGAAACCACAGCCGTAGTTGTTGCACCTTTCGAGACAGCTCCTCCGTCCTTCTGATCGCCGGAAGTTCCCCCGTTGGTGGCTGTGGCGGTGGCGGTGGGTGAAATAGGGGTTTCTGATTTGGTGGAATCGTGGTTGAGATCTAGCGGGTCAGGGGTGGTTAGGGTTAGGGTTTTGTTAGGGTTTTCGAGTTCTGATTTTGGGGGAATTGGTTTCTGAGTTTCCGTCGCCATTTTTAGGGTTTTCGGGAATCGGAGAAATTGGGGGAGAAGAGTGATGGAGAAGGAAGTTGAGAACTCAGATGGAATTGGGAGGGAATTTATACTCTTTTCTCTCTCTATATTAGCTTCTTTTATAGATTCGCTCTATACGTTTTTTTTTACTTTAGCGTGGATGAAGATTGATGGGTAGTTGGTAACTAAGTGAGTGGGAAGTCGGAACAGTTTCGGATCTGGATATAAGTTGTTTAAACACAAGTACGTCAAAAGAAATCTTTAGGAGGCATGTATATATAATGGGACTGAAGGTTGAATTTAGACTTGGCAAAAAAAAACTTAATTACCTAACTCGATTCGACGTGAAATTGGTAGATTCTAAAAAATATTTGGTTTTAAAGGGTTTTATATGACTAAAACAACTTTAATACGGAGTAACTAATTTACCAAAACGGAATTTTTTTTTTGTTTGTGGTACAAAGGAGCACCTAATGCTGAAATGGTTGAGATATGAGTGTATGAGACCCGAAATTGTTTTGGATTTAACCTTAAACCCAAACTGAATTTTGACATTATTATGACCTTAAACATTCAATTATCTCCGTAACAAATATATGTCAAACTCTCATCACCATAAAAATTGCCTTGTTGCAATGTGTACTTGATCCAACCCGGCCCAACTCAAACTAATCGACATCAACTCGGATCAAACTTGGGCAATCAAATAGATGTAAAATGAACCACCTCAACTGGCCAACCTAATACAATTCAACCCAAATTTTCGAAGGTAATTCGTCTGTTTCCAAAGGCAAATTGTTGTATGAGACGGTCTCAAATATGAGACAGATCCAATAATTTTTGGCTCACGTGAGACGGTTTCACAAAAGACTTGTTGTATTTAACCAAAAGCCAAATCCAAACCGTTGCGAATGACCCGTGTGCCCGATTTAGTTGCAATAGTAGAGACCATCGACTCATCGAGCTAGTGAGAAGGCATGTGGCGGTGTTTCACTGTCTTCCATCAATCTTCTATTTAGAAAAATCTTCTCCAACACACCACACCACACTCCAGTAAACAGAAATGGGAGCAACTTCAGTGATTTATAGTGGTATTCACGCAACCTTTTCACTCAAAACCCCTCATTCCTACATTTACCCTCCTTCCAATCTTGCCGTTGCTCACTTTCATCATCCTCAATTCCTCCTCCTCCGCTCTGGTAATTTTCTACCTTTATTGTTTTTTTTTTTGGTTAATGATGATTCATCTTTGAGATAATTTTAGTTTAATTCAATAATAATTGTGAATTTTGTTGAATTTGCAGTTAATCAATCTCGCCCCACCCCTAATTTCGCGCTAGTTTACGCGAAACGAACCGAAGAGGATGATGGTGTTTCCACCGTTTCAGGTCATTATTTGTGTAATTGTAATATGTGATTCTTATTTTAATTGGATTGCCCCATTCGTTTTAGTCCGAATTTGAGTCGGGTATCACATCATAGGGCCGCCGCGAAGCTCGCCGCTGCTGTCCATGAGTTCTCAATTCAATAATGGTAATAATAACCACTAATTAGCAGAACAATATAACATGGAATTTAACCTAGTTTCGGGTACGAGTACGAGTACAAGCCTAGTTCTCCCGCTTGCTGCCTGATAATGTCAGATGTTTGCAGATTCTTTTTAATTGAATTCCTATAAGTAGTGGATGCGTATGCATAACTGTTCACTAGTTAGCACTTGGATGCACATGAAAATCGTGCTCGAGTAATGGCTGTATCCGTAGCTGCAGTTTTAGCACACGGTCTCAAATAACTTGTAACTTTTAGTGTTTGTGAACCGACGATTCAGACTTCAGATGACCTGGCTATCTTCTTCATTGCTCTTCCTTGGTGATTACGGCTGATGGTCCGTGATATTTTTGAAATCATTCGCATATATGTGTTTTTCCTACTAATCGAGCTATCATAGTCAGAGCTGATAAACACATTTTTGGGAAATTCACAAATAATAGTTATAAAAGAGTAAATAAATTATAAGGATTTCTTGTCAATGTTATCATGTAGGATCAAACTGTCAGCAGTGTAACTGACTGCTTTTGTTTTATGTCGATAAGGGACCGAGTAAGACGAGAGAACTTTGTTTTCTATATCCTCAAATTACGCGCATAAATAGCGCGAATCACTTTCTTGTCATCTAAATTTGACATCTTTTTCATTTCTTTGAATTTGCACGCTAAATCTGACCTTGATGTTCAGATTTCAGGGTATAATTTTGAATGACACTTGATGTTTGCTTTGCTATATGAAGCTTGGATTATGTGCATAGTTGGGCACTATGTTTTTCTGAAGCTTTTATTTTACGTTTTTTTGAAGTGGCTTGCTGGCTGACTGACTTACAGAGAGCAATGGAAATAGTGCGTGTGACCGAGGTGAAGATAATCAGACTCATCTGTCTAGTTCTCTGGGCAATTCATTGAACGAGAACCAAGGTCCAGAGAGCTACACAACATCTGTCAGAACCGTCGCTCTGTGCGTGAGTACCTTTGAACTTTTTTCTTCCTTTTGAGCTACATATGGGGGCATCATGTTAGCTAATTTGTTGATGTTTTGTTTAGGTAGGCGCTGCTGTAGCATTTGGTATTGGTTTGGGTTTCAAAGATGGAGTTGGTAAAGCGTCCGAGTTTTTTGCAGGGTATGAAATTTTTCTGCTTCCTGTTTAGTGTTCACAAGCTTACTTTATATTGTTTTGGTTGAATCAGAAATGATTTCTGCCTCCTCAGCTTATATGATTGGTGTCAACTGTCATGATGAGTGATGACACCCATTAGTACATAATAGCATCAAAATGATAGAGTTGGCCTAGATCATTGTAAACCAAGTAGAATAGCTCTGATGTTGTTAATTCTCACTATCCTTTGATGTTCTTTGATGTGGTTACTTCTCACTATCCTTTGATGCTCTGAGGCAACCATTCTCTAGGGTCCCTTATATTAAATCCAAGGTTTACGTTGGTAATCTCATGTGTATTTGTTTTTGTAAGATGGGTAAGGAGGGACTGGGAGCCTATGTTTGAGGTTGTCCAAAAAGGGGGGATAGGAACAACAGATGGTTATGATGTGATACAAACCTTGCATCTCATGGTTGGATAATGGGCAGGATATTATTGCGACAAACCGAGTTCATCTGGTGAATGTACTTGGGCTATTTGCTGACCATCAGAAGTAAGTTATGTTCCACGCTGTTCTTAAGTTTGTTCTTTTCTTTATTTTACGTGATCTGTTCTGGAGTTAGCAACTGCGTAGGCCAGTAGGAGCACTGTACCTTTCAAGACGTCAAATCTTGTTACTCTGGAGGTTTTTTCCATTTGAACAGATCAAAGAATGCTAAACTGGTAATATATTGACTTATAGATATGAAGTAAAGAGAATGTAAGCCTTTTCTTCTTTTTGGAGCACTGAGGATTCCTTGTATGAGGTAAAGTGAACGCGATATGAGTCTACTTAGGATCGGAAAAAATATGGCGTTGGAGAGAGTGGAATGGAGGGACATAATTCATGTGAGGTTTGACAACGATGACACCCTCTTTTACAAGGATAATTGATTGGAATAGTTACAATGTTTAAGTGGGACAAATGAATGTGCATGATCGAAACTCAAAGCGGAAGGCTTTTAAGGTGGAGCTGATGATATTGGGGTTACTTACAATGATACTTGTTCCGTAGTGCTGACATCCAAGAGTTCATGTATGTGCTCACCATATTGCAAATATTTAAATTGTGGTATCAGTAAAATAAACATTTGAGGAAAGAATTGTGCACATGTTTGCTACTTAGCTTTCTTGAGAGGTTCAGCATTGGAATCTTTACATATTTGGGCGTGCCATTAGGGTGTATTACTTGCTTCAATGGAGCCTGCTGTTTAAGCATTTACGAAACCGCTTGATGGGTAAAAGAAGCCTACTAGCCATAGGATGGTCGAAACACTCTTATCTGCTTTTCCTTAAAAAGCAGACCTCTATAATACTTACCTTTTTTCAAAATTCCTGGAAGCGTTGCAAATGCAATTGAATGTTCAATGAAGAAATTAAGAGAAGCGAGTTCATTTGCTGAGTTACCGTTGAGTTTGTAGGCCGCCTACTAAGAAGACTTGACTTTTGGTTGTTTAGATTCAAAGTAGGGCAGAGCATTGGTCCAAGACCGCACTGGACCGGACCGAAGTTGGGAATTTGGTGGACCGAAGACGGGACCGAAAGGCATTTGGTCCTGTTCGGTCGGAGCTATCCCATTGATCGAACGGACCGGATGCAAAAAAACCCAGAATTTGATGGACCCAGGACCCGACCGATTTTCCGGTCTGGACCGATTTTTGCTCAGCCCTAATTCAAAGTAGCTAGGAGATTATGAAAATTTCTAGAGGAATATGGCTGTGTTATACAACCTGCTTCATGTGTTATGGACTTGTGTTGGTGGAAGTTTGTGTAGTACCTTCTCTTGTTGCCTTTTGTCAAATACATATATGGTAATGGTTGGTGGATCAAATGTTTGGATGATTATTGGATTGGGAATGCTTTACTTACAAGTTCATCACTTCATCTCCACGGGAGTTATGATCTCTTTGATATGAATCATGCTCCAACTTTATCATTTCTCTATAGAAGGAGAACTCATTGAGTCTTCACAGTTCACATGCATAGAAATCATTATGATAGGGAGATTGAGAAGCTTTCATCCTTGTTGATTTTATTGGACGATTCATATCTCCGCTTTGAAAGGTTAAGGTCTCGATTGTTGGTGGGACAAGATCCTTTTCTTGGAAGTCATTTCTTGCCCGCAACTTGCCCCCATGTCGTTCGTGCTTCTGCATTCCTAACACTACATTGAATGTAAGGCTTCTAAGAAGGTTCATGCATTTGTATAGATCATTTCACCTGAGAAGATAAGTATCGCTGATATGAATTAATAAAAACGGCACACTTTGTATATAGTGAGAGTTGGATATTTGTGTACATTATGACTTTACCGAGCATTTATGAAGAATTGAAGACGTCTCTTTTGTGTGAGGGCAACATCATGTATGCTTTGAAGAGGTTGTGGAGAACTTACAACTTTGCTACTATTACTAAAGAGTCATAAGGAGAAAAGATGCTTTTTAGTAGGCACTTGTGGCAATCTTTTGTTGTCTTTGGTCAGAAAGGATTTCCGCGCATATTTAAGGAATTTCATACTCAATTTCCTTTTGGGACATATTCTTTACTTTGAGTCTTTATAGGCCAAGAGCCCTAGGTTTTTTTTTTTAAGGATCTTCATATCACAACTGTGCAACATAACTTTAGTTTGCTCTACTCCTTTGGAGGTTGTCTTTGTTCTCCACGTGTTTTTTTTATCACCAGTACCCTTGTTTTCTTAAAACAACAACATTATCCAGTGCCTCAAAGGCTCCCGCCTTATGTCGAGGTAAGGGGGTCGGATGTACGCGTGCCTATCCCTACGTTAAAAACGTATAGAGGTTGTTTAGGGATGACCCATGGTGAAAATTGCGTCAAGCATCACACGGACTCACTGGTACTTTATAATACAAGAAGTGCTGACAGTTTCGTGAGCCATTTATATTATTCCATCATATTCCAGACCAAATAATAGTGAGTCTTTGGCTCCATTGGAAATGGAACCATTGTTTTCTTATCTTTCCAAAAAAAAAAAGGACTTTTCAATCGAGGATTTCAGAACTCGTATCTTGATTTTGCAAGGCGGAAAATTTCTTCCAGCTTCATCAAGAGCATATTCAGTCTGCAAAATGCTTCTTGTTTAAGCATTATTGATGCGTTATAGACATGACATTAATGCCTTCACTTACCTATTCATCTGATGTCAAGGTGGTGTCTAATAGCTTTCTTAAGACAGGGCTTGAAAATGATTTAATTGTTGCTCCCACTTAGTTATGGCTATACTTTTATGGGAGTTGGGTACATCTGGTAGAAAAGCTCAATTTTTTTATATCATCTTAAAATTACTGGCTAGAGTTGCTGAATGAAGTTAGATTGTCACATTGATGTTATTCTAAAACCTTAAAAGTTTAGAGAGTTAGGGATCCATCAAATTTCCAAGGCGTTTATGACCACCTGTCAATATCATCTCATTACCCTAGTGGTTCCTAAAAGTGGGATGGGGGGGGGGGCTGTAACAATATACTGCCCTCAATTAAAAATAGGAAGACCACTTTCTACCTCGCACAAAAAGGACAGAAGCTTTGAATTGTGATTTTGATTTAGCCGTACATATTCCTAATCGGCTAAGCCAAGAGAAGAATGAATATTAGGCTCCGTCGAAAATGAGCGAATCTACTCGCAAGAAGATGCGACAAGAGCAAAGCTTTAGTCTCCAAGTTATATATGGATTTGGCTGACATAAACCATCATTGAAAAATCTACTTCTCTGCGACTTAGGTAAAATAGAAACTCATTGATTCTACTCTCATAGAAGTAGATTCTACTCTCACACTTTCTCTTGGAAACTAGCGGAATCTACCTCTTAAAACCTTTCTTCTATATTCAGAGCTTTTTGTGATGCAATTTTGACAAGTCTCCTTCTACCACATGTTATTGAATAATTAAACGGAAAATTCACGTGGTGCCCCTGAGGTTTGCAGTTTTGCATACGGTGTCCACAATTTGAACTTTGAGCACACGGTGCCCCCGAGGTTTCAATTTTCGCACATGGTGCCCCTAATTATAACATCCGTTAGGAATGAGTCAATATAGTCATCCATCTAGCATATCATTAGGAATATTTTAGGATTTATTTAGAGGAAATCCCAACCACTTCCCCCCTCCTCCGACCAAGGCCTCACCCTGGCCACCACAGGTCCGCATCCCACTACCATTAGTCACACATCGCCCCACGCACGAGCCGACGACCACTACAGCCTATTATCATAACCGCCGCACAGCCGCTATTGTCTTCCTCTTCAATTCACCTTTCCCTAACACTGCCCGTAACCACCTCCCCTGCCCTAGATTAACCTTCCCTTCCCCTCTCCGCAAATCACTCCGTCGCCGACACCTCAGGAATACCTTCACATTTCAGCTTCCGAACCTCAAAAATTTTCCACATTTGTGTACCCATTACTTCACCTTTCTCTCTCCTCCTTCCGCCATTTTCACGCATCCCCAAACTCCCCTTTTTCACTATTTAACTCAAATTAAATTCCAACCCTTTTATTTTTTCCAACAATTAAACATAACCCATTAATTAAAAGCATAAAAAATTACATCAAATTGGAAGAAATTACTCGATTAATTTGATGGAAGTTTATGTGCGAGTGGAAGGATACATGGGCCCGACACTGGGCATGCTCAATGGTGTGGTAGGGAGAGAGGAGGGTGGGGTTGGGTGGGGCGACGATGGAGGCAAGATCTTGCAGCGGTGGAAGCAGGGTAGTACATACGATGGTGGAAGCTGGGGCGTCTCTGAGTTTTGGTTGAGGTAGGACTCGTAGGAGCATCAGGAGAGAGAAAACATGGGTGGGTGAGGGATGAATTAAGGTCAATATAATTGTTAAGGATAAGTAAGTGATTTATCTGTTTAAGAAAGAAAAAGACAACATATATTGATGTTAATTTGACGGTGTCATAACGGCAAAGCTAAAACATCTCAAAATCTGGGCACCATGTGCGAAAATTGAAACCTTGAGGCTACCGTGTGCACAAAGTTCAAATCGTGGGCGCCATGTGCAAAACTGCAAATCTCAGGGGCACCATGTGAATTTTCCGATAATTAAATATCTAACACAGTGTCACAGTCCTTGGAAAATTATGGAAGAACCTTTTTGCTTTGTAGGAGTGTCATGTTTATCTCATAATGAGTACACTGTTGGCAGAGGTAATATAATGTCTCTGTCAATGCTTCTGATGTTGTTACTTGCCAATAAGTTCTGTAAAGGGTGTTTTATCTTCATCAGGTTGACCTGAGTGTCTTTTCAGGTACTTGCTGGAGCAAAGTCTTTCTGTGGACAACCTATTTGTTTTTGTGTTGATTTTCAAATATTTTAAGGTGCCATTGATGTATCAGGTATGTCTGCCTGTTATAGTTAAGATGTTTTGTAGGAGGTTTTTAAACTATAGCAGCAATTCATTAACTTGGGAATTTTGCCATAGAGAGAACTCAAAAGTGTACCTCTTTAACCAAATGAGAATCTTGGGGGTCATTGATATGCCGAATTCAATGTCATTCTTTTCATCTAATTTTTTGAGATTTTATAATGACTTTGTATTGCTGATATGCAGAATCGCGTGCTTTCTTATGGAATTGCTGGTGCAATTGTATTCCGATTGTCATTGATACTCTTAGGCAGTGCCACCCTCGAGGTTCGTCCTCGCCCAATTTGTTTTTTCTTTTTTCTTTTGGTGCTGCAATTGAGAGCCGCCTGAAAATGGTCAACTGAGACCCAGTATATGATGCCTTATATTCCTATACAATGATTTACCTTCAAAATGTATTCTTCTGAGCCACCTAGAACCTTTTTTCATGAAAGCGGGCTTGTAATCTCTATTTGTCCTTACATTTGTGGTTTTGTTTTATCACTTGTAATTCCAAAGAAATAAAGATTGGAAATTTTGAGAACATCTTGTTACTTTACTATGGTAAAACAAATGTGAGAAAAATAGATGAATAAACATAAGATTGAGATTAACATTGCAAGGGAAATTATGGCGTTTTAAGTCATTATTTAAGAATCCAATCGATCTAGTTGGTTGTTTATGAAATAAATCTTTCCAAGTTATTCATACAGGTTACACATGTGAGGTAACATGGCGACATAGTATACGATATTTTTAGCGTCAGACAACAGCTGACATGTGAATATTCATAGTAGAGTACATGACTTGTCTTGTTTCTTATCTTAACCCTGTCCTTTGTAAAAACTCCAGTCCTGTAAAAAGTTTTGTAATGCATCAGAACTAATAGACTAGTTTGCGTAGGGTAGTCTTGAGATTACTAAGGCTTCCGAAAAGACAAAAGCTACTTAATGTCTTAGTTCCTTAAACTCAAACTGATAAACAGCCTAGTCACTCAGGTCTGTCCATGTTGTGTGTGATTTTGGCGTCCTCTGAGGCATGTCCTCTGTTTATCTTGTCAACACCCAACACCCCTGTTGAAATAGCTGATTGAAGTAACATAAATTCTTATTAGGTAATTTGTCAAGATATAGTATATGGTCTTTTCTTACATAATTCGCAATAACTTCTGCCTATTTCATCGTGTGCTGGCTTTTGGATTAATTTGTCTCTCTTGGATGTGACAGAACTTTAAAGTGGTGAATCTGCTGCTAGCTTCGATACTCTTGTATTCCTCGTTTAAGGTGAGGTAACCACTAGACAATTAAGTTTTTTAAGTCAGCGGCATTTGAATGAATTACTTAATGGTCCTGTTCTTGTTGATTTTTCCATGCTCCCCACTTTACTATATTTCTTGGCTCTATAACTCCACTATTCCTGACTTTTTAAATGTTCTCTCTATCCTCCTAAAACTTTTAGGCTTTGTTCTTATGTATCCCTGGATTTTGCATTGTCTGTTTATGGTCTTAGGCTGTGGTTTCCTAACACATCTTTATTAAATTCTCCAAAAGATCTCAGTGGCCGTTTGGTTAGAGCTGGGGAAAGGGAAAGGAATCAAGAAAGGGAAGGGGGGGGGGGGGGAGGGAAGGAATCAAGATAGGGAAAAGGGGGGAAGGAGTCAAAACCCCGCCAATACCCCCATGTGTTTGGTAAAAACAAAGGAATCAAATCCCTCACCCTCTAAACAACAGTGCCGTTCCTCTTCTCCTCTTTCTCTCTCCATATTTTTCTTCATGCACTTTCATGGCTTCCTTTTGTCTCCTATTTCTACATACCTCTTCTCCCCTTATATAAACTGGGCCCCCGTCCATGTTCTCCATCGCCCAAACCACCTTTGACTAGCTCACGTTTTGACTTTTTAGTTGTCGAATTTAATCATCAAACTTGTAGATCTGGAGTTCTGGTGGTCAAATTCGACCACAAAGAAGTTGAAACTTGATAATAAGTGATGTTCTTGAAGAATTTTGGTAAGTTTTTCTTTTAGTATTCCGTTGCGTTTTCTTTCTCTTTCACGAAGTGCTACGACGGGGTGGCCGTGGTGGTTTTCAGGGTAGTTTATGTTGGTGGCGAGTAGTTTGAACAATGACGGTGGTGTTATGCAGTGTTCAGGTCAATGTCGGCCACAATAATTAGGAGGTGGGGTGGTTGTGGTGACGGCAGGCGGTGGTGGCCTGAGGGTAGGTTCTTGCATTGGAGTCATGGTCAAGGCTTAAGGTTGACTGCCCAAGTTGGGAATCCTCAAACCCTGGATGGAGGAGGGAATCAAGGTAGAGGGATATGAGATAATCAATTAAGGCAAAAGGGGTAAAGGAAATGAACAAAAATCCAAACCAAACACGTAGAAAGGGAATCAAGGTTCTTGATCCCCTTTCCCTTTCTTGATGCTCTCCAACCAAACAGCCCATGAGATTCCTTAGACAGAAAACTTGGCAGCAACTGTATGATTTGAATAAATGAATGAGATTAAGTACCAATACTTCAGTATTTCCTTCTAATTCAAACTTTGGGCCAATTCTTTGATTCTGGAGTTCTATGTTCTTTGGTTGTCTCTAACACGAGCGTACTAATGAATTATGATCGTTTCAGTCACTTAGGCCACAGTTTCATGTGTCCTTGACTGGGATTTCAAGATGTACTAGCACCTGTACCATTTGTTCCTAATTCCTTTCTTTTGTATTTTTTTGGGTACATGATAATAGCTATTTAGTTCTGAAGAAGATAATGAAGACCTATCAGACAACTTTATTGTGAAGACATGCCAAAAGTATATTCCGGTCACAGGTAACGTGTAGTCTGTTCTTTTGGTATTTGATACCTTTGTAGTTACTTGTAAATGTCACTCATGTACTTGTACCACAGTACTTAAACTTGAAATTATCAGTGTATCCAAACATAATAAATTTCTAGTGTCGTGTGCTTTGTTACATCTTCAGTTTCACTATGAACACTTTTGAAAGTCAGTTCGCTTTACTTTTAAGTGTGCACGATTTCTTCTTTGGCTTCTATCTTAAGCGAGGTTACGGCCATGTGGGGTTAGGGACATAATGATGCTAATCTCTTCACAGAAGGGAATTCGAGAAATTACTATCATAATTCTTTAGCAACTATGGTAACCAGGTCATACAGTGATATTGAGTTTTGCTGTGGGCATCTGAATTAGTTGATCTTATGGTAGACGATGTGTCATGGCTGCTTGGTCATCTTTCTTAAGTGCCTTTTTTTGCCTGAAGATTATAGAAGGCTGTTGTTGGAAGATGTCTTGGATAAGAAAAGGCTGTTCTAGATTCATTTAAATAGTCAAGATAAGCATTCAAAAGTGTATCTAAAAGGATGTAAACTTGGATAGTGATTGCTGAAGGTGGTTTTGGATCGTCGTATTTTGATGTTAAGATCAATCCTCCCAGGTTTTATTTTTCCAATCTCTCTACTTTGCAGCTAATTATGATGGCAACCGCTTCATTACAATCGAGGATGGTGTGAGGAAGGTCAGTTACATATTAATGATGGTCGATATTAGCTTCTTCCGCCATGCTTGTTAATGTACAACAGCTCATTTGAGTTGGACAATATCTACTGTAACTATAATTTTATATACGCTACCGTAGTCTGTATGACAGTGAAGAACATAAGATTTTACTCCTTAATGTCACTCATTAATGATTTAAACTTCAATTCCTGAAGGTACTCACTCAATCAGTATATGATTTCTCTCATGGCTGAGTAACAAGAAAGTTCATAGTTTCATACCATCTTAGGGTTTGAATAACATTAAGATAAGTAGTCTTGATAAAGCCCTTCTGGTATGTTCACTTCTTTTCTTTTCCTTGAAGCTGATTCGAACCCTGATTGTTTTTAGTGGCTTTGTAAGACATGAGCTCTCATAATTAGTTCCTGGTTTATAGGCCGTAAGCTCGAAAAACTGTATCTCTAAATTTTTTGGGGAAAGGAATCACTGATTTTCGCTGTTCTTATTCTGTTGCTTATATGTGGACTGTGTCGTTGAGTACTAAGTTGCCACCTGCTGAGGTCTCTTGTGTGCTGGCAGTTTTGGAGGGTAGCAACTTTGTCATCCTTACTTATATGGTAGTATCTTCCACAAATAATCGTATATAAAAAGGTCGTCAAATACTAAATCCTTCTTGTGTACTGTGATGAGTTGAATAAACTAATGGAGGCCCTTCATGGTCATTTTGTCGTTTGGAGCTATGCAGCTTTTAAGTGTCTTAATCAAGCTTGTACCTTGTATGCTCCTATTTAAGATAATATGAGAGAGAATTTTCTAAGATGGTTTATGAAGACCAAGTGATGCATCGGTGAGGATGCTCCAAGAATAAAGATAAGATTGTAAGAGGAGTAGATGGTAAACGACTTGGATGAGACTGTTTAAAAGCAACAAGAGTTTTAGAAACTTTTTGGGATTGGTGGATTTCTGGGACTGGATTGTGGGGGGTTGTAGTTATATTTGTCTTTTTTGTTTGGCAATTAATCTTTTTTTTCTCCTCATTTAGACCTTTTTTACCAACTTTTTTTCCAAATGATTGTCGGACTTGTTTCTATTTTAAATATCTTTGTAACTTCGACTTAAAATTATAATATTGTGGTAATTTTGTCTTTTTAGTTTGTGTCTCCAAACTTCGTATATTCCTTATCCTTTTCTTTTAACTTTTGTCTTAGTTACTTCTTTTTTCCTTTTACCATTTTGGCATGCTGACTCTTCCTGTCAACAAATCATCTTTTTTCACACCAGATCTTTTCGGAAATAATGTTTTGCTGGTAGAAGTAGGGGTTAGAAGACTAGTTTATAAATCAAGTGAATATTTCTTCCGTTGCCAATTGGTATTAGAAATGAACCTCAGTAGCCGAGTAGCGCATGGCCAATTTTTCAAAATCTTTTCTATAGGCTTGATGTGCTGCAGAGTCCAACAACTTTGGATATCATACATATGTACACATAACTTGCTTTCATCAGTTCTAGTATATTCTGCATTTATAGTAAATTATTTATTTCTAACAGGCATCCAATTTCTGGGCAGGCTACACCTTTGCTTCTAACTGTGGCGGTGATTGAGCTCAGTGACATTGCATTTGCTGTATGTTTCTCATTTATCTTGTGATGCTTCCATATGCATAAACTTGATATTCATCCTTGCTTCATTTTGCCATTCACATGTTAATGGTTTTATTTTATTAAAGGTTGACTCAATACCTGCTGTGTTTGGTGTCACTCGAGATCCAGTGATAGTGTTCTCGTCCAATCTCTTTGCCATTTTAGGTGAATTTCTAACCTATATCTTTTATTAGCTCATTATTTGAATTTTAAGCTTTAACACATTCATCATACACATGTGGTAGACTTTCAAGGCAGATATTCTACCCTCTTTGACTTTTAGTTTTATGAGAGTGTGCCATGCTCCTATTCTAAAATTCAGGCTAAGCATATATTTGCCTTAATTGCTTGTGCATTTAAGTGCCACTCACTACCAGGCCAACCTTTCTTCCCAAGTGGTGCGTGTGACTGAGTGTTGAATGGAAGTAGTCGAAATGATACTCATTTTTGTTTTGTTATTCTCACATAGTTAACACTTTACACAGGTTTGAGATCTCTATATACTCTGATTTCTGAAAGCATGGGTGAGTTGGAGTATCTACAGGTGAGCTCTCTTTTTAGAACAGTGTGGGTATACTTCTGATATGTGTTGCTTTTTGTTGTACGTCCTTTACGAAAAGAGAAATTCATAGTGAACTTGTCCCTCCAAAACCGCCCTGGGCCTATAAAACGTCTACTAAGCCTCAACTTGGAGGTTGAGACAATGAGGCAGATGCTAAAGAGATCCGAAGTTGAAGATTGAGTGTGGGGATTATGTCTTGAATCTTGATGTCCTATCTCTGTCTTATGATGATGCTTCCTTTTTTTTCAGCCTTCCATAGCTGTTGTTCTCGGCTTCATCGGTGTGAAAATGGTTCTTGATTTTTTTGGTATGTACTTTTACACTTTCACACTATACTTGTTTAATATATTGTTTTCCTTTTCTTTTGATGGCTTTTAAAACTATTATTAAATGTGTTTCAAGAGGTATTAAAAAAAATACCTTGTTTTGACTACTTTTTGAACTTGTTCACAATCATTTTTAACTGTTATGACCTACACGAGACGGTTACTTATGACCCGATTCATGTTAGCCGACCCCAAATTATTTTGGAAAAAAGGCTTGGTTGTTGCTGTTGTTGTAATTTCACACTGAACTGAACTGTCTGGTGGCATCGTTTATTGTGACATATTTGCTGGGCGATGCAATGACTCTACACAAATTTTATTACAAGTCATCTGTAACAGCTTCTCTGTGTTTTTAAAATAGGAATAAGCCTATACATCAGACCCCTTACCTAGTCATAGGTGGAAGCCTTTGAGGCATTGTGGTTGTACTTTGACACTTGTTGTTCTCAACCCTGTTTTCGGTGAATGCTTCAACTGTAATATGTTCTTTTACCTTTGTGGCAGGATACCATATCGGAACAGAAGTATCTCTTGGTTTCGTAGCTACAAGTCTTACTACTGGAGTGCTTCTGAGTCTGATTAAGAAATCTGACTAGTTACCCACCTTTTTGAAGGGTGGCACTACATTGTAAATCAAGTCAGGAAATACCTTGGGCTACACGAGTCTAGTTTCCATTTTTGGGTCATTCTTTTATACTCGATCCAGTAACAATGTCGCTTCCTTGGATGCTCACTTAGTCACTTTCCAATGGTGACCCAGAATAGTTCAGCAGCTGCGTTATTGGGTAAATGTGAAGGATAGCTGGTTGTGTTGCCAACTTTCTTTCAGGTACAGGATAGCTGGGTAAATGTCAAGGCACCAATTTGAGATTCGAGACCAAACATTTGCATAATCAGTTGGATTGTATGTATAATTGTATATGAAGCCAACGAAAGTTGTAACAAAAATGCAAAGTAATATATCACCAGTGCTAAACTTGTACCCGCAAGGGATGGAAATGGTTCCGCTTTCCACAGTTCTGGGTTTTAAAAACCAATCGAAGAGTGCTTTTTTGATGAAATCATGTTAGACTGTATACCTATGATGAATGCCTTGCGATACCATCCTAGTCGTGGTCGATCAACTCACAGTCGAATATAGATCTCGGGCCAAACTCCCTGTTTAATGTTTTTAAGTCCAATACAGGAAGACTCGGTTGTTACTTGTATCGATTGCTATGCGAACATGCCAAAAAAAAAAGGGTACTCCATGTCGAGGAAAAGAAAAGAGTATCTATTATTTGTGTCATGGCGACGGCCTTTGGAGCGATGATTTCGGACAGTAAAATCGACTTCGTGATGAGATTTGTGAGCTCAACCTGATTGAAATCGACCTACCTGACGCGAAACCGAGCAAGACCTGATAGTAGCACGATGCAGTATAACTTGATGACCCAACAACGAGTGCCAACTCCTGTGAAGACGCATGCCTCTGAGAGGGCATTGAACGACATAAATTCTTGGGATACAGTGATACTCCTACTCTCCTTTTCATTTCAGGATTTGCACATGTATGCCTGTTGTATCTTCACAATTACTAACTTACGATTTCTAGTTTGTGACAATAATACGAGTTCTTGAAATTTCGAGTTGGGAATGCTAGCCCAACGAGCAAGACGTTGGGCTAGACCAAGGATAAACCTATACAGGTTTAGTGGCTTAACCAATAGCCACCATCATACAGTATAGAACAAACAAACTCCGAGTTTATTGTAGCACAAGCTTAAGGATTTAGCAAATAAATTATAAAATATCATAGAAAATAACCAATCTGCAATCTGTAAACATGGCAGTAATTTTTACGTGAAGTGGACAACACCAGAAAATTAAGCATTCTAAAAATAAATAAAAACCAACACCACTGATAAGTTATGGCTTATCTTTCACTCACATCCATAACATCTACCCTGGTAGAGCACAACAGCAGATTCCTGAAAATGGCCTTAAGAACAGCACAAGGAAATTCCTTAACCTTCTTCAACCTATCCCGTTTTCGCTCACCGGAATCAGCCTTCTTCTTCTTGCCATTCACAACTCGATCTTTAACTCTTTCAATATACTTCTTAGTCTTCTCATTCACACTTTCTTCCCTAGTGAAGGTGTAACTCCTAAGATAAATCTGCCTGCAGGATATACTGTCCACCACTTTCGGCCTCGGGTGCCCTGGACCCCGAAAACTAACTGACCGGACAAACTCAGCATCCGATTCAGGCCACTTGTACAGGTTTGTGTAGGTGGCTCTGACTCTTACTGGTACCCTTGCATCTTCTATACAGCTTGAAATGCATGCATTCTTCATCTGTCTGTGTTTTTTCTTTTTTTCGTGGCGAAAATATGGATTTATTGGACATAAATGAAAAGTAAACAAGGCTTACATTGCAAGCTAGACATGGTAGAGAGACAGAGAAGAAATTAGTAAGGGGTATGCTTCAAGTTACTTTCTGGCTTAAAGGGAGTTAGTGGTATGATTTGTTTTGGAATGATTTGTAATGAATATGTTTTTCTTTGCAAAAGTAAACCTTTCGAACAATGTAGGATTAAATAATTTCATTAGGGAATGACTTTTGCGTCTAACTTGAGTGGTCTCAACAGCAGGCTGCGTAAGTAAAATTTGACATCCAAGGTCAAAATTTGACAAATATTTTTGAAAGATTTAGGACAAGAAATTCGTTCAAGGTGAAAATAAAGGGGAAATATACAAGGCGATTTAATCGCAATAGAATGCTACATTTTAAATGCCGAGTTTGCATACATCTCTCTTGATAAAGAAGCAAAATAGATGGAACAAATAGAATGTCTACTGACATGTAAGAGATTACCAAGTCTACAATAGCACAAAGGCAGAAGGCCGGACCGCATCGTGTCCGGGACAGAATAGGCTGGTGGAAGAGAATGATAACAGTATGTACGAAGGAGACAGAATCGATAAAAGAAGACTGCAAGAAGCTTTTTTATTTGTCTTGGAGACGATAGTAACACAATGATGTATCTATAGTAAAACTCGTTTTTTACAGTTATTCTAACCAACGTGTAACATAATTCAGTTAATTAACTAATTTGGCGCCAATTTGCACAGTAAATCAGCTATAACATCTCTCCTGTAAATGGTAATACAGCACTGTGTTTCAGGGTGTACTGTAGTTTAACGACCCAACTCGATCAGCTTCAAAAGCAAGGTTCGGACAGGTTAGGTTCAACCTCAACACATACCCATGAGATCGTAGAATGCAATGGAGCTTTAAACCCCGGAGCAGCAGTCGTCAAACACACATGACTACAAGAATAATAATGGCACATACAGAGTACTCCGTATACCAAATCAATAGTGAGTTTCCCAATTATGCAGCAATATGAACATAAGAACCAGCAGATTACTAGTACATGTTAAATTGTATACGATGAACCAGTAAGAAGATATTGATGGCCTATATTGCAACGAAATTCACTGCCCCATAACCATATTAGCTACAGGAGGATAGGAGACGGTGGTGGCCGAAGATGAGACACTGTTGAACGCGACCATATGGATACGGGCTGCCTGAGCAACTACCATCCCAAATATGGAATCAGTTCCTTCGGTTCAAGGAATAAAAACTTTTTGTAATTAAGTTTACTTCATGAGCTCCTACTTGGTAGCATTCTCATGATAACCTCGGAGCTGTAACTTTACTAATTATGCCTAAATGTTTCCCAGATTGAAGTATAGCTGCAACTCTGTAATCACCATGGTATATTGTATTAAACCAGCCTCATAATTCATCCATTAGTACACAAAGGGAAAGAAATCAAATAAGCAGAACCTCGATGCACTCCCATTGTGAACGAACACTCCCTCAACCAGTCACGCTAGCTTGGACAGTCTTATACGCTCCCCCAGACATATACTTAATGATGTAATCATACTTACACAAAATCCTCCTAGCTAAATCTTCACTACTCTTTGTATTTATCATAGACCACTTCCAACTTAATGAAAAGCAGAAGTCCGTCAAAAAAAAAAAAGGTGAATTCTCTTTCTTATCCCTATAGTTCTTCCAATTTTGACTCATGAGATAGATTGGCTCCAAAGTCGATCTTACCGGCATAAATTCAAACTGAATTTGCAATTTCATCATGCATCTCTAGAAGAAACCTTTGCTCATTATTCATTCCCCAAGTTTCATCCCCTAGTAAATAGAACAGCCTCGGTTAGACCTTTGATCTTGTACAAAAGGATTAGAAAACTCTTTCTCCACTCCAATGGGGCATATGTTACTTCCCCAAATCTTGTTAAAAAATATTGTTAACCAACTAATCTCTCTCCCCCAAACACCTTCAGGCAATAAATCAGGCCTCAATAGGTAATGCACTTCGACAACTCTTAAGAGTTAGGACTATAGTCCATAATATAAGGTCCCTCAAATCCAACGACCAAATCAAACTAAACGAAGCAGGGAGAGGAATGCAACATTAAGCATCCAATGAAATATTCACATCAGCAACCAACTAGATGTGTAATCAACACATTTCCTGAAAAAAAAGAAAAAAAGAAAAAAAAAGGGCACTCCTAAAGGTGTAAGTTTGTCTTAAACACTGATCAGAGTGATCGCTGAAGACACTCCTACAGGTGTATTTCCGAAAAGGCAGTTTCTAACTCATTGACCTGAGTCTTACAAGGTGCAATGAAGTTTATAACTGGTTGTGTTTTCACGTGCAACCACTGATATACATCAGCTCACGACATTGTAGAACAAGCCATTTAACCAACAGTGCCTCCAACAAAGAATGAACTATATCTCTCTGTGTTTGTCCCCAGAAAAGAGGAGACAAGCGAAAATCAAAGTCCAGAGCAATGGACTTTACCAGGGGATGTGACTACTAGGAAGGCTAGGCTACGATTTTCCTACCATTAGTCTGAGGGATTACAAATCCCACACCATTCTATCACCTTTTCATAGAAGAGATTAATGCTCTGATGATAAAAAAAAAAAAAAAAAAATGGTTTACACATTGTTCCCAAAACAGACAATCTGCCTAAAGTAGTTTATCCACTAATACGATTCAGACATCATCCAAATATAACATTTCCAGAGTTCACTGTATGGTTCAAGTATCCACATTAGCAATCAACTAGATGTGTAGTCAACACGTTTTCTACCCCTCCCCCCCCCCCCCCCCAAAAAAAAAAAGATTTGTCTTCAACACTGATTACTGAAGGCACTCCTAAAGGTGTATATTCGATAAGGCACTTACTAACTCGTTAAGCTGAGTCTTACAAGGTTCAATGAAGTTTATAACTGGTTGTGTTCTCACGTGCAACCACTGACATGCATCAGCTCACGAGTCACGACATTTTAGAACAAGCCATTTAACCAACAGTGCCTCCCACAAAAAATAAACTGCGTCTCTTTGTGTGTCCCCATAAAAGGGAAGGAGACGGAAACGAAAATCAAGGTCCCGTTACCAGGCCATGTGACTACTATGAAGGCAGCTACGTTTTTCCTACCATTAGTCTGAGGGGTTACTAACTTACTAATCCCACACCATACTATCATCAGTTCATTAATAGAGGTTAATGCTAAAAAAAAAAAGATATGGTTCACACAATCTTCCTAAAGCAGACAAGCAGCTTAAAGCAGTTTAACATCAACTGATACAATTATGAAATTTTACAAATATCACATTTCGAAAGCTCACAGTATTGGTTTAGAAGCATGACAAAGCACGCCCTCTGAAAACAGTACTATCAATAAACCCTTATTGCAGCATTCAAAATAAAGGAGAAGATGTATACAAAAAGCTCAATTATCCAAACTAAAGAAACTGAACAAACAGTCGAGCTATAATTGAAAACAACACGATAGTACTAAATAGAAACTGTGTATTAACGCCAAAATTAGCAACACGAATCACAGTAAAGGATAAATAACGTTTAACATTTCCGCAATAAGTTCAGAAAGTAAAATGTATACACATCACATGGCACGATACAAAATTCTAAGATAGAACAAGTACAACAATCACTATCCAAATTCCAAAATCAGAAACCGAAAGAAATGAACTAGTATAGAACAGGTTTGCAACAGCACACCTGTGGTAAGTAACCCGCTGAAGTGTGTTGTATGAGCGCAAAATCGCCAGAAAAGTTAGCAGCGAAACCTCCAGCCACATGATACGAAAACATGAGCAAACCCAACCAAGAATTCGAAACCTAAAGCTCAAACTCTTCATCCCTAAGAGCCATCTCAGCAGCTTCCTCTTCCTCCTCATCAAGCACAAAGTAAGCATTCTTCTCAACAGGCCTAAACATATAAAACATAATGACATAGAAGACGAGACTGGCAATCTCCTCAGCCGCGTTACTAACCCACTGATACTTATAAGCCGAGATAGTCTTAAGTGCGAAAACCACAATCCTAGTGAAGTACAAGTAACCAATAACAACAATGTAGAATTGCCTAAACAATGTGAGCTTAGACAAGTTCCTAGCGGCCTTGCCATCAGTCTTAGACGTCTCCCTCAACGACCTAATCGACCAAACAATAGGGAATATAATGGCGCAACAACATATAATATCAACCAACAAAAACACCTGGTTCCAAGTCACCCAATCCTTAATAAACGGTCCCGTCTCCCCGATCACAATCGACGCCACATTCGCCAATACCTGTAACGGAACCACAATCATCAGCACCTTCTTCTCCCGCTCCTGCAAAAACGGTTTCAAGAACGACCACCCGGTCCCGACAAGCACGATCACAGTGAACAACAACACGACTCTAATAAACTGGAAAAAGTAAAACAACACGTCCCAACCATGTGGAGAACCCGTAACTTTCACGTAATGCTTATCCTCGGCTGCGCAAATCAAGTTTAAAGCTTTCATCACAAGCAACCCAGCCATAAGGTAATGTATGTTATGTACCGATAGCTTGTTACGTAAGATTGCCATTCCCCAATACCCTAAAAACACGAAATAAACGACGGAAAACAGGAAATAAAGCGTCGGGAGTTGTGTTTGACCAGCGGGGAGGTAATCCTTGACATTGTTGTTGGATTCCATGTTGTACATCTCGGTACGAACCGTCATGGTTACGCTAGATTCAGGATTGCAATTGGCGAAGAAGAGGGAGTACTCGTTCGGGATCGAGACCGGATACGTCTGATTGAAGCTAGATGCCGGCGGCGGGGAGAGGGATTGGAAGGTGAAGAGGTGAGTGGTGTACAGGGAATCGAGGACGCAGAAAGAGGGGTTTTGTTGGATCTCGAGGAGGACTTGGAGGAGGGATTCTTCTGAGAGAAGGAAGAAACCTAATCGGGCCGGGTCGGGTGGTGAGAGGGTGGATGTGACGGAGACGGAGGAGACTGTCACGCCGACGTGGCCGGTGTGTGTGAATCCGAATTTCTCGAAGAGGATCATTGGGCGGTTGTCGGTGCTGATTTTTAACGTCTTGATTTCGGCGACGGTGGTTGAGATGAGGAGGATGACGGTGGCGGCGAGGAGGTGGTGGTGGAGTCTCGCCATTTTGTGGCGACGGTGGTGGTGGTTGTTGGTTGTGGATCTGGGAGAGAGAAAGGGGGCCTTTTTTTTTTTTTTTTTTCAGGGATTGGTTTGGGGGAAGTTGAGTGTGGAGGAAGATTTAATTGATTGGGAATGTGATTTAATCGAGTCGAGTTTGGTTAGATGAGATCTAAGCAAAGGTAGGACGTCATTTTTCTCGAGACCTGGCATTTTCTTAAGTCTCGAGAGTCGACTATCTTAGACTCGATTATTTTTAGAGTTTAAATTTTTTTGATTACGCATTAAAAAAAAAAAAGATGAAAGAAGATTCGATTGTTGAAACACATGTTGGTTTGTTTATGCGTTAAGAAATGATTGTTGACAGGTATTGTGTGTCTAGAAATTTTATTTGGAGTTTGTTTTACGTGTAAATGTGACGTGAGTTTCGAAGTATCTTACGAATTGATTGATTGTTCAGTTGTCCAAAATTTGGGGGGTGCTAGATGCGATGAACTTATTTGGAAGCTTGCCACTCGTGGCTTGATGGGTGAAGGACTAATCTTTGTGTGTAGTTTAGATCCATCGAGCAACTGAAAAAGTCTTGAATTGTTGAGATCTTAACCATGTTGTGTAGAGTAGGAGAATCTCCCTTGGATCTTGACCTCGAATTTGAAAGATTTACGCCCAGTTGACTAGCGTTTATCTTTCTGAACTGATCCATATCTAATTTGAATGACTCTAATCTGATTAGAATGACTCCTGAATCGTTGAAATTTTAACTGTGTTGTGCAGAGTAGGGGAATCTCCCTTTGGATCTTGACCTCTAATTTGAAAGACTTAGCCTTTACTTAGGAACGAGTAACATGAGAGGAACAATTGGGGGTGATGAGCACATATCCCTTCTCTTGAATTACTAGTAGTCACCTATGCCAACTCGAATTAGAAGTAGTTATCCATCACAGTTCAATAGTGTACTATTTTATAAACTTACTCTAGAAGCTACCCACATTGATAACCCAACATTTCGAATGACCATATTAGCGCACATCTTTCGATTCTCACATATTTAACAAGCTGTAACTTTACAATAAGACGGTCTCGTTCCGCCCCGTAAACTAGCATTGATTCCTACTGGGCAAGAGGCCTAATGCAGCCATCTTCCCACCAACCACAAGATGGAGAGGATGTGACTCACATTCGAAAGACGAAACAAAGTTGGATTACAATTAGAATGGCGGTATCTCCAATTGCAACACCAAAACCATAGCATATATAAAATTAAAAAAAAAATTAATGAGAAATGAAAATAAACCAAACATACAGAAGAAGATACAGTTCGGAGTTATTGATGTTGTTGTAGGAAGAAAGTAGGAACATTGATTGATTGATGAGGGGTTTGTCTTTGAATCTTTAATTCAATTCTATTCAATTTTGTTTGGACGGAAACTTCTTAAACACGCACTTCTCAAACATCAATCAATTCAATCCAATACAATTGAAAAGTCAAAAAAATCAAATCGTAATCGTGTGATTGTGGGACATAAACATCACATAATCTCCGCATAATCCCTTTTTCTTGCCGTAATATTCCCTTCTCTCTCTCTCTCTCTGTGTACTTTGGTGAGGAGAGAGAAAAATTCCCTCATTTCCCAGCTCTTCAATTCACTCTTCTCCTCCATTTTTTTTTACATCACATCACTTCCTATACAAGTAAGTTGAAATACCCATCTTTTTAATTTGAGTTTTTTGGGGTAAATTGTTTGATTTTGTGTATTATTTGCAGTTTTCTGATCTGGGTTTGGTGTATTTTGTTGTTCTTTGTTTGTATTTTGATGATTGATTGTTCAACACGCAGGCATTTTTGTGGTTGGTTCTTGATTAGTGTAAATTTATGAATCGGATTGATTGTTTTGGGGGTTGTTCAATAGGAATTGAACTTTGTAGTAGTAGTGATCGTCAAGGGGGTAGTTGTGTGGGGATTGTTTGTTACGCTTACTCCATTTTGGGGGGAATAATCGAAAACCCGAAACCATGAATGTGGTGGGTAAAGTTGGGAGTTTGATAACACAAGGTGTGTATTCAGTGGCCACCCCGTTTCATCCGTTTGGTGGGGCGGTTGATATCATTGTTGTTCAGCAACAAGATGGGACCTTTAGGAGTACGCCGTGGTATGTACAGTTTGGGAAGTTTCAGGGCGTTTTGAAAGGCGCTGAAAAGGTTGTTCGAATAAATGTGAATGGGGTTGAGGCTGACTTCCATATGTATCTTGATAATTCTGGTGAAGCTTATTTTGTAAGAGAAGCGGATTCTAATAAAGATAGTGAGAAAAGTGAGGCCTCAACAGATGACAGAGAAGGTGCTCTAGAGCATAGTCTTAGTGTAGATAATAGTAAGTGTAGTATAAATAATGACAATGCTGAAAATTTTAGGCTGCAAAGTACATTGTCCGACCCGGGTATCTTGAGAGATGATTATTCTACATTCAGGCCAGACCGATTAGAGAGGACTGATTCTGATGTATGTAGGTTCTATGACTTTCAAGATGATCAGTCTTTTGATGGTGAGTTGTCGCCAGAGTATGGATCTAGCCGTTATGACAATTTGGATGGAGTGGACAATTTCGTGGAAGCCCAGGGTTCGGATTCAGAAATGGTCTTGGTTAGTGTAGATGGTCATATATTAACAGCACCGATTTTATCATCTGAGCAGAATACTGAAAATGTGCAATTAGTTACACCCCAGTTTCATTTAGGGCCAGGTGAAGGTAATGGTTTCTGTGAAGGAGATGCAAAGTTTACTGTAAGCGAGAGTGCGTGGGATCCTGAATTTATTAAGGATCTAGATGCTTCATCTAATGAAGTTGAGTCTGTTGTTGCCTCCTGCGAAAATAGTCTCGTGGAAAAGTGTAAGGATGAAGAGCTTGCATGTGAACACCAAGATAGGGATAGCTCTAATATTTTAAAAGCAGGACATGATGTGGGAACAAATGACACGCTTGCTTCAGAATCCTGTAAAGAATTTGATGAAAGTGCAGTAAAATCTTCTGAGCATGGAAGCACCGACTTCAAAAGTGAAGTATATGGGAACACACATAATCTGGATCCAAATAAAGTATCCAATAAAGATGTACTGGAAGGTCATGGGGTTGACGACGCAAGTCATTCTGATGAATTAAAGGAGCGGGCACATCAAGATCACGATTCTGATGCTGAAGATTTATCTCCCAGTGTCAAGAAAGATAAGTTCCAGAGCTGTTTGGATTTGACGGCGGCAGCAATTGGTGAAACCTCACAAGGCGATGATTCTACCTTGAAGGTCAGAGACCAATTACCAGAAGAGATTCCTGTGCAGAAGGTTGATTTATCTTCAGACAGATTGGTCACTGGTATGAATCTTGGCAGTGCTGGTAAGGATAAGGCTGACGGTGAATCATCTCCTTCAGCTTCTTCCATGGCGGTACTTTCAAGTCAAGAAAGTGAAGACATTAAACTAGCTAATACCGGCCTAAAAGATACGAATTCTGAGTGCATGCCCACTGGAAACGCTTCATTGAATGATGATGACCGAGTCAGTCAGGATGTATTACCTGAGACTGCTAATAGTAGCTGGGACAGAGATTTCACTGAAAATGAATTAGATAGAAGTGAGAATCCACACAGCAGTTCTGAGCAAGAGCAAGCAAGTTTTAACTTGGGTAAGGGTTCTGCGATGAATGATCTCAAGGGTGGAGACTTCACTGAAACTGAATCAAATAGAAGTGAAGTTCTTAATTCACACAGCAGTTCCGAGCAAGAGCAAGCAAATTTAAACTCGGGTAAGTTTGAATTTTTTTTTTTTTTTTTTTTTTTGCATTTTACTGTTTTGTGAATTGCTAGTTATGTCGATCGAATTTGGATTATCTTTTACTTTCTCCTCTGTTTCTTGCTCAAATCTAGTGTTGAACCTTCTTTTTATTTATAACTAATCCCAGGGCAAATCATGTTCACATTTCACATTCTTGACAAGCATTTTATATTCACACTTATGTACTTACGAGTGACTTTATCAGAAATTTGGGTTAGTGGGTAGGTTTGCTAGGGCTATGATCAGTAATATGTTTGATGATACGCCAATATTAACATCTATCAACCTAAAGGTTTCATTTTAGGAAAATTAATATGCTATATTTGTTTTCATTTTGCTGTCAGTTATACTTTCAAATTTATACATCTCTGAGTAAAATGTTTTTGGCCTTCATAATCCTTTCAGCGTTAGAGATGTCTCTTTGCGGCCACCTACTTCGGCCCGGTATGGGACTGGTTGCAGCTAATGAAGCCTTTAACTCTCATCGAGTATCTGAGAAAGAGTTTAAAAGCACTGCAGTATCGGTAGTTAAGAATGAAAATCTTGTGATAAGATTGAAAGAGAAATTCTTTCTCTGGGAGCAAGCTGCTCACATTGTTCTAGGAATAACAGCTTTTGGGTTAGATCTATCCATCGACTCCAAAGATGCAATTCAAGTGGAACAGGAAGTGACTCCAAAACTAGTTGAAAATGACCCTGGAAGCACCTCTGGACGCAGATGGAGGCTGTGGCCAATTCCATTCAGAAGGGTGAAGACAATTCAACATTCTAATAGCAGTTCCTCGGAGGAGGTGTTTGTTGATTCAGAATCAGTTTCTCAGAACCCAGCAGTTCACCTAACTCCAACATCACAGAGTGGTACTCCAAGATCAGCAACTAAGTCTCCTTTAAAGAGAATTGTCAGGACTAACATCCCCACTAATGAGCAGATAGAATCTTTGAATTTGAAAGACGGTCAGAACAACGTGACTTTCAGTTTCAGCACCAGGGTATTGGGAGTACAGCAGGTTCTCCATTTAAAACTTCTTTGTATTGCTTTTTCTGTAATACTGAGTTGTCTCCTGCCTCTTGTAACCTGCTTCTTTCTTCTTGATAGGTTGAGGCACACATTTATTTGTGGAAGTGGAATGCACGAATTGTAATATCTGATGTTGATGGGACAATTACCAAGTAAGATTGACCTTAAACTGATTACAAGATCTTATGAAATATGCTTTGGTTTACCTATTTGCTTAGATTTGTGAATCGAAAGGCTGATGTTTGACATGTGAAATTGTAGTTTAGGAGTTACTATAGTATATTGTTTTCCCTTCTGTCATTCGCGTCATCCTACTGGATGATTGCAAATTTGCCTCTCTTTAGCTTAAAGGATATTGTTCTTCTATCTGTACTGACGTGCAGCTGCGAATAGGTGGGCCTTATCCATGTCAAGGACAATATTTTAGGTCACTCGTCTTACATACGTACCAACTACCAAGTACTACCCCAAAAAAGTAAAGCGGAGACACACTGGTCATCTCATCAATATCCTCACTTTTAGTTACGGAGTATATCGTAACTTTATATCCTGTTTATTCAGTCAGATATTTGGTTCAGAGAAGCTAAAGAAGGTTTAGTGCGTTATTATTCACTATGTAGATTATATTTCTGCTGGATACACAGATATGTGTATAAGAATAGGAATACCCACACAATATAATTCTTGTCTATTATTGATAATAAGATGTGTATTTATACTACACGATAACTTGGAGAATACTCTAGGTTTCCTAGATCTAGAATATTCTATAGTCTAGAATATTCCAAAATACAACCTAATAATATTTATTATATTATTATCTATTATTATATTATTATCTATTAATGTGTTTCATTCTGGAGAGTTAAGAGATATAGTTTCGGACCAGTGGCAGCCAGAGGCTGTCTCAGCCAGTATCAATGCTGTCTATAGCTGTTACATTATGGTGCAGTGGTCACTTGTACAGAAAAATGAGATTTCGGGGAGGTGGCTGTTTCTCTCGGATCTGAATCTTCTATCTATAAATTATAAAGGAGGAAGGTTTTCCTCTTTCTTTTTTTTTTCTTTCTCCCTTTTTTTTGGGGTGGGGGATGAAAGGGGACCAGTTTTGTTAACTCCTGTAGATCGATTGCCTTTTCCCTGAGACCCTCACCTTTCTTCCGAGGACTGTTCAGCTTTTCATTATATCAGCAATTATTTTATAACTTGCAATTAACTTTGCTATTAGTAGTTGCTTTATCACTACTACTTCTGATTCATTATTCATTATGGCAATAACTTTGAGTTATAGTGTATTTTATTTGAAACCTTACCAAACCGATTTACTCTCCTCTCATCTCTCTTCCTTTGGCTCGTGCTAGTAGAACCTTTTCTGCCTGTTACCATTGCCATTGTCAACCATCTCTGGGAGGGCCCTTGTTACCAGCTGTCTTACTATCCCCCCTCATAGACCCCCTTGCGGCATTAATTAAACCAGACCTCCTGACATGCTAACTTCCTGACCATTTAGCTCCACCTCCAAGATAACTGCACCCCTTCAACATCTCCATTTGCCACTTCTGAAGACCAGCACAGCCACCAATTACTACATCAATACCCAAGTCATCAATGTAGTTGTAACAATTGCAACCAAAATTGCCACCACCTTAATCAAACGTGCTGCTTTTCCTGACCACATTACCATTTTCAAAATCACAGTTCACACATGCATCCCACCTTTATGGTCTACATCCTTTTGTGTATTAGCCACCCTTGGTTACATTTAAAGAAAGGAAAATGAAACACCACTTGAGCATATGGAAAACATCCTGTGATCTAGTACATGGTACCTCTCAAGCTTCACATACATTTTAATAATAGTTTCCCTTTCATAAAAAAAGCACTCCAAAATTCCCTTGTGTATCTTTGGTAGTTCTGCTGTTGTAAGGGTGATTTGCTATCATTGTTTCAGTTCTATCTTTATGGTCATCAAATGTGCTCGTTCTAAAAAAAATACGTCTTTTTTTTCTATGGAATAATAGCAAGTTACAATTGACTTTCTCTTGGTAACTTAACTTTAATTAGATATTTTTAGAGGATTGGTTAGTCAATTCTTCTTTTTAGATGTTAGTGTGGACCATCCTATGGTGGATTCATATTCAAGTGCGAAGCTCTTTTTCAAGTGTCTTATGCAGTAGTGGGCTTAATTCTTGTATCTTATTATTTCAGATCAGATGTCCTCGGTCAATTTATGCCTCTGGTTGGAAAGGACTGGTCACAATCTGGCGTGGCTCGCTTATTCTCTGCCATTAAGGTATTAGATATCTCTATACTAAAGTGTAAAGTTCAATCTTTGTTTGTCATTTAGAGGTATATAATATATTGAGATAATTTTCGAACATTTGACAGGAAAATGGATACCAGCTACTGTTTCTGAGTGCACGTGCTATAGTTCAGGCTTATTTAACTAAAAGCTTTTTATTCAACCTGAAACAGGTATTACCCCCACCCCCCCATGTAGACCTATGCAGCTTTATTTCGTTCCTCTGTTGTCCTTTAAACCTGTCCCTTTGTATGGTGGTTTCATGCTTCAATGGAGGGACAATCTTCGTGGAATGTTACGGATAACTAAAAGCCGAACGTAATTATAGAAACTTATAGGCGATAATTTTAATATTTGTATCCGTCAGCGTCGATCTCTCTTCTCTTCTCTTCTCTTTCTTTCTTTTGTTTTTCCAAATTTGGATTCAAACAGTGTTGTCGATTTATTCGCGTCTAACTCGGTCTCACCTTAATCTATGGTTAGATTTGTTAGTTTTTAATGTACCCTTGTGAGGTTTGAAAATTAGTAATGAAGTTTGAAGATAAACTGTGGTTGCTACCGAGATAGTAAGTTCTTACTAAGTTTGGAAACACTTAATTCTATCTACGAAACTTGCATATAGGTCTCGTGATAACCCTATGGACTATGGTGCGATGGTCTCATAGGATTGAGTTTTTTTTTTTTTTTGGAAAAATACTCCCACTATGACGGTTTCATGTCAGCCGATCTCAAACCATTTTGAAACTTACGCTTGCTTAGTCAATCAGCTATTTTTGGTGATTGATGGTTAGCAAATGAGGCCGATTATCTGCTCAAAGTAGATAAGGTTTTTCGCTTACATTAGACTCCCCGTCCCTGTTTTCATTCTCACAACTTTTCTCATACTTTTAGGGATTGAAGAGTCCAAAGGCCACTTCTAGATGTAAATCGATATAATATATATTAAAAAAAATGAAGGCAGTATCCAAGGATTAAGGGAAAGGATTAATCGACAGCCTAAACCTCTTGAAGTTGGATACTATCAAATCCACCAAGTTATGTCAGGAATCTTACTTTATCTTTAAACTTGTGCAGGACGGAAAAACACTGCCTAATGGACCTGTTGTTATTTCACCTAATGGGTTATTTCCTTCATTATTTCGTGAAGGTACACAATTTGTTCTTGTTGGCTACTGAAACATGATTATCTTTCGTTACATTGTATAGTGGGCCATGGTTGAATTGATTGATGGTTGTGGTGATTGCTGTATTTCTCCTATGCATTGATGCACTATTTCAACTGCAAGCAATTACATACATTTCGTCATTTCAAGAGAATAAAACCTTTTATTTGTGGTTTATATGTTCTCTGGTTGTATTTGACTAAACAGCAGATCACATATACAAACCTTTACAGAAATTCGAATAATATTGGTATTAACTGTTTCTAAAAAACTTTTTTAATTGGAACAAATTAGTTCCATAAGTCTTTCAAGCTATCCTATACCATAGTGGTTTTAGGCTAATATTCAATCTCATCAAATAATAGTAAGAAATAAATAGAATTTTACAGAAAAAATTATATAGAAGCTATCTCTGCCATGTTGAACTGAATGAATGAGAAAGAAGTATTGTGGATTGACATGAGCTCTCTTAGCTGTAGTCTTTAGAAAACTCTGCAGAGACATTTTCTCAGTCTAATGGATAATTTGTCGCTCCTGTTAGTCTTCTTATTTCATCTTCTGGAGTTTTGAAGCCCACGTCACGTAATAAATCGATTAAATATGATTTCTTCTCAGAATGTCATGAATTTCTTTTATTTCAAGTTTCTGAATATCATTCAACATACGATCCTTACATCTTGTTTGGACCTTTTTCTTAATTCTAATATTGGTAAGCACAACTATCAGCCTGTCAAAACCTCAACTTGTTTGGTTGTTCAAGTTCAAAGGTGTTGGTCTTGTGTTGTGAAGTTCCAACCTGAACCTTAACTTGAGTTGTAGTGGGAGTACTGAGTGTGCATATTTAATCCGAACTCTTAATCGTGGGTTATGTTAGTGTTGTAGACTCTTTGAATTCCTTAATCAAGTTACATTATCTGAATACGAGAACACATGCATCTAGTTGTTTAAATGCATCCTAAATGCATGAATGGAGGGTACTAGTAGATGTACTCATAGAAGGCTGTAGAGTTAATTTAGTCCTATATATAGGGACCTTGAGTTGTGTTGAGATATAGCAGTAGTCACAACACAGAGTGGGTCTTGGTTCCTGCTGTATCATATCCTTGGCTATCATGCCAGAAAATGGAATTTTTGGATCACATTGCGACGAGAGTGAAAGTAGTTTTGTTTGGTACGAGATCGCTTCACACCTCGCGGTGCATACAGATGATGTATATTTTGTTAGAAAACTCTAGAGAATTTAAGAATGTTTTTGGACATCTTGGAATGGTAAGAAAAGTGTAGAACTCTCAAGAAAGCTTAGCTGACATTAATTGTAGGCTTAAACAACTCAATGTGTGCTATAAATAGCACATGATGTATCAAATGTAAGGTAAGAGATCATGAAAAGAATTGCAATCAAGTTTCATATCAATCCCGACAAAATGTAGCCCTAAAAATTAGAACATTTTCTACCCCAGGTTTTAAAATATCCCGGATGGTTATGAGAAATAGAGGGGGTGGGCAATTATTTTATTAAAAAAAGGAAAATAATTTTGTGTCGGTGGGGGTGTCTTTGGGGCAATTCCCACGGGGGTATCTAACTCTTTGTGTTGCGTAAGAGTTTATACTCGGGTTCTTAGGTCAGTACTTGTGTGAGGGTTGTCAAGTTCGTTCTAATCTTGTCCTTTTGAAGCTACTTTTATAATAGAGCTGTGTTGTGGACTAGGCTTACGGCAAACCACCTTAAAATCGTTCTCTGCACTTTTCCTCTATTCTGTGTTTGTGTGTGCATTGATTTCCCAACAGTTAGTTCTCATCCAATAAATATGATAATTATGGTACTGCATCAGCAATTGAAGTAGCAATTGTACATTGTAAGGATAGCAATTGTACAGTATAATGCAAGAGGGAATTCTGAGTCTCTTCACTCTTTGTATGACTTTGAACCCTATTAGCTATTGCCTGATGGTCGTTTATGGAAGTCGTCATGCATTGGAGTGTTATGAAGAAGTTTTGTTCGAGGATTTTGATTGAAATTTAATTTAAAAGTCAACATGACTCCCGACGAAGTTATTATCTCTGCTGGGCTTCTTTTACTCCAGTTTCTTGCTTTCACAATTCTGATGTCTACAAGTGATGAGTAAATTTTTTACCTATGATTCGACTTCTCATTTCCTGCTTATTTTATTTTGCAGTAATCAGAAGAGCTCCTCATGAATTCAAGATAGCATGTTTAGAGGTAAATATTTGATCATTTTATGACGTGAAAATCCTGTTAGACTACCGCCTAGGCGCCTAGATGCAATGCTAAGTGTTTCTATTTTACAGGATATCAAGGCGTTATTTCCTCCGGACTACAACCCATTCTATGCAGGATTTGGAAACAGAGACACAGATGAACTAACATACAGAAAGCTTGGCATTCCAAAGGGGAAAATATTCATAATAAATCCAAAGGTACTTGCTGCATCCAACCTGTTTCTAGGCATTATGTCCAAATTCAGCACTGGTATTTATTAATATTCTAATTTGACGGACAGGGGGAGGTTGCGATCAACCATCGAATCGATGTCAAGTCATACACTTCCTTACATACCCTAGTCCACGATATGTTCCCACCTACATCCATGGTCGAGCAGGTAATAATCGCTGGTACACTCATATGAAGACAGTTGTCTTACTAATTAAGTTGCATAATCTTACGCGTAAGCTGTTTTTACAGGAGGACTATAACTCGTGGAATTATTGGAAAATGCCAGTGATTGATATTGATGAGTAGCAGTAGAATTCTCATCAATGCATATTTCACCTGTGGATTGGAAGCAGGGTTAACATTTGATTAGTGGCGCGATTTCAGCCTTCCTTTAGTCGGCTCTTAACCATTTGGTTACTAGATCAAATAATGGATTAATACTGTATTGAAGAACTTGGGCGATTACACTGTAACATGTTTGGAGGAGTAATTACATTGGTTGGTTGCATTCTTTCATCGACTGAAATAACGGAGGCTTTCAGGCAATGTGGTCAGCAAGCTGTTTTTCTGCAGGCAATGGCTGTAGGCCTGAATATACGTGTGCGAGACTCTGAAGTTCCATTGTATTCTTGTATGTGACGATGTATCAGTATCGCTATTATATGTTACAGAGATCTGTTGAGCCATCATCTGATACTGTCATGTAAATTTCTTTTCAAAGGGGCTTAACGTTTAGTTAGTCAACAATCATTCTATTGCCTTTTCGCAAAACTTGTAATTAACTCTATTGTAATGGTAAAAAATCACGATCTCTCATTCGATACTGCATTTTGTTTATGTGATGCCAATTTCTAATAAGTCATGCTCAAAATGTCATACGATACATTATAGAATGTTACATTTACATTTTCATAGCACCGTACGACAGCAATTTATATTTCTTGTAATTTAATTTTGGTTAGTTAAAAAGAATGTGGACTTGCATTATATTCTTCATGAACTTGAAAAAGTCATAAAATTGAACAAATACTAGAAAATATTTCGATATTAATATAATGCCAGATTAAATTGTATCAGCTACAAATTTCCTATTACAATTACTTCCAAGGGCACAGAAATGCAGGGTGAGCACTCAAGTTTTAGTTGCTGTTTTCATTTTCCGTACATTTCTACAACAAGAAAACATCTTCACATTATAAGAGGCTTAGCAATCCGAAACCTCCTTACAGGCGCTACAAGAACGCGAGCACTATTGCCTCAAGGTCTCGACAATGTAGCTTGCGTAGAGATCCCTATGAAGAGGAAGGATAAACAGGGTTAGGTTCGGGTTAGCCAAATATGCTTTCGAACTTGAAGATGATTAACTGTACAGAAGACAATACTAAACCTGTAAACCATGGTTTCTTAATACATTTTTCGGGTATTTGCTCATGTAATCAGGGTTGGTCATAGGATTGACTAATAAGTGATGCAATTTTTTCCGAGCAAACAAGATTATGGTGCAAGACAAAGCAGATACGAGTACTGCATATGGTTAAATAAGTACATATGTGAATGTTTTAAGTGACTATAGGATCATACATGGAGTGCTGGATTGCTTGGTGGGCACTGGATGCAGGCAGAAAGTCGTCGACTGCAACTTCCTTGTTTTCATTTTTCTTATCTGAGATAATTGTCAAGGAAAAAGAGAGCTAAGCAAATATAGAGTATGAGCTCTAGTAAAGAATTTATCAAACTGCCATATTTGAAGAGGGAGGAAATTAGGAAAAATGCTTACAATCTTCAAAGAAACGGCGAATTTCAGCCAAACGATGAGGAGGTAGCTCCTTAATGTCATTAAAATGGCGGTACTCAGGATCATCAGCACAAACAGCAATGATCTTGTCATCTTTCTCTCCCTGAACAAAGGAAGTTAGAAATCCTTGGACAGCAGCAGACAGACTGTGTACTGTGGACTGTTTAATTAAGGCAAGTAAGTACCTGATCAATCATAGGCATCAATCCTATAGCTTTAGCCCGCAAGAAGCATCCTGGAAGAACAGGCTCCTGCAAATCACAGATGCAGGCAGCACAAGAGATCAGTTCTGTAACCTATGCATTATATCACATGACATAAACTCGAGAACTTTAGCCTCGACATGACCCATAAAGGGTAAGCTCGTTATACGATTGCACATAATCCTTACAACTCAAAGTTTAGAAAAACATTAGCTAGTTACAGGTACCCTGTACACCCTCAAGTCAGTGAGTCACCACCATTTTTCGAGAGTAACCCAATGTCAACTGAAGCAACCTACGAAAGTGGTAAACATCAACATGGAGTATATATATACACAGGTTTCATCCTGAAGTACCTGCATGATAACCAAGACATCCATGGGATCATTGTCTTCACAAAGCGTGCGAGGGATGAATCCATAGTTGTGGGGGTACACAACTGAAGAGTAAAGGATACGATCAACCTGCACAACCATATTTATCCAAGTTTATCAGCCAATGAACCAAGCAGGAGCATTAAAATGAATCAAAAACGACACAGAGCTCGATTCTACACCTTAATAAGACCAGTCTTCTTGTCAAGCTCGTATTTCACCTTACTCCCCCTGGCTATTTCAATCACCTGCAAGAATTAGACAAGACATCATAAATTATTACTGTTAAATGTACTGCAACATTATGTAGGATGCAGGGTAAAAGTTAGAGTAACTTACACAGTTGAAAACCACAGGAGCACCAGGACCTACATAATCATCCAGCACCAACAGAAAAGAGAAAGAAAACATAACGTAAGCTAGAAGGCACGTAACAAAAAGGTGTTTAGCTAACAATTAAACATGCAGATCAAATTATTAGGGAGAGAGTTATAAACTACCTATCTCTAGATCATGCCAAGGGTGTGCAGCAACTGATCGTCGTGTCATAGAAGATACTATCCTCTCATTGAGGCGCGGAAACTTGGATTGGGTCGAGTTTGCAACGCTTTTTGCCTGTGTCTCAATTGGGGGAACCATGTTTTTGGTACCTGAAAACCAGAACAATCACTTCATCGTCATACATTATCGACAATCTAACTAATACTCGGGATATGAGAATTCAAACCCGGGATTTCTTAACTGTTAGGCCAACCTTACCCCTCACGTTGTACCGTAATTTGAGTACAACAAATCAATAAACCAGCTATCATATTATGGATCTTTGTTTGAACTAGGGTGATTCCCCAATTCATTATTAAAAATGGCTCATTTGTCCTATTTGAACAAACATTATTATTGAAATGTGATTATTAATAGACAAACACGGTTTTATTAGAGTGTAGATCTTTTGTCTCATTTAGTATCTCGACCATGTCTCGTTTTGTCCTCTTCCATCGATTGACATCTCACCCTAGAAATAATATAAAATGGCACCTAATCGTATTAAGTTGGTGTTAGGTCACTCCAACCTACAAAATATTGCCATCGTTTTTTCAGAAAGTTAACATTTGGTTCGGATTAATTGGTAAAAAAACCATTCATGTTCACTTGTCCACCCCGATTAATTATAAGACTAAGGCTTTATTTATTATTTAAGTAAAATAAAAAATTAAAAATCAGATTATGGACCTGTTTGGCCAAGCTCCAAATTCTGCAGAACTACTTCTCAGAAACAATTTCTAAGAAACAGTTTCTGGAGGAGCTTCTACTTCTGAAGAACAAATTTACACTAGAAGTGTTTCTCAAAAACCAGAAACAGTTTCTCAGTTTTGGGTGTTTGGCCAGTTTTCAGTTTCTAGGACCTAGAAACAGTTCAGAAACACTTCAAGAGTTTGGCCAAACACACCCTATATCTACGAGTGTTATTGAATAGTACATTAGATATTTTCGAACGATGAGCACATGTACGTACAAGTTTAACATACTAATATTATTCTCGACTTTCTAGATACGTCAATAATCCCGAATAATTAATTAAATTCAAAACATTAAATTATAGAAGAATAAAATAAATAAATAAAAACGCCAAAATAACGAAATGTAAAAAAAAAAAAAGATGTTACCTTTGAAGTTGAGGGAATTAAAGGCGGAGAAGGTCTGAGTATTCAGAGCAAAAAAAAAAAAAAAAGAGGAAAATCAGATCTCAAAAAACTTGAAGAAGAAGAAGAAGAAGGCGTGATCTACAAGCTTTCAGAAAGAAAGAAAGAAAGGAGAGAGAAAGTGAGGGAGAGGAGGAAATGTTGAATGAATGTGGGTTTCGTTTCAATTCCCGCTCACTCACACTACTGCCATTTTAAAGGCAAAGAAAATTAATTAATGCAAATATTAAATAATTATTTAAATGGAAATAATAAAGGTGAGTGTGGTGGAATAAATGGTTGCTTTACGTTTTAATTTGGAAATACTACACTTTTTAAAAAGAATAAACAAAAAAGGAAATAGAAAATGCGGATAGAATCTTGGGGAGATTCCGACGCTTTATTGTGTGGACTAAGCAAATCCCAGCTGCCTCCTACTGATGCCACGTCGGTTGCTGTTATGTCGTCGCTATTCCTTTCCTACTTTGCGTTTCCTCGTTGGTTGGATAGGTAACACATACGCTTCATCCTTCCAACTCAGTCTCCCTGCTTTACGTTTGTTTATTCGGCATCAGACTCAACCAACTTTAAGTAGAGTTTATTGGCTTTCTATTCATATGACTTGTGATTTGTAAGTAGTCGAAACTTGTGTTATGCATTGCCATTATTTATGGGCAGTTGTAAATCCACGGCTCCTTTTACTTATTCACGTGATTTACTGATTTGTTGTTACTTTTTACCAAATTAATTATTCAAATGGGGAAGCTGACAAGTCAATGAATAAATGATATGGTATTAGTGTCAGTTGTGATTGGCTAGACGAATGCATTCCGACGGTGTATGGATCCTCTAGAGTTGATTTTCAATTCTATTTGGTAGAGTTTACCTAAAAAGGTAAGAATAAATAAATGAAAATTTTTATAGGTGCCTTTCAAAATTCTTGCATTTTGTCTTATTACTACATTTGGTAAACTTCACAAACTCTACCACAAACCAACTCTAGAGGATCCTTACTCATTCCGACGTGACAATATGACAATCCAACGAAGCTAGCGCGCCTATTTTCCACCAGAGTATTTGACAGGATCTATTATAAGTTTATAACGCCATTTGCGTGTACGACGTATACACATTTTTCTTATAATTTTTGTAATTTGGACAAAATGAAAGTGTAATGTAACATAATAGTACAATGCTTACAACATAGTATGATGTGAATACGTGACTTGTAACCTAACAAATTTTCTGGTATAATATCAAAGTCGTCGGTATTATACTACTCGTACTCTGTATATCTTAATCAAGAATTAATTTAAACTTTATTTTTAATCATGCCCCCTCGTCGGTGGTACATTCTTTAGAATTTATTCATTTTTCAAGTGCATGGTTTTGATATAATAGTAGGTGGGATATGCTACTAATATACTCTCCACATGTAATTGTTCGCATCATAATTTAAGAATGGAATTTGTTCACAAGACATCACCTAGTTGCATGCATTTCATGGGATATAGTTTTCATGGTCTCAAAAAGACAAGATAGCACAAAGAACTTGATACGAAAATAACGGATTGGTGTTCTCTAGAAAGTTTCAAATTTCTGTTTAGTACATTATTTATGATTCTACTTATGTTCAAATCAAAGTATTAATATACTACGAGTATGTACCAAATTCGGTCAAATTCTCGAAAGTCGGAAAAATAACTCCAATGAATCCAAACCCGAAATTAGTTGTTATGCTAGCCGTGTAATAATACCATTCGAAAAAGAAAATGTAAAAAGACTATTGTACAATGATCATCCACGACTATATTCAACATATCTAAGATAGTAAAGCCGTTCCATGAGTCCATGGTACAACATATGTTAAGTCATAAAGGTTCTCGGTTAAGTTTTCACCTCGAAACTCATCTTTGAACTTCGTATCTTAGATTTTTACCTCATACTCGTACTATACTACGGAGCATAAGACTATCTTACCCAAGTGTGTTGCCAACGACCGATGATCCAACTGCCATCGGCCAATGGCAATTACGAGAATCCTTCGTGGGAATTAAACTGCTCTACCCTCCCAAAAAAAAAAAACTACAGCTCCCGTTCTTTTGGAGTTGACATTTTCTTCCTTGTGAGATTTACTACCTGTGTTTGCGGGAATCGCATTTCATCCAGCTAAACGAAAATAGTCAACGGTGTACCTTTGTTTTGTGAAATTTCAAAGGTTAATTAATTAGTTTAGTAAGTAAAGTCAACTGAAATATACACCAAAAAAGAGTTAAGCTAATAAAAAAACTATCGTTGGCTAATGTTTTACTTCTCTTAGTTAGCTCAGTGGTTGCTTCAGTCATACGGTGTATTGACATTCCCCCTATTTTGGAGAATTGGAAGTTGTAATGTTCTGCTATGAGGTACTGGTAAGCGCGGCATAAGTACTTTCCACCCTCAGTAAATCTGAAATTGAGAATCGTCACAGCAATCGACGAGCAGCTCAGAAGTAGACAGTCAAAGGCAAGACCCGCTGCAGTTGAGTGATATCGGAGGAACGAGTCTAGGACGAATCCGATCACTCTCACGCATTTGGAGAAGATCTCTAAGGGTAGCATCATTATGAAGTCACACATGAGTGAGAAGTTTAATGAAGTGGCCATTGTCATTTTTCCAAGGAGATCCTGCAGCACGTCCTGGAAACTAGGGAAGTATATATAGATGATTTCAGATCAGTAGAACATACAAAGTATAGTTTATAGAGAAGAAAGACAACAGCTTTGTATTATGGTTTTTGAAGTACATACGAAACAATTCTCGAATATTACACATACGGAGTATGTAGAGAATAAACCAGCAATTTCTGGAACAATGGCGCTGTTTAGATCACCTATGAATCATGAGCTCCATTCGGCTTTACAACAGGGGTGCAGCTCAAAATGTGGATCCGTTGAATCCAAAAAACGGACGCTGCAATGAAAGAAAATATTACAACTGCACATTTACTCAAGCACCACAATTCACAGCACAAGAAATCAAATGAATTTCAGCCAACTTTAAATGGCTAGTTCACTGAAGGTTGGACACACAAGTACAGAAACGAGAAGAAGAATACTTTGTATATTTCACATCTATCCTGTCATTCAGAATTGCAGACAGAGAAAGCTCAGTCATCTAGTGGTGTGAATAAGAGCCTTGCATTGAGAATCATTCACACACATATTTATCGGCACTTCAGCAGCTTTTTTCTTTCCGCATCTGCCCTCAAGATTGGCATCATCGACAGGTAAAATGACCAAGGAAGGATATATGACAATACTCGATGTCCCTCTTAAATCGTAAGGGTCGTATAATAGAGATTATTTCTAGCTCAGTTTACCAAGGTCGGTCATATAACAGAGATTATTGATCCAAAAAACTAAGGTTTTCTGAGACCCAAACAACCTTCTCATCGGGCAATCTTCTCAAAACTACCGTTTCTACGTAAAGCTTGTAATTAAGAGTTGTTCCAATGTTCGTTAATTAGTACATGAATACAAATTGTGTATAAGTTGATTATCATTGGACGTGGTTATGCATGGTCAATGTACAAGCATCAGGTCCATGCATTGGACAACTCTAAGGAGTTTCAGATAGATTGTCCAGTCCCATGATTTATTCTCCATGTTGATAAGTCGGAATTTCTCTTTTCACTAAGATAGTATTCCTGGGTAAATTATTTCATGTCAGACAGCATAAATCAAGATGAACATGACGTTCCACTCATACAATAATGAAATTAAGATGATCATAAATTTATAATAATGAAGAGTTATCTTGTTTGGAAATTAATATCCACACCAGTTATTAATAAGCTTGAGACATTACACACTAGGATAGTAGCGTTTCATGTTCATACAATCATACCCACACAATATGCAGTTCTCCTACACACAGCAGCCCCATTTTACCAAGATACTTCTCAGCTGCAGCATTTTCTTCATTCCCAACGACCCCTATAAAAGCATGCTTAGGCAGGACATAACCCTTCCAAGAAGGGTAGTCCATCATATTTTGCCTTGCTCTCCCATAATCCATTATCTATAACCCTTTATTAACCCCACATATTAGGGAGTATTAAGGAATATTGTTCTATATTTAAGGAATATGCTCGGCATTAGGAATATCGATGTTTAGGAATACAGTGTATATTAGGAAATACTGGAATTTGGGAAAGGTAGTATTCTATTGTCGTTAGGTAACTAGAATAATCCAGAGATTATTTTTGACTTGAGGGTCACAACTCATGTAACGTTATAATGACGTATAAATACAGCTACGAATTATAAGAACTTGCATCTTGTACCCGGTAACACCCTAAGGTTACTGAAGTTGTAGTTGGTTTTTCTTTTTTTTTTTTTTTGAGTGGCCAGATTCTGAGGCTGTATACTCCAAAGATGGAGGAGATAGAGGAAGTCCCTGTTCATGAAGCAGCAAGTGACAACGCTGAACCCTCTAATAGGAAACGTCACTTGACTTTTGTGTTGATTGGTCATGTTGATGCTGGCAAGTCGACGGTGGGTGGTCAAATACTAAAACTCAGTGGGCAAGTTGACGATCGTACGATCCAGAGATATGAAAACGAAGCCAAGGATAAAGGCAGAGATAGTTGGTACATGGCATATATTATGGATACTAATGAAGAAGAACGTGCTAAGGGAAAGACTGTTGAAGTTGGGAGAGCATATTTTGAGACTGAGACAACTAGGTTTACCATTTTGGATGCTCCAGGTCACATAAAATATGTACCAAATATGATTAGTGACTCAGCACAAGCCGACATAGCCGTTCTGGTTATATCTGCTCGAAAAGGGGAGTTTGAAGCTGGGTTTGAGAAAGGCGGACAGACTCGAGAACATGTCACGCTGGCAAAGACCTTTGGTGTCGCCCAACTTGTAGTTGTTGTCAACAAGATGGATGAACCTACTGTCAACTGGTCAAAAGAAAGGTATGATGAAATCGAATCTAAGATGATTCCCTTTCTCAAGGGCTTAAACTACAATGTCAAGAAAGATGTCTTATTTCTGCCAATATCTGGTCTCCGGGGAGCAAATATAAAGGTGAGAGTTGATACGGGTCTCTGCCCATGGTGGAGTGGTCCATGTCTTTTTGAAGCAATTGATGTTATTGTAGTCCCTACACCAAATCCAGAAGGTCACTTCAGAATGCCCATTAATGATAAAGTCAAGGGTATGGGAACTGTTGTAATGGGTAAAATTGAATCTGGCAGTTCCTACGCGAGGGTGACTTAGTTACTATCATGCCAAACAGGGTTAACGTGAAGGTTGTTGCTATATACATAAATGACGATAAAGTCAAATATGCAGCACCAGGTGAAAATCTTCGGGTTGGATTGGCTGGAATTGAAGAAGAAAATATATCAAAAGGCTTTGTCTTGTCAAGCACTTCCAACCCAATTGCAGCTGTTAATGAGTTTCATGCTCAGCTGCGGATACTTGAGTTGGTTGAGAAAACAATGTTCACCGCTGGATACCATGCAGTCTTGCATATTCACTCTGTTGCGGAATGTGTGATTGTCGAATTGCTACAACAAATTAATATCAAGACGAAGAAACCCGTGAAAAAGAAACCTATTGTTGTTGAGGCTGGGGCTTTTGTATTATGCCGTATTCAGGTGAATAATATGATATGTGTTGAGAAATTTTCTGACTTGGCACAGCTTGGAAGGTTTACACTCCGTTCATCACATCTTACAAAAGAAGCGAAAACAGTGGCAGTCGGAAGAATTACTCATCTTGAAATGTAAATAAGCCAATGATGCAACCTTTGATGCGTAGGCAGTAAGAGAAGAAAGAGAAAGCTGATCCACACTAAAGAAAGCATTTTGGTGATATGGTTCCCCTGTAACATCTGCTTTAATACAATGAACCCTCAAAAGTTCAAATTTTCGCAATGTAATTTTGACAGGAATGGTTACAGGTAGATCACATTCCCCGTCTTTATTAATTCAAATATAATTCATCTCATTCTATTCTTATTAGGTTGAAAATGGTACTACTCTCATCTTATTTTTAATTGTCAAAACAATTTACGGAGGGTTAAAAGGGGGGGAGGGGACAACATTTCCATATCATATAGAGGGACATTTTCCTCTCATATCCTTTCAAATGAGCACAGATTAGTAATTCTGATTTCCTCACAGCCACCCACACAACCTCACAATTTGGTCAAGGTACAATGTTACAGCCGGGTTTCAAAATCACCCGTCACCTTGATTTCCACGACTCATCTACTGCCGACTAGCAAGTCAATCAAAGAAGATAATGGAGAAAGACCATTACACCAACATATAATCCTACAATGATAATCCACAACTATATGCAACCAGTCCATGGTATAACATCCTAAGGTCTAAAAGGTTTTCGGTTAAGTTTTCATATCGAAACTCATCTTAGACCTTAAACCCTCGCCTTCCCTACCATAAGAGTGTCTTACCCAAGTGTTGCCAACCAGTCACCTACCAAAGGATTCAACTGTCATCAGACAATGACAATAACGAAATCCTATGCGGGATTTAAACCCGCTTAATTGAAAGTTATAATCTTCTTATTGGGGGTGTTTACTTCATTCATTAAGGTTTCTATTCTAAGCAACTCATCATTATATACACGAGTCCGAAACAACAACTTTAGCCTTGCTTCATCCCAACTCAACCCCACCCTACCCGGATTTGATCAGTTCATAACTTCATCAATAAAATACATTAACTTGCAAAACCCTTTTCCTTTTAACCATCAGTCGCAAAGTCACATGTATCTTACCCTATACTAAACATTACTCTCCCCCAATTCCCAACATTTACGCATTCAAGAACGTTAACAATCCAAAAAAAAAAAAACACGAAGAAGGCCGTAACCGAAAGGAGGGGGGGGGGGGATACCTGAACATCATAAAACTTGATGTAGAATCTATTGCTATCAATATTGAGCTTGGTTTGAAGAATTTCAGCAACAATTGAACTCAACTTCCCATTTACGCCACCGTCAAGTCCACCAATAGAGATCAATTCCCCGTACGCCGCCGCCTCCTCGGTCCCCGCAAACGCTATTGGCACACCTCCGTTTATCAGCACCATCACATACTTCACACATTCAACAAAACAATATCAAATTCAAATCAAAAGCAGAAAACACAGTTAGTAAACAAACTTTAACAATTCAAAAGAACGGAGGAAGTAGTTGAGAGAGAGAGAGAGGGGGGGGGAATTACGGATTCTGGTTTGCTGAGGGTTTTAGCGATGGCTTTGGTAGCGTCTTTGAGAATATCTGATGCAATGACAGCATCTACTGGTACATTTGTGAACAGGTTTAATGTTGGCATTCTTTTCTGTGCAGAGCTGCTGTAGACTGGAGAATGCCAGAATGGTGTGAATGTTTCATGTTTGGATAAGGGTTAATGTACACGCTTCTTGAGGTGGGTCTACACGTTAATCGGGTAATCGAAGTTTTAAAAACCTTGTATGGCGGGCTAAACCAAAAAACGTGTATACCTACCTTAAAATGCGTGTCCGTTCACCCTTGAAGTTTAAAGGCGAACGGAGGGAGTAATAGTTAGAGGCGGAAATTTTGTAGGGAAACCATTAATATGATTTGTGACTAGTCCAAGACTCCAAGGTCAATTAACTGATTACCAAATTTTTTTATAAAAAAGGTCAATTAAAGTTTGATTAAAGGTCAATTTTTTTACACGTGACTACGTGAGCAACTCTCTCAAAATTATTAAAATGGCTGAATTTGACGAACAAACTCATAAGATTAATGAACTTGTTAAAGTGGTTTACATGCGCATCAAAGCAATCATTCTTATGTATCTTTTTCTTTTGTATGTTGTAATGAACAAAAATGTATGATTGAACAAGAATTTATGTAATAAAACTTTATTGCATTGAAATAAACTTGTTTGCCATTGCCAATGGACTACAAAATTTAAAACAGGCATGTCTAACTTTTTAGCACAACCTATATAAAAACCATATTTGTCCCATCAAAAAATTAGCCATGATAGACATTGTTGGCTACACAAAATGAACCTAATACTAACTATGTCCCATAGCTAGAAGTAGCTCATTTCTTGTTCTTGACAGACACAGATTTCCTTCTAGAAGTTTTCTGATGTGGAGGTTGGCCTTGAGAAACACCAGTTTGGCTTTGAGATGCTTGAGATGCTCCAACTTGGCTTTGAGACGATGCTTTCTTCTCTTTTTGGATTTTCCCCCCTTGTCAATTCCTCTTGTTGTGTCCAATTTCATCACAGGTGCTACATTGATCGTGGTTGTCCTCTTGGGTCTTGATTTGGGATCATCTGCACTCCTCTTCCTCTTCTTTGTAGGCCTGCCAGACCCTTTCTCAAGTGAAGGTGGTTTCACAACTGGAAATCAAAAACAGATCACTGGTTCTGATCAGGCATTGTTGGACATGGTGAGCATAAGTGTACTCGTAACAAAATCCTAGATAAAAGTCATTCACATAATGGAAAGGCTTCTCTATATTGTGGTAGATAGCTTTGCAAGCATGCTTGCATGGAATCCCTGTTGTTTGTCAAGAGCCACATCCACTTAACACTGACCATTGAATTTTTCTTCATTTTAAAGCATTGTATATGGCGGCATGTGATATTTTCAACTGCCCATGAACGTTTGTCTGGCTGTTGTGAAGCTTGTATCCTCCAAGTACATTGTTTCCTTATGCATGATGATGTGAATCTAAAAGGATCCGACTTGTAAACAACAGCAGAAAAACCCTTTTGGATGCAGTAATCTGTAAACACCTCCAAGAAATGCTTCTTGTACATAAATATACCCCGTACAGTTATCGTAATCTCTCCCCATCTATGAGTTATGCAGACAACACCACAAGCAAAAACCCTATCCATAAGGTCCTCTTCCCCCTCATTTTCAGTTGTTTTTCCTATATCCTTATGAAAAGGGTGTTGTAGTCTGTTTTCCCTTAGTAGCTCACTGTCAGACCCATCAACATCAGACTGTGATTCACTTCCACCCTCACTATCACTACAACTAGATAGTACGATGAAATCATCATCCTTACTTGTCTCAGAATCACTAGATGAGGTATCTTTGAAAATGGATGTGGCAATGACTCTTGCAGCTCTCTTTCCCCTTCCCTCACTTGTCTCACCTTGCTCTACATCCACATGTGGTTGTTGGCTCCTTGAAATGTAAATTTTCTTCATTCTTGTCGTCGTGCTTGGTGGGATTTTAACATTATCAGGAATCTCCTTAGGTGCTCTTTTCTTTGAAGTTATCTTCCTTCTGTTAGAGGGTCTTTGTTGTGTTGGGAACCTATCATTTGCAAGACAAGGTTTAGATCGATGAAATGGGGCCTCAAGTGTTTTTGGTGTGTCTGTTTGGGGTTGTGTCCTATGTTGTTGTTGTTCGGGTGATTTTTGTGTTTCATGCATGTTGTGGTTCTGATTCCGGTTGTTCACAATATGGTTCATCATCTTCACTTAAGTTATTTACACCATCGAACCCCCAACACTCACCATCGTACCCCCAATACTCATAATCAGTGGTATATGTGTCAAGATTAACATGAGGGACTCGCACACATTAAGGTTGGAACACATCAACGTTTTCATCTGCCTCTCTTTCACATCTAATCCTTTCAGATTGCACTCTCTTTCTAGCTCCATCCTCTTTAAACTTCTTTTCCTCCAATTATTTCTTAGCTCTTTTCAAGTCAGCAGCGAGTCTAAATTCCTTAAGATGGTCTTTTGTCTCTTCTAGCCATAAGTCAATAGTCTCCAAAGAATAAAATCAGAAAACAAGTCCACCAATGCACTATTACATGTAATCTTAATCCTCCTCTTATTCTCTCCCACATAAAACATGTCATAAACTTTAGGAATGATCAAATCTTGCTTAAGACTTTGCTCCTCAAAATTCATTCAAAGAACTACTATATAGGCCTTATCCGTGTCCTTAACACGGTAATCAAAAGCCTTGTCTCTGTAATGGACACATAACCAAAATTCATTCATCCTACAAATGCATCCGCAACAACAAATCACACCCACAATCACCCAAATAAAATCTATAAACCACACAACCAAACCGCAATAGCATTTATCAAACAACATATTTGAAACATCTTAACACCAAACAAATCAAGTATTAAGGAAAATTGAAATTAACTACAAAAACCCTAATTGTAAACCCTAAAATACCCAATTATACAAAAACGACATGCAAACCAATCAACGAAAGAAATTCACTGATGGAACATCGTATTCAAGTCATATACATATGAGTGAAAAAAGAAACAAATAAAAATTTTAAAAATATTTTTTACCCTGAAAATTTGAAGAAATGTGCGAATTTCACCTCAATTATGGCGAGTCAAAGACGTTTACCATGCGATGAAGCTTTGATGAAGATGAAATTGTAACACCCCATACTTTTTGGGAATTTATCTAATTTGGGTGTTACTAATTATATTGAATTTAGAATTTTACGGTTTATTTTTGGGAATTGATATAGTGATTTTCGGATTTTAAAAGGGTGAATATCTATTTTGTTACCCATTGGTGATCTCGGTTATGGAATAGATTATACCATTAAGTTTATTGAGGAGGTCTTACATATGGAATGTTCGATTACATTCTCAATCCAATGTCGTTTTGATAGCTTTCTTAATCGTGAATAAACGTTTTCTTAGTCGCTAAGTAGTCTCTTAACGTAAACCCGAAACAAAATAGCGATTGTTCCGCTATGTCATTTGAGGAGCTTTTTCTAATAAATGAGGTTGAATAGCACAAGTTATAATTCATTCTCAACTACTACACAATCTCAGTCTACACAACCGTAAAAGTTAGCATGTAGTAGCGTGACAAGAAACCGATTTTATTTCAAATACACAAGGCGTCGAGACACAAAGAAAAATTGATGCAAGCCAAGGACACGGCTTGCTCTTATTGGACCGAGTCGGGAGCTAGGTGCTTGTATGCTTGCCGCTGATATAGGCCACCCAACAGCTCCAACTTCATCATACGTTTTCTCCTTCATTTGGAAGCCAAATGAATTGAAAAAAAAGTCTAAATTCAACTACTATTTTCTATATACAACTTCGAAGAAGACAACAAGCCCAAATATGTTCATTATGATCACGTTATTTGCTTTACAAGTTCAGGTATCTTTCTGAACTCGTTTTTGAACCAGTTTTGGTATATTGGTCATATTTCCTTCATTTGGTAAGCTCGATCCTTATTTCTTGTTTAAATTTACTCTTAAGATATATTGGAACAAACTCCAATTGTTTAATTTCATTTTCATTATGATTTAGTTGCCCAAACCATATTTTAAACTAAACCCTTGCTTCGTTGCTCTGCCTATTAGTATCATGAACATAAGGTCTTCGTAATTTGATCATAAAAGTATCAATTCTTCATGTATTTCATCGAAACAAAATCCTAAGTTGAACTTCAGTTCAACCTCTTGATGTTAGGATTTTATAATGCTTGAAAACATGTTTTTATGATCATCTTATAGTCCCTATAAATTGGATGCGCATTTGATACTCTGTTTTGGAGCAGTTGTGGTATATGAGTTATAAATCCTTGAATAGTGAATGAAAGTTGAAGTTTAATGTGTTGAAATACTCCTAAGAGGAAGTGATATAATGTGCAGTTGGTGTTCTATCTAAATAATGAGGAATTCTTTCCCAAATGAGCATCTAAACAGAAGTCATGTAATCTGAAACATGAAGAGAGGGCAACCTATTGTTATATTGGATTTGGACAAGTTATACTTGGTTTCTTTGGGAGATTTTTGGTGAGTTGAATACTGATGTATAGTGATTTGATGTCCCATGCTTACATGTTCCGTTGAAGGATGATGTATTGAGGTTTTGAATGTTTGATTCGCAGTATGGAGCTGTTCGGGATAGCTAAGAGCTTTGTAAATTCAAAGAGATTTTGTTTCCCGATTTTGACAAAGATTCTTAAGGAGAAGTTAAGCGTGTCTGGTAAGAACGTTAACCCATCTGAAGCTCGAGCATGTTTCATATATCTTTTGTGATCCGACAATTCATTTCATATTATATATGTTGCAATATATGCTCATATCGTCTCCAAGTTTGATAAAGTCGGATTATTCAAATTCAATTGAATGAGAAGGCGCTCGACCCCTCAGTTATATGTTCATCCTTTTGTCTTGTTTGATATTCGGCTTTGGCCTGAGTTGTCATATGAGTTCAATTCTATGAATGAAATAATGTATCTAAGATGGATGAAATGGCTATGTTGAATAATGTTACATCACAATCTGCTAGAGCAGGCGTGACCACTGGTCCGTCGGGGAATTACAGATACACCTCTGATCAAGGTGAAAATCTGGGCTGGGGTAGCTGCCAGTCGACTATTAGACTTCCTCCTATAAGGGTTACATCCTACTGGCTCTCTAGTGAGGGGTGTGCACACTCAGGTCTATAGGGAGGTTCAGAGGCTCTAGTAGCGTGTTGGGGTAGGACCCAATCACGAAACCGGACTTATAATTGTTGAGATATTGAACTAATTGAATCTTGGCGTTGAGCTTTCATTACGATCCTATACTTGGCTTTCTTTGTTCTAAGCGTTGCTTGATTAGCTACGCGCCATGAAGGCGCGTATCTTGTTGTCCCTATTATTCTATATGCTTGTGAATTCTTACTCAACCTTTTGCTGACGTTCTATGTTTTGGGTTCGTCCCTACCCTATTTTGGGGCCTGTATCATTCCCTGATGATGCAGTTGGCAGGTCTACTTGAAGTGAAATGTTGCATGGACGTCAAGTCATATCATGGGGCTAGCTTTTGTGTAATTGTTGCGTCGTTTGAGACAACGGAATCAATTATGTCCGTTATTATCAAATGGGGTTGGTTTTTGTAAACTCGACTTCAGTCTTCTGCTGTCAACTCATTATCATTTATGTAAATAAGTAAATTTTATCAGTGTTTTAGCCTTGCAGTTAACTCAGTAGTCATTGCGGCATAACAATCCTACATTTTTGTATTATTTAAATTTGGTCAAAATTTAGGGGTGTTACAGAAACGAATAAAAAGTTTGCCTTTTGACGAGGTTTGATGAAAGTTTTGGTGAGAAAGTTTGGCCCAATAGGAAAAAAAAGAAAGAGGGAAGATGAAAGGTGTTTTATTTCTCCAATAATTGCATATTTTTATGCATTTTACAATAATGAAAGAGAGTTAATTGTCTTGTCTTTTTGTTTAAAAAAAAAATTGTCTTGGTTTTTCTCCAATAATTGAAGGGGCACCATGTGTACTAATGGGTAAAGTTAGGAGGCACCATGTGCACTGGGTGGTAAAATTTAGGAGCACCATGTGCACTAATTTGTTCAAATTTGAATTTTTTTTGTGAAAAAAGTTTCAAGTTTCTGAGGAAAAAAATAATTTTAATAATTTTTCTGATTTTTTTTTAAAATTAAATAATAGTTAATCCCTAATTAACTTTCCCGCCAACAGCTGCTAATCACTCAACAGTTAACAGTCCGGGGACTGACGGCGTTAACGGAGAATGGTAGGAGTGACACCATGTATTAGTAGGGGTAAAGTTCGAGGGCACCACAATGTACAAGTTTCAAAAATAGGGGTTCCACGCGCATTTTGACATAATTTGAGGGCACCACGTGAATTTGTCGTTTTTTTTTTTTACTCCGTATACCATATGTTAATAGATTTCAAGCCACATGTGCACATTTTGAATAAGCTGAAATCAAAGTAATATTTGTTTATACACTTGGCATTTTGGGTTACTTTCGGATTAATTAGAAGTTAACTATCATAAATCTATAAACATATATACTTCGTCATAGATGTTCCATATTCTTTAATCCTCCATCGCTATTTTCTTGTGGATTTTGGGGTAAAGATTGATTTTCTTTGATGTATCTACCAAGTTCCTCATCTTCGAGTCGAGTATTGTCATTATTATCGTCATTATGTTTCCCCCATATAACCATATATAAGCCTCCGACTATAACGATTGCGCCAATCACCCTGCAAACGTATTTAGTTGATTAGCTTGTTTGTGAAGCATTGCCTTTAACAACATCAGTGTTGTGTAAAGTGAAGTCATACCTTCCAATGTACATCTTTTCGGCCATGAAGAAGACGCTCAAAATAGCAACAATAACCATGCAGAGTGGATTAAAAGCAGTCACAAAAACTGGACCTTTCTTCTTCATCACTAATCCTTGAATGTAATATGCCAAGCCAGAACAAAATATACCCTGATTTTAGCCAAGTTAAAATGTGATTAGTCGACACGACATTTATATTAACTATGTTGAGGAGGAGAGTATGAGATGATGGAAAAGCATAATTGTATTGATTATAGAAGATAACTATTTATACAAGAGATCAGGGTGTGAACATATAATTAACCTAGTTAACTATCCTACAATTAAGGTAACAGTATATGGGATAATACAACAATATATAATCATCCTAAAATATCTAGATACAATATTAACAATATATTGACTTGGTATTATCAATATATTGACACGGTACAAAGTTATTGAGTAAATTCATAGAAACTTTTTTACAAAAATTGTCAAATCTTAGTACAAAAGTGTACAAACCCTTTTTTTTCGCGTAATAAGCAATTAGAATAAAATAAGGAAAGGTTTATCGTATCTAAATTTTGTAAAGGTGATTGATTTTCACGAAATATGAATAGTTAAAATGGTATAAGAATGATTATTTTACGAGTTCATTCAAAACAATTTGCACATAATAGATCTATTACTGGTGTAGGAAAAGAACGTACGTTGTAAATTAAAAAAAAAAAAAAAAAAAAAAAAAAAAAAAAAAAAAAACTTACACTGTAAACTGCGGCCAATAAATTGGTATCCCATCCAATTGCCCATATAGAGGATCTTCCCTTCTCCATTACGAGGGCAACGGCAGTACCTTCAAGTGTACCTAATAAGCATATCCAAGCCGTGAGAGATAACTCGGCCGGATACATCTTTAAAGTAATTGCCTACACGAAAGAGAGGAGTCGATCATTTAATATAACCAACGGAAAAATCTTAATCAAAATTAGCACAATAGTATATCGTAATCGATTAATATTCCGTTACACGGTACAGAGTATATAGAACATCTTAAAGTAATTGACTACATGAAAGATCAGATAAAACTCATCAACCTTTCGATCAACAAAAGAAATACAGTATCTATCTATATATTTTATTAAATACGTCCCCATTGACACATGTCGCGATTCTAGGCCTTATCGCCACGTGTCGATGCGGATTTCCATATGGCGAGCTCACTAGAAACATCGCCACATAAGCGTGCCACGTGTCAACTTGGTTTTTCACATGGCGATCTCACAAGCAATGTTGCCACATAAGTTTGCCATGTCATCAAAGTGGGACCGTCAATATTTAGCACCAAGCGGAATACCAAAAAGACAGTAGTAAGGTTTGAACCCATGACCTCTTGATATTTGTAAATATAAGTTTACCATTGTGGCGCAACAACTTACTTGATACTACTTTCTTTTTTTTTTAAATCATAAAGGGGGAGGCAAAAATCTTTACAAATATGTACACAATGTTAATTATGGATAATCATTTATTATATCTCTTTTTTGTTTAATGTAAAAGATATGGTCATTTCTTATATTTCACCTAAGTTACGTCTTCAAAATGTGAAACTGATCAAAATATTTATTTGAGTTAATCTATTTTTCTAAGTGCAATTTATTCAATAACTTTTCTCAACTGAAAAACACGATACTCATGGATGAGAACAAGATATCAATAATACGACAAATCAATTTCTAAGGATTAATAAATTAGTAGCTATCTTTTTTTCTAACCAAGATTGGGTCGATATTTAGAAATGATGATGGGTATCGCGTAGGGTAATGTTGGGTATGCAGGTCGTGTAAGGGAGTCAAAAAGACCTTAAATGAGGTTAGTTATAGAAGTGGACAAGGGTTAGACTGGTGGGGTATAGGAATCGATTGGTTTAGGGGGTCAGGTGGAGAAGTTGGCTTAGAGTGGGTCATCTTCACAAAAACTGATAAGTGCGGACCTAGATTCAGTTGGGAGTGATTAGAGACTACAACACTGCAATGATATCAATTTTTAAGACATGATTCACCGTAAAGTTTTATTTTTTTTAATTCAAATACCTTAAAAGAAGTGTTTAGTACAAAATACAATTTAATATTAATTGTTAACTTTACACGTAACCAACAAGCTCAAAAACGGAAGATATTTGGTGTAACCGTAACACCACATGATCTCATTGGTTCACCGCGCGACGTAGGTAACATCACATAACAGTGAAGGTAACACCAAATCGATAATGTTACCGTGACATATGAAATTTTATACTAAAAAATACAAATATATTATAATAGAATTAAAAGTTTATTATCTTTACATGCATAAGTAAAGTTATATAGAATAAGAGACTAATTTGATTTCATAATGTAATTTGTATATTAGCATGATGCATCAACTTGACATGTTTTTATTGACTACCAAAATCAGTCTACTCATTTCAGTTATGAAATTAATATAATATACTCACGGATTTTGAGTCTAGACATAAATAAGGTTAGAGAAATTAGAGTTTAACAATTAAATGAGTTGAGGGCGTTAGGGTGACGAGTTCACGTGCAGAAAGCTGAGTAAAAAATTAGAGGGGATGCCACTTGGAAAATTTAACGGGTCTAGGGGTATTAGTCAGGTAAAGGAGTGGCAGGAGATTGGGCGATTAACTTGAACATTTGATCAACAGCGATGGGTATAACCAAAACAATTGTTGGTTGGTAATAGTTTTAGTTAGGAAAGGGGTGAGAGTAGGGGAATAATAATGATAATGATGGAATGATTGTTTTCTATTGGAGGTGCGTGTAGAGGAAGAGAGGCGACTAAGATAGTTGTCATGGTGAAAAGAATTGTGAAGTACTAGAGTCGGTGGGTAATTGTGGCGGTGGAGTTTGGGACAATTAGGTTGGAGGGTCGAGCAATTCAAGTAAGTCAAAGGGGGACGAGGCTTTGGATGGGTAGGGTTCCAACTACGATTTAATTTGGAAACCACGCAGTCTCTGTGTGGTTTCCAAATTTTACATGACACCTAATTTTTTCGGTACATTCGATCAATTCTTAAATTCTGTATTAGGTTTAAAAAAAGGTTTGTCTGTTACTTTCAATAATTATCATATACGGAGTATGTTATAAACTTATTATCACTGCAAATTTTCTGTTTATGTTTTTTAATATTAGGGTATACGATCCTTAAAATAATTTTTTTTTTCAATATATTCAAAGTAATAACATGTTACATGGTTGATATAAACATTTTAATTCTCGTGCATTTGCACGAGCCAAAATACTAGTTAACTTTAAATGATGACACCAAATCACCAAAACAATGAAAATCATAATATCAACACTCTATTATTGTACATCTTATGTGTAATAACACGCGTTATAACTCGTATGCCACGAGAAATCGTGGTGATCGATAAATTGACATTGAACATCACTCGGACCAACAAGAAAGAGAATAAAGGAAAGTATACCTGTAAAATGACAAAAGCGGCCCAACTTAAGCAACCAATGGAGATCATAATAGAACCTTTAATAGCGTCATGCATACTAATATCAACTAGTTTAGCCCCATCTGATGCTTCACTGTGTGCCCATAAGTTAAGGGCAGGGCCTTTAACTAAGGTCATCATCATCGCCCCTCCAACCGTTACTAGAGTCCCAACTATCTTTGCTTGACTACGTATGCTCCTACACTTCACCTGTTCAAGCCTACGTGCATCCAAAGTTAACTTTAGTTAACGTACAAGAAAACAATAGTTCATTCCAACAAGACAAAAAAAAATAAAGGTTACACGTACGTACATGATGAGTTTTTTTGTGTGCAACGGTTACAATAATCCGAAACAATGTCAATAATTTATCAAAACATATACTCAGTACTCCGTATGTATGACCAGTGTACCTTAATATCCAAGCCATGATGAAGGTTATAGCTGGAAGAATGTTCACCATTGTTGCCGCAAACGTTGCTGTTGTGAGTTTCATTCCCAAGTAATACAAGTTTTGGTCGATAACAGGCCTATTAATTATAATTAATGTCAAATCAAGGAATATCAAGGTTAACTTACACTAATTAAAGAATTGAAGTTGCTACAAATAAAAAAAAAAAAAATAATGGGTTGTGAAGAAATAAATCATTACTCGAGCATACTGAGTAGCAATATCTTGATGAACATTGAGCAAGTCATCTTTGGTCTCACTTTCCTGTTAAATCAACATCAAATGTAACTTGCTAAGTACGTAATCAAATATAATTGTCAGTCTGTCACGTAAACATCGCAAATTTTCCTATTAGGTTGTGTTACGAGCTAAATGATATGGAGTATATCGAAATATATATCAGTCCGTAACGAAAAACTTTCTAATGAAGTTTTAGTAGTGTTGAGATTGAAGTGTAGTACTTGTCCAAAACAAGAGCAAACGGAGCGATGACGATAGTAGCAACAGCATGGCGATACACGACGAGGACATAGTTGCTCATTCCACGGTTGAGTGCAAGCTTAGAGAGGATATCCATTCCCGCTAGCCCTAATTGAAGAAATATAACAGCTAGAAATGGTTTTGCTTGATTGAAAAAACCCATATATATATAACTCAACTTAATTGATCGAAATTTATAGAATATTTACGTTTTTGAAAATGCTTATTAGAATGCAGAAATTCGAAACAACTTATAAGATACAAATAAATCCGAGATGCCAAAACCGATAAAGATGAAGAAACTGCAAAGATTGTGTAAGAAGCCAGCATAGGTTCATATTTATAGTTGATATTTGGAATTATTACTACTGTCATACTGTTAGTTTGGATTGTTTGTACGAGTGCTCCAATATGTCACTCGGCCAAAATTATGTGCCTTTTGCGATACTTTTTGGTTGCTTATTGTGGATGCTCCACTCCTTCTACCCCACTTAACAACAACCGCATTTAGTCTTAATCCTACCTATTAATTAATAACTAATAAGAATCCATTTTTCATAATAAACATTTGATTTCTGTTGCTGAATCTTAATGCTGTTTCAGGTGGATTTCCATCTAGAATCATGGATTCCTTTTCCTTATTAATTTTCCATTCTAGGGCTTTTATCAAAAATAGGTATAAATACACGACATGAATCAACTCTTCCACACCCTTAGCCTACGGTCCTATGTGTCTAACGAATATCATAAACTTGCGCGGGTTTAAGACATGTCAAACAAAAAAGGATATGATTGTATGAATCGGTTTAGTTAGGTCAAGTTTTAGCTTGGGAAGTGAGCGTCTTAGTTATTCTTATATCCGATTCTATTTTAATCAAACTCGATCATTAGAAGACGATGACGATGATTATATCCAAAACGCATGATGTCAGATACTCGGATGTAACTTATTATTCTATCTTGATTGGGTTACTACTCATCAAACACTTGCGAGACATCAAACTATTCGATGAATAATCTACTATTCGTACATTTGTAAGTTGGACAGTACACTAAACTCTATGGGCACTCCCAAGGAAACATTATTAGGGATGGTATTCAATGGTGTAAACTCAATTAATTGAGTTCCTTTATATCCAAAGGCGAAATAATAATGCACTTGTTCCCCTTTAATGACTAGTGACTAGGTCAAGATATAGAGATTCATAAGATTAAAGTAGTGACTCCCAATACTTAGCGCAAAGATGCACGCAATTGTGTATATATCAAATATCAAGCCTTGTTTTCTTGTGCTTTAAGCTTTTACCCCTACCCTCTTTTCAGTGTCCAACAATAAAGCAAAAGGCCATCAGTCTATAAACGATCGCTTAAACCTCATCGCTTCAAGTGAGGAAGAGACTACGTAACCCATTGCTTTCGGATTCAACGACATGTTTCAGTGCAGCAAGGTCGCTACCAGTCGAGTTTCCGCTTGCCTGCCATCCTCTTCTACCTCAATATATCTTATGATGGAGTAGCGTCCTGCGCAAGACTATTACAAACACACACGTTCTTTTAGGAAGTTGGGGATCACCGGGTATTGTAGAACGTACGACTTCTGGTGAGATAATTTGAACAAAAACCCTCGCGGTTGGGCAAGAAAAGAAGGTATATAGGAATACTATTCACGGCATCATTTGGGGGAGACGAGAAGGGCAATTGCAGCAGTCATGAGAACAAGTATAGGAATCAAGTATAGGAATCGGTTTACAATATAGTCTTAATCTCGTGGCAGAATACAACAAGACACTTTGCTCTGTGAAGAGATTACCAATTGCTATTGATGGAGTTAAATTTACAAGAACGGAGTATATCACAAACATAAAATGGACAAGAGACGTTAATAAAGCTTTTTTTCGAAACATAAACGCAAGGTTCTTTTACTTTCTACATGGAATAGCAGAAATTCACCCAGTGAGGTCTACAGGCTGACAACAAAGTACGTGAATAAGGATCAATATAAATTTTGCATAACCGTAAACTAACCACTCACTGGAATTTGATAGCAGAAATTAATGATTAAGACAACTACAAGCACCCCCGATACTCCATCAGAATTAGTTTCCGGAGCCAACTGATTGCCCCAATAATACCCTTGCAATCTTATGCCAAAAATCTGCAGATCAGCTTACGAGCCACAGCATGCTGATTTTGGTGCCGCTGGAGCTGGACCAGCTGGGTCTGTTGCACTGATCTTGAGTCCTCCCCCAGGCTGCACATGAAACACACAAGGCCGTTCTCAACTTCAGATGAGCCTACTAAAACATTACTAAAGCTACTTAAAACAAACTAAAATACGGCTTTTGTGCCTAATCATAAACCACAAAAACATATCAGCGTCACTGGCCCCATACAGAGTATATCATGTACTAGTATAAACAAAAAGTAAGTCTGACTAATACTTACAGCTTCTGCCTTGGAGTCTGATTCCGCAAGTCTCTGTTTGATATCCCTTGCTATTGAGAAAAAGACTTCCTCCACATTCAAGTTTGTCTTAGCACTCTGTCATCGCATAGTTTAAACAATCATGAAAAACCCAAGTGCTAAAAACAGAAAATCATTTACCCACAAGAAGTTACTCAACTGTTTCAAAGAATTTGATCCCATACTCATCAGCCAAAGCTTGCCCTTTTGCAGTTGGAACAGCCTATAGAGGGATGTCAGTAATCAGATTAGATTTTATTAATAGATAGAGATACAAGTTGGATAGAGGGCAAACAAAATACTAACCCTTTTGCTCTCATCCATATCCGCCTTGTTACCAACCAGAATTTTGTTGACGTTGTCTGATGCATGCTGTTCAATGTTCCTGATCCAGTTCCTGATATCTGTGCAAAATGATCATATGTAAACATATCGACCGTCTAAAGAGCCATTTTGAAAGTGAAATAACAATTTGACATTAGGCAGGTATAAAAGTTTGTAATTTCGGAAAAGAGGAACTAAGTTCTCATTAGCAATGAATAATAAATGACAATTACCAAGGAAACAACCCCACAAATAGATTTTCTCCAATACAAAGATAGTTTTGAGATATGAACGAAATAAGACCCCCCCCCCCCTCTCCCTAACTAAGTGAGGACGCAATTAAAGCCATATGTACTATGTAGTACTCGACAAAGCCCACAGCAACACCATGTTGGAATGTCAAAATGAATATAACCTTTTCAGAAGGTCTAATAATCTTCATTGTAAGTGAACATGGGATGTGCAAGATCCTTGGGCACAATCACATTATTTGACTAATTAACTTCTACAAGGCATCGGCTATACCCCATGTAATGAAATCAGCTGAGGAAAAACAAAATTGTCTTGGGAGAAATCGCAGAATAAGAGCTTTTTTTACCAAATCCTCAAGCTAACAAAAACCTTATAAAAGTTTCAAATGACAAGGCATCAACATTTCCTTCCTCCCACTTTTGTAAAAGCATTTTTGCTTCATAAGGACAAGAGAAAGTCAAAACGGCAACAGGAACATCTTTTAACAAGCCTAGAAGGACAAACATATGATGAACTAATGAAGTACTAATCCATAAAGAAAACCCTATACTTCAAAAGAAAAATGCTAGCTACAGTTGTATGCAACAATTATGGCTAAAAAAAGAAGGCATTCCAGAAATAGCGACCGGACTTCCAAACTAAGATTAGACACAGATATGATACAAAGTATATATACAAATGGAAATCTTACTGTTGAAAGATGACTCATCGGTTACATCATAGACCAACAGAATGCCCATCGCTCCACGATAGTAAGCTGCATAGGACACATTAGTGAGTGAGATGTCACAGTTCACAAAACAGATGTCACAGTTCACAAAACAGAAGTATAGCATAGATCAAATACCGAAGTCAACTGCTCATCTATGTTCAAATTACCCTGCCTCCACTCCAAACATATTGACGAAAGCACCCACAAACTGAGCTGCTTGTTTAAATGGAGAGTCACAATACAAATATTTCTAAACCTATGTAAAACTGGTATACATATTCAATTTTTCATAATTCATGATAAGGGAGCTGACCATAATGACCTTAACTACAGAGAAAATAATGGTTTCCAGAGTATATGTAGCAGAAACTTAGAAATTAGGTTTCCCCTCGGGGGGGGGGGCTTAGAAAGTAGGTGGTATAGGAAAGTGGTAGCAGTATATGAAAAGGAGAAAAACACCTGCAAAAGAACCAGCAACCACTTATAACTGTCCTATAATACGTATTTTCAAAAGATCCAAAATGCAGAGGTCTTGGGAGTCGACAAAAGCAAGATCGGCACAACAGCGGACAACACATTGTAAAAAATAAAAAAGATCCAAGCCATGGCCAATGCATAAAAAAGAAGCATAATTTGCATGAATGATGCACTCCATCTGCAAAAGAAAGCCAACTTATAGCCAAATTTCCGTTCTTCCAGAAAGCATACTGTAACGATGTTTCATGTTTATTGAATTTGTGTGCTTGAGAGGGAAGGATTGGGAAGCAAAGTCAGTTACCAGTTGTAATTGTTCGGAACCGCTCCTGACCAGCAGTATCCCATATTTGCAGTTTGATTCGTTTGCCATCAAGCTCTATGGTCCTTATTTTAAAATCAATTCTACAGATGCAGACATCAATTAATATCATACGCACAGACATGATAAGAAACGTGTATTCAAAAGTAAAAGTCACATACCCGATAGTGGTTATGAAACTTGTGGTAAATGACCCATCAGAGAAACGCAACAAGAGGCAACTCTTACCCACACCTACGGCAGCAAATGTAAAAGAATTAAGCATGTTTCAATAGGCCGTCATGCATTTCAAGCAGAACTCATGGAATGCAATAGACATATTCATACGCAAAATAAAAAGGAGAGAGATTCTAGACCACATAGAAAACAATTTAAATTTTTCATGTCCAATTGCCATTTTGCTCCAGAAGCCCCCCATTTTGTTTTACATGGGTTCATATACAAGTTGTAACTGGTTCCAACGATAGCTAGTGATGCTTGCTGCTACTATGGTGAGATTCCCAGAACATATTGTTTTCCTCTACAGTGTAAAGTCTGGGTTTTATTTGTCCAAAAAGCAGAGCTAAAGTTGTGGAGAAAATTTGGCCATGGCGGAAGAAGGGGGGAGGGCAGCAGGTGTGAACAAATATCTGGGAGCCTAGACATTCGAACTCCATCCCAAAGAGATTGGCGCCTTATTCATGACTGCCTACTTCTAGTCATCGTAAGTGGGATCGATAACATTTCCAGATATAAAACATGGAGTTGAAGCTCAAGTCCACTCTTGCGTTGCCACAACTTCTGTTATGCTCTAAAACAGGATAGCAGCTGTGGATAGGCCATGACCAACAGCTACTAGGTTCCAGAGGGTAACACAGTCGCAATCAAACCAAAAAAGGGCCAAACGGTCAATAAAAATCATATTATGATTATGGTATGGGGCTAGATCCTGTGGTAATGCATCTTCCAAGTTCTTATCTAGTAATAAACAAGGCCAAAGTTCTTTGGTTGTGAACAATGATCTTAATCTTTCAAAATAATAAACGACAAAACAGAATTACCCTTTTGCAGTGAAGTTTCTCAAGCAACCCCTCTAGGCCACTCCTACCCACAAAAAGCCTAATGGAAAAGGAACGGAATGACTGATTCCAACATAATTGCATGTTCCGGATTACATACTAACACACCATGACCAAATGGGAGGTCATATCTCATATATACAATCTTACTTCATGCTCGTGCAATTTGGAAATACAACTTGATAACTTATATAACCCCGGTATCTTGATTATCACGCATAGTCTTAATTCCCTTTTGGCTTCGGTAAAAAAAACACGAGGAAAACACAAAGCACATGAAAACCGCCACACAGCGTCAAATAAGTTCTTCCCGTTTCCCAAAACTTTCCACGTCCTACGACAACCTCAACGATTCCCCATTCCACACCCACTCGAGACGATCACCAGTTACCCCCACAAAGTCAATACATATCTTCAACTACAACAACCCCAATCGAAACCAACCAGTCATCATCATCTCGTCAATCCGAAAACGATTAAAAAATCGTCATCCTCCAAAATCTCCGTACCTAAATTAACCCCGTCTCATTCAACTATTCAAGGCGTATAACACACACAATTACAACCCATATACGTCCCGCGAAAACCCGATTAACGACGACGTGCATTACAAATCACATATTAAAAACTAATCAAATCAACAAAATTAGAGAACAATAAACAATACAAACAATTCAAACAACTAATTTTCCAAAATCAAATAAAACGTAACAATGACGAACAAAAACGCACAAATCTGCAACAAAATATCCCGATCCCTAAAAAAACAACAAATCAATAAAAAAAAATCGATTAAATCAAAATGGGGAAATTTTTTTACCGCTGTCACCGATCAAGAGAAGCTTAATGAGGTAATCATAATCGGCTCTAGCCCTAGCAGGTGGAGCAGCCATGGATTTGATTTGATTTGATCTCTCGCGCGAAAATTAATCAGGTAAAATTAATCCCAACGAAACCCTAAAAAAAATCAACAAATTGGGGAAGAAAATTATTAGGATATAGTGACAAAGATTTGATGCGAAAAATGGAAAAATTAAAATTGAGGTTATATTTACTTTTTTTTTTTATAATTTATTTTTAAAAAATTGGGGGAAATGTTTATACCAGATCGGAAGGAGAGAGAGAGAGGAAGAAGAAGAAGAAAGAGAGAGAGATGAGGGGGAGTTGTAATGAGGAAGGAACACAGATCAAAATCATATATGACGTCATCATTATTTATTCTAGATATTTTTTATTTTTTTGGCATAACGGGAAAAGTCTTTTCTATTTTATTTTATTTCATTTTTAACACAAGTGTCTTAGATTTTTTACTTGAGCACGAAGTTCACTAATTACTTAAGCATGAAGTTTACGCTTGTGTTTAAGATAATAAAATCTTCTCATTATATCTTATCCTAAATGTTACTAGTATGTTACAAGCTAATTCGTATATTATATCTTCTATCACGTTTTTTAACCGTGTAACTTGGTGGAAGCATCGGATTTAAGAGAGGATTGAGGTGTATCACCTATTGTGTTCATGAGTGTGTGGAAGCTAGGTCAAGGTTATCTATTCTACTACGTGATTATGTGAACACTACAAGGGTAGGGGTTGCAAATTCCCACATCATGAAATAAAAGGAGAAAAGATTACTTATTTGAGTGAGACTGCCACACGAGATAAAATTGGGTTTTGTCTCAACACTCAAAAGATTAGAGACTCTCGTTATGAAGTATTATCAAAGTGCAAATTACAAACACACGGTATGAGAATTAACTAACTTAATACTCAATCTGAGTCTCATCAATATATACTCTTCAATACTACGCTTACTTTCACAATGATTGCCAAAAGGAGCAACAAAGATGATTGATAATTCAAGGATTTGCTTTTGTAGACCAACCGAAAAACTCACAACTAACAGGTGCATTACCTAACAGGCCACTAATCAATAATTACAATTAATCCAAAAAATAAGATTCCAGTAATGGTACAATTATACTTCCTTTTATAGAAAAAAGACGTGTACACCCAATTTGAAGTGGAAAAGAACGAGGAAATGATTACATCTCGAGTATCATCTCGTGCTTGAATCGTTGCATAATCGATTCATCTAATTAAATAATAAATAAATCGATCAAATGGAAACTAAAAGGAAGGGCCAAAAAATGAGCAAACAACTGCTAGACGTGCTAGTATAGACACGAGAGACCCGTCGCTATTTCTCCTGTACTTTTCCTATTTCCCCTTCTATCCATTTCTTATTGATTCTTTGTTTACACTTGTACAATCGAGAAGATTGTCCTCAGTAACTAGTAAGCTGCTCCACTTTCTTCTCCAGCATCACAGTTCCACTGAACTCCGCCAACTGATAATCCCTTGTATATACAGACAACTGCAGGAGGAAAAGCGCAGCAGTCGAAGATCAGAATCATAACCCGAGTATTTTCCAAAAGATGCGTGAATTAGGAATGATAGCTTTCAGGCAGATCTATCTTAAGTGTATGGTTTCGCATTTTAGATATATATGTCTGAGCCAAACGGTTCCTGTCACTAGCCAGAGAATATACATAACCAAGAACAAAACTTACCCGATCATCGCCAATATCTCTGAAACCAAGTCTATTTACCCACATTGATTTAGCCTTTTCTGCAGCTGGAAGTACTAGGTTTTCCACCTTCAGGTCGGATAATAACCTCTCTATACAAGAGAATAACGTCAAGAAGAACCCCTGCCAAATCAAAAACCATAAGGATCGATCTTCAAATAAGACAACAGAGAACTCTCGAGGAGCGTTTTCCAACAGACTCAGAAAGTAAAAGACACAAAGAAGCCGGCTTATCATTCTATCTTAAAATCAAATAAATGCATACTTGTCCTTGATACTCTTTGCTTGTAGCCACGAGAGGAAGCTCAGCAACCTCGCGCCCAAATATCCGAAGAAGGCCGGCTGATACGACAACTGACCTGCAGCAAGAATATTCAACATTTCAACTAATAAGAACTCCCAACTCACAAAAAACAAAAGGAAGATATGTCAATCTTGACTAAATGAACTATAGAACACCCAAAACAAAGAAGGAACTTACTTCACAGTTAGAAGAACGCAATACATTCCTCCAAATTCCTGGCCTGAAATATTTCTCCTATATTCAACAGACAAAAAGATGATATATGTTAGGGCATTGCTCACGCGTTCACTAGCTCACTAAAATTGACAAAGTTTGTGAAAGTAAATAAAAATAGACTCTTATGTTAACAACACTACATCTAACCCACCAGGCCACCATAGCAACTAGCATCCATGGTAGAACTGTAGAAGAACCCCTTAACAACATTAAGAAACTTTCCAAGTAATGCACTCTACAACAATTGCATTTACTTCCATTTCCGTAGTCATTATCATGAAATCTTCAGAATTTGATAATCAAACATTCATACTAGACTACAAGTACCCCTTACGATAACTAGATAATCCAAGGTGGCCAAATTCTGACGTGCTGAGAAAACAGTATACAGCTCAATTTGCCTAATACAAAAACAAATGATATGAATCTTTCCATTTTCATAACAATTAGGGAGTAGTCATATGCTCTCCACAGCAAATTTAAATAATGAACAGCCCATAATCTTTCTAACTCCATAAGTAAGAGTAGAAATACAGTGCAGAATCCTTCGCAAAAATAACTTCACTAAATAGAGAAAATCATCAGGTCAAGATAAAGAGCATACCCATGGACCATTACGGGAATTAAATCACGACCACTCTTCGCAGTTATAGGGCTGAAGCACTCCTGTTCAAATGGCAGTGGTTGTAAATACGCCATTCCAATATGCCATTGAAAAACATAGTAACAACGATACCAAACAAAACATGTTGAGAACAATTAAAAAAAAAAAAGTTAACTGAACCATAATTTCACATATTGTAGCAGACTTTCATTAAACTAACAGGCATAATGCTCTTGTAAAACCTAACGTGAGAATCACAATTATAATCAACAAAAGTGACATAACACATTCATCATCTAAGGACATGTATTATGCAAAGCCGATCGAAGGTGTCGAAGATAACAGATGCCCAATACCAAAGGCAAGGGAAGCATGCAACTATTAATAGCCTAGTACCACCTCAGCCAAAACACAGTTTCCTACTCACAATGACTACTATATTCATATGTTATGTATTAAAAGTATAAGAATATTAACCACAATTTAATGTAGATTATGATCCCTAAGTAAATTTAAAGAAACTTCGGGAACACATAAACAGACCAATTGACAAGTTAAGCAACTGGGGCAAGACCTGCAGAAGCAACTCAACTTAGCCAAAGAGGTGACTGCACTATAGATTTCACCACTTCCACAATTCCATTATAAGAGAGAAATGTAATCACATGAAAAAAGTGCACTGAAATGTCCTAAAAAATTAGCACACACGCATGTGTACCCATGCATATATAGGAGTATAATACTCACAATAAACAAGAGCATGTCACAAAGAAGTCGAACTAATGCACCAGACAGACACACCAAAGCCAACCGCACCCACTCTGTACTTGTAACTAAAACAAAAAATAACTGCAGAAACAGATTGAAAATAATACATAAGATGTTGAAGTCTCACTCGAAATATAGAAACAGCGTTCGAAAGTAGAGGAAGATGTTCTTGCTGCCGACATTTCCCACTCAATATACGCCATTCTACATCATTATCAGCAACAACACTCAATCCGTTGGACAATAGCTTCCTGCTTAATTTGTTGGACTCGGAACATAGAATCGTCTCTGGGCCTCTGACAACAATATCCCTCAGGGCAACATGAATGCTGTCACAATCATGGCAACAGAACCACTTGTCACGAGGAAGTTCCTGCAATGTTTTGTACTTTTAGAGTTCAGAATAGGTAAACAACATGCATCACAATGCTGAAAACAAAGATTAAAACAATACACTTACTTTCAAATCAGAACGCCCAGCCTCTCTCAGACAACCAACGTGATATTCTTTTTCACACTGATCAAACAAATGAAAAATGAGAGACAGCGATGGGATCCCAGCAGTGTAGATGATGAAGATACTGCTAAATTTTATATTACATGGATAATAAGGCTAAAAAACAGACCTGGTCACAGATGATAACAGTTCTATCGTCAAATTTATCCGCACTGAAATCACTTGCCCTGGACAAGAAATTTACCGCATATAAGCCCATTGATTATAAAGCAAGGTCAATCTAATTACGCAAATCAGCACATTTAGTGGAAGCTTCGAAGCAAACAGACAGAATAAAATAATGCAACACCTCATAAACTACTGTAACTCAAGTCGATAAGTGACACTGAAAGTCAGATATCATAGCACTAAAAAATTTGACATAATGAAAAGGGAAAATCCACAAAACTCAAAACATTTGTGCAAAGACACATATTAATTCTAAATATAACTGGCTCCCTCAGGACGACAGCCTAGGCCACAAGCCAACACCATGCAAGGTATTTCACAAAGCAAAAAGTCTTTTTGAAGTACAATTCTAAAAAGAGACAATAATTCCAGGTGGCGCACACACACAACAAAAGTAAGAATGTACGTCTTCTCCATCTTGTCAAACGTAATGTAATATTAGATCCAAACAAATAGATCGGGATATCAATTAGTATGTGAAAGCAGAACTGCATTTGTCACTTAGTCAATTTTAGTCCACAAAAGAGACCATTTAGGACTAATTGTTTATAAAACTAATAAGTCCACAAAAAGAACCATGATGATAATTAAACAAGAAGCAGCAAAAAATGTAAACAAACAATAATGACCCCACCAGATAATTCTTTAAAATTGAATCTGAACATGATGACGATAAAACAAGAAGCAAAAAGATGTAAAACACCACGAAAGAACAACCTGCACAAAACACAGCCGCCACCTTCAGGTTCCGAGTCCTTGACAACTCGTGTCAACCTTACAACAATTGGCATAGAACTCTTTGAAGAGTCTGGGAAATCTGCTCTTCGGTCATTGCAATTTGTGCAGAACCAATCGCCCACAGGAACATTATGCAATCCCAGACAAGCTGAAGAATCAAGACCATAGAAGATAAGTTCATTGACTATTCACAGAGCATTCCTCTACAAGATCATCCATAATTAATAGACAAGCAACTGAAGACCTAGACATGTATCCTCTACAAGATCATGTGAACCAGCACCAAGGAAGTTTATAGCCACACTAAAAATATAGCCCCACTCCTAACATGTTGACAAAATTTATCGCCACACGAAAAATGCATCCAGGTTTGAAAAAAGAACAGAAAGAAAGAAATGCAACAACATTACCCCAGTGCCTCAAAAGCTCCTGCCATAGGGTGGGGTAAGAGGGTGTCGGATGTATGCAAGCCTTGCCACTATGTTAAAAACATAAAGAGGCTACTTACGGATGACCCATAATGAAAATTCCTTCAAGAATAACATTGACTGACTGCTACGTCACAATACAAGAAGCGCACAGTTTTTTGCTTTATTCCATTAATCCCAAAGTCAATGAATAGTCTTTGGCTCAACTAGAAAACAAAATTTAGCAGCACAACAAAAACCAAAGAGCATGAAAGGAAAATTACTTTGGTGATAAGCCCTAGGGCAGCCACCACAAGGAATCAGCTCTCCTCTGTCTCCACAGATTGTACACATATCATCATTGTTTCCAGTGGTGACAATCTGACCATTAGCCAGTGACATGGCTATGTCATGGAGTGTGTACCCATTGGCAGTGTAAATGTGACGATAACTGCACAACAGAAAGTGTATTAGAACATGATCACCTCAACAGTGGGATGGGGGGGGGGGGCAGTTCAAAGAACTCACGGTTGTCTCCTCGCAGCCCATCCAGCATGAGCTTCAAATTGCGAAGGGCTTATCTGCTCTCATTAAAGAAACGGAATAAATGTCAAACATCAGAACTAGCAAATAATTCAAATTGATACAACTCAAAACCTTCTCTGGTTTACCTCAGAGTTACAGTGACCACAGAAGATGCCATTACCACTCTTGTAACCATCAAGGATTTTCTGTGCAGAAAGATATGTAATGAGAATAACTCGATTACAGTTATAAGCGCTTCAAAGTGGCAGTAAAGTAACGACCATGAACAAGCTAGAGAAGAGAGATGATTGCAAATTTTGAAACCAGGAACAAACCTGTCCTTTAGCGTAATATGCTAACTCAGCACCATCCGGAATCCCATTTGGCAAGAAAAGCATCCGGTGCAGGTCATTGTCCCTGCAAAATGCACCATGCCAAAAAACATTAAGGCCTCACATTAAAAAAGAGCCAACTTTGATCGATGAAAATCTACTGGCGTACTACAGTTGTCGGGACTAGTAAATCACCTCTTCCTCGTGCCCCCTTCATTGCTTTTCTTACGTGATCCAGCACAGACTGAGGTGGAAGAGCTCTGCCTGCAGAAGGTTTAAAGTTCAAGATTAGTAAAGACGAAGGCAATCGACTCACACATATGTACACAATGTGAAAGGTAAGATTGATTAAATAAATTAAAGTTAGAACTTGACTTTAACAACAATTTATATCACTAATCTAGCAAACGACTCTGTGTGAAAATCCGTCAAACAGGTATGACCCACATCCAGAAACAATTGTTAGGCAGCCCATATTACAAGCTCAAAGGAGGTTCTATAAAAAGCTAATAGGTCAGGTGGAGCAACTCCTTGATCTATAAAGTGACCAACTCCCTCCTGATACATGTTACTAGACTCACATACAGACGATCTAAGAAGATCAGCAGTTCCATTAATGTAAAGAAAAAAAGAGTGGAGAGAGAAAGAAGTTCGCGGTTCCCCCGCGGGGGACACAGCCCCAAACACGAGAGTGGAATGGAAGTTATCTTGTTTACAAGAAGAGGGGATACTACCCTGGCTAACCAAAGAAAACGTAGCCACTCCTAAGCGGTCAAAGAATTAGAAGTAAAATCACCAATTCAGGTTTCAGATCAATTGCCTTACATTTAAGAGTCTTAATAAAGGTACAGAAGTGGTTGAGAAAACAGAAGCACCTGAAAAAGGAGCTGAACCCTTGAGGTGCAGCAGCCACTATTTCCAATTATGTAATACTTGGGGAGGTGTGAAAAGAACAAGCTAAAGGGGACTCTACAAGCGAACAAAAAGAACAAACTCCCTATTGTATGTTGTTTTAGGGCAAAAGATTCTAGGAGTATATGATGTTATCCACGCTTTTGTTTAGAGCTAGAGGCAAACTAGAAAGAAAATTTCCTAAGCCAAAATATTGTCCAGACTTAAATCACCAATATATGTCAGATTCCGAAAGCCACATCCATATCCAAAAGGTTCAACAAAATATCTGTATGACCTTTTCCGTTTCACAAGTATCCACGACAGTAGCAAGGGAGGACAGTACTTTGACACAAAAGAGGAAATCTTAACGCCTTGCTTCCTTTTAGGTAGGAACAAGATGAAATTTAGTGTTTAAGAGAGGCCCTAGTTGACTACTTAAAATCTGGCTTTGCCAATAGGCCCGTATCTATTGCTAACTGCCAACTGCCAACTGCTAACCACGTCAAAAATAATCACGCATCAACCTATCGTGCCTATATGCAAATGCAAGTATTCAGTAAGTACTGCTATTGTAAGAAGTTCAACTATCATAATGAAGCGTACTTCAACAACTACAGAAATGCCAATATGGTCCACGTATCGCTTCCATTTGGTCATATGCACCCATAATACTCATCTACTAGGGCCCATAATAACCAAAGAATGAGGCACACATTGGCTAATGTAGATTATCGAAGAGCAACCTAATTTGACGTCAGAAATTACACATCAGATGGCTGCCACAGGAAATGCATTGCTATGGAGAAAGAAAGATCCATTGAAAGCGGTGAGCAGACCAAACTCCACCTTTGTATCACAAAAGTGAGCTGTGGCTAAGCAGCATTTAACACAAAGGCATTGAATATGCAAAGCTAATGGAACCGAGAAAGATGTTCACCTCGGATGTGTTGGGGAAACGCTGCTTTGAATTTTCTGGTGCTTCTTTTCGTCCTGAGGCAATCGATTGCACTTTTTAAGGCTCTCTTGAACATATGTATTCAATAGAAATAAGTCAGGAACACATGCCAAAAACAAAAGAAAAAAAGCCAACAAGATTACTCATCACATGATAATTCGTAGGAAACAGGCATTACCTTTCCTAACACAAAATGACTCGTGATTAACAGACGAACCAGCTATATCTCTAACCACTTCCTCAAGTAATCCAAGAGGGGATGTCTTTAATGCCTCAATAATACTATATATTGGCTTTCCATTCTCTAAAAATATGTGATTGTTCGGATGCCTAGTTTTTGCCCCGTCAGCGTGCAGCTCAAACTCATAAGCACTAAGAACCTGTCCGAAAACACCGAGAAAAGTAAGACACAAACCCACTTCTGATAAACTAAGTTCAAAACTTCACACAGAGATAGCCACTCACATTGGTATAATTGCACCTAGAACAACCACAAAGGTAGCCAGAACCTCTGATTTCGCCCGGAATCTCTTTCTGTTGAACACCAATAGTATATATAAGCCTCACAATTCACAGACGAAACATAATACTACACCAAAATACAACATAATTTAGTAATTTACCTCCCCAGAAGTACAGACATATCTCACTTTTGCTCCTTCCAAAATACCCGTCGACAAAAGCTTCTTCACATTAGTAGGATACCCATCAGGCACAACCTTTTTCGACATCTTCAACTCCATATTACACGAAATGTGATCACTAGCCTCGTCCAAGCTATGCTCATCATTCGATTCTACAACTGAAACTTGCTCGTGCACAACTCGACCACCAGAGGTAGACAATTTCCTCACATACTCCTCCTTACTCTTACTAAACTTAAAAGTAATCTTTCGAATACCCGTAGTACTAGCTTGTTTCGGAATTTCCAACGTCACTTGGGATGTCGAAACTCCACCAGAAGACCCACATCTCCGCCTCTCCACATCACTACAGCTCCCACCCCACGAATTCCCGGAACTCTCAGAAGTAATCTCACAAGAATTCACCAATACGCTACCATCACCACACTCAACAGGCTGACTACTACTCGTCTCCAAACTCGACCCATTCGCAGTACAAAAAACAGACTCCGAAACCTCTGAAAACACATCATCAACATTTGCATTTAAACCTTCAACTTCAACAGCAAGTTTCTTCTTAATAGGACCTTCTAACTCTCCTTCACTCACAACAAACCCCAATTCCCTCTTCAATTCACCATTAGATTGACAACAATATCGATTTACGACACGATTATTCGACAACCCAATCACATTAACTTCCCCTTCTCCCATATTATTAACTTATTAATCTGATGATCCCAGCAATTGCCACAACAATCACTGCTATTAGTGCAAAGTATCGAATTTTCCCCAATTACTAACAAAATCATCCAATCAACAACAATCTTCTTCAACAAGTGATCATAAACCTAGAGAAAAAAAATCAAGAATTTTCAAATGTAATTAGAAAAATCAACATTGTAAATCAAAATAAAATCAAAGAAACAATTAAATTAACTAATTAGATTAACTAATTGGATCAAAATTCAAATCTATACCTTTGAAATTTTCAATCTGGGAAAAAAAAAACCGTTAAATTTAAAAAAAAATAATAAAAAAAATTACCGATCTTGGAGTGATGCAGTTAATTATAATTTCACAAAACCAAATTAAATAAAAGGGGAAAATTAGGAAAGATTGTGTAATGGAAATTGAATCAGATCTAAAATCGGAGAAAAAGTTGGAAATTTTTAATTTGTTTTTTTTTTTAGAGAGAGAAAGGGTGAGATTTAGGGTTTTAGGGTTAGTTATTTTTTAATTTTTATTTGAAGGGGGAAGAGATTTGAGCGGCAAAGGCGAAAACGAAAAAGCTGGTTTCGCGGTCGAGATTTTTGAGGGAACAATTGGGGAGGAGAGAGAGAAAGATGAGTAGTAGAAGTTTTGGATAAAAAAGGGAAATTATTTTGGGGTGTGTATTTTTGGAATACTGTTTTATATTTATAGAATGTACTAGTAACTGATTAAGTTAACAGAAATAACCTGAGATTGGTGGGTGGGTTTAAGACTTGAGAGTGTTTCTATTTTGATTGGTTCCTTTTATTGGGAAGGGCGAAGGGGAAGTGTCTTGCTTGGGCTCTTTGACGGCGTGTTGTGGAAGGTACAAGAAGGAGATCGCACATACGATCGACAAAACGGCAGCAATAAAATTTTCTTTAGAATCCTCAACTTCACCGATCTTCTTATTTTTGGTGCATATTTTGAATTGATATTTTATATATTAAGCTGACAATCTCAAATTTTGATTTAACATTATCATTTGCGATGAGTAGTAATTTGTTAACAGTAAGGCCGTAAGTGTGCATTCGAGAGTGAGAAGGGGAGACGCGAGTTATTAAAAATGGTGAAAATACCATCTTACCCTTCTCCCATTTAGATTTATAAGTGTATGTCATATTGATTTAGCCTTACTTTTTTCCGTTATTGAACTAGCTATAGGTTCAGTGGTTCACTAGTCCATCTAAGGAACGAGCATTGGTCTAGATCAGACTAGACACGATTAGACCTAACATAGGTTTGAAACCTGGAATTTTGTGGATCGAATACTGAACGAAAACTTACTAGGCTCGAATCTACCATGTTCGGCCCCTTGGACCAGATTGCAAAAACGCGCTTTTTGGTGGAACGAAAGTCGTTATTCGGTCCTACCGGAATGATCCGGTCACGTCCGGGGTCCAAACCGAAGTTTGATCATGCATGACACAGTAACTTACATGGTTTTTATGTTAAAGTACATGATTTTACATTAAAGTAATGATACATATGTTAAAGTATATGATTAATAGTTTAATACATTACAACAACAACTTCATCCAAGCCTTATTCGCAAAATAATCATATAGTATAAAATTAGAGTTATAATTTATGACACGCTAAACATAGTGGATAAGGTAAAATACATGACTTTTATGTTAAAAGTAAGCGAGTGATACTCTAAACTACACATTTGATACAGAGTAGTTAATAAGCTAAAAATCATGGGCGATGATTTTGTCAACACAGTAATTACTATCACTAAAGCAGATTCATTGAATCTGGTCTATATAATGGACATATTTGCCTTGGAAGATGCTGATTTGTCTTGGTAAAATCATTACCTAAAATAAGAGAATTGGTGAAAGAGTCCAAAGAATTAAACATAGTATCTATTTAGATACACTCGAATGACCCCTTCTCATAATGAGCATGTATATAACCCTACTCTGGTCCGGTATGGAGTGAACTTATAATCGTGGAATCGACTCGATCATCAGATTCTAGATTATAAGTTCATAAACCTAGTCCATACCCATTTTTGGCGGAGGAACAGATCTACTAATTCTTTGATTCCAGTTAGTAAGAGTAGTAAGAGGGATCTTGAACTACGAAATAGACTTTAGAAGCTAAAAAAGGGTATCCTGAGCAATTGCAATAATCGGGTTCATTGATATTCCTGGTATAGTAGATGCTATCACACATACAATCATACTCAATTCGATGGAATTCTTTGATCTTAAAGAGGATCTTCTGTAATTTCGCACGTGAGGGGTTATTTCTTGGTTTCGTCCAGTCATTAATAACTTGGTTATTTTTAGATAATAGTAGATAGAAAGAACGCTCGTAAGGAGTCCTATTAAAACCAAGAAATATAGGCCTGCCTGCCATCCACACCAGAATAAATACATAGTTTTATAAAATTGTAAATTGAAATTTATTTAGATGTAGCACGACATAATTAGTCATAACTTTCATTGTGTATATCAGAAAATTAATACATACTCCCTCCGTCCCGATGACTTCCTTTCCTTTGTGTTGGGCATAAAGGCCAACAAGATGAGAGAGAAATACAAAAACATTGCATAAACACATGAGTGGTGGGACAAATCACCCAAATGCATGTGGAGTTTGGTCTTTTAGTGGTTTAAGTAAGGATATATTGGTCATTTTGCAAGCTTAAATACAACCCAAAAATAGAAAGGTAAAGAATTCGTTGAGACGACCCAAAATAGAAAGGGTAAAGAATTCACCGGGACGGATGGATTATAACTCATTAAACCTATTTTGAAATTTAATATAAAATGAGTTTCATTTATACATATATTTGATAGAAATGCATAATCAGCAGTCATCGAGTCCAAATTGCAAAAATGGTATGGTGTTTATTCCTAAACTAAACTCAACAAACAAAATATAAACACTACATCTGGCTAACTAAGGAACATGTTCAACATGAAACTTTTTGTATATTAATCATTAATCACGATATAATATGTGTACTTAAAACTAGTTTTTCTTATTCCACTACAAATAAAAACCTCATGGGGGCGTTTGAGTTGGGACGGAGGGAGTAGTTTTTTTTTTTACTCAAAATGTTAATTTGGAAATATTTCCCAAATGCTACTTTTAAAATGTCAGCAAAACAGGTAAAGTAGCGATTTGCCCGGTCAAAATGCTATTTTTCTATGGAGTATTATTTAATGTGTTGCCAAATAGAGCCTAAATCCGAGCCCCAACTTTCCAACTTGTAAGTCAAAAAATTGGAATGGTTTTGTCTGTGTAGCGCGAAGAACACACTTTTAAATTTGAAACCGACACACATTAACTTCCCCTTCTCCCATATTATTAACTTATCACTCTGATGAGCCAAACAATTGGAACAACAATCACTACTATGAGTGCAAAGTATCAAATTATCCCCAATTAGCAACAAAATCATCCAATAATAAACTCCAATTAAATCCAATCAAGAACAATCTTCTTCACCAAGTTATCACGAACCTAGAAAAAATCAAGAATTTCAGGTGTAATTGAAAAAATCAACATTGTAAATCAAAATTAAATCAAGGAAACAATTAAATTAAGTAATTAGATTAACTAATTAGATCAAAATTGGATTAAAATTCAAATCTATACCTTATGAATTTTTCAATCTAAGGAAAAAAAACCGTTAAATTAAAAAAAAAATACCGATCTTGGAGAGATGCAGTAAATAATAATTTCGCTAAAAAAAACTTAAAATAAAAGGGGGAAAATTAGGAAAGATTTGAGTAATGGAAAATTGAATCAGATCTAAAATCGGAGAAAAAATTGGACATTTAAAAAGAGAGAAAAAGAGAGATTTGTTTCCTGTCATTTCTCCCTCAAATATAGAACTTCAAACTACGGCATGAATTCAAGAACTTTTTTTCGAAATAAGGCTTAAAAAATAAATATTAAACAAAATGGGTTGGATTGAAAAATATTCAATCTTATGGGGTGCACGTCACCCATTTTCAGGTCCGGGACAAAACCGTCAGTGCCCCTGGCAATTTTAAATGAAGAGAAATCGCCACCCTCCATGGCGGTACCCCCATGGAGGTTTCACCTTTGCCCAAGATATCACCCCGATATAACGTCAATCCAAAAAAAAAATTGAAACCGCCGTGGGGGGTGGCGGTTTCACTCATAGCCACTGTTCAAGACACTTAAAACCGCCAGGGGCACTGACGGTTTTATCCCGAACTTGAAATGGGGTGACGTGCACCCCATAAGATTGAACATTTTTCAATCCAACCCATTTTGTTCAATATTTATTTTTTGAGCCCTATTTCGAAAAAAATACTGAATTCGATTCATTCTGAATTCAATTCTTTCTGAATTCAATTCTTTCTGAATTCAATTCATTCTGTGTTTTCAGACTGCATTCGGCTTTATATATATATATATATATATATATATATATGTATGTATGTATTGATTGGTGATCGATTAGATTATTATAGATTGTCGTCACACAGTCGATATTAAATCTTGCTAAACTAATTACAATTAATGGGACAGAACGATCATTAAAATTTCCGCGCTTATCGCTATAGGGCAAAAGTTTGAAATCAATAATAATTATATCATCTTTTGTACATAGGAAGTAGCTAATATATCTTGATCCTCAAGAAAAGTATTTACAATTCTGCGAATACAAAGTTAATAACCTGATGACAATATTGGGACATCAGGGTACTCAATAGAATCGTCCTTATCGCGGTTATTACGCGAAAAGTATATTAAAACACCAATACCCACGACCAGTAAACAAAAAACTAGACAGAGAAGGCAATAACAAAGCACTCTAGGAGAACACGAGGCTTCACGATGACTTCGCTAGCTCGTGGTTATTAGTAGTTGCGCTCTTGATCTTGACCTCCTTTTTGTGGGGAATTTGAGCTTCAATGTCAATGTCAACGAGTCCTGGATTGTTGTGAACAGCAGGATAACTGATAATAGGCTCAGGCTGCTGACTTGAACTTGACATGCTCACAAATTATATATCAAACTGATTGACTTTGTGTGTGAATATCAAGAACCTCATATTGTTACATACCTCATACCTGTATCGTTTATATACAGTAGTCTTCGACACCTCAATTATTTCTAATCTATCTTTATTTCGGATTGTTAAAGGTATAAAATCATTGTGGGTGCTCTAACCATAAGTCTAGATTTTTGGCTCAGTTGGTTTCTAACACGGATCCTAATTATAAGATTATCGGTTTTACTAACATGTGCCCAAAGGGCACATGTTAAGAGTCTATTTATTTCCCTAATTAAGTGAGATTCTCACTTGAAAAAATAAAACATAGAATCTCATTGTTAGATTGAGGAGAAAATTCCTTAAAAATGGAAACAAAACTCTTAACATGTGCCCCTTGGGCACACGTTAGAAAAACCGATTATCGGTTTTACCTACACTATTACTTTCCATAAATTAGCTTATCACCATAATTACCATAAATTATACTCTCTCCATTCAAGTCCACTCTTCCTAACATTCTTCGGCACGCAGTTTAAGGCGCGATTTTCTCTATGTTAGAGATTACGTAAAATTCCAAAAATTTTAGACAAACAAGATTAAATGTCAATAGTGTTTTTTACAAAATTTTAGAATTTTACGTAATCTCAAACATAGTTAGAATCACACCTTAAAATGCGTGCCGAAAAGTGATAGGAAGAGTGGACTTGAATGGAGGGAGTATTACTTTCCATAAATTAGCTAATAATTTTCCTATTATGTTCCGTATTATTTCTAACCTATCTTTGTTGTTTAATTGATGTGTATTGGAGTGCTGAATGCGGCAAGAGATTGTGCTAAACTGTTTTTACAGAGAACAATATCTAGTACTGTACTCTGAGTTAAGCCATAAATCAGTGTCTCAACTTTGCCCAAAAAATGAATTTGGTGTCTGTCAACTTTTTGACACCAAATTGGTGTATCCATCCAATTCTCCGTCCAAATCTGTTAACTCATGACCCAAATATCCTACTTTTTAACAATTTATTACGAAACCCAGAAAAATGCTCAAACTAACTCCAAATTTTTCCTAATACAAACCATGTATCTATACCATTTTTCGGGGTTCAACAAAGGGAAGGCTAAGTGAATAAGAAAAGATAAGATGAAAAGGTGAAATAAGGGGAACGTAAGATTGTGAGAGAGCCAGATGAACTTTCAATTGAAGACCTGTGGGATCAATTGAATTTAGAGGATTCCAAGTTGGGGGATAAATTGAAGGAGGAAGGCAAAAGGAGGATCAGATTAATTTTCAAGTAGGAAGGTAAAAAAAAAAATACAATTTCTTGATTGAAGACGGAATTTTTTTTTTTTGAAACATACCAATTTTTTTTATCTTCCTCAAATTATCCATCGTCAATTCAATTTTCAACAATTTGATGGAGTACAATACAATTGGAATCATCATCTTCAACAGCCGCCGATCAATCTCGATCAATCATCACACCACCACCGATCAAGCAAGACCCACACCTTACCACCGCTGATCAAGATCATAATCATCGAACACAATAATCACCGTCGATCAAGACCCGCACTCCATCGCCGTGTCAAAGCCAGACATAAAATCAAACCAAAAAAAAAAATCCCTAATTAAACCCAGAAAACCTAAACCCAAAATCAAACCAAAAAAAAAAAAAAATCCCCGAATCACAACTTATAGATTCGTGAGAAGATGTGATGAAGAATTTAAGATGAAGATGGCGGTGATAAGGGCTCAAGGAGGAATAAGGAGAGAGGAGCAGTATGGAGAGAAATAAATGGGAAAAGAAGAGGATATGGAGAAAGTTAACTGACGGAAGCTAACTGAGACACCAATTTGGTGTCAAAAAGTTGACTGACAGCAAATTTATTTTTTGGGCAAAGTTGAGACACTGATTTATGGCTTAACTCACTGTACTCTGTATAGCTGAAACTTCTCGTTTTCAAAATTGGTTTTGGAAAACGTGATTGTCTTTTACAAATGATTTTCATGATGAAAAATATCTCAAGGATTTATATTTTATTTGATTCACATATTTTGGAAAATTTTATTGCTTTCACAAGAATAACTACTTATATGTGATATTTCTGTTTTAGGAAATTCGGAAAAGATTTATTTGAAATATTATTTTTTAATTATCCTAAATATTTTGACGAGATATTTTGGTGTCTTGTTTCAGAGTTAATCATCTTTTAAGTTGATTTTATTTTGAATATATTTGAAGATATTTTATAGGATTACATTTGAGGTAGAATTCTATATTCTATCCTTAACTGATTTTATCCTATAGTTTTAACATGGAATAAAAATGATCTTCTAATTGTTTCCTAATAAACCAGGAGTCTTTTTACTGCATAAAAAAAGAAGTCTTGGTTTTGATAATCACTTAGACGTTTTCTACACAAAAGTTTTGAGCTTTAATTTCCAAAGAAAACGTTCAGACAGAACAGAACAGCATTCTGTACCCTACACTAATATTACACACAATTCTCATCATAGATCCGAAATTGTTACCTCTATTTGCTTGACTAAGAAGCATCGTAGAGAGGTGATTACTTTGTACTTTTCTCTTCTAGAGTGAGGTATTTGGGGTATTGGTTCTACTCGAGTTTTCTATTGTCTTGGGTTGAGAGAGTAGGAATAGTTTCATAGTTGAAACTAGCACAACTAGGGTTAGTTGTGGGGGTTCCTCTACTTGTCTTTGGTTGAGCTAGTAGAGAAGAAAGTTCTAGTGGATTTTGTGGACGTAGACTTTGGGTTTGGGTCGAACCAGGTAAATCTTGTGTGTACTCTAATTATTGTTTCGTGCTTTACTTGATAGTACAAATCTGTGCACTGTACCATCACAAACTACAATCTCCAGTTTGTGGTATAGTACACTAGTCTCTCTCTTCCGCTGCTTTACACACACATTACTCGGATAAAATGAAAAAGTTCCAACTAAAGTCTATACTCAATTCACCCCCCCTCTTGAGTATATATCGCGACACGACTCTTCATTAAAGGTACAAGAAGTAATGACTGGTTAGTTGTTTGCTTGTTCTCGTTCTTTTCTTGTTATTTGTAACTTTGTTATCTTGGTCTTTTTTCTTTTATATTAACGCCTAATTTCCACACAAAAAAAAAGGAGATCATCGTATGATGCATGGCAAAACGGGAGAATTGATTGCACAAGGTTAGCCGAGCCACGGCCCGTGAATCCGTGATCGATTATGTATTCATGATATCATACATTTTAGGTCCCACAGTGTGATCTGATTTGAATGTATCTAATGTAATTGGATTTGATTTATGATCTGATTTGATTATAATAAATTAAATAGTCCCCGAGGAGAAGGACATGGCAACCCCTTGTCGGGCGTTATGTTCCAAGACCCACTTTATAGTACCTCAATTGGCGCACTGGTCTTTGCAGCATTAATGCTTCTTGTTGCTTGGTTTCTATTTAGACGTTAAATTATATAATCCATACGCTAAATAACGTAATCTTAAAGACGAAGTATATAGTGTAATCTAATATATATTATAAAAGCCGATTACATCCCTTCATTGATGGACACTTGGCACAATCTTATTGGATGTGAATAAATCAATATTATTGGTTATTAGAATATGGAAAATTACTTATAAAGTATTTAAATATTGATAAGGAATTGAAATTAATAAAAAATATGAATATCATAATTAGTTGAAAATTTAGATTATTTTAATTTATAAGAAATAGGAAAGTTTTAAAATTATTAAGATTTGAAATATTGAATGGTTGAAACAGCCGAATAAAATGATCCCCAATCTATGTTAAGTATATGATTCTCTTCAATTTTAATTATGATATTATAATTGTGACACATTTCATTTTCCAATATATCTTAATATCCTGCGAAAAAAAAGTCCAAAATAAATGTGCAAATCATAGAGAATTGGAGAAAGTATAAGCCTTAAGGACGTTAAGGTCAATTATTTTTATACTCTTTTCATTTTCTTTCAAAAGTTTCATTCCCTTTTAAGAATCAAAATCAAGTTCAGGTTGGACGTTATTCTGTTACGTAGCATTGGTTCATGGATAGGGGTTCATGAATAAGATTGAGCTGACTCAAGTTATACCACACAGAGTTTTTGAATGTAATGCCACATTTGATACAAACAATTAAACTAAATATACTTTGAAATGATGACCATATGATAGGTTCTGAAAAATATTTATTTACATTTATAATATAACAACTAAAGTGTATTTTTTTTTTCAAACATATAATGAGGGTCAATATTCAATACGTGCATTTACAATGCAACATCATAATCAAAATTGAAGGGAGTATAAGTCGTTAAGTTAGTTATTATTCTTAATATACATTAGAAAGTTCTCCCTATACTATTTACTATTACGTGTGGTAATTTATTGTTGAAAGAGTTATATTTCAAAAGTTTCAACTAGATTAAAATCGGCGAATCAGGAAAATAACACTTATTAACGCAATTAAATATATAGTTTATGACTTTATTAATTTTTGTAAGAAAATGAATAACTTATATAGATAATGATATAAATTACTAAGAGAAATATGTTTTCTTTTGGTAAGATGATTACGTATGTGTAGAATTATAGGTTTCTTTGCAATCTCAACAAAAATAACAATCCATGAGTAATGCAAATAGAGTTGAAAATTACGAGGGTTAGAACTATTTCCCGTATGGTAAGAGCGGGCTGGGTTATATTGGGTTCGTCTCATGTCGGGTCCGCATGAAATTGTACATCGAGTCGATTTTTGTTCAAATAGCTTTCAATCAAGTCGCGTATTATAAGGTTAACTAGTTTATTAGCCCGTGCAAAATTGCAGGGGTTGTTATATGAACTTGGTTATAACTCTATCTTACTACTCATACTTAACACAAAATATTAGAATTGTAAAAAATTTAACCGACCAAATGTTACACGTTGTTCAAGGTTAATAGCCCATTTTTCCCTGATCATGTTCTGGCCTTAAATAATTCGAACCCGTTTAGACCAGTATTCTTTTGGGTTAAACTCGTGATGACCCGTTGTCCCAATTTTTCTATAATTAAGACGAAAAAAAATATTTAATTTGGTATCATCTTAGAAAAGTTATGTTTGATTAATGAAAACAATTTAGTAAGTATAGCGAATTTATATCGGTACTTTATGTTTATGTACGAATTACAATTTTTGACCCGTGACCCGTTATTTTCGGGTCCCGGTTGGTGAACTGTAATTCATATTAATCCCGACTACTTTTTAACACACTTTTTTTAACTCTGACCCCACCCGTTGACCCGTATTTTGAGTTAAAACGAAACACATGCAAGATGTGTTATTTCCTATTATATTGCGCCTATATATATTACTTCATAAATTATCTCCAAAAATGAAATGATTTGATTTGATTCAGATTATCTCGTCCAAAGTTGTTTGCGAAATTCTCCTAAAATCTCAAATCCTTTATATATAAATTTGTTAATAAAAATATAAAAAAAAAGTTGCCATGGTGGTTGAAGTGTTAAACATGAGTGCTGATGTCATGATGACATCACTGCTGATGTGGATAGTGTAATTGAAGGCTAATGGTTAAATTAATATTTTTTGAAAGTTTGGTTGATTTTGATTAAGGTCCTCATAGGATTGGTTACAAAATCTTTTTATCGCATTATTTTGAGTCATTTCCTTTATCTATTGAAATCTTATTCATGAAAACATACATATGTAAAAATAGTTTTTGATACGAATCCCACAATGTGCATTTCATAATTTATTTATGAGTATTTATTCTTATATTTGTAAATCAAACTCTCAACACTATCAATACGTCATCTTTTATGGAGGTAGTAGTAATCAACATTTTATAATGGAGACCTAATACTTTTTAAGTGATAGGTGACACTTTTTTTCCATACGATAGATAATGTTCAACATGTGACATTTACTGTACAGTAATTATCTAACAATGATTTTTTTCTTTTTGTGAAACGACTATCATTAATACAAGTAGGGAGCCCGTGCGCGGCACGGGCACGCAAACTAGTTAATAGTACTCCTAGGCCTAAAGTCATAACTCATACGCCAACTAACCTCGTTTTCATTTAACGCCCTGTTACAACTTTTCGTCATTGCATCTAAATGGAGTCATCGTAATCACACAAGATAAGCACATACATTTGTCACAAAATGAACTTTACAAGAATTCATCCAAATTAAACAAAATAAATCATTTCTTTTCATTGCCTCTCTTTATCATAGTACTGCTCCGACTTCCTTTAATCCGACCCGCGACTTTCCAAACTTGGAAGTCAAATGCCCCTGTAGTGTATAGCGCGAAGAACCCATTTTTAAATTTGAAACCGACACACACACACACCGGCAACTCGCCGGAAAATCTGATGGCAACACTTCCGGCGGACGACAGAGACTTAGACGACGCCGCACTTTGGGCGGTAATCGATTCAGCCGCCGCTAAATACACCTCCCCCACCGCTACCACCACCTCAACCACCCGTTTCCGCAAACCATTAACCCTAACACACTCCAATTTCCGATCACCTCCCCAATTCACCTCCCCACCGCCGCCGCCTTCCCACCACAAACTCACCAAATCGCCTCGCTTCTTCAATTCTCCGGACGACTTCCGCCGCCCGTCGAAAATCCACCGCTCCTCCCCCGCCGCCTCCTCCTGCTTCTCCGAGCTGACCGAGACTGGTCCTCGTTCTCCGGTCGTCAATCACTGGCCGATTAATTCGGCGTATCACGACAACATTTCGCCTATGATTGAGCAGCGTGTTGTTGAAGATAAGGAGAATTTTACGCATTGCTTGTCCGGCCGATTTCCTACTGTTTCACTCTTTAAGGATTATCAGGATGCTGCTATGGCGGTTAGTTGATTCCCTGTTATTAGTAGCTTTCTCTTTACTCTTCATTTCAATTGGAATCGAGTTCAATAGTTAATCGTAGTTGTAATCGTAATTGAATTCAATTAGTTAGTCTTGATTGCTACTCTTTGAGATTATACTGCTACTCTACTTATAATTAGGGTTTTGAATGACTGCATTTTGGATTTGCTAGTATGTTGTATCTTGTATGTTACGTTTCGTACTAGTTTGTGGTTCTTTTTTCGTTTTTTCATGTGCTCGTTTTGCGATATCACTGAGTGTAATTGAACACTGGTACTAGTGCATTACATAAATCGCGCCATAGACAGGACTGGATGGCTAAACGCTAGGCAGGGGGCACTGAAACTTTTGAGATTATCGTTCTTTTCCTTCTCGAGTGATGGAGATCATTGCTAAGGATCAGCTAGGCGTAATTCTGTATAGGAGGCTTAAGTAACTAGCTCTCTTCCTTGTATTTCTAAGAGGCAGACGTTTGAGGAGAGCCAAATTTACATTTCGTTTGCTGTCTAATTTCGTTCACCTAACACTTTTGAGTTCGTGCTAGTTGTAACGATTACTCTTGAGGCTTTACTCTAGACTTAGGTAGCTTGTTTACATTTTTAGGTGCCCTTTACCATGTGTTGTATTGAGCATGTACGTCTTAAGGAGTACGAGTTAGGCTTATCAAAGCTTATGGTCTTGTTTGGGTGTTTGGTGTTACCGGTTGTTTAGAGGATTAGAGGTGTAATTGACTAGGGCTCCATCTGTAATGATGAGTTAACTAAACGTTATTGGAAAAGACATCACTGTATATCGTCTTTCTTCTATATTAGCTTGTGGTTACTGCTTTGTTTGGCAATGTGAGTCTCTTTTCAATCTCATTTCTCTGGAGATCATTGACACATTCAGTGAACAACGTAGACCTTCTGTTTATCAATATGTTTCCCTAGCAATGTATTTTGGCTGCTAGAAACTGCTCTTGTATAGTTTAGACCCTTAATAGTACAGCCATCTTACATTCTGAGTAGAAAATTCCACAAGGAAGACAGATTTGGAAACTATTCTATTTTTACAGCGATCTTTCAGCAGTAGCTTATTGATGCTCCCATGACAGCTAAATAAGATAGTCACGGTGAATTTTTGGTCTTTCTTACTAGTCTTCAGGAATTCAGGTTAACTTGCTTACATATATTGGTGGGTTGTGAAAATTGACATAGAAAAGGGACTTTGGTTCACTTTTTTTTTTTTCCACAATATCAGCTTTTGAATCCATTGCCTGCAACACAAAAATCTCTCTTTCTTATCCAAGACTATCTGAAAAATGACTCGGAATACATATTACACATACACTAAATGTCTCAGAATACATATTATCCGGAGTCTTTTCCCCCTTTCACTAAACATGGCTCTGCTCTATTAGAAGTCCACCTGCTGATTTTGGCAGACAAGCCGATTTAGATGCCATCAGAGCCTCCTTAGATGTGAAGGAGACCCTATTCACCAAAAGACACTTCTAATATCATAGTAGCAAAGGACATTATTTCATAAAGTTACCATTAGGAATGATGTTATCAGGATGGTATACAGAGTCAGTGCCTCTCTTCAGAGTACCTAGATGTGCATTCTCTTGCTTGCTGAAATAGTAACACTATTAAGTGTACTGTAATGGGACAAGAATGCAGCTGTTGATGACTCTCTGATTTATGCTTGGTCTATATGATGAGCACATTCTTGATTAATTAGATTATTTGGTACATTCGTGCTAATAAATTGTCTCATTTCCTTTTTTTGGCCTTTTTGATGCTCAGATTCTTGAGAAATCAGATTATACTGTTATATCTGGGAATCCCTTCATCAAAAAGTCAGGTAATTGGTAATTAGATACTTTCCACGGCTCTTTTCTTAGCTCATTTTTGCAAATGACTAGAATAATTGTAGAAGTGTACACCAATATATGTCTTTTATATATTTCAAAAAAAAATATATGTCTTTTATAGGTTGGCGGAAGATAGCATTATACTTCAATGTCTCGTTTGAAATCAAGGACAAGACAATTGAATTTGATGAAAACCGTAATGTTCAGCGTGCTGAATTTGTAGTCCGTGCACACATGCAGTAAGTACTGCTTACATTTGCAATTTATCAACACTGTTGTGACCCTCTGCACATTTTCATGCTTCTGTATTTTCAGTAACAGAGGAGGTAGGTTTTCTGATGGATGGGGTTCATGTGAACGTCGAGAGAAGAAGTTCTTGAAACCGAACAACGACATACCCAGTACTGCCGAAACCAGAGCCAAGAACAAGGCATGTCAGGTTTAACTTCTGCCCTATCCCATTGTCTCTTGTTTTGCACAGTTCATGGGAGTCATCTCATTACTTTCTTATGCTTATGCACTTTAATTTGGTTCCGATACAGTCACATCTTCTGTTGAGATTTATTTCAAGTTTCTTCTATATTTTCAACTGATTTCTCTGTGTGCACATCTTCACTGACTTCAACCTCAAAACACAATTCCATTTATCTCATTGCACATTTTTTCGCAACCTAGTGAACAATATCTTGTACTTTAGTTTACATTTGTTCTCCTGCTTCAGTGTCTCATCAACAGTAGTCTTTCAGAATTGTTATTTACTAACTCATATCGACCCCTTGAACAAGAACAGTTTCTGGTACTCATGGTTGTTGATATCTTTGTCTTTTGAAGTATATTTTACTGCAGAAACAAGAATACCTGCCAGGCTTTTTCACAATTGTTCACTGAAACTTTTTGCCTTCCTGCAATCAGCGATCCTCTTTTATTAAACTTTGAATTACAACTCTTTTTGTTTCGACGTATGGTATTGCAATCATATATACCATGCTTAAAACTTTTTTATACTGTGGCAACTGCAGGACCTGATAGGTATTGGGCAGTATCGGTCTGGTGCAAGTTGTAACCAATACTCGTAGTCTGCCATAGCCAAGTCATCTGTTGAAAGGCATCATGTATCATTCTTGTGTCGATCTTTCGAAAAGGTACATGTTTTGTTTATAGACTATGGAGCCATGTTAATGATCCTCCATGGCTCCATATATACTGTATTACTGTGGTCATCACTTTAGGAAGCTGAACTTCAGACAAAGGATCGGTGACAATTATACAGCATGAAGATCAGTCCGTCATTGTATCTTGTAATGAACATTCGGCATTGGTATGTGTCCTTACTGGCCATAATGTTCCCCTCTGTATCGTTCCAATTTTATTAGATGTTCCCGAAGGAACATGCTTCAGTATCTAGTTTTCACGAAATTTACAGTTCCAATGGTCTTTTTTTTTTAATTGCCTTCCCTTCCCTGATCACACGACAGTCCGATCAAGTATCAACCATTCCTTTTGCCACTACTTCTGTAGGAAACGTTAGTCTTAAATATAGACATGATAGAAATAGCAAATATCTTGCAAAAAAAATTAGTCTTAATGTAAAAGTTAATTCCTAAAATATCAAACAAAACCAATTAACTATTTTGAAAATTCTATTATTACAAATTGCCAGAAAAATTCTAGGGAAAAAAAAAAAGAAAATTGTAACCAATTGAACAAGTTACATTATGCATTCCTTCTTCCTCCTCCAAATTGGTGGATTATGTCTCATTTTTCACCCAGATTATCACCATATGAACCTCTTTTCTTGGAGTTTCTTACCAGAAATATGCTTCCATTTGGCATACAACACAGAATAGAGGAGGTTTTTGTTATATAGACATCATTAAACATGGAGGACGATCTAGAGATGGGAGACATGATGAACCCACTCCCTTCTCGACCGTTCCCAACTCGTACGTTGTCGAATTTGGGGAACACATCGATGGTGCCTAGCTCAAATAACACGCGGAACTCGAGACAATGTGGGAAGTCGTTGGTGGGTTCGCGTTCATTTAGTCATATATCGACCAAATTATCGTATGAACCCGATGATAATGGCAGTGCACAATCGACCCCTAAAGTAATTATATCGAATTCAGGAAAGACTTTGGCAATGTCGACATCGACAAAGTCTCTTGGAATGTCTAATTCAAGCAAGTCGTTGGCTGTGCCGGGTTCGGCTAGGTCATTCAACACATCATGGTCAGGGAAACGTTTGGACCAAAAGAGGATGTATGTAAAGCAGGTGACCGGTAAACACAAAGACACAGAGCTGCATTTGGCTGCACACAAAGGGGATTTCGAGGTCGTGTGGGAGATACTCAAAGAGATCGATGCTCAGATGGTAGGAAATCAAAACGATGTCGAATTTGACACCGAGTTAGCAGACATTCGATCTGCCATTGTTAACGAGGTTAATGAGCTCGGTGAAACCCCGCTTTTTCGAGCCGCTGAAAAGGGCCATCTTGACATTGTCAAGGCCTTGTTACCTCACATGACATTAGATGGTATCTTTGCGAAGAATCAAGTTGGGTTCAATGCGCTACATGTTGCTGCTAGCCATGGTCACGAAGGTATATCTATTTTGACTTTTATTTATACTCTTTCCGATTCAAAGAGATTTTCCTCTTTCTTTTTATAGTGTTAAGTTGTCATGTTAGGGACTACTTGTAAACTAAATGGAAGATCAATTTGTCGTAATTAGATGTAGTTGTTAGATTGCATTGTAGAATAAAATATGTACTTATTTTTGCAATAAGTGAATGATTCATTTGATATAAAAGTAGCTCTCAACATGCATGACACCTAAAAAAAACAAATAAAAAGAGAAAAATCTATTTAAATCTGAGGAAGTATATCGAGTTCATACTTTGACCATTAATGCATCACATTAACCACTTGTGTATAGCCATTGTGCAGGTATTGTTAGAATATGAGCCGCGATTAGGCAAAACAGTGGCTCAATCGAACACGACCCCCCTCGTATCAGCAGCAATACGAGGGCATGTAGGTGTCCTCAACATATTATTGTCCAACGATTCCGACATGATAGACATTCCTAAGTCTAATGGGAAAAATGCGTTACATTTATCAGCTCGACAAGGCCATGTTGAGATCGTGAAAGCCTTGTTGAAAAAAGACCCACAACTTGCTAGTAGAACTGATAAGAAAGGCCAAACACCACTTCATATGGCTGTCAAAGGCCACAACTTACAGGTTGTCAAGTTACTTGTTCGAGTCGATCCAACCATCGTTATGCTTCTTGACAAGTTTGGAAATGCTGCATTGCATATCGCGACTAGGAAGAAGAGAGTCGAGGTAATCCATCCTCGCCATGTATGCGTAGGATTACTTTCCAACAAGCACGCTTAACTGTAGAAATACAAATGATTATTCAGTAGTAGATATCTCTAACTAATAGATCGCGTTTTATGCAGATAGTGAATGAACTACTATTCCACCCGGATACAAATGTAAATGCATTAACACGAGACAGAAAAACTGCATTAGACATCGCAGAAGCTTTGCCATTGTCAGAAGAGATCGTCGAGATCAAAGAAATCTTATCAAGGTACGGAGCAGTGAAGGCGAACGAGTTGAATCAACCACGAGACGAGCTAAGAAAAACCGTAACAGAGATCCAAAAAGACGTACATTCTCAGCTCGAACAAGCTAGAAGAACCAACCAAAATGTAAGCGGTATAGCCAAAGACTTGAAAAGACTTCATCGAGAAGGAATTAACAATGCCACAAACTCTGTCACTGTAGTAGCAGTCCTTTTCGCGACTGTTGCATTCGCGGCCATTTTCACCGTCCCTGGGGGTGATTTGAACTCCGGTGAGGCCGTGATTGCGAGCACAAAGGCGTTCAAGGTGTTCTTCATATTCAATGCGATTGCTCTATTCACATCGTTGGCTGTTGTTGTAGTACAGATCTCGCTTGTGAGAGGTGAAACAAAATCAGAGAGACGGGTTGTTGAGGTGATCAATAAGTTGATGTGGTTAGCTTCGATTTGCACGACTGTTTCGTTCATTTCGTCGTCGTATATTGTTGTTGGTCGTCGAAATAGATGGGCAGCGTTTCTTGTAACATTTATCGGAGCCGGAATAATGGCAGGGGTTTTAGGTACGATGACATATTATGTGGTGAAATACAAGAGGATTCGAAGAGTGAGGAAGAAGGAGAATTCGACTAGGAATGGAAGTCGTTTGCATCATCATGATGATGATGTGCTCTCTGATGATGATCTCGCTGTCAATGCTATCTACGCGATTTAATGTAGGCGAAGAGTTAATATTGCGCGGAGGAGGGAATATGAGGATTCTATAAAGATAGACGGAACTCACAATCACTGGGCCAACCTGACTGCGTCCTCAATCATTGAAGGCATCCCCATGGGCAAAACATCAAGGGTTTGTCTCATGCTCTGGTTCCAAACAATCAATTACTCTACAGTCTACATTGTGCTCATAAATGTGATCTATTTGAAACATTTGATAGGGGGAGCTACTTGACACAAGAGACTTCTCAGGTAAAATCATATTACCCTTTCTAGTGAAATGGATTATCGTAAATCTTTACATTTTCTCGTTTGATTTGAACTTTTAACATTTATTCGACCTAACAAGTTGAATTCTTTGTGCATTATAGCTAGACAAACTTGACATTTGAGTTTCCCGCAGAGCCTACATAATGTCAAACGTTGCAAGAAATATTTTGTTAACAACATATTAATAGCCATCTTTTGGAGAAGAATTTCAAAGATCTTGGACATGTAAGTGATGACCTCTTTCTCAATAATTCTCATAAACAAAGTCCTATAAAAGCATGTTTCTCAATAAATAAGTAACGCTTTCTACCAAAAGAGTTCACAATATTCGAAAGCTAATATTACAAAGTGTCAGCACTCTAGAGGTAATTTGCATACCTTTGTCTATAAACCACTTCGAACAAATGACAAATCACCATGACTATGTTACATTTTTCCATTATGGGTCATTACGATTTTGGTTAAAACTTCAAAACAATGAAACTTGAGATGTACTTCAACTTGTTGATTCTAGTGAGTTCATATGATGGCACAAATTCTAACTACACCTAGCTAAATCATGGGTCTAACTTAATTCAGATCGTACATTTAAATCTGAGTCAATTTTGCCAAATCAATCCAGGCAATGATGATAAAGAACAGAAGAAGGTATGACTAAAGAAGAGTGTGCTTCAATCTCGTGCACATCTCCAATAACTCACTCATAACATAAGAGATACAATCAATATTCAGAAGATTGATGTCCAGCATCTTCAATTTGACAGCTTGCGAACAAGAAAGCAGATGCTGCATTGCCATCATCCACAGTCCACCAGGTTCTCCACCAATACAAGTACAGGCAGAAACATGGGGGCAAGGCGAAACTCTCTTATACTGCATCTAGATTACCAAGAAGTCAGTCGATAACATAGTTAGGAGCAACAGCCAAGATTCTATCATCAATCGAAGGCTGCTGCTGCTCAGCATCTTCACCGGCATCAGTTGCTTGCCTACCATCATCCACAACGATCAGATGTCCATCTTTTATTAATTTCTGCACGAAACAAGTTTTCAGATACACTGTTATACCATGTCATCCACAGCACTGTGTTTGCGGGCAAAAGGACGTGGTACATACCTTAATGATAGCTTTAGTCATATATATAACTTTTCTGGCATCTTCCCTTGAACTCAAGTTTTCCCTTTCACAAGTCTGTGTCGCATGCCACTCTACCAAATCTCTTTGTCGCGTACCAAGAAGACCAGTCCCTGCAAATCAAAGCCAAAGTCATTCAGAAATCAGAATGAACACCATGTTAAATTGCACAGTATAGCTGTTATTACTGGAAATGAGACGATTCCAGGGAGGTTTCACATTTATGTCAAATTATACTTGGACGTCTCACAATGTAAATGAGACTAAAAAACGCGGACCGTAACTGGAAGCTCTCAAAAGGACAGACGAGTAGATGTGGTTATAAACAAAGAAAGAGCTGATCAGCGAAGCTCTCATCAGTGAAAATTTGATGTGCATGGAAATGCAAGAATTAAAACAGCTAGTGTGTATACCTTCTTGTTCCGCGGCTTCTGCAAGCTGTCTAAGTCGCATAACAAGTATATGTGTCACTCTTTCAAACTCTTCGTCTGTTACAGTCAGATACTTTGGCTGCCTTTTAGAGGCTCCATCATTTACTGCAAGACAAAAAGTTGGAAATCAGCCCTGTAACCTGCTTGATAGTTCACCAGAACCAAAAAGCAATTTGCTCTAACAACTAAATGACCACAGTACACCAACTTTTATAGTTGCAGACACGACCATCATTTATGTGTTGACAGGGCCATCTCGATAATTTTTACGAATATACACTTCTATTTTGTTTTGAAAAGGAGTCTGTTCTAGGAGAGGTGGGGAAGATCAGACCATGTAAATTTAAAGTTAATGTGATTTTATAAATCTTAAGATGCGGAGATAGAAATTCATCTAACCATTAGGAGTCGAAGCAGGTTCACTTGTTCCAGCAGGAGTCCTAGCAGGTTCACCTGTTCCAACAGGAGTCGATGGTTCACCTGTTCGAACAGGAGTTGAAGCAGGTTCACTTGATCCTGCGTCAGGCGGAGCATCTCCCCCAGAACCCCCAGTCCCCTCAGCACCTACACCTGTATCATTGATGTTGTCTAGGAACTCTGACAAATCAATTTCACTTGACTCGACACTGGAATTCAACATTAGGGATTAGTTCAAGGTTTTATTAAAGATATCAGATGGATTGGCAGCAAATAACAGCAGAGGGCAATAACAGCAGCAAGGAGTCAGCATTCCTGGTTCTTACCTAATAATTGATGTTTTAAGAAGTCGAACTGCAATATTGACATGGCGTGGTAGAACCTAGGAAACAGAAATCTTGAACAGTTATAGGGAAACGAATCATAAAATTCCGTATACGAATACAAGGACTTCCAGAAAATGAAGCACCTCAATTTCAAGATGACTTCGAGCAATTGCTTCTGACAGCCGGATCAGTGCCTCCAACTGTCTTACAGTCATTCTATAGGCAACTCTGCTTCCTGGAGCTGCATCTCCTCTCCGTAGAGTGACATAAGACTCGACCAACAACTTTCGGGCTTCTGAACTCAACTGTTTAGAATGAAAAGAAAAATGACATGAGATATCCAACTTGGCATCAAGTTAACAACTGATAGCAACATATAGGAGGGTACCTCAGGTTTCAATGTTTTTGCATACGCAATATATCGTTTTATCTGCGCGGTAGTAAAGGTCGGTGATAATGCTTCTTCCCGTTTTTGATGTACACGAACAATGTGATGAGCAATGTGGTAATCAATTTGATCATCTGGATCATCGATCATAACATACACCAGATCAAACCTCGAAAGGATTGCTGGAGGTAGAGCCACATTGTACTGTTGTAAGAACAGTAAACAGTCAATACATGTACTTTAACCAGACTAGTCTATACCACTGCTTAACTGGTCAAGATTGGAACTTAAAATTCCTTACCTTGAGTGGCTTAGTTTTGTCATAACGTCCTCCAGTGGGGTTAGCAGCAGCTAAAATTGATGTTCTAGCATTCAGGGTAGCTTGGATTCCTGCTTTGGTGATACTAATTGTCTGTTGTTCCATGGCTTCATGAATAGCAACCTAGATATTGATTACAGACAAGTCACCTCGCAAAGCAATTAAAATGGAAACTCGGAAAACATCAAGTAACATTTGATGAAGGATACACTACCTGGTCTCTAACATCCATTTTGTCAAACTCATCAATACAACAGATGCCATTATCTGCTAGCATCAGAGCCCCTGCCTGAAATGGTTTATACAAAAAGGGATAAACATGACTAAACAACATCGGCTGATCAAATAAATGGACAAAACAAACTAAACTCTTCAAATCTAAACTACAGTCATCCATTGGCTGATTTTTTTATTTTTTCATCTTCTCCCAAAAAAATTTCTTACTATGTGTCCAAAGTTCATATTTCACTAAAACTTTTTTATAATTTTTATTTTATTTTTCTATTATTTATTTTATTTTGATGGCTTTCTAAAACTCCTTTTGAAAGGGTTTCAATATTTCTAAATGGTTCATTATGATTTTGAAATTTTATGGCATACACAAGACGGTTACCAGATGACGATCCATGTTAGCCGACCCCAAATGATTTTGGGAATAAGGCTTGGTTGTTGTTGTTGCTGTTGTTTGTTACCCATGAAGTACATTCAAAGATTTATCAACCATAACGAAGTTCTAAAGGAACAAATTATTTCGTTTTCCGTCACCACTTTCAGACAGCAGCAAGCATAGATTATATCATACACCTAGCAAAGCATTTATCACTTGACTTCGCAGCAAAACAATCTGATGTCAAAATAAATGCAAACATATCCTTGCACTAGTAAAGTCTTACCTCAATACAGAACTCTCCAGTTTCTGGCTCTTTAGCTACAGTAGCTGTCAAACCAGCAGCTGATGATGATTTCCCTGAAGTGTAGACAGATCTTGGGACAAGGCCTGTAGTATATCTGCATGATCGGTAGACTTCATGAATGATCTCTCCCAATCAAACAAGAAATATATAACAAATGGGCAAAGAGAAAGCCAATAGCAAGTGAAAGAAATTACTTCAGAAACTGGGACTTTGCGCAGCTGGGATCTCCCACAATGCAGACATTGATATCCCCTCTTAAGTTGATGCCTTCTTCAGTGACCTTGTGTACACCACTTAGAAGCATAAGAAGAATCGCTCGCTTGATATCTTGATGACCAAACACTGTTGGAGCAATGCTATCAACCAGCTTATTGAAAAAGTCTGGGGTATTTCTCATTCTTTGTATCTCATCCAGCTCCTCTTCCTGCCATTGTGGACAATTGAGTCAGCACATACTGTCTGTAGCCTGGTACTCACTCATCAGCACAGAAATATGAAGGATTTTGGGAACATATATCTTTTTTTAAACTTTTATGGCCTATAAGCAAAACCAAGCAGAAGAGGAGAAAGGAGAGGGCACAGGAGGTCTGGCATCATAAATAGCTTGTTTTGTTTTGGATTGATGTTCAATGACCCTGCAGCTGTATGCCTGTATCTAAAAGCTTTTCATCTTATCACAACCCAAGCAGGCATCAAAATACGGCATGCTTTTAAGATTGCATTTGTAAGCTCAATATATTGAAAATGTCTAGTTGAAGAACAAACCGAGAACTGCTGAGCCTCATCCTCATCACCCTCCTTTCTATGGTTCCTGATGTCAACATCTCGCCTTCCATCAGCAATCTAAAAGCAAAAATTGGAACATTAAGTACAGCAGTGGCCAGATATCATCTTAAGTGGATAATTGAGGTCCACCTGACTTAAATACAACTACACACCTGCACTGAGTTGGCAATAAAAGCTAAACGATACGACAAGTCTCTCACTCCCAATGATTTGAGACCTCTTACTCCTTCACTCCCAACAGCAGCACCTTTACGCTGATTAGCATCTCTACGGCATTCTGCTCTCTCCCCTGGAGATGTCAATGCCAATATGTCTGGAATAACAACCACAGTGCCAGTGAATATGACCCTATCATAATTCAAGACAAGACAAAGATATAGATATCAGCACGAGAAAATATGTCAATAAAGCCAGTTTTTTTATGAATAAAATATCTTAATAATACATACGTGTCACCAGCTCTAGCCTTTTCAACATTGTCATGCCGCAGAATGATATCCAGGGATCTAGGTAGCGAGCCTGCGGGTATTTCTTTCGAAGTTTCCTGCATTCTCACCCTTTGCCAATCTGCAAACTTACTCTCTTGACGCAGCAATGCCCACTTTGTTCTGTTTGCACACGTGGCATTCACACATATTGTTGGCTTCACCAAAACATACACCGATCAGTGCATCCAGATTGTAATTTACTACTAGTATGTTGAAATGCTAAAGGACAGTATAAAAAATGTCACAAACTTATGATTCGTAATAACCAACCTCGGTATACTTGAACTGTTGTTCAACATTCTTAATGACAGTACCACAATCCAAACACTTGAATGCACCTTGCAATAGCTCTGGTCTAACCTCACTTGTTCGAGTAACCACCCCCGAGACTGACACTAATCTACCTATTTCCGCAGTTGTTAACTCCCTTAATCTGCATTTAAATAGAATTCTACACCTTTAGCCTGTGCAATGACTATTACCTATCAACAAAATTCGCAACACAAGTGCTAACAGCATAGACGAGGAGGATGAGAGCGTGGATGATTTACCTTTTAACCAAAGGAATGTTATAAAAAGCGATATTAGTGTCTTTATCAGGATCATCAGCAGGAGTGACCTTCGGCTTCAACTCATTCCGAAACCTCATACACGCATTCCTTAGATAAGGCTCAAATCTAACAACACAGCCACAAAACCAAACAAGGTGTAAACACCAACACCATATATGTATTTACTCACTACAAATAAAACACGTTCAATCCGCCAATTGCCTAGTTTAACACAAGTGACGTTCCATCCTAAAACCAATTTAAAACCAAGCTCGCAACTTTGCTAATAAGCCCCAATTTAACACAACCGCAAAACCACACAAAGTATAAACACCAACATCATATATTTACTCAATACCAATAAAATTCATTCAATCCGTCAATTGCTTAGTTACAAACGAGTGAGGTTCCATTTTAAAACCAATTTGCAAACAAAACTCGCAACTTTACTAATAACCCATTTAACAGACCACCAAAATAAAAAAAAATCTGGCAAAATTTGTCAAGCGGGGTTCCATCCTAACACCAATTGGCAACCAAAGCTCGCCACTTTTCATAAAACCAATTTAACAGACCACCAACAAAAAATTGGCCAAATTTGTCAAGCCGGGTTCCATCCTAAAACCAATTGGCAAACACGCAATTAACGAAATTAACAAAAAAACATCGAAACCCGGGAAAATGGGGGTTGAATTAAAGGCGGGTACCTGAGAAATTCATCGGAAATGGCGCGCTGAAGAGTGTCATTAAAGCGCATGACATGGGAAAAATCAATGTACATAGTAGATGATTCCTCGGTCATGGCGTCGAGCTCGGAAGCGTAAAAGGGTTCTCGGGTACGCGGGTCGGATCGGAAGCTAATCAATTGAATTAAATCACAAATTGTAATTAACAAAATTGAATTAAACCGAAAAGAGGAGAGAGAGAGAGAGAGATTTATACCTTCTGAGGAAATCGAGGAAGGCGTTTTCGACGGTGACCGCCTTTTCATCGACGAAGAAGGCGCCATGGGTATCCATTGTTGCTGTTGTTGCGTACTGTGGAAGCTCAAATTTTGGGTTCTTTTTTTTTTGGAGTTTGGCGTGAGGAAGAAGATGAACCCTAATTTGAGAAATGGGGGCAAAAAAAGGGTTTATTTTGGCGGGAGATTAAGTATCACTTGTATGGATTTCCCGCCAATTTGGTCGGCTGGAGAGACTATTGCTAGCTGATGCCGATGGGTTGGGCTTAGAGTACTCACTTGTGGTCCATGGCACACCGAGTACGGTTACGGACACGGATATGAATAAGGAGCTCTAATTTTTTAGTATCAGGGCATAGTTTAATTCATATGATGATGATCAAATATTAAATGGAAAGATTATTTAATTTAATGACACTCTTGACCGCACAATAGTATTTCAACACTCTTACTATACGGATTTTCTTTTGAGATATTATATTGTTAGTAGGAGTGTTGAAAGACAGAAGTGGAGTGTCAATAGTCGTTCTCATAATAAGCCCATTTTTATTTTATATAGTCTAGTTTATACTCCACATCTAAGAATTGTCTTTATCCATTTTCTAACTATCATGTTATCGTTAGTACACCATTACGATTTTGGGAGCTCGGTTGGCTTATCAAACAACGAACAATGAACTTAATTGTTGTTAACATTAGCTAATCTCCTTTTTATTCCCCGCAATTAAATCTCTAGCTCTCGAATTCTACTTAGCCCGAACCTTCAAATACAATTATCGTTTGCAAAATCTTAGCCTAATAGTCGCAAATGGAAGAAAATATGTTGGCTTTGACACTCGAGTTAAGTAACGTACACGGTACACCCGATAGTACACTATTACGCTTCTTAACCACGACCAAGTTTCGAACGTATCAGAAATTAGAAACTTTCCTAAAAAGAAAGCCCATGAATTTGGTAAACCCGAACCGACTTACCAAAACCGACCCAGTCTCGACCCGACGCGCTAACTCTAATATAAAACCACCGACAATTATAAAAGGAAACTCCCAACGTCTCTGTAGAAATATAACCGTTACATTTTTTCCCTCCTGATTTCCTGATCAACACAAACCCTAAAATTTCCCCCAATTTCATCAATCAATCAATCCATCTGCTCCCACTCGTCTCCGCTCTCAAGCTTGCAGCGCAAGCTTCGGATCTCAATCAGCCGTTTTAATTGTTTTCTGCTGCACTTTAATTTTAATTTTAATTTCAATTTCAATTTCAATTTTATAATCTGTTTGTTATTGTATTTCTGTTTGTTTTTTGTTTGTTTGTTTGATTTTCTTGGCTGTTTGTGCTGTTCTTGCAGGGATGAGGCTTCAAGATCACGCCCTTTCCAGGAAGAGCTCTAAAGAAAACGTAAGTATTTCCCTCTTTTTTTTTTGTTCTTTCTAATTTCTTTGATAAATTCATTAATTTTAATGCGTATTTTGCCTAATTATGATGTTGCCATCTGATTTTAGTGTATGATGATATATGTATTAGGGTTTCTTGTATGTGAAGTAGGCTGATTTTGATGGGTAGTTTAGTTTTTATTCAATTCAAATAGTTAACTATTTTCGAACCAAATGATGATTCAAAGCTTTGATTGGTTAAAGATTGGAACTTTATTGGTTTGATTAAAAGAACTGGATTTATGGAACCCGGTGACGAATTTCGATTGATCTCGTTGTTATGCGGTCATTTTGTACAAATCATCTTAGGTTTCGCTTATTATTACCTTTGGTTAATTGAAAAAGTAAAATTTGATGGGTAGTTTTTATTTAAAAATTTGGAACTAGATGATGATTTTCGTTGTTCTCGTTGAATACTGATGAATGTATTTGAATCCATCTTGAGTTTATTTTCAAACTTTGATCAACTAAAGAGCGGGGCTTTATCGATTTGATTGAAAGAACTTAACTATATGAAACCCAGTGACGATTTTGATGTGTTTTTGTTGAAATGACAAGTTAGGGTTTCGCTTTTTAGCTCTGATTTATTAAGAAGGTCTGTGGAAATTGATTTGTGTGGATGTTACCTTTTGCCCTAGATTTATATCCAACTATACTTTAGAAGGCATACACAAGACGGTTACTAGATTACTATTCATGTTAGTCGACCCCAATCATTTTGGGGATAAGGCTTGGTTGTTGTTGTTGTTATTGTTTGGTGTGATACTGTGATTTGTGTTTGGTATATGGTAGGGTTGAATGCGATTTGCAGTTTTGTACTGACAGATTTATTTCCATTTGAATTCTTATCAGTTGGATAGGTTTATACCAAACAGATCAGCCATGGATTTCGACTATGCGCACTATATGATGACTGACGGTAAGAAAGGTAAGGAGAATTCTGATGCTCCCATTTCACCGACCAAGGAGGCCTACCAGAAGAAGTTGAGGGAGGTTTTTGGTATGAATCGGACAAGAATTCTTGCATTCAAGAATAAGCCACCTGCAGCACCTGTGGAGTTAATGCCTTCTGTTCAACAATCCAAGCCCGTGAAACCTCGCCGACACATTCCTCTGGTACTTGTTCTCTTTGGACTTGCTTGTTTGTTGTTATTTTTTTTTTGTTTTTGGTAACCTATACTCCGTAATAGGTAGTGCTCATTTAGCTTTGGATTATTCTGTCCGTTCTAAACTCTGACGTAGGATTGTTAATATGCAGACTTCAGAGCGTACACTGGATGCTCCCGATGTGTGTGATGATTATTATCTGAATCTGTTGGACTGGGGAAGCAGCAATGTCCTAGGCATTGCTCTTGGTCCAACAGTATACTTATGGGATGCATCTACAGGGTCTACTTTAGAACTTGTAGCAGTATCAGAAGATGAAGGCTTGGTAACCAGTGTGAGTTGGGCACCTGATGGTTGTCACATTGCTGTTGGTTTGAACAACTCTGAAGTGCAGGTGTGGGATTGTACTGCCAACCGCAAGGTATATATTCAATTTCATGATTACCCTTTTTTTTGTACAACTGATTTCATTGTTTTTTTATCCTTGTCTCACTGATATTATGTCTTTCCTGTAGCTGAGGACTCTGAAGGGTATGCACACAGCCCGTGTTGGATCTTTAGCTTGGAACAATCACATTCTCACGACGGGATCATTTGACGGGAAAGTGGTAAACAATGATGTTAGGATCAGGGAACATGTTGTGGAGACTTATATAGGTCACCAGCAAGAGGTTTGTGGGTTGAAGTGGTCTGCTTCTGGTCAGCAACTGGCTAGCGGAGGAAATGACAACCTTGTCCACATCTGGGATCGATCCCTGGCATCCTCCACTTCCGCTACACAGTGGCTCCACAGGCTTGAAGATCACACAGCCTCAGTGAAAGCTCTTGCCTGGTGTCCTTTCCAGAGCAACTTGCTCGCTTCTGGTGGGGGTGAAAGTGATCGATGCATTAAACTGTGGAACACCCATACCGGTGCCTGCCTGAATTCGGTTGATACAGGATCTCAGGTTTGTTCTCTGTTGTGGAACAAGAATGAGCGTGAATTGCTGAGCTCTCATGGTTTCACAGAGAATCAGCTTACTTTGTGGAAGTACCCTTCTATGCTGAAAATGGCAGAGCTCACAGGACATACTTCCAGAGTACTTTGTATGACCCAGGTAACACAATGCACTTCCTTTTTAATTTTCTGTTTATTTCGTCTCTCAAACTTTTTCTACTTCTCTCAAACCTTTTCTTCTTATCATTTGTGTAATTCATTAAACTTTTATGACCTACATGAGACGGTTACATATGGCAATTCATGTTAGGCGACCCCAAATTATTTCGGGCATAACAGTTATTGTTGACACCTGAAAGATTGTTGTTTGTCAGAAAATAATCAATGCTTACTGTTCTTGAAATTGTGTGTTGCAGAGCCCCGATGGATGTACAGTGGCTTCCGTGGCAGCAGACGAGACTTTGCGCTTCTGGAATGTCTTCGGTACCCCTGCACCAGCTAAGCCAGCACCTAAACCAGCTCCAGAGCCATTTGCCAGTGTCAACCGCATCAGCATCCGGTGACCACACAATCTAGGAGTAGACCACACTGTCATGAGACTGTACATTTGTGAAATACTTTAGCCATATGAGCAGCATATACACACATATAGTATAGTCCTATAATATACCTCTAATCTCATTGCTGAAACTCTATAGCTGCACCTGTACATGTACTGATCTTTTATACCATAATAATATAAAAAGACTTGAATCATGTTAAAAAAAATTGTGTTTTAACCCATGTCCCCGATGAGCAGGGGCGAAGCCAGGAATTAATTTTCGGGGTGGCGAATTATAACTACATACGCGGTATTCCTAACGTATAATTTAGGATTCATTCATTATATGTAGCCAAAATCAATACTAAATAAGCTCATCTAATAAGAAAAATAACGAAACAGACATACTCATTAAATTACGGAATAAGGAAGAAAAAATAAACATACGAACAAAGATTGGGGCAAAGGGAAAGGAATTTTTTATATATTAAAGATTGTATAAGAAGCATGAAATGATTGTGGACTATTGGTTAGTTGTTAACATTTGATTCCATTAGGTCATGAGTTCAAATCCTCTCATAGACTACCTAAAGCTAAACTCAATTAATAGAACTTGTCTCTAACAATAATCGAACCCAGCACCTCCTAGTTATAGAGATTCCAATATAACCACTAAGTCAACTACATCTAATTTGTTATTTGATCACTCAAAATTATATATAAAATACCTATTCCTATAAAACCGGGTGGCTTTGCCCCTGCCGATGAGGATCCTTTGTCCCATTCTAATTTGTCGTACATGTTATCGACAACGGTTGTTGAAAGTTTGCGCCTCATACGACCCGGCTCAAAGTGTGGGCCGGGTTAGGATTGAGGCCCAGTAAAGAAACCAATATCTATCATGATCCACTTCAAGATTGGGCCAGACCATGATTTCGGAATCAAGCAAGTTGTAGAAAGATGCCACGTAATTAAGTGTAGGAAATCCAGAAATCACCAGAAACCACATTCCACGTTAACATCGACACTCTTCGTGTCACTTTTTACGTACTAGTGCTACTATAACTTCATTTCTCTAGAAAAATGTTTGTTTTTATTAAATTGTATAATATACGACGTACCAAAAGTTTAATTTTATGAATAATTGAAAGCTATAATTTGACATCATCATACTAAACCAAAGTTTGATACAAAAGTTGGTAATAAGAAATATGTTGCAATCAAGATTGTTTGTAGCAGGCAAAATTGGGAGGAAGTATGGAATGAGGAGGACCATAATAAGAGGTTTTTGCCAAGAGAATTCATCAGCAAGTCAAGGGTCCGGTGACACCCAAGGCTATGCTCCTATTCCTACCGGTCGTACCGCCGACCCTGCTATTCATGCTAGCGAGCCCCAGGTAATGATATGACTCGATCTTCGTTACGTGTGTGGTTTAAATCACGAGTCTTAGTTGAGTTTGAAATAATCGTTTTCTATGTTCGAATAATTTGTAAACATTTGGTTGAATTAACGTCACCTGTTCTAAATTGGACATTGATAGGCTGAAATAAAAGGCGGGTCGGAACCGACCCGGGCAGTCCAAGAGGAAACGGGTTCATTCGCCACGCCGAACCGACCACTAGCCTCATCTCCGAAGCTAGAGCATACAGAAGTGGGCCTTCCATCAAAGCCCAACACCGACCAAAGGCGTCAATTATCCACCCATCAAGCCCACCCAAAACCCGAATCCATACCCGAGATCACATGTAGCGGGCTAGACGGGTCCCCATGGCCCGACGACGAAGAAGGACAAAAGGCCCAAAAGAAGGCACAAGAAGAAGACAACAAGGAGTACTTCAAAGACCACAAGGCCTCTCCTTTATCCGAAATCGAGTTTGCGGATTCGAGAAAGCCCATTTCACAAGCCACTGATAGTGACGCAAATGCGAAAGATTTGGGAGCCAAGTTAATCTTGTTTAATGACGAACAAAATGAAACAGCGGAACAAACTTTGTTAAGAACAGCCGAGTTATGGCAGTGGAATAAGATGAGGGGTGATCCCGATTCTCCTCATGGTAAGGTGCTTAGGCAGCTCCGAGGTGAATATTGGTGATTAAATTTCGTTTGTACCATTCAATTTGATCAGGATTCGAGTTTTAACGTGAACGTAGAGGTGACCATGGTCACCAAGTACCTCTTCACTTGTGAAAATATGTAAATGATGCTTTATGTGCAACTTTTAAAGTAGAAAACGAATAATGTGACATTTCTGTAGTAGAGAAGACTCCTTTGTATTTTTTTTTCCGGGATTAGATTCGCCGTTGTTTGGAAATTTTATTGGTCGTTCACTATTGCTAACTGCTGTTTTTTGTTTTTGATTTTTTTTGCGTAAAAGATTTAGTTAAATATATTTCAAAATAAAATTTCAATTGTTTGGTTGTACAATAATGTTAGAAACCAATTGAGCCAAAAGTCTAGACTGATGGTTACAATGGTCTTGTACTTCAACAAATAGTCATATCAAAAATGAAAACTGACAACTGAAAACTATTTTTTGTGGTTTTAAAAATGGGACTTTTGTAGCTTTTTTGCTTTTAAAAACGAGATTTTGGTTTTCAAAAAAACTGAAAACTGCATACCGCACCGGCCCTTAGTTTTTCAATTGTACTTTCCCCGTTCAAGTGCCACAAACTTAGGCTTAGCTTATTGGAACCCACTCTTTCACAATTCTCTTGCACATTGTCTCTTGAGGTAGAATATTGCGAGTGAGAGCACAGCGTTAGTAATTGAACTCCTCGGGAACGAGGCCACTATGACTTGACGAGTTACGTGTATAAATAATGACTTGCATTGATCAAAAAATTGATTCTTATGTTAAAATTGTTACGGGTTTGTGTATGTCGACCGACAGCGACAAGCATAAATTCAAAGGGGGGAGAGACCACTGAAGAGCACGACATGTGATTTGATTTTGCCCTTTTGCTACGGCGGCGGTTAATATGCGTTCCAACCCTTTGCGCTCGTGCGTACGGCGTACCCACCTCCATCACCACGTGATCTGTCCCTTGCTAGCTTCCTCCGTACTCCTTTCACCAAATATGAATCTTCGTAAATGATAATGTATGTATGTGTAACATGCCACCCTTTTTCTGTTGGCATGGAGTAGTGTCCAAATATCATGACGAAGAAAGAACTGCACACACTGCCCCTAAAGTAAAATATACTCTTCAGAAAGTTTAGTGCACGTTTGGGATTGTATTTTAGACCTCGTAACTCGTAAAGAGGTTATTCAGGTCAGGTCTAGATGGGATTAGTTAGTTTGTATTTTTCATTTTTTCCGCGTAATGTTTATATTGGTGGAGTCATGTTGCTTTAGATCGCGCTGGTTGATGCATTTTGGATTTTAGAATTGTGGCGTTTTTAGTTTGGATCTATTTTTTTGAGGGATAATGCCTAATGAGGAGGGTGTATGAGTATCATATTAAATCAAGTTCCGCTAAAATTAAAATAGCTTGGAAAAAATCTGAAAAGATGAGTACAATTCATTCTCAATTTATCGACTACGTTACACAATCAAGCTAGGCTATATGAGCAAAGCAATTCCCTAACCGTTTGGACCTATTTTAGCCACTACAATGTATAGGGTCGTTTCACTTCGAATTACGTAATGGTGAAGATTAATTCAATCTGGTATGTATGCATCCGCAATATAGATTTTGACAATGTAAGGAGCTACTGAAATTAAAACGATGAACGAACAAAAAGAAAGCCAAAAATAACATGCAACTCGAAGCTTGCTCGAATGTAATCTTTTTTTTTTTTTTTTGACAATAATGTTAACTCTTGTTTCATTCATTCATCATATGATAATGCTACATTGCTTCCACAACTGGATTTCTGCTTTGCTAACAAAAATCGAGATCGTAAATCTAAAAACTCATCATGGATTGATAAATTTACGTAACATTCTGAGAGATTAGTTATTACTTGATTCCTCTCCTTTCTATTAAGATCTAACGTAAAGTGTACCACCAGATTACGCTATCTCATTTTCCAAAATTGACCTGATTGAGCTGTAATTTGCCTCTCACCACTTTATTTCTACACTAAAGAGGCCGGTTATGTATATAGTATAGTATATAGTATATAGTATAGTACGTAGTATATATTTAAGTAACTTATGAGCCAAGCAAACTTTCAATGAACTCATAGGATTATTGGAGCATAGAAATAATCAAAGTGAACAAAGACGTCACAGTGAAGATATTCAATTTCAAAGTGTTTGAGCTTGAATGCTTGTTATCTTGAGGGGGTGGATTATTATAATAGTATGGAAAGTAAGGCACTATTGGATTAGGAGGAGCTGGTGCACCATAACCACCACCACCGTTGTAACCGCCGTTGTTGCCGCCACCAGAACCACCACCACCATTGTTGCCGCCACCAGAACCACCACCACCATTGTTGCCGCCACCGGAACCACCACCACCAGCACCACCATTGTAACCGCCCGCGTTGCCGCCACCCGAACCACCACCGCTGCCGCTTGATGGTGGTGGAGGAGAGTAGTAGTTGAGTGTAGGGATTGTGTAGGCAGATGGTGGTGGAGGGCACTGAGGGACGGCCGGAGGTGGTAGCACTACGGGCGGTGGCGGCGGCATGACGACGGGAGGTTGACATGGGTTCTCACATGCATCACACATTGTGCATTCTATCTGGTCTTTGGACACTATTGTTGTTGTTGAAGTGGTGATAGGAAGGTAAAAGCATAGGAAAACAGAGAAGAAACAGAGGAGGTATGGCATTAGTTTTGCCATATTGTTTTGGTAAGTGGAGTAGTAGAGAGTTGGGAGTGTTAGTGTTTGAAGAATGAAGAGTGAAAGACAAGGGTTAATGTATGCCTATTTGTTTGTGATAATGGGCAAGGGGGGCTATTATTTTATTTGTTCTCCTCGGCCATCATGATCAAGAGTATTTCATGTCTTTTTTTTTTTTTTTTTTTTGAAGATTAGATTTCATGTCGTTCGTTATAAGTTATTTCACTCAGATACTAGAACTAATATAGTGAACAACCCTACTAAAAATCGGTTCTTTGATTTGTGGAAGTTATAAATCGAACTTCTGACATATTGTTTAAATGGTGAAATGTTTTTGTCACTTTACAACCAATTTTGGTCCATGGACCTACTGATATGAATATATCATATGCTCTCCAACAAAATACGGAGTAATGGTAATTCAGGACATAGTTTTTATCATTTATGCATTTGAAAGGACATGACCACTAAACCTCATAGTATGATTTATCCCATTTTTCTCTCGATTTTCTTCTATATATCATTTCTATCCTTTTACCTGAACTATTAACAATGAGAAAGTTAGAGACATTTTATAACTATCAACTGAAACGTAAAACCACTTTATGTATAATAATAATACATGAACCAAGTAACTACAAATTTCTGAATTACCGTTTCAATAAGCTCTTTCGACATTATCTAGTACATGTTTTTTCGATTTCATAACAACATAAAGTTGTTTAATTTTTAGTATCAGGGAAATATTGTAGCGTAATCAATTTTACAATTTGTATGCTACATCACTACTTTAACCAACAAATATAAGATTTCGGTTACACTACCAAAGTACTATAACATTCCGACCTAAGATACTGAAATAAACTATTATCGAACTTCAGCTACTCAACATCAAATTAGCTAAACTTCTTGGTACCCAAGGAAAATGCATGCTTGGGAGTTGGATGATCTAACATGTCCATGATTGTAGATATAGAACCCTTTTTTTTTGGATGGGCATGATTATGTACTTAAATGAGGAGAGTGACAATTTACTTTTAGCAGGGGACATATAGCCATAAAGTATATGACAAGCTTCAGTTGCGTTTCCTTACTTGGGTGCCGATCGCGGAATGACCCTAGATTCCTTGCGAAGTCATTTCCGACGTCAAGCATTTCATAGAACGGGCATATATGGTGGAAGCTTGCATTGCATCTTCGATAATAAAAAGTGAAAGAGGTAAAAAGACAATTTATTAAAAACACTCTACCTATTTTACCACAATTTATTAAGGATCATATAATTCATATCCAAGTATTTACGGAGCTATGAGTGTGTACATTCAAATCTTCAGATTTGTTTAACATATTTGGACATTTGAGTCGAGAAGGATCACTAAGGGCTAAGGCTGCACTCTCCCATAAACTGATTTATCGGCCCACGGATTTGAAACATGTTTATTCAATAACAAATTAACAATTGGATCCAACATTTTTTTTTCTTAATATATAATTATATAAATACATAATTACGCACATCTTAACTTCAACAAGAAGGCATAGAGATTGGCTATTTGGCTGCCTAGGATCCATGATTAGTCAGTGTATGCGTACGTTATTGCCTGTGATTACGTACGTTCGATCTAAGTCTCAAATTTGAAGATCTATAGTACAAATCCCTCCTGTAAAGCTAATGCTCTTCCCTTTCACAGCACGCACTACACGTTATACGCGCATTCATCACTCGTGTAGTCATCAAAGAATTACAAACGTCGCCCTATGCGCAACTTCTCGCGCTTCATCGTGTCCAAGCTGAGGCTCGATTTCAAGCTCGTCTAGGTAGCTAAAACGAGGAGACGTGCTAGGTGTTGCACAAACGGCGTATATAGGCCCAAGTTTTAACATTTTGGTCAAAATGGCCAAATAAAGTTGTTCGCCATCCTATCGTGCAACACGAGCAACACTGCAGCTGAGCTACATACATTTCTCGGAAATGTGTAAAATGTTGCCTATATAATGAACGTAAGATAGGCGGCGTTCCTTGCGAGATTTAAGTAACTGTCGACATGCATGGCCCAAACTGCATTTATAACTCTCATACGGGCTTGGACCATAATCATATCGGGTCGCAAATTGTATTTTCAAATGGATCAGTATCCGTAATCTAGCGTTTTACAAGCTTGACCTTAATTTCAAAATTGTTTTTCAATGATTTAGGTCATGATCCACGCCATCAATTTATTCAATTAAAGCAAAAAAAAAAAATCGCGCCATCAGAGGTTTGTCGATGCAGATCCATTTCCCTATCCCACTCCATGGACCCATTCAATCATATTCTATCATTTTGTTATATATATCTCCAAAGAAGCATATCTTTAAAAATTAGAATAACGGATTGCTAGAATGTGATTGGAGGGGTATATGGAGTGGGACAGGAAAATGGGACTGATGATTCTCACCGGAGGTTTGGAGCTAATTCAGTAATTTGTACTAGTATGTTATTATCATTAATATGTATGACGACGTAAGTTTTTCATTAAACTCTTGTGGGTTAAAATGACAATAAAAGAGGTGTGCACGGTGGAAACAATTAATTTGTTTATTATACATGTTGCTTTCGAACTCTTTTAGGCCAGAGAAGACGAGTATTCATGTTTTATCCATCACTCCAAAATGCTACTCCCTCCTCAAAATATATGATGCTTACAAATTCTGGTAAGTTTGACTTTGAATTTTATAAAACACTTTCACCTGTTATTTTTTTTATATAATTTTTGCCCATATACAGTGAGAAAAACAACAAAAGTCAAAAAAATGTCTCCATACGAGAAAGACACATTTTCGAAAATGATTAACTTATCTTTTGTGCTCTCAATTGAGAGTTTGTTTTTGCAGTACAAGTTTTAGTGGCTTAAGCACCATCAGGTTCGATCATGAGCTCCATAGTCTAACCTGTGGCACTAGTTTCAATCCAACAGATACATCGCTAGGTCAATCAAAAGATAGCCTAGCTAAATTGTACTCATGATGGTGAAACAACACTCTAATAGTTAAATCGGACCCTTGTTGTTAGTTGTTACGGTTTCCAGGGAATAATATAAAGAACCGGGAAAAACGAAGGGAATAAGTTATTGTGCAGTCCACTGGGATAAGCAATTGGGCTATTAAATGTGGCATCTGAAATTCATGTATGTATCCACGCACTGATATTGCTGCTCGCTCCAATTAAATTGAACATGAGAAACCTGTCTGCCCGCTGTTGTAAGTTGCAGCTAGCTGGGAAGTTTGTCTTTCAAGTCACTTTCTCCCAATTTAAGACACTTCGTCCAAGATTGCCAGACTTACTTTATCGGTGTATCAGTGTATGTATGAATATGATGAATTGGAAGTTGATCTGATCTTAATTAACCCTACGGCTGAGACACTTTTCGCTCTAGATCACTATTGTTCTTGTGGAGGAAAATGAAAATGACGCTTTTTAGACACTAAATGTTGATATAAGATACTTCAGTGTGTAATACTCATACATTGTTTAATCCTAAATAGTATCTAACTAGTATTTTGGAACGTGCAAATGCACGGGAATTAAAATGTTTATATCAACCATGTAACATGTTATTACTTTGAATATATTGGAAAAAAAAACTTATTTTAAGGATCTATACCCTAATATTAAAAAACATAAACAGAAAATTTGCAGTGATTATAAGTTTATAACATACTCCGTATGTGATAATTGAAAGTAACAAACAAACCTTTTTTAAAACTAATACAGAAATTTAAGAATTGATCGAATGTACCGAAAAAAGTAGGTGTCATGTAAAATTTGGAAACTACACAGATACTGCGTGGTTTCCAAATTAAATCGTAGTTGGAACCCTGCCCATCCAAAGCTCCGTCCTCCTTTGACTTACTTGAATTGCTCGACCCTCCAACGTAACTATCCCAAACTCCACCGCCACAATTACCCAACCGACTCTAATAATTAACAATTATTTTCACCATGACAACTATATTAATCGCCCCTCTTCCTCTTCACGCACCTCCAATAGAAAACAATCATTTCATCATCAACATTATTATTACCCTACTCCCACTCCTTTCCTAACTAAGACTATTACCAACCAACAATTGTTTTGGTTATACCCTTCGTTGTTGATCAAATGTTCAAGTTAACCGCTCAATCCTCTGCCACTCATTTACCTGACCTCCCTCGCTAACTGATACCCCTAGACCCGTTAAATTTTCCAAGTGGCATCCCCTCTAATTTTTTACTCAACTTTCGGCACGTGAACTCGTCACCCTAACGCCCTCAACTCGTTTAATTGTTAAACTCTAATTTCTCTAACCTTGTTTATATCTAGACTCTAAAATCGTGAGTATATTATATTAATTTCATAACTGAAATGAGTAGACTGATTTTGGTAGTCAATAAAAACATGTCAAATTGATGCATCCCGCTAATATACAAATTACACTATGAAATCAAATTAGTCTCTTATTCTACATAACTCTACTTATGAATGTAAAGAAAATACTGTAAACTTTTAATTCTATTATAATATATTTGTGTTTTTTAGTATAAAATTTTCTATGTCACGGTAACATTATCGATTTGGTGTTACCTTCACTGTTATGTGATGTTACCTACGCCGCGCGGTGAACCAATGAGATCATGTGGTGTTACGGTTACACCAAATATCTTTCGTTTTTGAGCTTGTTGGTTACGTGTAATGTTAACATTTAATATTAAATTGTATTTTTTACTAAACACTTCTTTTAAGGCATTTGAATTAAAAAAAAACTTACAGTGAATCATGTCTTAAAAATTGATATCATTGTAGTGTTGTAGTCTCTAATCACTCCCAACCGAATATAGGTCCGCACTTATCAGTTTTTGTGAAGATAACCCATTCTAAGCCAACTTCTCCACCCGACCCCCTAAACCGATCGATTCCTATACCCCACCAGTCTAACCCTTGTCCACTTCTATAACAAACCTCATTTAAGGTCTTCTTGACTCCCTTACACAACCTGCATACCCTACATTACCATACGCGATACCCATCATCATTTCTAAACATCGACCTAATCTATGTTAGAAAAAAAGATAGCTACTAATATATTAATCCTTAGAAATTGAGTAGTCGTATTATTGATATTCTGTTCTCATCCATGAGTATCGTGTTTTTCAGTTGAGAAAAGATATTGAATAAATTGCGCTTAGAAAAATAGATTAACTCAAATAAATATTTTGATCAGTTTCACATTTTGAATACGTAACTTAGGTGAAATATAAGAAATGACCATATCTTTTACATTAAGAAAAAAAAGATATAATAAATGATTATCCATAATTAACATTCTGTACATATTTGTAAAGATTTTTGCCTCCCCCTTTATGATTTAAAAAAAAAAAAAAAGTAGTATCAAGTAAGTTGTTGTGGCACAATGATAGATTTATATTTACAAATACCAAGAGGTCGTGGGTTCAAACCCTACTATTGTCTTTTTGGTATTCTGCTTGGTGCTAAATATTGACGGTCACACTTTGATGACATACACTTTGATGACATGACAAGCTTATGTGACAACATTGCTTGTGAGATCGTCACGTGGAAAACCAAGTTGACACGTGGCACGCTTATGTGGCGACGTTTCGTATGAGCTCGCCATGTGGAAATCCGCATTGACACGTGGCGATAAGGCCTAGAATCGCGACATGTGTCAATGGGGACGTCTTTAGTAAAATATATAGATACGGAGTACTCCCTCCGCTCCTATTTAAATTTCCTTTTCCCTTTTGCGCACTCCAAAATAAAAAATAAAAAATAAAAAATAATATTTTATGATTTATTTAGCAAATAAGTTTAAAAGATAATCTTAACCAACATCTTTATGTTGCCTCCCTAATTTTTCTCTCGACAAAAGCCGTAATATTTTGGAAATGAGAAAAACAAAGTCGAAACCCTAAAAAAGGGAGAAAGAAGTTTAAATAGAAACAAAGGAGTATATATCAACTACGGAGTATAAAATTGTGTAGCTTTAGTAAAATTTCAATCACTTACACATTAAACTAATGGAAATAAAAATGTACATGCGTGTATATATCAATTTGCGTCTTGACCGTAAAAAAAAAAATTGTGTCTTGGTTTTCTAAGAGTCAACTTAGTTAAGACCAAATGAGCCGGTCCGGTCCTCGGGCCATTGTTCATAATGAATTTTCGTGCTCTAACTTACTAACTTAGTCATTTACCGATGCTCAACCTTAATAAGATAGAACGAAAAGCCGATACGAGTCGTTTCTTAGAGACTAAATGTTGATAAGATAATAGTGTACGTGTAATACGTTGTTTTATTCTAAATGGTATCTACAATCTACAGTTATATTGTGTGGTTTTAGTAAAATTCATGTCAGTTCAGCTTTCAATCGCACGCATCAAACTATTGGAAATAAAAATCTACATACGTATATATCAACTTGCGTGTTGGTTTCTAAGAGTCAACTTAATTAAGACCAAATGAGCCGGTCCGATCCTCGGTCCATAAATCGTGATGAGCTTTTCATATTCTAGTTTAGTGTTTTACCGAGATGCTCAACCTTTATACTGAGTAAGATAGAACGAAAATACGAGACATTTCTTTTACTTTTTTTTTTGTTCCAACTTTGTGTTCGGCCGTAGCATCTCTGCATATAAATATATAATTGGTACCACACATCATAATCGTACCCGATTAAAAACGACATCGACCCAAAGTTGCACTAGAAAAAAAGAAGAAATTGACTTCACCCCCATATCTATCGTAAAGATCACGATATGAATTAAAATGAAGTGCAATTATTGCAAACAAAGTTTGCTGTAAATGCAGGTGCAGTTTTTTTGTAAATAAATTTTGTATATGTACGTAATATATCACCTTACAGATCTACATTATACATTACATTATATCCAATCAATCAATAATACTATATGTCTATATTATTACACATCTTCTTTCCTTCATTTACTCCCATTACCAACCCCTTCCTCCTCTACCCTCCTCCCACCATTTTATCCATCAAATAAAACTAGCTCCTTTCCACCCATGTACATGTAGATCAGAACTTCTCAAACACGATACAGCTCAGTACCATCTGGTGACGCTATCTCATTTTTATATCGCGTAAACGGAAGTAGACCGCTTGCGAAAAAACTACACACAATGGAAGGGTTATCAGCTCAAGTATACAAGGGCATTAAGAAGTATTGGAATCGAAGGGGCTATGTAAGACTAAACAATACCGAGAGGAGGAACCGGGCCCGGGCCACCCTTGGCCAGGAACAACCCGACCCGACCACGGCCGGAGGAAAGCGGAGGCGGTTTTGGCGGGTCAAGATTAGTCCGAGGGTACGGATATGGAGTCGGGTCGGGTCACCTAGGAAATGGTTGACCCGGATAAGAGATGCGTACGTGAATATGATGCTGAAGATTTCGAGTACCGGGATATCGGGTGGAGCAAGCGGGTACGGAGGGTCTATGGGTTACGGGTTCGGGTACGGTAATAAGGGGGAGCTTAAAGAGTACGATGAGAAGGTGATTGTTGAAATTTACAAGTCGTTGGTGATTGCACAAGGACAGTTGGTGGTTCCTCGTGTGGGTAACAGTAATAATAATAGTAACGGTAATAACGGTGATGCTGCTAAAGTAGTTACTGCTGCCCCGTCACAACATAGAATTAGCATTTCTACACGGTAATTTTTTTTTTTTTTTACTTACGATAATTGACGCAATACTAATTTGTGCAATTTCAATTTTCGGGTTCGGGTTATTATTATGGTGTAATTGTGAAATAAAGTGGTTAATCATAAGATTTTGATATCAATGATATGAAATAAAGTGAGTAGCATTGTAAAAAGTATACATACTCCGTATGAATGTTAGTGGCGCGTTTAATTCTTTCTATTGCAATTGGTATAATTTAAGTCCGTATACAATTTGCGCGTTATTGATGCTAGTCAATAATCATATAAGATTGTTAATAATGCAAACTGATTTCGAATTTAGTATCAGTTTTAATTTTGATATACAAATACAATATATATATATATATATATATATATATATATATATATATATATATATATATATATACACGATATTTACACGATCGATATGCCTTTCTATCAATTTGTAGAGTGTACAACATAGTAAGCTCGTTTTTATTGTTATTCCTCTGATAAATGATGGTGATATAAATTAACTTTGTTCTTGTCGTGAACAATACCAATTGATGTAGATGATATTTTGTACGTTGGACGATCTATCGATTAATTACTAAGGTAATTATGTCCGTGAACCCGTAGAAAAGAATAAGTACACTACAATTGACAATTGTGCTTATTATCACTACTTCACTAGTAGTCTAGTACCATCCAAGTGCATAGTGTTGAATTAACCTACAAATTAACAATAAGTTACCGAAATATAAAAGAGACAAAAAGATGAAGTACGCTAAAGACGATTGATTAGAGTATTATATTGTCAGATTTGTCACTTATATGGCTCGACGCACTGAATGGTAGAAATTGGGACCTCAAGTTTAGTTGACCAAAAATATTAAGAGGACAAATAAATTTGTGTGATAAATAGTGATGTTGGTTTGGGATATATACTTATATAGTAGGCAAGTAGCGTATCATAGTAAGAAACTGAGGGTATTTATTAATGTCGGATGTCGGTTGAAGCTTGCGCGTCAATGTGTTGAAAATGTTTATAACAATTGCATTGAATGGAGCCGTAGCACGTAGCTACTAGGGATTAATAATGGTAATTGGCATTAATGTACTTTACGTGTGAGACGTACCCTTTTATCGCAACATCAAGGAACAACTAAACATTGCGAATTTGTAGAATACGAGGATTTAAACTCAAGTAAGCTTTGGTATGGCCTCAAGCTTAGCTAGAGACTTTAACAAGCCAAAGGTCACACGACAACAAGACCAAATGGCTAGAGACTTTGACAAGTTACGGCCAACATATATACTCCATATAATCGACTCGAGACTTTAACAAGTCTTGTGAATGAAATTTATTGGTAGGCTATAGATTACATTGTGACAGCTGACAGCAGCCACCAAATTATAGAGAAAAAGATTGTGACTACACATGAACCCCCAACTATACAGTATATCTTTTCATAGTTGGGAATCTATACCATCAAATTAAAAGATGCATGTGAAGGTGATTACGGAGTAGTTGTTTTGCGGCACTTTCGGGAAATTGGGACCTTCCCATGATCTTCCTCCAATCAATTTTTGAGACACACAAATCATTTAGGCTCCTTTTCGGAGTACAAGATAACACAATACTATTTACTCTTATTTGTATCTTGTTATACTGGGGAGTTGTTTGGATTGTCGGACGGGAATTGAGGGATTAGATAGTGAGATAAGAGGTGAGAATTGGTATTAGATAATTAAGTGAGATTATACAATTCCCTTGTTTGGATTAGATTGAGAATAGATGTAATGAGAAATAAGATATGTATCGACTTTACTAATATACCCTTATCTAAATAATAATATTTTCTTATATAATTTGTTTGGGGGGCAATTTAATCTTTTAACTTGTTAAATGAGTTCTCAGGTCTAATACTTGTCCCGGCCCCCTAGGTATTAGATTATAGAGGTAAGAAATCTCTCTCACCCAATTCTCATCTCCTTATCCCATTTTCCAAACTCGGGAACATGGCTAATTGGGAATAATAATCTCATCTCTTCTTCTATTCCCTCAAATCAAACGACTTCCGACTACATATAAGCCTTAATTATATTGTAAAATTATGTGAGTTCCAAGAACTTATAAATTACCGAGTAATATATATAAAGAATTGTAAGAAAATGAAAAAGAAATAAATTCAACTACACTATTTTCTCTTTCCTCCCCCGTCCTACACCCAACCGGCCAACCCCATCACAATACTAGCACAATTTTACGCACCTCAAATACAACCAGAAAAAAGGTTATGGGCATGGGTTGGGTGGAGAGGGCGCGGTCCGCGCAACTCTTCTGCCTCGTCTTCGACTTTCTTCACGAGTCAATCCGCGGAGCGCCTTTAATCTTCCGCGGTGCGCGCCAAACATGCTCTTCGAACCTTTAATCCTTCCTTAATCTTCGCTCAAATCGGCTTCCATAATTCGGGAACTTAAAGTCTAACAAACCGGCTCTAAATAGCCATTTTCTCACATAAGTCACATAAATCAATTCCGTGAGAATTACAACATAAATTCCAAAAATACATCACGAAATAGCATTAAAGACAAGCCAAAAAGCATGTCAAACACGGGCATATCAGAGAGTGAAATTGATACAGTTGTATTTTGGTTTATTTTATATTTCTTGTTTTCCTACTATAACATTTACTCCTTCCGAGATTTTCCTCTTTCTTTTTGCAGTTTTGAGTTGTCATGCTAGGGGCTACTTCGAGAGTCTAGACCAATGGAAATGCTCATTTGCCTAAAAATCAAGTGTTGGTGGGTAGATTGCATTGCAGAATAAAATATGTATTAGTTATTGCAACAGGTCAACGATTCATTGGTTCAAAAGTAGCTATCGATTTAGCACCTCAAAACTGCAAAAAAAATAAAAATAAAAATAAATGATGCAAATTTAATTCTTATAGTTAGTCGTAAGGGCTAATGGTAACAAAACCCATAATCTTTTATTTTTATTTTTGTTCAACATTGGAGCAACTAAGGCTCGTGCTCGGGGGAGGATACAAGAATTCAAACCCTAGACACTCGTTAGATAGTTTAATTTCCCAACTTAATCAGTAAAAGAAAACGAGAGAGGGAACACATAATTAGTTGGGTTCGATGTTTAAGTTTTTAACGGGATTTGATATTTAGTTTTAATGTATACGGAGTAGTTGGAAATGACACATACTCCCCCGTTCTAACTCAAATTCTCCATATCTAAAATACCCCTTTATTATGTAGGGTGTACATATTAGTCGGTGAATCAAAGTAGTCGAGTAGTCGTTGTGAGTTATCAGGTACGGAGTAACAAGAATGGAGGGACTTTGATTGTGCACATAACGAACTACGTACCATTACTAGCCCATACAACGATCTCAAGCCACGATCCAATACCTACATTTGAAGCCCAAGTTAGACTACCCCGCAGCCCGAATCGTCCCTTACACTCATTTGAGGCCTGTTTTCTCTTTACCAGTACAACAACGTGGTTCTGCCTCTATGTCATTGGTATATTGGCATTCCTTTGTCTCACATTCAAATTATGGGTGATCCTACCTTTCAATCTTTCATCTGATCTGTACTGTCATTAGCACAAGACCTAGTAATCATGACTTTCAACTTTCAAGTCTGAGTTGGGTTTAAATCAACTTAGATCAGATCATTTACGCTGTATATCACTTTGGCCCTGGTTGGTTAAGGACTTGGGGTTATTTGCATTCCCACATTTCATACATTTTGTTGTATTATGCACTTATTCGCCGTGCCCTCGTGGGAAGCCTACGAGTCTACGACGGTCCGAGTTCAGTGCTATTTTTATACATAGACATTACACTATGTGAAATTACGCAGGCCTGGGCCACACCCATAAGAAGAAGAGATAGTCCACTTGATAAGCCCCTCTCACATATGAGGTCCCTTTTTAAGGACAGACTGACTACCGTAAAGCCAGCTGCAATGGACTTTAACCATGAGCTCTGATACCATGTGAAATTACGCGGGCCTGGGCCACACCCGTAAGGAGAAGAGATAGTCCACTTGATAAGTCCAAGGAGGTTTCATCCTACAACCAATTGGCAATAGGAGGAGTAACTCCTTGGTTTATATGGTAGACAAATCTCTTCTATTTTTCCAATGTGGGACACTCATGTGTGAAGTATTTTGGGTGTCACTTCAACACACTATGTTATACTATTCAATATTAGCCACGAATAATCATAAATTCGTGTTCTTAAACTACATACTCCGTATCATTCTAGATCAGTCCATTTAGAGATCATGCAAATTCAAATCAACATAATATTTGTCTTTTGCAAGTTTTGGGTCTACCATAGTCCGCTAAAGTCTAATTAAGTTAATCATGTTTGTGATACCGTGAACATATCTAAATCGGGTTAGAGTCGGTTTAGACATATAACTTGAAAGATTAGCTCATGTTTCTAATTGGGTGCCAATCGGAATCATAGACAGTGCACGGTGGTTGAAGCCAGGCTGGGTACAATCGTATGATAGATTGGTACGGATTAGAGTAATACGGAAAAGTCCAAAGAAGCCCACAATAAACGAAGCGTGACATACACACATACAACATCAACCACAGAAATAGTAAATTGCCACAGAAAGTAATTAAAGAATCTAACCAACAGTAAAGTTTGATGAAAAACACGTGGAGTTGTGCAGTAATCTTTCGCATATGACACATTACTATTCACAGAAGAACAAATGCCCTGAAAAATTGCCGTACAAGTTTGCAAAAATCTCAGTCACTCTTTAATTTCTTCATTTTTGACATCACTATCACACTCATTCAATACATTATTTCTCTGCTAGATTCTGCTGAATCAGCTGAGATTAAGCTGACCATAAAATGCCAACCTATATTGAATCGTAGAAATAGAGTACCGAGTACGTTAATAAGCCTTCAATTCATATTCTAATTGATCGTTTCGCATTTTTCTATCGGGAACAAATGCCATATGAAAATACGGTGCATTATGCTTGAGTAATGACGTATTTGAATTTAGAAGTGGCCGAATGAGTTGGCATTGGCCCGGGTGGATTCGTCTCCGGGCCATAGGTTATCAAAACCCTGAATCGACCCATGAGTGAATTTCATTGGTCAAGCCTATGCCGAGTTCAAGATCTATACAATTAGGAGATGCAAGTGATTTGTTACTCGTATATGTCCAAATGCAACGTCTTTAATGGCTAGAAACTTTCAATTGTGATTCGAGTGATGATGATATGGATTTTACTACCGCAATACAAATTAACACAAACACAATTACTTTTAGTATATCATAACTTAATGGTAATATTGTTATTCAGAGTTGATTAATATTATTACCATTTACCCAATTTTACTGACCTTATTCATTTATTTGTCGTGATTTTCCATTGTGATTTGTAAGACGGACTTAAAAAAAAAAAAAAAAAAACAAACTAGCCCATCTAGTGAACCAGGCCGGTCATATGGCAATATGTTTTAAAGAGTCCATTTCATACAACCATTTCCCTTTATACGTTTGGCTTGTGTTTTAGTAAAGGTTACAAACAAGTATCAAATGACGATTAAGAGGTGATATACTTTGTTGAGTACTTGAGTGTATATGGTATATGCAACTATGCAAAAAGTTTTCGTGGAATACTCTTACCATATTGGGGTAAAATTCCATACACTAATAATGTACATGCATTGTATCACAAAATGTTCTTTTCGGTACGAATTACTCCGTATTCTTTACGTCTAAAAAGAATCATTTACTACGTCTTAATAACTAAAATTAACAGGCCCAAAAATATCGTGGAACATCAACTACCATTTTTACCACCACTATGAATCTACGATGCTTCGTCCACCTCTCTAGAAGCTATATCCCGCGAACAACAACCTCATATCGTCATTCACCATTATGAGTTGAACTGGGTACTCTCTAAGAAGACTCTAAAAATGGGTCATATACATTAGTACATTACGACGTTCTCTTCCAAAAAGAGTTACGGAGTACATCTGTAATAACCCGAACCACCGTCCGTCGCAACACAGCCCAATAAGATGGGTAGTCAGCCTTTAGGCCCAAATATCTTCTCGTGGGCTCTAAAAGGTGAATGTCTTGTTGGTAATATTATGGTAGGAATCTATTATAAACTGATCATAAGAGCCTTATTTTCCTAATGTGGGACAAACCAATTTCATAATCCACTTTTCATATTCCGTAGTGTTACAACATCACTTTAACAATATTATTTAGAAGTTGTCTCACATCAAGATATGATCTCAAAATACAAGAATTACAAATAATCGAATATACTATGTATGTTTGAGATATGCTACCTACCAACTATAATTATCAAGCCTGACGTGGTGCATATTATATCATCCTCTTCATTTTCTTTGAAAAAAAAAAAACATATCATCATTATATTACAACTTACAAGTATACAACTTCTTAATTGTCCAATGAAACTAAACAAGTGTTGTCTTCAATAATAATAAATAAACCACCCACTCTTTCCAACAATAATAAACAAACCACATCACCCTAATCCACGTAAAACGAGAAACAGGGTGTTTAAAAGGGGGGACGGAGGGAGTAGTACTGTCCAAACTCTAGTCGATGTACTCAGTGTATGTATTTATGTGTATAATAAGGTAATGTAATGTACACAATAAAAATCGGTGGCAAAGGAAGACGATGTACATTTCTATGGTGGAGAGTAGAGACCAGTCTTTCATTTGCCTAGCTGGATAATTCCCCCCACCACTTCCTTCTCTCTCCTCTCTCCTCTCTCCTCTCTCCTCTTTCATCTTCATCTTCATCATCATCAACAACACCAACACACACAAAGAAAAAAAAGAAAAAAAAGAAACTCTCTCTTTCTTTTACCTATCTGTCCTTTTGCTTCCTCCTTCCCACAGCAACCACGCCCTCCACCGCCGTAGGAGAGAGAATAATATTATTCAATCCAAAATAATATAATTCCACAGACGAGGGTGTTGGTTTTTATTTAATTTAATTTAATCCCCCCAGAAAACCCCACCACCATTGCCATTTTAATTAATTCCCCCCCAAAAACCCACAACAACAACAACAACAAAAATTATCATTAATTCTTCAACAATACGCTTCTCCGGGCGATTGTTGTTGTTGTTGTGGCGGTGAGAAATGGATGATTCTCTCCCCTGGGTTCTTCGCGTCTGTTCCACGGCAGCATTCTGAAGAAGGGAGGAAGGAAGGAAGAATGAAGGAAGGAAGAGAATCATTACCATCCCAATTGTTTCAACATCAATCAAAACATCAGATTCCTAAGTTTTCTTAATTAAAATATATATTCAATTATTCTGGCAAACCCTAATCCCCCAATTCCAATTCCAATTCCACAACAACAAAACTTCATATTCACGATACAAAAAAAATGTTGTGGGTGGTCCGATTTTCCGGTTTCTTCTCCGCCGCAATGTTAATGATCATCTTATCCCCTTCCCTCCAATCCTTCCCTCCCGCCGAAGCCATCCGATCCTCGACCACCACCACAACTACCACAACTTCTTCTTCACAACCAAATCCATTCCTAAAACTCTCATTCCGCCCAGCGCCGCCGTTCCGCAACCGTCAAAAATGCCGTACCGCCACCTCCACCGTCTGCGACCCGTCGTTAGTCCACGTGGCGATTACTCTCGACGTTGACTATCTCCGCGGGTCAATAGCAGCGGTCCATTCAATATTACAACACTCACACTGTCCGGAAAATATCTTCTTCCACCTCCTCGCTTCCCACGTGGACACCACTGCCCGTCTCGAAACCCTTGTCTTATCCGTGTTCCCTCAGCTCCGGTTCAAGGTTTATTATTTTAATCCCAATATTGTCCGACCGTTGATATCCACTTCTATCCGACAAGCTCTCGAACAACCGTTGAACTACGCGCGTAACTACCTCGCCGACATCCTCGAACACTGCGTCCGACGTGTCATCTACCTTGACTCCGACCTCGTTGTCGTCGACGACATTGCCAAGCTCTGGAACACTTCGTTGGGGACCCACACTATCGGCGCCCCGGAATATTGTCACGCCAATTTTACAAAGTACTTCACCAAGAATTTCTGGTCGGATACCCGGTTTTCATCCACGTTCTCGGGTCGGGCTCCGTGTTACTTCAACACTGGGGTTATGGTGATGGATCTGGTACGGTGGCGGGCTAACGGGTACACCCGGAAAATCGAGAAATGGATGGAGATCCAACGGGTGGAAAGGATTTACGAGCTAGGGTCATTGCCGCCGTTTTTGTTGGTGTTTGCCGGACACGTGGCGCCGATTGAGCATAGGTGGAATCAGCATGGGTTAGGTGGGGATAATGTGAGAGGGAGTTGTCGTGACTTACACCCGGGTCCGGTTTCTTTACTACATTGGAGTGGGTCGGGTAAACCGTGGGTTCGACTCGACGACCGTCGTCCGTGTCCTTTGGATTCTCTTTGGTCGCCTTACGACTTGTACGTTCACACCACGCGCCGGTAATCCGATTTTAATTTCGATTTTTACTGCCGGTTCTTTTAATTTTTCATTTTTTTTAATTTACCTTGTCCCCACTGTGATTTTACTGTCCTGTTATTTTGCTCAATTTTAATGGGGAATTTGTCCATGTTCTTTAATTTTTTTTTTTCTTTTTACTGGGTTCTGAAAATTGGATGGAAGAAAGAATGTGTTGGTTGGTTGGATGGATGGAGTGGATGTATGAACTTTTGGTCTATCAGTAAAATTATTATGATTATATATTTGGGGAAAAATCGCGGTAGCTTCTCGAGTTCATTCGTACTCACTAGAGAGGAAATTCAGAGCCAATTTTATTTGTAATCTCTCAATGTTGTTGTTATTTAGCTTTGCTAGAGTGAACAAATAAAAAGAAACCAAAAAAAAAAAGAACATTGAAATTTATATGATTGATTATTTTGTCCTTTGCTTTGTGCTCTTATTAAGTCATAATTATAAGTTATAAGCACTCCACTAAGTAAGTTGTTATTTTGTAATTTTGTTTAGTCACTTTTGGGTGTTTGTGATGTAATCAAAGGTGTTTTCGATTCGAATCTCCAGCTAATGTGGCTCTTAGTTCATGTAACGTCTACTGCTATTATATTATGCTATAATATACTGCTCTACCATTCTTTTGTCAAATGTTACCGGTGTCTTTTGGTATGCGCTTAATTGGCCGTGGTATGATGACTTTCGTGTCAACATTAGGATTTAGGAAGGTTGTTGTCGTTACTTAGACTCAAGTATCTATTGCCCGGTCAAAAAACTGGTTTAGCCTCCCTTACCAGGCGACCACATTACGTTAGTACGAATGTTGGAGGGTGGTTTTTGAGTGCAAATAGTCCCATAGACCTGTACTACTATCTCTTTAGTATTAACATTACGATTTAGGAAGGTTGTTGTCGTTAATCAGACCTGTTGCCCGCTTCGAAATACTGTTCTAGCCTCCCTGGCCGTATTACGTTAGTACGAATGTTGGAGGATGGATTCGGAGTGCGAATAGTGTCGCCCATAGACCTGTATTAGAATGGAGTACATGTGGAAATTTTGGCTTGGGAAATTGATGCAGCATTGTAGCATTGACTAGATTCTGTATTCCTCATCTGGGTAGTTGCAGACATCAGTAAATGTCAAGAAAAGTCCTGAATTTACTAAATTTTAAGTAGTAGTACAAGAGAAGTAGTATTTGTTTAGTATTTATTTTTGATGGATTTAGGTGAATTAAATTCACTGCAAGTTGCAGATAGAAAGATAGAAGATTATAATCTGGTGCTTGGAGTGTCAGTCATCTTGTTTCAAAATTATTATAACTCTGTCTGGATGCTTACCCTGAAAGCTTCCTTCTTTTTTACTCTATTGTTGAAAAACACCAACTTGTGGCTATAGAATTATGAATTATCTTGAATTAATTGACCGTCTTAGCTGTTGCAAATGTTTATGTTTTAGGATCCTAGGAGTTCACTGTCCACCCCCTTATTTTAATTCTGACATTGATTTTTATGAATAATTTGACCTTAAATAATTAGTTTTAGGATGTACTATCGTACTGTATTCGTTGTTAGCCGAATTGGTCTGCGCTTAGGGTAAGGTGGTTAATGAGATTATGTCGATGTTGTAATATGATCTTTACTATATTTAATTTGGGCAATGGAGATGTTGTGTGAGATTGTATCGATGTTGTCATGTGTTCATTACACATTTGGTTCAGCCAATGTTGATATTGGTGGGTTGGTGAATGAGATTGTGTTGATGTTGCTCATTTGGTCAGGTTATGTAGGTGTTGGTGGAGTGATGAGTGAGGTTAAGTCGATGCTGTAATGTGTCCATCACATTGTAGTGTGATTTTGTCCATATTGTCATATCGAGGTTAAGTTGTGTTCGTTATGGACTTGGGTTTGAACTGTGAAACGATTCGGTTTATGGTGGAATGGTGGGTGAGCTTTTGTGGATGATATAATGTGTTCATTGCAAATTTGTTGTTGTTGGGTGATTACATAATGATTTGGTAGGTGATGTATTGATTGATCTCGTGTAGACTATTCAAATCAATACTAAAATTTTAACTCAGATCTGCATGAACTACTAATTTGATGACTTTTCTCGATAATTAAGCTGCAAATCCTTATGGGGTGGGTATAATGTAGGTGGAAATGATGATATAAATTCACAAATCTCCCTACTTATTCTGAATCATATTTTGTTGGAAGTGTTATACATTTGATTGCCCTTTCCTTTTGTGTTATAATTTGAGTAACTGTGGTATTGCACAAAGAGATCTCGATCTCAGAGCACGATTCTTAGATTGATTCATTCAAGTTCTTGTTAGATTTAGAATGTGTCACTGCATGACAATATGACATTCATAACGACCCTATGGTAAGACTTGAAATTCCGATACAAGCCATTCAAGTTCCGACCATAGCCCTTACATCTTGATTACCTCTGAGCTTTTGAGTCTCTTGTCCAAAATTGGATGGGAAAGATGACTCGTGATTCATGAACCATATGATCTTACACTTAGGTGTCGTTTGGATACCTTCAAAATCTATAGGAATTTCATTTTCCTAGGAATTGAATTATCATGAGTTGTTTGGTTAATCCTCCAGGATATGACCAACGTAACTCATCTTTTCGGAGCCTTTTGTGTAGGACCAACGTAACTTATCTTTTTGCGATTATCATATGATCTCGATACTTTATGCTAGTGAGTTAGACTAACATGATAAGGAGAAGAAGCTTTTCAATAATTGCTAGTGGGTGGTCGGTTGTGCTGTGGGTCGAAAATTAAAAGAAGGAAAATTGTATAAAGCGGTGTGTTGTCGTGCAGAAAATGGGCGCGTGGGATAAGTAGCGTGAAGTATAATAATAAAGTTTTGATGTATAGATAGAACAGGAAAAGATGGTTTGGTAAAGAGAGAAGTGTGCGCTAAGTAGACGGGGAAAGAAAAGATCAGAGTGTGTGAGCATTCATCCTCTGCGGTGGGACTCTTGTGAACTACCTCACCTTTCGCTCCTTCTCCCGGATTTAAGTTATACTAATACAGTAATACTCTTTTCGATGCGCAAAGTCTCGTATGAGAGCGATCCATCCAACCCTCTCAAATTATCGTGCATAAAGAAAAGCTGTCCATATGCTCCAATTTTGAATACACAAAGTCTCGTAAAAGATCGATCAATATCCTGGATTATTGTCCATAATTGCTCAAATATCCGGCTGATCAGTACTCTATAGTTTCAATCACATTTGCTCGATGATTAAATATTTAATGATGATGTGCTGATATCATAATTTAGGTGAATATACGTAATAATTTTCTTATAGTGTAGAGAAGCTTCTGCACAATTTTTGCACTATTACTTGAAAGTAAGCATTACCTGCTACAACAACTGCCACATTTGCACCTTAATGTAAAATACTAGTGATTAAAGAGGTGATCAAAAGATCAATCTGTCTAATTGTTTATGGCCTTTTGTTGGCTGTGTTCATATAGAGAAAATTAACGATGATTACATCTGTGAAATGGTCGGTCCTGTAAGTTGTTTTTGACATGCTGCGTACCAGGAGGGCGCAGTCAAGAGTTAGTCTTCAGACCCCCAGAAAGTGAAACGTTCAACCTCAAATCGACACTTAACTCGACCATTTACGAGGTTTGCTTTGCCTCAAGAGTTCCAGAATCATACTGGTCCGTGTCTATATGAAGTCGGAAGTAGAATAGAACAACATAAGAAAGCTAAACTTTCGTTTAACCGGCGATGCACACTTAGATTCGGATTTTAGGGTGCATCATCACAATACAATGCCGACACTGAACTTATTAACTTAAGTTATCGTATACAGTACGCCGGAATTTTTGTTTTACGTACTGTTCCTATAGTCGATGTATGAGAGGGCAGACGGCATACACTTAGCTCCTATAATCATACAAGGGCAAGTCAATTATCATTCAATCATCAAGAGGGGTGTCATTGTTGCTTTAGATAGACCCAAGAAATAGAATTTGATTTCCTCGATTTTTTTCTTCTATTTAAATGGAGAAGGGGACCAAGACTAAGTCCATAATAACTCACGTGGCCAGGATAGTTGCTTACATGGAACAGAAGTGACAAGTCCCTTCTCACCTTTGCTCATATATCTCGCATCACTTTTCGTTAATTTTTGTTTTCACAAATGGGGGTCATTGCCGAAATATATACTCTCTCCAATTCAAACAGATTTTTCTCAATTTTTTTTTAATTTTTGAGGCGTTATGCTGGTAGTTACTTTTAGACTATATATTAGAATATATTATTCGCTTGTTGTAAAAATTAGTAAACATTTTATTCTGCATTGAAGTCTACCAATCAACTCCATTTGATTTTAAGGCAATTAGTTATTCATTTGGTCTACCAGTACTTCCAAACATGGCAACTCGAAACTGAAAATAGAAAGAGGGAAAATATCTTTGAATCGGAGAAAGTATATAAGTTGTGTTTTTTCTGTGTCATTTGTAATTCGTATATGATTGAAAATTTGAGACTGAGCAACCCACGACACCACCTCCTGTGTAGATAGTTTGTTTTAATTTCAAGACTCGAATTTTATGTCTGTTTACGGTTTTAGATTTAAGTATTTGGTTCTCATTTTTAATATTATATATTAAAACTATTTCGTATAAATTTAGAGTACGGAGAACTGAAAACGGCGAACAAACGATGATACCGAACGCGTTTTCAATTGCTACCAACTAACTTAGATTTTGTGATTAAATATGAGTGTAGGGGCACATTTCTTGTACAAACTGTAAATTACTTAAAAAGGTATGTAAATATCATAAATATTAAACTTCTTTTTGAGTATATTTTAGAGACAACAAATTAAAAACGGTAAATAAACTGTGATGCCAAACGAGCTCTTGGTAGCTAACGTCTGTTTATTCGATTACTAGTTGTTGGGCCGTGCGTTCGTTTCTCGTAATTAATCGGCATCATTTGTCACGACTCCTCCGAATGCATGGTATGTTTGTGTGGATCGTAGTCACTTTTACCAGCGGGCATAAACATAGTGTTTGTTTCAAGCAGTCAAAAGTTAGCCATAACATTACTGGCCTCCCAACTCTATTTGCGCTAGTGATTGACCATCGGTAATAGTGTCATGCGTGTATCGATTGTAGTTCTATGAACATAGAGGAGTGTTTTGATAACCTGTACCGTATAGCCATACAAGTATACAACATCGAGTGAGCAATTTGTTAAGTTATTGCAATTAGAACAACAAAATGGCTGTGATTCTCTGGAAATGCATGATATGTCATGCAAAAATGAATCTCAAGTGTACTACAAAGCATTTGGCTAGTTGCAAACATGTGACCCATTTAACTTGTCGGGAGTAGTTGCAAATTGGCGCTATATCATTTTCCTCTTGAAGCCGGAGATCTATTCAAGGATTGACCATTTCAGCAAATCGGTGATAAAGGCTTAGCCACTTTTCCCTTTTTGTTTTCCAGAAGTTCTTAAAATTCCAAAGTTACATAAAGTCAACTCCGAAAAACTACGTATACTAGACTATATATTAGACTATATTAGACACATCAACCCTTTAGCGAAAGGATAGAGGTGGTACAAGACCCAAAAGCTGAAGAAAACCCCTCCAACAAGCTTGCTCCATTCAGGAAATGGGCTGTACAAAGTCTTCGCAGTTCCAACACCGATAGCAATCATGTTCACCATCATGATTGTTATAGGAGGAACCATTAGGAAGCTCCATTTGACCTCATACAAGTCTGCAAATTCGTCTTCAGCGTCTTCAGGAGTCCCAGATTTTGATGTCAGGGTGAAGAAGATATTGACTCCTGCAACGACTTTGAGCAGGCCTTGTAGGACTGCAGCAGGATGCGCGCTTGTTCCACCAATCAACCAAAACTGCTTATTTTTCCACCAGTCGTGCAGAGTGATTCCTGACCATCTGATCTCGAGGAGTGCAAGCATACACAAGGTGAGAGTGATTGTGAAGAGCAGGACCAGGAATGTTAAACTGAGAGACTGTACTATGAACTGTTCTGAAAACAGTGAGAGTGCAGGAAGGAAGCAGTACACCAGCAGGAACATGGAGGTGAAAGGGTAGAGTCCGACATTGATGTACGCAAGTCTCTGTAGGAACTTCATCCTCTTGCTTGCGAAAAGGGCATTGTTCCTAGAGAAGAATATCTCTACTGATCCAGTTGCCCACCTGAGGACCTGATGAAGTCTGTCAGTCAGATTTATTGGTGTTGTACCGCGGGATGCATCTCTTATTGTGACACAGTAGATTGATCTCCAGCTACGGTTGTGCATTGTGTAACTTGTCACAACATCTTCAGTCACAGAACCATATATCCACCATACTCGTTTACCCCACTCGGTTCTGTCCTCGTAGAAGAAGGATATGACACTGATTGCTTCTACCACTGTGGCAGCATCTAGAGGCTCCCTGGGACCTGCAAGTGACCCTGCTAGACTTCCATAGTGACCCTTGCCTTGCAAATCCTGGAGAAGTCGTCCCGAGTATTCGGCCACAGGAATTGAGGCAGCAAGAGAAGTGGATTCTCCAAATCTTTTGGGAAGCAGCAAAGACTCAACGTCCAAGTCATCTTCCTCATCCTGATTCCCTTGAACTGGCATACCATAGTCATCAGTTTCTTCCTTCTTTGCCACCTTCTTAGATCTTCGTAGAAGTAGTCTGTCGCTCTAGGAGGACTAAACCCATACAATGCAATCCTCCTGAAGACGCAACCAGTACCAACATACGTAGAACCCTGCAATCCATCTAGGGCTCTCATAGAAACATCAAAGAACACTGTGTTGTGGTTTGCATATAATCACTAGGATCAATCCCTTCAAACCCTTTGCGGAAATTGGACATAGCAGATTCTGTCACCACCTCTGTCAAGCATGAAGCACATTCCCTCTCGTAGGGCCAGGGAACTGTAAATGTAGTGATCCCAGTTGAGGTTGAGGATAAATGGACCATTGGACATTATAGCACTCGTCCTTATTAGAGCATTCATGGCCCCGGCCTTCTGATTGTGATCATAACCCGGCCTCTTCTCACGGGAAACATAGACCAACATAGGCAGCCTTATGTCAACTTCAGTAGTATCAATCAGGTTCTCTCCATCTGCTTCTGATCCAAAAACTGGTTCTGAATTTGTCAGCGCTAGCAGAGCCTATACACAGATACAATTCAACAATGTCAGCAATTTATCAAAGTAAAACTTAGGTAAATAATGGACACACATGAAAGCTAGCCATAGGGTAAGTACCTGAATGATACCAGCATGGTCACCCCTCGAGTGTTCAGGTTCTGCTGATGTCCAAGTCCCAGGCCAGTGAGAACCATCCGACATCCAAGTAGCCTTGGTAACATTCAAGGGTTCAGTAAGGTTCAGAAGTGGAACGGCGGGAGTCCGGACTGTAACACCCCGCATTTTTGGGAGTTTAAATTATTAAGGGTGTTACGTTTTGTAATGTAATTGAGGGGTTTCTTAATGTTTTATTGGAATTCGATTGAATTGTTATGGAATTTCTGATTACAGAATTACATAAGAGGCTTCATTAGTCTTTCGGATTAGGACCGGGTTTGTGGATCACGCAACTCACCTAATTATCTAAGCCCAAACCCGAGTTACTCTCATACCCATATACATATAATAAATAAAACCCTTGCTTTCTTTCTCAATCATTCGGCCTCCCCTCTCCATCTCTCTCCTTTTCGTAGCCTCCACCCGTAGAAAATTCCCAGCATCACTATGTCAACTTAAAACACACATAATTCTCTCATACGATCTCTAATTAGGGCGTGGTTGGTGGCGTTAGAATCGTGCTTTCGATACGAATTCGGGAACATGTAGATCATGTCAATATTCCATGGGATGCTCACTGTAGACATGTTTTAGTGGAGCTGTGTCTATCTACCCGAGAATCTGTTCCACCCCTCGGTATTTGAAGGATTACCGTCGACTCCTAAGATATTCGAGGACGATATTTTGTGGAGATGTTCCTTACTCTAGAATTGACAATATATCCAAAATTGGTAAGGCCTAGATTTCTGTATCAAAAGTTACATTGGTTTTCGTGAGTAAACCCTAATTGTTACTCGTGGTTCATTGTGAAGTTGATTCCCGTCGATCCGTTTGGAGTTTGTGGACGAAATTTTGAGGAGAGGTTTCTGACATACCCTGCTACAACATATTAAAATTTGGTGGTCATCCAATATCTGAGGTAGATTTTATTCGTGTTTCTTTACCACTGTCTCTTTGTGGATCCGTTTCATATTAATGATAGTTGTGAGTTGTAAGACTTATGGTTACATCTTTTTGATTAGGGAGTTGTGGATTGAGTTTATAATTGGATGATTAAGGATTAGCGTTGTAAGGTAAGAACGTTGACCTCATAAGCTTGAGCTTCTTTTCGTACCATATAATCTTTCACGTTCATCCTTATTTCGAATCATTGCTCGTATTCTCTCTTTTGACTATCTTTTGACTATTGATATCGATTCTCTATTTTGAGCATCTATTGATTTCCCACGTTGACTATCTTGTTGATCATCTATTGGTATTCCTGTTCCGGCTTTGGCCGTTTATAGATCAAGCTACTATGCGCGAATAACGTACTTAAAACGGACTAAAGATGTATATATTGTGTGTATATATATATATATATATGTAACTATATGCGTGTTATGATGTTTAAGCCTCCTAGAGCGATTAACCTCTGATCAAGGTATATGTGTAGCTAGGCCGGAGATCAGCTACCGGTCTCCTAAATGACTTCCTGTTAGGGACAGTGCGTCCTACCGTCCCCCTAGGAGGGGTGTGCACACTCGGGTCTTTAGGATTGTTTTGTTTGCAATGCTCTAGTGTTGGATCGGCTTGGGGTAGGACCCTTGCGCAATAATTGATATAAATAATGCTAAATAAGATTATTGTGGTGATTAACACCCCCATTCGCGCTTTACACGACCCGTGCTCTAAGCACACGAGTCGTGCTCAGTTCTTCGTTGTCTTGATTTCGTGGCGTAGTTTGTTCAGTTACTTATTAGCTACACGCCATTTTAAGGCGCGTATCTTATTTCCTTTTGTTGTTTTTTTTTCTTACTCAGCCAGTGCTGACGTTCTTTGTTTTGGGTTGTGTCCCTACCCTATTCTGGGGCCTGTGTCATCCTTTTGGTGGCGCAGTTGACAAGTTTGCAGATTAAGATGCATTGTATGGTTGAAGCGTCATTGCATGTTGGACGTTTTGATGAGTCGTCACATATTTGCATTGGGGACGATTTGTAGTTTATCTTTTGGTTTAATTTCCGATTTGTAGATTCAGTTAGAAGTCTTCCGCTGTCATTTGTTATTCTTGTTTATCAAGTTTGTTTTAAATTAGCCTTGCCGTTGACTTGGTAGTCAATGGCGGCATAACAATCCTTTATTTTTGTATTTAAATATAGCAAAAATTTAGGGTTGTTACACGGACAACCGGCCCAATCTGCGTCGGAATATGCAGTCAGACCATGAGGACGGGAAGTGGAAAGAGTGAGGCCATGATCAAGAGTGCCTTGAAGATAACGCAATATGCGTTTCAAGGCTTGGAAATGAGCCTCGCGAGGATCGTGCATAAACAAACAAACCTGCTGAACGGCATAAGAGATGTCAGGTCGGGTGAAAGTTAAATATTGTAAGGCACCAGCCAGACTACGATACAATGTGGGATCAGAAACAACCGGACTAGCGGAAGCACTGAGCTTAGATGACGTGTCAACCGGAGTGGAAACCGGTTTGCAAGATGTCATAGAAGCGCGGGCAAGAATTTCTTGTGCATAAGTCCGCTGAGACAGAAAGAGTCTAGAAGCATCTCGAGTAACGGTGATGCCAAGAAAATGGTGAATAGTGCCGAGATCAGACATAGCAAATTCACGAGATAGTAAAGCAATAATCCGGCGTAAGAGAGCGTCAAATGACGCGGTCAACACAATGTCATCGACGTACAGTAGGAGGTATGCCATATCAGAGCCAGACCCGTACACAAATAATGAATTATCACACACACTGCCCCGAAAACCCAAACGAGTAACATAGGTCGCAAAACGCTGGTACCATGCCCGAGGAGCCTGCTTAAGCCCATAAAGTGATTCCCGAAGTCGACAAACATGAGAGGGTCTAGCAGGATCAACAAAACCAGGTGGCTGGAACATGTAAACAGTCTCCGAGAGGTCACCATGGAGAAACGCGTTCTTGACATCAAGCTGATGGATGGGCCAAGAACGAGAGGCAACAATGGTGAGAACTGTGCGAATAGTAGCTGGTTTTACCACGGGACTAAACGTCTCATCACAGTCAATACCGACTTGTTGGGATTTACCGTTAGCCACAAGTCGAGCTTTATATCGCTGGAGGGACCCGTCAAAGTTAAACTTGTGACGGAAGAGCCACATACACCGAACGATAGGGGTAGCAGGAGGACGAGGTACCAACTCCCACGTCCCAGTCTTAATAAGTGCGTCGTACTCGTCACGCATGGCAGCGTTCCAGTGGGGGTCCCTAAGGACAAAAAGGTGGGAGCGAGGAAGAAGCGATATAGTGGAGGGATTTTGGCAAGGAGAGAAAGGGGGACGCGGGGTTTAAAAATGCCGTGACTAGATCGGGTGCGCATTTGTGGAGAGGTAGGTGGGGCAGACGGGGGGATGCGTCGACGGGGCGGAGTGTAGCGGGGTGGAGAAGACGGAGGGGTAGAGGAAGGGGGCGGAGAAGAGGGAGACGGAGTCGGGGACGAAAGGGAGGGCGAAGAGGACACCGGAGCGACGGGAGGAGGATAAGTGTAGATGGTGGGGGAGAAGGGTGGTGGGTCATCAGAGTTGGTGGAGAGAGACCCAGGCGACGAGAAAGGAAAAACATTCTCGTCAAAAGTGACATGGCGAGAGACAATAATTTTGCCAGTGGAGATTTCGAGAACGGTATCCACGATGATGAGAGGGAAATCCAAGAAAAATACACCGAGTGGACCGTGGGGAAAGCTTGTGACGGGCTTTGGCAAGCGGCGCCTTGGGCGGCCGAGGAAGGAGGATTTACGGTAGGACCGAGAATAGGCTGACACCATGTAAGTTTACTAAACTCCCTGATCAAGGGTTCATTGCCTTGACATATTTATACAGTATACAAGGCTATATGAAAAGCCTATACAGGATTACAATGAACCTAGGAAAACCAAGGTGGAATACAATGATGATTACAAAGATATGGGGAAACAACAATTGACTATACATGATTACAAGAGACACATTAAATGAATAAATCAATACAAAGAATCTACACACTATTACCTGAATGATACCAGCATCGTCACCCCTCGAGTGTTCAGGTTCTGCTGATGTCCAAGTCCCAGGCCAGTGAGAACCATCCGACATCCAAGTAGCCTTGGGTACATTCAAGGGTTCAGTAAGGTTCGCGCCCATCTCCATTTGTTTCTTCTTAAGACGCAGCTCGTCATGGGCATTGTAAGCATCTGACCTCCTCCTTATGGACTCAGGCAGAGAGTTAATCCTGACTTTGAACTCATCATACTCTCGAACAAAATCTAACTTGACTTTGTTCTTAAGAGGATCTTTCTTAAGCGAAAAGTAGGCCTCGGGGTATTGCTATCTTTAGTCTTTTTGCCGAAATGCCCCCTTTTTGAGCGTTTTTGGAGCTGTATGCTGTATGCTGTATGCTGCACTTTTTGGTAGCTTGTATCTCTGCCAGGAGCTTTCTCATCATTTTTCATATAATATCCTTGTGTGGCTGTTTGGTTATGGCATCAGGACACGGAAGAAATTATAGCAGATGTTCTTGGTGTCGAGGTTTTCAGGCACACAATTGCTGGTAATATTTTAGTGGGGAGCTACTGTGCTATCTCTAACAAAGGCGGCCTGGTATGAATCTCATATTTTGTTGTAATATTAGTACGTTCATTAAGTTACGTTGTTGTGGTGTCTGAAGAAATCTGATTGCTTATGCAAAATCTAATTTGATGGCAGGTTCACCCTCATACATCAGCCATTTGGATTCGTGTCTTAATTAGAGGGCTCGTTCTTTCAATTAGAGGTCTTAAGTTTGAGTCTTGGGATGCAACATATACCTATTATACTAATACTATAAAATAGCTTTTTCGTCATATACAATCATTAAAGACGATAATCAAACTTGTTCGCAACTTGTTATTCCCTACTTCCCAATAAATAAAGGACAGGACATTTTTCTCTTTTTTTGATTGAGCTCAAATGCGGACATATAGTGCGCCCAGTACATCTTGGAGACCGTTAGGTTCAATCCCAAACCACACACGAGTAGACTCATCTATTGGTTATAGGTGGACCATGAATTGTGCCGCCTGATTACCCCTCTTTACGCAATAAAGGACTGATACAATTGTGGTTATTGCTTTATTCGTTGGCCGACTATGACAAAAAGATTTGTGGACCATTTGCTGTAAATTTTGTGTTTAGGTATGCTATGGTGTCTAAGGTTAGTCTGTTTGGTTCATGCTTTGATGGAATTTTGTGGTTAGATTTCCAACAGAGATATCAAAGCCCAGATTCTGCATACAAACTCATATGCATAGAGTTCTCAAGTAATGACTTGAGCATACTAGACCCGAATAACGAATACGGAATCAAGGTTGCGTATCAAGATTAAATTTTGATTAATTGGCCATATGAATCCAAGAGAAATAACATGTATAAGCAATGCCTTAGTAATGTCGAAACGGAAGTCGCAACATGATAAGTTAGCTTGTAGAGACTTGAGTAAGGTTTATCTTTGTAAAGTTTCTCATCAATATGATCCAAAATTTGCAGAATGTGTGAGTAAAGTCTTTGCTTAAAGGGAGGGGGATGGACTACCAATTTTAAGTCAGAAATCTGTTTTTTGTCAAAATCAGAAGATGGGTCTTTCAATTTTGTGTACTGTAACTAGCTCCAATGTCCATTGGAGGACGATCAAGATATCATTCCTGAAAATTGGGACTGGTAACTAAGTTCTAGTTTTGGTTTCATGTAATTTTTGTAATTCAGAACTCAAGTTATAAGCTTTTGAGTGCAGTTGCGCATTTTGCTCGACCTATAGGTCAGTTCTGACCTGATAACACTAAAACATTCACAACTTTGAATTCGTAAGTGAATTTTGGGGTAAATTTTGTTATGGTATGTCATGGGCTTCATAATTGTTTCGGAGCTGAATGTTATGGCCTCTGAAAATTGAACATTGTGCAAGAAGATGACCATTGATAAAAACTGTTATGAGAAGTTGAACTCACCACTGCCAATTGGTTTTCTTTGTCATTTAGAGTTGTTAAATGTTTTCATCTAAGTTGTTAAAATTGTAGTTCGTGTTCAAAATTTGTCATTGTTCATTCTCAAAATTTATTAATTAAATGTGGTGGCCAGCATCACTTGGTGAATAACTTCTCTTGCCATTGAAATGTAGAGATTTACATGATTGATAGAATGACTGAATAGGGCTATGTAAGCCAATACTGTGGAGTGTTTTTTTTTTTAATTCAATGCTTTATGATTCTACAAGTCATGAACCGACTTTTTTTTTGGTTGATTCAGGATTGTGAGTTGTCAAAGAGGATTGATGAGCCAATATTGAAGTTGTTAAAGATTGACGTAGGTGAATGTAGTTGCTGGAGAACAGGAAGTTTCATTTAGAAAATTCAGAATCATAGTCGAAAATTTTATTATCGATTTCAATGTTGGATTCGGTTATCTTGTATTTTAGATCACGGAAAACAGTTTAGGTTAGTCTTCTCCGGTGAAATGTAAAATTACTCTTGCAAATAAGTTGTATTTTCTATCTTTCTCTACATTGTGTGATCGTTGTGGTACCATTCTTATTATATCGTAATATCGTCGAAAAGTGCGAAGTGATTTGCCAGAATTCAGAATTGTCGCTAATAAACTTATTGCCACATGCACTTCTATAATGGGTAAAGGTGAAAAGAGTGTTATACGTTGATGGTGAGAAGTTGTAGGGGAGGGGATATCATTAAGGGTAAGATTAGAAGAAAAATGGAAAAAAATAGGTTACGCAAGTATTATTTAATTACGTTTAGCAACCTCCAATAAACATGTCCCGAGAGTTTCCGTGCCACGGGCCTTTTTCTTTCATTACTCCAGCAACATCATATTCCCAAGAGTACCGTGACATGGGTCTTCTTCTTTCATTACTCCAACAACATCACATTATGAGGGTCCCTGCTCTAGTGGTACAGTCCATTGAAAGTTACTGTTAGTTCTCAGATAGATACGCCATCATTGCCCATCAAGGTTATTTCAATCACAAAACCTTAATCTAAGGGTACGACTTTCTATCATACGTTCATCACCTTATGGTACTCGGTACTCCTTCTAGTCAAACCATTGAGACTCTTTAACCAAATTGTCAATCTTTACTTAGGCATACGATGATTAATCCGTCAAGCATCAATTCGCAAAACATTAAACATCAGGTGATTAATCGTCAATCACCGGTACAAAGACATGCCCGTGATAGAAGATCACTTTGGGATCACCGTGGCATGACTTCATTTCATTCAGTGCCTGCAGGCTGCAGTAGGGCAAGGCGCGACCCACAACAAAGGAAGGGGGAAAGCTTTCAACGCACGGGTTTTCATCATTAATATTAGAAATCATAATTAAGAGGCCCTTGCAAACCACGGGCTTTCATCCTAGTGTATATTTAAAACCGCATAAAAGAGTTTCAGAGAAAGCGTCATCCCTTATTTGAAGAACTTGAAAGGATTTAGCAAATAGCCCCTGCTGCCAATGATTTTCAGAGAAAGCGTCATCTCCAGTTCTCCACAAAGGATTAGTACCCTAAATGCAATAAATAGCTTAGATGTTTTAATGTTCTTTTAAATGCATTAAAATAATAAAAATTTTGTAATTGTCTAACAAAGACATTGCAAAACATAGAAAAACTTTCAACTTGCAACTTCCAAGCCTTGTTTGTAGTCTTTATAGCCGAGAATCCAAGATGGAGATTTGGATCGGGTCGGGATCGGGCACATTATGGATCGGTGTCGGGTTTGGATCGGGCCTTCACCTTTCGGGTTTGGGTTCGGGTTATTTGATATCGGGTTTGGATTCGGGTTTCGTAGCCTCGGGTTTGGATCGGTTTTTTTCCTTCGGATCGAGTCGGGTTCAGATCGGATTTGAACTTAATTGCCATCCCTAGTTACAATAAACTGTAGTAGAATCGATTATATAGATAGCTGTCATAGAATCGATTAATACATCTCAAATTCGACATATGCTAAATGCTAGAGCTTACAAATAAAAGAATCAGACTTGAAACAACTATGAACAAGCAAGGGCAATGAAGTTGAGAGAGATAACTTCATCTAGTCTACAATTTCGCGACTGATCAAGGGAACTCGAACCTGAGATTTCCCTGATTTCCTGAGGGTGGGCTAATGTAGACCCATAGCAGTGAGATAATGATGGATAGGAGGCCTGACCAGACGTAGACAATGGTTGGAACTCGCCCTCGTCGACCCATCAACCCTTTAGCGAAAGGATAGAGGTGGCACAAGACCCAAAAGCTGAAGAAAACCCCTCCAACAAGCTTGCTCCATTCAGGAAATGGGTTGTACAAAGTCTTGGCTGTTCCAACACCGATAGCAATCATGTTCACCATCATGATTGTTATAGGAGGAACCATTAGGAAGCTCCATTTGACCTCATACAAGTCTGCAAATTCGTCTTCAGCGTCTTCAGGAGTCCCGGATTTCGATGTCAGGGTAAAGGAGATGTCGACTCCTGCAACGACTTTGAGCAGGCCTTGTAGGACTGCAGCAGGGTGCGCGCTTGTTCCACCAATCAACCAGAACTGCTCGTTTCTCCACCAGTCGTGTAGAGTGATTCCTGACCATCTGATCTCGAGGAGTGCAAGCATACACAGTGTGAGAGTAATTGTGAGGAGCAGGATCAGGAATGTTACACTGAGGGACTGTACTATGAACTGCCCTGAAAACAGTGAGACTGCAGGAAGGAAGCAGTACACCAGTAGGAACATGGAGGTGAAAGGGTAGAGTCCGACATTGATGTACGCAACTCTCTGTAGGAACTTCATCCTCTTGCTTGCGAAAAGGGCGTTGTTCCTAGAGAAGAATATCTCTACTGATCCAGTTGCCCACCTGAGGACCTGGTGAAGTCTGTCTGTCAGATTTATCGGTGCTGTACCGCGAAAAGCATCTCTTTTTGTGACACAGTAAATTGATCTCCAGCCTCGGTTGTGCATTCTGTACCCTGTCACAACATCTTCAGTCACAGAACCGTAAATCCACCCTACTCGTTTGCCCCACTCAGTTCTGTCCTCATAGAAGCAGGATATGACACTGATTGCTTCCGCGACTGTGGCAGCATCTAGAGGCTCCCGGGGACCTGCAAGTGACCCTGCTGGCCTTCCATAGTGACCCTTGCCTTGCAAATCCTGGAGAAGTCGTCCCGAGTATTCGGCCACAGGAATTGAGGCAGCAAGAGAGGTTGATTCTCCAAATCTTTTCGGAAGCAGCAAAGACTCAATGTCCAAGTCATCTTCCTCATCCCGATTTCCTTGAACTGGCATACCATAGTCATCAGTTTCTTCCTTCTTTGCCACCTTCTTAGACCTCCGTAGAAGTAGTTTGAGCTTCCTAGAGCCGAACCATCCATGATGTTCAGTCGCTCTAGGAGGACTAAACCCATACAATGCAATCCTCCTGAAGACGCAACCAGTACCAACATACATAGGACCCTGCAATCCATCTAGGGCTCTCATAGAAACATCAAAGAACACTGTGTTGTGGTTTGCATATCGATCACTAGGATCAATCCCTTCAAACCTTTGCGGGAATTGGACATAGCAGATTCTATCACCACCTCTGTCAAGCATGAAGCACATTCCCTCTCGTAATGCTAGGGAGTTGTAAATGTAGTGATCACAGTCGAGGTTGAGGATAAATGGACCATTGGACATGATTGCACTAGTCCTTACTAGAGCATTCATGGCTCCAGCCTTCTTGTTGTGATCATAACCCGGCCTCTTCTCGCGGGAAACATAGACCAACATAGGCAGCCTTATGTCAACTTCAGTAGTATCAATCAGATTCTCTCCATCTGCTTCTGATCCAAAAAATGGTTCTGAATTTGGAGGCGCTAGCATAGCCTGTACACAGATACATTTCAACAATATCAGTACTTTACCAAAGTAGAACTAAGATAAATAAAATGAGACACATGAATGCTAGCCATAGGGTAAGTACCTGAATGATACCAGCATGGTCACCCCTCGAGTGTTCAGGTTCTGCTGATGTCCAAGTTCCAGGCCAGTGAGAACCATCCGACATCCAAGTAGCCTTGGGAACATTTAAGGGTTCAGTAAGGTTCGCGCCCATCTCCATTTGTTTCTTCTTAACACGCAGCTCTTCATGGGCATTGTAAGCATCTGACCTCCTCCTTATTGACTCAGGCAGAGAGTTAATCCTGACTTTGAACTCATCATACTCTCTCTTGACTCGTCTCCTCTCTCGAACAAAATCTAACTTGACTTTGTTCTTAAGAGGATCTTTCTTAAGCGAAAAGTAGGCCTCAGGATTTCTTGGTTCTATACCATGTTTCCTGCAGAAAGGAACCCAAGTCCTGGCAAAACTTGCAGTCTCAGCCATAGCTTCAAAAGTCAGAAGTGCACCTCCATCATCTGACAGATAGCAGGCTAATTTCTCCACTGGATAGTCTACTGCAAGTATGGAGAGGATGGTGTTGGCTGTGACAAGAGGGGGTTCTTTTTCCGGGTCTGCTGTGGAAACAAACACATCAATACCAGGAAGATCAGACCTGCCCTTTGGATTGCGCAGATTGAGAGATTCATATCGATCCTTGAGTACAGTTAGATCAGCTATTCTGTTCACAGGACAGATTTTTGGCATCTGATCAAGAAGCCAAGAGAAGGCAAACCATATCTCACAAGTTACAGACATGCCCCATAACCACATTGCTTCATGGTTTGGATGTTTAACCCTCCATGTCAGATACATTCCCAAAGCGACCAGGCGTATCACCATCAGTAATCTGCATATGTAAAGTAGTGATTAATATTCGCCCGAAATCGTCACAATCTCAAAACAGTGTCAGAAACAAGCTACATAGACCACTTAACAAGATTCATGATTACATAACAACAATTTGAGCAACATCGAAATCGAGTTGCAATGTCAGCAATGTCTCAAGCAATCAGAAGGCAACCATAACACTGCTATTTATAGAAATTTGAATAGAATTTCGGCATGGAATTTCAGCTATGAACTGCAAGTAATTAAATGCCTAAAACAAGGTCAGATTACAAGATTAGAACCTTAATAGGTTTATCCATTTACAAAAAAAAATTCCTATGCTACTGATGTATGTCTCAGTCAGTGTCTGCTAAAGTAGGCCTAAAATGAAGTTGTACTCGTGTTCGAGAATCCAATGTCGGACACGAGTACATACTCTATGAAAATATAGAGTCCGAGCAACATAATTTGTTTCCTACTCGTTCAACAAAGCCATTTCTGATCTTCAACAAATTACCAATTAAACTGGTCCTCTAATCATGACAACTTTACAACATTAACATTTTTATAATCAAAAGTAATAATCCAAGTACTATATACTGTATGACCATATGATTAATCTCAATTGATCAGAAAATTATCATAAACATTCACCATGAATCAATCATATTCATATTCAGGCAAGCCATAGAGAACACAAATCAGATCAACAAGACAATACTAATGATGAAACAAATCCAATAAACAACATTCCTAATTTTAATCCAATCATTACATCCCAAAAAATAAGCAAGAAATAAATCTACTACTTCAAACATGCTAATTAATGTAATAATAACAACTAAGAGTACACAACAAACAATCAAAACACCCAAATACAACTACGAAAAGTTGAAAACAACAACATTACCCCGATACTTCGAAAATAACAACAATTACTAAGAAACACAATAAAAAAAAATGCAAGAAATCCAGTAAACAAACATTCCAAATCTCAACCCAATCATTACTACCCAAAATAAATAAAAAATCAAGAAATCTACTACTTCAAACATGATGATTGTATATTAACTTAACTTAATAACAACACAACAAACAATCTAAACACCCAAATACGACTACGAAAACAACAACATTACCCCGATGCCTAGAAATAATAACAAGCAAGCGTAAGAAAGACAGTAATTAATTAAAGTACCTGTAAGGGCTAAGAACAGCAGCAGAAACAGAAACCTTCCTAGTCAAAGGCTTCTTACACCTCTCCCCGAAATCGGGCGGATGTTCAAACCCATTACACCCACCACCAGCTCCAAACCCGTACCCATCTTTCGGCCAAACCGCATTCCCATACCCATATGTCCCTTTCGTCTCAAACAACCACCGATTATGATCGAATTCGGGCGGGTTTTTAACCGATTTCACAATCGAAAGCCGCTTATTATCCGACTTAAACTCCGATTTAGACGGCAACGGCCTCGCCTTATCCTTAGCCTCACTCCCAAACTGTTGTTCATAACTCGAATTCACATCTTTCTCGTACAACACCTCCTTACACCCTGGACACCGACCACCATCCTTGTTCGAGAAGCAATCCACGTGGCAGTCCCGGCATAACTTGAACCCGCATTCACATGTCGGATCTTTTGTCGCCTTCTCATCACATCCCTTCATCCCACACTCGTCCACCGCCTTCCCCTCCGGCCGCTCCATGGAGCAGTCTATCACGTGTCCACGTGTCACCGTGTTGAACCCGCCTGTGAATATTGTACCCGAGATGAAACCCGAGCCCGGTGTCGGGTGACCCGGCCCGGTGTCAGGGTTTGTTGTTTGTGAGTCGGAGAGAGAGATTGAAATCGGGGGGCGTTCTGGAGTTGGTGGGATGTGGACGGTGTAAGAGACGAACTCTTCATCAGTAGCGTCATCGTCAAGCTCCTCAGCAACGGCGTCGTTTTGGTGTTGGTGTGAGTACCGCTGCTGATGAGAGGCGGAGGAGGTGAGAGGAGAGAGAGAGCTACGGCGGATGGGGCTCGTAAGACCAATGCTACGCCGCCGTGCGCCGCCGGAGGAAGTGACGGTGATTGTTACCGGTGAAGCTTCCGGCGAAGTTGGTCGTTTCATTTTATTTCTATTTTTTAATCAAATTATTGGGATTTCAAACTAAATTTGTTACTAAAAATAGTAAGAAAGATTGAATTTTGAAGCTAGATTTGAGATGGGTTTTCGGATTTAATCAAAACCCAGAAAGGAAATTTCATGAGGAGAGAGAAAATGAGAGATTTTTTTGGGAAGAAATTATGAGTTGATGAAGAGTGAAGAAGAAGAGATGAGGGTTTATGTGGGGAGGAAACGGTCAGATTTTTTAAATTTTGTAAAAGTGAGGAAGAAGGACTGTATATAACGGTCTTATAATCTTGGCCGTTGAAAGAAGAAATAAGATGATCTGACGGTTGTGCTGAGTTTAGTGTAGGACAAGGTTAGTCATAAAGTCAACTTATATGATGACTGTATCATAACGGTCTTATTATGAAAAAAACGGTGGTAAAGTAGACTCTAATTAAAGTACGTAGGTCCTTTATTATTTTAAATTTCATGGGAATTGTTCATTGGCTCATAATGGTAAAAATAAATAAATAAATAAATAATTTCATGATGATGTGATTATATATTGTGATTGAAGTGCAGAGAAGAACATTACTGTAGATGTTAAACAAATCAAAATTGTGTCAGTAAATCAGATCAAGGGTTAACCATCATTAGGATTTAGGGTGTGTTTTGATTGATTTTTACCCTTCATGATGGAAATGTAGCTTTAGTAATTTAAGGTCACATTTTCGGGTACAAACACATTGAGTTTCGGGTGATTACGGTTATAATTAAGTTTTGTTGATGTTAGTTGTAGTTACGTTAATTCGAGGTCTAAGGTCATGCTCTAGTCTTTGACTATAACTATGAACTGGTTGGATATGAAATTCTTGCAAGTGAATTGATTTGAATATTGAATATTAATTGAGTATAGGTGAATTACTATCAAATATTATTTAAAATTCTAAACTAGCTAATTTCGCAGCCAGATGATATAATTCGACTTAAAATTAACCGGGACAACGATATATAGGTTTGTTTTATTGCGCTTCGTGGATACAAGGGACAAGAATTATTTATCAGATGTACAAAATGCAAATGAATTACGTATATGTATGTATGACGAATGCAAGTAATACGATATTACAAGAAGAATGTATACGGGGTATATGATCCCCGGGTAATTGTGGAATGTGGATGCAAGCTAATTGAGGGCTGCAACAAGGGAGCAAATGCGACGACTAGTGTTGGATGTATGTAACGGCACATTTTTAGTATGTCTCATATTGGAAGTGTTGAGTGATGGGCGGAAACGTATGTTGCGTTGTTAGTGTTGAGAAAATAAGAAATGACGCACGTTATATTTATGAGGATGGATGAACTAATCATGCAAAACGATTGCGTTGAGGCTTGGCTTGAAGTTCATTAACGATCACCGCGTTTAGAGATTATGTAATTTTAACTTTTCAATTCAATAATAGGTCAAGAAAAATAACTTTTAACCTATTAAACGAGTAACATGGACATCACAATCACTACAAATTCTATTTGTAGCTCGAAAGCGAGATACAAATACATTACATGTTGACACCGACGAGGGTTTAAATGTTGGGGAAATGGAAATGTAAGGTGTTACATATATTAATCATCTTTAAATTCACAATTAGATAGGTAAGCTCATTCGGTATCACCGCCGTTTTCAGTTTTTGGTTTTTTTGCGTTAAAAGTTTAGTTAAATAAGTTGCAAAAATTAATTCAAACTGTATGTTTCTGTAATAGTCATACAAAAATGAAAACTGACAACTAAAAACTGAAAACCACTTTTTCTAGTTTTGAAAAACGGGACTTTAATTTTCAAAAAAACTGAAAACTGAAAACAAAAAACGACACCAAACAGGCCCTTAAAGTTTTAACCAAATTGAACAATATGGAATAATTATATGAGTTTGTGACCCTAGTGTATAGTCAATTAGTCAGTCTCCACTACAAAAGATATGGGCTTCTCCCTCTGTCGCGTAAGACAACTAGACATGTGTTGTTTATGTACTTATGTTGAGTTGCAAAATCACTCAATTGCACTAGCGTAATCAACAAATAAACAATTAGGATGTCGATTTTTATAATCGTTTGAACGTTTGATTGATTTTTACATTTTTTTATGTGAAAGAAAAATTAAATTCTTTTACTTATATGGTGTGATGTATAAATCAATACGTGGTTAGCACCACAAGATTGACGAGTTCGAGGGTGACAACTTATATACTCCATATATGTTACCCATGTATATTAAAAACCTCTAGTAACTACACCCTCCGGCCTCCATCCCAATTCAAACACCTCATACGAAAAATGAACTGTTGTGACGCAGGGTGCAGTGGTGCCCACTAATCCGTTTGTCCTAACCAATTTGCCGCGCAATCTTTTGGAACTTTGATTACCCGATTAGTGTGTACATCATCCTCAATGTAAGGATATGTTAAGCATGAAGTGTTTGAGGAAAGACGAAATAATTTGTAATAAAGAATGGTAGCCATACATGACAAACATGTACGTTACTCCTTAATATACTTAATAGGAGCTTCTTTAAAATATGCATTTACTCCGTGCTCTAAGGGCACATGTTAAAAACTTATTTTCTTCCTTAATAAGAAGAGTAAATCGTATTCTTACATTGTTTCATACTCCCTTCGTTCGTCTTTAAACTTCCTACTTTCTATTTAGGGGTGTTCATTTTTAAACTTCATACTTGGAATCTTTCCTTATTTGTACATATAAATACCAAACACCCTTACTTTTTATTAAAAGTGCAAGTGGGACATACCCCTATGTGTAATTTTACACCAAGTGGATCTTAAAACTCATTTTTTATTCTACTTTTCTTAAAAACTGTGTTCCGACCCTACGCGTTTTATAGCCGAACGGAGGGAGTATATTCTAAATTGTTGGTCTAAATAATTCATAATTGTATTAACTTTTTTTCAAAGATACAAAATTTGGCCATACATTCAACATATAGGGAAGGATTATTACTTTGCTTATGAAATGCAAACTAGTGAAATACATTGTCTGAAAGATTGGATTAATCTCCAAGGAAAAAAATGGATTAATCTAGCAAACTTTTTTTTTTCCCTTTGTTTTCAAACACTTGGTCTCCAAGTTTCTCAAAGCTGGCTGGTCCTCTTATCTTTGACCATTTGGATTCTTTTATCTTTGAACACTTGGGCTCCAAGTCATCAGTTTTGCAACTTGAGTTGAAGTCCTCCATCTTTGCCTACCTTTTGGCAATACTCGATTCTTTATGTTCTGCTTGAAGCCGTCAAATTTGTACTTTAATTTTATATGCATAATAATTACGATTTTACAAGTAATAAATTTTTTTCCAATTATAATGTGACTATTTTGGGTACTATGAAGTTTGAATATTTTCTTATTCGGCGATAAACTGACCATCATTCGCATCTCCTTTGGTGAAAAAGTATGTATTACGGAATATATAAACATTTGATGCTGTACTCAACCTTATTCTCTCGTTTGTTTGCACACAAATTTAAAAGTACATTTTATAAAGTAATTTTCCACAATTATACAATTGAATCCAATTAACCTCCAATGGGCCATTACAATTACATTTAATGCGAGTAATCCAGCCTAACCCAGTTCACCCAATAATGCAAACACGACATTGTTGTGTTGCCATCGACACATGTAATCAGACTAAATAACACCTTTACGAAAAAAAAAAAAAAAAAAACTCATATAAGACAACGTTAACAGTCAAATATGCAGACCTACTTTTTTCGCCCTAATCCATAATTAAATTAACCCTAATAAGTTGGGACTCGAACGTAATAGCAACTCAATTAAAAATAAGTCGGACCTTTTGGCGGCGTCGGTCCATTGATACACATACATAAATAGCTCAATTCTAAACTCTCAAACGATTCATACGAATTGATACGACGCAAACTCGTAAACTTTTTTGTGTATTCATCGTTACGCTTTCGGACCACCGCAACCTTTTGATCCCCGCCGCTTCCTGATTCTTCTCTCTTTCCCTCTTCCTCTCTCCTCCACCTCCCATCACACCCCAGGTTCCTTCAATTTTCCCAATTTTTTTTTTGTTCTTCGGTTTGATTATTTGCAATTACAAAAAAATTGACATATTTTTGTGGGTCAATTGTTAATTTTTGCAGCTTTTGATATCGTTGAGTTTGGTGGCTTTTGCTTGAAGCTTCCAATCATGGCTACAAGTATGCACCTTTTCAATTCTATTAATTTTTCTGGGTTCTTATCGTTTTATGATTTTGATGCTTGAATTTTAGGAAGATTTGATTTTAAATTAGAGTGTATTTTATTTATAGCTTAATCTGTCGCATGAGAAATAAAGATATGAACTTTTTGTCATCAGGGTTTAAGCAAGCTCCTTTTTTTATTTTCTTTCATGGAATTATGAATTATATTATGTTGCCTGTTACTCTTATGTGAGATGAATTCAAACGAAACGTATAGAGGAAGTATTGTTTAATGAGCTTTTGGGCTGTATTCTGTGTTGAGGAATTGTCTCTAATAGATACTGTCCTAGTAATGCAGGGCTTCGGTTTGAGAACAATTGTGAAGTGGGTGTCTTCTCCAAGTTGACTAATGCTTATTGTTTGGTTGCAATGGGTGGTTCTGAGAATTTCTACAGGTTTTTTACCTCGGGTTTTCGGTTTTCTTAGACCCTGCTTGGTTTATATTGTTGTTTTGTATGAGTATTGAAGCTCTTGAACCTGAATTTTTGCAGCACGTTTGAGTCCGAGTTGGCTGAACATATTCCTGTTGTAAAGACATCGATTTCTGGGACACGAATTATTGGCCGGATGTGTGCGGGTGAGTATGGATGATTACATTTATAAAGAGTGTGTAAAAATTTGGAATTTTGGTTAGTGTGCTTCTTTATAATGTTTTTCAACAATGAATGACAGGTAACAAAAACGGTCTTCTTGTGCCTCACACCACAACTGATCAGGGTGAGTCTTGTCACTGAATAATGTGTTTGATATAGTGCAATAGATTTTTGTTTGAAGTTGAGCAAACCGCTGTGATTTTGGGGAATTCTTTTTTCTGTTTAGCTTTATGCATTTCATTTTGGGGGAGAGGGTGCCTATTCGAGTCTGTAAGGAAGCTTTACGTGTTATGTATATGCTGTCATTTGAAACTTGCTTGTTTCTCATATTGAGCTTTTTTTACATGTTCTTATTGTTCATGTTCGTGTCAACGATTCATGTTAGCCGTCCCCAAATCATTTCTATACCAAGGCAATGTTGTTTTATGGTTGCTGCTCTGCTGTTGCTTGCTCTTATGGATAGCAGAGCTATTGTCGCTTACTCGTCATGATTATTATTGCATATGTATGCTTTTCCACCTAAGGTAATTGTCCCTGTATGACGGTTTCATATCAGTTGATCTAATTGAGTCACATCTCACATGGAGGATGGTTTTTCACTGTATGATTGCTATGCGTCATTTCTTTTGAAGATTTCATGTATATCAAGTGTATTCAGAGGTCAGCTGTGTTGTACTGTGACATTTCAGTTCTTTTAACAGAAGCAACCAAGATCCAAGTTTGTTAGTTCAGAGGTTGGTTGCTCGGTGTTCTGTCCTGGGAGTCTTCTAAAGTTATGTTTTGTCTTGTGCTTTTTTTTTTCTTTAGAACTGCAACACTTGAAGAACAGTCTGCCTGATTCAGTGGTTGTTCAGCGCATTGAAGAAAGGCTGTCTGCCCTAGGAAATTGCATAGCGTGCAATGACTATGTTGCTCTCACCCACACAGATCTTGATAAGGTATATTTCGCTTGCTTGGAGGGAGAATCATTTTTCATGCTATTAGTCGTTAATGCAATTATTCTGTTGTATGTATCATTGTATCGCTACCCTTTGGGGCAGGTATCCTTGTCAAGTGGTCTTTAGTCTTTTTGCCAATATGCCCCCTCTTTGAGCGTTTTTGGAGGGTTGGTTGGGAGGGGGGGAGCTTTCTCATCATTTTTCATATAATATCCTCGTGTGGTTGTTTGGTTATGGCATCAGGACACGGAAGAAATTATAGCAGATGTTCTTGGTGTCGAGGTTTTCAGGCACACAGTTGCTGGTAATATTTTAGTGGGGAGCTACTGTGCTATCTCTAACAAAGGCGGCCTGGTATGAATCTCATATTTTGTTGTAATATTAGTACGTTCATTAAGTTACGTTGTTGTGGTGTCTGAAGAAATCTGATTGCTTATGCAAAATCTAATTCGATGGCAGGTTCACCCTCATACATCAGTCGAAGACTTAGATGAGCTTTCTACACTTCTCCAAGTCCCCCTCGTGGCCGGGACTGTGAATCGGGGGAGTGAGGTTATTGGTGCTGGCCTAACAGTGAACGACTGGACTTCATTCTGCGGATCAAACACCACTGCCACTGAACTATCAGTGATTGAAAGCGTCTTCAAGCTGAGAGAAGCCCAGCCAAGTTCCATTGTTGATGAGATGAGGAAGTCCTTGATTGATACCTATATTTAAGCGTTTTGGTCGCGTCAGGTTTTACTTGCTCACTTCACCGGAGCAAGTTTTAATGATATGATGATATATCGACCTGATTATGCTGTTTTTATGTAACTGATTTCGGAACAAGATACTATCTTGGCAGAGTAGATGTTAAATTCCAGCGCAAGAGTTCTTGGTCTTCAGCCATTTGGATTCGTGTCTCTACGGCTGTGTGTTATGACGGAATGAAAGGTAAAAGACTTTCAGCTAAATTCTCCTGATGCTTCCTCCTGACAACAGGGAGGACGATCATTCGACTCTTCTCTGTGCCCTGATAAGAAGCCCAAAGCAATGGGCTTTGCAAAAAAAATTCTCTTCTTTCTTTCTTTCGTGGTGGGGTGGTAATGCTGTAGAGTACATCAAAGTATGAAACCATAGGGCTCGGTTTATATCCAAATTAAGCCATTTCAAAATGTTCAAATCTGATCATATCAATGTCAAATCTCATAAAATTTTGTTTGGGTTGGGTCATTTTGGGTTGGATTCAGATTACAAAATTGGGTCAAATTCGGATGTTTCGTTTATTTGGGGCGTATTTTCGGGTATGGGTTAGTTTTGTCAGGTTTAAGTACTCCTATAAGGCATACCTAGACCGAAGGAGCCTTGACGACATAGATGCATTTCCAAGTAAAATAAGGTAAGAAATAAAAGTCCGCAATACATGTTCATAGATACAAACACCAATTTGTCAAAAAAAAAAAAAAAAAAAAAGATACAAACACCAAAAAATGGAAAATTTTACACATATACATGTTCGCATGGGAGAGTTTGAGTGAACTTTCGACCTCAAAATGTTAAAAAGTTCACCGTATCACTCAATCATACGCTAAAGTTTTAGTCCCAATACTAACCTCTTCAATGATTTAATTACTATGGTCCAACCGATCCATATATAGAGCAGCATCATCATTATAACCCAAATCCAACATATTTTCATATGTATGAGTTGGGTCCGACCCAATTACAAAAGGTTGCCCAAGCCCACGAAATGAGTCCATTTTCACACTACAATCCTCCGTAGAGTATGTGATCCAAGGTGGTGGTGCTCCATAGGAACCGAACGGGTGATATATGACATTGTTACCTTCATCAATACGCTTGATAATGGCTAAGTTCACATCAGTTGCGGCTGCAATTTCTCCAATAGTAGTCATCGATTCATTAGCTAGGGCATGAAACTTCTCGGTATGGGCCATTTCCCCGGAAGTTTGATGAGTTTGAGAGTGATGAAAAGACATCGTTCTCAACGTTGTTGTAGTTGTCATAAGTTGAGCTTTCATTGATGTACCACTTCCTCCTCCGTCGTGCTTCCTTTGCTCCAACCTCTTATGATATTGTCTATATTTCTGCAATTTATATCCAAAGACGATATTGCCAAAACACGTAAAACATAACACGAAACAGATAAAATATAAAAGTGCACCATAGTATATTAGTATCAACTTTGAAAGTTGAAAATTAATAAAAGTACCTGCAGGTGACTTGCTACATTTTCTCTCGTCAATCCAGAAACGTTCATTATTTCTAAAATCTTTTTTGGAACAGCCTCTATAAAAGAAATAACAAACAATATACTACTATCAAAGATAAATCCATATACGCGTATGATGCAACACAAGTTTACGAGTGCCGAATTCCAAAAAAAAAATGTTTTGAGTGTCATGCACTCATGCGTAACTTGTACACTTTCAAAAACGAACATATTCAAGTGTACGGTCTTAATATATACTCTAAAGCATTCAAATTTGTATCTAAAGATTTAAAATGGGAGGAATCAAGTTTGCATATAACAATAGTGTATGTATACATATTCTACGAGGGTCGGTCTAAATATGACAAATAACAAAATCGTATAAGGGATTAAGGTCTAAAAAACGTACTTAAATTCCCAAGTTGATTGAATGCTGCCACAAATTTCTGATGAAGCTCAGGAGTCCAAATCATACGTTGTTTTTTCCTGGAATAATTAGTTACATATTCTTCATTAACACGTCCATAATCTCCCACTTGATCGTCATTAGCCTTCGTCTTTTTCGGAGATTTGCTATCTTCACAATCACTAATCTTCTGGTAATCAAGGGTGTTCGAATTCGGCTCATTATTAACAATGGTCGTCGTCTCGGAGCTACTCCACGATTGTTCCACCTTCTTGGTTAAGCCATTCTTATGTGCTCGGTACACGTTCATCCATACATGTCTCACATTCTCGATTCGAATTGGCTTAACTAAATAATCACAAACCCCGTTTATAAACCACTCTTTAATTACGTCTTCATTATTGTCGGACGACATCACTAAATACCGATTGATTTAAGCATCCATTATTAGCATAATACGTAAATAATAAATGATCAAATATTGCAAATATATATATAAAAAAAAGGACGTATTTAATTTAAGCATGTGCTTACCAATGACGGGAAGATCCGTTTGTTCGGAAATGTGCTTGACAAACTTCAACCCGTCCATGTCCCGCATGTAAGCATCAGCTATCACAAGATCAAAATAATTTTGATTGTCTTTGAGTATCGATAACGCTTCCTTTCCACTCCGGCATGCAGTCACTGCAAAAAAAATTATACGTATCAAATGAATCATGCATTATCGATCTTAATCACAACGAAAATGTTGCTATGATCTATTCAAGCATAAACCTTGTGATAACAGGGACGGAGCTAGGTGAGAAAGTTGACGGGGGCTCATATACCAATACATCTTTTGTTTGAAATTATTTGGTTAGTGACACCATTAAAAATGTTAATAAAATTCTTTATGTTATGCATATTTATATTACGTACCCTTATAGTTGCAAATTCGTAGCATCTTCTCCAAACTCATGAGACAAGTTTGATCATCATCAACAACAACTTTCCATTCACGATTAGCCGCCTTAACTTGCAATGCATTGTTCGACGACATTTAAGGCGTGCAAATTAATTGGGAAATGATTGAATTGGAAGCTACTTAGTTGATGTAAATAATTAAAAAAAAAAAAAAAAAACAAACTCAAGGATAAGGAGAGAACGTATGCATGTCATCTGTGGAGGTTTAGGAGAGAGTTTGGAGGGAGTAGGTACAAAGATAATAGCTTTAGAGGATAAAGAAAACAAATACTAAAAATAAAAATAATATATAGAAAAAAAAATACTATTTTATACTTCCATAATGAACGTAGTCTAAGTGCGTAACCTATACAAATTATATGAATATGATAATAGATTAAGAGCTGATCATATATATCATTTAAAACTAATAACAATAAAATGAATGTAGTTTACTTTTTGCGTTAATTCACTCATATTCGGGTATTCTTTTTAACACCAATGGTCCTGCGCTTCGTGCTTAGCAAGTGATTTAGAAGATGTAGGACTGTTTCGAATATAGGACGAAGATACTAGTCTAGTAGGAATATAGCCATCTACACTGATTTTGAAGGGCAAAAAACCTTGCAATCAGTCAGTACTACCTTCATACTTATCCATTAAAATAAGGGATTACAACACAAATTACATTTCTCATTTCAATTCCTAAAAAAAATGAGTTTTATTGCAACGTCTTCTTTTTCAAGCATCTCAAGTACTTGTTAATTTGTTATCAATCCTATAAGACTATATACTGTACTTGGTACAAGACTAACTTAATCCTCTACGTCGTAGTTTTCATCATCATCATCGAAACCCTCCATTCGATGATTCAAGACCCCGAAAATCATAGGATCAATTGGCAGAGTCTCCATTACACCACAAGACCAACTAGGAGGTTCGTCGTCTACAGTTTCTTTAACAAAACCCTCTGCTGTGTCATTGCTATCCACAGCTAAGACCGAGTCATAATCACCAGTCTCGTCCAAGTCTAAATTGAGATCAAAGTTTCGAACTGATGCTTGCGTATTTTTGGTACTTACAGTATTGGCTTTGATGTCCACAGGCTCAGTTTCGTCATATTGTCCCAATGTTAGCAGGTCGTTCATGTCTAGATCATCTTCGAACCTGTCAGTCTCAATTGTTCGACTGCCTCCTCGTGCACGACCTCTTCCTCTACCTCGTGCTTTTGTATCACTATTGCCAGTATGGGCAGCATCAGGCTGGAAAACAATCATATTTTCGTCATCAGTAAACACAGTTTATATATAATTGACTACTATGATGTCTAAAAATTATTAAAAAGTCCTGCATAAAAATGTCATTGACAGTTGTAGATTCATTTTTCGAGAGCTGCCAAGCCGAAACATGATCAGACTATCAGAGTAGAGCAAATTAATCCTAGAAACTTTAATCCTATGTTCACCACATGAAAAAATCAAAGGATAGTTAAGTGTCATACTGTTTTCGTTCTGGTTTCCTTGCTGCCGCCCTTCTCATCTTCGAAATCAGCAAGTTTTCTGTCAACAACAAGATTGGTATCACTGTATCAGCAAAGCTAGAGCATACGCGTATTAGAAACTGTACTATTGGATAAAAGGAGGGGTAGTTTACAAACCTTTTCTTTCCAACAGGTCGATCTTCACTCCCGAGAGCCGAGTCACCCGGGTCAGGAACTCTACTTACAGTATCTCTCAGAAAATCAAAGATGTTGAAGCTCTGTACGCACTGTTTCCTGCAGGCACAAAACGAAATCAGAATTGCAGGAAAAACCACTGATGCACTCATGCACTTAAACATACCAAACTTAGTTTTTCCAAAGTTTAAGTGTTAAGGAAACAGCTGATGCACTTACAGATGCAATGAAGTCACAGTCTTTACTCCTCGAGTCGAGGTCAATTGATAAGTACGATCACAGAGATCTTGTAGAAATAGCTCCAAAGCTTTAGCTGTATCAGAAATAGTATGCATATCAGTTGCCAGTTTCCAACAAAATTAACTGCTAAAAAAGTGTTGGAAATTAACAAAACTATGTTTATAATGATCATAAGTATGCCAAGAGCGAGAGACTCACAGACTAGTAGTGGAACAGCCATGGCTATCTTTCCAACATCGTCATCAGACTGCATAATCTTCTTAATTCTAACCTGTTACAATCAAATACACCAATAAGCAATACTGTAACCAAATCGCGAAATTCGCTTACTTTGAACTACATCCAGCCACACCCACTACTCAAAACCGAAAACTGGCGAATACACAAGATGAAGTCGCAAATTCAGTATAATGCCTAACAATGTAATACACACAAAAGAACCAATCTTTTTCAGATACAAGACGTTATAAAAGTACTTCCTCCGTTCTCATGAATTGTTAATGTTTAGTTAGAATTTCTATGACATAATAAAACCAAGCATTAACGACAAACAAAAATATAATCCAAAGTTACGAGTATTTTCAACCAAAAGTTAACAATCCAAAAGAACAAAGAGAGTAAGTAGCTAAAATTGTCAAATTACAAAGTACAAATTGTCGAAAAAATAAAACATAAACATAATCAATCTACTAATAAAAGTCGTTATTAACACTTCTCTATACGAGAATAGCACGAGAAACTACGTAAGTAACACGGGTTAAGCATACATACACTCACATAAAAATCAAAACATAAGAACAAAATAAATCATACAGAGAATCAAGCATGAATTTTGCTCTTTCTCAATCAACAACAACAATCAAATTACTAATCAAGAGAGAAAGAGACATACAGCAGGAAAGCGAGTATCGAGTTTCTTCTTCATCACCTGAGGCGTCAATGTCAAGGAACAATAAACCCTACGAAACTGCGCCGGGAAACGGTGTAAAAACGGCGATGAGAGCTCTGTAGTCTTATTTTGCCACAAAATTCCACCGCCTCACAAGTCAAGTCACCAGTTGAAAAATCACTGATCAACTGTAATTTTCTCTGTTTTATATTTCCTTTTTTTTTTCCTAATCCTGACACAAATAGGACAGATATGAACCTTGAGTTTTAAGCAAGCTACCCACTTACCAGTTACCTCCCCTAAGAACATAAAAAGGAAAGAAGTTTACCCACTTGGGCTCAGGGCGAGTTATGGAATATTTTCGAACACACGTAAACGTAGTCGTTACTTGAAAGTTTCGAGAGAATTACATGCATAAAAAATTTACCATATATCCTTACAAGGCTAGATTCATCCACAAGGGCATGGGCTACCGCAACCTTATTTTCACCAAACTGAGTGAAAGTCAAAAGCTCTTCAAATTCGCCCGATCACGAACATAAGAGAACATGCCAATGTGAGATCACATTTGTAAGCTAGGCCTTGTTGCATAGTCCAAGTACATTCAAAAACATGTCAAGGAATATCAACCTTAAACCCTCTCGGACTTTATTATATTCAAATATATAAACGCTTCTTAGTTCTTACAAGGATGCCGAAATTTGAGTAGAAAAAAGCTCAAATCAACAATGGAAAATAAATTACAAAACTCTATAAAATGGGAAATAGGCAAGAGCGAAAAATTAGAGGTCAAAACTCTTCCCAGCATCCCTCGGGTATTAGTCCATCAAGCCTACCTTATTTAACAATTAGGGCAAGCAGCCCTTAACATTCAGAAGAAATGTACACACGAGCTTTCTTCCTTAAACCTATTTACGTGTTCATCATGAGTTCAAAATCTGAGTATTAAGCTGCTGCTTTCTTACAGTGCTTCTCAAGCCATTCCATTGTCACACTCTTCGGTCTCTCCAAAGGCAACCCAAGAGCTCGGTCCCATATAAGCTGGAAAAGGTAAATACCAATAACATGAGTTGTGATGAATTCGGGTAAGTACAGAAGTGTAAAGTTAAAAGGCAGAGAGCAGTATATCGAACCTGAGAGCAAATTCCGATGCTCCTAGACACACCAAACAGAACAGTGTAATACCTGCAAGGGCAAAATATCCAACTCCATAAACTACCAAAAATAGAACATTTCATAGATAGATTAATGAAGTTAGGGGAAATAGAAGGACCTTGCTTCCGTCAAACCATAATGGTTCAGCAAAACTCCGCTGTGGGCGTCAACGTTAGGCCATGGGTTCTTTACCTGCAACAACCCCAGATGTCAAGAAGAAGATAATACTATACCGTATGGGCTATGGTATCTAAAAAAAGCTTTTTATGAATAGCATAAACCCCACCAAAATCTTGCATCGGGCACACAGATAAATTTCCCAAGAGATTTCAACTACCCTCCAAATCATTTTTTATTTCAGGAACAGGAGAAGGGGGAGGAGAGCATAAGTGCAAAACAGTACCTTTCCCAGTTCTGTCAGAACGGGAGGCACCACTTGGTAGAGCTTCGAGACCTGCAGAAACAAAAACTAGCTGAGAAACCTAGAAAGGACACCAGACATAAATGAGAATTTAGACAACAGGCTTCATCTCATACCAGTTGGAAAAGAGGGTCATCAGGCATGTGCTTCAGTGCAAATTCCCTCTGGCAAGTGTACCTTGGATCTGTCTTACGCAAAACTCCGTGGCCAAATCCAGGAACAACCTACATTTGGCAGTCGTTAGCGTGAATAAAAGTTTCAGATTAGACAGTGAGTTTAGTTTTTCCGGGAGTTAGGGAAATGAAAGAACTTATACAATTACTTGGGTCGGGGATGGCGAGGAAGGGGAACCAAGGGCAATAGAAAAACAAATTAGATGTTAACAATATACAAACATCATATCGTCCTATGAACACATACACTATACAGAAGCCAGTTGCCAATATAAGTAATCATTACAACATAGTATTATCGCATTCCCAACTACATTTATCATGCGAAATATTGGCTCACCTTGCCACTGTTCAATGTCTTCCAGACATAATCCTTTAATTGCTCAGTGGAGATGTTCTCTCCGCACTCAGCAACAACTGACTTGATCCACAACAAGACTTCCTGACACAGCAAAGTGATAAACATGAAATCCACAACACAATTATGCTAGCCACATAGGGCTTAGTGACTAAGAAAACGAAACAAGGGAACAGATTCCAGCATTTCTAGTAGAGAATTTTCCTAGACAACTTCAACGAATCAAAACCAAAATAATTTACAAGGAAACGCTTCCACTGTTCAACAAGAAGTATACAAGAGTACGACTAGCATATGCCAAGTAGCAGGCCAAGAGCTGTGGGCTTGCGGCTGCTGCAGAACGAGACATTACCTGGTTGGCTAATCCGTGAAGTGGGCCTGCCAAACCGTTCAGTGCAGCTGCAAACGAGAGGTAAGCGTCTGAAAGTGCGCTACCCACCTACATTTGGTCAAAACGGCTCAATTTAGCATTTGCTGCTATATGCGTAAACAAGAGCTCGCTCGAGAAAAAGGCTATTATATAAGCAAGGGATGGCCAAACAGACACGTTACCAGATGGCCAGTATGTGCGCTAACATTTCCACCCTCGTGATCACTGCAAATGATAAAAAAAGGCATTTAACTCTAACCGGACAACATGGGCGGGGGAGGATATTACAAAAGACAAACTAAACAAATGCTTACGTGTGAATTGTGATATACAGTCGCATCAGCTCAAGCATCTCAGGGCTATCAAATCCCAACATACGTGCAAAATTAGCACCGTAGTCAAGTGAGTCATCCAACGGTATAGTTTGTCCATTCTTGTACATCCTTCAGTGAGAAAAAACGACAAATTAGAAATCCCTAAAAAGCAATCAATACCATCAAACAAACAAAATTTGAAATTCGCAGTAAGTGCAAACCAGCCCAAGATAACAGTTTCGCTGTATCAAAACCACTACTTGGTAATACTTATGCAGCAAAAAGATTCAAAGGAATCGTTTTTAATGCCACAGAAGATCATGAAGGTGATATCGATGGCACTGATGTCAGACAAAAGAAAGAGCATGAATCAAGTTGAAACGCACAAAACTGGGTTGACGGATCATTGTCACTAGTACATTGCTTTCTTTATTCAACTACAAGGACCACCAAAGAATATATCATAGCAAAATTTAAGAAAGCTCCTTGCAAAACTTATTGTCAAATGGAATCCTAGTCTAACTACAGAGTATATCCTTTTGTGAAATAGAAATTCTACTGACCTTCGGTAAATGTAAGCAGCAACGACAGGAAGTTTAGCAATCAGACTAAGGCAGTCCTCATAGGTTGGCTCCCAAAACCTACATCAATAGTCGAACTCAGGAGACAGGAGAAAACTACAAGGGAGTATAAAGCAATCATGACAGAAAGGGAAATATACTTTGATTTATGAATTCCCTTTTCATACGCCTTCTGAAATTCACTTTCAACCTGGGAAAGGAAATACAATGTCTTAGGCTCTGCATGATCCAACTTAAAGAAGAATTTATTCAGATCAAATCTAATGAATTTGGTCCTAATGTTAGCATAAACTATGAATGCAGCTGCAAGAGGTCATAGTTTGGAAGCCTCCATGGAACCAAATGTACAAATTTCTAGTGGAGAGGGAGCACCACCTGAGAAAGGGAATGCAATGTCCCGCCAAGCATGCAACAGCAGGTTCAACAACATAGGCAGATGACCTAGAGGTCACTACTTAGAGGCCTCCATGAAATCAAATATACTAATATCTAGTGGATAGGGAGCACAGTCAACCAGGCTTGCAAAAATCATAGTATGTCCTTTAGTATAAGTAAGATTAATCAAGTAGGTCAATACTCAGACTATCAGAATGCAATGCGCATCTATGCGACAAAAGGAGAATAAGGATTCGGTATATTAACCTGAAGGGCCATAACACTAGTCGCAAACTGAGTCATTGGATGAGCAGTAACAGGCAGAGCATCAATAGTTTTGTAGACATGGTCTGCAGGAGAGAGAGAACGCTAATTATTAAGTTACTAGTGGTAAAGTTTTATTTGATATAAATAAGCCCACATTTCAATGTAGAGCTACCAAATACATTTCATTGAGTCAAGTTATAAGCCAAAAACCTGGCACAGAAGCACGGCTCCGCAAATCTGCTGATAGTGCATCTACTTGTTCTTTGCTGGGTACCTAAAGTATTGAACCCCAATATAAAGTAGACAAAAAGGTTAATTACAATAAAGAAAATTGCAGATAACATCAGACACAAAAAGATGACATATGCCTCTTAGGTGCCAACTCGTAAACATACAGGCATTTAGGTAGAACAGAAACTGCTCAGCCCAATTTTCGGGTTATACCCTGACACAAACAGCTTCAGATTAATGTATCTGGAAGCATACATCACTGAATGAGTAAAGAGCTACATACTTTTCCAGTCAAAAGTAGCCAAAGAAGTCCTTCAGGCAATGGCTCTCCACCTGGCTTGGCAGCAGGTAAGAGTTTCTGGCACTCAGGGATAGACATACCCCTAAACCGAATACCCTGAATATGAACATGTAACATCATTATTAACAAAAGAAACTACTTTTACATGAAATTATTCTCAACCAACTGGAGAGAATTTGTCGTCAATTAATTTTTAGAGGATGACAAGAGAATACTGTACCTCTTCTGGGTCAAGTAAAGACGTTTCCCACAGCAGACCTACCATTCCTCTCATCCCACCCAGTACCTATTTATAATGAAAAGCAAACTCAGGAAAACAGTTCATCGGATTACATATCACTCCTAAAAAGTTTCATTGCGTAATCTCAGAGAAATTATGGACTTCAAGATAGATGATACCATGTCCACATTAATGTTTCCTAGCTGAACGCTTCCATGTTCTTTCTTTATCTTCTTCAAGCGTTCCTACAAAGACAGAGAGAGAGAGAGAGAGAGTGATGAAAAATGTAATCAACCTTATCAATTATCACGAAACAATTGCAAGTAGAAATGCAATTAATGTTTCCCAAAAAAAAAGGTGATCGTTCATAAATCCAAGGAACCCTAGAGCTCCTGGACTTCAAACATCAAACATCAAATATCTGACAGCATAAACTTGCATCTCCAAAGAAAAAAACGGAGTTCAGTGAAAAAAAAAATGAAGGCTTGAGAAATGGAAAATAAAACTTATGAAATAGCTAATATTAGCGGACAAACCTGTTGTTCAGGGATCAATTCTTGCAACTCTGAGCGAAGGTCCTACCAAAACAAAAGGTATTTTAAGCAGTAAGCATAAACATGGCAAAAATATCCAACATGGCAAAAGGCAACACCGAGAGGAAAAGAGAAAAAGAATTACAAGATTAGAAGAACTTTGCATCTGGATCCATCTCACCGAACTGCTTAGACATGATTGCTGACCCTGTGAGTTCAAATTAGATTTAGATACAATAACTGACTGGAAAGATAACAGTACACTGAAAGATGAGATACAAAGACATGACAAACTAGATCTAAGACTAGACTTTCTCAATCATAAAGAACCAATCTTAAGTAGCAGTTTGCACAGCCAATAAACAAAGTAAGTACCTACGTTGACTCAATAATTCATGTGTTGCTAACAGCCTAAAATTAATCTCTCGACATAGTGTTCTGTTTCCCCCAAAAACACCGATGGTGATACAGAGGCATGATTTACTACATAAGCATTTTCTGGGGTTCAAGTCTGCAGTTGGGAAAGGGGAGTATGCGTGACTCTTACAAACCGCTCAACCTCCCACCATTTGAAGGGGGGGGGGGGAACCACGCAGCCCAAATCCGAGGGGAAAAAAAGGCTTTGAAATTCAACGCTTGAAGCAATGATTATGACAAATATCATTACTACCTAAATGACTCCGCAGAAACCCGGATAATAACAAAAACCTACACAAATGGTGAACCTTATGCTAACATACCGAAAACTTTGTACAAGCTACCAAATGACATCCTACTCCCAAAAAACTGCAGGAAACTATCATCACATGTCTAAGACAAACAAAAAAAAAGCAGCCAACTTTACATTTCATTACTTTTTTCCGTTTTTTTCGACTAATAAGACGACTTAAAACACGAAAATTACTTCTTTCCAATTCAATTCAGCTATCATGATCCTATTTCAAAATCTAGTGAATAGCTAGTTCCACAAAATAAAATAAAAACAGATAACCTTCACAAATCACTGGTAAAACACAATCATCTACGACGAAGATAAATCGAAAACCGACATCGTAAATTCCTTCACCAATCATATACAAGCGTAATTGAACTCACAATTGCATCGAATCAAAAAAATATATATAAACTGTAAAACTACAAATATTAATCAATACTTACAGCGCGAGATCGCAATTTCGAGAGCGCGGAAATTCCTCTGAAGAACGACATTAATTAATCTATACACCAAAAAAAAAAATTAAAACAATTTAACCTAGAAAGTTCATATCAAACAAAACAGCGACAAAAATAAAAATTAAAAATGCACAGATCAGGAAGATTACATGCGAAATCAATCGGTAATATGCAATTATAATTACGATTAAGAACAAATATGACGATTAATCGAGAGGGAAAAAGGAGGAACCTTTGACGCGAAGGATTCGGAGTCGGAGAGAGAGAGAGAAAAAAAAGGGTGGGAGAAGGTTCGAACGAGTAAAAGTGTGTTGAAGAAGAAATGAGTTGAATCAGTGTTTGGTTTGGTTTCCAATTATAATTTCGTGTTTGTTATTTATACGTTGGGTTGTGCTTCATTGAATGCGTCTACATTTTATGTGTGTGTGCAACGTGTTATCGATATCATATCAGCTTAGTGTAAACTAACGATTTTGGTTTATCGAATTATCGGTGATCGTAATGTGGTGTGTATTTGTTTATAACGATGGTGCGGAAAAAAACAACAATCGAAATTGTGAATTACTAGATATTATAATGAGTTAAGTTTTCTAGATAGGACAGGATTCATTCAATCGAACCATATCATATAAAACAAGAATATACATGGAAAATTGAAATTTAGGTCCTGATTTCAGAGGTCTTGATTTCGAAACAAATTGAAAGTTTAGGTGCTATATTGAATTATTGACAACTAACTCCACTAGCCGGACATTACCCCAACTCGAGCCAAAAAAATTCTAAGCTCGAGCTGAGAAGAAATATTGAGGTTGAAGATGACTAGTTTCATAAGTTCGCTAGGTGGATACGAACATTGATAATATGCGTAACGTTAGCATCAGTGCTGCAATGCTACTCAACAAACACAGAACGAAAACCGAAAATAACATCATCAGTTTTTTCAAGGCATCTCCTGGCTATTAAAAGAAGTATGAAGCACAATAGATGTACGCCTAAATTCTACAGCTTTTCTCCAGGAATAAAGTATCTGCAATCAGTATCGAAGAAATACATACGCCTGACCAAATAATTCTCATAGTACAAGGTTAACTAAAGACATTCAAGTGTAAAGCAATTTGAAAAAGAGAGTGCAGTTGAAGGAGCGATTTACAAGAGAGGATTATAGCTCCGTCTTCAGCATTCCCTGTAGATCATCGTCCCAGCAGAGCAACACGGTCTTTCTGGACTGCTTGTCCAAGGTTCATGTCAAAGAGCTCACAACGTATAGGCATCTCCATTTCATAGAACGGGTTCTTCAATACATAATCGGTGTACAGCTCATACATGTGCTTCAACAAGCTCTCCATATGCGGTGTCCCAGGCTCACAGACAACAAAAAACTTTGTTCCTACAAAGATACATCAAACATTAAATCTGATGAGAACGGAATACCACTATGAGGTAAGACACCATGCCTTTATACTATGATCATCTTATGGTAGCAAAGACCGCAACTTTGGATGTCATCAACAAAAGGTTTAAAATCATAGAATTGTACGAGCAAAAAGCCAGGATCGTAGGCATTGATGGGGAATTATTCGATAAAATATTCAACTGGTTAAGACGACTCCTAGTGAGTTTTATCACACCGAATAGACCACTTCCCAGTCTCTACCTCCTGAAATGTATCAAAGATAAATTTCTTAGACAACAAGATAGATCCCGTGATGTTTCACCTATACCAGCCACGAAATCAGTTTTCCTCTGATTCCAAAGATGGTATTGGTGCTACTAATGGGACACATATCTATGTCAAGGTCAAGGGCTTCCAGGTTTAGAGGCAGGAAGGTTATACATCACAAAACATGTTGGCGTCATGCCGTCATGTATGTTTCACCTCAAATTTACGTATGTGTCATATGGTTGGAGGGTTCACTTTAGATTCTAAAGGATATCTTCACTACCCAAGACAAGGTAACTATTCCCAGCATCAAATATTATTTCAAGATGCAAGTTAAATGTTGAATAGTGGTTTAAGTACACTGCTTAGAAATGTAAGTTCGCTTTCAAAGGAATACACGTCTTGTGGTCTAGAGAACTTGAGTTGTTCAACCGCCAATACGCCTCCTTACACAATGCAAAAGAGAGGGATTTTAAACTTTGAAGCGTTAAAAACCGATTTCATTATTCACACTAGTATAAATCCACATCACTTTAATCATGTCGCATCATTCTTAATTTTCTTATAGAAGTTTATGCAAATAAAAAAAAAAAACAAAACCTTATCGAACTAGACATAAAACAGAGAAAGATAAAGCGAATGACAGACATGGTGATTTCAATTAGGAATAATTCAACCGAAGGGCCTTTTCAGTACTCAGTACGTAAAAGAGCCAAAACTTTACGCATCAAGCTATGATGGTTTATTTTCAAATTACTGCTGACGTTACAGTATTCACTTTAAATGTGCATAGTATTAGTATCCTAACTTCTCTCCACTCTATCACTATGTTTCATATCATAGATCAAACGATGATCTTTCACAAGCATTTTAACCGAGTCAGTGTTACAAACTTGAAAGAGTCTAAACCTTTTCCCATATCCAAACCCTTTCCAACACAAGTTATCAATCAATGGCCACAAAAAGAACCACCTAGAAGTCTCAACATAATGCCCCTGACCTATTCATAATCAACCGAAATGTTTTTAACCTAGTCATACAGGCCCTAAATTTTCTAGAACCGCCATGTATGATCAATCACGGAAAAAAAAACCTTCCTACTTCATCTAAAACAAACACACCCACTTTTACAAAACTTCAATAACAGAACCCTAAAATTCGTTCCACACAATCACAACCATCAAAGAAATGGCAAATGTTCCCAAAGTACATGCCTTTCTCCGTTCTCCCTCCAATCCCAACAACCAATTTACCAGCTTGATTGAACTCGCTAATCTCGAACAAAAACATCAACAATACGAAGACACAACTCCAATAACCCGAAACAAAAACCAATCCAAGTAACAAACGACAACGAAAATCAGACACTAATCCATGTAACACTACACTACACATAGGGTTACTGATCATTACCAGTAAGAGACTGGAAGCAATGGAGATCAAAGTTATCGGCTTCGAGGAGTTCAATGCCGGCGCAACCGGAAACCGGCGACAACTGCTGCGAAATGGCGTGCATTGAGTGCCATAAACTTGCCAATCTCAATGTATCATTCGTATCCATTCTACCAGCTGATCCATAATCCTAATTATAATTACAATTAACATTTCAATTACAATTATATCAACAAATTCATTCATAATAACATTAATTCTATCACTAATTCATGAAATTGTGAAAAAAAAAAAGAGGGGAGATTTGAAAAGATTATACCTTGTAGAAGATGAGACCTCCGGATTTGTTGATTATATAAAGATTGTAAATCGCCGCCATTTTTTTTTTCTTGGTAAAGTCAAATCAATTATAATTTGGGAATTTGAGAAAGGTGAAATTAGGGTTTGATTTGATTCCAAACCCTCAATTTCTAATTTGGGTTTTAAATTGGGGGAGATGAGATTGATTGTGACGTGGGATTTCTGGCAATTGGAGTTCGAATTGGAATTGATGATGAATTGAACTTGAGTTAGTGTGAATTATACTGTTTTGAGCTCAAATAATTTATTTTCAGAATTTGATCAAAATGTAAAGCGCAGAGGAGAGAATGATAGATAGGTGAATGACGAGGTGCCCGGGACTTAAGTTTGGTCGATCCAAAAGTGTAAACGTGACGATACTCGGAAGTCGGGATTAAGGAGGCTACTGAAAACGACTCGACCTTACCGAAAAAGTTATTAGTTTACTCCTTTTAAATTCAAAGGACCGGATCTGTTTAATCTTTTTGAGATCGTATATAATTCGAAGCCGTTGTAGGTTATAACCATAAAAAAAAAAAAAAAAAAAAAAAAAACAAGGTTAAAACCGACATCGGGGATGGTGATTCGCGACTATGAAACCATCATTCCCCATGTTAGTTTTATGAACATGATTTTTTTTTTTAAGAAATAAAATCGCCATTGGAGATAACGGTTTTATAGGCGTGAAACCACCATCCCCAACGGCAATTCTTAACTTGCTTTTGGTTTTGTTTGGATTCCAAAAACTATTCATCATACTATAGAACCACCACGCGAATTGATTGTTCCATTACAAACCCATAATTGTCGACGTGCACCCCATTTCGTGTAGTGTTCATATATATACGACCCATTTGATTACACTTTTTTTTTACCAAGCACTATTTTGAAAGAAGAATTCCAAATAGTCATGACTACGAGTAGGGAACTAAGGGATGAGGACAAACTGAACTAAATTTTCCACAAGTAAAGTGAATCCAAGCTCTTTAAGCAAAAATGAAGCTTGTAGTAGTTGAAATGCTCATTGTGTTCCAAATAGGGAACATCCACAAGTAACATCTATTCAATTCAAGAATATAAACCCTAATTTCTCAGTGCCAAAAAGTAAGGAACGATAACGATTCCTTTTCTTTTTGAGTAATTCTAGGGTAAAACCGACTCATCAAAGGCATAGTCTCCAAAAATACAAATAGGCATATACATAGAGTGTGAGCCATGTTACATTGCTTTTCATCTTATAAAATTTCACCCAAATCATCAGAAAGAATGAGGTCTCCGAGTCACCACTCACCAGTGAAACATAAGGACACGGGAGATCATCTGATACAGTAAAGATATACGTATACGCTCATAATCTTCTTGAAGCTTGAACATCAATTAGCTGGGTAAATTAATAGTCGCAGCGCTTTGCAAAATCAGAGTGACTGCAGTGAGCTAGAAGAAGATCTCCTTGAGGACGAGTAGCACTAACATAACCATACACATGATGATGAGAGTTGTCGCACACTTAACCATACCACCATTACTTTGTGATCTCTCTGCCTGGAAGATGATATAATAGGATATATGTTACAGACTAACACCATAAGAACATAAGCAGAATAAAGCGCCTCAAACAGAAATCAAGAGCGCTCTACCAAAGACAGACACGTCAAGGAAGACGATATCTTAGCTTAGCATAAATAATTAGATATAGTAATAATGGAAAGTGTGCAGTTGTATAAAGACACGTAGATGAGGCAAGCCAAGCAGGTCGAGGAAGCAAGGGAGGAAAAACATACTTTCTGAAGTTGTTTAAAGCCCTCCTCAACTGATGATGCAACATTCTGGATGTTGTAGTCTATCCGATCAACAATAGTACCCTGCGAGAGTAATGGCAACCTCAGTCCCCAAAATGTGCAGGAAATATTTTGTAAAGCTAAAGATATAGGCATATAAATACCTGGTCAATTACTAGAACAGAAAGGTCCTTCATTATCTGAGCTAACTCGTTCACTGACTCAACAACCTGATCAATGTAGTCCACCTTGTCATTGCTCGTAAAAAATAAAAAAATAAAATAAAAAAAAAAAAAAAAAAAAACTAATATACTTAATAGAGATCATTTACTGGGAATGAGCAATGGCTCACTAGCAGGAGAAAAACAAAGAAAAGACAAGATGTTACCTGATTGATCTCTCTTTCCCTCTCTGCAGTCATATGTTCAGTTCTCTTAATCTCAGAGATTTGGTGATCACTAAATTCCTAAAACAGAAAAGCTATATCAGTTGGAGTAATAAAGATAAAGGTAAATTGTATGAATGATGCATCTCAAGTTTGTCTTGTGCCCCCACTCATCACTTATCAGCTTTCATTGAAGTACACAAGAAGATGGCGTCTTCAAAGGCCATGGATCAAAACCCATAGCAATTGAGTATTCTGATTGATGTCCAAAGTAAATTGTTACGAATGAAACTCTAAAATTTGTCAGAGCTGACCACACAGATACAAAATTCACAGAAAGTTGATGATGCTGACCATGTCACTGAACTCATCCTCAAATCTTGACATGCTTCCATTTAGGTTCATTTCCAAGTCGACACCGTCTGAACCCTGCCCAATAGACACATGGAAATATTTTCACAAAGGTTTGCAGCCAGCAAACAAAACAGAAGTTCAATAAGGAGAGCGAATTACCTCCTTCTGTTGCCTAAGCCGTTTCAAGTATGTTGACTGTTTCTTGCGAAGTTCAACAGAAAGATTCTGAAGATCTGTAGCAAGGGAACGCTGTCACGGAAATTTTAAGAAATAAATCAATCCATCTTAAAATAATAACACAACACAAAGATTCCAGTGGGAAATGTAACAATCAACATCATAGCATACAACATTATTACAAAATTATCGGATGGTAATAAACCAGAAAACAGTGGGGCACTTGCGTCATCATCATGCTCGCAAATACTGTTTTTTGAAGTGATATGGCCATGGTACTTACTACAAAGCAAAACAATATGTAGATTATATATACACACAACATACTACCTAAGCAAAGAGCAATTAAAGCCACCAAGAAAATTAAGACCACATGAAAAAAATTGAAAAGTTAGGGAATATCTAAGAACGAATAATGAAACCAGCTTCATCATGGCGGCAGACTCACCTGTACATTTTTACGAACACTGGAATCCTCAGAAGGGCCACGTGCTGAGAGCTCCTTAAGCCTTTTCTCTGATTTCCTTAGTATATCAGTTATCTCTTGTGTAAGAACTTCGATCTGATGCTGATCTTCCCTAACGTCTTCAAAGGATACCATTAAAGCCTTTGAATGAGCTTTGATTAGCTCTGCCATTTTCATCCGAGCACGTTGTATATTTGAAGTTATCTCTTCTGCAAGGTCTACCCATGCCGGTGGTAGACCCACGGTTACTGCATCCCTGCTGCAGTGTAAAAGAAGGTTTTACCAAAAAAGCATCGAATCTGGAAAGTCATTTTAATATACACTGCACGATTCAATTTACGATACAACGGCGTTGCATCATATATTTTCAAATTAACTTTGCAAGGCATGGTCCACTTTCTATTTTCTTTTCTTTTTCCCCTTGCTTTTATAAACAAGCTGCAAGATAATTTTGAAGAGCTCGTAAGAAGTATACATGTTCGTGACGCTTGGAGTTGCAGGCCTTGCAGCTTATTTGAATAAGCTTATTGACATGCTTCTACAGTGATTACATCACGGTACCAACTATCACCGCGAAAATGAACTTAACGAAGTCAGAGTAGACTTCCAGGACCTTCCAATTTGAATGATTACAAAAAAGGGAATTATAGACTCTTGATTCCTTTCTCTCCAACAACTGTTAATAAAAAGAAAAGGGACCATGGTCTGTACAGCAAGGTAAGGCCATGGCGTTTATGCATACATATTGACCTCTTGGATCCAAAAAGGCTTATTAGAACTTGGTGGTGGTAGTGGCGTTGTGCTTTGTCAGCTTCCTGAAGTTTTTATATAAGTTACCCAATGGTAAAATTATAGCACCTAATAACAATAAGAGGCTTAAAGAGGTTCACAGCAGGAAAAGCTGAAGAACTGAAATAGCTAATAAAACTTTGAGGTGTTGTGCTTTGACAGCAAAAACAAAAACTATTTCTCCAGTGCTTGAAAGGGTCCCGCCATGTGCCAAGGTAACGTAGTCGATGACCTGTGATAAAGAAATGCTACAAGAATTGCATCGAGCTACTGCTACTTCACAGTCATTTTGTTTTATTCCATGATGCTTTAACGCTGGCTCCATTGGGAAAGTGTTGTGCTTTGACAACTTTTGAACAAATTGGTCAGCCACCAGGGAGCATATAGCTAAAAGCAAACACTGGAGTCACTTAAACATGTTTGAAGAGAACAAATCGTTTCAAAGCAGTGGCTCAAACAGGGTGATTATAAGCACGGGGTACTTTACTGCAGCCAGTGTTCAAAGTCAGAAGGCATCACTGGTTAGTGAGTGTTGATTGGCAATGATGAATCTCTTCTGAATTCTCCAGGTCCGAAAGATTTGTACTTAATATTTTAGGCTCCACTTTTGAGACTGTAGCTACAGACAAAAATGTCTTAGGATCCACTTCTGAGACTGTAACTACAGATTTGTTCTATAATGCAGAAAAAGGAGTCTTCCCAAAGATTACTATGGTTCAGCTTTGCAAGAATGTGATCTAACATGAGACTGAACCTGTGCTTTAAGAGGATATACAGCCCCAAGAATTAACGGCTATAATAGTCAACTCAGAGCTGGCTAGTATTTAGTGAAGCTGACCATGGTGTTTTGTGTTGTTCAAGAGTTCATGACTCCTTCAAAGTAATAAAGATGTTAAAAGTCATCTATTGTACAAGCCTGACACTTATATTGAAGGCATCGCACCCATCTTCCATTTAAGGGTATAAGCCAATATCTAACTGTAGAGTATTTAGGCTTAACAAATTGATTGCTACAAATTATAACTGTAACATTGCAATAACTAGCTAATGACTTACTAGGGGACAGACGAGATGATTGCTTGATAACACAATCCCTAGACAAAAACTTTTCCAAAAATATTCCAAAAGCACATTTCTACTTCTCGTATCAGGAACTCGACTTTCAAAAGCACAATTTCTAACATATTCCAAGGCACATTCGATAATTAATCATTCAAATTAATTGGAATGTAAAGGTTTAAATAACTGCAGTCCACCCAAGCTATCTTGATTCAAACAGAACTTCATGAATTTCTGTTCTCCCAAGAGAGGTCTCCCCACCTGCTTACTTTGACAATGCAGTACCACGATGGGCACCTATAACTCCTTTAAGGTCACAATCACTGAATATTCTTCTGAGTGCAGAAAGCTGTGCAGCAGACACTTAGTTTTGCGGACAATCTACTGAGATATTGATGGAAATCTCCGAGTTACTTATATTGTGTATTGAAACATATCTGAGTTGTCAGGTCTCAAAGTAATATACATTTTCAAAAGGCACAATGTGCTTTCCTATGTGTTCAAAAGTTTGTGTGGTTCAGGTGTAGTAAAATGGATGTTCTTAATTAGGTAATTTCAGGACGGTGCGTATCATTCAGATGTCTAAAGCACCCCCAGATAGCAAGAATTTGATTGCTTGCTCAGCCGATACTATCACTTCTCAATCCAAGAACAAGGTTCAAATTCTAAGCTGGTAAATGTAGGGCACAATAAATAAAGCTTGTATTGCTTATCCTTCTTGGGGGCAACTTTCTTCCCACTAAACGACTTGATTAAATTTTGAAGGTGCTTGCAAACATTTTCTGCCGTAGGGCAATTCTCATACTTCAAGGAAGAGTTAAGTAAGTAGGCAAAAAGTCCATGCCCACTTCAGCATATGGAGCCAGTAAAAGGAAGATTAACGGAGTCCCGATGCATCAAGCAGAAGTCAATCACCGTAAAGGAAAAAGAATAGTTCAGAGTAGATATTCTACCATTACAGGGACGAACTATTAACTCGGTCGAGTGAAGGATACTAGTCTCTTCCAAGTGCTCATAGAATATCTAGAGGACTTAGAATTGCAAAATTCAGGATTCCATCTGATAGCAATTTTCCTCAAACCCGGCAATGCAATGAGGACAAAAGAAAACACCTACCGAGTACTCATTAACCGCCAATCCAAAATTCAGGAGTACTCATTAAACGTAGTGATAGCAACCTGGTAGGCTTGGTTATAGCCAATTGTTGCTTACCCACCAACACGAGATTCACTGGCATTACCGCCATTTCTTTCTTTTCCGATCAAGGGGTCGATAAAGACACCGCCTTTCACAAGCACACCCACAACCACACACTCACATAGTCAAAGGCCACGGACAATCTTCCCCGTCTACCTACCCGGCTATGCCACGGAACCACAATGAAACAATTCTAACTCAAATCAATCATAATTACAAGACAAACATCTCAACTTCTCTAACAAGCAACATCTAAGCTCAACTTTTATCAACCTAGCATTAGATTCGGCATTTGGCAACACTAGCTAATAAAACACAATCAAGACTAAAATTACGACAAATTCCTAATCAAATTAAACTGCAATGAAATGATCGAAAACCTAATTAATTTAATTTGGGGGAAAAAAAGGAAAACCTGGAAGTGGAAGGATCATCAGTGCTAAGAGGAGTGTAGGAAGAAGACGATCGGTGAGAATTTAGCAACGAAGTCATTTCGATTACCGGACCGCCGCCTCTTCCGCCGCCGCCGCCGTCCATCAACGAAATATCCGGCGTTTTGACGGCTTTGAGTGCATCTCTGTGTCGTTTAAACACGGCTGTTCGATTTCTAGTCGCCATTTTTTTCGCAGAAATTAGAGTTTTGGAGGCGGAAATTAGGGTTTTAGTGAGAGAATTGGTGGTGGTGGAAGGGGATTTTGGGGGTGGCGATGTGGTGGTGCGACGACGATCACCTCTCTTTTTGGTTCAGGTGGCTTTCGTTGAATAGTTTTGGTTTGGGAATTTTTGGATCGGTTTGCAAGTTTAAGCCAACAAGTTTTAATTAGGTGGATCTAACTCCGAATGGGCGAATACTACATACTCGTGTTCATTTTGATTTCGCCTTTACTAATAGCGGTATCTCGAAATTGTGGAAGCAAAGGCGGCAGCTGGCGGAAACTTCAATTGGTTTGGGAGCAAGGTGCAACTTATACAATGGGGAGTTCCATGAGTAGCAAGGTTTTACGTCATATCATCTTACAGTCGAATTCTCTAGGCTTGATGAAGGCCTTAGATCTAATACATGTAGTTTTGGTTGTTGTTTATGTTTGATGTCTTAAAATTTATTGAGTCGCGTTGAATCTATATAAGTTTGTCTTCAATTTTTTACTATGTTAGAACTTTGGGAAGGAGATATAAGGCATCCAGTGAAAACGAGATGTAATACACTAGTTTGAACTTGGGGAGGACATGTTTCAACCATCAAAGATAAAAAGATACATTGAGTATGGTTTATTTGGCTCGCAACATTGAAAGGAAAGAGTGAATAACATGGGAAAGAAGAGAATCATAGATAGGTCACAAATTATTTGTTTGGATGAAGAAAAGCATAGGAAAATAAAAGAGAAACAATGATCACAAGGAGCTATTATTTTTTTTTCTTTGAACCAAATAATCTTTCCACGCCAAATCCATTTGAAGGTAGAAATTTACAAAATCAAACCAATTGTCTTAGATTTAGATGGACAAGCGTATCAACTCTTCCTACATGAGGGAACCCAACAATTAAAAAAAAAACATAAAATCCATTTTATCCAGTGATTTATCAACCTTAAAGACTGCAAAAATGGTACTAAAAAAACAAATTCAATATAGTGATAGAGAACGAGATAGGAGATATATAGTACGAGTATTCATTTTGCCTAACATCTCATACCGAAAGTTTGTCATCATGGTTTTTTCCAAAATGCTCCCTATTATGAACAAGCTTTTACCCAAATAATTTTTTAAAATAAATAAATTACCTTTTATGTGGTGATGCATCTATTTTGTCATGAATTAATCTAACGCAGGTAAATCAAATTGGTTTCCGGGGAAAAAAAAGAACAAAAGTATATTTCCCACCACCACAATCCCGCCAAAATCATATAATATCAAATCACCTTTTATTTTTTTATTACATCCCTTAACTGACACGAAATCTTATATTTCTCAACCGTCTCACAACATAGCACAGTTGCGTCTTCCATACTCAAGTTCTCTCAAAAAGTTACTCCACGACACAGACAAAAGCATTCCGATTCCTATTCTAATTCCAAATCCAACCAACTCCGATTCCAATCCCGATTCAGAACAACTCTTTTCCTTTTCTCTCCTCAATGGTTACATATATACACACACAAGGTCTTACTTCTCCTGGTATAAACACAGTCTTCTCCTCTTCCAATTCACACACAACAAACACCCTTGGCTTGGCTTTGGGTGGTTTAAGTTGAGGACTGTTTGTGCAAAACACCAATTAGCCAAGGGTCCCACACATAGAACACAATCCTTGAACTCCAAGTATCCAAACAGTGCCTTCCTTTATAATCCAAACAATTTTTTTATTTTTTTCTTCTCAAAATCTCCCCCCCCTCATATTTTCAGCACTTTCTATCCTCCTTCAATTTATAATCTTTCCAACCTTTTATTTCTTGAAAAAGTACCCCAAAAACCCTTCTCATTGACTTATTATTCTTAATCTCAACAAATCGTGATATATAAGTTATCAAAAAAAAAAAAAAAACCCAAACTTTTAGCGATTAATACAAGATTAGTTGTTAAGTACTGTAATTATTACTGATTTTTGATGGAGAATGGTACTTGGAGGTTTGGATTCTCCACTCCTTCATCCAAGTACGATTACTCAGGTAATTTACTAATTACTTAAACTTTACGTTTTGATTAAAAAGATCAAAACTTTGAATCTGGGTATTGATTTTCTGATGTTTTTTAGTGATTTTTTGGGGGGTTTTAGTTTGATGGGTAGTGTTGAATTTTTCTGGGTTTTATTTTTACGCGATTTTTTTTGTAGATAATACCCTTTTAATTATTCTGATTTGTTTATTTAATGTTGCAGATGATTATGTAGATGATTATGACGAGAATGAGGAGGGAGATTATGATATTGAGGGAGATTATTCATGCCCCTTTTGTATAGAAACTTATGACATTATTGGATTGTTTCGGCATATTGAGGAGGAGCATTATGAGGAAGCCCAAAAAGGGGTATGTTATGTATAATTTAATGTATAAATCAGTATTTTTCGTTATGATTGCGATTTTTTGTTAATCTGTATGCGTAATTGTATGTTTGGTTTCGTTTTTGAATGCTCAACTTCTTGGTTAAGCTATTTGGAGTGTGTTTATTTATGCTTTACTGAATAGTTACTGAATGATTGAATGCAATGGTTGTCTAAGATGGATCACAGTCGTTAACCTTGATGAATTTAGTTGTAAAGTTTACGTCTTTGTATTTGGAATCCTTGGAATGGGAGTGGAATTTCGGTTTTGAGTGGCGAAATTCTGATGTTGAAAATACTGGAGGACGAAACCTGATTTGGTGACAGTGTGTGGGTGGTACTGGCATGATTTTGAGGTAGAGTTTGGGTTTAAGTGTTGTCAAGAGACTAGGAATGTGCGGTTTGTTGATGGTGATTCTAATTCTTATCCTTATATCATAATCTGAGTCTAGTGTGAGATGAGGAACGGAAATGAGTGTTCGTAGCGGTTGCATATGGTTGAGTCTAGTGTGAATCGAGGAACGTATATGAGTGTTTAGCAGTTGCCTTTTTATCTTAAGTGAAGGTCTTGAATTGGGATATGATATCTAAGTTCCTCGCAGACGCCTGTGGGCGTAATTTGACATATGTTCCAGAAACAGGGGATGGGTGTTAACTGCTAAGTGATGTCTTGTCCTGCACTGGTAGTGAATGGAATTATTCCTGTCTGCTTCTTATCCTTGGAGCTTTGTTGGTTATTGGTCAATTACAAAAGTAGGCTTGGTTCAAGTACTGAGGGGTAATGACAGAATAGGCTTGAAAGACTTGCACAAGTCCTAGTTTGGGAATGTTATCTTAGCGATTCCTAAGAACTCCGTGTTGTATTATTGGTTATAACTTATTATTAGTTACTAAATTACGTGGCTGACACGTTTCGCTTGCTTTGTATAAGTTAATAATTGATAAACCTATCTTAATTTTCAAATATAAACATAATACTCCCTCCTACCCAAAGAGATTTTCCTAGTTTCTTTTTTCAGTTTTGAGTTGCCATGTTGGGAGCTATATTTAGACCAAATGAATCGTTCACTTGCTTTAAAGATTAGTTAGTATTTCATTCTGCATTGCAGTCAACCAACTCTACTTGATTTCAAGGTAAACGGGTCTTTCATTTAGTCTACAAATAGTCGCCAACATGACAACTCAAAACTGCAAAAAGAAACAGGAAAATCTCTTTGGGTAGGATAGTATAAGGTAACTAGGAGTCTAGGATCAATCCCTACTAAGAGATTGGTAAAACCAATTTTCTGTTACTCCTTACGAGCTATTAACACTTTGCACGGTAAAAGCAGGGGGTCGTCGGATTTTATCTTGCAATAGTAAAATAGTTACTAATAAATGTAGTTACGTACAAACGAAGCCTTGCATCAACTTCAAGCTCATAAAGATCCAATTTTTGAGTCATAGACTTTGGTCAAATTTGACTAAATTCTTGGATTGATAGGGTAATGTTAGAGATTTAAATAGTAATATTCCCCATTTCTCACCTCTTATTTAACCATCATTAGACCAATCTTAGACTGAGCCAAGGTCTATTTTAGTTTTTAACGTAATCCCTGCAAAAGTACTCTACTTTACGGAGACCAACAGAATTATGTGTACTAGGTAGTACCAGGCTGGAATTAACTCTAATTGATCTGTCTTTTTTGCATATGTTGTGATGCATATAGATCAGGCGTGAAGCATTAAGAGCAAATTACCCAAACTGACTGTTGCACATAGTTGCAGACATTCAAGTATTATCTGCACAAGTTATGATCTAGCTTTTACTAACACTACCCGATTAGTTATAAAGTAGTCAGTACTCCAGTATCAATAATACACAAATCAAACTAAGCCAATTCTCCAATCTTTGTAATTATTAAAAAGACTTCAACTTTGTATTGAAAGTTTGTTGTCAAACACAAAGATGTAAACATTTAAACTGAAATTGCATGTTTAACTTGTACATTATATCCTAAATTGGAGATTAACAAACGTGAACACTGGAACTTAAAGGTGCAATTCAACTATAAGGTTAAAAAATCAAAGATTGAGATCAGAATCTGGAGTGCTACAAAAGAAACGAAGAAGTTGAATAACAACAAAGAACTTATTCCCTTAAAAAAAAGCAACAAAACTTATAATTATACCCGGAAACTGCTCTAGTTTGGTTTTGATGCTCTAATGAACACAATTGCGCTCTCTTTGTCATATGATAGCTTATTAAATACCCCCTTATTCTTTGTAAAAGCCCCATTTTCCTCATTTAAACCCAAACTAGTGTGTTAGCTTCTATGTTCTGAAGGGCAGTGACCCAAGGAGTGGTTGCTCCAAGATTTTTTTTCTCCTCTCTCCTTTCTCCTTTTTTTTATTTTTTATTTTTTTTATAATGTAGAGTCTAGTGTATAGTCCTCAAATTTGTTGAATTTTTCCAACTCTAATGATGGAATCTTGTGGGTACTTTTGTATTTACAAATATTCTGCTCTGTACATTTTTAGTTTCAGCTTTTTTACTCTGATATGTTTGGACCATGGTTATTAAAATGTGCTAATGTGACAGGTTTGTCCCATGTGCGAAACAGTCGTTGGAATTGATCTGGTGGAGCATATAGCTTTGCGGCACGAAAATGTTTACAAGATATCCTTTTCATCATGCATGTGAGAACCTGGCTGTTTTCACACTGAGATGCATTCAAATTTGAAAATTTGATATGTTTTTTACAAAGTCAGTTAAAAATATTAAACTGCTACCAGTCTGTTCAAAACATCATAATATGTACTCCATCCCTGAGAGATTAAATGTTTTTTCATTTTGATACACCCCAAATTTTGTACTTGGTAATCTAAATTGGTTACATTTCCATCGAACTAAAAGAAGCTAATTGAGGGGTTCCAAATTGGAGGATAGCATTTATGCGCGAGTATAAAGGGGCCTGTAGAGCACTTCTTTTATTTCCTATAAAATGACCGACCATCAATCCATCATTATGAATTAATTGTTTGGGGATGAAGGGAGTATATAATATCAACTTTCTAATGGAAAATGCTTATGCACAGGGACCATTGAGATTTACTCTTGCTCTTTAATCTTCTTCAACTTGCCTAGAGACCATGTGTGCTCTATTAGAGGTTTATAATGGCTTTCATATAGCTATTAGAATATTTAGGCTTGCATTCGAAGCCCCATTCATCTTTTGCTTGCTTCCTGATGAAACAGTTTAAGCTCATTTTTTTTGCTTGTTACTCCATGCTCCCGTTGCATTTTGAAATCATCCTTGCATTTGATGAACTTTTTCCTTGACCGAGAAGTCACAGCGAGAGCAAGTCTGATGCTGAATCTCAGTCTATGATTGCTATGATAAGGAAGGAGTTGTTGGATAGAAGTCTGACTTCGCTTTTGGGAAGCTCTTCATCGGTCACTTCTTCCTCAAATGCTGCAGTTGATCAGTTACTGACATCTTTTATTTGTGGCTATTCAACACCTGCTGAGGATGAAACTAAGTCATTCGCTTCTACAGCCGACACATCTTTCAAAGAGGAATCCACTGATGAGAGTGTGCTAGAAAGGTAACTCAAGTAACAATCTCTCTGGTTGTGATTATTGTTATGTCTGGCAAGGATTTGATTCCCAATGTTATGTGTTTCTTGTATGTGGTAATTTTATATGTGGAGTAACTCCAGCTTCTTTTAGGATTTGCACATAAATTGAAGTACCTTTACAGAGTTGTAGCCTCCTCACTTATTTCTTGCTTTCAAGCCTTGGTGATGAAGTAAAAATCAAAACTGAAGTGTAATAATCTTTGTAAATTCAAGGTTTGCATGAGATAAGAGTTCAGTATATGCTTTGATATGCAGATAGAGGTTCTAGAGGTCATACAATTATCCCAAAAAAAAAAAAAGAAGATAGACATTGTGTGGTGACTTTTCTTTAAGGTGTGATGGATGAAAAATGAATAATGGTTCAGTATATAGTATGATGGTTATGCTGACACATGGTTTACCGCTTAAATTCTTATTCTGGCGGGAAACTTCTTATGATGTTAGAAAAACTGAAAAAGTTAATCACGCTCAGTAGAAGCTGACTGTTTTTGTTGGGGGGGGGGGTGCCTGGGGGGATCTATAAGTGAAGATTATATTGTAAATTTTGGTTTCAGATGTCCTAAGTCAAAAAGGAGAGACAATGCGGTTGTGGGAATGTTCCTTCTTTAGACAAGCCATGTTTGTAACTGCTTTGAGGTGTAAAATGGACCCCAGTGAATTAGTACCTTTATCTGTTAAGTGTTATCAGAGGTATATGTCCAGGAATTCATTTTGGACTATGGAGGTTGGTGACTTGGTGTGCGTCGTTTTTTTTTTTACTATTGTCTCGCCTCTTGAGATGTACTCGGCTCAGTCCTCACCATTTAAAAAAAGGGCTTAATTGCAGCTTTTAGGGAGTTGTTGTCTTATTGAGCTTGAGTAATTCAAGTGATTGGTTGGGACTGATCTACATTGATGTTGGCTAAGATCAAACATCTAACTTGCCTATTGCATTTGCTGATGATGATGTGTGCATGCAGTTTCTTGTAGCTCTTCGTAATTGTGGATTTATCGAAGAAAAAATATCGGAAAATAAACAATGACCTCTGTGTTTAAGACTGCATTTATATGTCATGGCTGCAGATTAGATTGTACTCAGATTACACTTTGTTGGTTTTGACAGGACGATAGAATATGAGTGTTTGGGTCCTTTCAGTGATAACTCCCCCGCCTTCCCCCCCCCCCCCCCCCAACTTTTACTTTAGCACTTTATTTTTCAGTAGGAGGATGTTTCTGCTATTTCAGTAATGTTGCAACTCCTTTATTTATATTTTGTAATGGCAGGAGCATGAAAAACTGCATTATATCAGAAGAGCAGGAGGAACAAATACAGAGAAGCAAGTTTGTGCAGTCGCTTCTTTTGTCTACCTTCCTTGATGATGGCTTATAGCGGTCGCTCTTGTAAGAAGCTTGGTGATTGCGATTAACTCTTGTTAAAGAAAGGTGTAGTTTTTTCATTGATGGTTACAACAGCTTGACTTCAGATCGCTGACATTTCCGTAGCCCGAGTTAGAAGATGAAGGAATCGTTCAAGCACCGTGTTGCTATTTGTGACTTGAACCTTAAACTGTATAGAAATAAGGTCTTTTTCTGTGTGATATAGGTCTTGTGCATAATAGTGGATGGTTGTTCTCTCATGTTATGTGAGATACTAGCAATTGACATTGTTTATTACTTTGTTAATTAATAAGAGAAAAATAGAGCATTGTTTTTTCCTCAGATTTTTGGTTGAGTCTTTCGAACGGACTATACTTGGAGTCACCTCTCCGGCTCTCCATCCCGGGTGACTAACCCTCCTGTAACTCGGCATCCCGCTCGGGCTTGCCGTTTGCGCTATGACATTGTTATCTTCCCGCAGAATATAAATCAACAGAAACTTAGATCTTGGGACCATTTGAGTTGAAGTATTCCAAGTGTATCTTTTCGGTTATTTTCGGCTATACAGGTTAGGTCTTTTGTTTCGAGTAATTTTGGTTTTATGGTTTCAAACGTGGTTAAGTTCCAGTCTCGTATTTTTACCCATGTCCCGGGAACCAGCAATAAGGCAGCACATATTGCTGCTCATATAGGTCATGTGGAGTATATAGTACTCGTGTTTGGGTTGATAAAGGCATAGTGCGCTTTTCTGATGTCTTGGATGTCGTAACCTTAAAGTCCGTAGCTGTGATTACATAATGAATTTTCGATAGATGTTTTACGTGATAAACCAAAGAGATACCATATATATTTCCCGAAAAGAATTAACCAATTTATCGTCGAGCCCCAGGTGTGTACAGACTGAGTAGTTGTTCAAGGAATTCATGTTTATCTAGTCCCCCCACAGCATTTTCTGCATTGCTTACTTGGGCTACTGACGTTGATGCGCAATTTCATCAGCATCTCATTTTAGAAACAAGAAACTTCCTTCTGGTCCACCTGATGATGGACGTATGTGTGACTCTCCTCTCCTTCACCTCCCCTCCATTATTTACCAAAATCACTTCGTCGAGTTAACACAGAAACTTATCGATCCATTTAATCCAATAACCTCTACCCTAAACTCGTTAATAACACATCATAGTTGAAAACTCGAAACCCTCGCTGAAAATTCCACGCCTCATAAAGTCATAATAATCTCATCCAAAATATTTTTCTCTCTTTCTCGTGTATTTTTGTATTTGACCTTACTTGATCTTACCGACTCGGATCCAAATTTCGGGAATAAACAATTTATAAAGTCCTCCGTGGCGATCCGTCTTGTTTGCTGACTCAAACATATCATAAAATAAAAATCTTCAAGAGTACTGTTCAATCTTTCTTGATTAATCTCTGTTCCCAGTTTCAACTACCTCATCCAATCCAAATTAATCTTTATTTATACTCAACAAAATCAAACTAAAAATATATACAAAAATAAATATTTTCCCATTTTTCTCATCAACAACAAACAAATTCCAGATTCATTCCCACCAATTTTTCTCGATTACATCGCAAACTAAACCCTAATTCCCCAAAAAAATAATTAAAGATTTTTTTTTCAAAATTCCAACATTTGGGTTTTTAATTTCATGTAAAACCCACAAAATTCCCAAGATTTTTTTGAAAGAATTTAAAAAAAAAGGGGGGTTTTCTGGCCTGCCATGCTACTGATCTGCTCGTCATCAATCGGCCTCTCGAGGGAGGAGGGCAGTTTCGTCATTTCACCATCATCATCTTCTTCTTCTTCTTTCTCATCATCATCGTTAGCTGTTGTTCGGAAAGATATTTACGGAATTTTGATTGAATTTGATAATAAAAATGGCGGCCGCGGAGTCGAGTGGCCTTAGTTCGACGATCCTTTGTAACGCCGGGGCCGGCGCCGCAGCCGGTACATTTATCAACTTCTTGTTGTTCAAGATTTTCCTGTTTCTTTTTGCAGTTTTGAGTTGACATGTTAGGGATTAATTTTAGACCAAATAAAAAACCCGTTTGCCTTAAAATCAAGTAGAGTCGGTAGACTGCAATGCCGAATGTAATTTTACTAATTTTTGCCCGTAAGTTTTGCAAAATGAAACAGGAAAATCTCTTTGAATCGAAGAGAGTATGAAATGTTATATTTGTGATTGTTAAAATTTTGATTGTTGATTTTTTTTTTTGGCAGGTGTGATTGCGGCGACATTTGTATGTCCATTAGATGTTATTAAAACTAGGCTCCAAGTTCATGGGAGAACCACCTTTGAAAATGGTGCCCCCAAAGGTACCCCCATTTTCTTGTTTCGTGTTTGTTACGCCTTTCAGTTGTCAATTTGACGAGTCTTGTTTGTCAAGGTGATTGCGGTTTTATGTTGGATTGATTGGATGTAGTTTAGTAGAAGCAATGTATGAGTGTAGTTTGATTGATTGTTTGTTTGTCCTTTGTTTCGTGGGAAATTAATGGAGGGTGTATCGTTGACTGGAAGTTTTCACCTTTGAGGTAACTGTAGTGAGTGTGTGAGGGGAGGAGATTAAGTTTGGGGGGAGAAGATGGAAGCTTTTGATCTATTTGAGTTTGAATTGGAACAGTTGATGGTAGGAGATGTTGTAGGTGTCTTTTGGTATATTGTAGAGTGAGAAGCTTTGGTCTTTTGCCCCAATGGTATTTGATGTGCTCATTTTAGCTAGTTAGCTAAATTATTTAGTGAACTAACTGATCGCAGTGCACTGTTGAGTTCGAAAAAGAGGAGCGAATGTGGTTACAATTATTTAGTGAAGTAACTAATCTTAGGTGCACTATTGAGTTTGAAACAGAGGAGGGAATGTGGTTACAGTTATGTTTATCCCTTGATGGGATTAAATAGGCACGTAATAATACTAATCTTGAAGCTTAGGATCTATCCGGTGATACCACTCTCTCTTCCCACCTGAATCTGGTGCTGAAACCAAAGTGAAGAACTCAAAGAAATGGCAGACTCAATAAGTTGCCAACTACCAAGACGGTAACTTTTGCTGATGAGACCCTTGATATTGTATACTTGTAATTAAGCTTTTTGAGCTTTTTTTACTGATAGAATTAAAACCAAATCAAGTGAGAGAGCAAGGGGTTTGTGAGAATTATGATTGATTTGAATGACAGAAAATGGATTTTCTATACCTCCTACTTACCATACCTTCAAATCTTCAATAGGAATAGGATTTGCTGTGAACCATCAAGTTTTCTGTCTTTAGGAAGAAAGGTTAGTAAGATGAGTATGTAAACCTATGGGAATCAGAGCACTTATTTGGGCAAAATATTGGTGGTCAACGTTCTTCCACTGGTATGGGAATTGAGATCATGTGTCATTGAGTCTTTTTTTGAATACGTTATGCATCTAGATTCTCAAACCCTTGAAACAGTAAGTCTTAATCTCTCTTTTGCAAAGTCACCAAAGCAACCATTTAGAATTATGTATATCATAAAAGTAGTAAGACTTGCTTATCCCTGCCTTAAAGTAGTGAGACTAGAGTGGATAAATTGACCTCCTTTTTACGTTTGTTATTTTTCAATTGGTAGTTTCAGTGGGATATTTGCTACAGTATCCAAATCTTAGGCTGTAAAAGGTTATAAAGGGGAATTCAATTGAAGCCCAGGACTGTTACTTCTTATCTGTAAATCAAGTTACATCGTCCGTTGTGTCAAGTCAGCCCGGCCGCTAGAATCATTGAGCTTGCCACATTGTTCTCTCAGGCTTACTTTGGACAAGAATAGTATCCATTTTTATTTCGAGGTGTATGAGCTTTTTGATTATCTTCTTATTAAGATGGGTAGCTCTGGTACATGAGAATTTTACCTATTGGGCTCATCTCCATGTCAGTACAAGGTGCTTGTCCGTAACTGGTTTGGTATTATGATTATTATCCTGCACTATATCGATTCAGGTGATATTTTGATAGACAAGATGCAAACGGAGAGCTGTGCATGTAATTTTCGAATTAGAAGACTGTAGCCTGTCAGGTGTCACAGGCTGGAGACGAAGGGACCCTTTTCCTTCTTTCACAATTGTAGTTGTTTTGACAAGTTGCGAGGGATAGCTAAATTGTCGTAAGGTTCGACCGTGGAACTATGGTGCTTTTTTTTTTCAAATGGGGGGTGGGAGAAGAGAGAGATCAGAGATTGCATCATGAGGTGAAGTTGCATTTGTATGCCTAAATACTGGAAGAATGGGTTTTAAAATTTTGGAGTGTGGTATTTTATGTTCTCTCCACTGTAGGTGAATCTTTCAGTGGTTGCTTGGAGCCTGGTTCCCTTAGAAAGCTTTTCTAAACATAATTTTTTCATCTAGTAGTGTGATGTTCTTTCCAATTCTTTATCGTTCGCTTTCGAGGCAAGGTCGCTGGGAGGTGTTGCTTTTGGGAAGGCCTTTGCTCTGGCAGGGCAGCATTGTTCCCTTAATTCTCTTGTTTCTTGCTGCGTGGCTTGGCACCTTTACATGTCATTCTTATTGACTTAATCTGAATCCCAGTTCCCCCCACCTTCCGTTTGACGCTGCCATTCCAAAAAGTATATATTTTGGCCAAATTCTGCTGACCTTACTGCATTTTCAATTACATTAGTTTGTTCTGATGCCTAGGCCAAAGTTAAAGGCCTTGATAGACTGAGAAGCAATGACATCTGTCAAGTTCAAAGATTTTATGGCATATTTGCTAAGAGCTGGCAGCATGCCAGGTGCGTAAGCATTTTGAGCTAAGAGAGGAGATTGTTCAGGCATCTACATTTGGAGCAACTTCCAGCAACCTTTACCACAGATTATTGTAGATCTTGCTTCCCTGGGTTATTGTAGGTTTTATATCTCAAAAGAATGAGCAAAGTGTTAGGGAGTAGGCTTTTGGATTGCTGACTTCCGCCTGGTCTTTCCTTGCCTCTTCTAGGACCTCTTCCAGTCATTTCAAAATACTAATCAATGTAGAATTCAACACCTTTGACTGTATGTTTTTCCAAATATGTACCTTTGAAAGGGTCACTCTTTTCTCCCCAGTTGACAAATGACTAATAGAGTGCAATCCTGAGATCTTTCTATGCCAATGAAGTTTCATATGTGATGGGACCGTGGGGCTCTATTTGTGAGGTTGAAATAGTGAAGTACCTGATAATAGTGAGACTCTCTATGATTACAATTTCCTGTTGCAGCTCCTTTATTAATAGGGTTATTTCCTTGTAATGTCAAGGTTGATTATGTAGACTGAGATCTTGTATCTTTTGTAGATGTGGTTGAAGAATGGCTTTTGGGGAATTCTTTATGGTTCTCATGTTTTTAGTTTTCGTTTGGGTCATATCTCACAGCACTTTGGTGTGCTGCTGTTTCATGCCAATATGTTTTAAAATAATGAGCTCAATGTTTTTGATTTATTGTATGGTCATGCTCCCTTGTGGTGTAATGATTTTTCAGCTGCAAAAAATCAGACTTGACCATGATGGGATTTTTCATTTATAAATTGGGTAGCATCCCTATTATTGTAAAACTCTTTCATTCGGCATTCTGCAAAAGAGAAAAGAGGAGACATATAATGTTAAAAATTCTTTCTGCCTACCAAATTGTTAGTGTTACGTTTCGTCAATCAAGTTTTAGACTTCAGGCTTGTGATTAATTAATTGCGAAGTCTACTAACCAGTTCCAATTTTGCCCTTTCTGAACACCAATACTTACAGATTGAAGATATCTTCACGAGATTCTTAAACTTGTTGAGAAAGTTACCTGATTGATTTACTCTAGGCCTGTTGTTTGTTCTTCAGTGTTTCTTCAGAATTGTTATGGGCCGCGGTCATGATTCTGCTTAGGGAGTTCCCCGGTTAGATCTGTATAATTAGTTTCGCTTACGTTTTTGCTTACTTTGAAAACAATCGTTAGGTTCTACCATGAATGGCTGCCGCTTTTCTTGTTTGGGTATCAACGTGTATGGAAAAACCGAAAAATCAAGGGGCTGAATCAGTCTAAGCTGTAAATTAAGTGTAACGTTCATGCTTCATACAGTTGCTGATCTTGCAGTTTCGTTTGTTCCAGGTGGTGTCATAGTTACCAGTTTGGGACGGATATTTCATAAGGAGGGTTTGCGTGGAATGTATCGTGGTCTTTCTCCTACTGTCTTGGCATTACTTCCTAATTGGGCGGTACGAAGTTCTCATCCCTATGTAGCATTACTTAGTGTTAGGCTTGGACATGACACAACCTATATGTGAGACAGGTTCCCCATACAGAAAGGCTTGTTATCGTGAATCTATTGAACTTTCTTACGAAAATATTGGCTTTGTCTCTTTCGTACACCTATAACATGATTTCTGTTCATCTGGAGTCGTAGGTTCTCTTGATAATGTTTACTCAAATATTTCATTGGTGATGCTTGGTTCACCACAGATGACAGACCACTTTATCATGCTTACAGCATAGCACCCTGCTTAATTGGCATCTGATTGACCTACCTTGTATTCCTTGCAGGTGTATTTTACCATGTACGAACAGCTAAAGAGCCACCTTAGCGCAGATGGTTAGTTCATGGCCTTTTGTTAATACATATATTTTCTTTGCTCTTATAATGTGATAGAGGCAAGCCACTAATGATGGTTTACTAGCGTGCCGTATTAGCTTTTCAAGATTGTAACATTTTTTCAGCTGTGGTGCTATAGTAAATGGGAATCAACAACTCTCAGTGGGTGCCAATATGATGGCTGCTTCTGGTGCTGGGGCTGCTACGGTCACTCTTACAAATCCTCTTTGGGTTGTGAAGACAAGATTCCAAGTGGGTCTTTCACATCACAATTTTTATCCTATTTTTCTTTTAAGAACTAATCTCTGGCCTTTTCTTTCCTCTTTTGAAGAAGAGGGTATTGCTAATGTACTGCTCTTTTGTGAACGTTTATGTATCTTACTTGGCTTTACCCCTGCAGACGCAAGGAATGAGAGAGGGCGTGGTACCATACAAGAGCACTTTATCTGCTTTGAGGAGAATAGCTCACGAGGAGGGTATCCGTGGATTGTACAGGTTGGTTTTACTTGTCTATGTCCTTACACTTTTTGTGGACAGGAGGGGGGGGTATGATGTAATTAAGCATTCTTCAAGTGTCAGTAATCTTTGGTGAATAATTTGGATAAACAGTGGTTTGGTGCCTGCTTTGGCTGGAATCAGTCATGTCGCCATTCAATTTCCTATTTATGAGCAAGTCAAAGGCTATTTGGCGAATAAAGGTATCTTTTTGTTTGGCCCAAAACCAAAGTTTATCGCCCAAAACCAAAGTTTTATCTAAAACATATCCCCACTATCATGTTTCGTTATAGTTTTGACTTTGGCTTCTTTTAGATGAAACTGCAGTTGGAAAACTTCCAGCCCGTGATGTTGCTGTTGCTTCTTCAGTCTCAAAAATTTTTGCTTCAACATTAACGTACCCACATGAGGTATGAATGTATGATGCTATGTATAGTAGTGTTTGCGGAGTTTATGCTTTTGGACAGCCTCATTGATCAATCTGGGCACATGTTCCCACAAAGAAATTTCATAGCCTAGATCTTTGTGGTGATGAAATTTCATTTTCTTCCTAACCACACTAGCTGACTTTATTTTTCTGGATTTTGTAATATACGGGCTGATTGAACATAGTCTGTCTTAGATTATCTACATTTCAATTGATTCTGGGACTATGCACCGACTTAGTTGACCATTAATTTTTTATTTTATTTTCTTTGGATCGATTATGTTCTTTCTTTTTGCTAGGCTTGCAGGAATTAGGAAGAGTGATTTTATTTCACTAAATGTTGTGTGTTCATTTCGGATGTTCTTGTTTCTTATTTATAGAACTGAATAAGAGATTAATATGTTAAATTTTACTCCTTTGAATAAGCTTGTACTAATGCATAGAGTTTGTCAAAGTGTAGATATATTGAATGAAGTGGAACCATGATATGTTGATGGGATTACTTTGTTAGTTTGAGCCTAGGAAGATTATATTGTCATTGGCTTCCAGGCGGATATAAGAGTTTTAAGATGTAATATTTCCAGCAAAGAGAAGATTTTGCATGTTCTTGCATTCGATTGTCATCTGCTGTGGCGTTTTGGCTCTTGTTATCGTGTCACGTTTCTCTTGGCTCCTTACTTTTTCAATTTAGTGCTGTTAGCGTTGCTTTATAAGTTTTACTGGTTCTTCAAATACACATACTACTTAGAGATCTCTTCTAATACAAATAAGTTTTAATCTGATAGGTGGTGCGATCACGACTACAGGATCAAGGGCATCACACAGAGAAGCGATACTCAGGGGTAATTGATTGTGTCAGGAAAGTATATCAAGAACAGGGCATCGCTGGATTCTATCGTGGATGTGCCACTAATCTGCTGAGGACTACCCCAGCTGCTGTGATCACATTCACCAGCTTTGAGATGATTCACCGCTTTCTGGTTAAAGCATGTGATCCTGACACACAGCCGCATACATTTTAAGTTTGACGAGGATTGCCTGTTTTACCGCCATGATGAAAATGCTGTGGATAAATCAATTTGCAACCGCAAGTCTATTCTCTATTCTTTATAGTCCTACAATCAGGGCTATGCTTAGATCTGAAGTCTTTGGAGCTCATTCTTTTCCGGGGTGAACCAGTACAGTAGAGTGGTGATGATGATGACAATGAATCAATGATGATGATGATAAATATGTTGGGAGTGTTCGACTCTGGGCCTTTCAGGTGACATTGTATGTCATCGACTCTGCAATGTAGCATCTGTATGCATAAGAGTACTGTTATGGTTACTGTAGTGATTCTTAGGCATCGATCGCTGGTTGCGTTGTGACCGATCCGTGTCGATGTTTCGGGGTTTGTGCATTAGTATGTATATTGACCTGTGGCTTGAATTTTTGCATTATTTAAAGTCAGGTCACTTGCACGCTTAAGATCTGAAGGTACAGACCACTTTGATAGTTGATGTTATGATTACTGAGACTGTATGCGGCTATTGGACTATTATTATTCATATGATTCAAGTTCAATGTCAGAATGTGGTCCAGATTCCAGACTTTAGCTTCCAACAGAAGTTGTTATTGTTGTTTTCCCATCGAATGTGTAAGACAAATTCTTCGTGTTGCCATAACAAATCGGCAAACTAGTCGGAAATTGTGATCGCCTTTTGTTTCGTGGGTCTTGTGTTATTATGCGGGTTCTTGTTCGTTAACTCGACTCATTGTTCTTCTAAGGAGCAAGAATTAGCAAGATCACCTATTTCTTTAGGCTCCATATGATCCAACTTAAAAAAACGACGATTTTAGTTCATGTTATCGTCCATACTAGATTAAGGTCGAATTAATATACGAGGTTAATTTCACCCGAGGCATAATATGACAATGACTTATTGACATTGATTCATAACCAAATTCTAGGATACCATTGAAAAGTATTTCTTGTACTATACTCATGATGTTTTTTCTCTTTTTGTGGAGGATGATATGGTGGAGGACATTGTTACTAAGCATAATTTGTGGGATACGCCTCCCACATTACCACGAGGAGCTTTTGCCCCACATTTCCAAAGTAAAATACTAAAAATTAACTTATGATACTTTAGAATTGGAATATATAATCAGTTTCGTTTTTCATGCATAACGGTGTACATCTTCGTCCTAATCTTTTCTCCATCGCACCTTTAATTACAAAAAGAAAATCATAATTCCATAAGTAATGGATTATTAGTAGAAATTTAGAATAATGGTGCACCCACAAAGGGCGGATTATGCACTAATAAGAAGAGAAAAGACGATGCTTATTATTTTACAACTTATTGGTTCGACTAAAAAGGTTGATTACCCACTTTAATTAGTGTAATTATATCCAACGTTTATAGCTAATCAAAGTTTATGTCAGTGAGTTGATTGGAGCACTATAAAGACTTAAGGGAATGATGTCACTACCTTTTTACCAAGTAGAAATATTTGTACTTTTATCTTTTTTACCGTTATCTACTGAACATTTCTCATCAATTTCACCAAGTATGACAAAGTCAATGTTGTAGTGTGTAGTGTGTAGTGTGTAGTGTGTAGTGTGTACTAGAACTAGAGAAGTGAAAGTTGGTATGTGTGCATTACGTTAGAATTTTGTTAAATAATATATGTGAATAGTCGAGCCAAATTAATCAAGTGAATTAAAATCGAGTGAACTGATTGTTTATGTCATTGAACTGATGAATTGAACTACCGTGAATTCCAAAAGTAGGTGCCAATGATCTAATATTTTCTTAATATTATTAGGGTTACTTGTTTAAGATATCTTTATTTTCACTCAGTAAAACTAAATCAGATAAGACACATAATTTGACAATTCAGGGTGATCCAAGTGCTTTGGAGATCAACTTGTCTAGAGTTAATCATAAACTCGTACTCTTATACTACTCACCAATGCTTGTAAGTCGTAACATAAGCTGCTTGCATAGAATTTACAGAAATAAAAAATGTGTTATTCCTTCTACTCTTCACTCTAATTCTAGATAATGTATGTGTTTAAAGCAGACACACTTTAATGCCAACATGTATACATATGTCCAAGTTATGTGACGAAAATATCATAGACAAACTAAAAGAATTTATGAATGAAATGAAGGACTATGATTTAGCATCATATGGATGACAATGAGAAGGAATTTGGGATGACAATGAGTATTGAGTAATAATAATCTAAGAAAGATGGGAGTCCCCTCTTTCCTTCATTTCATTCTTCATTATAGTTATGCATGGTCGGCTTAAAGTTGGGGGATACACCAATAAAGTACATTGCAAGAGAGTGCTATACTATGCTTTTTATCATTTTTAATGTTCATAATATGACTAGTAGTCCTACCCACTTCTACAACTAACGGTCCAACACCAATATAGAACAACGGATTCTTTTTGGTTTGGGAATTATACGGAGTTTTAGTTTGTATCTGATTCGGATATAACGAATTTTGTGTAACTACGGATCTAGCATTTGGCAAAGTCTGAGCTTTGATCGGGGAGATTTTCTGATATGACTGTTCAAGGATAGCAAGACTTGTGTTACAGATTAATAAGATTATTTTTTATTAACAACATTCATTAAAAGATAGATATGGACTATTAAAGGTCGTCGGATCGCAAAATTGTTATATCCAATGTGTAAACCTCTCTTTATGTTATACATATTTTCACGCCCTAAATTGACTTGTCCACCCTCATATACGTCTAGCGTTCATATGAGCGTGGCCAGTCGAATATGGGGATGGAAATAGTGGTGACCTTTATTCTTTATGTGTATATGCTCCATATCAAAGTGACCCTTTACTCTCGAAATGTTAGAATCGATCTTGATCGACTAGACTAATCTATATGCCAAAATGCTCTTTTACTTGGATTATTATCCCCTTTAAAATTAGTTATTGGAATTTCTTTTAGTTGAAGCAACTCAACCTCCCAAGTTACAATCACATAGGATAGTAATCAACAAACGTATAGGATTTGTAGGTGATCTTAAGTCTTAACAAATAACAATACATCCTTAAAAGCTAAGTTGTGGATCTCATGTGCTTTGGTAAGGTAACTAACTTGCAAATTTTTACTTTTATGAATTGTGATAGTCGAGTATTTTAGGTCTCACCTATACGGAGTATGATGTGCTTATATCTGAATGATACAATTACTATGTACGGTTTGAATTGACAATCTATTCAAACCTGGCCTAATGAGACACGAGAACATTGTGAATAAAAAAGACTTGATCGCAAGTCTATACCAACGTATTGTGCATCATGCACACTAGAGGTTAGAGGAAAATAGTAAGATTAACAATGATGTTCGTACTACTTTTTTTTTATTTGTACTCCGTAGTATACATATGCATCGTACTGTGCATAGTTTTTTCATTCCTCTATTTTACTCCATTCAACCAAATTTATTGGAGATCCGATAGTAACCCAAATCGACTAACAATATACCCAATTAAGTTCTAATGGGTAGACTTAGACCTATGACAAACAGATCATTTAGAATGAGTTTCGCTTAATAACATCTTAAATCAATGTATTTTAATTCAATCGATTAATTAACTTAATTTAGGTCTGGTTTCGGATATGTCAACTACGGGCCAAATCTAAAGGCTGGGCACATATACTGACTGAGTGACTGCACAGCAGCTATCCTATGATAGTACAATGTACAAATGCTGAGTTGACACGTAAAGTCCAACATTCCAAATCATACGTGGCGCTTGTTAATTTGTCATTCTCGGAATTAAATGTGAACGACAAGTATGATTATCAGCTCAAAGAACATGAAATAAAGTAAAAAAATATCATACTCGGGACACATGTTAAAAGCTAGGGAAATGGGGCCCATTTAAAAGGCGCTCCATGACCCGCCTTCTGCTACCCGACCCTCTTCTAGGCTTGTTTCCGAGCCTACCATTTGAATTTTTCGAACGTTAACTTTTTTCCTCAATAATGGACGACTTTACCCCTCTACCACATTTTCTATTTGAAGAATCTCCCAATAACTTTTTTTTTGTAACTTCTTACCATAACGGCAGAGAGTACATTATTGTTTAATGTTTATTCCCTCCAAGATATCCGTTGATGCTGAATTTTGTACAATGGGTGCAAATCGATTTTAACTCTTCGATTGTAATTATCTATTTCGATTGGTTCAGGTTAGAATTCAATTCATCAAAATTAACAAAAATACACCCTCCGCCCCCCTTTAAACACCCTAATAGATTAATCAAAGTTCCAAAAATCTTAACAAAAATTCTATACAATTTTTTTGGAACTTTGATTAACCGATTAGCGTACACACGCTTCTCAATAAGGGTGCGTTTTGGGTATGAGCTGTTTAAATGGGGACGGAGGGAGTAGTTGAATTTATTATATAAATTAACAAATAAATTTGTTGAATTTGTTGAATTTGTATGAATGAACTGAACTAAATTTTGTCTAAATTGAATTAAATGGAACTTATCGTTTTTTAAATTGAAAGAAAAATGATCTTAACCATAAATTGTAAATCGTAGATAATGACTTAAACCAATTATGCACCAACACACATAAACAATTTTTTCTCGACGTGACAAGAAAGACTATATGCGTGTCCAATCAATATAGTCTGACCGACTTATACTGATGTGGCAGTAGAAAGCGAGAGAAATGAGAATTCTCGTAATATAAATATAGCACACTAAGCCGTAATTATTCAAAAGAACGACAAGGTTTTCATTTTTTTAACACAAGTTAGGCTACCCCTTACCTAGAATGCTACTATTACTTAACTTTCTCAAACCGGAAAGCCATGGGTTAAATTATACGAGTATTTATTGGTTAAGGTTAGAGTGGCACTCATAATGATCAAAGTGAATGAGTAGCAAGTGGTGGCGGTTTCAACAAACAAGGGAGTGAAGGAAAATGATGTGCGACCAGCTGAGCAGCTGGGCCCCTATTTCTCCTCATGTAAATCGTACGTATGTCACTCCAAACACTTGCTTTCCAACAGTTAAAATTCAAATGCCCTTGGATCACCAAAAATTCAAGTATTTAACCCCACTAATTAATTCTTTAATTCCGATTGTATATATTTACGTTGGGTTTGAATTTGCGAGGGAAATTATTATCTACGTAAAGAAATGATTGAAATGATGTGGAAATATATTAATTAACATACACTTTCATCGTTTTGTTTCATTGTTTTCGCTATCAGATAATGAGCATATATTTCTTAATTATCACAACAAGTTTTCTTAACCTAGGCTTGGATTCTACGAAGTTTATATAGTGATACCAGTTCAACTTGAAAACATTTATCAGGTTGCGATAGTGTGCAATCAAAGTTCTAACATAACTACATAACAAAGTTTTTCATGAATGATACAACAATATTACAATATTAAACCATTTAACTCGAGCTTTCTTGATCCAAACTTTTGAAAGACCATAGAAACGCATCGACTAACAAGCGAAATTCAGGAGTCGTGACCTTATTATTATTCCAAATTTAAAGCTTTTTTGCCTTACTTTCAGGAGATCTCTTCATCAAATTTGGGGAACCATGAAGTCATAAGATGGCACTTTATCAATATACAATTTCGTCAAAATGCTTTGGTATGTGTGGCGTCTTTGAACAATAAGATGATCAAATACTGATAATAACCAGCTACCTAACTTCACCTTTATTAATTTGCATCAGCAAATTTGAAATTTTCATAATTTTTCAAACTAATCAACGGGCAATTATATATGCTTGGATGCTACATATATATTTACGTGGTCGTGGAGCAATGGAACATGATTATTACATGAAGAAAGAAGACCAACACCCTTGGTCGCAAAGCCTACTAGATTTCGACCGTTGAAATTTATTGTAAAACTTAGTGATTCATAGTCGAAGCATTTGGTAATTGACTAACAAAACATACAAATATGTGAGTTACTCACCCTACTGTGATAGTTTTGAAATATAATATTAATGTAGTTTATTACAATTTGAACGCATATATAGATCGGGTCTCTATATTGCATCTATCAGATTAAAAACAATTTGTATTAGTTTACTTATCATGGTAAACGATATGTATAACATGTGATCAAACTTGAATAGTTTGACACAATAGATTATTCAATTAAAGCTCATCAAATAATTTAGATCAACATATATTTTCTCTTCAAAGCTATAGTAAGGATATATGAAGGCAATACTCAGTCAATTTGAAAGTCAAAGTCAATGTACAAGTCTTGCCAACATTTCATAAAACTATAAAAGTGAAAATTTTGTGAACATTATTTTTAAGTAATGCTCTAAATTAAAATAATTCAAGTTTTGGGTGTGAAATGAAAGTATTTACGTCGAATGGGTCCACGTAGGATCGGATACTCCCGAACAAATTTTGTACCAAAACCGCTATGACGCGTGACGGTTATGGCCATAACCGCTCAGTTTTCAGACGATTTTGATGAGTTCTTTTTGCGTCAAAATTGTAAGATTGACCAAAACTGCCCCAATTCTCAGCGGTTTTTGGTCCATAACCGCCCCAATTCGCAGCGGTTATGGGTAAAACCGTCACGCGCCATGACGGTTTTGGTTTGTTTCAAAAAAACTGAAACTAATGCCGATCCTACGTGGACCCATTGTGCGTAAATAGTTTGATTCCGCACCCAAATCTTGAAATAATTTATTTTAGAACATTATTTAAAAAAATCGTTCAAGTTTTATCAAGTTCATAATTATTTACATTTTTGGATATGACTGCATAATACAAAATAGAACTGATGACACAATTATGTATGTGACTGTTATCGGTGTTAAAATCCCCAAGATAATATGTCACTTGTTTCACTAAACAATATTTAATTATACTTACATGAATAAGGTTATACTAAAATTTATGGAGTAAAATTTAGAAGTAAACATTTGAATGTAAAAATAACTTTGGTTGTTCCATCAACATGTGCAATTAATCATTGTTATACCTTTGGTCCAAAGTCAAAAAAACTCTAAAATCTGAAATATTTGAATTTAATTAGACGAAGTCATATACAGTTCGAGATCATTTCATACTAACTTATTATGAAAACAACAAAATTATAAAAATCAACTTAGTTTAGTTATATTTCGAGTTACTTATTACTAATAAAATCACTAACTCTACAAGAATCGTAAGATTCGTAACCGGACGTATGAAGTAAGTCAAAACGGTAAAACGACCCAAGAAAACCGAGAAAAAGAACAACCAAGAGGGGGCCGTAAGTTAGGTTCGGTGGCAGGTTCGGGACATAGCAAATAGGTTCGGAAGAACATCGCACTTTCCAAACTCTCTCTCTCTCTTCCAACTATAAAGCAAAAAAACACAGCGTGAATTACACAATAAAGATTATACTTCTACCATTATACTACCTTAATAAACCTTTTTAATGGCGGATGAATGTCACATAGACTCACTCACTGAGTAGTATTCTCAAAGCAATACTTACTTACTTATATCATCATCATCATCATCATTTGTATCTTCTTCTACAATCTTCTTCTTCATATATACACACAATACACTTTCCCCATCATCTAACTACACCAGATTTTGACCCCCATTTTCTCTCTCCTCCCTATTAATCATCCCTTCCCTCTTCTTCCTTTTGTCTTCTCATTTCTAACACAAATCTTCTTCGTACCTACTTATTTTAAGTTTTTTTTTTCTTACCATTTTTGTTCATTACCCCCGAAAATTCACTTACCCAATTTGGATTCTTTCCTCTGTTTTTTTTTTCACTATGATTTGATTTGATTTGATTTTTTTTGGGAGGGGGTTTTCAATTATTTCATGTTGTTGGGAATTTTAGATTTCTGGGTTTTTTCTTCTGTTTAAAACCCATTTTTTTGTTTGTTGAGAATTTTTGTAAGTTTGCATATTTAATCAAATTATTTGGTGGGAGAAATAAATTAAATTAATTTGGGGGTAAATTTTGTAAAAATGGCGGCGAGTGAAACGGTGTCGTTTAGTGTAGCATCAGTAGTAGAAGATGTTCTTCAACAGCATGGAAATCGACCCTCTAAAGGCCTTGATTTAGATTCCAGAAGAGCTGAAGAAGCTGGTATATTTTTAATTTTTTATTATTATTTTTTTGTTAGTAATTTGTATTTTTTTTTTTGAATTTTGCCCTTTAATTTTTTTTACCAAGAATATGATTTGTAATTATTAATTAGCCTGATTATATCAAATGTGGTGTGTTTCAGTTTTTAATTTTATTTTTAGGTGTGTAATTATTTTTTAATTTTTTGAAATGTTTAGTGTAGAATTAATTGGTGTTTGATGAGGGTGGTGTTGAATGATGATCTTCATTTTGTAGGCATTTTTTTAAAATTTATAATCTTGCATAAAAAGACGTGTAATCGACTTTCAACATGTGACACTGAGGCACACGTTAGAAAAACCGTTTTCTGAACCTAATTGCATTTTCTAGTTTAGAGAAATGAATGTTGTTGTATTGTTAGTGTAACAAAATGAGGTTTGATTGTTGAATTTGATTTAGCTATGAGGAGATATGAAGCATTTAGTTGGCTAAGAAAGATGGTGGGGGTTGTGGCTGCTAAAGACCTGCCAGCCGAGCCGTCGGAAGAAGAGTTTAGGCTTGGTTTGAGAAGTGGGTTGATCCTTTGTAATGTGTTGAACAAGGTTCAACCTGGGGCTGTGCAAAAGGTGACTTTAATTCTAGGCTGTTTTTTTCCTGTTCTGTTGATAGTTTATGCTGGAGGTGGGTTTCTAAGTAAATTGGTTACCGCGATTTTTAGGTGGTTGACAGTCCTACTGATTCTGCTTGCATACCTGATGGAGCAGCTCTTTCTGCGTACCAGTATTTCGAAAATGTTAGGAACTTTCTTGTTGCAGTGGGAGAATTGGGGCTTCCTTCTTTTGAGGCATCTGATCTCGAGCAAGTAAGGTTTTTCTTGTCTTGTGATGGATCCCTGATAAGCACTTTTTTTTTTGTTTTTCGTGCTCTTAAGGATGTTCTAACTGTTGGAAATTCGGCTCAGTCGATGATGGTATAGACATGTTTGATCATGACATGACATTAATCTGTTTAAGTTGGATGTTGTCGGGTTTCTGTATGTTTAGGGAGGGATATCAGCAAGGGTGGTGAATTCTGTCCTAGCTCTCAAATCTTATCATGATTGGAAGCAGAGTGGGGGCACTGGTGTATGGAAATTCGGTGGTAATGTCAAACCCACAACGACATCTGTGAAACAATTTGTGCGCAAAAATTCGGAGCCCTTTACTAATTCCCTGTCCAGGAACTCATCATTGTCCGAGAAATCGTTGAGCGCCATTTGCCAAGATAATGACAGAAATAGAATGGTGAGTGCTTTTGGATTTGTGAGGTTCTCTCCCTGTCCTGCTATTTGTAAAAGTGGCTTCGAAGTATTCATACGAGTTGTTGACCTAATTTTTGCAGCCAAGTTCCCTGTCCTTGAGCTCACTTATACAGGCTCTTTTATCTGACAAGAAACCTGAAGAAGTTCCACTGGTTAGTTCTCCTTTTCTCATCTCCTGATATAAGCATAGGACCTATGATCCTCCAGGAATGAAACCGTTTTCTATCTTTCCTGGTCTTGTGATACACTGAAAGCCCTTTCCTGCTTGATAATGTAAAGTTTTCTGTACCTGTGCTGATGCTGACGGAGATACATTTTGATGGTCGATAGCTTAAAAATGTGTCTAGATGCTTCTTGGCTCGAAGTTGATAATGTGGAATCTATAAGTTCACTCGCTTGGTGCTCTAGAGATTGAGAGGCCTTCTATTATCAATTGCATTATTGCGCTATGAATAATCACCAATTCAAGCAGCGCTTTTGGCTAAAACTTGGCATCTGACTGTTCTATAATGCAGTTGGTGGAATCAGTTCTCAGCAAGGTTGTGGAGGAGTTTGAGCAACGTATTGGAACCCAAAATGATCTGGTATGTTTGTATTTGCGTGTAAAACAAAAGAGACTGAAACTGATATCTACCAAATAATTCAAGTTGAACAATTTGTCTTATCTCATTTGTTCAGTTGAATCAACCGAGGCAAGGAGCATCAAAAGAAATATCTGCATTTCATGGAAAGAAGTCATTTACAAAGATGACTTCTGAAAATTTTAAGGTTAATTACCAATCTCTCATCTGTTCGGGCATGAATATATTTATGTATCGCAAGCCAAATCTTTTACTTCAAGTCAAAAAGCCAGAATTACTAAAATACGTGCCAATATGTGCGACATTTGTATAAACTGTAGGTGGAAAATGTGAAGAGAAACAAGGAGAGCTTTCATGGGAGTTATGCAAGTGAGGAACAGTTGAAAGTCCAGCTTTTGAAGCAAACGGAGATCTTCAACAGGCAAGGACATGATCTTCAGGTCAGAAATTGACTCAGATTCTATAAACCAGTACGCCATTGTAGCAAGGTTTCTGTTGTTCTTCATGCAATGCTAAATAGCGATAGGGTGATTCTGCAGGAACTGAAACACACTCTTCAAACAACTAAAGCTGGCATGCAGTTCATGCAATCGAAATTCCATGAAGACCTTCGCAATCTTGGTACGTAGTTGTTTCCTGTCAATTGAATAGATTGAAGATCAAATAAATTTCAGAGGTTAAAACCTAGTACCAACTGTTGTCTTTTGACCAGGTTCTCACATGTATGGCCTAGCTCAAGCTGCTTCTGGGTATCACAAGGTTCTTGATGAGAACCGCAGGTTGTACAATGAAGTCCAAGATCTAAAGGGTAATTGATCTTATTTTAATCACAGTCAGTTTTCCTATGAACTGCTATGATACATATTGTTGTTTAAACCCGAACTAACAAACGTGTCGACACTTCTCTACTGAGCAGGGAGTATCAGGGTTTACTGTCGTGTAAGGCCCAACCTGGGGGGGCAGTCGAGTTATATGAGCAGTATTGAACACTTTGAGGAAGGAAATATTACTATTAAAGTACCATCTAAGTACGGAAAGGGCCACAAGTCATTCAGTTTTAACAAAGTGTTTGGGCCATCAGCAACACAGGGTTAGTAGCAAAAAGAAGTAAATCATTTCTACTCCTTGAACGGTAATTATAGTACTGATTATTTGGCCTTTCATCATATGCCGCAGCTGAAGTCTTCTCAGATATGCAGCCACTTATACGCTCTGTTCTTGATGGTTACAATGTGTGTATATTTGCATATGGCCAGACAGGCTCGGGGAAAACCTTTACTATGGTAATGTTTGATTGCTACTTCCTGACAAAGATAAGAATAATGTACATCGCCTCCCAACCCCAACCTCCCTCTTCCTTTTCCCTTTCACTGATCAACATCTTCTATTTTCTTGTCTCGTTCAGTCTGGTCCAAAAGACCTCACAGAGGAGAGTCAAGGTGTAAATTACAGATCTTTGGGTGATTTGTTCTATCTTGCGGAACAAAGGAAGCACACTTTTCGCTACAATGTTGCTGTCCAGATGATTGAGATATATAATGAGCAAGTTAGAGATCTTCTTGTTAGTGATGGGGTGAATAAAAGATATCCTTTCTCACTCTCTCTTAGTCTAATCTGTACATATCTATCGTTTATGCTATCCTTCCAATTATGTTGTGGTGGTACAAACTACAAAGAAGCTGTTATATTGCTTGCTAAGATGTGAATTGCTTGATTCGATGAAGGTATGAATATCTATTTAGTGACTGAATACTTGAAAAATTCAAGATCTTCCCAAAAAAACAGTCTATATCCTTCGTTTTTCCTTAATTCAACCATACATTAGAAATTCGTAACAGTTCTCAAAATGGACTAAACGTCCCAGAAGCAAGCCTTGTTCCAGTGTCTTCAACCTCCGATGTTATTCATCTGATGAATATTGGCCAGCGAAACCGGGCCGTGGGTGCAACTGCCCTGAACGACCGCAGTAGTCGCTCTCACAGGTATTTAACCTACTTTTCTACGTACATCTTGGTTTTCTTCTTTTTGCAAGACGAGCTTATGTGTCACGTTGATCTGCAGCTGTTTGACTGTCCATGTACAAGGAAAAGATCTGACAACAGGCAACACACTTCGCGGATGTATGCATCTAGTTGACCTTGCGGGCAGTGAAAGGGTTGATAAATCAGAGGTTACTGGAGATAGGTTAAAGGAGGCGCAACATATTAACAAGTCTCTCTCAGCTTTAGGCGATGTGATTGCTTCGCTTGCTCAAAGGAATACACATGTTCCATACAGAAATAGCAAGTTGACTCAATTGCTCCAAGATTCACTAGGTGAAGTCTATGTCATACTTCCCGAGTCAAAAACTGTTGCTGTCATGTTTGTATTAGTAGGGCTCTTTCTCTGACATGATATGATCTGTTATCTAACTGCAGGAGGGCAAGCAAAGACACTAATGTTTGTTCACATAGGTCCTGAACCTGAAGCCGTTGGAGAAACTATTAGTACGCTTAAATTTGCAGAGCGAGTGGCCACTGTTGAACTCGGTGCTGCACAAGTAAACAAAGACGGTGCAGATGTGAAGGAGCTCAAGGAGCAGGTAGAGACAATTTTACATTATTATGCATTTTCTGTCCGTACTTCACTTGATACACTATTTATGCTTAGCTGCCTTAATGTAATTTCAGATTGCTAGTCTTAAGGCAGCCCTGGGAAGGAAAGAGGGGCAATCTGTACGCTCTCACCATTCAGGAGCCAGCAGTCCTGGAGGAAAAAGTGATGCCCCTTCTCCCCTTCGTTCTAATCAGAATACTGGAGATGCATTGTTCAATGGGAATAGACACCGGCAACCAATGGGAGATGTTGCCAACGTTGAGGTGACAAATATAAACCAAATTATCTATATCCAGAACAGTTTCTGTCTTCTAGGTGCTTCAATCTGGTTTGTGACTCTTATGGGTTTCCAGCAAGACTTTTACATGTTTGCTTTGAAAAAATTATACTCCCTCCATACATATCCAAATGCTTCATTGACTTTGCAATTTTTTACTTACCATATTGTGACCCACATATCAACCAAATGAATGATTTGTTTGCTTTAAAATTAAGGGGAATTGGGAAAGTGCATTGCAGAATAGAGTATTTGCTAATTTTTACATTAAGTGAACATTTCATTTCATGTAGAGGTGTTCCTAAATATAGTCCGTCAAAATGTGCAAAAAAAAAAAAAAAATGGAGCATTTGGATTTGAATGGAGGGAGTAATAAATAGTATGAGGATGAGAAGTATGTTGAATGGCATCTTGCCTCCGGATATGTTCAAGCAATATGTGAGGCTGTGAGGTAATGAAATGTCATGCAAGAGTTAGAACATAGTGAGATGTTCAGAAGCATTTTCGATTTCTCAGTTGTTTGCGATTCTTGTGTTAATAGTTTTTACCCGGGGTTTGTTCTTGTGGTATTTTCTTTGATGAGATATCTAGAAGTCGGTACTGTCTGGCACATTCTTGGTGTATATACACTCGTTAGTGTAGCCTGACATCCAAAAAGGCATTCCATAGAGTAAATGATCAATCTAATTTATTACTCTGTCTATGACGCAGGTCTTTTCCAAGTCTGCATCTCGACAGAAACGGCAAAGCTTTGATCTTGACGACTTATTAAAGAACTCACCTCCATGGCCTACAGTAGCCACCCCTGGGCGAAATTGTGGAGATGATGAGAAAGACACAGATTCCGGGGAGTGGGTTGACAAAATCATGGTGAACAAACAAGAATCCCTTCCAAAAGCAGATGATCATCTACGTGGCTGGGAAGCTGACAATGGAGAGATGACCGATTCATCCTTTTACCAGAAATTATTTCCAGATGGTCCTAAACTATATTCTGATCAAACATATAACATGTTCAGTGGAACCAATCAATTTGATATAACCAATGTCGATGACTTGGATGAGATTGATGCTGCGACTAGTGACTCTTCTGAGCCAGATTTGCTTTGGCAATTCAACCATAGTAAACTTCCAACAATTTCAAATGGAAGTGGGATGAAGGCGAAGAAATTTGAAGGCAAGCCATCTCGAAGTCCCGAATTAAGGTAAGCATCTACTGGTAGTTCTGCTAAATACCTGATCATAATTACGTCAAATTAAAGTACCAAGAAATAACACAGACATCATCTTTAAAGAGTTATGCTAGACAATAAGAGCATATTGGAAGAATTTCCGATTTAGGATAGATGAGTTCGTGTTTGATTGTGTGCTTCAAATTGCATTCGTTTAACTGAACCTCATTTGGCCTCTTTTGTCTAAACAAATTCTGTAAACAACTCCAGAAAGTCTGTTCTGAGAGTGACATTAGTTAGAGATGCTCCTTGGGGAACTTGTCCTGTCAAAAGAGGTTCATAGTTTCATCAAATCTGAAACACATCTATTCAGCAGAAACTATGGTTGTCGATTACGTAGCTGATACGGCATTTGGGGAACTCGTCCTGTCAAAAGAGGTTCATAGTTTCATCAAATCTGAAACACATCTATTCAGCAGAAACTATGGTTGTCGATTACATAGCTGATATGGCATTGATGTCTCATGCATTCTGACATGTATTATGTACCCTTGCAGTAAGTCCATTACCATGCCAGGTCCTTCGCCATCCAGAAAACTACAGAACGGGCAGATGCAGCGAAATGGAAGACCGCAACCTGTTTCAGCTGACAGCAAAAGGAGAACTGGAATCCGAAAGTAGATAGTTCTTCCATTCTTCCAAGTTCTAAGGGTATATTTTTTTCATTTATATGATTTCCTTTGGGGTGTTTTTTTTTATCGTCCCTTCGGGTTTTGGTGGTTTGCTCAATATTGAGGGTGAGATGGAGATATGTGTGTGATATTACAATATTTTTTTATTCGTTTTGTAAACATGGTTTACAATTTACATACACAGCTGAGCAATGATTCCAGTTGCTTGTATCTGTATAAAAATTTAAGAATCTGAAAGAGAGGAGTTCCCACTTGTGTTCACAATGCTGTGCTCAAACATGTCAACCTGCTTCTCTGTTTTCTGCTTCGAGTTTTCGGTTTTTCAGAGTTCTCTGTATTCTGTAACAATTGCAACATTTTCATGAGCTGCAGCTAAATTGGTGATATTCTTGGTCATGATTATCAAGCATGCATTGGTATAAGAGTGCTACCCGTAGTACTTACGAAGCTAGATTCGCTCCTGCTTGAAACTTCCAATCTCGAAAATCGTAATGAACAAAACATTCGAATCTTGAACACGTTATACATGTAACTATGCAAGTACATGAAGTTTCATTATTTTCAGGTAGTTTTTCGGCAGTTGCATTAATCAATACATAAACTCGAAAGGAGTACACAATACGATACAAAACAGATAAGAAATCATAAACATCCCACAAAATTCCCTAGTCTTATTTTTTCGTTGCCATAATACCCTTGATTATTATACCAAGTTGGCTTTCATTTTGCTAATATTATGATTTAAGAAGCTTAATTAGTTCAAGCATAGAGCTGAGGATTGGCAGTGAGGTATTCTTCAGCAGTGTTGAACATCTTCTTGATGGATTCTTTGCCACGAGCAACTTCCTCTTCTGTCACGACGTAGTCGCCCTTGGTATGGTAGTGTGCCACCATTGTGTAGCGACATCCGTCACCGGTAGCCTCGAACTTGGTCTCGTACACCGAGTATTCCATAACGTCGCGGAGAACGTCGCCTTCAATGGTGGTGTACTTCCAGTAGAAGTTGCTTGCATCAACTTCATCCACTCTGTTTTTTGCGTAGTTGAAGTGTTTCCCTGTATATGTAAACGCAACATATATAAAATATTTGAAGGGTTTTTATTACACAAAATGATAGGACGTTACTTGATGCGCTTATAATATACGGGGGTTCGATAATAATACTCTCGAGGTACATTCGTGGTAATTCTTTAATTTTTGTATTTTGTAAGTATGAAATTACACGTGAGTATGACGGTAATAAAGGGACGATAAATTCCTTTTTGATTTTGCTTTTTAATATCTGGAACTCTGGAAGGCATCATGGATGGCTAGTGTAGTAGGTGTCGTAACTCGTAAGTCTTAATATTGAAGTTCTGCATAACGGACCACATTGAGTAACGTTATCTTATTTTCCATTGAAAAATTTACGAGACATTGTAACAGACAATTATAAGTTCATAATAACAAACCTTCAGCAAAGTGTAGTAGTAGGACGTTCCCAGCAGAACCGACTTCACCTTCAACAACATCTATACTTTTAAGATAAGTAGGCAAAGCTTTGGGAAAGAAGTTCGCGTTATCAATGGCGTAGGCATGGAACAACCTTGCCGGGGCGACCGCGCTAGTGTGATCGGCCATTGTGTGTGTACAGACACCCATGATTTGCTTGTAGGGAAAGGGGAGGTATAAGAAGCTGAAATAGTGAAATAGTGTGGAGCTAAGTGTTTTTACAAGTGTATGTAAGTGTAGTAAGTTGATGAAAAGTTTAGAATATTTGGTTCGGTATTTATAGATTAAAATTAAGTCATTTGATTTTGACATTTTTAGTAAGTTTTAGATTTTGTGTTCAGAATCATTTAAGACTATTCTTCATTAAAAAAAAAAAATTGGGGGAAAAAAATTTAAGACTTTTTCGTGTTATTATAGCATGAATAATTCAGAATTGAGCAGCCCATGCTGAATAGAATTGCAAGAAAATTCTTGATGATCTTTTGGTCTACGCATCTTTTTCTCTTTGGTGCTAAATAAATTCAATGGTAATTAAATGTGATAAGAAATTTAATTTGAAAATCATTGAATAAGGTGAGGCCGAGTCAACTAGTCAAGGACATTGACTACTTATCACAACTAGTATCATGAAGATGATAGGAAGGTTGATAATACGTACGTAGGAAAACGTTATTACAGGACAACATATTCAAATTAAACGTTAACAATCCAAAAAAGAAGAAACAGAAAGAGTATAACACACGTACTTGATTCAATAAGGTGTAAATTATGCAATATAAGTCGTTGAATTGCTACTTAATTAATACGGGGTATGAAGTTCATGTTTTCATACGCTAGAAACAAGCATTTTGATAAAACTTGACCAACTTTCTAATCTCATTCCTCTCCCAAAAGTGAATCAACTCTAGTAATCTCCACCTTGATTTCTTCTTGAATAATAATTTTAGCAAACCATTTTTTATTCACACATGAATTAGGTTCAATAAACATACTTTAAACGTAGATAATTACCGCTTCGACAAAATCATGCGCAATCTTGTCTACCCATTATGAAGTACATGAGCTCAAATTTTACCACTTGCCACGTGTCAACATGAGATCCCACCATCCCCAATTTCAATTTTCTCTTCTCTCCCCTACACATAACATTCCACTCCGTCAACCGAAAAACCGTTGCACATCAGTTGCTTCACAGACACGCATTCCAAAAATGGCAATTCCATTCCTCCACCTCCTTATATTCTCTCTCCTACTGCCCACCGCCCTCTCCGCCACCTGCTCCACCGCCACCAATCGACTCCCCTCCCCCACCTCCACCCTCCGCTACACCTACACTCCGGCCAACAAAACCCTCTCCATCGCCTTCACCGCCACCCCTCCCTGCTCCTCCGGCTGGGTCGCCTGGGGTATTAACCCTAACGCCACCGGTATGGTCGGCACTCAAGCCTTCGTAGCCTACAAAAACATCTCTCACGGCGGCGTCACCGTCGCCACCTTCAACATTTCCTCCCACTCCGACGTCATCCCCGGTGAACTCTCCTTCCCGGTGTACTCCAAGCGTGCGGAATTCAACGCCGCCGATGGCTCCATCACCATATACGCCACCGTGAAGAGCGACGGCGGGAAGGTGAGCTTTGTCTGGCAAGTCGGTCCCGGTGTCACCGGTGGCTTCCCTGAGAAGCACGACTTAAAACGGAAGAATCTTCGGAGCAAGGTCACCGTCGACGTCAGCTCCGGCAGTGACGTGTTGAAGAAGATAAAAGTAAGGGTCTTTTGTCCTCCTTTCCTTCGTTTCACTTGAATATGTTGTATCTTCTTGATTACAATTGTTAATTGCACGTAAAAGAATGCACACGCTCGCTCATACCATGTGTTCGAAAAACTTAAAACTCAAAACCTCATTGATCCGCCTGATTTTGTTTTATATTATTATAGTTCAATATTGTTGCCAAGTATAATAAATTTACAGTGGATTATTCTTTTCGCTCGATTATTAGTTAGTTAAATTTGTGGATGATTTTGTCACACTTAATTAGTCCAATTATTCGCTGTTATTATTGATATATATTGGAATTTTGCGAAGATAATTGATAATTCATGTTAGTCGACCCCAACCATATTAGAAATATTACACACGAATTTACATAAATTACGATACAACAAACTGAAATTGAATTGTGGAATTGATTTCCAATTCCTTATTCCCAAACATAGCATTAGTGAAATTCGTCCTAGTTTGAAGCTGTTATAGTTTTGGTAATTTCTGTTATGCTGTTGTTGGTTGGATGTTGATGACTGGATGCCCGGCCTCTTAGTATCTAAATTCGATGCTTCAATCTCGATCTTAATGGTTGTTAAACTGACATCGTGATGTTTACGTTTGTTTTGGTGATGATTCAGACTCATGGCATTCTGTGTGCCATCAGTTGGGGACTATTGTTTCCAATTGCCGCGATCATATCAAGGTACCTAGACGCGTTTGATGAGCCCAAGAAACCTGCGTGGTCTGTGTCTGTCCTAATTCTTCTCAGCAGCGAAATATCTGCATATGCTACTGCTCTTGCTGGCTGGGCTATTGGTCTTCAGTTGTGGGTCAAATCGACGAATCTTGTGTTTGACATGCATCTGTTCTTTTGTATTGTGCTTGCCTTCGTTGTCTATTTGAAGGTATATATAGTACAGTTCACTCTCTTCTCTGCTCTAAATTCGCTCATATTCATTAACTTGTCATATCGCTAATGAGTTTACGTTACTGCATGCTTTGCTTTGATCAGGAGTACGGGCTGTCTCGGAGACCAGCAGAGAAGGATCACAAGTACAGAGTTTACTGCAATCATATCATGGGATACGCCATCATCATCCTCGCAATCATCGAAGTGTTCAGAGGATTACGTATTCTTGAAGTTGAGAAGGAATGGAGAATTGCTTATATCAGCCTTGTCTTTGTGCTTGGTGGTGTTGCTGTTGCGGTAGATACTCTGGCCTGGATTCTGTTCCTGAGGAGAAAGTCTAGCAGCTCCCCCAAGACTACTTCCGACGCTTGA